>OW051476.1:3685949-4914599 GCA_932521405.1 Oscheius sp. JU1382
ATCAGCATTTCAGAGATTTCCAATTCTCCTAAGAGTGTATTATTCTCGGTCTGAGCCCGTTCTCCTTCATATATACGAATTGTAGTTGACTGCTTATCGGAAAAAAGAGCAATGGGTTTGTCAAAGGGTTTGTCTGTGTTTCTTAATGTATGAGCATCCTGGTCATCGGACGTTGTGAAGGTCTGAGAGGTCTTCGTAGGTATTGTTGTGTTTCTCTGAAAGTTTTAATGAAAATGAAATATTAAAAAAACCTTGATGAGAGCAGTCATGACTCCACCGGCAGTCTCAATACCAAGAGACCATGGAGCTACGTCGAGCAAGAGCATATCTTGGAGTACTTCGGACATGTCACCAGAAAGAATGGCAGCTTGGATGGCGGCTCCATAAGCAACTGCTTCATCGGGGTTGATCGACTTGTTCAACTTCTTTCCAGAAAACAAATCAGACAATAACTTTTGGACCTTCGGGATACTAGTTGATCCTCCGACCAAAACAATGTCGTTGACCTACTTTTTTTATTAGAATTAGACAAATTAAAACAAACCGTACTCTTATCCATTCTTGCATCGCGAAGCGCCTTCTCTACTGGATCTATGATGCTACGGAATAAATCGGCACACAGTTCTTCGAATCGAGTACGAGTGATGTTAGTGTAGAAATCAATGCCCTCGAACAGTGAATCGATCTCGATTGCAGCTTGAGAAGATGATGAAAGAGTTCTCTTAGCTCTTTCACAAGCAGTGCGAAGACGGCGAAGAGCTCGAGGATTAGAGGCAACATTCTTCTTGTGTTTTCGTTTGAATTCTTCTGCGAAATGGTTAACCAATCGATTGTCAAAATCCTCTCCTCCCAGATGAGTATCTCCAGCAGTGGACTTGACTTCAAAGATTCCATCCTCAACAGTCAATATGGAGACATTACAAGTGCCACCACCAAGATCAAAAACTAGAACATGATTTTCTTTCTTTATGTTGAGGCCATAAGCAATAGCTGCTGCTGTTGGTTCGTTAATGACTCGCAGAACATTTAAACCAGCGATTGCACCAGCATCCTTGGTAGCCTAAATTACAATTAGCCTTCCTATCGAAGTAACCAATAAACCTGACGTTGAGCGTCGTTGAAATTAGAGGGAACAGTAATGACAACATCTTTGACTGATTCTCCCAAGAAAACTTCAGCTGATTCCTTAATTTTGATAAGAATCATTGCGGAGATTTCTTGAGGAGTCAAAATCTTAGTTTCCCCTTTGAATTCTACTTGAATCTTTGGATTATTCGTAGCATCGGCAATAACTTTAAATGGCCAGTAATGCATATCAGCCTGGACTGCCGGATCGTCGAATTTACGGCCAATCAGGCGCTTTGTAGCTGAAATGACTAACTTATAGTAGAGCAAAGGAACTAGCCGAAAATGATATTTTGAGGATTCGAGCTGGCCATAGCTTTAGCCGTATCTCCCACAAGACATTCTGAATTCGAGAAGGAGACATAGGACGGCGTTTTCTTATTGCCATGAGAATTAGTGATGATTTCAACCTTTCCATTTCTTACAACTCCGACACAAGAAAAGGTCGTTCCGAGATCAATTCCAACAGCATTGACTTTGGGCATCTCGCTGAAAATAAGGAGATGGCTGGACCAAAAAAGGCCTGAGATCTGAACAGATTTTGATAAAATGCTTCAACATCAAAGAGAATAACATAGAGAGCTCACAATTCAGCGAAAGCAGCTAGTGGAATAGATATAAGAAAGAAAGGGAAGTCATGGGAAATCGAAGATTTTTCATAGTTTCGATTGAAGATCAGAGCATGCTGCGAAATAGAAAACAAGATAAGAAGTTATCGTGTGCTCAGCTAGAAATTGCTCGAATTGAAAACTTTATTATCAGATAGAGCATTCCACCGATTGCTCCTTCAAATTTAGAAGATTGGAGAAAAGGCCTTGGACAGAGTAAAGAACTTCTCCCATCTTGAGATTGTAGGGGCTGTGCGAACGCAAAAATTGAGCTGTTGGCTAACTTCAACCCGAAGTGGCTCCATAGCGACGGTTCTTCCTGCGGAAGCAGAATCGATGCCTTGCTGATCGCACCGAAACTCCCAGCAAATTAATGATCGACTAAAAGCAACCGAGTCTTTGCAGTGTCTGCACAGGTGCGACTAGGAAGAGAAAGCGACGCTATCTTGGCTCACAAAGGGGAGAAATCTTCATAATTTGCACATCTATCTTGTCCAACTATCATCCTTCTCCAAGAGAAGAAGTTCATCATGCAACTTATTCGGTCGAAATGCTGACTACAAATAGTTGCTCTTGAAAAGCAACAGCCAATTTTCGTTTTGTATTTGCCATTTTTCACAACAAAAAAACGCTGTTTGCGATGAAATCTTGCATAGAATTTACCAGTCTGGCATCGACCTTTTAATCTGATTCATCTCCCTCTCAAAATATCAAATTTCTTCGTTTTCTCACTGAGAAAAGAGACGCCGCTGATCGATTTTAGCTAAACAGTCTGCAGACGCGCACAATTGCGTATGACCGAACATTTTTATTTACGAAATATTGTTTATCAACTCCTCTTCTCTCATTATATGACTCCCCACTGAGGAGGAGGAGGTACTAACCTGATATGCCAATTTTTCAAGAATACGAAAATTATTTACAAACCAAAAAGAACAAAAGCTTGCGACACCCGGGATTCCCAAGCCGTCTCCGATCCAAGTACTAACCGGGCCCAACGTTGCTTGACTTGCCAGATCGGACGGGATGGCGTACTTTCAACGTGGTATGGTCGTAAGCGACTGCGCTTCTTTGCGCATGGAGGACTAGGAGAACTTTGATGAGGCCATCTCATATCAAAAGAGATGAAAGCCGTATTTATTTAACTCTTTGGATAAATAATTTATGAAGAGACCATTATTTTCGTGGAGATGATGGGATTGTCTTGTTGGGAGTGCCAGTAATGCTTCTTCGAGCAGCCGTATCTCTTTTCAACGTGCCCGACCTGAAATTTCGTCTCTTCTCGTTTGAAAAAAGAAGCCAACTTTGTCTGAATACAGCCGATTTTCTCTGCAAAATTCATGCTCGAAATCGATTCGGTGATATGCTTCGAATCTGGCGAGAGATGAACAATCACCAGTGTCTTGCTATCCCCATCTGGAAAATTTAAAATATTATTCTCAAAAATTTGGCCAAAAAAGCTTACTTAAACTATCCTCCAAAATTCGTGTCAACTGGCAATTTCTGAATGGAATATGGCGCTGATTTTGACGAAGAGCCAAGACGACATTCCCCAGCTCGGAGAGACTTTTATTAATAGCTTGAGCTTCTTTCAACAGCTGGCCAGTCGCATTAGTTTGGGAGACTCGCTCGCTTCCAGCCAAATCTACCAGATTCATATGGCCTAAAAATACTTTTCTTCTTTTGAGTCTAGATCTACCCTAATTCCTAGAAACTATTCATTCTTATGGCTCAGCAGGGTTCTTAAAGCCCGGCCCTAACAAGCCAAGAGGAAGCCTTTTTTGGCTTAGCCAAACTGGGCTCGAAGTAGGTTTTTGAAAAAAAACGATGTCGCCTTTGCCGGGTTTTTGTTCAAACATGTTCACGGTCCAGCCCAGGCTTTTAAAACCCTGCTCATAAGCCTCAATAGCCTGAAAACTGACCGGTAGTGATCTGTTGAGTGAGTTTATTCTTCCCCGTGACGATTACCCGCACAATTACGTGAGATCTACTCGATTCAGCATTAGCATCGGTTGAAGCAATCGCCTAAAAATTTAATTTCACTACCAAAACATAATCTCCAAATCCAACTTTATTCTTCCTTCCTTCTTGAAGAACCTCCGCGACTTGTTCAATCGAAATGACTTCAATCTGCTTCAAGCCAACCACCACCATTTGGCCATTTTCTGTTTGTCTAATTTGTAAATTCGTTCCCGATGAGTTGAGCAAATCCCTGGAAGTTTAATTCAAAAAGGGAGTCTACAAATCTACCGTATTTTTTCGTTATAAATCTCCATCATTCCAACAGTAATCGTGTATTGAACATCTCCCCCTTTCTCATTAGCCGCTTCAAAGAGTTGTCTAATAGCGCGTTGATTAATCCCTGGCTTGTCGGATGGTCCTTCCATCGTGTACGTTTTCCCACTGCCCGTGTGACCATAGGCAAAAATACAGACATTATATCCGTCAATGCAGCTTGTGACTATCGGGGAAACCTCTTCAAAAATCTAAAAAAAGACACTTTCAAATATTACTAGAGGCTAGGTACTTGTTCTTGAGAGAAGCCAGTTGGAATGACTCGATCAACACTTTTGCTTATTTTATTACCCATTGTGTGCTTCAAATGAACCATTCCTAAAAAATCGAATTTATCTAAAAAAATTTTAACAAAGCCAACCGCTATCCATGGAATCGACTTCCAACGCTGGGAGCTCTTTTATCTCTCCCAATTGAGGACGAATTCTATAAAAGACGCGGATATTTCCATTCAATTCGACTAGCTGATTGTGGAGTTGCTTTCTTTTCTCCATTTCGGCCTTATAGCGACCGATTAAGACACGGAAGAAGTCGGCTGTTTTCGATTCCAACATCATTTTGACCTGGAGGAATCCATGGGGGAAGATCAAAAACACTGATGGAACTCACTTCTGACATACAAATTGTAAAAGCTTCTCTTGTGTCCAGCGCTAATTGTCTCAACTCATTCTGGAAAAATAATTTAGCCTATAAATAATTGCTTAACAACCAATCCTTTAACTATCGCAATCATAACAAATTTTGAACAAAAATAGCCCGAATCTTCTCTAAATCCTGGCTTTTAGTTATTCTTTTAGAGGTTACTATATCCAAAAGAGATTCGAGAGATTAAGCAATTTCAAATATTTGTGAATTATTTCCACAAAAATGAATGAAATCTGACCTTCTCAGCTTTTAGTTCTGTTGAGATCCTGTGAAGCTTTTTCAAATTGCCTTCATCTATCATCGAGCGAACCATTTGAGTGTAAGATGGAGGCTCGGGTTTGGGACTGAATGGAGGATTTTTGAGGGATTTAGAGACTCCACAAACCTCATTCGACTTTCGCTGGTCATATCGCTCTCGTAGTCTTCATCAGTTTCGACGATTTGAGAGATTCGGTTAGCTCTTTGAGACTGTGCCAAGGCTATTTTGAGCCGTTGGTTCTCATCAGAGAGGAGGCCAAAGTCCACGGAGAGGACTGAAATTCCTTTCAGCATTTTCATGCTTGACACATATGAGGATGCACGACCTGAAACGGCACCACACTGCTTGCTCATTTGCGTTCTTAAAGGGAAAAGAAGCGGAAGCAACTGTTGTTGAGAGAACGAGGGAGAGTTAGCGGAGTGGAGCGGATTCAATGTGGCCGTGCAGCTAGAAAGCAGCGAAACTTACCGTTGATGAACTCCTCCATATTGTGGATTCGAGCCTCCTGCTCATCGATTATATCTTCCAAATTTCTTAGAAGTCTATCCTTAGTCTACAAATTGTAGATCTTATTGAGAAAATGGAGGTAAAACAGTCATTATTTTGTACAGACTAAACCTCCATGGATTCACATGGCTCATTGTCAAAATATCCTTGATTTCTTTGGGGGTTGCGCGAACGCAACCCCGGACACAAAAATTGAGCTGTAAGTCAACTTCAACTCGAAGTCACCTCACGGGTCAGCCCTGTCTAAAGTGCAATGGCAGAGCCTCGCCATGGAGTCGATTCCTTGATGATCGAATCGAAACTCCCAGCAAGGTAAGTTTAATGCTCGACTAGAGGCCGTCTGTCTATCGAAATTCAATGCCGAGTCTCTACAGGTGCAATTGGGAGAGAAAACATCTTGGATCAAAATGGGGGAGAATCGCTTTATTTCTGGTAAAAAATGTTTTGAAAAGGAGTTTTTGAATTTCCAGGGCGGCGAAAATTTATTTCCAACAACCAGCAAAAAAGCTTGCGACACCCGGGATTCCCAAGCCGTCTCCGATCCAAGTACTAACCGGGCCCAACGTTGCTTGACTTGCCAGATCGGACGGGATGGCGTACTTTCAACGTGGTATGGTCGTAAGCGAAAGCACTGTCTTGTATATGGAAGACTAGAGAAAGTAAACAAACTCTCCCACTACTCTACGATATGAAAAAATTACCTCTAGATGTGTCTCTAATATGCGCATTTGGAGTTTCATATTAACCAGCTCGACTTCATGAATATATTTACATCTGAAAACGATCCTTACCCTACGAATAGCAAACTAACTGCTGGAAATAGTCCGACTCAGGCTCCATTACCTAAACTTCTTTTGTTAAAATCTCAATGTAAGAGAGCAAAAAGAGTGGCAAAAATATCCAACTGGTTCGAGTTTTGTTTTCCCGATAAACAGGATCTACTCGACTGGAATAATTGGTGGTTATGTTGAGCGATTCGCTGATGTTGATGGGGGATGGTACAAGCTCACAAAAGGGGTTGCTTTTGTGGGGAAGATGCGCAAAATATTTTGCTCAACCTCTCCACACAACAACAGAAAGAGGAATAAACGTCTTTTTACGGTTGATTCATAGATTTCTTTACAAAAGCGCTCCGAGAGTTGGAAATTTCCTTAATAAATGAGCGAAGATTGGAAGTCTGAGCCAGAGCTTCAAATAAACTTTAAAATCTAAGCTAAAAAAAATGTAGTCGGTTTAGATAAGGCTAATGGTTGTACATAGAACCAACAAGGAAGGCAGCCCGATATGTGTACCCGAGCTGTGCTCAAAAACAACACAGCCACCTGTGAACAATAGAGTAGTCTGGTGGGAGGAGTATGATCAGACGGCAGGTAGAAGAGAGAAAAAGGAAAAACAATTAGGGGAAAACAAGACGTTGCAAAATGTGACGAACACTGGCCTCTATTTGTCCAAGGGATATAAAGCTGTTTGACTATCTTTTTGCCTCGGGGAAATGCTCAAGAAATCTCGTTACGTTTGGCGTGTTGCAAACCCAGGTTGGTTAGCTTCTTATCAGCATTTTTGGATGCGAGAATTTAGAACCATAAGACTTTAACAATAAATTCTAACAAGGTAGGATTTTATCCTAGAAGTGGAGCAAACAATGATCTTTTCGAAGAGATTTTTTAGAATAAGAATAAAAGATGAAAGGTGAAAGGTGAAAGGGTAAGGGAGTCTCTCTCTAACTCATAATTGGCAGGCGGCCCTGTCCGTCAACACAATTGACCGCCAACACCGCCGGGGTTATGAATGAAATTGAGGCGAGGCGGTTGTTTGTTCCTTTTCTGGGTAATACCCTTGAGGTTAAAAGGGAAGTTGCATTGCTTTTTTATTTTGGTTAGAATTCGGTGACCTCGTAGACCCCCTCTTGAGAGCAATTTGTCCATCCATCAATGGACTCTACTCTTCCTCTCAAAAGTGGTTCGGCTAGGCCTTTTTTAAAGAAAGGAGAAAGTGGCGTTCGATCTATTTCTCTCTATTCCGTTTTCTACAAAATCTAACTTTTTGAAACGTTTAAAGCCAAGAAGAAAATCAGCTGAGCACGTGAGGGTATCAAAGCAATAATTTTTCACAGAAAGCTTCAACAAACATTGAATTTGAGAACAGCTTTGACTCAAAAATGGTCAAAATTTCAGGGAAATAAAAGCTTATCACGTACATTTTTGAGCAAAGCATATACAAAAACAGTAAAATATTGTCTTAAAAGGTCAATTTAAATAAGAATTGAAGCTTAAACTCTTGAAAGCTCACAAGACAAAACAAAATTGAAGGAAAATGGCGATGAATTCAACATTTTTTGGTTAGAAAATGCTCTTAGATGGCGACAAAATCTCCAAGAAATTAGCGAATCAGAGCGGAAAAGAGCATATGAGGTGTGACCAGCGGTCTCTGTGCTGTCCACTCGAGGAATTGCCACCCTCCCCGGATCGATTCTGCGACACAAACAACACATCCAGCTGGTCAGTCGTCGAGTCAGTTAATCAGATGCCGCTGCTGCTCCGGGTCGCCGAACGGAATGGCAGGCTGGAAGAGAGCAAACAGAAGAAAAAGGCGGGAGAACCTGTCTCCAACTCTACGTGAGAGAAAAAAAGAACGCAATTTGACACTGCCAACCATCTTCCGAAGGGGAAATTCAATGCCAATGAGTATGGTGGAGGGCAACTTTTTAACCAAACGGTCAAAAGCGACGGGGGAGAGAGACAAACTGACCTCGAGGGTCATTGTTCTATTCAAAGAGGGGCAAATCTAAGGACTCTTTTTTCTATTATTTCTCGGAAATCTGATGAGACAAAGGCTCAATTTGGTGTCAGCTCAGAAAGCCTAAATGGCTTTGTAAAGACCTCTGAACGAAACAAAAAACCTTCAGCCTTCAGGAAAAAAGTCAAAAGCGCTTTGCCTCAAATTCATGGCGCACTCTCTCTCTCCCTCAACCCTTCCATTAGTCCAAGGGTTTTGGGGGAAAAGTATCTGGAACGAGGTATTTTCAAAACTACAAGTAGTTGGGCAAACAAAGCTGTTTTCTACCAGTCAGTGGAATAATAGAAGTAGGGAGTAAAGAGACATTTTGATTATAATTTTTGGCTATTTTTTGTATAAAAAGTCGCCTAAAAATTGGATTCAAGCTTCAAGTTTCAGCTTTCAAATGTAGGATTACAGTAGCAAAACTATAATAACTAATGAGTGGAATAATTTTCCGCCCCGTAGGCAAACAGGTGCGTCAACAGCCGACCACAGAAATTCAATCTCGGTCTGTCACACGGACGGCTTGCTGCCATCACTGAGGGGAGATAGCCATGACCAGTGGTAGGTCCACATTGAGATGCATTCAACCAACAGAGTATAACTATAAGCGCCGGTGAGCGCATAATGGACTCTCTCGGCGCCAAAGGAAACTGGTAGGCTAGCAAGCCGACACAAAATCGCTGCTATTTTGGCAGCCGGGAAAGGTAGTCGAGACAAAACGTTGCCAGGCTTTACACTTTCCTGGGTGGCGGGGAAGAGGTGATAACGATAATTGCCAGTTTTTGGTTGAAAGCAATTGGTCTTTGTCTTTTTCCATGAGAACAATCAAGCAAATTCTTGAGAATCGTAAAAGTAGATATTCATCTAGGGCTACTGTGGTTTTCTTTCAAATTTCGGGCTAAAAACCTGTAACTTCCCAAGATGGATTTCCCCTACCTTCGTTCTAATTTTGACCGCCCATGGTGGCAAGTCAAAGGTAAATTGAGGTCGGAATCGTTAGCGAGTGATATATTGGTGTTCGCCGCTCCAAAATTTTGGCTGAAAATGAGAGGGAACAGCATCGAGAGAGAAAGAACGCAGAAAGGGATGAAGCTATTTGGCTTGGACACTGAATCATCCCTCTCACTCTCTCTTTCGTTGAAGTGATGACCAAGAAAAACAAATAGGACCTGACCCCAAAGCCGTAAATCTTCCCCAACTTTAGGAAATTCCTTGTTCTCTCTTTCTTTGAATCTTTATCCTCTCAAAAATGCACAAATAACCGTAATTTCTGGCAATTTAATATTCCCTATTTTTCATTGCTTCATCGCTACAACCGATTCATAGACGGCTTCCATTAGGCGGATATAAGTCCTGGCGGTGTCTCCCAACCCCACCTGTAAATTCATATTGTTAATTTGAAAGAGTATTATAGAAACCTTGAGGTGATTGCTCATATAAGCTACCGTAATTTCATTATCGAAGTCAACCTTTGCGTTTTGGCCACCATACCCAGCATGCCCGTAGAGGTTATATGTTTTCTAGAAGTTTTTTTTTTCCTAAAAAAAAAACTAACTCCGTTGCATTTGAATCTCTGCAACATTAAGCCTTGGCCTCGAGGTACAGTAGCTCCAGTTACCATATCAGTCTCGGTGGTATAATTCTCAATCATTGCTTGAGTTCCTTTCGGGGAAAAGAGCTCTCCCTTTCTGTAATTTTTTCTCTTTTTTGAATGTTTTTTAGGGAAAAGGGTGACTATTTTGGAACAAAAAAGTTTGGAGAAAAAGCTGGAATTTACCTGAATTTTTCGAAGAGAAGAGCCAAATCCCTGGGCACTCCGATGCCAAGAACGCCAGCCTGCTCTACAGCGTAAAGATCGGGATTATTCAGTGTTACATCCTAAAAATAATGAGTCTTCCCTGTCAATAAAATTACTTGAACAAATTGAATCCAAGGAACATTTTCACCGACTTTCATAATCATTCCTCCAGTCAATGCTTGCTTGATGAACCTGGGAAAAATGGAAGTATTTTTGGATTGCTGGAGAGACTAAAACCTTGGGAGATTGATATTCTCTGGAGCGTGGATGAATTCTTCAAAAATTTGCCATTTGGTGGGAGCTTTCAGTCGAGAAACTCTGTAGGCTTGGGAAGGAGGAAGTCCAATATGGAAGTCGATGCCTAAACCTCAATTTTTGTAATGTTCTCCTCTAAAACTTTGCAGAAATCGAAAATTAGGAAAATACCGTGCTTGTCGGCGATCTCCTCTTTGAAATATTGCCCAACACTTCGCTTTTTCTCATCCGTCCTTCTGACGAGTTGATCAACCAGCCAACCATAAGTAATTGCGTGATAGCCAGTGCCAGTTCCAGGAGCCCAATTGGGTCGTTGATTTTCGAATACTTTAGCGATCGCTTCGTGATCCAACGCCGTTGGGAGATCAATCTTCCCATCAGTAAAGGCTAATCCAGTCTAGAGGTTTTTGTGGATTTTTACTGGAGAAGATAGGGAAAACCAACTCGATGTGCCATCAGCCATCTCACAGTTATATTCTCCTTTCCATTTTGTCCGAAAGCCGGCCAATGCTTTGTGATTAAGTCATCCCAATCCAATCGCCCTTCGTCTACCAGCTTCCCCACACAGAGAGCCGCCACTGCCTAAATTATTTTGCTCATCTTCTAGAAATTTAAGAGCTCAGAATAATGCAGCGAAAACTTACTTACCTTGGTGGTTGAGAAAGCAATATTCATGGTGTCTTTCCTCCACAATCGGGCACTCTCCCTATCGGCGTATCCTCCCCACAAATCGACGACTTTCTCCCCTTTGTAATAAACAACAAATCCTCCACCTCCTCTCTCCCATCCTTCTGCCATATTTAATCTTAAAAAAATTTCTATACTATTTTTCCTCCTTTTTACCTAAAAGCCTCTCGAACTTTGTCAAATCCTTCGGAGATGTTGCCTTTTAGATGGATTTCTGACTTCTCAGCATCGTAGTACATCAACTTGTAGCCGTAAGCCAAAAGGGCAAATAAAAATGCGTTGGTTGCGAAGCCCATGGTTTAATTCTGAAAGACAAAGAGGGATTGTGGTGAAAAGGGAGAAGAGGGAAGTGTCGATTCCAATCAACCTAGTCGAGCGAAATAAAAAGTGCAACGGGAGGAAGTCAGTTTGTTTTTCACATGACACCTCTCATTTTATTTCCTTCTCCAGTCATAAACCAATTATTTTTACAAGGTGTGGAGACCCCAAGCTTCAAATTGTAGCTCATTGGATTAGGCAATAATCCCAACCGCATTTAAAAAATGTTAGAATGGCTAGTTTTCCTGCTGCTCCTACTGCCGACCGCTTTTGCTACCCATTTGAAGGAAATAAATTCGAAGGAAAAACGACAGCCCGATGGAGAGAATAAACACAATTGGACGGTCACACAGCGGCACGACTTGAAGCCGTCTAGATGGATGCTCGAATTGCTTAAAAATAACCCCAAGAAACCCGAAAAAGTATCTAACTCTAGATCTATTTCTTGCAAAAAGAAGCGAAAAAAATCGACAGAAAAGAAGAGCAAATCGAAATACAACTCAAAGACTAAAATCTCTTGTAAGAATAAGAAAAAAGAAAAGAAGAAACAGTCAAGAAAAAGGGAAAAAGCAACAACTATAAATAATCGAACTGAAAAATTGGCGGTTAGTTTTTTTTTTCTAGATTTCTAGGCTAAATTTTTCGGATTTTCCCCTCGCTTTCACTATTTTCAATTTTTTTCTATAAAAGTTGTAAATTTGCTTCAGCAATATGATTATAAAAATAGCTTGGAAGAATTCAATTGGCCATTGGAGGAACTGCTGAAAGGAGCGAACTTGAGGCAGAAAGTCTTGAAAACTTATCAGGACACTAATCACAAAGTATTACGTAAAGAATATATAAACAGAGTTAATGCTGTTCATATTACCAACAATAAGTTGCCTCGATTGGGCTATAATTACCATTATTTGGGATTGCTGTGGAGCCAATTCAATCACATTGGATTCAAGAGGATGATCGCTTTGTGGAAAAATCAACCATTAGAGGTGGAGAATCAAGCTCCGAAGAAGGCCTTCCGTCGGACGAGAACTCTCCTCGAATGGTGTCCTGACGATCCAGTCGATGATCTACGCTTCGCAGCTAAGAGAATGCTTTCCGGCAGCCGATATATGGCCATCTATCCGGATGTCAAAAAGTCAGCGCCAAAATACGATGAGGATGCTCTCCTGCCCATTGGTTATCAAGTCTTTCGAAAGCTTCATCCATTCGGACGGGGAATGCTGATTCTAAGACGCCATTTTGTCAAAAGGACGAGAGAACGTCGCTGGTTTGCAAGAATGGTGGATGAAAGGGTCTTGGAGAAGTTGAAAGCCGAGAAAGATGGGAAGAAAGAACTAAATAATCGTTTTAAACATCTTAATTTTTGGAATGCAGCCGAGAAAGATAGAAGACAAACTCTCTATTTCAAAGTCAAAAAGGAGCCAGAGGTTTGTTGACATTTCGTTTCCGCAAAAAAAACAGTTTGACTGGGTACAAAGAATGCTTGCTTTCTCTTAAAATTATAAGAAGAAAAAAACTATTTCAGCTGCGTAAATACGTGCTGTTTCGGCATATAAAGGATCGCCGTCGCTGGGGTAACAGCCTTTTTGTCTATTTTGGACAAAACGCTGTTCTCATCTCGATTGATGAACTCGTATAAATCAATAATAAAGTTTCAAAAAAGACGTCTATTTGGCTTTGCTATCGCAAAATGTATAGATCAATCGGACGCGACCCCCTTCTGGGTACAGAGTTCATTGATAAATAGACACTGCTAACCTCCCAAAGGGAAAAAGAAAACGAAGAGAATCATTTTTCTGTAAATTTTTTATTCTAAAACTGATTTGTCTAGACATTAAGAAAGGGAGTAAGGACTGAGTGGCAGATAAGAAACGTTCCACTCGATAAACACGTGGGAAGTCTCAACCGCGCAAACTTCACTGACCGGTTAATCTAGAGCATAGATCTCACATAGATTTTATGAGATAAATTTTTACAATACAGAAATGAAACACCAAATGAGAATCATTTTTCGACCAGGACTGGGCACAATAATGTAGGAGAAATAAAAATATGCTACTAACTGGCGTTTAATGTAGGACTTGTTTTGTCTTTTGAGCGGCTACAACTTCTTCGTCTTCGTAAGTAGAGCCAAAAATAGTTACTCCCGCTACAAGAGCTGTCACCTACAAAATAATACATGCAAAAACAACAAGAAAAATGGACTTACAGTGAAAAATTGTGCCATTATACGGTATTGCATGTATTTTTGAGCTCCAAGCTTGTCTCCAATGAATGAAGATCTGAAAATAACTTAATTTGATTCTTCTCTTTCGATTTTTTTAACATAAAAATAACACAAACCTGAACATGCCCAAGAGTGCTACAACTGTGAGAGACATTCCAACTATGACAGCTGGATTTGACGCCGCATTGGTAAAAACTCCACTCCGTTTTGTTCCTCCAATTTCTTTTCCACTTTGGAAGCCGATATCGGTAGGTATAGCGGGTATCTGAAAAAAGAAAACTCAAAAAGAAATTAAAATTAGGACTTACGCCACTGTAGCGGCCATCGTTATCCTTAGTCCGGCTCATTTGATCGGGAGTTAAATGATCTTGCTTCCATTGATAAGATCCTTTTTTGTGTTGTTCTGCCTAAAAATAAATTGTTTTTAAAGTAAACGATAAAATAGACTTACTGGCTCTGGAGGAGGATCCCGAATGCCGGCAGCTGACATGAAAACTTTACGGAAAAGTCCCATTGTTAGATTGTTCGTTTCTAAAATATTGATATAAGCAAAAAAAGAGTATGGTGAATTCAAAAGGAGCTATCGGAGTGAGCCTCTCCAGGAAAAAAAAAGAAAATACAAGCATTTTTACATGAGAATTCAAAAATACCAGTACATACTTGACACCGTCTTAACTAATAAGCTAAAGAAAATCTACATACTAATTACATCTTCGTCACGACAACTCCTGCATCTCGATCTCGTTGGATTCTTCGCGAATTCCAGCTCTCCGTCACAAAGAATATGGTAAAGAAGCCTACACAAGCCGTGGCAATGAAGAGGACTCTCAACCTGTCATGCATTCGATCCATTGTCCCATGTCTAAAATAAATAAATTTAATTAAAAAATGAAATACTTACGCTACAAGATCTGGAATTTCGCTTTGTTTGCTGTACAACTTTGTCCATACGAGGAATCGACGCTGCCATTTAGTCGGACGCTGACCACTTCCTGAAATTAAAACTAAAAATAACATAAAGTAACCAACCTTCTTCAGCATTATGAAATCTTTGTTCGATGATTTTTTTCTGGTAATTTGCTTTTGTCGCATATAATGGTTTCTGCTTTTCTACTTCATTTTCTTGCTGAAATGGAAGAATTACTAATTTAATTAGCAATATTTTAACTTTTTAATTCATTTTGAAATAGATTTGTTCTATTGATCACAAAAAAATATGGAGAATGGCCTTTTAGATAAAAAAAAAGATTGACTAACCTTGGCTCCTTCTTTTAATTCTCCTTTTGTTGATTGCGACGAGAATGGACGAGCTCGGAAACAAAATCGACTCCTAGAAACGGCACGAGATGTCAGCATTTCTATAAAACCATTTTTTAAGAAAATAACAGAACAAAAAAGAATTAACGCTATTAAATATCTATTGATATACCTTTAGAAGAACTTAAAATTAAAGAATTACGCAAAATTGACGCGATTTAGCACAAGTTAGCTCCAATACATGAAAGAGAGGGAGTTGTTGCGTGCGGGCGGTGCAGACACAAACATGTCTGCCGAAAAATAGGCAGTCTCAGGGATTGATCGATACTGAACTTTGAGATGGGAATTCGAATAAACAACAACAATGTAGACTCCCCCAAGAAGAAAAGAAGCTCGCTGACAAACCTCAAAACGAATAAACCCGTTGTTGTGAGATGAGATTCTTGCGAGGAGAATATATGAAGCTTGCGGGGGGAAAGACCTACCCATTCCCTAGTTAGTCCGGCTATAAGTACTGAATCTTCACGTGTGGGGGGCGGGTGCGCATGGAAGATTTTTTCAAAATGTCACGTAGGCAACAGAGGTTAATATTTTAGACTGGGAATCATCTCGCATTTTTACGAAAATCACGTAGACATCTCTGATCAAAGAACGAACAAACAAAAACAATTTGAATAAGTCTTTTCCAAGCATTTTCTCAAGCTTGTTTTCAATCTCCCCCTGCCGGCAGAAGCATTTTCAGATTGACGAAAGTCTAAATAGCGGAGCGGCAGATTTGGCCTAAATTGATAAGGAAATAACTAGAAAAAATGATTTGAGGTTGGTTGCAGTAGACACTATTGACGCCAAAGAACACACAGTCCGCGAAGGGTGTGACGTCAAAGGCTATCCCCGTTTCGCAACAGAGAACTACTTCATATTTATAGATCGATGCATAATTAAGGCCTAAAAAACTTAGAAAACTAGAGAAAATAATTATGAAATAGCATATTCTTTCTAATAGGAGACATGATGAATTTTTGGATTATTCACTTGTCTTTACAGTTTGTAACGTTCCGCAAAGTTGGAGCTCTTGATCTCCTCTACAACTTTGCAGAACATAAGTCTTTACAAAACATGCAGTAAAATTGTAAAATTGTGAGTTTCTGTTGGGAATCTTTTTTAGGGTTACTGTTGCCTAAAAACAACCATTTTCTCAATGTTTGAGGCACTTTTAGATTTTTGAATGTTCTATAAAGTTGTAGCTCTTGATCTACTCTATACCTTTGCAGGACGTTAAAAGTCTTGAAAATCTGAAAAAATACCTCAAAATTATGAAAGAATTCTTTTAGAAGAAAGACTAGTCTCTTTCACCTTAAAATAACCGTCTCGTTGCCTTCTCGTTCCAGCTGATCGGTCCCTTTATCGATTGTCTGTTCTTTTCCCGAACAAGCTGCTTGGTCGGCTATTGTTTCACGGAACGCGGACATATTGCTGCTGACTCTTATCATCGCGCCCTTTGGTTCTCCAGTACAAAGTACCCCAGATTTTCCGGAGGGTTCGCTATCTTTGCAACGCACTTATCGCCATGTGGCCGCATAGTTTACACGTATCTAATTGAAAAGGACGTTTTTGGCTTTGACCAGTCGTAAAAAAAGCCTAATTCCCCAAGCATCAACAAATCAGTCTAGAAAATTGAAGAATGATCTTCTAGATGGACTATGTACCCCACCGCGTTGTCTCACTTCTCTTCTATTTTCTGTGCATATTGGTCTGATAAAAGTGCCAAAAATAGCAGATCTCAGTTGGAAATTCACAGAAGAGTAGCTTTTGATTAGTAGTGGAGAGAGCTTTCTCATTTGGTTTTTTCTTCATAAAAATGAGAGAATTCTCTTCGCCTAAAAATAGACAGAACAACCAGAATTTTAATCATTCTCCGTCGAGAATTCTCGTTCTCATTCTATCTTTAAAGGTCCACCCGAAAAAAAGGCTTACAACCTGGTGTCTCTGCATTTTCCGGCTGATTTTTATCTTTCACTTTCCAGCCTACTGTCTAGGAGAGATGCTGCGCTCGGCAGCTAGGCTCCTTCCCAATCGGCTAGCTGCTTCAGTCATCGAATCAGCTAGCCTCGAGTCTCTAGAAAAGACCAATGACGTCTTGAAACTGCATTTGGTCCAAGGTATCTTTAGGTTTTTGACCTTTTAAATAAAACAAAAATAGAAACTGGGGCACAGACGAGTCTAATGGTGCCTCTCGTTTGGCTCAGAGATCACTGTAAAGGCCCTTCGTGTTATAATCACTCGACGAATCAACGGACTTCCAATTTGGTGGAAATCTTCGACGAGGCCGAAGTCCAAAGTGAAAACGATATCACAATCAAGGAGTCAGTCACAGTCGCGACACAAAACCGAAATTCTTAGGAAAATCGTTCAAATTCGGTGGAAGAGCGGCCTCAAATCCAAGTTCAATATCGATGAATTATTAGAGCAATCGGTGAGGAGAGATCTCCCATCAACATCTGAATACATCACTTCATGGGATGCATCCATGGAAGTCATCCCAAGACTTCAATTGTGAGTTGCTACAGTAACTTATTACTTTGGAATGATTCGATAGTCTTCCTTGCACAAGCTAGTCCTTTCGCTTACGACCATACCACGTTGAAAGTACGCCATCCCGTCCGATCTGGCAAGTCAAGCAACGTTGGGCCCGGTTAGTACTTGGATCGGAGACGGCTTGGGAATCCCGGGTGTCGCAAGCTTTTTGTTCTTTTTGGTTTGTAAATCATTTTCGATGAATCATTTTCGCCGCCCTGGAAATTCAAAAACCCCTTTTCAAAACATTTTTTACCAGAAATAAAGCGATTCTCCCCCATTTTGATCCAAGATGTTTTCTCTCCCAATTGCACCTGTAGAGACTCGGCATTGAATTTCGATAGACAGACGGCCTCTAGTCGAGCATTAAACTTACCTTGCTGGGAGTTTCGATTCGATCATCAAGGAATCGACTCCATGGCGAGGCTCTGCCATTGCACTTTAGGCAGGGCTGACCCGTGAGGTGGCTTCGAGTTGAAGTTGACCTACAGCTCAATTTTTGTGTCCGGGGTTGCGTTCGCGCAACCCCCAAAGAAATCTCATCAAACTCATAATTCCTTCCAGAGCCTCTCTTTCCTTTGGTGAGCTGAGCGAGCTCTTTGTTCGCTATGGAGTTGTGATCATCGACGGAGTTGAGCCAAATGCTCAAGCTACTGAGAAGTTGTGTCGAGAAATAGCCCCAATCCATGATACTTATTATGGAGCGTTTTGGGTCTTCAGCAACGAATCCACAGGGGTATTCTATCCTTCCATTTCCAACAAATTCTCGCAATTCTAGGAAGATTACCACGAAGATACCGCTTATGGCCAAGAGGCGATCGGTCCCCATACGGATGGAACTTATTTCGAACAGACGCCTGGAATTCAAGTCTTCCACTGCTTAACACCAGCTCAAGAGGGAGGTGATACTGTAGTCGTCGATGGGAAGAGATGCGTCGAGCTATTAAAACAGGAAGATCCCACCGCCTATAACCTTCTCACAACAAAATTGGTTGAAAGAACTTTGTGGCCAATGAAAAACAGATAAAATTTATAGGTTGAACATCACTATTTGGAAGGAGGAAATGACGGGAATGTTTTGACTACGGTAGCCAGGCATCGGCCCGTTATTGAAGTGGATTGTCAAGGAAATCTCGTTCAATTGAGGTTAGTCGAAACGTTGATTTATATTTTTGAGCATTTTCTACCTTTTAAACTTCACAAAGAACTCAAATAAACCTTTGGTTAACTTTTTTGGTCTAACTACTCTGTAGTATCTGAAAAATAAGAAATTTGGCTAAAATTATTCCCATAAAAACCTTATTTTTTTCTAGATTCAATCCTTACGATCGATCTCCTTTGAAAAGCCTCTTTTTCGACGATCCCTCCTCTGCCCTGGAAACCCTCCAATTCTACAAAGCGTATAGTAAATTATCTCAAATTTGTCACGATCCAATCAATGCGATTCGAACATCTCTTCGACCTGGATCTGTAATTCTTATCGACAATTTCCGAGTTCTTCATTCGCGAACCGCGTTCAAGGTTCTTTTGATCTTTGTTCTAGAAGAACAGAAAAGTTGCAGGGATTTCGCGAGATGTCAGGCTGCTATCTGTCGCGAGACAACTTCCTGGCCAAGGCGAGACCCCATTTGGCTAAGAGCATTCGCTATACTGTATAATCGTCTTGTATAATATCGTTGACTGGTATAATAAAACTGAAACTTCCTTAGTGCCTCGTGTTGTTTTTGAAGAGGCGATAAAAAATGGCCCGAAAGTACGACCCCGGCTGACGAGTTTTTCGATACACATCTATCATTCACCATCGGCGTTGACCACAAGGCGATCTCTCCTTTCATTTGTCATGTTGCGAGTCGCTCCTCTCGTCACGTCGAAACGTCTTCCTCTGGTCATCGAGTCAGCCAGCCTTGTCTCCTTGGAGCAAAGAAACGACTCCCTCCAACTGCAGCTAGTCAAAGGTAAAAAGAGCTCCTTTTCTTGAGAGTTCAGATTTTATTTGCTCCTCTAATCGACGGAGAAACTACTGTATTCTCTTAATTCTATTGAAGAAAAGAGTCGGCTTCCTTTTTTCTTTTCCTTGAGCATAAAAGCGATAAAATCTCTCCCAAGGAAAGGAGAGTTTTCTAAGAATGAGCCCCGGTTTGAGGCTTTTCCTTAAAAGGATTCTCTTCCTTCCATTAAAAAATCTAGAAGATGATGCTTCTTTTGATTTTATTAAATGTGATTCCAGGAACCTTGCGAAACTTTGGTCAAAGGAAGAGGGTGGAGATTTATGATAGTTGGGCCAACGTATTTACCCCAGTTTCAAGTTTTTTTGAGTGAAATACGTTGGCCGTTTTAACCTTGGAAAGACCCATAAAAACCCTGCTTGGTTGTAAGGGAACAAGAAAAAATCAGGAGATCAATTCAAACCTCACTTGACTTAATTAGATCCCCTTCTTTGAACTTGTAGAAGGTTAATAATATTATTTTTTTCTTGGAAACGTTTTTAGTCTCTTGAACTTCAAAGCTAGACGCCGCTTAAAATAGTTTAAATTGTGAACTTTAGATACGATAGCCCGTGACCCGTTTGTTCTTTAGGTGCAGGTTTCGTTCTGCTTTTTCAGCGGCTATTTGAAGAGACATTTTAAAAGAAAAATCAAGCAGATACTACCGTACTCCTTGCGCCTTTTGTCTTACAGTAGTTCTTTAATTCGAATCTTTTGTTTTTTGTTTAACTTTGAAGGGTTGAAAATTTGACCTAAAAGGACGAATTCTGTCTGTGGTACGGTAATTTATAACCACTTGTGACCTTCGGCGTCGTCGGTTTGATACACTCACGCTTTTTGTCTGGAATTTTTTTAACGCCAAAATTGGAAAAAAGTAGAAGATAAAAATAAAATCTACCGTGTTCCTTCCCTTTTAGCTTATTAGTAGGCTCTTTTTAAACTTTTTTTCTATTTGAAAATCTAATCGAAAAACAGCAGATTGGGGGAGAAGGATTACGGTAGCGATCTTGTGTTGGGTTTTTGTCACGTCTTGTGACTTGACATTTCATTTGCACTGTCAGCCTAACAACCTTTGTACATTACAAAAGAGACAAAAAGTTCTATCGCAACAGCCCAGTTCAGAGTTCGAAATAATTCTGACAAACTAAAAAAGTTCTAGATTCTGGCGAGAGAACCAGTCTCCACGTGCCGTTGATATGGCTGCGCGATCATTGCAAAAATCCACAAAGCTATAACCACGCGACAAAGCAGCGAGTCTCCAATATGGTTGGAATATTTGATGAAGCTCAGATTCATGGGGAGGATAGCATTCAAATATCAGAACAGTCGGTTTTTTTAAAACTTTTTTGAAGAAAATTAATTGTAGGGATATTCAAATCAAATGGAGACATGGATTAGAATCGAAATTCGGATTGGAAGAGATTTTAAATTCGGCGGTGAAGAGGAAAATCCCTTCGACTTGGGACTACCGCACCACCTGGGATAGCTCCTTGGAGATTTCTCGTCTTCAATCGTAATTTTCTACATTTTTTAGAACTCAAAATCCCTCATTTTAGCGGCTCATTTGCCTTTTCCGACTTCTATAAGGACCTCTATCGATATGGAATAGTGATGATAGAAGGCGTTGATCCAACCCCAGAATCTGTCAAAAAGCTTTGCGAAAGCCTCGGCCCTCTCCATGAGACATATCTCGGCTATTTTTGGAGCTTCAATAATCAACAAGAAGACGTCTGTTTCTAATTTTAGTCGTTCAAAATTATTATAACCTTCCAGCACGAAGATACAGCCTATTCAAACGATGCGATCGGCCCCCATACGGATGGAACTTATTATGAGCAAGTGCCTGGAATACAAGTAAGGCTACTATACTTTTTGTTTTCTGAAAGGAAGAATAGGTTTTTAACTGTATTGTTCCGGCGGAAGAAGGAGGAGAGTCGATTATGGTTGATGGGAAGAGATGTGTCGATATTTTGAGGGCAGAGAATCCAGAAGCTTATGAAATCCTCTCTAAAACAGAGGTAAAAGAAGTCAGCAAAATGTTAAAAGAAAATTCGCAGATTCCCTGCCACTTTTTGGAAGGAGGAGCTGAGGGAAACGTCTGGAATATCATTTGTAAAGATCGGCCGGTGATAGTCGAAGATTCGAGCGGCCATTTCTCCCAATTACGGTAATTTCCGCCCGCTACCAAAAGAGAAAAAATCAGATATAATGCCTACGATCGAGCTCCCTTCAAATGCCTCTCATACGATAGCCCATCTTCTGCCAGAAAGGCTCTCCGCTGGTATAAAGCCTACTGCCATTTGAGTCAAATAATCAATGATCCTCAAAATGCCTTGGTCATTCCACTCAAGCCACATCAGGTCGTTTTTGTTGATAATTACCGCGTGATGCACTCAAGAACAGCCTTTAAGGTTTGCTCGTTTTATTGAGAAAAAGGAAGGAGAAATTAAGGGCTTTCGACAGATGACGGGATGCTATATGAATAGGGATCATTTTCTTGGGAAAGCAAGGAATTTCGTCGAGGAAGAGATTCGCCATGCTGTTTGACTCCAATTGTTAAATAAAGATCTCTATTGACTTTTACAATTCTCGAGAATTCGTAGGATTCAACTGGCTTCTCTGTTCGCTATTTGACTACATTAGTCATCAGCTGTATTGGAAATTCTTCTTTTATTCTCTTAAAAATGCGCCCTTTTATCTGGAAATTTGTTGCAATTTCATCGGCTGGAAACATTTTTTCCGGCTCAATCCCCCCTCCTCCTTCTTGTCGTCAGGGCGCCTAATCCCCTCGAGCACATCCCGAGAGCTTTTCATCGATAATCCGTCGTTGATCGTTCGCATTCGGCTGTCCTGCTCTCTCCAACAATGCGATTGCTATTAATACTTGTTCTTGTCGTCATCTCGCAATCGATGAAATTCACCCCACTCTGCTATAAAGGACTTATTTTCGAAAGAGGAAGGAAGCCCTACAATCTATCTGTGAGCTCCGCCATTCGAAAGAACAATAGCTCTTTCAGGTTCCCCAAGAAGAGTTCAGCTACGCCTGCCTTTTTGAGATCCACTACGCATTTCAAAACTTCTCAGCTTGTCAATTCAAAAAGCTCTCGATTAGAACCGACTACGAGACTGGATCAAGCGCCTCGGTTCGAGCTCCTTCTTCTTTTCCTTTTATCTGAGGCTTTCAGGTGAATGGAATGTGCTCCTTTGAGCGTGACTTTTGGAATAATCGGCACTTGAAATGTGTCTGCAGCTGGGATGAATGCAACAGCCATCTTGAGAACATCAGGGTCAGTTCCTTTTTGGAAAAAAAAAATGCTGTCAAAAAACAACCTCAAATTAGGCCCTCGGTCTCTAATTTTTTGTAGAGGAGAAGGAGCTCTACAAATTTGTAGAACATTAAAAGCTAAGCTTTATGAAAGAAAATGGCCAAAAAGGTGTAGAATTTGCTTTGGCTGAGAGGTTCTCAAATGGTTTTTCAGCCGATTTTGGATGAATTTCGAGAAGATTTGCGCAATAGGCCGGAAGGGACGACGACAAAAGGCAAGCTACTCGATTGTCTGGAGGAACATCTAATCAATTTGAGTCTCCTTCCGCCGAGGATCACTCCTCCGCCGATGGCCCAAGAAAAGCCGTTTGTCGAGTCAGTTTGTTTTGATTAATCAGCATCACTCAGTAGAACTCTTTTTAAGCATTGGGTAGTTTGGCTGTCGATATTTGGATTGGGATTGTGTCTGTTTACGATATTCCTCTGCACTTGGATGAGATGTAGTCGATCCAAAAATGAACAGCCAAGTGATTGTTGGACGAAGACGACCACCAGAGGCACTTATGTCGCCGTTCCTGTCAGAGAGAAATACGATTTTCTTGATAATCGACCCAGGACGCTTTGATTTTGCCCTCAAAAACTAAAATAATAAAAAGTTCACGGGCAGCTTTTTTATTTTTTGAGATCTATCAATTAGCGTTCTGAGAGACACGCAAGAAGACAATTCTCCCTCCTCATTAGGGAGAATAATAAGCGACAATCGTTCGCTTGGAGGAGGATAAACAAGAAAAGTTCAGAGAGACGAGGAAGAACGGGGGAGGAGAAGGTCAACTGCTCAAATGACTTGGATCTTGACCTTTATTTTTAAACTATTGTTTTCAACTTGCTAAGTTGAATCTAATTGATGAAATTGTTCAAAACTTTATTCGAAAAGTCTCTGTGGAGAAAAATTCCAACAGTGAAAAGAATAGCAAAGTGAAGAAATTAAAGGCCGACTGAAGTCAAATTCTGAATTCGAATCATTATGAAAGGTTTGACTGATTTTTAAAAGGTTGAAAAGAAAGAATCAGAAGAAGTGGCCGAATTTTTCAGTGTGCTCAAGCCATATTTTGATGAATTTCCCATCAATTTTTGAGCTATAAAAGCTTGTTTAGAATCTGAAGGAGATATCCTAGCCTTTAGCCTCATCTGAAAGTTAAAAAGGAATTGCGATCCAGGATCCGTATTTATAGTCGCTAAAACCGTGCTCGAGGAATTCTAGAATCTCAGAGAAGTTTGAGATCAAAAATTCCAGTATCATTCGAAAGAGCGTGAAAATATCTACAGAATGACATAATTTTTAGCCACTGATGAGTTGATCTCAAATCTCTTTCGATTAAAATAGATTAGCTCGGCTCTAAGTTATCACCGGTCGTAAGCAATTATGAATATGGGTCCTGGTTGAACCAACTCAACTTCCAAATCTTCCCTTCTTGCTCTCGCTTTTCTCCGTAATATAGTCTGCCGAGATATGCCGGAACATTGAAAACAATGTTTGTATCTACAACTCCTGTATGATCGATTTTCATCCAGTCAACGCCCTCTCTCTCTCTAATCCTTGTTTTCTCGGTTTACCCGCCCCGTCTCTCCTCCCACTACAAAATTCGCCTCTTATAAGCCTTCATACGCCCCTTTTTCTACATCTCAACCAGATGCTTCTCCTCTCCTTTTCTCTTGTCACAGTAATCCTCGGTCTCAATGGGAACATCAAAGGAATTGTCAATCTCTCTCCCATCCAATACGGTATTATTTGAGTAGAGAAAAATGAGGAAATAATTCCAGCTGGTGGAGATCACCTCGATATTCTTTGTGCTTCAAGCGACTATTCCAATAATGCCTCATTTTCCAAATGGGGAAAGGTGTGGCGAATCAACCAAACGGAATCTTTCGACGTTTCTCGAGTCACTTTCATCAATGACAACGCCACTCTCAGGTAGCTTCGAGAAGTACAATTTAATTGTCTAACTTTTAAAATAGCTCTTGATTTCTTTCATAATTAATCAAATTTTTGAGGAAAATTTCAAGAAATTATCTAAAAAGGATTAGATTTCGCTCTTTATTTTTAACGTTTCTCCTCTCGTTTAAAGTGGATTTCCAGATATTTAAATTAGTATTTATCAAATTTCATATATTGTAGAAGAAATCAAGGGCTATAAAATGGTGTTTAAAAAAGCCTGAGCAAAAAGCTATGAGCTTATTTTGACGGGTGGTATGGTAGCTCTTTTCTTTTGAACAAAGACGATTTTCTCAGAATCTCTTCGCCTCAAAAATCAGACTCCGGCTTCTATGAGTGTTGCGTTCACGTCTACGCCTACGAGGATTTTCTTTGTTTCGCCTCGGAAATACTAATCCCCGCTGTTATTCAAAACGCGACAACGTCGTCCTCACAAGCCGGTAAAAACCAGACAGGTAAACGAGGACAACAGGAGTTAATTAGAGAAGTTCAGCCTCTGAGCCACCCCTGCCGCCAGCCTGGAATGTGGATCTTATTGGGTCGGACACGCTCAATGCGATCGAGAACTGCACCTATTTCATTCGACTTTTCGACGTCAATGTCACCAACATCAAATGTCTTAAGGATGGAAATGGCACCAGCTCGCTGTATACCGTAACAAATGGAAAGAAGCCATCTAGACTATTTATAGAGCAATAAGTTCCCATCGCCCATGTTCGCCGATGCTCTTCTCCCCAAATTCAATGCCACTCTCCACGAGGGAATCTACTTTTGCAATGGGAGCTATAAGAATGGAAATGAGACTGAAATTCTCCCGGTTAGTGATGGCTGGTTGAATGCGAATTTGCAGGCGGAGTTCCAAATAATCTCATCGGCTGACCCCAACCATCATTCGGAGCTGCTTGCAGCAGAAATCGTCAAACAATATCGCAACTTGGCCATTCCTCAGCTCTTCAGTGGCTTCATCGTCCTTTTCCTCATCTCGACAGCCTTCTAGACTCATCTTCTTTCAGCCAAAATTCTATTTTTGTGGAAAAAAAACCGATTCTTCCTTTTTTAAATTTTAGACAAATAAATCTTCGACTACTAGAATTGAATTCTTTTAAAAATTTGTAGATAAAAAAGCGAGAATTTCCAGCTTTGTTGAACAAAATTTTCCAAGAAAATCACGCTCTACCACCCATGAAGTTTACGAATTTATCATGGCTACTGGGCTTTTCAACAATAAAGCAGTTTTTTTCAATTTTTTGAGGTCAAAATCTACAATTTTATAGGCCATCTAGAGTGATTAAAGCCACTTTAAAATCTTTTTTTTTGTCGTTTGGTACGCAACGATTTGCGTATAATGATTCCAAATTAAGATCCAATCGCTTTCTTCTCAACGTTTATCAGAATTTTCGATTCAAACTTCTGTTGACTTTTCATTTTATTCTTCTCTTCTTGAGAGAACTTCAGCTCCTTTGAGAGAAAAACAAGTTTGAACTCTAGTTTGGTCAGTAATCGCGCCCCGAGTATAGCCGCCTCCGCCGATAACGGAGAGAATATGCGGCGACAGCTGGGCTAATTTTTACGGGCCGCCAGTTCTCCTTTTTATTTCCCCCTCATTAAATTGGCTTTTTCTTCCATGTCTCTTTGATTCCCAAATCTGGATTCGAATTGGAATAAAATCGCCTTTTTTCACTTCACAGCCTATTTATTTTCAGATGTTAAATGAATTCTGATCAAATTCAAGACTTTTTAGCGGATTTATCACAGGCTACTTCCTATGATAAGGTGAGCTTTTCGACTTTGGAAAAAAGTTGAGATATTCTCAAGAGATTTTCAAGAAGGATATCAAAATAAGGCGTCGAATCAGAAATTTGGAGACTTTTTCAGGCGAAAGATGACTTGGAGGGGAATAGGAAGTTTATCTCGAAAACTTCGCAAAACTCCTATCTCTGTATGCACTACATTACGAACAATTACACCGATATAGATCTTGTTCAGCCGATTACAGCTCAGCTATTGGCTTTATATTATAAAGGAGGTAGGTTGGGGGGAGGAATCTCTTCTTTTGGCCAACTATTTTAGACTCAATTTGAGAGAAGCTAGAGAGTTTTGTGAGATTACTCTGGCCATTTTAGATTGATAAATTGACTCTCAAGTTCTCTAGAAAAATAAGGAAAACTCCTTCAATTTGCAGGAATAAAACGCCTCTATACGATCCAATACATCCCGTGCATGATAGGATGCTATCTGCAGGCTGTCTCCAAGAAGCAGTACAAAAGCGTCTCGATGTTTGAGACCTTCTTCCTAGCCATTTACAACGAAGAAATAATGGCGGGCGATCCCGGCAGCGTAATGGCTACCAAGAAGGTTAGTTTGACTAGACTCTTTTTGAAAGATAAGAGACACCAACAATTATGGTTTGCAGATCGAAGAAATTAGAGTGCCCTCCATCCGCTTTCCAAGCATCTATCACGATCCAGTGAAGATCAACGCCATGCCAGAGGTGACGACACTCAAGCCGGGTGGAGCTCCCTCCATTTTGACGTCGGTCAGGATTGGGCCTTATCCAACTTTTGAGGAGGTCACAGCCGAGTCGAAATTCATCATTTTGACCAGGTTGATGAAATCGGTGAGTTATTCCAGAAGAAGGGGCCACCCAGAATTGCTGGCCTAATTGTCGTAGCAAAAACTGATTGCTAGGAACCGGGGAGGTGCGAAAAGCAATCCACTTTTCCAAAGTAGAAAGAAGCCGAAAGCCAGACTTGTTTATTGAAGCTTGAGTTAAATCTAATTCGAAATTCCAATCAAGCCTGGCTTCCCGTAGAAAATTAGCATTTTTCCACTTTCTTTCGCAATTTTCAATGTTCTACAAAGTTGTAGATCTTGACTTTCTCGACAAGTTTGGAGAACTTTATTTTTTATAAAAAAAATTACAAAAAGATTTTAATGTGAAACTTCTTTTGAGCCATTTGGTCTACTTTGGCCTAAATATGAGCATTTTTTTACTTTTTGAATAAATTTGACAATTTTGTTTCGAAAGTTATCGCACTTTATCTTACTCTAAAAGATCAAGAAAAAAGTAGAAACCAAGTGGAAAATTCATTGTCTTATTATCGAATTGCAGGTGAATAACTGTGTCTGTGTGATTGCTTCAGAAAATCTTCCGAGATTCATCTGCCTCTCAGCGCTCTCTATCGCCATGAGGTTTTTGCTAGTTTTCCCTTCACTTTTTATCTTCGCTTTCAGTGGCTTCTCTTTCCCAGAAACAGCTCTTCGAGCCAAAGTCTTGCAGAACGATTTATCCCAGGAGGTTTTAGAAGATTTTTCCAAGTGATTCAACCATTTTGATCTTTAAAAAAGCTCTATTTTAGAAAGCCGCGACAGCATGTGAACAGCGGATTGATGAGAGAATTCCTTTCCGGTGTCTATGTCTCCCTTTTCAATGGAGTTCCCGACTTGGCGTTGAGGGCAATCGATGCCATTCATCAGCGGGCCAACTATGAGATGATGGTCGATGTGATTCTCATCACAAATGCCATTCGTAATTCTCTTCTCGAAAATCCTTTGTCCAAAGAAAAAAGAGAAGAGCTCATGTGGTCGAGGAATTATCAAATGGTTCGTTTTATTTCTTCTTATCGCTTTAGTATAAAAATAAAATCTACCCTAAAAATCTCTCACAAATCAGTCAATTTTAGGACATGAGGAGGAAAGATTTGGTGACAAACGCCTCGCTGAGGATAAAACGGATGCCGGAGGACATTCCAGTCCAGCCGGATGTCAAAGAAAAAGAGCCTTCGAAGCTGGAAGAACTCGTTGAAGAAGGTTTTCTCTCCTAAAAATGGTTTTAAAACCCCTTTTTTTAGGAATAGACCATCTGCAGGATTTGAAGCGACGAGTGACAGCAATCACCCTCCATCCAAAGACGCATCGACGTAAGAAGAGCGTAGATCATAATGATGTGAGGATGATTCTTTTCTTACTCTTTTTTTTTAAAGATCGAACTGCAAACAATTAACGAGGAGCGACCTGCGGTGCTCCAAATGCCCGAGACTAATGGAAGTCCTCCACAGGAGATCAATACCTCCAGGCTGGTGGAAAATGGCGGTGCGAATGGCTTCACAGAACATCTCGTTCCAAAGTTAGGAGTCGAGGAGAATGGCCACGAGGTAATTTTGCCCTTCAGCTGGCAGTCAGAATTTTCAAAGGACTACTCTTTCATTCGCTTTGTAGAGTTAGAACCAATGGCTTTTGACATTTTCAATGCTCTATAAAGTTGTAGAGCTTGGTCTCCTCTACAAGTTTGCAGAACATCGCTTTTTATGGAAATTGGAAAAATGCGGGGAATTTCTGATTAATTTCTTCGAGACCCATTTTTTCATTGACTGGGATTGCTGAAGCCAAAAAGGCTTATTTTTCTCTATTTTTGAAGCAGTTTTTTTAATACAAATTTTGGTGTCGACGTAAACTTTTAGGAAAAGACTTTAAATGAAAATAGATTCCATGTGAGACCTATTTTGAACTTTACTATAACTTAAAATGATCAATTTTTTGCGAAAGAAGAAAGTTTGATTTCAGGATGATTCAGACCAAAATTGGGTAACGCGCCTTTAAGAAGAATGGGTCTTATTTGACTGCCGGTTTTTCAATTGTAGATTTTGTTTTTGTTCATAAAACAGTTTAAAAAAAGCGAAATCTGATTCGCCGAAACAGATCAACGAGAAAAAGGTCATTTTTTCAGCTGGAGAAGGAGGTCGTCGGCAGTCATCGACGGCGATCAGCAGATCTCTCAGAAAAAGGGGCTTTTTCTCTTGCCGGATTGCGCCACATGGACAGCGGAAACAGCACACAACGCAGCATAGATTACACCTGAATTATCTCCGTTGTCAGAATAATTATCGTATTCTCTCTCTCTTGCCTTCCACATTATTTCTAATTTTTAAGCAATTTGCTTTAATTTTCATTCTTCCACAAAGTTGTAGAGCGTGATCTTCTCTACAAAAACATAAGTTTTTAGGAAAAAGTCTAAAATTCATAAAATTGAGCTTTTTGATTAATTTTGAATTACTTTAGCCTAAAAGTAGACAATTTTAGATTTTTTAACGTTTTGCGAAGTTGTTGAGGAGATCAAAGTCTATAACTTTGTAGAAGAAGAGAAATTGTAAAATTAAAAAGAAGTGGTTTAAAATTAATAAAAGAGAGAGAGAGAGAGGATACGGTGAGATTTTAGGCTTATAATCTCATGTCCAGAATTGCTCATTTTGTTGGCCGTTTTTGTCAGGTGCTTTACCCCCTTCCTCTCCCTTACCTCTCTTCTCGAACAAAAGAAGAGTCTAGGACCTTCCAGAATCTGTGATAGTTTTGTATAATAAAGGTGAATTGTGAGCCTGAACCCGGATGGCCTTGGCCTACTCGAACAGTTGGAAGAATCAGTGTCATGACGGGAGAGAGGACGCGCCCCTCTCTTGGAAAAGAAAAAGACCCGCTATCAGGCTGCTTATCACAGGCGAGGGTGGGGATTTCGGCCGGATCTCTCTTTCTCTCGCTGACTCATTCACAGCCTCCTCCTCCTCCTCGCTTGACCTCTCTCACAGCGACGAACGCCTTCTCACTTTTTGACGACTAATCAGCCCGACAAAGTTATCTTTCCGAGGTCATTTTGCGCTGCTAATTTTATGGGTCGTTGGCGCCGTCTTTTTAGGGAAAAATAATGGGATCTGATGAGGTCTCTTCCCACCATTCTTTTAACTTTTTTCAGCCAACGCCTGGTTACTGTATTTATTATTTCTTTTCATTTTTACGCCTCCATTTCCTTGTTTTTTTCCATTATTCTTACTAAATATTTCACAGGTTTTTTCATTCAAATCATTAAGAAAAATACCAAGTTTGACTTGAAATTGACTTAAAACCAGGTCATAGAAGGATTTTATGCAATTTTCTGCTTGGAGTTTGGGCAAATATTTTGTCCAAAAACTACTAGAATCTAGCTGTGAAAAATAATTTTGTCCTTGGAGATCGCCTTTCAAAAATTCGATGAGACATCTTTCGATTGAACTTTCACCATTCTTTTGAAGGGCTTTCCTGTGTGCAAATTTAGCCATTTACGGCCGTGAGAAACTGATCAAAATGTCAAGAATTTGGGTCATTGGCAGTGTCATTTCAAAGACCAAACGATTCACTTTTTTCTTCACCTTTTTTGCTTGAAATTTTGGCGATGAAACTCTCCCCAGAGTCACAAATTAGGCCACAGTCGTTCAGCTGATTTCTTCACTCTTCGTCTGGGAGAATTTTCAGGGAATAAATAATCACAAAAGTAGAGCACCTTTGCGATCGAAAACAATAGTCGTTTCCTCTTTCGAGTTGAGATCCGTTTGCCTCTACCAGTTCTCTCTAAACTTCCTCTGTTTTCGTTTCGCAAGTTTCATTGCTAATTTGCTACGGCAATCGCCCCAGATCTCTCTCTCTCTCCGCGACGCCTCACTTTCACCGATAAAACAGGCGTCTTTTCAGGGGCGGCCATGTGGCCAATCAGTGGGCTTTTTTTTCTCTTTTTTAGCGTATTTTCAAGAGCTGAACAGACTGGAAATGATGTCAGTCGTTTTTGTGAAAGGTAGAGAGAAAACAAAGCGAGAAAATAATCAAAAAAATTTAGTTATGTAGAATGCGCTGCTGTGGCTCTTTTGGAGGAAAGATTGTGTAGTGGAAATACAAAGAAAAGACCGTTTTGGCTGCCGGAAAGGAAGGATCCTCACGGCTGTCATGAAATATTGAAGAACGACTACAAAACAGTAGGTTTTTCCAATTCCTAGATGGAAGCCTCGCCTGATTTTTTAGACTTTTAAAGGCTCTTTTGAACTTTGGGCGGTTGATTACTATGCTTTTAAATTATATAATTACAACCATTTGCCGATGATTTTTAACTGTTGTTTCTTCGCTTTTTTATCTAGCAACTAGTAGTTAAAAAATATAAAATCGTACCGTAAAAGAAACCTCTCCCTACGCCGTAGCTCACCTATCATTTTACGATGATTTTCTATTTTTATCATTTGCAAAGTTGTAGAGGAAGTCAACGGCTACAACTTTGTAGAACATTGAAAATCATGAAAATAATTGAAAGATTCATGATTGCAAAGCGTTCACCCTTGAGTGAGGCTTCTTTTGAACAACTTTTGAAAGATTTGATGCTGATAAAATTGTAGAAAAGCCCTTTTCCAGATAGAGAAGATGGAAATTGATCTGGATAATGCCTTCCTGGCTTGTTTGACGGAAAATGCCCAGCCAATGTCCTTCGATCAGGTATTTTGGTCCTTTTTGTATTAAAAATGAGAGTTACAGAAGGAGAAATGCACTTCGAATCTCCTCTTCAACACCCCGCACTTCTCATATGCGAGAACGATCTCCTACATTCCGACAAATTGCTTCACGGGAATCGATCGCCGTCGAGAAAGAGAATGCTCTGGAGTTAGGGAATGTTGTGGCACCTATGCAAGGTTGGTTGCGGCCTTCACGATAAAGATTAACCGACCGCCATTAAAGTCATCAGGGTCTTATTCAGCCATAAATGATGGTCAATTTGTTTCAGATGTGCGCCTTTGTTGACCAATTCAACTACGGCCAAGGGTCTCGAAGAGCTTCGTGTCACCATGAGGGAAAGAGCGCTACAGTGCGAGGTAAATTCATCTCTTAGGCATTAGGAAAAATTCCGCGAAACTCATGAGAGCTCTGATAAGCTTTGATAGATAATATTGATATAAATTTCGAGAAAATGTAAAAAAACCAATTTCAGAAAGGAATCTTGATTCAACCACTGCCTGAACCCCCAAAGATTTTGGAGAGCAACGATCCGTCTGAGCCATCTTGGTCTCCATCTGGCCACATAAATGTCAATTTTAATGACATCGAGAGTCAGAAAAGAAAAGGAGAAAAGCTGAATTCGTCCAAGAAAGGACCACCAACAGGTCCTTTAGGAAACGTTAATATCAACTTCGCCACCGCTACCAATAAACAATTGGAGGAGGATAGAGCCAGGAAGCTGTTGTTAAGAGAAGGCGATGGCCCGAAGTTGAATTTCCCCGATCCGATTCCACGAAATATCGAGGATCACGACAAGCACTTCGAGAAGGCTCTGGAAAATTCCAACAAATATAAAGTGAATTCTCTTCTTCTCAGATTAGCCCCTTTTCAGGAAGTGGCGAACCAAGGAATAGACTCTCTAATGGAGGCGGCAGTAGTCTCGCAGATCGGCACCGCCTCTGGTACAATGCATCACGTCGAGTTGATCGGCGAATCTGAGGAGAAGGAAATTGGCCTGGTTGGAGGCAATGTGGTCACCTCGCGACCACTCATCCTTGTGGCTAAAGAGCAGAAGAAAGTCGAGAAGGAACAGCCACAAGCCAGAGGGGAAGGCTGTCGTGCTTATGGCACCAAAACCGCCAAAATTGAGAAGATTCTCGGCGCGTTGGGGGAGAAGCAAGATTCTGTCGATATGTTTGAGGTGAAAACGAAAACTACAGAAAGGAAATGCTAAATCTTTTTTAGATCAGGGCGTTAATAAACGACTGGCAAAACAATTTCAGAAAGAGATTACTGTCGGCCAAACAGCGATCCAAAGACAAAAAGGTAAGGCTTTTGGATGGTTTTTTGAAGGGAGGGCACAGCTTTCATAAAGCGATTTCCACTCATTTTGAGTCGCTTTCTCTCCCAACTTGCACTTATAGAGACTTTGTATTGGCTTTTGATAGACAGATGGCTTCTAGTCGAGCATTAATCTTACCTTGCTGGGAGCTTCGATTCGATCATCAAGGAATCGGCTCCATGGCGAGGTCCTTCCATTGCATTTGCGGAAGGGCTGACCCCTGAGGGGGCTTCGAATTGAAGTTGACCTATAGCTAAATTTTTGCGTCCGGGATTGCATTCGCGCAGCCCCCACAAAATCGTCTCAAAGAATTTTTTTAAAAAAATTCAGATTATGGAAGAATTAGAGAGATTGGTTCAGCACTTTGATGATGTAAATCTGAAGCTGATCAAAACCCAAGTGGATGCCGGTCGGCCCCGCACTTTTCCCTCAAAATCAACGACGAAATTCAGAATTCAAACCGGAAGATTACCCGTCTGACGACGCTGAGATCACAGGAAATGAGTGCAACCCACTGCCATCTGATAAGGGCTCCGGGAAGGAGAAAAAGGCGGAGGAGGTTGATGAGGACGAAGAACGAAGAAAACAGACACAAGAGCTACTGGACTTAGTGGCGGAGAACGAGGAAAAAGAGAAAAATTCTACCACTTTGGTTGATGAGCATGGCGATCAATTACTCGTCGACGATGGTAAGCAAGAGGGAGAGAGAAAATCGTCGCAAGATCTAAAAAATTAGGATAAAATATTAAAAATGAGGCTGATTTTTGAATTGCAGACGGAGTGACCAAAATATTGTTCCCTGGAGAGCCGGAGTTCGCCAAGAATGAAGACGGTGAGGAGAAGATAACCAATTGGATCAATGAGGAATATCGCCAAGAGATGGAAAAATTCCACAAGCAGCGCTTCTCCAATTCTACTGTAATCCCCTCGATTGATAAAGTACCTCAGTTTTAGGATCCAACCAGCCGAAATGACACAACCTGTGACGCCTACATGCGTTGTCGATCGCAGATGCATCTGGCGGTGGATGGCTGCGCCTGGAGATTCGCTGCAGCCGATGTCCTTTCGTCGCTAGCTGAAAGCTCAGAGAGTCTTCTCTATCGAGACGAGGGACCCTGCGATCCCAAGCAACAGCCACTTTATGAGCAGTTGTACGAGATGTTGATCCGGAGGAACGCCCGACTCAGGGGTTGTTTGGACAAGAGGAACGAGGCATTCGTGGGTTTTTGTTTCTCCCATAACTTTTTGATGAATTGGCCGATTGGCTTAAAATTTTGCGATAAGATATTTAATAATCTTTAAATTCTAAAAGAAAATTGCAGCCTATTTGGTTGAATTTCTTTTGAGATATGGTCAAAACAAAATATTATTTTCCCCCCAAATCAAAGCTGTTCTTAAAAAACTCTCTGGCGAGCCTAACATTTTCCCGCTTTTAGACAAGTAAAAGGCATCATTCTAAAGAGCAAATCAAGCGCTACAAGATGGTATTTTTATAATTTCTCTAGCTCTTTTCTTTGCAGAGTTATGACCTGTAGTTTCCAAAAATCTATCCTTGAAGTGGAGGACGATTCTATCCGAATTTTACGATTTTCAGTTCACTTCCTCGATCTGCTTGCCCTATTCGGAAGAAGAAGGTCAAACCTATGATTTCGCGTTGAAACGAGTCTTGAAAAATGAGTACCACGAGGCGGTTCAATGCTATCACGATGCTAATCGAATCCAGGAAAAGTGCATGAAATTAAGAGAGTGCTGCCCAAATTTCGACGAGTTAGTTCTTCTCCCAGAGAGAGCAAACAAAAAAGGAATTTAGATGTCGCGAGGAGACGATCGACATTGACCTGGAACATACAATAATCTCAGTTACGGCGAGAATCAACGAGGGAAAACAGGAATGCATCCGGATGAAGGCCAGGGACGCCTTCAAGGAGACCATTCGAGGTAGGATTTTTTTAAATCTCATAATTTTGCTGTCTCTACAACTTTGCAGAACATCATTTCCCTAAAAAATTCAATTTTCTGGGTTGACCCAATAAAACAAAAAAGAAGTCTTCACGCAAGATTTGCAGAACTTCTTATGAATTTTTTAGAATTTTCAATTGATTTCATGTTCTACAAACTTGTAGAGAAAATCAAGAACTACAAATTGGTTAATAACTTGAAAAATTCTAAAAATTATAAGGCCTCTATTAGAGAGAAGACTTCTAGATGAATTACTTTTTCTTCTCGAGACCACAATTTGCAGGTCTTTTGAGTAAAGGCGGCCTCTCTCGACTGGAAAAAAGTCGCCTTGGATTGGATATCAGTCGAGGAGCTCGTCTCCTCCGTCTTTAATCCCTCTAATAGCTCCTTCCCTCTCCAATTACCGGTATGTTCTGTGTCTCGGCAGCATAATAAAACTTTATTCACAAAAATTATGTGTGTGCTTTTTGTGTTGAGATCACGTCGTTGTGGAAAAAAATGGACAAAACTACCAAAAAAATAAACCTCGTATCGAACAGTGCGAGTTCTAACCAAAGAGAGCGCGACTACGATAGTTACAGATCTCGAAGAGAAAGAGTCCCGTACGGAATGCTGTTAGTTACGGTTAAAAAACGTAAGAACGAAGGACTAAACGTGTGGGGAGACGCGACCGTTGAAGCGGAACGTCTGTGGCAGAGCCAGCTTCTTGGCGACATCCTTGTAATTGCTGGTGTGCACGAAGCGGGAGAAGCAGTCCTGCAAATTCTTCTTTTATAAAACGATTACTCTAGCCAAAGCAGCTATCGTTTAAAATTACTAAAACAAATAGAGAATTTACGATACGTGGTACAATTCTCCGCGCCGAGACCCATTTTTGCCCTTTAGTCAACTTTTTTAAAGGATAAAAATGGGTCCCGCCATGAAAACCCCTATCTTGGGGCAACGTGAATACGCAGTTTTTTCGAACAGGCTATATTTGAATTCAAAAGCTGCTGAGATTAGTGTAGCTTTAGCTGAGCAATAGTTTGACTCAACAAGTAATCTAAAGAAAGTGCGTATTTGCGTTGCCCCGAGATTTTTAGAGATTTCACTGCGGCACCCATTTTTATCCTAAAATTGACTAAAGAACAAAAATGTGTTCCGGCGCGGAGAATTCCTAATGCTTGGTGCACCGCGTATACGCAGTTTTGTCTCTTTTTTTATTTCTAAAAATCATTGCTAAAATATGTTGAATCTTGTTTGGATCTTTGCATCTTTTGGAGGAGCAGATGGCAAAGAAAAGCCATCTTTTTAGAGGGTTTCTTATTGAGAACATATGTGTGGATCGAAAGTTATGACGGGGTTACGACAACAAGATGACGTGTACCCAACTCGCCTTAAGCATAAGACAATAAACGCTGAGCTGAGCCTTCTCGAAGATGTTCTCCGGATAAGTGGCTGGCTCTTGATTCTCCACACGAGTGATGATGTCCTTCCTCGTGTCGTGATCTATATTGATGGCTAGCGGCGATTCCGTGGCGATGAATGTGTCGAACATCTCTGTGACGGTTTCCTCGAATTTGGATCGATCGCCATCTCGCACGACGTCTTTCAATTGTTCGGCTGCCCACCTGAAAAAAAGCCACATCAGAGTTCTCCTCTTTTTGACTAATCCCTTATCCGATTAGCAGCGCGATCACATGGATTATACGTGAAAAACAGCTAATAAGGAGAAGAAGAGGGAAGCCGAGGAGAAACTACGTCAAAAGAAGAGAAAAGATTGTTTTTCTAATAAACGGATCAACGCCTTTTCTTTTCAATTTTGCAGAGTCTTTTAATTGGAAAATAATAAGGTCAAGGATCAAAAAGAGAGAGAGAGCGCGCGCGCCAGAATTTGAAAAAGAATTGAGCTTTTTTGCGAGATTTTTTCTCTCCACTTTTCCTGTAGATTTTTAAAGCTTTCTAGATGGCTTGTCATCCTTAATTTTTGATCATTGTTATTTCTTTCTTTTTGAAAATAATCTTTGATGTTTTTTTTACAAAAAAGGTGTTGATTCGATACAGTAGCCTCCTACTCATTCATTCTGAAAACAAGACCCCCACAGAGTTCAGAGTTCAATTTGTGGAATATTAAGATCTAGGAGGGAGAGATGATATTCCAGCCTCTCTCTCGCTCTCTTACGTCTTTAACGGGAAATAGTGATCGAATTTCTTCTCGATTTCCTTTTTCTATTCTTATCCTCTTCATAAAGGAAAACAAAGAAATGTTTCGTCTTTTTGGGATATTCAAGTTGAGTTTGAACATCACAAAATGTTAGAAAATTGTCTCTTTCAAAGACTACAGAAAACTCAAAAAGTCCCGACTGGAAAAGCGAAATTTCCTGGCTATTTTAAAGCAATTTAATTTGGGAATAAAGTTCTACAAATTTGTAAAAAAGACTCAACTTTCCAAAAGACTCAAAAGCGTGGAAAAATTAGCGAAATTTGAAGCCAAAATGTGATTTACGGTAGAATTAAGGCGAGGAAAATCTCTCCAAATTCATTCAAAAGACGCCATTTGATTCCTCGATTCTAGGCTATCAAAAGCCCCCCGCGAATAACGCAGTCAGCGACCCCCCGTGTTGTTCCCTGAGAGACCATGGGATCAATCCTAAAGTCATTGCTAGCCGGCTGGTGATTGCCAGCCCAACTCACCAAAAAAGGATGTTCTCCTCCGAATATTCCGACTGTAGAAAGCGCATGAAGGCCTCCCGTCCCTCATCATCGTAGATGAGATTGTCGAAGGATTGTTGCCATTCGTTCGGGCTGAAAGAGAAAAAAAAGTTCTTTGATGGGCGAAAAAATAAGGAAGAAAGAATCGAAAATTGCGCGCAATTCACTCCGCATATCGTATTATCGTCGTGACTTCCTAAGGCGAATGTTGACGTCACACCACCCGGGAGCACATTCCCAAGGCTTCTTTCATCCAACAAATATGAAAAGAATCAAATTTGCCTTTCAAAAAGAGCGAAAAATACCTCAAAAATCAAAGAATCTCACTTTTCTCTCAAAATTAGCCACTTTTTCAGTCATCCAAGCTTCAAAATAACACAATTTTAAATCAAATACAAGTCTGGAAAACACAAAATTGAATTTCTCAATATTTCGACTTTAAAATTAGCTCAGAATCTACAGTAAGATTCTCTTAGGTGGAGAAGAATTTGAGGTCATCTTGATTCTCAGATTTTGAAAGAAGCCCCTCACAGTTAAGGAATTTTATTTCCTGATTGGATTCACTTTTGACTTCCAGGTAGTCAAGGGAGAAATATTTCGTCAAATTTATTTATTGGGCGATTTTTCCCCCAAAATTTTGAGCCAAAAAAACGCCGGTGATTTCTTCTGGCAAATTGCCCAGCGGGGCCTCTAAAAATTCCACGAACCCAGCCGTGTTTTCAGAATTCTGAATCAAATATTTCACGAATCAGCCTTCTTCCTTGATTTATTTAGATAAATCGTATGGTTTGTTTCCCCTGATGCGTCATACAAAATTAATAGCGCTTTCTCTCAGCACTTTTCGCTGAATCTGTCCGTCTCGGCCGATCCTTAATTAACTAGGTCCGTGGTTTTTTGCGATGCGAAGAGAGCAATTGAAAAATCGAGAGAAGGAGAAAAAAATCCCACCTGAGACGAGGAGACAACGCCTGATTTGCTGCTTCTGTCCTATTCTCAGCTGATCGTCGTCTTCTTTCACCTGAAATCTCAAAAATTAGGCAACAAAATCTCGCCCCAGGGGGTAATCGTTGTAGGACCCAGGAATTACGGTCGAATCGCTATAGGATCCAAAAAAAGGATACCTCTGACGGAAAGTTGTTTGAGTAGCTTGCGGGGAGAACGCATCTCTCTGTGGCGCCTCGTCCGCCCCGCCCCTAGCGGCTTATGAATGCGGGGGTCCTCTCACTCTCTCGGATTCTTCTGAGAGGAGGAAATCACAAAAGAAATTTCAAGATTTCCCCTAAATCCGTCCGAAATCCACCACCCTACAGTAATCTCCCAAAAATGAGATGGAAAATTACCAAAACCAAAATAACTGACTATTCAATTTGATTTCTCTTCCGAGAGATTCCAGAAGCCAAAACAGCTTTGACAAGAGTTGCTTTTTAAAATTCTCAACATCTGGACCAAATGGTTTTCGAAATGGCCGAGAGGAGGAAAAAGAAGTGCTTCCAACTCGTCGAGTTTCACGGGAACTTTTGATAAAAACTCGGCGAAGGAAATTGAAGACTTTTCAGTTTGAAAATTGCTAGAAAAGTCCAAAAATCAGACCTCCTAGATGCTCTTCTAGGATGGAAAATTTTGAAATCAAGTCAAGAATTGGAAGCGAAATTTTCTGAGATTTTTCTAACAGATTTGAGCTAATGTGTATCTTAGAATATTCCCAAAAATTACACATGCTGCGTGTGATTTCCTCCTCAATTTTGCAGTTGCTCATTTCCTTAGGAAATTACAGGAAGATTCGTTAAAAGTACCTTCTAAAGGATCAGATTGTTCTATTTGGGAAAAAGTCTCTGTTAAAAGGTAAATTGCTGATATTTTAAAGTTTATTTCAAAAAGGTAGCTTGAAAAAGAGAAATCGAGGGCTACAAAACGCAGTTATTTCAGAATTATTCTAGCAGCTCTCGCTTCGCTGAGGTATAGCTTTTTCAAATTGCTCACTCTTTCTTACTTTGTACTCGGAATCATTTCTCACACTTTTTTACTCATTTTTCAGACCAAAAAGCTAGAAAAAGGAACTTCCCTCCTTCCTAAACTTTGTTCGATTTGGTCGTCAACTCCCCGAAGAGACAAAAGACCAGCTCATTTCGCACATATGAAAGTGTGCCGAACGCGCAAAAAATTAATGAGCCATAAGCGGAGCTATGATTTTCCCACAATTCTGAAGCTCTCCTTCTACTTCTTCCCATTGGAACAAGTATAGTTTGGAGGGGAGAAGACAGCTGTCCAGCTCTTGGCTGAGGCATGATGGCGTCACGCCAAAACATCCGGGTGTGATCACTCTACGTAACTCTCTCCCTCTCTCGCATGATCCAAGAGGTGATTGTTGACACGTTTCTGCTAAATAATGGCGCAACTAAAGTATTCTTTTCAATGGAGGAATAGATGACTCGACGCATCCAAGGGACCAATCATCCAAAAAGGAAGCTCAACCATCTCAATTCAGGAAAAATTCTACAATAATCTGCTTACATTTTTCGCTTTTCTCTCCAAGATTATTCGCTTTTGGCAGCCCTTGGCAAAATGACGGAGTCGCCCTTGTAATGAGAAGCCCTGCCAAGTCTGATCTTCAAATTCACCAAATCTCAATGAAGGAAACAGAATAAAGAAATTCTCCAAAATGGGAATTGTAGCTCTTGTTTTCTACTTCAATTTGATTTCAAAATGAATTTAAAAATCGGTAGGAGAGAGTTGAAAAAATCTCTCAGAGTTAGGAGATTCTTAAAGAAAAATTAGTCTTATTTAGTCTCATTTTAAAGGAATTTTCGAGACTTTTTTAAATCTTGGAAATAATTAGATAATTTTAGAATTGTAGAGTTAAGAAAGCGCTTTTTTCATTCTTTCTAGCAACATTTCTACAGTAAGCTTTGATCCCCAAATTCAGCTTTTGCAGCCCTTCTAATCCCATTGTCAGAGCCCCGATAATCTCGAGTAAAACACATTTTTTGGTGAATTTCAATTTCTCTTCTTCGCTGCAAAAATTGAAAAGTTCCTCGAGAGATTCCCATCGGCTGGAACACTCGCCTCCAAGTTGTCCCCCTTTGGTTTCAAATTTCAGATAGGCACGCCATCTGAATGAGAGAGGGATTCCAACTTGATTCCCTCCACAATCAAGAGGGACTTCCAAAGCGATTCGTACAGCTCTTTTTGAAATTTTCGTGGGGGGCCGTGATAACTCAATCGACATGAGGAAGGCGCTGGCTCTCTCCCCTCCACTCTGACGACAAGGAACCACTTTGTACATTTTGATGGATGTCCGAATGCGAGTAAGAGTCATGAATCACTCGTCTTCAAACAAAACGGAAGGACATTCTTCATCCGGTTGGCTGGAGTTACCTAGAGATACCCGAGGGAGAGAGGAAAATATGAGGGATTTTCAACAAAAAAATATGAATTCCTCTAAATATTCAATCTTCTTCAAAATTGTAGGTCTTGATCTCCTCTACAACTTTGTTGAATATCAAAAATTCAAAAACCCAGCCAAAAATCAAATAATCTCGAAAATCTATGGAGGCCTACGGTAGACTTGGATTCTCATTTAAAAAAGAGCGTTTTTACAATAATTATTAAAGATTTTAGAAATCTTGAGAAATTATTAAGTTAGAGAGGAAATCAAGAGCTACAAAATCCATATTTAATCATATTTCCAGCTTCATTCATCGCTGAGATTTGGTAGCTTCAAAAAGTGCCAATAGGCTTTCGGCAGGCAGCCCGCATTCTCACCTTTCGCTTAATTTTCTTAAATTTCCCACTATTTTTGAGAAAAGTGATTTTCTTCAATCTTGTAGAGGAGATCAAGTGCTACAAATTTGTAGAACATCAACAATTATAAAAGTTTGTGGAAACTGTCTAAATAGTAGGAATTTAGAGAAATACAGTAGTCTATTTTTGCTCAAAAAGAGCGCTCGCGCTTTAAATCTAGTTTGGCTCGTCCGTTGAGAATTCTTCGTTGAACATTTTCCCATTGGTCCTCAATCTCTGAGCCTTCAAAAGTCCCGTTTCTCACACGAGTCATTAATCTGTCTCTCCCTGGGTTTTCAGCATCGTCGTCCCTCCCGGGGGGAGAGAGGATTTCTTTAAATCATCAAAAGGAACGGAACTGTTTGTGTTTGGCCCGCTGCCTCCCCCACGCAATTGACGGACCCCTTGGTTCCCCCCGTGCAAACAGCCCATTCTACCTTTGGTGGTGTGACGTCAAATTCTCTCAAAATATCAACCCATTTTTAGAATCTTTTCGATGACTTCCACAAATTGGATGAGTCGACCCCCAACGAGTCATCCAAGATGAAAGAAAGCGACGCAAGCAGCTCCCAGTGGGAGTTATTGTTATGTTTCAATCTGGGAAAAAAGCAGCGACGCGTGTGCAAACCTCCAGTACTTCCTTATAACAACCAATTGAAAATTCGTCAGCTATTTTTGGGCATTTTTAGCGGAAAACTCTTGGATTTTAGAGATTATGGCTATTTTTGTTGAAAACTTTGGATCGGGATTTTTCAAGGGATTTTCCGCTGCAAAAATTGATAGAAAAATGGAGAGATTACGATATTTTCATTTAGACTTTTAGCGCTCAAAAGCGAGTCATTTTGGCAGAGATTACGATAATTTTTGCTGAAAACTGCTGCAAAAAAGGCTTAGATTGGCCTCCTGTTTTTCCGCAAAAATTTATGGAAGAAGGAGAGCTCAGAATTACGATATTTTCAAAACTAAAATGAATCTTTTTTTGTATTTATTTCCCCAGATTTTTGAAAAAACCCTCTAAAATTTTTGCGACTTTCGTTCCCGGAAATTACGATTCTAGCTGCGTCGCAAGAATTTGGCTGGAAGTGCTGCTCTCAAGTAATTTTCGTGATGGGACTTCCACGAAGGATCAGGTCAAATTGAACCCGAAGGATTGACTCAAAATTGTTGTTCTTCTCCCTCTCTCTTGACTAATTCCCTCCAGGATCAGCGGAATTGTTTAATTTCCTCATTTGCACCCCGCATTCTTCTAGTCGACTTTTGCCCTTTTCGCCGGTTCAAAGGAGGATTACTGTAATTCTAAACCCAAATTGAATCGTACTTTTTCCAGCCAGCCAGTGAGGAGGATAACCCAATCAGATCTTTTGGGTCAAACAGCAAAAGTCGACATTTGGCGGGGGTAACCCAATCCAAAAATTGTGTCTCTTTATTTGAGCAACCAGATCTCTCAAAAATGACATAATTCGATAGGGTTTTCCCCTTCTCAAAAAAGGAACTCTCGAAGGGCCAAAAGTGCTTCAAATCGGAGAAGAGTTTCCCTCCCTCTTCAACCACAAAAGTCCAAAGAGTGGCGAAATAACAAGCCAATCACCAATTGTTTCTCTCTCTCTCAAAAATGAGGATAGCTGTGTGGGTTGCTGGGCCTCTCTTTCTGCCCTCTACGTGACGCTTTTGTCCAAAGTTTAACGGCTCGTTTGGTGCCGGAAATTGAAGAGTGCATTCTGTTTCGAAGGCCCTCTTTTTCTCTCTCTCTCTCTCTCTTTTTGGAAGAAGAAGAGGAAAGAAGAATTTCTCCCAGGAGGTCTCTGATAGCACACAGCAGCAGCCGACATGATAAAACCCTGGGGGAGCTATCGTTTTCTCCATTGCCTTCTCCTCCTCGTCTCTTCGCAGCCGATTCTGGTGGTTAATTTTTCACGAAGAAACGCTTTGATATCACGCGCGCGATGGGAGGAGAGAGTGTGAAGAGCAAGGGCGAAAAAGGTAGAAATAATCGACTATTCAATCCCACATTAATGTCTTATTGAGGTGGAAAAATGTCTTCGTTAGCACAAAGAGAGATAGAACTTTTTCGTTCAAAAGAAGGAAACTCAAAATGCGGCATAATTGAGAGATCGTCATTACCATAATCGCAGAAAGATATTTAATTTTTTTTTAGAAAAAAATGTCTATTTTTAAAGAGAGAGAGAGTTTGGCGCCCAACAAAGTTCTTGGGATTATCAGAGCACGCGAGCTCAATAAATCACTAGTTTTGGGAGGAAAGATTGCGGCGGGAAAGTAGTTGTTGGGAGGACTTCTTCTTCCACTTCCTGTGTGGGGGATATAGTAATCCTCTAGAGACCAAAGCAACTGTCGGCGAAATGGTCTGCGGAGATTCCCATCCCCAGGATTTCTGGCCAAACAATTCTTTTACTTGGTTAGATTCGAGGATCTAGGCTCAGAGATCAACATTTTGTCAACGCCTAAAAAGTTGAAGAAGAAGGCATGCTTTTGGTCAGAAATAGACTACTTTTGAGAGAAAAGGAGGAAAATGTTCAATTTTGAGTGAAGAGACTTTCAATTTTGATTTAAAATAACTCAAAATTTGAAAAACTAGGAAAAAAAATGGGAAATATGAGCAACACCTGACTACATATTTTTAGCTCTGATTTGACCCCCTCTCTCTCTTGTTCCCTTTTGGTGGTTGGGCCCCCAGACGAGCGACAATTAAGGGCTCCAGCGGTGGCGGTTGGCGGCAGTAATCCGTGAAATTGGAAAAATTGGAATGGATTGACCTTCTTTGGCTGATCGAAAGGGAGTTCGAAGCCGAATGAAGAGCTGAGTCAGGAGGCGACGTGAATTCTTGTGAAAAGTTGGAGCTGAGAGAGACCGAGGCAATCGTCGACTCGACATCAGCGACTGAGAGAGAGAGCGGGGGCGGGGCAGAAGAGGAGGGTGGGGAGGGAGGAGGCCGACTTCTAGCTGACTCCAGGGAGGACAAATCACACCATTAAACATGGCGGATATAATAATAGCGCACAATTTGGGGAAATCTCCTCACTATACACTCTGTAGGAATAAAAAAGGAAACTCCGATTCTCCTCAGCTTGAAAAAAAGATTTTCTTTCTCCCCTAAAGGCTTTTTCTTTTTTAAAAAAAAAGATTTCAAGTTTTCAAGAAGCAATTTTAGCCCTATTAGAAATAAATTTAAGATTCTTATTGAGAAGCTTTTTCCAGCAGAGGAATTCGCTTTATTCTAGTCGCCGCTTTTCACGCTATTTGTCTTCTTCTTTTGTGATTAAATTTCAATCAAAATTCTAAGATTTCACTTCGATTTGGAGTCCATTCTATCCAAATTATTTAGAATAACGGCGTGGGAGGAAGTTGTTCTCGTGAAGAGTCATCATCCACCCCTTGTACTTCCCATCCCTTCTTCATGAGTTATCAGCTGCTTCCGGTTAAAATTTAAGTTAAATCGTCATCCGGTGCCCTTCCTCGAACTCTCAACCAAAAAAGTCTTCTATTTCTAGAGGGGAGAGAGCTGCAAGACAGATGACAGATGAGCGTCTCTCCAAAATAGCCCCTTTCCCTGGCCTTTAGTTTCCAAGGAGAAGGCAGTTTTATGTCTGCGCATGGGACTACAACCCCTGGAAACAAGTGGGGGGAACCACCGTATTCCCAGCTGATCTTCTGGACAACAAAAGGTCTAAACAAGGCCGAGGAAAACAACGATTTCATTCGACAGTTACGAGTGTGAAATTGGACATAACTGCATGCCATAAAATGTCTACGCCCCCGTTTGAAAAGGATGAAAAAACGTCTCTCTCTGAAAAAAGAGAGAAAACATCATTAATTATTAACTTTCCAGCTATAAAAAATTCTAATCGGTTTGGAGACTTTTTGTAGTTGAAATTATCATAATCTTTCAGCTCGGATTTGGCAAAAAGTTAGCCCACATGCCTTCTTTACTTTGGTAAAAGTTATTCCAAAAAAGCGAAATCATAAAGCACTTCTTCCATATTTTTCCAGTTTGTTCTTCTCCGAAGCAGCTATGCATAGCAAACTGGGAGAGAAAGAGGAAAAGCTACAGTACTTACGCACTTTTAGAACTTCCTAGTTCAAACCTTGACTATCAATTGAAAAGATACAGTATCTCCGCTTATCTAGGCGCAAATTATTCAAAAAGATGTTTATTCTTTTCGCTCAAGAAAAAGCTACAGTATCATCCTATTTTGTGAACAATAACTGATTTTTCTTCTTTGAGAAAGGGATTTTCACGGCGAGACCCATTTTTATTTATTTTAAAAAAGTTGTTGCAAAGCTACAGTACTTTTGCACTGAAAGCTACGAAATTTGGCACTTTCTTGACTCCCGTCTTGGCCACAAACTAGCTGCACAAAAAAAGTGTTTTTCTCCTCCCCTAAATGAACTAAAAACAATCAGAGTAAAAGCGTCTCGGCGAAAGAATTGCATAGATCAGAAGCTGCTATATACTGTCGAGAAATCAAATAAAATTCGTTCAACTGTTTGATCAGGGTTTTGTCCTATCATCCTGCTAAAATGGAGTGGCAACTCACCGGGGGAGAAGAGCTTCGATTCGGTCACAGCCACTTTGATTCGGTTCAGCTTCAGTCGATCCCTCATGTGCGACCACTTTTTACTGAATTTTGAGCTATAATTTAGAGGAAACGGAAAATTTACCGGGCTGTTTCACGTCGCAGAATGAAGTTGGGAGAACGGAGAGCAGCCATCACATTTTCCTAAAGAAAGATTTTGATCATATCTCTCCCGAAGTCCAATTTTTCGATATTTTGATGTCCAACAATCTTTTTTAGAATTTAATTGTCTATTGAATGAGACATTAAGCATCAAATTTGGTTGAGATTTCGGCAAGCTATGAGCCCTGGAAACTAGCTGCCCACAGATTGACCAAAGCTCTCACATTTTCGAGCTTTTTTAGCTTTCATAAATCAATTTTGTTAATATTTGGGTTTATAAATCTCTTTTTCATAAATTCAGCTATCAAATGAGCCATTTTGATGATGAAATTGTTCGAAAAATTGCCTTCGATTAGAGAGAATTGACCTGGCTACTGTAGCGTAAAAACGAAGACAAACAATTGAAGAATAATTTCGATCTCTTGATATAATCAGCTGTCTTTTGGCCTCACAGATCTGCATCTATTAGGCTTCAATTCATCCACAAAAGTAAGCTTAAACGGCCGAATAAATGCTCAAATCAATGAGCACAAAATTCTAATTTGCCTAATCATCTCTCGATCAAATCAGCGTGGGGTTTTTCGGTCTCTGAAGTAATCTGGCTGATTTTTGGATCAAGTTTAGCCTAACTTTAGGCAAAATTATCTAAAAATACGGTATTTTAAAACTATAGGGAGCAGATTTCAATTGATTTTTGAGGTTTGAATTGTAAATTTCGATGGATTTATCATAAAATTGGTGGAAAAATACGATAATTTTCAATTCTAGAGCTTTAAAACAGAGAAAATGCATAAAATTATTATTTTTCTGTGGGAAAAAGCTTTTTGAGCCCAAAACCCACCTTGAGAGAGCTCTTTTTCCTCGGCGGAATGTCGGTGAGACTGCAGTTGCTAATCTTCTTTTGCGGCGGGTTGACATCAAGCGAGAGTTTCTTGCACATTTCGGCCGAGAGACTCGTCTCGGACATCTGAAAATGTTGCTTTTCCATTGGAAGCGAACGACCCGAACGACCCGGGTGACGTTTCCAAGGTAAACAGAGACAATGTAGGTAGGGAGAAAGGGATATGAGGAACTCTCGAGGGACGACGCGTGCCCACGCGTATAGCTGAGGCTGTGATAAATCACCGATGGACAGCCGCGATTGTCCGACTAATTACAACGAAAAACCTTTCTCCTCCGTAGGGATGAAAGGGGAGGTTTGGACCTCGTGGCTGACTTTTTCGACAATATTTTGTTGGGGAGGGTCCCCAGTCAAGTGGCTCCAAGGAATTCCAGGCATTTTGAATAAATCTTAGAAAAACAATCGCAATCTAATCAAATTACACAATATTTCAAAACTAATCCATCTACTTCATAGAAGAAGAGGGGATGATGTTTTGCCAAACTTGTAGCTTTTGATCTCCCCTACAATTGTGCAAAACACCATATTAGAGGAAAATTGAGGAAATCTCTCGGAAAATGGCAACTTTTTTCAGCTTCTGTAGCTCAAAATTCGCTTTTTCTCAACTCAAAAAGCAGTTTTTCTTTTTTCGCTTTTTTATAAAGTTGAAGATTCTTATTTTGACAATCGATAAACAGAACAAAATTTGTTATTTGAAATCGCGATGGAAGCCCAAAAAAAAATTGAATTTCCCAACTATTTCGGTGAATTTTCCTTAAAGGCTGGAAGGAAATTAAACCAGGATTTGGAGAGATTCTATGCAGTTTTGTTGTGATTTCAAAAGTCGTGCCGACGACGTCAAAAGCTGAGCTCAGCAGGAAGACAGCAGAGAGAATGTTCCGGAAATGACAAGTAGAGGCTACAATTGGTCACAACCAGAGAGAAAGAAACAGGAGGGAAGCCGGCATGTTTCGCCCTGTGTGTTCAACTGCTTGTTGCGTAGGGGGTCTGTGACATAGTCCGGAAGGAGGTCTTTCCACTGGAAGTTGTTGCAGAAAAAAGGTCAAAGTTTATCAATTTTTGTAGATTATTAGGTTGTAGAAAAAAAGGAGAGCATTTTCTTGTTATTTTTTAGGATCAAAGAACTCCTGGAACAGCCAAAAAAAAACCTGCTTACTCGCGTTGCCCCGGGATGTAGTAGGTTTTTGCGTCGTTTTTTCTTTAGTAAATTTTTAAGATAAAAATGGGTCCCAGTGCGGAGACTCTAAGCACACCACCACACTTTTTTCGACCCTAATTCACCAGTTTGGGCTGGAAGTTGTTGCAGAAAAAGGCTAAAGGTTGTTATAAAATGGAAGGGGGAAGCCCAGGAACTAGTTGACGCACAAAATGACGGCATTCTTGGAGAAACTCCCTAAAAATTGCTGCAAAAAAGCTCCGGAGAGAAAAGAGGATTATTGTATAGCGTGGGGGAGGGAAAGCCTCTTTCACTGGATTAATCGAAGAGATTTTTGGGATCTGCTGGTGCAAAATGAAGATCAAAGGTTACTGTAGAAAGAGAGCGCATTTTTCTATTAAAAAAATTACAGAGAGAGAGAGGGTTTCGGTTGGATTAATAGGATCTGCAGATGAGAATTGATGAAGAACCTCCCACACATCAATTTTCCTCCTCACTGCTCTCTCCAAAAAGGGCAAATTCACATGGCCAACTGAGATTTGAACTGACATCAGATCTCTTAATTCCGGTCAATCGTGTAGAACCATTTGAAAGTAGGTTAGTTAGAGAATTAATGGCAATATTGGTATTATTCGAAAGAGCTTGAAAAATGTTATTTTTAGTACCAATGCTACATAATGGAATAGTTTTTATCAGCTTGTTAGAAGGATTGAATTTGAATCCTAAGGCTCCATTTTTATGAGAAATGTGATACAGTAAACTCTCCAATAATCACTCATTCCATGCCTCAACTTCTAGCTTTCTTTTTAGAAGAGTTGTGGCTTTTGATTTCCTCTACAAGATTGTAGAATATCCTTTTCCTAAAAAATTATGGTACGAGTCAGAAAATTAGACTGCTTGAAGAGCCACCACTTTTTCGCTTTGAGACTTAAAAGCGGCATTTTTTCTTATTTTTGAACGGTTTTCAGGCTTTTTGATGTTCTGCAAAGTTGTAGGGCTCGATCTCCTCTATAAAATTGCAGAACATTAAAAATGATAAAAGTTATCGGAAGACTGGGTAAGCGTCCCCTATCGGAGAATCCAGGATTCCAAGCGATCAAGAGAGAGAGATATTTTCTACAAAATTGGCTGATCGAGTTGAGCTCATAGATAAAAAGTAGTGACTAAATGGATTCAAAGAACGGTGAGACGACGTGCCATACTCCTATTTAGCTTTATCCGGATTAGTAGGAAGGCCTCGTGTACTCCCCCATCATCTTTTGCACTTTTAAATGAAAAGCAAATTCCAGGAGGAGACTCTCTCCGCAGGAAGATGATGACAATAGCTGGAGCCGAATGGAGCGAGAGATATGCACCACACAATGGCCCGTTTTTGTATTCAAAAAGGATATTAAAAATGGGAGAGGGGAAAATGTGATCAGCCTTTCTCTCTCCCACTCGCTTCCTGGCTCAGGGGGGGAGCCCTTTTGACTTGCTGATTGGGTCATCATTTTTACGTCGAAGGAAGGAAGGATTCATTCTACTTTTTTTAAGCCAGAAAGGAGTTGGGATAATCATAAAAGAAGAAGTATTAAATATTAGAACAGTCTTTCGCCCAAAAAAAAAGAAACTCACGGTTGTGTCAGCCAGCGACCAGCCAGAAGTCGAAAGCGGTGTGAAATTGGTTAGAAGACGCTGCAAGTTCAATCGCCTAGAAGATAGTTCATTTAAATCGACCGGAAGGAAGTCGCAATTCAAAGTAGAAATTGCAAATTGCCTGGAAAAGGAGGAAGTCCTAGTCCAAGGCTTTACAGTCATCTTAGTTTTTTTTCGATCCCCGCTTTGAAAAAAGTGTGGATGAGATGCCAAAATAGTTGTTCTCAGTTGGAATTATTTGAAAAAAAGGAAATTTTTGCTGAAAACTCTAAAGAATTTTAAAATCTCTAGGCGGCTAGTTTTCTATAGTAATTTCACTAACTTTTTAGGATAAATAAATTCGAAGAAAAGAGAGACCACTTTTTTTCTTCAAGAAGTGACAAATATAAATAAGCTCTAGAGCCGGAAAAACAAGCGCCGAAAAGTACAGTAATTCCGATGAAATATGATGACGGAGGCTGTTTTCCTCCCCTTTCGCTGCACCAATTCGCCCCACCTGCAAAACTCGGGCAGAATAAAAACAAAAGTGAACTGAGTGCAAACTGCGTATTTTGTGTCAAAAAAACGACTCTCCAACTCTTTTAGAAACCTTTCTTCTCCAACCGATCAAATATGCAGCTCCGGGGGTCCTTCGGGAGACGTGCTCCTGCAAAAATAGAAACCAAAAGTTCATATCTTCCATTAGGGCAGAAGAATGAATGGGTGGCGAATAAGGAAGGCGGAGCTCTAAGATCAGACTGAATGGAGACAACTTTCGTCTGCTAAAGCCATTAAAGAAGAGAATTAAGAAAAGGGGGTGGGGCAAGAGAGAGGTCTAAGATCAATGGATTGTCACATTAACTTGCACTTTTCTAGTTTGCAATCATTTTTATGATAGCTCTTGACGAATAGAATTTATTATAGTCTGTTTATAAACAAGACGACATCCTTCGTATCCAAGAAAGAGGCTTTCGAGGCGAGACCCTAAAAAAGGCCTTTAGTAAATTTTAGGATAAAAATGGGTCTCGCCGCAAAAACCCCTTTCTTGGATACGAAGGATGTCGTCTTGTTTATGAACAGATTATAGTCCCAACTCTTGGATTTACCAAACTTTGAGATCAGAGAAAAGCCTCTAAAAGAAAGTAAAAATGTGGGTGTAGGAATGGCTCAGAAAAGCAGTAATTCCTCTCTCTTGCTTTCAAAAAGTATCGTAATTTTATCATTTTTAGCCACGAAATTTTGAAAATTTCTAAAAAAAAATATTAGATTGCTGTAGGCTGAATTTGTCCCCAAAAAGGTGGTGGGAAGGTGAGCGTGATGAGAAGATATTTGAGATGGTTCCGAGGCCTAATGATGGAAAGAGGAAGAGCTGAAAATGTCGGCTGCAGAAATCTGAAGCTCGTTGGAGCAGAAAATTTCATGGAGATCGAGGTGATGAGAGAAAAAGAGGGGAAGATATTCCGGGTTCATTTGGGCCCGTTAATTGCATGAAGGCTCTCCCCCTCTCTCTCTGTACTTTCTCTTTCTCTATTTCAATTAAGAGGCCACATCATCACATTTTTTGCGAGTTCTGTTGGCTTCCAAAGGAGCAGAGCAGAGCATGAAATTGGAGAAGAGAGGTTGCCAAGTGGGAGGCATAAATAGGTGAGGGGGGCAGACTATGCGCCTGGGTGGGAATGGGGAATTGACAGAAGATTTATGTTCAGCTATTTCCGGCTCCCGTTCCTCTTCCGGGGAGCATTGCGAGCAGAAATTAGGAGGGAGACTTGAGCCACAATTAGACAGACCTTGGTCGGGGCTTGAGCTCCACAAAAGTTCGAATATTTATTGATTTTCTCCTCAATTTTGCTGTTAATAAACATTTTTAAAAACTAAAAAAATCAAATTTAATGCAGAGATTAGATCTTAATTCCAGGAGAGAGAAAGGATTATCTTCGCCTAGGGGAGAATTCTGTATGAAACAGAATTTGGTGAGATCTTTTCTAAAAAAAATAGAGCTTAATTATTTTCTGGGAAAGCCACAGAAAATTCGAAAATTTCTTTCGCAAAAGAGTAGGGAAAATCAAATTTCGTTCTTGTTTTGCTCCTCTACTACCTCTGCCAGGAATTGGCTTTGGGAGAAAGCATTTCTCTCGGCAAAAACTTGAGCTACAAAATGGCTGATCTCATCTACAAGATTGCAATTGATCTTCTCTTTGAATATTTTTAGGAAAGGATCGAAAAATGTCCTTCAAGTTAGACTAATACGATCAAAAAGTCTAAGTTTAGAAGAGCAGAAACGCCTCCTGGAATCACCTGGATCAGCACCTCCGGTTGTAATAACTGCTTTGTTGCAACGTGTTCTCCAAAAAAAATTTACGACTTCCAACAGGTGTGGAGGAGCACCGGAAATGCTCGGAGAAGGAGTTCGACTGCTCGTACTGGGTGGGAGTAAAAAAGGATCAAAATGTTTTGCGTCGCGAGGGGATTATCATAATGGAAATTTTTGGACTGAACCCAGCTGTGAGCGACGTCTCAAAAACTCCATGGGAATATTAGAGGAGAAAAAAACAAATAAAAATTGACTTCTCCATGAATCAGTCAGGTCCTGCTAAGAAAAATCAAACATTTTGAAAGATAAAGGCCTAAAATGAAAGAAAAAGTTGTCCAAAATTCGGGTCCCACAGTGTAGCGAAGGAAGTGGGCGGCAATCAGCAATTTTTACGATATTTTGAGCTCTCTAATGGAGCTCAAATTGACGCCCAAAAAAGGCTCCACCTTTACAGTAGAATGGAGGAAGTGGGCCGTTTGTGTGGTCATAACCCAGCCGCGATAAGAGCGAATTCAGTTAGAAGAAGTACATTGATGGAGTCCCGCGGGGGCTTCAGGTCAATCAGCAAATGCACCACCAATGCTCCATATCCTGAGGATAATCTGCCGACTCATCGAGAGAGAATTCAGAGTCATTAATTGGGAAAAAGAAGATTGCGAGAGGAGTAAACATAAAAAAGAGAAACTTCTCGCTGTGTGTGGGGGCGGCCAGCTCACACAATACCCTTCGGATCAGGTAGTAGGGCAGATTAATGGCCAATTTGACGCTAATTCTCCCCTCTCGATCCAGGTGTGGGAGATCTCTCTCTCTCTCACTCTCACTTGGGTAGATTTCTAAACTGATGAGCAGAAAGAGAGAGAGGGGCGAATCCGAGAGGAAATGGTCAAATATCGGGCTGCCACTAATTGGCCCAGAGACTTCGAGATCAAAGAGAAAACGAGCCCGGGAAGTGGCTTTTTTGCACGCAGTGACACAAGCTAATCTTGGAACTTCAAAACTGCTTCCAAGAAGCCGCCTTTGATCACTGAATTGCTCAGCAAAATTAGTACTAAATTACAGTACCCCAAGGTCAGACCACAATTTCAGCTTTTCGAGTGATTTTTAGATTTTTGAAATGAGATCTACAAAAATGAAGCAATTGATTGCGCTTAAAAAATAATTTCTGATCCTAAAAAATTGAATTTCGTCTCAAGATCCAGCGATTACTGTATCCTCAAATTGAATTTCTTTTTTTCAAAATTCACAAAGCAATCTTGTAGATTTTGATCTCCTCTGCAAAATTGCAGAACACATTTTTTTTCGGAAGCTAACTTTTGTTGGAGAATTTTAGTTTTTATTTTCTTTCTTTTTGCTTCTAAAATAAGCCAATTTTTTGATTTCTTGGTCATGGAAATGCGCAATTTCCTCTATAAATTTGCAGAAAATCATAAATCAAAAAGATGTAGAGTCGAGGAAATACTTCCGACTCTCTCTTTCTCGCAAGGAAGGAAGGATAAACACTTGCAAATTAATGCCAAAAAGTTTTCTTTGAGCTCTTAGATTAGACAGAGATCTAACTTATTCAAGTAAATTTCTGCTACTTACTTCCAGAAATTAGCGGAGGAGATGTTTTGGGGGAGAAGAAGCGGATTTACTAAATCCGTCGCGTCATTCTCTGAGCACTTTCTCAATTCTCGCCAAACAAGGGGTAAGAAACGCGAGAGAGAAAAGAGCCCTTTTTTTTGCAATTACCCGAAACATTGACAGGTCAATGGCGAAGCTCGGACGAGCAGCGAGAGAGAGAGAGAGAAATAAACATTCGTCATCTTGAAATAGCTCTGAAAGAGCTCAGTCAACCGTGTAAACAACAAGTTTAAGAAGAAGACGACGAGAATGAAAGCCCATCTGGAGTGATTATCGCCTCGGAAGAGAGACAGATGTCATTCTGTTGAAGACTTTGGTGAGAATGAATGAAGGAAGGAAGAAAAGTCTGTTAAGACGCGGATTATGTGCAGAGCGAGACGAGGCTTTTGGGAATTTACTCGCAGCAAGATTATATGTGTGCTGGACAGCGAACTTTTATTCGAAGAGAAGAAAGTGGGGGAGAATATTTTGCGAGGTGGTGGGAGACAAAAGACAACAGCGATCCTTTATGCTCGGAAACAATCAAGCTTTCGAGTGGTTTGTAAGAGGGAGGGGGGAAAACTTTTAATTTTTAAGTGGATGGAGATTTTTTGGAGATCAACAAGGAGAGAGAGAGAGCTAGCTATTTCTAACTCATTTCTTGTTTATTCTCAAATTCATCTGTTTCATCTCGAATCATCTGGTTTTCTTTCATTCTTGGGCTAATTCTGGCTGTTCGCAATGGTATAGTCTATGATCTCATAGTTCAAATGAGACTTATTGCAAAAGGATTTTGGGGATCAGCATGAGAGAGATGATGGCTGTCTGGAGATGAATATCCCTGGTCATTGCAGCCATTTGACTCTGATCTCCTAGTTCAAATTATAGCTAATATTCCAGTTTGAGACAGGTCTCTTTCTGGCATCAACAAGAGAGAATTCCTTGCAGAAGTGACTAACAGTGACGATTGCCTGAGGGCCTTGACCTCCTAGTGGATGTCGCTAAGACTCAAAGATCAAGAATCCCTCAAAGCCTTGGAGAAAGCGTTCGTAGGGAAATAGAGATCAAAAAGAATTGTCGGTTTGCACTTTTGTTACACCCTGTCAGGAAGGGTGATTGAGCCGGATCAATCACAAATTCTTCCTCTTACTACGTAAGTCTAAAGAAGGGATCAGCGTGATCAAGTTGAAGCACTTTTGATGGATAGATCTGAGGAGGAAAGCCCAGGGAGAATAAGGGGTTCGATATGTCAAAACATAATGGTGGAAGGTACTACCGCTGGTTGAGTTCGCCTGGGGGCCCACCTGGCCGATACATCAAATCGAGCAACTGACTCTCTCTCGCTCTCTTCCAGTCGTTTGAAAAGGCAATCTTCCACTCAAGGAGCTGTCATTCTCGACGGCTATTCTGGCCAGTCGAGTAGATTATTTTTAGCCTGCTCTCTTGATTAGATTTGTTAGGGGGAGTTCCTCCCAGAAAAAGTCTGATTTTTCTGCTTGATTCTCTTTACTGGATGCGTTTTTCCTAGAACAAATTAAGAAAGATAGAAAAATGGAAGAGAAACGCCCACCAGCAGCTCTTTTCGGCAACAATTAACATCGCTCCGGGAGTCGCTGAGTTTTGACGCAAGAAAATTTAAGGGAGAGAGAGAGGGGAACGGGAACCAGAAACGGCCGAATACAATAACAATTCTTCGGCAAATGCACTCGGAGAGGGCTCTTGTTTGGACTCCGTTGTTATAACCAACTGGCGGGGTCTTCCAAAAGAAGAATAATGAAAAGCCGCGGCAAAAAATGTTGAGTGATTGAACTATTAGAAAAACGCCCTGTTTCCAGCAAGTTTCAAAGACACGTTGAAAATTTCTCTACGGTAAGATTTATGGTAATATTTCTTCGTCTTTAATCACAATCTCCTGTTTAATTATAATTTCTCGTTTCACAACCTTGTTGAGAAGTTTGCTTTCTGCATCGAGAAGGTCCACCATATCGTTTAATGCTACTTCGCATGCTACCTCGTCGGGCCTCTCACTCATAGGTTTTGCTCCGGGAGGTAAAAATTTCATCTCTGGACCGAAGTTAAATTCTACAGTGGGACTATTTTTATCTGCAAAATACGTATTTAAACCTGATTATTTACTCACATCCATAGAGAGAAACAGATGGAAAATAAAAGCTTCTATAAATATCCTGAAAAGCTATTCCACAGGAGGTGCCGTTCACAAAAAATTCAATCTATAAATTAAAGAAATTCAACTGAAAAAGCCTTACTCTACTTCCTAGTGTTGTATCAACATCGTCCTTTAAGTTAGCATGAATGCTTGAAAAATCAGAGTTTTCACGAAAAAAGCGATGTGAAACCCCAAAGCCAATTGATTTCTAGAGGGAATAATTTTATTCTATATTTAGATACCTTTCTTGAAGGAGCTAAATATGAACATAACGGACGAGTTGGTTCTTCCGGTAAATGAATCAAGACGCCAATTATATCATTTTCCTTAAAATGTTAAAGAATAAATTCAAATAAAATTTACCTTGAAGCCAGGTTTGTAATATGATCTTCCGATTCTGTTGTGAAATTTTGTTCCTTTCTTGGATCTAATAGCATAACTTAATTTTTTATAACCAAGTGTACATGCAAGTGGAGCTAAGTGCACAAATAGCAATTGGCAACAACAAAAGATACCTTCTTGTCGGCTCCATCCAATTCGAACACAAGCATCGGAGTTTTCTGGACATGATGTAATAACTGCCTGAAAGATTTAACAAATTCAAAAGTATAAGCTCAACTAACTTCATAATACCAAGTTCCTCTGCTGACCGAATGTGTAGCTCGGACTGTACGATAACCCTCTTTTCCAGTGACACCAAGTCCACTGTTGCCAATGTCCAGCTATTTACAGTTACGAAAAGTTAAAAGAACTTACACCTTCAGCCCTATCATGATATGATAGCCTTACTGTGCTTTCAAGGGCCAGACGAAAAGAATAATTGAGATATAGTTCAGTCTTATCTAATCTTCTTAACATTTTTATGCGTTTGCTGTTGAACGTATCTAATTACCTAATTATGAAAGAGTGTGGATCTGGTTCTGCAGCAAAATTATGGCAAGATAATCCATTGAGTGGAACCGATTCAGCGGGACACGCAGATGGAAGATCTTCACCTTCTCGTCTAAAATGTAACTAGATATTAAACAATATGCTAACTGTTTAATAAATCGTCGGTTCTTTTTCAATAATTTTTGATTTTTGGCTGGAACTTTCTTGCACGGCTGAAAACGTTTGATCTAAAAAAAACATTTTGAACAAACCTTTAAGAGAAGTTTCGGACAAATTTTGCTCAACTCAATATTCAATGCATAGCTGTCGTTATATAGCGGTTTCTTCTAAAGTAGCTGGTTATGCTTAAAGCTATAAAACAACCTTGAAGGCACTAGGATATGCATCTAATGTAGCTGACACTTCAGCTAAAAGTGAATCAAACGATTTGGTAAAACTTCGATGTTCTGACGATATACGATGTAAGTTTTCATGCAAAAATGAAGTTATTTGATTTGTTCTGCAAATAATAGATAGCTTCTCTTCTTCGCAATAACTTACGTAAACCATTGTGTACCAGGGTTAGGAATAACTACCTTAGATATCAACCCACTTTCAACATTTTCTTGTGTTCGATTTACTGTTAATATTGCTATTGTGGTAATTATCTGGTATACTCTTCCTAAAGCATTATGAATCATGTTATATTTTTTTAAAAAACTTGCCAGCTTTTCTAGCTTTCCAAAGTTCTTCTTTCAAAGGATTGCAATCACTGCATTTAAAAGTGTAGCCTGTCCAGAAAAGACAAATTCTGCTGTAGATTAAGAATTTTAGAAGTTGAAAACATGGACATACTATTCTTGTTTTGGTAAATTACGCAGGCACTCAAGATGGAAGAAGCGCTCACAAATCCCGCAGAAAAGTTCGCATTCGATGATTCGTCGAGGTCTCCCACTAAACTCAAAATAAAAAGTCTTAATTAAAACTGACCAGTAGCATGTCCCTTCATTATCATCGGTACCTTCAACAGCCGCAATCGTTCCCTGCATCATTTTAAACCTACGCTTGTCAAAACAACGTACAACGATGGAGACATCGGAAAGCCTCTGTCCAACAAATTTGCAGGAATTTGAAACAAATTTATTCCATTACTAATAACAACGCTTGTCAAAAGAATAGTTTGGCTTACAGATAATGTGTTTAGATAAAGTAGTTTGCTGAGCATGCGTTATTACTACTGACGGTAACAAGTTACGAACGAGATCGAGAGCGTGATACTGAGTTTCTTGGCGAAGCAGACGGACGACTGCCATCTTTGTATTGAGGAGAGCGACGAGGAGACCGGCTGCGACGTGACCCTCCGCCGCCTCTGCCGGAGTCTTCGCGCAGATGAATGTAAGAAGTATCACCCTGGAAATAATAGCTTTGCAAACTTAGAATAATGCGAACCTTGTGAGACTTAAACTTGGTGTCGTCCAAATTTTTTAAAGCATATTCCATGTCTTCACGTCGGATAAACTCAACAACTCCTGTACCGTCACGTGCTACGTCAGCGTAACAAACTTCGCCAGCTTCGCGCATGTGGTCCTGTGAATAATGTAGATAAGATGTTTAAATGTCCAACTTTCAGATCTTGCCATGAGCCTGTAGACGGAAGTCCGTCAATAACGACTCTGTTTTCACTTCTTTTTGGAGGAGCTCCTCGTCCGCGATCAGAACGGAAGCCATCTCGCCCGCTGCGAAAACCACCCTCTCGATCATCACGTCCATACATAGGACGACCTCCAGGACCACGTGGTCCACTGCCACGAGTCATTTCAACACGAATACGGTGTCCGTCAAAATCATATCCATCACGTCCTCTAATGGCGTCATCAGCGTCACTACAAAGAAATAAAGACTAAATTCCAACATACCGTGGATCATCAAACTCAACAAATGCGAATAGCGGTCCACGAGATGCAGTTCCTTTAACCTCGACATTTCTAATTCTTCCATACTTTGAAAAGATATCTTCAACTTCTCGCTCCTTCACATCTGATGGCAAATTGCCCACATAGACTTTGGTGTCGTTGCGACCCATCTCCACTGAAAAATAGCTATTAAAAAGTGCAAACAAATATACAAGAAATAATATATAAAAAGATATTATTTACTATTACAAATAAGAAAAAACGTGTAATAGAGCAAAAAACGAGCTTAAAAAGAAATTTTGGGATCAAAGATCATGGAAAGCCTGCATAATGAAGTAGTTAGGCGAATTTACTGTATTTTAAATTCGATTAAATGAGGTTTTTATGCGCAAAGACTGCCATTTTTCTCTCAACAGTGCATCTAACTCATTCTAAATCTAAATAGAATAAAACTTAAACAATAAATGTTAAACAAAGATAAGAAGAATGCTCCAAAGAGAGAAAAATAAAACAGATTTTATATGAGCTCATTTTATTCATTTCGTCAGCTGAGCTACCAGGAAGAGTTAGTTGTAAAAATAAATCCTTTTATAAGCCTTGGAGAAATTGTTAAACTTATCCAGGGTGGTTAGGTAGTTACTTTCGGTATTCGCTTTGATTTCAGTCTTATCCAGCTTCTCCTGCATCTTCCTACAATAATCTTGCATCGATTTGCCGAGACAAAGATAGTTGAAGGCGTAACTTGCCATCACAGCATGCACGAATAGGTATTACTGTTGCGTTTGGACCGAGTTGCTTCGTTGGGCGCGTAGTTCCCTCAAGTTTTTGGCGATTGTTGGCTCTCAGGGGATTCCAGCCAAATGGTACTCATACAGCAGATTGATGAGAGCAATGCAGCCAGTTTGACCGATTTCAGCCGAGCTATAAATTGTCACCGGACGAGTGCCGCTTTTGTAGAAACGCTCACAGAGCGAAATCGTAGAATGGAGGTACACCTCGATTCGGCCAATCCTGCCAGTGCAGACTGAAACAGAGATTGATCCAAATCCTACAAAAAGGCTAATTTCTCGTGAATTTCTTTCTCAAAAAAACCAACTGGTGAACTTTGTAATCCGCCAATCCTTTGATCTTGACAACAAGGTCAGACTTCATGATGACATTCGGCTTCGGCGGAGTATTCTCGTTTAAGAACAGCGACTGCGCATTTTCCAATTGCTTGATCTTCGTAGCCACAACAGTGATCTCATCATTAACAACGAGCGGCTGACTAACAGATGTCGGGAAATAGTAGGCACTTTTTTAATCCCATCTTCTCATGATTGCTGAGCATGACAATGATGTGACTGTGTTCCTGGCCGATCATATTCCAGAAGTCTGGGATGATCTTATCGATGAGCCCTTGAGTGCGGATGAAGCGCTTCGGATTGTTGTATCCAGCCACATAGTTAGTGTGAATGTAGGACACTTTTCCCAACTTGAGGAGAACTCGAGTCTCATCAAAACAGCCGATGTCTTTGTATCTGTCTCTTCCTGTTGCATTGTTTTTGATGAATTCCTTCATCTTTTCAAAGTCGTTGGACTTCTTATTCTCATTACTTCGAAGATAGAGAATCAAAAATGATCGAAAAACTGACTGAAATTCTTCGATACTGCTTCCCACGCCACGGTTAAGAGTGTTATTGACAAAAGCCAAGCAGGTAGAAGATTCTATCGAGGCATGCAATTTTCTCTCATCTCTATTCTTCATAATGGGCGTTGATCTCAATGAAGTTTGAAGCAATAATCTCCAATCATTTGATCAAGTTTTTGGACTTCTTTCCTTTCGAGACAATCGGCTACCCGTTTTGCCCATAAAGAAATTGAATATAGCACTTTTAATTCAAAGCCCATAGCTATCAGATCCGATTTTAAATCTGAAGTTGTTTGAACGCGAAGCTTCATAAGAGCATGAGAGCCAGATAGTTAATTCTAAAACCACTTTTTTATTAGCTCAAGCAGCTACCTTGATGTATTGCAAGAGGAACTCGGCAGTCACATAACAAACTACGTTAGTGACGAATTTTTCAGCTTTGTGATTGATCAGACCCTATAGATAGGTGTTGCTAAATGAAAAATCGAAGTTAGAGTTTAAATTACATTTGTTGCCGAAAAACAGAGTCAACCTTGCTAGAATGGTGTCTAAAATCGAATTTGAGTCAAGCAAATCGACCCTGCTTTTGGTCAAAATCAAGAAGAATTCAATAGTTCAGATCATCCACCTTTTTGGCCCAAAGTTCAAGCGATGAACTAAATTCTTATTTTGTACAATCGCCAACTGAACTGAATTTGTATATGGTCTGCCTTGGAAATTCGTAATTGTTGACTTCATTTATCTTCTATCGGCTCCGTCATTCATGGCGAGATGCCGTCACTCTTGCCGTAGCCACATCCATCGTCAATGCAGTGAGCAGTCAAAATCGTTTCTATGCGACTGATCGCCGCCGCCACTGTTGTTGGAGTCTCGAGTGACTCAACACAGTTTTTGAATTAAAAGACCCTTTGTTCAATGTTTTCTGGGCAACTAGTGTGAATTTTCTCATTAGATTTTTGTTCAAAAACAAGTTGATCCTTTGGTCCAGAATGTGGGTGGTCTAGACATAACTCGTTGCATAGAAAATCTCTCAAGCTCCGCCAGTAAACAACCAGCTCTGTTAAAACTTTGCTGGATTCTCTTTAAAGAAGCCATTGAAAATCTTCTCTTGCCAAAGTCACGTCTCTCCAAGATTTTGCACAGAAAAATCTCTTCTAGGAGATTGAATCTCTTGATTTTCTCTCGTCATTTCGGCGTAGACAAGTAGCATTGAATATTGGATCCAGAATTGGGCCTATTCAATGAATCCAGCCGATTTTAGTCTGCTCAATATGATGACGTTGGCCAGGCCTTTATCTCTTTTTTATTGAGGAGAGAATTCCACTAAGCTATCCGGCGGTGTTGATTGCTTACACGCCGCGCATGAATTGATTATGTTTCTCCTTATAATCACGGCAAGGAAGGGGAAAGAGAGAGAGAGAGTAGGCGGTAAATAGGATTTAGTCCGTTCTCAATAGCCAACTTCTGGACTTCTCTCTCTTTTTTTCCCTTCATTAGTAGTGGCGTTCCCACTGATTGGTCGCTAGTAGTGCTCTCAGCTTCTTCCAGTTCCTACCTCCCCACCATCATTCAGCCTTATGACTAGTCTTATTGCGGCATGTATTGCAGTTGGCCGCACAATAAAAACCAGTCTATTTACTCATTCCTGGCTGTTTACTCCGCTTTCGATAGCCTCTTTACAACCCTTCCTCAAGTGCAATTGGCGTTTTTTTTGCTGAGATTTCAGCTGTTTTCTCGACTCCTTTTTCAAGCTATAGATCTTTCAATTGTTTTGCTTAGAATTCAATTTCCTATCGATTGAGCCTTAATTTGGCTAATAATCGGAAGATTTATTAGCCTCGGAAGCCTTTGCCACTTCCTTTTGCAATGATTTAGCCACAGATTGCATCCAAAAGCCTATTTGCGCCAATGTTTTAAGATTTATCAACTGATTTGTTGAGAAATCTTAATTAAATAATATAATTATATAATCTAATATTAATAATTAAATGGTATTTTAGTTGAAAATTCCTCACATTTATGTATGTTTTTGTTCAACAAGCTTGTTTTCCAATAAATTAGCTATCGAATGATCGCTAGATGAGATAATTTCGTTGAGATTTGACCGAGTTATTAACTAGTATAGTCACATTGATGTCCTTCCAGTGCGTTGAGACGAATATTTCGGCCATAAACTCGTTCTAGACCTAATTTTTTAGCGTTTTAATGTTCAGAAAACTTGATCTTCTAAGATCATATGTCTTCTAAATAAAGCCTCAATGCCAAACTTATTCACAATTATGAGATAACTTTGTCTAATTTGTGAGCTTTTTGATGTTTTGCAAACTTATAGAGGAGATCAAGAGCTACAACTTTGCAGAACATTCAAAATCATGAAATTTACTCGAACGTTGAGAAAAGACTAACGACTCGCATACGTAAACTTTCGTCAGGCCGATATTAGACGGTTATATAAACAATAAATATTCTATACGGTATCGTCGAGCAACAGCTTGTGACATCGCTAGTGATGTTTGGGCTTGTAATTTGACACTTTGCATAATTTTAGTGGGATTCGCATTAGTTCTTTCAAAATTTGAATTTTTGGTCTATAGTAACCCTAAGAGTCCCGCGCAGAAATTCAAAATTTCTAAGTTTTACTGCATTTTTCGGAGAGAATGATGTTCTGCAAAGTTGTAGAGGAGATCAAGAGCTACAATTTTGCTGAACTTTGAAAATTACGAGAACAAATTTAAAAAAAAAAATCCAAATTTAGAGGGGAAAAGGATAAGAATTAAGCTAAAAGCTGAAGCCAGTTGATTCAATTTGTTAGAATTGTTTTTGCTGTGAAAAGATGGGAGAAAAATGCGAAATTTGTTCGATTTTATCCGACAATTAACGCTCGGAAAACTAGTTTTGGCTCATGATTAATTCCCCCTGGCTTGGACTCTCTCTCTCTCTCCCTCGCTTAATGTGCCGCCAAAATGGTCCAAAATGACGTGATTTGAAATCTCGGGGTCCTCTTCCTCCCCTTCAACAAAACTAGCCCCCTTTAGTCACCCGAAATCGATGAGTAAAAAGCAGCTCTCTTGCGCTTCAATTTTTTTTGGGGTGAGTGGAAGAATTTTACACCAAAAACTATGACGGCAGGAGTAATTAATATGACGACGCAAACAACTGCGACCTTGCGCCTTTTCGCTCACTTTTGGTGCAGTTTCCGTTACGTACGGACCACACCCAAGCCGACCTAAATTTACGACTTTTCTCCCTTTTTGTTTTGGATATTGGAAGAGACTTTCTTTTTTCTTTTATTTTGTTTGCTCTGTGATCGCTGGGAGGACTTATTGATCAAGCGGCCTCGTTATCTGACACCTGACGAGCGATATCCAGACTGATTTCTCTTCCAAATATTCTCTTTATTTTTTTTCTTTATTTGAAAGAAAATATTGCAGGTAATATGACTGCTGACTATGATACTTTTCCATTACATCGCTCGGCTTTTTTCAACGACACCAAAAGTATCAGTGAACTGATCAGACAAGGCAAGTTTTTTTTAGCGACTTTTGACCTTTTTTAATGGGAAATGGACCATTTCTGCTTTATTTCATTTACAGCAGAGACTAGAATATTTCAAAATTTGACTGAGTCAGCTCGAAACTGATTAGCGAATGTGTTTTGTTCTGCTAAATGGCCAGTCATTCGAGAGAATTTTATCAGGGGGAGCAATCACAATCTAAAAGCCTTTGGGCTTCTGTTGACTCTAGTTGTGCTATAAAAATAGAAAATTGAGAACTGTAACTTGACACGAATTAGTGAAAAATAAGATTCTTGGACAAAATTTAGAAAATTATTGAATAAAAGCCTTCCTCTCAACTTGTAACACATTTTTGGGAATTTTCCACTTGCTTTCATAATTATTGATGTTGTGGTTGTAAAGCTAAAGCTCTTGATTTCCTCTACAACTTTACAGAACATCAAAAACCTTAAAAATCAGTCAAGTTATCTCAAAATTAAGCAAAGGAAGATTTTTTGGTTATTTGAATTCCAAAAGTTATCAAAAATAGAAGCAAGCGGCTGTGGTTTTGCCGGCGCTTGTTCCCCGTCCTTTAAACAAAAACATCTTTTTCAGGCCGAAATGTCTGTGAACAGGATCAGCATGGCAATACTCCGCTTCATATTGCAACAATGCTTGGACATCGAGGCATATTCCCCTGTATGCGATTCAACCACAAATTTTTAGAAGCAATCGCCTTGTTGTTGTCGCACAACGCGCCGGTGAAGATGAAAAACTACGATGGCTGGAATTCCTTGATGGAGGCTGTGAGCTACGGCGATCGACAAATCAGTGGGCTCCCTCTCTCTCACAGATATGATGAAAAAAATTAATTCAGTTACGGAAATGTTGCGGAAATTGAAGTCTCAATCGCGAGAGGGAATGGTCTCCCGGAAGCCTCATCTAATCCAAATGCTCCAAAACTTAGACGACTTCTATCTCGAATTAAAGTGGGACTTTCAAAGTTGGAGTGAGTTTTTCCTTAAAAAAATTTATTCAAAAATTGGTTACAGTTCCCTTATTATCGAGAATGCTACCCTCCGATGTCTGCCAGATCTACAAAAAAGGAACCAAACTTCGAATGGATACAACTCTGGCCGATTTCAGGTAAAAAAAACAATAGTAAATTTTAGTCGGCAATTACAGCCATTTTTTTGCCAAGAAAAGATCCAATTTTCAGCGAAAGATCTTTGGAGCGAGGGGATATTTCCTTCTTATTCAATGCTTTAGCTGAAAAGAAGCACGATCAATTGCTCATTATGGACAACAAAGCAAAAGTAGATTCCTTGATCTTTCAAAGAAGAAGAAAAACGCTTAGGTTTTCCAACGAATTCGAAACGAGGAATCGGAATCCGAAATCAATGAGGAAGTTGATGTTTTGATGTCGTCGGATATTGTCTCGGCACAGATGTCGACCAAGACGATCAATTTTGTCCAAGCTTACTCTGGCTGGGTATTTAAGCGAGAGCGCGAGGTTTTTTGCATCTTTTCAACTAGAAATAACCCAAACTTTTTTTCTAGGAACAAATTGGAGATTATGCTGTGAATTTCTATATGGTGGAGGGGTTGACTCTCGTCTCTCGCAAACGGCGAGAACATCTCTCGGCTGAAGACATAAAAAAGAATAAATCGTTCCTCCAATCACTCATGAATGGAGCAGCTGTTGCTGACGAGGACTACAAGGTTATTTTCATCCTCTTTTTTGTCAGCTATAGCTGATTCAGAGCTTACAACACAGAAAGTCGCTCGCACCGCCTGGGAGGATGCCAACCACATGGGAAGAATACAGTGGGGCTCCGCCTGGAGCGCCTCCCCCGCTGGGACGTCCTTACGCTTTGAAGCATAACGAGAAAAACTTTAAAGCACTCGTCGGGATGGTTAGTTTGGAAAACAAATTTTCAAGTAACTCTAATGATGAGCTTTTTTATTTGTTTTTCGTACTTTTCTAAGTTCAGTAAAATTGTAGCTCTTGATCTCCGCTACAACTTTGCAAAACATCATTCTCTCCGAAAAATGCAATAAAACTTAGAAATTTTGAATTTCTGCGCAGGACTCTTAGGGTTACTATAGGCCAAAAATTCAAATTTTGAAAGAATTAATGCGAATTCCACCAAAATTATACAAAAGTGTCAAATTACAAGCCCGAACATCACTAGCGATGTCACAAGTTGTTCCTCGACGATACCGTACAGGATATTTATTGCTTATATAACCGTCTAATATCAGCCTGATGAAAGTTTACGTGTGCGAGTTGTTAGTCTTATAGGCTAGCCTATGGGAGGCTGTATTTTTAGATATTAGAGCAGTTTTTTTTGTGGAAAAATGATGTTCTGCAAATTTGTAGCCCTTGATCTCCTCTACATCTTTGTTGAACATAATTTTCTACAAAAGCTAGCTGAGTTTTAAGAAATACGATTCATTTCCAGAGTGAGGACTTCCCACTGGATGTTAAAGTTTTGCTGGATATTTTGGAAATCGTCGCTCCCTTCAAGCATCTTAAAAAGCTGCGCCGATTTTGTGAAGCTCGACTGCCGCAGGGTTTTCCTGTCAGAGTCGGTAAGATTTTCGAAAGTAGTGATTTCATTTTCAAAAATACTCCAGAGATCCCGTTGCTGCCAACCATCTCTGCTAAAGTTACTTTCCAAAAATTAACTTTCGACAATACCATATCAGATAAATTATTTCGCGTTCCCGCGTCTTATCGCGAGGATCCAACCCGCTTCCCCGACTTGTAGTCCCTCCTCCGATCTCTCTTGCATTCCCCCTAGGCGTTTAATAAAACTATTGTGAACTATTCCCACAGTGCATTTGATGCATCTCGGTGTAAAATTTTTCAGGTTTTTTCCCGTTGTGAATAAATTTTTATTATGCACTCCATAAAATAATTATAGGTTCACCCCCATTTTTGGCCGTTTGAAGTCTCCCAAAAATTTTCATGACCTGAGATCTGTTTTATTTAATTTTTCGGCATCTTTTACCCTAGAACACGAATTTTCAGACTGCTAGTTTTCATCTTGCGGATTTGGGCGCACGCGGTTTGAAAAAGCGTAAAAATCCACTGTAAAAAAGTATAGGTTCACTACGTTTATTTTTTGTACCACAATTTTTAATAATCTGTTGCGCCACCACTACGCTGAACAACTTATAATAAACGACTTGGGAGGGAGATTGCAACTTTCTTGAGCATGTTGACGTCCAGCTTTGCCCATTCCTTCTTAATGGCTTGGATAAGGCCATTTTTGGGGTCATGAACTCTAAAGCCACCTGTCCGTCAGCACAAAATGCCGCCCAAACCATGACGGTTCAACCCCCAAAACCCCTCTTCGAACAAATGAGAAGATCCTTCCGTAGATCGTGGAACTACGATCGGTAGCCATCTGGGCCGTCTAGGCAGAACTTCTTTTCGTCTGACCAGATGACCTGAATTAGAAAAACTCCACGAAAAGACGAAAAGACTAACTTTGCTCCAATCGGTACTTTGAGTAATATGTTGGGTTGTAAAATTCAGGCGCTTTTTGCGATGTACAGCTGTGAGAGCCGGGCCTTTCTTCATTTTCGATGAATAATCGTTCCTCCTCACTTCAGAACGTTTGGTAGTGTCATCCTTGAACAAGTCAAGTCCATATCCTTCTTGATCTTGGCGAATGAAGTGACTGGATTGGAGGCATGACGCTGAACTAGGCGAACTTCTCGATCAGAAAGGGTACGTGGACGTCCAGAACGTTTAGTTGAGCCATGTCTTTGTGGGTTCCGGACGTAATTATTGATAATTTTTGGAGAGTGGCTAATGAGACGAGCGATCTCCCTGTTTCATTTTCCAACATCATGGTAGGCATTAATTTGGCTCTTTTTGAAGTCATTAAGTACTTTACCGTGTGGCATGGTAACAGCAGTAATAGGAAGAACATTTTTCAAGAAAAATTGCCATTATGGGACAATTCCTTTGCGTATTAATTGCACAAACTGTAGTGAGGCTATAATTTTTTTACAGTAGGATTCTGGACCATTTTTGAAATTCTCTTACCATTTTTATGAGACATGAGCTAGCAGCTTGAAAATGTGTATTCTAGGGTAAAATAAGCCGAAAAATTGAATGAAATAGGTCTTAGGCTGTAGACATTTTTCAATCATCTCATTCCATCAACAAATGGAGTAAGGCTATACTTTTTTACGGAGTGTACAAGAATATATACATTTTAGGCATTGACGAGGTGATCTCAAGCCTCTGTCGGCTTCTTTCGACCCAGCCAAGCTCTAACTCTTGCGTCCTCCAAAATCTTAATAGCAAATGACAAGCTGAGAAAGATGGAAGAGAGATATGCTGATCAGAACGGCAATTCATTCAGCCATGAAGGATGTCTCGATGAGTGACCGAAAGCTCGACAAGTTCCGATGAGTGAAAGTACCCGGGCGGAATTCGACGAGTCCAAGATGGCAGTAGCTAGCTCCAGGATAGACACCTCGGTTCAAATGAGCCAACAGAAGTCGTCCAAGATGCAAGAATCGTCTGTTCAGCAGGCAGGTGATGCTGACTATTGCCAGAAAAAGAGCGATGAGACGGAAAAGTCTTATTTAGCTGTCGACAGCAACTAAATAGATGACGCATTGACTTTTTTGTTGGATTTATTTTGCGCTTTTTCTAGCCAACTATTAGTTATTGATTTAAATTAACTTTCAATGGTGTTATAATCAAATTTTCTGGATATGCCGACGTAATTTTTGGAAATAATCCAACACTAGCAAATGATTTTTAAACAATTTATGAGAATTTATCCAGAAATCTTTCTTCAAGGGACTGAGAAATGGATGTATAAGCAAATTTTGACAGTTTTTGAGGCAGTTCGGGTCCATCAATCCACTTATTTCCATCAAATATTTCGGATGTTTCACCATTATTTCCACTACTACCAAATACAATAATTCCATTTGAAAGTTCTTCTATTCCAAAAGATTCTCGTTGATATTTAAAATTCTGTTTTTGTGTCCATTTCTTCTCGGGATCTTCGATATCCATTTCCCATACGCTATTTAATCGGCCAGATCTTGAATAGCCTCCAAAAATGGATAGAGTTGAATTGCTTATTAGCATCGTATGGCCAGTAATTCCAAAAGGCAAATCACAAAATAGGATCCATTTCTGTAGTTTTGGATCAAGGATCTCCACAGATTTTAAACTTTCTCTATTCCATCCTCCAGTGACAAATATTCGATCCAAAAATACTGATGCTGCAGCGTTAGATCTTCCATAATTCATTTCTCTGGAAGATTTTGATTAAAAGGACAGTCCGGCGCCTCTTACAGTATACTTTTATTCGATGCAAAATAATGCGCTGATTTCGATAATACATACGAAATTGCAAGAAATTAATTGAAGAAAGACAATTTTGCCGCGCTTTTGGTTTCGCCGCTATTACTGTAGCTACAGAAATCTGGCAAAATCACCAACGCTAGAGACTATCTCTTTAAAATTTGGAGGAAAACTAACGGCATAAAAGTCCATTTATCTTGAGAAATATTATATTTTTCTACTGATTTTTGATCCTCTTCAGTTCCTCCAATAACCCAGATATCTCCTTTGTAAACCAGAGAGCTACTGGAAATAAAAGCTCTTCCTTGATTTAGCGATGCCAATTTGATCCAACTTCCATCATCTTTCAATTTATAACAAGCCTTGGAATATCCTCCAAAAACATAAAGTTCTTCATTGAGGACAACAGCTCCAAAACTTCGCATTCCCATTGGAAGAGTGATTCTCAGTTTCTTCCAACTTTGAGTCTTCGAGTCGAGCAAGTAAATTGTACTCATAAGTTCATCGCCGCCCAAAATTAATACCTACAAGCAAAGTCCAATCTAAAAGTTAAAAACCTACCGATGTATTTTGTAAAATTACAATCTCTTTTTCAATTTTGTTTTCGTTTTGATTCACTTTTTGCGCTAAAAACTTCCCTAATTACTCAATTTTAAACAAACCATTCCGAATTAAAATATTCCAATTTCTTAGCAGCTCATTAATATAATTGGGTAGTGGTCGTTCAAAAAAATTATTTCTAAATGCAGCTCTGCGTAGATTGTATTCCAATTTTTCGCTCAACTTTACGTTATCAGTTTTAGAAGCAGATAGATCTTGTTCTGATTTTGACACTAAATTCATTATCGACTACTTTTTGGATAGTTTAAAACCTTTTTGTGATGATTCCTCGTCGATTCTATCTTGATTCAATTTTGAAGCCGTAATCTCCTCTTTTAACTGGGAGTTCTCAGCATTAGAGACAGCTAAATCAAATAGAGAAATGAATTTAACTCCAACTAACCTATTTTAGCCACATTCACTTCAAGAACTTCCAATCGCTGATTTAATACTGGTGAATTAAACTCTTCTTCATTTTGAATTGGCGAATTCTGTTGGCAGACAACTTTCCTGAGATTCTCTTGAGCTTTCCGGGAAAATTCAATAAATTCTGATATTTTTGGTCTACTTTCTGGGTTGCTGTCCCAGCCGCTGGAAATTATTTTTGATTTTTTGCTTTTCTCTGTTTTGTCAATTCTACGCCTCACTTTTCAGCTTCGATAAGTGAAAACTTTGATTTTAGTAAGCCAGATTGGCCACAAATAATTACCGAATCAATAAGGCTGAAATCTCCAATTTCTCTTCAATATTTGGCCGTTCTCCTTTTACAATTCTAGTAATTTTCTTGTACTCTTGTATTTCCCCCAAGTGATCATACGGTCTTCTAAACTTCTGATCACTATTTTGAAAAACTTCACTAACTTTCGGTGAATAATTTCCCAAAACGTAATAGTCAGCGTATAGATATCCGCCGACTTGTCATATTTAGTTCCCTGATGAAGCTCCGGAGCCATGTAATCTTTTGTTCCAATTCTTTGACAACTCGTTTAACCAAAAGCCATACTCACCCACAAGTATGAGGAGCAGTCTGTGACTCAGCCGCTTTAGCCAATCCAAAGTCGGAAATCCTCAAGTCGTCTAAAGATTTCCCAAGTAGAATGCTGTAACTCCGATATGAGAAGAAGGAATGCCTCACTTTTGAGGCTTGATATCCCGATGCAGTACGCCTTTTTCGTGGAGATATTGCAGACCACTTGAAGTCATTTCAATCCAGGAATAAGCTTGTTTCATATCGTATTCTACTGAGGGATTATGAATCACTGGAAATCCCATTTTAATGTCTCAAATTGAAAAGGAGCAAGCTTTAAAAAAAACCAAAGATTTTCGACCAATTTTTTATGCTAGTATCTCTAATCGAGTCTCACCCTTATCGGCAGAAAATGCCAACGTTATACACTTGAATAAACCCAATCTACTCTTTAAACAGCAAAGAATTGCCGTTTCACTCAACATAGGAGAAAAAGATCGAACAAACCGTCAGATAAGCTCCCGCTCTCCATGTACTCCATAACGTAGCCAATACAAGATCTGCTATTAGTTAAACAACCTTCTCCTAGAGTCAAAAGACCAAAAAGACGGATGATATTCGGGTGATTGGAATGCTATTTGGAAAATTATTGTATTTTTAACAAATAAAACTAACCTTCGCTAGAAGGATAACTTCACGCATTTCTGTTTTATTGACCTGAATGAAGAGTCTCTTGATAGCTACTTTTCTGCAAACCGATCTCTCTATTTTAATTTTCAGTCAGACTTTCATAAACTGGTAACGTTGCTTACCCCAGTCGATCATTGTAGCTGCGATAGACTTCTCCCTCGCCTCCACTTCCTATCTGTTCGTTTTCTTTGAAATCGTCAAGAATAAACTCATCAATAACTAAAGAAGCATTGATTGTTAGGGTAGATTTACCAGAATTAACTTCTAGACTTTTTTCTGAAGGAAGATGGCCACTCATCAAGATGGCGAATAGACAAACCCGGCGTTAGACTTCTATTGATTCGGCCGTTGTTTGTCTTAATAAGGCGGTTTAGTCTTTATTTCGAGAATATGAATGTCATTTTAGAGTGACTGTGATCTGAAGAATAAGCAGAGAGAGAGAGAGAGAGGAGAAGAGCTTAGGTTTATATTTGCATAGTCGGGTTAGTCTCAGTAAAACTTGAACCAGACCTTTTAAAGAGACTGAATAGCTGAACAAATTGTACGCAACTAGTAAAAAGTTGCTTGAAAGGAAGCTGATAAGAGAAGGGCTAGCGAATGACTAGCTGATAATTCGCAATACAGTGGCTACCAAATATTTATTGGAATTCGACCAGCACCGTTTAAAGCTCTCATTTTCATGATTCTTCCGAATTTCTTCAATCAACAACGCTTTCCCGGATTTTCGTAAAAGAGAGGAGTCGTTTCTTCGGGCAATCTCATAACAAAACTCTTCTTCTTTGTTCCGACGCTACATCTCCCCAGATAGAATCCCAACAGCATGATGCAACACGCCCACATCAGATGTAACCAAGAGAGGACGATTGAACGAAATCGGAGCAGTTAGATAACCCTTTGAAATTCAATTAAATTGCTCACTTTTGGATAAAAACTTATTCTCCCTTGAGGAGTTACTGTTTCATTTGATGGGAGGAAGATGACTGGAAGGAAGGAGAAAGTAGCGACTCTTTCTTCCTCCTAAGATTCGAGAGATTTATCAAATTCTGTGATATTCTTCGACCAATAGTCTATAACTTCTCTAAAAAATAAATCAAAAATCTTTTTAAAAAGACAAAACTTTTCAAAGTGGAGAGAATTCTTCGGTCTCAGCCCTGTAGTTAAATCCACATTGATATCGAAATAGTTGGAATCGGCGAGACTAAAAGGCTCCCATTGTTTGTCGGGAACCCCCTTTTGATGTAAGAGATGATAGAGATGAGAAAGAACTGAGCTCTTTTTTGATTCATCGAGGCCAATTGCTTCCAATTTCCATCAGCTTTCAATTTATAACAGTCCTGCCGATAACCAGTGACATATCCTCCAAAAATATAAAGTTCTTCATTGACTTCAACAGCTCCAAAATCTCGCATTTTCATTGGAAGAGTGATGCTTAGTTTCTTCCAACTTTGGGTTTTCGAATCGAGCAAGTAAATTGTATTCAGAGGTCCATCGCCGCCCAAAATTAATACCTACAAGCAGAGTCTAAAAGTTAAAAATCATACCGACTTATTTTCTGTCCTCCGTTCTGTTTTTCAACGTTTTTTTCTGTTCGAGCCGCATTTTGAGCTGAAAATCCCTCAAATAAATCACTTTTGTCCAAACCATTGGACATTAAATTCCGTTGATTTCTCGACTGCTCTTGTTTAACTACTGGATCTAAAAGAAAACGCAAATCATCCATCTGCTCTCTCAATTGCAAATTATCAGATAGATTCCCTTCTAGTTGTGTCACTGAATTTCTCATCGACTATTTGCAAATCAAACGAGCCTCTTTGTGCCAAATCTTCGTGCTGATTTCTATTGGAGTTTGGCATTCGAAGTCTTTCAATCTCTTGTCTCAATTCCTCTATTTCAGCATCTTTTTCTCGTAATTTTTGATTTTTCTCAATTATAATAGCTTCATATAATTGCAAGGCCGGATCAATCTCAGCTAGACTTGAAACAAACGAATCGGTGGCGAGCTGCGAGAGAAGTCGGAACACAACCGCACAGACAGGCCAAAGGATTAAGAATTTCTGGGGATCCAAAGAAAAATAAATTTAGTGGGAAAAATGGTGACTTTCCCAACACTTTGAGGGTAATTTTAAGGACTGAAATCCAGAATTCTGGCATCAAGCGTAGTATCAATCGAAAGAGTTTTAAAAGATCTACACTTCGTAAAAAAGTATAGCCTTACCCCATTTTTTATGGAATGAGATGATTGAAAAGTTTCTACAGCCTAAGACTTATTTCATTCTATTTTTCGGCTTATTTTACCCTAGAATACACATTTTCAGGCTGCTAGCTCATGTCTCATAAAAATGGTCCAGAATCCTACTGTAAAAAATTGTAGCCTCATTTTGGTTTCATCAAATTTTATTGATATTGTAACAATTTTAATAATCAGTTTGTGCTCCATTGCGCTCAACGACTTGGGAGCGGTGTTGCCATCTTCTTGAGCATGTTGACGTTCAGCTTTGTCCATTCTCTCTTAATGGCTTGGATAAGGATATTTTTGGTCGAATAGTGCTGACCATTTTCATAAATTTTCCTGACCAACACCCCCAAATGTTCTCAATAGGGTTGAGATCTGGACTACACGCTGGCCAGTCCAGAACTCGCATGCCCCCAGCAGCAAGTCACTGGGAAGTCGAACGACTGGCGTGAATGGGGGCATTATTGTGCTGAAACACGTAGCCTTGTCGACCAGCGGTGTTCAGGAATGAGAGCAGATATGTGCCGAGGACGCCTTGATATTGAAGAGAGTTCATTTTTGGGGTAATCAACTCTAAGGCCACCTGTCCATCAGCACAAAATGCTGCCCAAACCATGACGGTTCCACCCCCAAAACCCCTCTTCGAACAAATGAGAGGATCCTTCCGTAGATCGTGAAAGTACGATCGATAGCCATCTGGGCCGTCCAGGCAGACCTTCTTTTTGTCCGGGAAATCTCAATATCCTCGAGAAGTTTTTGACCAAAGGAATGCCGATTGATATCATGGAAGAATTCTCCTGTCGGACTCCTTTACTGATTGCCGCAACGGCTGGTTAGAAACCAGCTTGTCGGTAGAATTGGCTTTGATCATTTGAGAGAAAGCTTCTTTTCAGATTTTTGATTAGTCGAGGAGCGAATTATAAACTAGTTAATGAAATAAATCAAACCGTTTTTGATATGTTGAATAAACGAAAGAATGTGTCTTTACTGAAGAAATTAAGCAATTTTATTAATGAAATGGATAAGCGAGGGGGCTTCAAAAAGGTAAAAGAGGACAGAATTTCAAAGAATTGCCTGGAGTAAACGAAATGTTAAAAAAATGCTTTCTGTGGTGTCTGCCAGTGACGATCGTAAGTTTTTTGGAATTTTACTGTATTTAAAAATCTTCAGTGGCTCATCAAGCGACCATCTGGCATCAGCTTTGCATAGTTACCACGAAGAGAATGGAGATATACTTTCGAGACTAATAATCTCAACGAAAATCGGTTAGTCCATTTCTTTCCAAAAAAAAAAGCTCTAATTTAGGCTTTAACCCTTTGGTAAGATTAAAGTTGGGTCTTGTATCGGAAAAATCGAAGAAAAAAGTCACACATTTCAATTCCTACGATGACAGAGCCGTTCAATCGGAGGAGTTTGCTCATTTAGAAGATATTAAGCATAAATAATGTTTCAAAAGAACAGAAGCAGCTAGAGGCAGTTCGAAGCAGGAGATGAATGAATCGAAAGACTGTGTTCTTATGTAGAAGGTGCGACCTTCTGTTCAAGTTCGTATTTCCCTTTTTTTCTATTTAACGGTTTCTTTTTTCCTAAGGCCTTAGTTTGTTTTCCCCTTCCTTGCTATTCTGGGGCTTCCATTGCTGAACTGCATCCTTGTAAGTCTCCTTAGCCTAGGATTCGAGGTCAGATCGGAAGGAAGATCAATGAGTTCGAACACCGTTTCGAAATCCGCTGGCACCCTACCAAGGCACCCACGGCACAACTTTGTATCGAGACCTCATGATACGCAGTTTTCACCGTATACTGTGTACAAGGCCTAATTTTATTCTAATTTAATTATAATTAGGGGAGGTATTGATTGTGTTGTGATGTGCTTTTCTGCGTTACATTCTTTTTTCTGTTGTGCAAAATACTCGAAATGGTATTCTTTTTTGTAATAAACATTATAATCTCTGTCTTCTTTCCTTGTTTAGATAGTTATTCTTTGCCCGTCCCGGTGAAGAATAATTCAAGAAGAAGCTAGATCAGCTCGTGGATTGTCAATCGGCCGACGATCACACAACTCCTAAGCGCATTTAAAAATAAGGTAGACATTAAGTCATTGTTGACTAATAGCAATCCCCGCCGTCTCAACTTACACAGTTGAGTGTTTATTAGAATTTAGTGCAAATATAGTTGAGTATTTATTAGAATTTATACAACAAACGTAGGTGAGAAATTGGCCGTTCTATCAGAAAGCACAATGGGTCACTGGAAATACAGGGGGTATATACATTTATATTTTGATTAAATTGCCCTATAGAATCATCAGGAGAGTTGAGATGCACTTGAACCCGCAGCAACATGCCGATATGGTTGTTCTAATTTATTCTAATTGTTAACTGAGAAAGAAGCCGTATAAATAGTATATTCCGTCAAGATTGCGATCATCTTATTTCCAATCGGTCCGTTGAAAGTCTTTATCGCCGTTGGAGTCGTAAACTTTACAGTTTCTGTATTTTTGAAAGACAACATTCCCTGGAAAAGACTATTGGTGAGAGGATTCCAACTCACATGTTCTCTTTGGTTGTTCCAGTCGTGAGCGATGATGCAGCTGTGATCTTCGTCATAAACAACCGAGTAAAGATTGTCTCCAAGTGAGAAAAGAGCATTGCTCCACAAGGTTGTATTTTGCATTGAATTTGTTACCCAACTACCCATTTCATTGCAATAAACCTGAATCCGCATTGACTCTCCTTGGAAAGAGAACTTACAAGACTGTTAGCAACTCCTATTCGATATAGTTTGTGGATAATTGGCTTCTGTCTATTGTGATTGGAAGAAAATGTCACCGCTAAGGAATGCGTCGCCGGATCCCAGGCGAGACTTCGAATCTTTTCCAAATCTAAATTATTATTTCAGAATGAGAATCCTCCCCTACCATGTTCTGCTGGGATGAGCAGATTAAAAGCTTTCTCACTATGGTATGCGACTATTTTCAAAGCAGAAGCCGATATAGCAACTTGATTTTCGTGATCATAACTAGAAACATCTTTTTTTAAAAGTTGTAAGAATAAAATACCATAGGAAAATAATGGGTAGTCTGCCTAGTCCTTTAGTTAGATCTTTTATCGGCTGTTTATCTTCAGTATTTTTGTAATCGAATTCATAAATTCGGCCGTTGCTTAACCCAGCGAGGAACTAAAAAAAGTTGTTGAGAGTTAAAAATGTTAAGTTTTTCGTCTTCTTCGCCCACCTACCGTATTTTCTCATCAAACCCAAATATCCATGGATTTTTGACATTTTAGCCTGGTTTTATAATTTACAACGTTTTACAATATTATAGAAGAGATCAAGGGCTGCAATTTTGCAAAACATTGAGAATTATAAAATCAATAGAAATGGCTCAAAATCTCAAAGTTTTGATTCTTGGGGATACGATACTTTGTGCATAATTTTAATTAAAAGATCCCTCTAAAAGCCTGAAGAAAAAGTTAAAACGTACATGTTTGTTGCTAGTCCAACAAGCCGTCCAGACGACTGCTTCATTCGGCATTTTCCACACTTGGCGAGAATTCGTCCCAATCTTGCTGACGACAATCGTCTTATCCTCTCCACCGGAAAGAACCAATGGTAGCATATCGGTAAAATGACAAGCTGTAATAACTCGGCACTTTGAATTGTGAAGCGGGATGGCAGTTCCAGCCACAAAGTGTGGTCGCGGCTATAATAAAGAGAGATTGCATCTATATTTGGAATTAAATCTACCGAATCAGTGTGGAGAGTAAACGTGCGAATGGCATAGCTGCCAAAGATGGCTCCTTTCTTTGTTCCGATTAGGAAGTCAAAACCGACGATGTCGAATGCCCTGGCGTCTGCGTTTGAAGAATTCGGGCCCAAGTCATGCTTCAAATACGGCATTATGGATAAACTTCCGTGTTGGCTTTGTTTGAAGCAATTTGAAGCATCTCGTTCACTACAAGAGGAGCTAAATTAAGGAGTAGAAGATAAAAACTAACGCATAGTCGCTGGCGCATCTAAGATATTCCTCTATTTGGCGTTTAGCTCTCACCAATTCCAGTTCCAATGTGTTGTTTTTCGTCTCAAGTACTGTACATTTCTCTTTTAGAATCTCCATCTCCCGATTATCCAGCACCTACAAAGGAAATAGAGTAATTGCGGATCAAATTTGATTTCAGGGATGCTTTTTCCGTTTTTCAAAGGGAAAAATGTAGATTTTTATTTTATTTTGTTCCATTTGCCTTAAAACTTTTTTCTTTATCGATTTTTCGATAATGTTTGGTGATTTTCAGAGTTTTTGATATCAATAGCTAGAGAAAAATGTCTTAAATCGAACGAAAATAAAATAAAAACGAAAAAGCGTTGAAAAACTAGCATTTTCCCTCAAAAAATAAATCAAATCGCAACCTTGATAGCAGCAGTAAAATGAATCCGAATGTCCTTTATAGAAGTCTTTTTCTTGCAATTAGGGCACGATGCCGACCTTCCTTCGCTTCTAATCCACCGTTCTATGCAATTCATTCCAAAGAAATGTCCACATTTCAACGAGGAAAGGCGATGCTCTCCATTGGAAGTGTACTCCTCATAGCAAATTGTACAACAATCATCCGTATCCTTATCTTCAACAGCAGCTAGATTCTCCTCCGATTCTGGCATTCTAAAAAGAATGTATTATTATTGCTAAAGCCAACTCACCGACTGGGCGACTCATTGAGTTCTTGAGGTGATGTCCGTCTTCTCTTTGGCATCCTTGGCTGATCCTGAAATTATTCAATTCGATTAGATAAAACATCACCACAATCTCATAAGAAATGAATTCAAAAGCTATAAAAAGTGAACCTTTTCGATTAAAACCTATTTACCCAGCTTCTAGCTTTTTGAGGCTTTCGGCTCCCAAAATTGATAAATACTTATTTATGGCGACTGTAAGGATTTGTGGGACTCCCTAACACCGATACTAGAAGTTTCTAGAAAGATCAAATGTTGTTGTCAAAAGATTACAGTAAGTTGAGGACTCACATCATCTGAACTAGTGGAAGGAGTCGACTGGCGAATAGCTGAGGTTCCAGCTGCGCGAGCTTGGCTAGCGGCGATTATATCCTGTCGAGTTTGAACAGAAGAATTGTTTAGAAAGCCATTCTCATCCGGTTGTTCGTCTTCAGAATGAAAGGAATCGGTGCTACCCTCTCCGTTAGTTTCTTCATCATCTGAATCCTGATTTTCCCAAGGTTGATTTAAAGATAACATTAGTTGATAAACACCATTAGTATCTCTAAATGTCTATTTTGATTTTTTTTAAAAGTGACAAAATACATATCTTGGAGGTCTTGATCCATTCTGAAATCTTACACGCTTCGAATTACCTGAAATTTAGTTTAGAAGCAACCTTTAGAGAAACTGCAGATTAGAGAGGTAGATTACTGTAATATCTTCACGAAATTTTCAAAATTTAATTGTGGGAAGCAAAGAATTGCATTTTTATATTCTTTTTCAAAGCAAAAGAGAAAGCTAAGAAATTGGCATTTGGCTCAAATTCTAATTGCTTTTGGCTTCATTTTGAAGAAAAAATAAGAAAAATAACTCTTTTATTTTTAAAGAAGAAAACGGATAATTAATGAATAAAGAGGAGTTGATAAACAAAATTTCGTAAATAAAAATGTGCGGCCATACGCAATTGTGCGCGCCTGCAGACTGTTTGGCTAAAATCGATCAGCGGCGTCTCTTTTCTCGGTAAGAAAACGAAGAGATTTGATATTTTGAGAGGGAGATGAATCAGATTAAAAGGTCGATGCCAGGCTGGTAAATTCTATGCAAGATTTCATCGCAAACAGCGTTTTTTTGTTGTGAAAAATGGCAAATACAAAGCGAAAATTGGCTGTTGCTTTTCAAGAGCAACTATTTGTAGTCAGCATTTCGACCGAATAAGTTGCATGATGAACTTCTTCTCTTGGAGAAGGATGATAGTTGGGCAAGATAAATGAGCAAATTGTGGAGACTGATTTCCTCCCTTTGTGAATCAAGATAGCGTCGCTTTCTCTTCCTAGTCGCAGCTGTGCAGACACTGCAAAGACTCGGCTGCTTCTAGTCAACCATTAATTGCTGGGAGTTTCGATTCGATCATCAAGGCATCGACTCTGCTTCCGCAGGAAGAACTGTCGTTATGGAGTCATTTCTAGTTGAAGTTAGCCAACAGCTCAATTTTTGCGTTCGCACAGCCCCTACAATCTCAAGATGGGAGGAGGTCTCTACTCTGCCCAAGGCCTTTTCTCCAACCTTCTAGATTTGAAGGAACAATCGGTGGAATGCTCTATTTGATAATAAAGTTTTCAATTCGAGCAATTTCTAGCTGAGCACACGATAACTTCTTATCTTGCTATCTTTTAGCGGCATGTTTTCTTCAATCGAAACCATGAAATAATCTTCGATTTCCCATGACTTCCCTTTCTTTCTTATATCTATTCCACTAGCTGCTTTCGCTGAATTGTGAGCTCTCTATGTTATTCTCTTTGATGTTGAAGCATTTTATCAAAATCTGCTCAGATCTCAGGCATTTTTTGGTTCAGCCATCTCCTTATTTTCAGCGAGATGTCCAAAGTCAATGCTGTTGGAATTGACCTCGGAACGACCTTTTCTTGTGTCGGAGTTGTAAGAAATGGAAAGGTTGAATTCATTACTAATTCTCATGGCAATTGGAAAATGCCGTCCTATGTCTCCTTCTCGAATTCAGAGTGTCATGTGGGAGATACGGCTAAAGATATGGCCAGCTCGAATCCTCAAAATACTATTTTCGGCTAGTTCCTTTGCTCCACTAAAAGTCAGTCATTTCAGCTACAAAGCGCCTGATTGGCCGTAAATTCGACGATCCGGCAGTCCAGGCTGATATGCATAACTGGCCATTTAAAGTTATTGCCGATGCTACGAATAATCCAAAGATTCAAGTAGAATTCAAAGGGGAAACTAAGATTTTGACTCCTCAAGAAATCTCCGCAATGATTCTTATCAAAATTAAGGAATCAGCTGAAGTTTTCTTGGGAGAATCAGTCACAAATGTTGTCATTACTGTTCCCTCTAATTTCAACGACGCTCAACGTCAGGTTTATTGGTTACTTCGATAGGAAGGCTAATTATAATTTAGGCTACCAAGGATGCTGGTGCAATCGCTGGTTTAAATGTTCTGCGAATCGTTAACGAATCAACAGCAGCAGCTATTGCTTATGGTCTCAACATAAAGAAAGAAAATCATGTTCTAGTTTTTGATCTTGGTGGTGGCACTTGTAATGTCTCCATATTGAATGTTGAGGATGGAATCTTTGAAGTCAAGTCCACTGCTGGAAATACTCATCTGGGAGGAGAGGATTTCGACAATCGATTGGTTAACCATTTCGCAGAAGAATTCAAACGAAAACACAAGAAGGATATTGCCTCTAATCCTCGAGCCCTTCGCCGTCTTCGCACTGCTTGTGAAAGAGCTAAGAGAACTCTTTCATCATCTTCTCAAGCTGCAATCGAGATCGATTCACTGTTCGAGGGCATCGATTTCTACACTAACATCACTCGTACTCGATTCGAAGAACTGTGTGCCGATTTATTCTGTAACATCATAGATCCAGTAAAGCAGGCGCTTCGCGATGCAAAAATGGATAAGAGTGAGGTTTGTTTTAATTTGTCTAATTCTAATAAAAAAGTAGATCAACGACATTGTTTTGGTTGGAGGATCAACTAGTATCCCGAAGGTCCAAACGTTGTTGTCTGATTTGTTTTTTGGAAAGAAGTTGAACAAGTCGATCAACCCCGATGAAGTAGTTGCTTATGGAGCCGCCATCCAAGCTGCCATTCTTTCTAGTGACAAGTCCGAAGCTGTCCAAGATCTACTCTTGCTCGACGTAGCTGCACATTCTCTTGGTATTGAGACTGCCGGTGGAGTCATGACTGCTCTCATCAAGGTTTTTTTTAATATTTCATTTTCATTAAAACTTTCAGAGAAACACAACAATACCCACGAAGATCTCTCAGGCCTTCATAAAGTTTGATGGCCAAGATGCTTATACATTAAGAAACAAAGACAAATCCCTTGGCAAACGCATTTCTCTTTTTTTCGATGACCAGGATGCTCATACATTAAGAAACACATGCAAACGCATTGCTCTTTTTTCCAATGGCCAGAATGCTCATACATTAGGATACATAGACAAATCCCTTGACAAACGTATTGCTCTTCTTTCCGATGGCCAGGATGCTCATGCATCTGACAAACCCATTGCTCTTTTTTCCGATAAGCGGTCAACTACAATTCGTATATATGAAGGAGAATGGGTTCTGGCCAAGAATAATACACTCTTAGGAGAATTGGAAATCTCTGAAATACTGATGCCTTCAGACGAAAAGCAGGAAATTGAAGTACTTTTTTAGAACTTATCTCAATATTAGATTGGGAAGTTTTGAACCAAGAAAGTCCAGTTGATTCTTTTTCTGATCTTTCATTCTTCAAAATTTCTTCTTCAATTGAGAACAATATTTTTGACTATCAAAGATCCTGGATTCAAACAAATTATTTTAGATCACATTTGATATCCACTGCGATTTTATTTTTAACGTCATGGCGACAAATATATCCACTAGAAAATCGAAGAAAATAACTATAACCAATGAAAAAAACCGCCTTTCTAGAGAAGACGTTGAAAGGATGTCAAAGGAAATTATAAAATATAATATTGGAGAGGAGGATAGACTTTTTGTGAAGGATTCGCTTATGGATTATGTCCTCCGGATAAGGCAAGTTCTCAGTGACGAAGTGATTTATCTTCAAATTATTTTTAATTGCACTTTCAGCTGATGGATAGACTTACCTATAGAGAAGGAAAATCGATTGAAGAAAAGTGCCAAGAGGTTGGTTCTTTTATTTAAAAAAATAATTTGGTTAGATCACCAACTGGCTGAATGCGAATCCAACATCTAAAAAAGAGGAGTTCAAACAGCGACAGAATGAGCTCGAAGCTGTTTACAACCAAATCACCGCACTCGCAACAGTCGAGGGTAGCTGATTACTATTACCAGTAAAAAAAAACAATTTTTATTTGTATTTGTATCTGAAATAGGAGACTACAGTAAGCCCTACTAGGAGCCTCGTTCGAAAGGCAAAATCAAAGACAATTTATTGTTCGATATAGGTTGAGCCTTGCGGAACAAGACTCTCTCTGCCTCTGTAGCAAGCAAAGTCGGCAGTCATTGCAAAGAAATTATAGTCGAAAGAAAGAAGAATTTTGTCCGAGTCGTAGCCTTTTTTACCTCCTTTTCCCATCAACGGCTGTATTTGCAAGACATTGAATAATCAATTCTTTTCAAGCCCATTGCCTCAAATTCAGCGGGTAATCGGCCTCCCGAATATAAATCTCTTGGCAATGAAAACAGACCCAAGTGGTGCATTGCATGGGTCCTCCCATCAAGGCAATCCTGGACTATTTGATTTCCATTTCAGCAGTTGTGCCTGCACATAACCAGCAAGGAAGCCCAGCGATATGCAGTTATGTCATCAATTGTCTTTGCAGCCTACCGTATTTCTTCTAATAGAAGCCCCCTCCCGAAAAATCTGTTGAAGTTGAGTTGATAAGCGGCGACCCTGGCCAGACAATGGGAAGCAGGAATATCGATCTCTGGATTTAAATCACAAGTGAAAGTTCCAGCAGAAAGTAGGAACTTCGATTTTTGAACGAGTGCTTTATTGACGGGCAAGACTTTGATCGACAACCCAAGTCGTATTTCTTCAATAAACTCAGTTGCCGCAATAAGCTCTGCATTTTCTGGAAATAAAAAAGATGGTTTGTCAAATTTATTTTCAAAAGAAAACGACTTTCAGCCGCATCTTGAACAAAATGGATAGAAGATTTTTCCACTTTTTTCGAAAATTCCCAGGGAACTTCTTATTTTGATTATTAACAAGGTACTGTTGCATGTTCTATGAGAAGCCTCCCCAAGCTGTAACTTGTCGTGCGAGTTGCTTTCTTAGTTTTCTAACCGAAGTAAGGTCTACAAAGTAGCCTCTTTTTCCTCTGCAAGACCTTTAGAAGATTCAAAAATATAAAAGCTAGTGAAAACTCGCGATAAGTTCCACTGTGAGGGAGGATTCGATAATTTCTGAGATATCGCCCAGTTTAGATTGAGCCAATTCCTTATGTGAGAGCCCGTGCTAGTTCCAGTCACTTTGATAGCTTTTGCGAAGAAAATCGATGTCAAGTTCAAATAAGGTTTAAGCATGAGGCCACAATCCACCTCGTCAACTCGTCAACTATGAGAACCTTGTTTTCCAAAAATGATTTGAATGACGTTTATGCAATAATTAATTATGATGAGATTTTTGAAAAATATGATCTTGAAATTAGAATGACAAAGGAGAATATTTCCCTCCTAAGAGCTTCTATTTCAGGATTTTACTTCAATCAAGTTTTGTTGGTAAGCAATACTTTTATCATTTAAAATATCATAGTGTAATACTGCTTTGGATTTGCCTGATGTTGACGCAGAACAAAGAAATAGAGGTTTTGAAGAGGCAATTGACTATCTGACTGAAGCCGTAGGAAATGTGAAGATTTGTTGCGTTACGGAGTGCAATATCTCGGCAGAACAAGTCGATAAATGCTTACAACTTTGGAAACCAACTGAAGTAGAACTTATTGATTTTTACAATGGCCGAGCTGTTATTACAAAAGTAGACAAATGGGAATTGCCTTATTTAAAGGTAAATTCTCATCTCATGCTCTTCATGATTATTAAGCAAATTTCTAAACTCATGGCAATCATCGATTGTTCACGTGAGGATCCTTTCAATTTCAGAAAGATCATTCTAAATAAGGCGTACATTACGCTTTTTCTACAAGGATACAGTGAAGAGGATATATACATCTGCTTGCAGAAATTAATAGCAGATTGGGTAATCGGCACGTTTGACCCAATTGCTGCTAAAATGACTTTTTTAATTTCGAAAATATATCACAATGAAAATTCAACCATAGCAGAACGTCTATTTTATGGTTCTAGCAAAGCAATTCATCTGGGAAGTTTTAATGCTGTAGACCTTAAAACTAATTTGGAAACTTGGAATTTTAACCAATATTTGGTAAGCTACCGTATTGACGCTTTTTTGTGTTGAAATTTTTTCGTTTTCATAATTCTTCTCATAGGACTTTAGAAAACTTATAGGTTCGCAAGAAATTTGATTATTGGCTCTATCCATTGAATGACAGATCCAATGATGCGAGACTAGGATTAATTGCAATTTCTCATACCTACTATGGAACTTATGGCATAGATGTTAGCATAGCTTTATATGATTGCCTGAATTATGAAGTCGATGAAGAACAACGGAAAGAGGGCAAATGTGTAAGAATCAATGCAGAATTGATACCTTGTTTACTGGAAGAACACTTTTGGAATGTACCGGCTTTGGATTTCTCCAGTTGGATCGCCGAAATCAAGGAGCCTGAAGATATCAAGAAATTTCTTCACGAGAAACATGAATTCATTCGAAACTTTTATCGAAACAACTAATTATCTCAGAAACCGGCTGAGTAATTTCTCGCCAATTTTCTTGTTTATTTATTCTAATAAATGATACAGACCGCAACCCATTTCTACTTCTTTTCGAATCCTTTTTTTAAATTTCTCTCTCAGTCTGAGATTTTGTCCCTCGCTGTCGCCTAGGTTCGGTTTTTATCGTAATTTTATCTAACTGGGAGAGACTCCACATTCTAAGCGCCGTGTTGCATACGCGACCACCGATCAACAAATGTCAGAATAGAAATAATATAAACGACATGCAAAATGATGAACAGAGGCTGTGTCCACCTTTATTTTTTTAAATTCTTTCTTTTTATCTTTCTACTTTGACTGAAAACTCCCAATAAGAGCTACGGTAAGACTCACAAAATGATGAGGACAGCCGTAGAAATTACGGTATGAATTGGAAGCTGAAGGAAATGAACTGTCACTCCCAATAGCGATAGAACAAGTGAAATGAGGAAAAGTGCTATCTGAACGACTGGATTTTATTTCCCCCAAAACGAAAATACCTGGAGAATTCTCAGCTGCTTTCTCGGACTCATGTCCCTCAATTGGATCTTCAAAAACTTTTCCCAAATATGGGTTGTCAAAGTGAGCAGCTGCCACTGGAGGAAACTTATCAAAACTGTCGCCAACCCGGCTATTATCATATAGAGTTCGGTTAGATGAGACACGGTAACCTTTGAATCCTGGTTAAAAGCTGCTAGAAATAGATCAAATCTTAATAAATTGAAACATTGAGGAGAAAAAATAGAGAAGAGTGCAATGTTTTTCCATGAAAGAAGAGAAAAGAGAAGTCGTCAAGTAGACAAGAATGACTAACCGTCCGAAGCGAATCATAAGAGAGATTGTCTGAGTAGGAGAATTAAGGACGACCGTATTCGGATGGCGAGCAGACAAGATCATTTTCATTTGTGAATTTTTTAATGATTTGATTTCTTTCTGGACAACACAATCTCGACAAAATTTCCAGAATAAAGTGTGAAACTGCTTTGCATCGAATTCGTTATCATCCATTCTTTTCCTCAACTTCTCTAAATCTCTTATTCCTACCTTCATTCAGAGCTTGATTTGCTCCTTAAAGCGAACATGCTTTTCGGAGAGAAGATTTTCCATTATTTCTTGTTGGACAGGCATTTGAGCTGCTGGCTGAGGATCATTGAGAAGATTCAGAACCGAAACCTGCAAATTTAAATATAATTTTTATAATAAACACTACTTACATGAAGCTCTCTCGCACCATAGTCTTTAGGGTTTGTAATGTTACGAATTTTTCTGCTTCTCGTGCTCCCACTCTCAAATGTCAGCATGATACTCACGAAAGGATAAGTTTGCGTTAGAGGCCCAACCATTATGATGGGCTACTTGGGACGCGAAGAAGCTACGAAAGGATGTATCATCAATGGCTGGATGCACACCGGTGATATTGGCTTCGTCGACAAGGATGGGAATCTCTTCATCGTTAATAGATTGAAGGAACTTATCAAAGTAAAGTAACTCCAGATAAATTCTGAAAAGATAAAACAACAAAATCTAATCCTAGGTTGTTCCCGCTGAGCTTGAAGACCTCCTACTTTCTCATCCTCTCATCCGAGACGCTGCTGTTATTGGTGTTCCTGACAAGAGAGCCGGAGAACTGCTCAGAGCTTATGTAGTTCGTGCTGATGGCAAATTGACAGAATAAGCAAAAAAAGACTTTGTAAAACGTAAGTCTTCTTTAGCACAAATTTCCGCCTATAAACAACTTGCTGGGGGAGTTGAATTTTTACAAGAAATCCTTAAATCTGCTGCTAGAAAGATTTTACGAAGAATGCTCCGTGATAAGGCAACATCGAAGCTTTAAATTTCATATAATAATAATAATAAAATTGAATATAAAAATATTCATTCTAACCTATTCGGCATCATTTCTAGATGATTGAATTTTAACAGACGACTTTTTTAGTTTCTCACTGATTTTACGCACTAATCAGCTGGCTGACTTCGAAAGGGAGTCAGCGAATGAGCAAAATGATTAGTAAACAAACGATTAATGTGAAAAAGACGATCATTAGTGAGAAGGAGGCGGCTATAAACCGCCATGTGGCTGAGTCCACTGACTTGTGCTATTTTGACTCCAATCGACCAGCAGTCTCTCCCGGCAGTCAGTAGGTCCTATCAGATGGATTCAACAAGAGACGAAGAAAATGAATATTCGAGAATTGATTATGACTACCTCGTTATTGACCGAGAATCCACAAATTTGACATCAAGAAGGTGAATTAATTAGATAAAAGCATTGATTTATATTAGTCAGTTGAGGAGCTCTGAAGGAAATACTTATGAAGAGCCGAGCAGTGCTGTGAAAAAACGCGAACAAAAAATGTTTGAGCCTGGAGAGACACTACCGCTTGTTAAAAAGGAAGAGGGGAAAAAGCAGAACTCCCAAGAATCTATTTGTTCTATAAAATGCGGATTGCTGATTCTATTCATTTTGCTGACTTCTGTATTCGCACTCTTATTTTGTCTTTATTACCTGGAAGTAGTGAAATTGCCGGATAGGGGATTGAAGACACGAGAGGTGGAGACTCAAAAGGAGACAATGCTGAAGGATGAGATACGCAAACTAAAAAATAATGCTTCGGTAAGTGGTTCTTCATGGATTTTTGAATAATTACAGGCTCTGAGGCAACAGGTGGATGAATTGAAAACGGTAATAGCCAATCACGACGTTGATATAAATCGACTAATAAACAAAATTAATGAGCTGGCTCCTAAGCACACTTCAGTGAGACTCCTTTAAAAGTTCTTTCGAATTTATAGGTAATGCTGCTTAGTGGTTGGCATGACGACATTACAAACTCGATTACCATTTATAATTCAATGGAAAAGAGCTGGAAAAATTGCAACCTGACGCTTCCAAGCACACTTTCAAGACACGGAGCAGTTATTATTAACAATGAGATTTATATTTTTGGTGGTTATGAAAATGGAATAACTCAAGAACCTCTCAAGTCTTTATATAAATTGGGAGCTGGCAATAAATGGGAGAGGATGGCTGATATGAATGAGAAGAGAATTTATATAGACAGAGTTCTGTTGTTTTCAACTCGGAAATCTGGGTGATCGGTGGATGGAATGGGACAGATGCTTTGAAATCAGTGGAGAAATATAATCCAAAAACTAATAAGTGGACCCCAATGCCGTAAGTGACTGATACCAGATTTATGCAGACTTTCCAGTGAATTGAACGAGTCGAGATCAGATGCTGCAGCTACTGTAGTCGATGGAAAAATCTACGTTTATGCTGGTTGGGATGGATGGGAAACTAAGAATTCAGTGGAAGTCTACGACCCAGAAAAGGGAAAATGGGAAATATTCACTCCTCGCATGCCTTATGGAGCGCATTCACATATTTTAATTGGAAATCACTCACATTTAATCGCAATTAGTGGAGATTTGTCAATCCACAAGCCAACAAATGAAGTCTGGAAAATGGATGTTTTGGATCCTAAGAGGGAATGGAAAGAGATGCCCAGCCTAAAACAAAGACGATATTATTCTGGTGCTGCCATAATAGCCGATGAATTGATGGTTTTTGGAGGATCGATCAACAATGCCACGCGAATTGATTCTGTTGAGATTTTTGATGGAGTTGAATGGAAGAAAGTAGCCCTGTTACCAGAAATTCGTGGCGCTTTTGCCTATATTCCTCTCACTGACGCTCAAGAGAGACTTTTTCTCAAACGATATTGCCAAAATGCCTGATTATTAGTGAATAAATTAGCTCTTGTTCTTATCTAATAATTGTATTACAAGGTATAGCGGATGTCATCTGGAAGAGGCAGACCATAGCCTCAAAACCTGTCCTACAAAAGTCGTCAGTGCCAGGCGTTGTCCGGCCCTCTCGTGTGCAAAGGGCTTCGAAATATCGCTGTTCTCGTGAATTATTTGGTTTTACACTTGATTTTAAGAGTAAAAAACGAAGAAAGAAGTCAAAATCTGCGAGAAAAACACCAGTCACCACCTCTGTGCTTCTAACACCTCTAGCTTGTGTCATAGAATTCCTTCTTGGAAACATCTCGAATCTGAGCTGACTATGAAACGGGTCCTGTTTGGCTAATTTTAATTCTTCAACCCTTGATAAGAATAGGGATTTAGAAAGCCAAAATATAAGCGCTTTTAGATTCAAAATTTCAGTCCGATCGGTCAATAGATTCTTGAAGTTGAATCAAAATTCAGAGACCGAAAAGACCTCACAATAACCCTGGGATTCCTCCTCAAAGACAATTTCGGTAGATCCTGGTCGTCTTGGGAAAAGCTGAAATCTCATTCATAGTAGGATGTCTGCACCGGAGAAGCAGAAATCCGATTGGAAGAAGATGAACCCTCGGCGTTACTCCAAACAACAAACTGATCATCACGAAGATTCAGAATAGAACTCTCGCCGTGGGAAAATCAAAGACTCAATGTTTGGCTATGAATGGTAAGGCTGCGCCCGTGGCCGTCTTCAAGATCTGTCGCGACGGAAAGAAAGTCGAGCAGCGTCTCAGCCGCTGGAGAAGTTCATTCGTTTACTACGTGACTAAAAACAAAATAGACCCAAGTTCGGTATCAAACACTATCAGGTTAGGACCCTATCCGTAATAGGCAGTCATGTCCGAGTGGTTAAGGAGATTGACTTGAAATCAATTGGGCTCTGCCCGCGTAGGTTCGAATCCTGCTGACTGCGGAATAATTTTGCCTTTTTTAGTTTCCTTTTGTGCAAAAATGATTTCAAATCGCGTATTGGTCGCTCGTAGCATCTTAATTGTCTGCTGACTGTCTTTCGAGATCATATTGTGGATGTGGATAGTTACGGATAAAGACTTCTACCGTAACCTGCTGATCAATGGCCTCCAGAACAGTCAAATCACGCTTTTCAGACTAAGCTCTAAATTCAATAAAACAGTAAAAAGAGTTCCATTTCTTTTGACTTTTAGCCAGAAATCGGTACTATTCTGTTAGGGGGGACCAGATTGTCAACTTTCTGTTTTGACAAGTTTTAACAAAAATGTTGAAGTAGCAGAAACAATTTATGTTGAAGGCCAATAGTTGGCTATTGCTTCTATTAGTGAATCAAACACACTTTCTCTTTAAGCATCTTCGCCAAATAGATTCACAAAGATAGGAATCAAGATGGTGCCGCGCTGTTCCGCATTGTCTTTTGTTTCTCCACTTAGCAGATTCCCATACTCGTTCAATAGTTTGTGTATGAGTTCAACTATCGATATATTTTTTTGCAATTGGTAGCATTACATTTCCACATTGGCTTCTCTGAGAAATATAATTTAAGTGTCCGTTTGGGCAAATCCAAGCAATAGGTAGTATGCTTTTATTTTGGAAAAATTCAATGACCTCTTCCTCCGTCTTCGGTAAATCAACTATCGTCATTCCAATCAAAATTCAAAATGCCCAAATGACAAATCAAACTGGATAATCCGGCTAACTAATAATCCTATCCACATAATCTTAGCAATCTGGTTCCCCATAGCAGAAAAGTACCGGAATGGAAAGTTTTGGAGCTGTTGAAGTCAATGAAGAACTTTATATTTTTGGAGGATATGTCACTGGTTATCGGCAGGACTGTTATAAATTGAAAGCTGATGGAAATTGGAAGCAATTGGCCTCGATGAATCAAAAAAGAGCTCAGTTCTTTCTCATCTCTATCATCTCTTACATCAAAAGGGGGTTCCCGACAAACAATGGGAGCCTTTTAGTCTCGCCGATTCCAACTATTTCGATATCAATGTGGATTTAACTACAGGGCTGAGACCGAAGAATTCTCTCCACTTTGAAAAGTTTTGTCTTTTTAAAAAGATTTTTGATTTATTTTTTAGAGAAGTTATAGACTATTGGTCGAAGAATATCACAGAATTTGATAAATCTCTCGAATCTTAGGAGGAAGAAAGAGTCGCTACTTTCTCCTTCCTTCCAGTCATCTTCCTCCCATCAAATGAAACAGTAACTCCTCAAGGGAGAATAAGTTTTTATCCAAAAGTGAGCAATTTAATTGAATTTCAAAGGGTTATCTAACTGCTCCGATTTCGTTCAATCGTCCTCTCTTGGTTACATCTGATGTGGGCGTGTTGCATCATGCTGTTGGGATTCTATCTGGGGAGATGTAGCGTCGGAACAAAGAAGAAGAGTTTTGTTATGAGATTGCCCGAAGAAACGACTCCTCTCTTTTACGAAAATCCGGGAAAGCGTTGTTGATTGAAGAGATTCGGAAGAAAGATGAAAATGAGAGCTTTAAACGGTGCTGGTCGAATTCCAATAAATATTTGATAACCGCCGTATTGCGAATTATCAGCTAGGCATTCACTAGCCCTTCTCTTATCAGCTTCCTTTCAATCGACTTTTTACTAGTTGCATACAATTGTTTTCAGCTATTAAGTTTCTTTAAAATGTCTGGTTCGAGTCTAAAAGAGACTGATCCGGCCTTGCGATTATATGAAGCGGAGGCTATTATAATTGAGAAGGATCAAGAAATTGAGCGCTTAAGACAAGAAAATGAAAGGCTTCGAATGAAAAAATCCAACACAAATCAGCCCGAATTAGCTCAGAAAGGTTGATTTTATTTGATAAATAGTCGATGAGAAATTTAGTGGCAAAACTAGAAGAAGATCTAGTTTCAAAAAATGATAATTTTGCCGAACTATTAGAAAATCTATCTATGAAACAAAATAGAAGCCAGGAAGAATTATCTCAAAAAAGTTTGAAATTTCCAACATTTTGAAGAGAAAATTCAGTGTCAAAAATAGAAGAAGATTTAGCCGATAACTTGGCAGGTGTAGTGACAAAATTAGTTGAAAAATTAGAACGAGATCTAGCTTCAAAAGGTTGGATAGTCTTTGAAATTGGTCGATTGGAGAAATTTAGTGACAAAATTAGAAGACAATCTAGCTGCCTTAAAAGCTGATAACTTGCAGTTGAAAGAGCAACAGTTTTACACTTGAATATCTCGAAAAATGATAAATTGAGCGACAAAGAATTGGTTAACATAGTGGACATTTTATTGAGATTAATCCAGTAATCATAATGGAACCAAGAAATAGTCGTCCTCTTTCTCAAAAGACAACTCACCTTTTTGAAAAAAGATTAAACCGCCTTATCACGATAAGCCAAACAACGGTCGAATCAATAGAAGTCTAACGCCGGGTTTGTCTATTCGCTATCTTGATGAGTGCTCATTTAGCTGGTAAGCCTGATTTGTAATCAATGCTTCTTTAGATGTTGATGAGTTTAGTCTCGACGATTTCAAAGATAAAGAACAGATAGGAAATGGAATCGAGGGAGTAGTCTATCGTGGCTACAATAATCTACTGGGGTAAACAATTTTACAAGTTTATGAAAGTCTAACTACAAATTAAAATAGAGAGATCGGTTTGCAGAAAAGTAGCTGTCAAGAGACTTTATAGGCAGGCCAATAAAACAGAAATGCGTGAAGTTATCCTTCTAGCGAAGGTTAGTTTTATTTGTTAAAAATACAATAATTTTCCAAATAGTATTCAAATCACCCACATATCATCCGTTTTTTTGGTCTTTTGACTCAAGAAGAAGGCTATTTACATAATAGCAGATCTTGCATTGGCTACATTATGGAGTACATGGAGAGCGGGAACTTATATAATGGTTTGTTTGGTTTTTTCCTATGTTGAATGTAATAGCAACTCTTTACTTTTTGAATAGTGGCTTGGGTTTATTCAAGTATGTAACGTTAGCGTTTTCTGTCGATAAGAGTGCGACTTGATTAGAGACACTAGCATAAAAAATTGGTCAAAATCTTTGGTTTTTTTTAAAAAAAAACTTGCTTCTTTTCAACTTGAGACATTGAAATGCTATTTCCAGTGATTCACTCCTCAGTAGAATACGATATGAAACAAGTTTATTCGTGGATTGCAATGGTTTCAAGTGGTCTGCAATATCTCCACGAAAAAGGCGTACTGCATCGGGATATCAAGCCTCAAAAGTGAGGCATTCCTTCTTCTCATATCGAAGTTACAGCATTCTACTTGGGAAATCTTTAGACAACTTGAGGATTTCCGACTTTGGATTGGCTAAAGCGGTTGGGCCACAGACAATTGCTTCTCATACTTGTGGGTGAGTATGGCTTGTGGTTAAACGAGTTGTAAAAGAATTGGAACAATAGATTACATGGCTCCGGAGCTTCATCAGGGCCAATATGGCAAGCCGGCGGATATCTATTCGCTGACTATTACTTTTTGGGAAATTGTTCACCGAGAGTTAGTGAAAATTTTCAAAATAGCGATTAGAAGTTTAGAAGGCCGTATGCTTACATGGGGGTAATATCACAGTACAATCAAACTATGCGAATTTTAAATGGAGAACGGCCAAATATTGAAGAGGAATTGGAGATTTCAGCCTTATTAAAACGGTAATTGATTATTTCTGGTCAATCTGGCTTACTAAAATCGAAGTTGAAAAGTGAGGCGTAGAATTGACAAAGCAGAGAAAAGCAATAAAATCAAAAATAATTTCCAGCGGCTGGGACAGCAACCCAAAAAGTAGACCAAAAATATCAGAATTTATTGCGTTTTCTCAGAAAAAAAGGCCAGCTCAAGAGAATCTCAGGAAAATTGTCAGAAAACAGAGCGAAGAACAGCAAAATACATCGGTTCGATTTTTAACTTTTAGACTCTGCTTGTAGGTTTTAATTTTGGGTGGTTGGGAATCTCTGAATACAATTTACTTGCTCGATTCGAAGGCTCAAAGTTGGAAGAAACTGAGCATCACTCTTCCAATAAGAATGGAAGATTTTGGAGCTGTTGTACTCAATGAAGAAATCTATATTTTTGGAGGATCTGCCAATAGTGATTATAAACAGGACTGCTATAAATTGAAAAATGATGGAAGTTGGATCAAATTGGCATCGCTAAAACAACAAAGATCCTTTATTTCCAATAGCTCTCTGGTTTACAAAGGAGATATCTGGGTTATTGGAGGATTTTCTAGAGGTCATTTTCTAAAATCAGTAGAAAAGTATGATATTTCTCAAAACAAATGGACCTACATGCCGTAAGTTTTTCTCCAAATTTGAAAAAGACCTTCTCTAGCGTTGGGAACTTTGCCTAATTCGGCAAAGATTTTCCCAAATTCAAATTTCATTGTGATTTTTGCATTCCTATGAATTCTGCCATTTCGCCATCATTTAGACTCTTTTATTGATGAAAAATAAAATCAAAAAGTTTGTCTGAAAGTAGTCAAATTTGCATAAAAATAACGATAAATCCCATGAAAGCTAATAGAATTAAAAAATTAAGAAAAGATGTCAAAAGTCTGATTACAGTAGAAGCTATTGCGAATCAAATTTTAAATGCGCGGACGAAGGTGCATTCTGGGTTACTGTAGTGCACACTTTTTCGTTTTGTCAATTTATTTCTTAACATTCAGTTTCATGCAATTTCGTGTGCATTTCTGAAATCAGCGCATTATTTTGCATCGAATTAAAGTATACTGTAGGAGGCGCCGGACTGCTCCTTTAATCGAAATCTTCCAGAGAAACGAATTATGTAAGTCATTATGCAGCAGCAGCAGTATTTAAGGATCGAATATTTGTCACTGGAGGATATGATGAAAGAATCTTAAAATCTGTGGAGATGTTTGATCCAAAACTACAGAAATGGATCATCTTTTGTGATTTGCCTTTTGGACCTTCTAACCATACGATGCTAATCAACAATTCAACTCTATCCATTTTTGGAGGCTCTTCAGGACGTGGTTCATTAAATAGCGTATGGGAAATGGATATTGAAGATCCTGAGAAGAAATGGACAGAAAAACAGAGTTTTAAACAACCACGATTTGGATTTGGAATAGGAAAACTCTCAAATGGAATTATTGTATTTGGTGGTTTTGGAAATGGTAAAACATCCGAAATATTTGATGGAAAGAAATGGATTGATGGACCAAGGCTGCCTCAAGATCTAGCATCTTTTGCTTATACATCCATTCCCCGATTTCTTGAAGAAAGTTTTCTAAAGAAATTTTCATAACTTTTAAGTCGTATTTGTATGAAATCCATTTCTCGTTCCCTCGAAGAATGGAATTCTCATAAACCGTTTGAAAACCATTTGTTCTCAATCATAATCATTTGAAGGAAGATTGGTTCAATGCAATCACTTGGATCAAACTGTCAATCTGACTAAAATCCCCTGATTTCGCCATTCATCTAGTAGATTCTTCTCATCCAAGACAGCTAGCCTCTCCACGATGAATCTCATCTTATTGGCGATTTTGTTTCTTCCAGCCATCACTTCAGTTGGGCTCTTAAATGTGGAATTTTAATTCACTTTGGAGACGGAGCTCTCTTCAGAAAATGTGCCCAAATTTGTGCAAAAAGCACTCGACGCCATCAAAAACAACACTTTTGTCGAGGAGAATGGGACTTTCTACGGCTTGGTCAGGATTCCCGAGAAGCAGATTGGTTTTCTGAACAAAGCGGAGAGAATCTACGGCACTTTGGAAATAAAAAAACACAACTTTGAAGAATTTAGGCTTCTTGAGGAGATTGACAAAGCCTGTTCATAAAAAGGCGACTTCCTTCGTATCCAAGAAAGGGATTTTCCGAGACCCATTTTTATCCTAAAATTTACTAAAGGCCTTTTTTAGGATAAAGTGGGTCCCGTAGCGAACCCCAGGGCTCTAAAAATGGATTGAAATACCGTAAATCCTCTAATAGACGCGCACCCCCAAGTTCCAACTTCTAGCTTATTTTCTCTAATTTTTCTAACATTTGATCTTCTACAAAGTTGTAGGCTTTGATCTCCTCTACAAGATTGCAGAACATCCAAAATTATAAAAATTGTGGGAAGCTTATGAAAATTAAGCGAGAAGTTGCGTCTATTAGAGGATTTACGGTAATCATTTTATTCCTTTTTGGAATCAATCAATTCAAAAAACGACTAAATGCCACTTAAAAATAAAGAAATAATCCATCTTTGTGATATTACATTAGCCCAAACAATGTGAATAGTGGGTCTCACCTGGAAAACCTTTTTTCTCTCATAATTTTGATTATTTTGCTAGTTTAATTTTAAGCATTAGGCTCTTCATCTCTTCCCGCTCAAGTTTTAGTTTGAATTTCTATAAAAAGGGTTTCCCTTCAAATTTTAGGCCCAGCGAAAGGCAGATTGGGGTAATCGAGAGGTCTTCAAGACTCCTCATTTAAGCTTTTTAATTCTAATCTATTCTGTTAGCCTAAGCAATAACTTTTTGTACAAAATACTTTGGTATCGCATAAAAATAAACCCTGTTCCAGGTTTCCAAAATACAAAGATAAAAAGGGAAAATTCTTTTTAAAAAAAGCGACCGCCCGTGGAAAAGCTATAATCCGAATTTTGACAGGATTTGGCAAGGCTTCAGACAGACGGACACAGATCAGTTTTATTTAAAGGGACAGTCCCACAGAAATACCGTAACATTTAATTTTAACCTCTAATCCTAAAAACTTGTTTCGAGCATTTTTCATAATTTTTATGAGAAACTAACATTTTGCTATTTTTCTTACCCTCAAAACCCCTATTTTGGCTACCTTCACAGGCAAAATTTCAAAAAAACATTTTAATAGCTTTTTTGGTCTTATTTCGAGTTATTTTATGCAAAAATTAGTACTTTTGCTATGTTTCTCAATCCCTAGTTGTGACAGGTTTAGGAAAAAACAACTGGGCTGCGTCGCCTTTGGCGGCTCTTTGAAGGTTTTCCCATTTTTTTCACTTTGTAAAACTTTCAGTCACCTTTCCCTTTGAATGTCGCCCCCTTCCCATAGAATATTAGGCCTCTCTAAGTTTATCTGGGGCTTCCCCCGGAATTTCCTGAAAAGCTGCACGAACCTCGTTGGCTCTCTGTCCGTGAGCTTATCTCAGCAAGCTTCGTAATATTCAATCTCAGCTACTTTGACACAATCTCCTATTGCCTAGCCTACAGTCTTAGTTCTTGATCTTATATTTAGCGCTTGGAGCATCTCGCCCCACCCTTTCAAACCCCATAGCTTATCAGGGAGCTCCCAAGACTTGATCCCTTTCGACCCGACCTTATACCGAATTTTATCTAGGACTTTCCCCGGAATTTCCTGAAAATTAAAAAAAAAAACAACTACTTCCCCAAAAAAATCAAAAAAAGGATTTGACCGGATTTACAAAAGGCCACGGACGAAATTAAATTTTAAAATTCGCGCTGCGTATTATTCCCTACGGTACCAATCTATCCGGATCCGGATAGATTTCGGAGCTGTGAGACTGTTCCTTTAAAGAAACGACTTTATAATGTTAATAGCTAATTTATTGCTTCTCTCTTGCTTATTTTTAACCAATTATAACACTAAACTTACAGATGGCGTTTAGTGATACGCCCCTTGATTTTCTTCATGCTGAAATAGTCAAATATGCTCAAGAGCGTGAAGAAGCTATTCATGAGGAAAAGCTGCGTGTTAGTTATTACGGATTTCAGGTCAATTTATCATATTTTAGCTTACTAGACCTACACTAGAAAAGAAGATATTTCTTACTGCTGAAAAGAAGCTTGAATTAATTGGACATGGGATTGGACTTGATATAGTCAGGAAAATGACTTTTGGTGATACACCTAGTATCACTAGTGAGCTCGAAGTAAGTATTCATTTGAATTAGCTTTATAGATTGCCTATAGATGATGAAATTTATTTGCAAGGGATTTTGGACCAGAGTTTTTGGAAAACAAGCCAGTAGCCTTCGAACTAATCATCAGGTTAGTTTTTTGTTCTTATAAATATATTAATTAACTATAGGGAGCTTATATTATTAAAGAGGAGAGGATGTCTGTATTAGCGCCTTTTCCCAAAGGAATGGATTATATCGATAAAGTTAATATATATCTCGCCTTGCCTAGGGGAATAATTCTTGGAGCAATTAGAGGTCATTTTAATTATTTTCTCATATACATTTTTTCAAGGACTCGAAGTAGATGCAGAAGTGACCTCAGCGATAAAGATAATTCCTTCTGTTATCTTTAACATTCAAATCACAACTCCGTTTCCAAACCCGTTTCTTAAAAAAATGAAAACAATTTCTGGAATTACTACAACAAAGCTGTAAATAAAAATCAAATATGTTTTACTCATTTTATCAAATGTAAGTCTTTTTTTCAGCATTGGATTACCGTCGCACCTGGTGTGATTGTTACTTTGTCATCGAAGACATCCTGAAGATTTTTTTCTTTAAAAAAGACTCTTTTTAACCGTAGCAATTGGACAAAATCGAAACAAAGCCTCTCCCATGGTTCCTTTCGTTGGCGAGTAAATCAAACTAGTTGCCTGAGAAAGATTGTCTCGATTATATAAGAATTAACTCATCTGGATTCCAGAATCCTCGCTTTTCCTATTCGAAAAGGGATAAACAGCGCATTTCGAATTGAATCTCATCACTTTTCCCAGTCGATCTTTTATACAATACTGGAATCGCAATTTGTTGAAAGAAGGAAGAAAATCTGACAGAAGTAAAGCCAAGTTGGAGATCATTCTTGGAGCAGAATGGCCATCGCTGGAGTTGATGGCAAGAATTTTTGAGAAAATGACATCCCCAGCCTCGGCCATACCAATAAAGTGAGTTCTCTTCTGCCAAAGCTGTCTGGTTGATTGAATACCAGCGGCTGAAGGAGGGGGAAACTACCGTAACACTTCTTGTTTAGGGGGAGAATTATTCCTTTCAATTTAGTCGATTTTTTCAAAACCATTTGGGTAAGAAGAAGGGAGACTACCTTTTTCCGGTGTAGGTTTGTTCCAAAATAGCAGCAGAAATGAATGAGAAGAGGTTCTTTCCATTGGTAAGTCGAGGAGTCATCAATTCATTCTGAGGAAGTCATTTTTCTCCAACAAAAAATGGGATACTACCCCGTAAATATACTCATTTAGATGGATTTTATCCTCACTGTCGGCCTCGACTCCACTCATCTCTGGGCATCCAAAATGTCTTTTGGCTTCTTTCTATTCATTTCGTTTTTAACTTTAAAAAACCTACTGTAGCTTCGAGGGAAAAATCTAAAAAGTGGCGGATAGCCTTCTGACTACGATATCCGTCAAACCAGCTGAATCCCTCGGAGATTGGCGATTTTTGACGAAGATTTTCTTCTGGCTCAATTGTCCCAAATCCCTGCGAAATTTCATGCGAAAGAAGGCGGCGAAAAACTACCAAAGAGTGAAGAATTTCATGACGGAAGAGGTCCTTCGCAGCCAAAAAGTTGCTCCATCTTGGTCCATCGCAAATATTGAGGAGACCAATCAAAGGACTAAAAAAGGCTTAAAATTCTGAGAAGGGGGAGCCCACCGATGGCCAGGAAGTGGCTCACAAGGTCTGGCTGTTGCCAAGACTTTCTGTTCCTGGCATAATTTCGAATTAACCTAAAAAGAAATGGTAGGATTCTAATTTTGGTTAAAAGCTAGTCTGAAGAGAAAATATTACTGTAGATTTGATAAATCGAGGCGAATCTTTCAAAATCTCTCGGAGATTACGATAATTTTGAGAGTCACCTCCAAAATAAGAACAAAGTTGTATCCATGAAGAGGAACTCCTTCCGAGATGTCGATTTCATCCGACAGTCCAGTTTTCTACATTTTTTTCTATTTTGTTTTCTATTTAATCCAAAACCTACAGAATCCAAGATTCGCAGCCTCTTTTCCCCATTTTGAGCGCATTTTTGAAGAGAATCCTGATCGAGGAAGATGATTGTCTCCTTGAGGACGGCTATTTTCGGTCGAAGATCCTCAACAGCTTGAAACAGACCAGTCTAAGGATTATCTTTTAGATTCAGATTAGAAAAGCGACAGAAGCAAGATGGTCAACTGGTTGGTCTTTTTGTAGAAAGTTGAGCAGATTGTTAGGACTCTGACAAGCATTGCTCTCTGTGTGATTGTGGCCTCATCTCTAGGTGTGGCGGCCTTCATAATCTGCGACTATTTGAAGCGAAAGAAGGAGAAAAAAGAACTCGAAGAGGAGCAAGCCAACATCGAAGAAGCCTTCTCCAACCCGGAAAACAAACAAAATAAGGTCAGTCCTCCTCAGAGTTAGGAGATACTTATCCCAAAATGATGAACACCTCGGTAGAAATAAATACGGTAATTTCTAGAACATCTACGGCGTTTTGTGGGGAAGCAAATCTAATTCGAATTCTGAGAAGGCGCCTCTGATGTCAGTAAAAACGGCCAGAGAGGAGGAGGACTCCAAGCGAAACTCGAAGAGAGATGACTCAACAGAATGAAGTTTCTTGATCCAAGCGAAAATAAATTTTTAAAAAGAATCCAACCTGTATCTTTTGAGATAATCTCATTCCAGGCGGATGCATCAGCAGAATCGTCAGCGGATCATAGAGACAATTGGCCAAGTAGGGGAAAAAGAGGAGGAGATATGTCCAGGCCTCCATTGATGCTGCCTGTTGGGAGAAGGAAAGAAGCGAGAAAACGGCCGACAAAACATTCAGAAACGCATGACGTAGATTTGTTTTATTGGCAAAAAAGAATCACATGTAGAGGAGACCCGCGAAGAGAGAAAAAATCACCAGAGGGGAAGAGAAAAGGGAGGATGAAGGCGACGAAAATACGCCGTCACATGTCGAATAACTCTGGAAATGAGCATTTTTTGAGAAAACCTTCTACATTTTTGGATTTTTAGTCAAAAATTTGGCAAAAGAATCCAATTTTTGGGAGAAAAATAGATCTCACCGATTTTAGAGCTAATTAGCTCATCTTGTAGGGATCATATCTCGTCAAGGAATCAACCAAATCGTTTGAAATTTTGGAATCGGATAGTCAATATCAATACGTATTTGTGTACAAAATTTCAGTCCAATTGGTCAATCGCACACAGAGTTATGAAGCCTAGCAGTCGTTAACAGCGACTTTATTAAAAAAACTCCAGGGTATAAATGCTTTTTTTAAAAACATTTTTCATCTGATTTCATAATTTTGAATATTCTACAAAATTATAGTCCTTGAAAGGAACTCACATAGAGAGCTGAGAGAGATATGTTGTCGATCTGTAGATTCGGCTGGAATCGAGGGAAAAGATTCACCTTTTCGCACATTTCCACTGAAAATTCGATATTTTCTATGAATTTTCCGCCCTATTTTAGCGGGAAAATGACCAAAACGTACATTTTTGAGACTCAGTCGGGTAGATCTTCTTTGGTTTGAATCCTGGACAAGAACGATCGGCCTCAATTAGAGTCAGCATTGTTCCAGGAACAGGGAAGACTCTCGCGTATCTGAATTGAATTTTAAACAAAAAAGGAAGAAAATACCGAGTACACTTGGCGTCGTTAATGTCAATTTGCTTGGTGATGTTGAGCCTCATCGTGTAGAGCCAATTCTTGACGAAACACCTCTCAACTGGCTTAATTTTTTGGAAGCTACAGATTCCGTTTTTCATCTGCGGCTGAGAGGAGACGCCGGCAATCAGGCGAGAATACAAGTCGAACCTAGGTGAATGGTTTGGATAAGGGGAGAAGATGTTTTTTATACCAAAATGGCTTCTGAAGGAGCGGAACGATGGAGCTCAAAAATTGACGAAGAGGAGATCGACTCCCAGGCGAGGCATTATTCCAAGGAGGTTGTTTCTTCGCGGCGCATTCGGCCTGCGCATCGACCCAGGATGAACTAAAACCGTTTTTAAAAGAATCAACAAATTCTACTAACACCGTGACCAATTTGTAATGATCCAAAGCGGCGAAAAGCTGAGGATCGAAGACTGCCAACATGGCTGGAGAGCGGCGGGTATTCGATGCGACCGCAAAGCCACTCCTCGTCACCAGGAGACAATCCTTCTAGAAAGAATTCATTCTAAGAGAGCTACTGTAGCCAACCTTTTTGCATCTGGAATTCCAGATGGAACTGCCGTTGATCCAATTTTTAAAGAGTCCATCGATGTAATCCATCCTCCATTGGGTTCCAACAACTCCCAGTCGGTTGCCGTACTCGTCGGCGATGGATTTGTAGGCGAAGACGAGATCATTTCTAACCGACATTTGGAGTTGAGAGATATCATTTCGGGTAAGTCGTTCAGCATCGAATTTAGCTGTTACGGATTTCATTGTGGCTCCAGTGCTGAATAATTGATAAATTAAGGCTGGAGAAAGGACAAACCATTGGGGGAAGTAGGTCGTAATCTGAGCTCGAGTGTGGACAAACGAGCCGACGAAATAGCGAGGCTCAAATCCTGATGGATATTGCATCTCCTCGCAGCTCAGATTCCTCAAGTCTGGTGTGACCCAAGAGTCGGACCATTTGCTGACAGCCGAGACGAAGAGTCGACTCGTCGAGAGCTCCTCCTCACAGCCGGCCAGTCCTTGCATAGCGGCGAAGCGAAGCTCCTTTTCGATTCGATCTAATCGCCAGTTGCAAATTTGGCGGCGAGAGAGAAAGTTCCCAACGTGGGGATTTAGGGAAACCGTAACATCCGGCTGGTAGTCAGCCGCTTCGACCGTTTGAATCAAATGCGAATTGACGACGACAACCGAATACGGCGTGTCGGCCAGCGAGGAGCAGATGTATTCTCGATCCGTCTGGAAGATTTTATTTTGAGTTTTTGATTTTTTTTTTAAATCTCACATCGATTATCAACTGCTCAGAGCAGTTTTTGTTGATAATGTGACTCCTCAGCTCAGCTAAGGCGTCGGAAGTTCCTTCGATTTCAAACTGAAAGTCTCATTTTTGGATTGTTTATCCTTTATTTCACAACTTTCCTGAAAAGAAGTGAAAAGTACAAAAAAAAAATAATTTTCCATACGGGACCTCTTACCATATCAATTGTAGGAATGGAGTCGATCAATCCAACCAAACGATAGACTCGCTGATCGCTGAAGCCGTATTGTACCCTCAGTCCGGCTCCAGCTTTGCTTTTGACTTGAGACGAATCATAGCAGGCGCTTCTTCTGACGCAATGGACCTCCGTTTTCTGGAAATTCCAACTTTCAAATCAAAATCGAAGAAGGACGAACTGGGAGAACAAGCTTCGGATGGTAGAGAAGGATCCCATTCCTATCGACGAGATACACATAAATTTGTTCCCCAGCTGGGAAAGTTTTTGTCAATTCATCGAGCCCGATGTCAACTCCAGCGACTCCTGCGAGACCTTGTCCCGTCCAGATGATTTCTCTCTCCTTCTTATGGAGAACAGGCATTGAAATGGTCAGCGTGGGTCCCAGGCCTTGAGCCTCCATGTAGAGATTCGTCCTAAAAAAATCACATTCTCTGCTAATAGAAGCCTTCTTGTGATAAATTTTTCGAATATTGCAATTGATTTCATAGATTTAGATCATCTCTAAACTTGTAGATGAAAGAAATCGAGAGCTACAACTTTGTGATAGATTTTAAATTGTAAAATTCGCTCAAAAATTGATAAAATGCTCATTTTTGGGTTACAGTTAGCCTTAAAATTGGCTGAGAATCGATCGAGAGTTATTCGATTTTTGAATAAGAATAAAAATAAATATGAAAATGGAGCCCAACTAACCAGCTGACAGCTCGTTTCTCCACGGGAACATTCATCATCCGTCGGCCCTTGAGATGACTCAAATTGTCCAGGAAAACTCGCGATTGCGGCTTCACATCCATTATCGAATCGACCACTGAAGGAGCAATAAATCAAATAAAAAGCCCCACCTGAGCTGGAGCCAAACGTCGAGCAAGAAAGCCATTGAAGGAGAGGCAAGGGCCCAGTTCCATAGCCCATTGAGAAGCCAAAAATTTGGATCGGATCATTTCCTCTGATTTGAATCTCCTCGTTCAGCATGTCGGTATCCCAATCGTCCAAACCATCAGTGAACATCATCAGTATCTTTCGGCCATTCGATCTCGCATAGGTGAAGAGGGAGGAATTCGATTCCAAATTCTACAAATTTCTTTCAATTTTCTGGGATTTAGAGAACCAAAAAGCTAATGAAAACTCAAAAAAAAAAGTTGAGATTTATCAAAATTACGAAAGAGAAAACCCACATTTCTGAGAACATTCAACGAGAAATTGAATGGAGCTCTGATTCTGGCTTGATCCTTCTCCTCGATTTCTGACAATCTCTCAAAGAAGAGCTGAAACAAAATTCCTCAAAAATAATCAGCCAAAAATCCCACTCTCTTATTGACAGTCGTTGCCGGCAGGAAAGTATTATTGTGGCAATCCAGAATCGACGCGAAATTTGAGCTAAAATGAACTCCTAAATTAATTTGTCTTTCGCTTTTTTTGGTCTTCAATTACCGTAGAAATAATCGCCAGGGTTTAGCGTCGATAGGATGTACATCATCGTTAGTTTCATCAGATGCATCGTCGGTCCTTTCACACTTCCAGAGCTAAAAAGTTGATATTTTAGATCAAAAGTCGGGTTAGAATTGAGGAAAGAAGTCAACCAAAAAACCTACTAGTCCATGAGGAAGACGATGTCCTTTGGCTCGCTCTCGGCACTCACAAACCAGGGCCGAAATGTCGGATCAAAGAGATCTACAGTAATTTGTGCCGGCTCGATTTCCCATCTCCTTTCTGCCAACAAATTAGAGCCAAATTAGCAAAATCTCACTTGGGTACATTCTTGTCAATCCGCTGTATGTCCCAATGAATTGGTGTTTCATCTCAGGATTCTCCTTCTTGTTGTTTTTCATCGCTTTCTCGACTATCTCGCTGCCAGTCCAGCCGAAATCTCGTCTCACTTTTGGATCTAAAAGAGGGGAAAAGAACTAAAAAATGACGGCAATTCTCACCACAACGATAGCTTTCGACGGTGATGTGAACGCCAGAGACATCGTCGCGTTCCTCCTGCGACAAACGGACATCGCTATCGTTGATCCTGGCCAACTCCTTGTCACAGCTGGCTTCATCGAGCGGCTCGTGGAATTCGACATCCGGCGTGTCGTGGATATAGCCCCTGGCTCCATTCTCCGCTGCTGCTGTTAATTTCTAAAAATAAAATTCGACTTCCACAAAAGAGTAAAGTGCCAGGAATCGATGAGATCTCCCCTCCCGTCCCAATTTGATATTCTCTCTCGGCTCTCTCTCTCTCGGCCTCCACCTATATCGACCCAGCAATAGCCCGCCTCCTCGATGTGTTGTCTCTCACTAATTAACTGACCCGAAGTGCTGAGATCCGTGAAGTGAAGAGCTGCTCCAAATGGCTTCGAGTTTCTTGGAGGATTGTCGTCGCCGATTCTTGACGGACTTTCAGCTGCGAGCGGATGGCTCCCAACTCCTGAATCAATCAAGTTTACAGTCAGACTTTTAGTTGAAATTCACCCCAGGTTCTTCCTCTCGAAATTTGTATACAAAGAGAGCGGAAGACCAAAAATTAGTGTCTAACAGGGCTTAGAAGGAGACTGGAAACAAACAGACAGAAAGTGCATGGCTCTCCCCTTCCTTTGAGAAAGGAGCAGCAGATTTGTGAGCTCATTCCAAGTCAATTTCTTGAAAAGGACTCCAAATCAGAAGATTTTTGAGAGTCCTCCAAGAAAATTGGAATTTTAAGTCAACCAGGCTTCGACTGACGAGATTTTAAGTTTTTAGAGACTCATTTAAGATTCAATTTCTGTCTATTTTGATAAATTATGTGGCAAAACTGACTGCCTGCATCAAACTACATCGAAATTCAAAATATCTTTGGCATTTTATGACTCTTTTTCTGTGCAATTAGGCTTAATTCCTTGGAAAGAAAGTACCTATTTGTCGTCGACAATCAAAGGATTGTAGCTAATTTGATTAAAAATTCTCCAAAAATAGATGAAAATCCCCCGCACAAGGTTGGAATCTATCTTTTCCTCTTGGGAATGACCCATTTCCGCAATCAAATAGCCTAAAAGAAATCTCTTCTCCCCGAGCGTCAAGAGTCACAAGAACGTCAGCCAATTTTGGGAGAAAGCCTCTCATAAATCCGCCTATGATTTCTCCCTTTTGAGTCTATAATTTGCAACAAAAAAAAGATTACCAACCTCTTCAATCAGCGCCGAACGTGATTGATGCTCAAATTTATCGAGGAGAAGTTGTGAAAAAGGCTCCAGCTCCTGTTGGGCCCTCGAGAGGCTGAGAACAATTGAAAGGAAGAAAATCATCGCAGTCGGACCCTGCCAGCCATCTGAAAATCGCTCGACTCGACTAATCGACAATGACGGAGGCAGGTGGCGGCAACCCAGAAAGGGCATTTTAGGGCAATTGTGAGGAGTGAAAAGAGAACAAATACAATCAAGGAAGGAGGATGAGGGAATTCCCATTGAATTGCTAATTCCCCTTGACGTGGTTATCCGGCTAAAAAGCACTAAAACTAAGTAGCCATAAGTAGTTGAACCCTCTTTATAAGGGTAAGACGCTAACGACTTTTCAATTGCGCTATGCAGCTATTATTACTTTAGGGTTGTACTCTCTCTCTAGGAGTAAAGAATTCTAAAAATGACATCAACAAGCGAGAGAAATACGGGTGGTGGTGGATAAGCGAATCGAATTAGTTAGCGACTAATCCAGTAGGTTGAGAGCAATGAATAACCCGAGGCAATTGAGAGACTTTTTCTCTCCAGACGTTCCCTTTTTGAGGAGCAGCCCGTGGAGAGAATAAAACAAGCTGGTGACGCGAATAATGGGCAATAATTGTGTTCGGGCCAGCTTTAGGGACGACGGGGGAGGCGGGAGACTCTCTTCCTCTCGCGTGTGACTACATGTTTTGAGTCGCAATTTAATTAGGAAAGGGAGGGAAGCTGTGAGGGAAAGGGGGGAGACAATGGGGCAGACAGAGGAGAAGATTTCTGGCTGAATGACTTTCTTTCGGCTTCTTTCACCGTGAAAGAAGTGTGCTGTGCGCCTTGGAATCGGGAGGGGAGATCTCCCGGGGGAACGCGGCTACGGGGAGACACAATGGTCACGATTGAAAAAGAGAGGCTGTTTATGGGGAGAGAAGCTTCTATTCAGCTTCTTAGTTCTCAGCGAGCGGCTTGGGGCTCTTCCCACGGGGTGTGTCGCTCTCAAGCTGCTTACGCTGTCGACTTTGCTTCCGGCCAAGAGAGCGGGTGGCTGATTGGTCGAAGTTCTTTTCAGCAAAAAAAGAAGAAGTAGAAGCTCTGAGCTCCTCGATGGAGGCGGAGCGCCTCTCTCTATTGACGCTGCCTTGACACTAATCAAACAAATAAATTGAAATTCGAGAGAGAGAGCCATGGCCCTCTGCGCGAGATTGCCACATCTATGCTCCCTTGAGAGTACTTTGTCCTTCTAAAATCGTGAATACAAATTTAGTTTATCTAAAACATTTCAACGTATAAAACATATGAAGGATAAATTAGGTTAAAAAAGCGATGCTAAAAAATGGGGCCAAGAGATCACTAGCACCAGTAGGCTAAATGGCACGTTAAAACCAGAAAAATGGTCAGTCTGTTAATAGTTATTACCTAAAATGGGGGAGGAAGTAATGCAATTGATTGTAAAGCGTCGTCAATTTGTATCGAAGTTGTTTCAGGAGCGACGGAAGTTGTTTCGATAGGGGCGTCTGTTGTCGTGGTAAGAAGAAGTTTCTTCTTCTTCTTCAGCTGAAAATACAGATATCAAGAGATTATTTCAAATACTAACCTTATTTGGTATTCTAAGTCTTTGTCTGTCTTTAGGTTGATAAGAACGCCTTTCATGGTATTCGCAGTGTGGACCAAAGTAGCCATCATCACAGAGACATACCATTGTCTTCAATTTGTCTTTCATGTTCCACTTGCAACTGAAAAAAATATAATTATTTCTAGATTCCGACGTCAAAAACATATTGTTCAAAGCGTAACAAATTACAAGAAAACTTACTCTAAAAGTAGATCACCTACACGTAGACAATTCCCATGACCGGAACATTTCTTTTTAGAGCATTTTTCAGCCTTGTTCTGCATATTTTTAACGACTCTGAAATTAAATTTCCTGAAAATAAATAATAAGCTAACGGTCCAAGGGTTGTCTCGATGTAATTTCTGATAGCTGGACATCGTACATCCCATGGCTGTCTATCAGCACCCCATATAATCATACCATTAGCGCCTTCTTCAAACGCTCCTTGAAAGGCAGCACAAAGATCGGCCTGAAATTAATTTAGCATTATAAAAAGTGGCTAACTTTTGAATAAAACCATGTAGCATTCTTGTAAGCATTATACTCGATTTTAGTATAAGCAAAAATAGGCAATCGTCCTCTATTTCTTAAAGAAAATCGACGGGCTTCTCTCATTCGAACTTGTGTCGCACGATAGTTTAAAGCCTTATCAGTTTCGAAATATACTGATGGGTACATTCCCGTTTGCTCATTAAACAGCATTTTCATTCTGAAAGATTGAGAAGAAAAGAGCTACATACTGTTCGTTGTATGCATATAAATCAGTACACTGCACATTGCTGCTATCGTAATGTCCACTACATTCTGGCATCAAATAATATCCCCATTTAGCATATGGTCGTAATCGTTTTCCTATTCTCAAAACTCCTAATATTGTTCTTCTAAAATATAAATTACGATTAAACTATAATGAAATATAAACCGAGCGGCATTATTAAATTCAACTTCTGAGCGTGCTTTTACTGCCTTTACTGACATATTAGGATATTTCAAAGCTGTATGATTATCTGAGAACTTCCGATATGCCTAAATGTCAATTAAGATAGAAAAAAGTCTTACTTACTATCCTAGGTCCCCAGTTGTACTGGTACAAAAAACGGTACTCCTCAAAATCCAAAATAGCCGGTCCATCAAAACCTGGGTCAGGAATAACTCTTTGAATCAACTCCTCAGCTGACTTAAAGAATGTAGAGAAGTTTGTCCTCTACTAAAATGTTAGTTCAATAAAATAATGCACAAACCTGTGGTATTCCTCCGTCAACTACTTCTGTCACACTTCTAGTTATCGGGTCTATTTTCAAATGAGGATAATGTTCAAAATGTCGCGAATAAATAATAGTTATTTTGTTTCCCCAAACATCACCATCTAAAAAAGTGATATATAATCACAAGAAAGACTTACTCGAATTTCTCAAAATATTAAATTCATCTAAAACTGAAAAATAGTCGGTTTCATTTCTCCACCGTTTAGTACATCTATCTGGTATATTCCAATAAACCTAAAATAAGAAAATTAAACCAAAAAGTAGAAGAAAAAATACCGGAAATCGCTGCTTCAAACTTGTCTCAGATATACATACAGGAAGAAGAAGTAAAAATGCATAAATTATCATCGAGTAATCTATCTGAAAGATCGAACATAAAGAAGAGAAAGAAGCAAAGAGAAGAAGAATTCATGTGACTTTGGACTAATTCTGGACTCCTGTGATTCAGTGAAGCACTTCTTGCAGCTCCCCAGAGTCCCGCGTCCGTTAAATGTGCCGCAGCAATGGTCTAAAAAGTTTCCAGCTGGCTATCAAACGTCCATAACCTATCAAAAGAACTTCCTCGCAAACTTCCCACAATAGAGAGCAGAAGTGAGAAACGCTACGTTAGTTGGACGCTTGCGGGAGGCAATCTGTTTTCGGGCCTGAGTGAATAGGGTAAAACCTGTCCTCGGGTGTGAGTTATGCTCGCAAGTGGAAGTATATTAGAGTAGAAAAAGCAGCAGGAAAAGTGAAATTAGGCGTGCATCACAAAAGGCATCAGAAACAGGCCCTCTCGCCCCATACAATAGAAGGCAGAGGGGGAGGGAGGAGGAAAACTTTGATCTTTCTCTCTTCTCAATTCGCTACTTGTATTTCTCTCAATTATACACAAATTGCAGCATATTTCAGAGACGAGAAATGCTAACAAAACCAATAAAAAGACGTCACTTTTACAGGTTTATGGAAATTTTGCTTGTTCAGCTTGGCGCAATGCACTTCAGAACAGATTCTGATAGCAAACAAATAAAAAATAACAGTTTTGGATCAAAAATATCACCATTTTCAGCTATTATGTTAGGCTTTCAAAGAGAGAATAAGCGGCGCTCTCAGCGACGATTGGAGAATTTCTTCATTACGGAAACAATTAATAGTTCCAGTGATTGGAGGCGAGACCTTTTCTCGGCCACTCCCTTTCCTAGTAGAACAAAAAGCTCCCAGCTATTCTGAGAAAAGAGCTCACGTGGGGGAACATTTGCCCTAAATGAAATAAGGTCACAGACTGTGGTGTGAACCCTTTTTAGGGCCGAATTTATTGTTGTTCCGGTCAGCTATATGAAACATTTATTGATGCTTGTTTGAGTGAATTGGTTTGATCTCTCTCTCAAGTCAGCTGAGAGCGAATAGAATATTCACAAGTTGGAGTTTGAAGTTCATGACGATTTCTTTGAAATATAAAATAAACAGTTTTCTTCTTCTTTTTCCCTTCACTATAATAAAGCCTCTGGCTATGGAGTTCTTTCGACGCCATCTCCATGACAACAAGTGGAATTCTACGGCTGCCCCCCTTCGATTGTTCCACCTTTAGCTAATCCCAGCTAATCGCCTAAACCCTCGTTTTATTGGGGTTTTTGAGTGGAATTTCTAATTCGTCATTTTTTTCGGCTAGATAATTTCAAATGAGCAAAAATTGGTCAAGTCAGGCCCCCAAAAAGTAATCATCCGACCAATTTGGACCTTATGAAATCGTCATTTTCTTCTGGGAAAGAATTGTCATTCAATTAGTCGACTTTTAGACAATTTTTCGCAGCGTTTGCTCTCTGATTTTCAATTTCATGCGCTTTCTCTCGACTTTCCAAGTAGAACCTTTTTCTAATTTTCAATTGGCTGCTCGGGGAATTGATTGCCAGCCTGCTCAGTGCTCTCTTGAATCCCATCGTTGATTAACTTTTCTCTCTCTCTGAAAACTCTTTCTCTCCATTTTTTCGGTACTTTGGTTTCTTTTCATGCGTGGTTGACCCTCGCTGACGCATTGCCTCCTCCAATTCAAAATATGACGAGACGAGGATTATGACCGTCACACACACGAACAGCAAGAACCGAAAAGTTCTCACTCACTTTGTGGACAAGGATCCTAATCCGCGATACGTTTCTATAAATGGGGAGAACTATTGTTCTGAATGATAAGAATTTGTCCTAAGTTTGCTCTCCAAACAAAAATATTGACTGCTTCTGTACTTTTTCCAGCCTTTACCGGGGAAATAAACTTGGAAATATTATGTTCCGGACAATTAGAGGCGCATTATGAGATCGGAACTGTTTTTGGCCGGCCAGTCTGGCATCCCCATCTACCTCGTCTACCTCGTCTAATCCCGTAATAGTTCCTCTAAAAAACCTGAAAACAATTGCTACCCCCCTCTGTCTCTTTCTCTCTCTACAGTCGTGTTTGCATTGTCTCCCTACTTCCAGGTCCATGGCATGGAAATATTGAAGCCATTCTTCCAGCACAGCAGCGGCAATCAAACTCATGATGAGGAGCGAGCCATCCCAGAGACTCTCACCTGGCTATGCGGTATTTTTTCAAATTCAAATTCAAACAATGTCAAAATGATAGAAATCGATTCTCTCTATTTGACTTTTTTGCTACTGTCATGTTGTTTTTGCTCGGTGGTTATCGTGCTCGCTATCGTCCAACTCTACTACGTCATCAAATATGTAAGCAACGAACGAATACGAACCGACTTGTACTATTTGGTTCTTATGTTTCCTGTGAGTTTGCCAGCAAAAAAAAGATCTCTTATTATTTGTAGATTACGAGTCTCTGCAGTGTCGCTGGCATGTTCATCCTCCGTGCAGCTATCTTCCTCTACGCCGTTGCTTTGGTCTATTTTATGTTTTGTCTTTTTGTCACAGTCACTCTTCTCTTCAACATCTTCGGTTCGCGCCGAGAATTGGCAGAGTTTTGCAAATCTCGGTTGGTTGATGAGTAATAAAGCAAAATACAAACATTCAGTGATATCAAGATCTCTTTCCGTGTACCCCCAGTCTGTTGTTTTTCCTTCCTGCCGGCAATTGAGAGCACTGAGTTCGTTTTTTTTTTCGCCCAATCATGCGATGATTTCAGTGAAAATCTTCGTCGAATCGAGTGGTTGGTCTTTCAAACTCCAATTCTTCGAACGACATTAGAGCTGATCAGCGTGGTTATGTTTATGGAACTCGGTCATCGTCATCATATGTTCGTTTATAGCCTTTTGAGCTCTATAGACAATAATTAACAGGTGGTTCATGCTGGCGCAGCTATTCGGCCTCATATCGATGTGTATCGCCTTCTATGGCTGCTATGTCATCGTGCCTCTTGGAAGGGTGAAAAGCAGATCCCTGGAGGGACAAATAAGACTTAATTTTTCAGCAAGTTCACGCTCCATACAAATTTGACTTCATCTTCCGGGTTGTGGATGTCGCCCAGTGCATTTATACAATTCAAAAGTTTTGTTTTGACTTCGGCGCGGCATTTGAAATCATCGCAGCTGATCGTGTTCTTACAGCTTCGGCCAAGGCTTTATGTGAGTAGAGCTTTCCCACTTTAAAAAAAAGGGGTCTTTTAGATTGGTCGTCGTTCATGTTAACGTGGGAGATGATGCTGCTCTCTGCGCTATCAACTTACGCTCTTCGGCCAACAAAGAGCATTTTCTTTGATAAGTATCCTGTGATGGATTCGATTGCTAATTGCAATCATACGGAAGAACAACGGGCTAATTCGGGTAGCACTGATACCATTGATTCCAAGATTGATAATCGGGAAGTTCTTGACGGATTCCAGGAAAGATTTGATCAAATTTAATGCCAAATAATTCTGCTCCTGATGACAAAGATGTCAATAAACTATGTTTCAGCTCTTGTTCTAATTTTTTCTCGCATTTAGTCGTTTTGATAAAAGTTTCGAGTGTCAAAGAAGAAAATTATGTAAGGAGGTATGCTTCTGAGAATCTAAGCAAATGATCTTTGAATAGCACCAGCCAGATCTAGATAGGTTGAATCGAATCTCTACCATAGTGGCTCTTTTGCGACACGTAATTCCTATACAACTCATTGGGTATTTTCAGCTTCATTCTTCGTTGTTTGTGTTTTCTCTGGGTTAGATATTTTGAATGTAGGCAGCTCTAAACACTTTACACATATATAATTTATATAACTTGGCTTATTTAGTCTCTTTATGCTTTTTTTTTCATGCACTCAACTTGAATCTTTCAGTAAAAGATGGGAAATGCTATTGGCAACCTTCTCAAGAGCTTTTTTGGCAAGAAGGAGATGCGCATTCTTATGGTTGGATTGGATGCCGCTGGAAAAACTACTATTCTCTATAAATTAAAGTTAGGAGAAATTGTTACTACAATCCCAACTATAGGTGAGTTCATTTTATTTATGTATATACTATTGCAGGATTCAATGTGGAGACGGTCGAATACAAAAACATTTCCTTTACTGTTTGGGATGTAGGAGGTCAGGATAAGATTCGCCCTCTGTGGAGACATTACTTCCAAAATACTCAAGGTTAGCTTTTTTCTTCTTCTTATAATTGATTATTTTAGGAGTGATTTTTGTCATCGACTCTAATGATAGTGAACGCCTTGGACAAGCTCGCGAAGAGCTTATGCGAATGTTGGCAGAGGATGAACTTCATGATGCAGTTTTGCTTATTTTTGCAAACAAACAAGACTTGCCATGCGCAATAAGTGCAAGTGAGCTAGCGGATAAACTTGGAGTCCACCAATTGAAGAATCGAAATTGGTATATTCAGGTAGGTCTTTTATAGATATATTATTTCCCTTTAGAGCACATGCGCCACTAGTGGAGACGGACTCTATGAAGGTCTTGACTGGCTGAGTAATCAACTTAAAAATCGTACTTAAATCATTTCTAATTTTATAAACAAACCTCATAAACCGTTTTACTTGAACCACAAGTTCAGCTTCATTCTATGGGATCTAAATTCATTTTAGAAGAATTTTAGCTCAGCGGCAATGATTTATGTTTCGTTTTTGAGCCAGACAGCTGCCTTGTCCTCAGATAACTATTGTCCGCTGGTGTTATGCTACGTCTTATTCTGCTACTTTTTCTCTTCTTTTTGTCTGTTGAGGTAGGATATCATTATAAGGCAGTTAATTTTATAGGCTATCAATCAAATGGATACATGTCGCACAAATTGTGCAACTATGGTCGATGGAAAAATGAAGAAAACTTGTCTTGAACGATGCGGTATAGTCACACTCGATTGAATAAAAAATTCATCAAATTTCAAAAATCTGTTACACGTATCTGGAGTTGGATATCACAAGTAATACTGGTTTAGAGAATGTCTGCCGGTTCCGACCACCTTTCTTTTACAATATTCAAATGAGCATAAATCAGAAGGCCAATATCTCGATGGCCATTTTCGACAGCAATCGAAAGCGCTGTCGAAGCATCCTAAAATTGTCTATTTCTCCCTACAAAAAAACATACACAATCCGTGACAGCTGCATCAATTCCATCGCAGGAGAGCAGCAGTTTGACGAGATCGCGATGTCCATGTTCAGCCGCACACATCAGAGCAGTCGAGCCTTCCTCATCCTATTTTTTTAAAGTCTCTCTGGGAAAGGCAATAGCCAACCTGCATGTTGACATCAGCGCCGCAAGTAAGCAGCAATTCAGCAGCTGTTCTTTTACCATGAGAAACGGCTAGCATCAAGGCAGTCTGACCGTGCTGTGTAGCGCGAGCATTGACATTTCCCATCTCAAATAGTCTTAAATATTTTTCGTATTTTTTAGGGAGGAAAAGGGGAGAAAAACCTTTGAACTACAGTTCTTTCGACTTCATCTTCCAAAGAACAAAGAGCAGCTAACATTACAGCTGTATAGCCAGCTCGATTGGCAAGATTTAGCTGACATTCACCGGAATCTAAAAGCGCTTGGACAACATCGAAATTTCCATGGGAGACAGCATAATGGAGAGCGGTGTTGTCCTGAAGGTGGTCAATTGTTTGTGAAAGAGATTAGAGAAGGGACAAAGAGAGAGAAAAGACTCACATTTTGGTCGACCATATTGACGACAGATTTGAGAAGAGCTGGGCTCAGCTGCTTCATTTCAGTAATTAGAGCCTCAACGTGGCTCGTTTGACTGTTCTTTCGAGCGGCTGTTTTATGCCATTCGTGTTGGACATATTTGGTAGCCCAATCGGCTGTTTCGGCTGTGACAGATCCTGGCTGAAGGAGATGTGAATTGAGAGAGATGAGGGCTTCTCTTAGCGGCCCGGTGATCTCGAAAGGCGTTCCTTCTGGGACTTCTGAGCCATCTTCATGAGTCTCGTAGCTGCCTTCTTCGTCTTCGTCGCTAAGATCCTCTTCATCTTCTTCGTCGAATCGACCGCCACGAGGCCCACCACGCCATCTGCCTAACGTCCTCATCTCACTTCTCAATGGGGTCAATCGGTCACAGGCCTCGTCTTCTTCATCCGGCGTTTCGGCGTTTTCTTCTGGTGGCGCGTATCTGAAAAAGAAGAGGACATTACGATAGCCAATTAGCGAAGAGATCTCTCCACGCTTTCACTTACTTGCTGATTTTGGGTCGAGGAATTCTAGCTGGCACTGGATCTGGAACAGTCGATGGCGGTGCTGGAATCTCTTTCTTTAAGACGACCTTGCTCTTGAGAGCATCAGCTGTATCTTCAGTAGGTTGAGAAGGAGGAACAGAAGGAGAGGCCGAGGGTACTCGGCGAAGATCCACAAATGCCAACTCATCAGATTTGTTCCTTTCAATCCTTGCTGATCTTGTTACCGGAGTTCCTCGAACAAACGGATGCTTTTGCTCCGAAGTCAGGAGTTTCTTAACTGCTGCCACTTGATGTCCATCCAACTTCTTTGGCTGCTAAAAGGAGGGCTTTTAAGAGAGAAAATACATATTTGGTTGTATATCAGAATCGGCTTCCTTTATCTTTCGGCTATTAAATGAGCATTAAATGAGTAAATTAGCTCGAGTTATCACAAAACTGACTAAACATAGACACTGCAACACGGTTAGAACCAAATAATTTTTAATTGCTAGAGAGAAAAAACTACCTGAAATCCTGGGACGTCGTTTTCGTCGACTTCATCGGTGCAGTTGTCACAGGAGACGCAAATCTTGAAGAAAGCTTTGAGACGCCTCATAATCACTGTCCTCACCCCGGACCGGGGGTGGACGGGAGGGGTGGTGGTTGTGGTGCAAATTAACGGACCGGTCAGTGAGGGGATTAGGGCGGAAGCGCGTTTTGCAAGCAAATACCATGTTTCCGCAATTAGAAAAGGTCCAAGTCTCTCTCCTTACCTTGTCGGTGATGGAGCAAGCACCGACTCCTACATTCCTTGTGAAGATTGCACTTCGTTCCAGACAAGCGGCACAATCCTCAGATTCCTAGAATGGCTAGGGTAGGAAAAGGAACAAGAAAAAGAGCTTACAATTCCATTGGAGTGGAGAGAATGATCCGGCCCGACGGCGATTTCACTCGTCTCTCGGCCAGGCATCAGCCACAAGGACTCGGCAATCTCGGAGTCTTCAAGGACCCGTGGCTCGCAGCTTTCTGAATCTCTCTATCAGCTCCTCTCGTCCAACTAACCGCCATCAGTCTGGCTAGCTGTATCGCTACATGAAGGCCCCTCATTAGGAGAAGGTGGTCCAGAGGAAGAGGCTTGAATCGACTGCTCTTCATCTGTCTGACTTGGAATATTGCGGTAATATTTCGGAATGGTCATAGTCTCCTTTGAATCTATTGGCTTTGCCTCTGCTGAAAAAAGAGGATTCCCTCAAAAAAAATCAAAAACCTTCGTCTGTATTAACTCCAAAATGGCAATAAACCACCGGCTCATATTGTGTCTCCCCAGTTTTGAGTTCTCTTTCCACCTGTGTTTCAACTCCGACTGTTTCGGTGACCTCCGTTTGACAGGCCTGAAGATCTTTTCTTCTAAATTCTAGATTGACCTACGAATTCGAGTGTATCAAATCTGATGGGACTACAGGCACGATCTTCGAGGATTGGCTTCTCGGTAGTGCTGCCAGTTGTAGCCAATTCTACCGTCTTTCCAACGGAGACATTAGTCTTCTCAATTTCTAGAGGAAGTTCAAAATCTGTGCCAAGAGCAATCGACAGAACTGGCGGTTTAGGCGGCGGAATTCTGAAATCCTATTTGTTATGAAATGACTCTATAAAACTACCTTTGAATGACTTCTTGGAGCTCTTTTCTGAGGCCTTTACATTCCCCACAAGGCTTGGCTGGAGGCAAAGGACCGGTGGATGTTCCCACTGTTGTGAGAGCAGCTCTTTTTGGAGCCTCGACCGGTGGAATTGGAGAAGTGCAAGTCCCTTGAGATTTTGAAAGGACTGTGTGTCCATTTTGCGTCTGAGAATAGGTGAAATTCGACGGATTTTGAAGAGGAGGAGCCGGCTGGAGGCGCTAAAAAGAGGTTGAATAACACTCGAAAACGCGAGAGAGAAGGAGAGAAGATCAAATACGAACCCTGGGAAGTTTTGGTGAGGCTGAGAAGTACCGCACTCTCGAGAGATCCTGCTCCGGGACGGCTATCTCCCTCCCACGGCGGAGAGAAGCAAAATCTGAGGATTTGTTGTTCTCCACCGGGATATTTGTCCGAGGAAGAGTTAAATGCACAGGTCGCTCCAGCTCTCGACTCGTCTCTCTATATTCAAAGCTGCTCGTCTGCTGCTGCTTATGTCCATTCTGATGGCCATTGACTTGAGGAATGCCCAAGTCAATCGGCGTTCCGGTCCGAGAAAAAACATTGCTACGATCTCGGTCGGGCAAAGGCGATTCCACGTTTCGCGTCTTGATCTCAGCGATAGTTCGACCAAGTGCTGTATAAGCTGAAGAGAAGAAATATTATATTAGAAAAGGATGAATCTACCTGATGGAGTGGATCGGCCATTGGTTGTGGGAGTTCGATTAACGGGCTTCGGAGGAGCTATTCCACTACTGTAATCGAGGGCGAAGGTTCTTGTCGGGGTGGTTGAAGGCACATGGACTAAAGTGAATTGGTTTGACTTGCATCCCAACCAACCATTATTGCTCCTATATCCAGTATAATCGGATGTGTATCCATTCTGTAGCCTTCTCTGTTGAATGCTTAAATTCTCCTTTGGTTTTTCCTTATCCACAGCTAAAATCTCCTCGAAATCGCTCATAATATTCTCCATCGAATCGCTGAAAAAGATCAGAATACAATTTCTCCAACCGGTAGCCATAAAAACATCTCATTTGCATCCCTCCTCTTCCCTTTAACGGTCTTTCAGAAAAGCGCAAAGTCTAAGAATCTTTTCGACTGAGTAATGGAAATATCAAAGAACGCGATTGTCTCTCTTCTGTGTTTGTTTAATTCTGCAGAAAGACTTCTTCTTTTCCCCCTTTCTATGAATCACAAATTCCAACTGACTCATGTTCAAAATTAAATTCTTCTCTAGTCGTAAAGCGAGATATTTCAACAGGAATTTACAGCCCTCTAGTTCTTCACATGACCACCCGGCGTTTTATGGGGGAAGATAATTCGCAAGGAGAAACCATCATTGGATTTGAAGAGAGAAAATTTGAAAGAAAACCAACCTGAAAAGGCTATCCATTGGACTCATGAGGTTGCGTCTCGGCATGGTTGGCGTTCGTTTATTCATGTGGCCACGAGCTACATCTTCGGCAAAGGAGACGAATCCGATGTCGATGTGCTGGCCGAGAGGACAGCAACGGCATCGGCCGCCAGCTGCCACTTGGGCCATAGGAGGAGAGAGAGGAAAACTGAAAAAAGGGAGTTGTGGACGGTTGAGACCTGGGAGGCTGAGTCAGCTGGCGAGAGGTCATTCGCGACAGAGAAAGAGTCATAAAGACGGATTGTGGACCACAGGCACAATGTAATAGGCCGAGCAATTAGCCAATTCCAATGGAAAGAGAGAGAGAGAGAGAGAGAGATAATGAACAAAACAGTCAGCTTTCAGTCATAGGTTATTCTCGTTTTCCCAATCTTAAGTTTTATGGCTCTCGTTACTTTGAGAGCGTTTACGATAATGAACTGAAGCAGATGTTTCTGGGGAAAATAACTGAAAGAGGCCGAGAGCGAGAAGAGATGGGGAGAAAGGCGGCAAAAAAGGAGACGAGATTGGACAAATTTCCCGCCAGTTGGGGGCGGAAAGAAGAGAAATTTCTCAACAAATAGACGCCTTTATCCCAACTGAAGAGGAAAAAAAAGAAATTCGAGGGGTTTTTTTTTGGATGAAAATGCAAAAACCCAGTGAGAAAAGGGTCAATTTTCCCTTCATAAAGTCATATTAAAGCAAAAATGACTCGAATTGAATCGATTTATCCATTTTAATGATGAAAAATCAGCCGGAAAATTGCAGAAATCTTTAATTACCCAGCTGAAATATGTTGGTTTTTCAGCTGGAAAAAAAACCTGCAGCTGTGAGCTGAGTTCCGGAAAATATTATTGGCTGGGGAGTACAGCTCACAGAGGCGATAATCGTTCAGAATTGATTGGAATTCCCACGCCTTTAACAACAAAGGGAAGAAGAAAAAGGAGGAAAGAGTGTAAACGTTGGAGCGAAGTGACTAGGGTCGTTTAGACATTTCTCGACAGAGAATTGCTTTGCAGATGCGTCAGGAAGAAAAGAGAATTATCATGAAACTGTTGGTCTCTCTCTCTGTGTTTGGAAATAAGAGTGTAAACAGGAGGAAGGCAGCAGGAACACAGTCGTCGACAGGTGGGTGTCACTAGAAGCTGACAGTGAGCGTGTGAGACGAGGCGATTACCTCGGAGAGAGACGAGGGAGAAAACAAGCCGACTTGGGTAAACGAAGAAGGGGGTGATTTTTTTGGGGGAGAAGAATGAGGAGGAATGCTTGGGAGCTACGTGTTTAAAAAAAAGAGGGAAAGGAATACAAATCATGGTCAAACAGCTGGAAGGTGAAGGAATCTTCCGATTTTTCTTTTAAAAACGTTAATTTTCCTCCAAAAGCCTCAATGAAATGAAAAATTCAATAAAAAAGCAGGCTTCTGGAAGGAATAACCACATCCTTAGCTTTAAAATAGAGTTCAAGATGAGATGAAAAGAAGAAGAAGGGATTCTTTTGCAAACTTGGGGAAAAGAGCTATAAACTTTTCGAGAAATCAGAAGAAACAAAGCAGAGAATTACAGTAATTAGAACTTGAAGTATGAGTAAATCGGAAGTCTGATTTTATTTGGATTAATCGCTCCAAAATTCGAGGAATTGGGTCAGAATTCTGCAGCCACTACGGCCAGAAATGATCACCAAATTAGCAGAAAACGTGTCGCGTAAGAAACGTCACAAAAAGGATTAGGAACTGAGAAGCCCCTTACCAGAACTGGGCGGGCGAAGAAGAGAAAAGAAAGGGGCGTACGGCGTTGTCATTGATCAATGCACAGAATGATAACGGCTGCGTCTCTCCAGCCCTGTGCGCAGAGAGAGAAAGAGAGGGCTATGAGTCTGAGACCGGAATCGCCACCTTCTCTCGTTGCGGTCAGCAGCCACCGCTTGTTTTTCGGATCAAAGCCGCAACTGAGCTGCCTATCAGCGGGCAATTGAGAGGCTGTGTGCTAGGGGGGTTTGCTAATTTCCGGGGGAACCTCTCTGACTGAAGGCCAAATGGGAGATTGACTGATCGGTTCAAGCGATGATTTTATCAGGGGGAGTGCCGATGATTTGTTTGGAGGAGGAAATTTGATCTCTCTCCCTCTCTCCTCCCCACAGATCAGAAAACAAAAAATCTTTACAGCTGATCACACTATTGAGCCAAAATGCTTTGACTAAATTGAGTAGGAGGAGCTGTTATCACCAACTGGATCTTTGACAAGGCCTCCCACCTTTTACAACTGCTTCTTTCTCATTGAACGAGATTCTTCCGCTTATGGAAGATCATTTAGATTTTCTCAGAGAAGAATTTGGGCATCCTTTTGAGGTCTTCTCGTTGGAGAAAAAGACAAATCGAATCTAAATCTTTAGGAAGTTTTGACATTTTCTCAAAATTCTGGATTTTGAATGTTTTTCGTAGGAAAGAGACCAAAAATTGAGAATCTCACGCTGACATCTTGAACTTTGTGTAGTTTCTTACAATCTCTTGTCTCTCTTTGAGGACTCCGTGAGAGACTAGACAAAATACTGTCTACTTCTCATCGGATTCCGAGAGAAAACGAGTCAATTTGTGTCGATTGTGACTCACATTTTGATTGGAAAATAGTCAAGGACATGGGGTGACGGTTGTGGGGTTAGTATCGGCCGGGGGGACTACAGTGGCGAGAAGTTGCTCATGTTTTGTCAAAAGGGGGGGAAGGAATTCCCCTTTTGTCCTTGGTGATTGGTATCGAAGGTGTCAAAGTTCTTGTTTTTTTGTACTTCAAGATTCCTGATATTTTGTGAAAATTACATTGTGCAGCCTATCGGACACAAAAAACGTTTAATAAAGGAGCGATGCTTCACAATGAACGGCCGGAAGTGTACACATTTGTGTTCGACAGTTCACTTCTTCTTCTGAATGCTGGGGAGGAAGAGATTGGAAGAAAGAAACGGGGAAGTCGTTTCAATTTGTTTGGGAGAGAGAGAGAGCGATACAATTAGTTTTGGGAGAGTGGACCCTCATTTTGTGACAAGCGGTTAGGAGGAGAGGAGGAGAGACCACCTGGCAGCTGAAAACACGGCGGTCGAGTTTAATAGCTGACCGGAAGATATGAGAGATGTGACTAGCTTGTCGTAAATCATATTCGAGTCGGCAATTGATAATGCGCATGTCGTGATGTATCGTTGATCAGGTTAAGAGAGAGAGAGAGAAATCAGAGATGGTCCTCATAGTTGAGGAAGTCGAAACATATGGCAGAAATATGCGCCTTCGACTGTAAACATAGCGCAGAAGAGGCGCTGATAGCCACTGTTTGCCCTGCCCTCGAAGCACCCTCCCAATGACCGGACAAAGTGTTCGGAACTAAAGGAAAAAACCATTTCACACCATACAGAGGAATATTGAGAGCGTTCGGACGGATTCGCAAATCGTACAGCAGCGGACTCTCTCCCCCCGGTATAACCTGATGACCTTGGCGCGGATTGAAACATCGTGGGAGAGATAGCAAATCTGCCGTTTATAGCTGTTGCTGGTCGGAGTAAATTGCGGAGGCACACGAGGTCACCAAAAAGCGAAAGATAAACCGATTATGTCTCTCTCTCTCTATTCACGTCAATTGGCTCCTGATATTGCCTGGAATAATCCAAGAAAACCTTTCTCTCTCTTTTGTGATAAAGTTGTGGGGATTCTTTCATTCTTGAGTGCACTCGAATGACATCCCGATCAGACTACCAGTCGTCCTCCCAGCTGGTGGTCTCAGTTTCCGCTCGACGTGAAAGCGTTTCGCCCCAGCAAAAAGAGACCGGGTACGTGTTGGGTGTAACTAGATCTGCCACATCGCCTTATCTTCCACAAACTGTGTGGCAGAACTGGGAGTCTGAACTAGAAAATTGCGGTTCATCTGCAGATCTCTGTGTGTAATATGACCCCAATTTGTGGCTGAACTGATAGCGTAAAATTCCTTTGAATAAGGGCACAACAATAACAGCGAAACAATAACAAACAAACAAATCAAAATAGAAACTTAGAATTTCACAACTTTGCCTTTCTTCTTTTTCGGCTTTTCGACAGCAACTTCTGCTTCTTCGATGTCTTCTTCGTCTGGACGTGATTCTGCTGTCATAGCGCGAACAGAAACTTCTGAAAAGGGTTGACTTTTTGAAAGCAAAACTGAAAACATACTTTTATTATCTGTTGACTTCTTCTTTTGAGCTGCCAAATCTGGACAATCTTTCTTCAGATGCATTTGGGAGCCACAGACACTGCATGATCCTCCTGTAAATGGCATAAAAATGCAACAAGTAAATGGAACAAACCATCTGGGTAGATTCCATTAGGATTTTTCTCACAATCTTTGGACAAATGGCCTTGCTCCTTACAGACAAAACATGTAGCAAATGGATAGCCTGGAATTTAATAATGTTAAAATATTGCTCAAGTCTCTGACCTTTTACATGCTTTTTTGGACATTTGTGAACGCTATGTTCTCCAGAACCACATTTGAAGCAAATTCCCATTTCATTTGTTTCATTTCCTGCCTCTTTTTCAGGGCATTCAGTAACTAGATGTCCGTTTTGTCGACATTTAAAGCAGAATCTTCTTCTACAAATGAACATGTTATTTGAAAATTTATTATACTTACTGTTTTGTCTCTTCTTGGCGTCCAACTCTACGGCCTTCTCTTTTTCTCCATTTGAAAAGAATATCTTTAGCCTGATAAGGCCTAAGAAGACGCTTTTCAACAAGTTGATCTATTACGGCCTGTAAAAATTTTTAATTGGATCTAAATAGACTTACTTGAACTTCTGCTTGGGTTCCTTCCATATTAATGATTTTTTTAGCTCTTCTGTCAAAGTCCTAAAACTAGTTAAAAGAAAGTGAAATTTCTCACCGAAGTTTTGTTAGCTTTTCTCCATTGTTGGAATATTAACTGACTTGTATTTTCGTCAATACTTCCGCTAGCCACTTCTTTCCCAAGAATTTCTCGTACTTGAAAGACCATTCTAGTGTCTTTCAGCTTTTCCAAAAGTTTTTGAGTATTATCGTCTAATGTGACTTCCTTTTTATTTTGTTCTGAAATGCTACTTAAATTGAGTGAATTAAATACGAACCTTTCTTTGCCTTTTTTGAAGGTTTCTGGTCATTATTTTCACTAGCTTTTCTCTTTTTTGTCTTCTCTTTTGCTTCCTGTAATGAGTTTTGAGAATAAAAGAGTAAAACATACAGTTATTGTCTCTTCTTCATTTTTAGATTCGGTCGCTTCTTGTTTCTCCTTCTTTCCTTTAGACTTCTTCTTTTTTGTCTCAACTGCAGGTTCTTCATCAACTTTCTTTTCCTAAAATAATATATTTAATATAGAAAATAGACTGACCACTTTACTCTCCTTTTTGGATTTCTTCTTAGAGGCAGGCTTTTCTATTTCAAGTTTTTCATCCTAAAAAAAGCAATAAAATTGCAAAAGAAAAGCGAACCTCTTGTTTTTCTTGTTTTGCCTTCTTTTTTGAAGACTTGACCGGAGTTATAACTTCTTTGGGTTCTTCTCCTATCGCTTGCTTCTTTTTCTTCTTTGGCTTTTCGTTTATTTCTTCAAAACTTGGCTCAAAGCCCTCGTCCTCAACCGTCATCTGAAAGAAGAATTAATTAAATTCAAACCAATAAAACTATTTGAAAATAAGAAAAAATAAATTTAGTAGGTAACATTTTAGTACGTAATGGAGCGTCTCTATGAAAATGGAAGACTATCAAATTTGCCCTAACATTGCTGACGTCGCTTTACCTACTTAAAGCTTTACTTCTCAAATTTTTAAGATATTTTTATTCCAGACCGATGACAAATCCCGAAGGAGATGCAGGAGAATGCCCATACACAAAACTGGACGACGCAAAAACACCACCAGGCTCTCCAATACATCAAACCTCTGGAGGTGTATGCTCAAATTACTCAACACGAAGGAATTCAGATACAAAGCGAGCAAATTTGTTTCCCTCTATTGTTCTTTTCAGTCTCTGCGAATGTCGATCCCAACTAGAGGATGAGGCGGTCAAAAATATCGCCGAATTCTCTTTTGCCGTAAAGACAATGTGTCTATCAGAAATGCTACCAAGAACAGCTGAACTTCTCTTTATCAACCTGACGACATTAGAAGGAGCAACGTATTGTGTAGAACTAACAGGTAAGTCAAATAAGCTTCAATTTCAAATTCGCCTTCTAGGAAAAGGATGGAGAATATGCAGCTATCGACAGGACTGTATGAATGGAGATTTTCGCCAGCTGGCAATACATACGCGATATTTCGAATCACTTTATCAGCTTTTGGATACGATTTCACCTCTTTATCGTGAGCAATTTGGCACTAAATTACTGCTCAAACTCCAAGAGCTGAAACAATCAACTGAAGAAGTAAACTAGAGACGAAGAGACTTTATTTTTTTTTCTAATTGTGCTCAATATTTCTACAGGTGCTGCCACTCTTGTCTGAATTATCCAAGCTTGTATAAAAATCAGTTAATTGATGGGGTTCTTTTTGTTTCTCTACGGTTATTAATCTTCTAACCTACCTTTATACTTTCTATATTTTTTTTTAAAACTCAGCTTTATAGGGTATAATGGCCTCAGGCCAAACATTTGCTGCTTTTGCAGCTATACTTTTTTCACTTCTAGCTATACGATGCGTAGAAGGCTCTCTGGCGGCGATGTCCATCGATTTTGGGACGCAATTCATCAAGGTTTGTCTCTTTTGATAAATAACGCAACTCTAATAAATTCAGGTAGGACTTGTTAAAGCTGGTGTTCCTATGGAAATCGTTCTCAACAAAGAATCACGTAGAAAAACCCCCAATTTGGCTGGAATAAGAGGAAAGGAACGGTAAGTACTTTTAAAATAAAACTTACCAAAGATACAGGTATTTTGGAGATGCAGCTCAAGCAGTTATCACTCGTTATCCTTCTGCAATCTATGGAAATTTGCTCGATTTAGTCGGAAAAAATATTGATCATCCTAGTGTAAAACTCTTCCAAGAACGTTTTCCTCATCTCAAGCTTGAAAAAAGCTTAAACAATTCTGGAATTGTAATCCCTGTTGGGTAAGCAATTATTTAGTTTGATTAGTTTTTTTTTATATAGAGAGGAGCAGTTTTCAATTGAAAGCTTGATTGCAATGATGCTTGGCAATGCCCGTGATTTTACTGAAGTTTATGCTGAACAAACTGTCAAAGATGTCGTAATTACTGTTCCAGTCTATTTTACTCAAACAGAACGACTTGCAATTGAGAAGGCTGCTCAAATAGCTAAACTCAATTTGCTTCAGGTAATTTTTCTTAGCGCAGTGATTCATCAATGATAGTTAATTAATGACGGTACTGCTTCTGCTTTGAGCTATGGTGTTTTCCGACGAAAGGAAATAACTGATAAACCACAGAGGCTGCTAGTTTATGATATGGGATCTGCCAAGACAACGGCTACTCTTGTCGAATATCGGCTTGTGAAAGACAAATACGGAACTGATCCAAAGGTAAGATAGGTTCATAGATTTATAGCTTTTTAGATGACTGTTCTTGGTGTTGGTTTTGATCGCACACTTGGGGGTCTAGAAATTACTCTTCGCCTTCAATCCCTTCTGGTCGAAAAATTCAGAAAAAATTACAAGTTTGTCATTTTATATATACTATTTTCTTTTTAGAACCAAATCTGATATTACGAGTAGTGAGAGAGCTATGGCTAAAGTTTTCAAAGAAGCAGAACGAGTCAAACAAGTTTTGAGTGCAAACGCAGAACATTTTGCACAAATTGAAAGTGTCCATGAAGACATCGACATGAAAGTTAAGGTATGTAGTGAAGATTTATAAAATATATAGTGCCTAGGTTACTCGCGAAGAGCTGGAACATATTATTTCTGACTTAGAAGAAAGAATTTCTGCGCCAGTAAAGCAGGCCCTTGCTCAGGCTGAAATGAAAATTGCTGATGTAGAGCAAGTAGTTCTTATGGGTGCCGGAACTCGTGTTCCAAAAATACAAACTATTTTGCAAGCCACTATTGAAGGGTGAGTATTTGGCTACATTCTTTTAATAGTCTGAAATTTAGAAAAGAACTCGGACGTTTCCTTAACACTGATGAAGCATCCGCCATGGGCGGCTTGTTCCAAGCTGCACATTTGAGTAAAGGTTTTAAAGTCAAGCCATTCAATGTCCAAGATCTTGTAATTTTCCCTGTCCAGGTATTTTTTTTCAAAGATTTAGAAATTTTCTCCTTCAGGTTAATTTTATAAGCAAGCAAAAACAAGACGATGGAACATTTGTTGATAAAGCTATTACCCGTCGTGTATTCCAATACAAAACAGGCTTCCCTTCTAATTCTAAGGTAGATTATATTAAAGAAATCTTCAAAACCTTTAAGACAATCTCATTCTCATCTTTTATGGATGATTTTTCTTTTGATATCAATTACGACAGTATTGGTCACCTTTCCGAGGGTCAAAAGAAAGAATTAGGAAATCTTATTGATAGCTTAAGTCATATTGATATCAATGGATTGGGAAATGTACTAGAAGAAAAGCACAAACCTGAAGAAACTGAATTCAAAGGTGTTAAAGTTGGACTTAAATTAGATCTATCCGGAATTGTGCGAGTGACTAAAGCAGAAGCAACAATTGAACGAAAGAAAAAGAGCGTTGTAGAGTGTAAGTTGTTTCTGACGTAGCTTTATAACATTTATTTTTAGCTATTACTAACACATTGAGTGGATTTTTCTCAACAACAACTGAAGAAGGAGAACCAGTTGATAACGTAGAAAAGAAAGAAGATGAAAATGAAGAGAATGAAAATCCCGAGCCTGAAGTTAGCACTCCAGAACCAAGCCAAGAAAATAAAGAAGAGCCTAAGGAGACAAAAGAGGCGGAAAATACTGACTCCAACAATAATACTACGACCGAATCTCTAGAAAAGGTAAGAATTAAATAATATTTTTGATAAAATTCTTTAAGGATAAAAATGAAACAAAGAAGGAGGAAATTGTACCTAAAACGTTGACAGTAAAGCTCAATATTAAAGAAGGATACGTTGTAGCAAATGTTCTATCAGAGGAGGATGTCGCTTCAGCCAAATCAGTGTATGTCTATTTTTTAAGTGATTTCAGCTATTATTTTAGCATCGAATCCTTTGAGCGATCTGAAAAATTGGCTCATGAACGTGCTGCAGCAGAAAATGAACTTGAATCTTTTGCATTCGATTCTTCTCTCCTACTTGATGACGAGGACTTTGCAAAGTTTATGAGTGAAGAGGACCAGCAAAAACTACGTGAAGAGGTCACTCGAGTTCGTTCTTGGTTGGAAGACGAAACAACTCCTGAGACAAAAACTGGCGAATTTAAAGAAAACCATAAGAAGATTGATGATTTTGTTAGGCCAGCAAAGTTGAGACAGAAAGAAGACAGAGTGAGTCATCTTTTAGAAATGAGTTCCTTTGTCAATTTCAGACGCGCCCGGAAGCTATAACTAACCTAGAGTCTATGATTAACTCTTCTATGGTTTTTGTCAAAATGGGAGGAGATGACGATAAATCGTTGTTCCCAAAGAATGATACAGACGCCCTTGAGAAGAAACTCAATAAGCTAACCTCTTGGCTAGAAGAGAAAAAAGAGAAACAGGCAAGCAAAAAGATTTATGAAAATCCGGCACTTACAACCAATGAAGTTCAAGGAAAGGTAATTTTCATATGCTTTAGCAGTCAATATTTGTGTAGATTAAAGCGCTGGATAGAGAACTGAAAAGCTTCATGAAAAAGATGAAGCCAGAAAGAACCGTAAATCTCAATCCTGACAAGAAAGAAGATACTAAAAAGGAGGAGAAAAAAGAAGAAAATAAAACAGAAGAAAAGGATTCTGAGAAGAAGACCGAGCTTTAGGTGTCATCGAATTTCAACATGGGTATTCGGGCTTTTTTTTAAAATTGTTGTTTTTAATTTATTTATTTCTGCCTCTATGAGGCTATCTTTGCTGTGATGCACTGTGATTTTTACTTTATTTAAATATATTTGTTTAGAGAAAATATGTTTATTAATGAGGTTAGAAAAATGAGCGATTTTGATCTGGAGTCCTGGCTACTTTAGGCCGAGAAGCGAATACGGTAGCGTATTCTTCTGGAGTGAAATTCTCTTGTTCAGTCTCAGTTGTTACAACAGGAGGATCAGGTTCTGTCACTTTCAAAGGAGGTGTCGTTTTTGGAGCAAGTTTCGGCTTCCTTTGAGGAAGTCTTTCTGTCGATCCAAGGTCTTTTCTTGATCCGTGCTGATGTTTCCTTCCAAGACGAGCTTGTCTAAACTTCTTCGTTTAAATCTGAACATCTGAGATTCCTACCGTTCTTCTCGATCTCTTTTCTCCTTTTCCTTCGCTTCTTCAGCTTTCCTAGCTTCCTCGGCTTTTTGATCGCAAGCTTTTTTGTATTCAATTGCTCCATCAGTAAGACCAACTGAAAGGACTAAAGGACGTCTTCTTTCGACATCTACGATAAAAGTATGACAAGATGTGGCAGTTCCAAGGCGTGGTTCACTCTTGGCTTTAGAAGAAGGACTTCGTCTAGGCGCTTCGCCTGGAGAGAATTCCTTTGGAGCTCTTCTCAACAGAAGTCGCGCTCCACTCAATTCATTTGAAGATGGTCTCAAGGGATCGGCTGAGTCGACATCCCTTTCGCAACTATCCCCAGCCTGTAAGAATGTTTCATTTTCTGAGACTGTCCACTCCGAAAAGCTTGGCGGCTCTCGCCCGCGGGCACTCTGCGTCTCTCTGTGGAGCGCACTCTCTGAGTGGGCCGAGTGAATAGCCCGTGCCAGCCAGGCCACGACCGAGCCAGGCACTGCTGCTGTTGGACTGGCGTCGTCGCCTCGATAAAACTCTCTTTTCGGGACAAGTTCCTCTTTCTCTTCGGATAGAAAAAAAGAGAAACGAGGACACGCAACATTCGCCCGGGAAAGATCTACCGCGCAACAATGAAGAGAGCGCGAAGTGAAACAACCTACCGTATCAACGTCCTGCTGATCGTGCGGCGCTGTCGGCACTTTCACAATTTCTGCTTCTGCAAACGGATTTTCGATTTTTTCCCCGATCATTTAATTCAGCCAGACAGACACAGACATTCAGTCAAGAACGCTCAAAAATTCTTAAAAATTTAGCCCAACTTACCACCTGAAGACTCACCTCGGTTACTGTATTTATTCGGAATATAATAAAACTGTTTGAGACCTGGGCCCAGAGTACTTAAAAACGAGACACTCACGTTCGTTTTTAAGGTCTCAGGGAACAGGCTGCCTCAATAGAGATAGCTTGAAGTAGACGGAAGTTCAGGGGACTGTCTGTCGATTTGGGAGATTGAGGTGGGAGAGAGAGATCAGGCTGAGGACAGCCCCACGGCCGTGATGCACAAAAAATGGCCGCGGCGTGGTGGACGGAGGTGCCTGGGGGCGCGCCACGACTGGTACGCGGGAGTACGCGAGGGGAGGAGGCCGGGCACGGCACGAGCACGGGCCCCATACCTGGGCCTGCTGTCTAGACAGAGTTCTTTGTGAGAACTCTGAGAGATCAATAGAGCTTCTGAACTGATCGAAGGCGCCGTGAGCGAGGCAGAGGGAGAGAGAGAGAAAGACAGAGCTTCGGCTCCTGTTTGTCCACGTTTTTTCGAGTGGTTTTTTGATCTCAACGGGATCCAAAAAAGACAAAGAATCTTTCTCTCATTTTGGAAACAAAAAATGAAAGTGGGAAAGAGATTTTCCATAGGTTCACGTGATGATAGAGCGCAACGCGACGCGGTCCTACCACGACTTGGCTTGATTTTTTTCATTTTTTGGCTCTTTTGTGACCTTGAGACTCAACAGATTGGATGAATTGGCTACTAGGCAAGAGCTAAATCAACCTTAGTAAAGCAGTCACGTGAAGAGCGAGCATTTCTCTCCAATCGACTGTAGGTTTCGAAATTTGTTATGTAGCTGTAGCTATTATGTAACCATGTGAGAGAAAGGAGTCAAGATGAATGTGAGAGTGGAAAAAAGGAACGAGGGAACAGCAGTTGATTGCCAGTGACGTCCCTCACGTGTTTGGCTGGTCACTTTGGCCCTCTCTTTTTCCCTGCAGACACATATTGAGACCCGAAAATTCGAATTTTGGGTCTAATTTATTCAGAACATGGTCGATTGGACTGAAAATAGCTCAAAAAAACCTATCTACCTTCATCTAAAAGAAAATATTTTGCTGAGGAGTTTAAGCTTCATGAAGGAGGAGGCTGGTTGGAGCCAGATTTAGGAAGAAGCGATCCTAGACGAGAAGAGAAGAGTTTTTTAGTATAACTCTAGTCGGAAAAACAGGGGGCTGAGTACTTTTTTATCGATTTGCCGGCTGGCGATGATAGGACCAACGGAGATGGGGCGAGCTTTTTTTCTAGGGCCAACAGCTAGCTGACACTGTATTTGCCCTGGGAAATTCGATTGGCACATGATCCTACTTTGCCAGCAGTTGACTACAGTAGGACTGATTTTGAACGAGTCGAGGCTGAATGAGGAGGTGGGTGGAATACGGTAGAGTTGAAGGGCGTTCGAGGTGGCTGAGAGACCAGTCTGCCCAATCAATATGGCCAAAACAGAGAGAGAGTGAGAGAGAAGGAGTCAACGTCCTGTTTTAGCTCCAAGGGGTTGAGAGGAGACAGACACTTTCGGGGGGAAAGGGATGAGAGTGGCCTGGGGTACGAGGCGGTACGGCCAGGCCCCGTAGACACGCGTCGAGGGGCGGAGAGCAGACAAGGCTGGCTGGCGACTCACCGACTAAAATAGAGAGAGAATCGGGACGGAAACAAAAAAAAGAAGAGAAAAAAGGGAGAGACCCGAAGGACACGAGCACACGCACCAACCAAGCCAAGTGGACACAGCGGACGAAGGAATCCGATCTGACGGAAAACTGAAAAGGAAAGAGACTGTGCGGGACTACTTTTCGTCGCTAGCCGACGAGAGAGAGACAAATTCCCAGAAAAATGTCAAAAAGATCTTTTAGTCTCTCTGGTTGGATAGAGATAGAGAGCGGTCGCAAATATTTTCATTCAGCATGCAACAGATGCAAAAAACTAAGAGTTGGAACATCAACTGGATCCTAAATTTTTCCAGGAAACTCTCTCATCTAGGGGAATAACCCAAAAAAAGTGAGAGACTGGATCGAAAATTAATTGGGAGCAAGGAGAGGGAGATTTATGGCAAAGGAACTTCCGTCTACTTCATTTTTTTTCCATTGACTTTCACACTTCTTCATTTTCACTCGCTGGAGATCAGTTTGGGCTGTTTTTCAATAGTTTAACCTCAAAGATATGGCGAGATTGGTGTAATTTTAGAGCTACGAGGAGGGAAGTACAAGGAATAAAAAGAATTCCAAGTCTTTTAACTCAAAAGCAGGCTTAAGGCTTTCATGGCCATTTGTGACCTCGGCAGAGTACTGTCCTGAGAATTCATATTCCTTTTGGTATGTTGGAAATTGTTAGAAGCTAAGTTTAAATAAATCGTGTATTGCTCTTGACGATTCGTTCTCGAGAAGACAACCCAAACTTTTTACTCCTTTTTTCTTTCTTCAGTCACACTCCCTACCTGCAGCGATGATGGCAAGGAGATACGGTACGTGGAGAGCACAAAGAGAGCAGCTTTTTTTGCCAATTCTCGCCCTGAATTTTTAATTTCATTCTCTTCGTCACACATTTGAGTCCATCTGTCTGTCTCTCCTTGTCCTCTTCTCTAATTATCGCGAGGAATCGCAGAGGACGACAGGTGTTCATCCGAAGGTTCCGAAATGCAAATCGCCGGTTTTCAAATCGGGCAAATGACCGCATTACCCCCATCCACAGCGGGCGGCCGCAAAAACGAGGAGGCTCGAGGAGAGGAAACGCGGTCACTGGGTGGTGGACACAAAGCGACTTTCACCCCCCGAAAAACGAGGCGGAAGGAGATCGGACTCGCCTGATCGAGTCGGCCAGTTTCGTCTCACGAGCCCGGACTCGGATCTTCCCACAACTCAGCCAGACATAGACGAGACCGTTGAACAGGGAACAGCATTGCTGGAAGCCATCTCTTGAACGATGAGGACTCACCCCATGAATGTCTCGATTCAGAACACTCACAGCTGCTGCTGCTATCGAGTCGGCAAATCGTAAAAGGAGAGTCGACGAGCTGGGCTGAAAATGACAATTTCTTCTTTCTAAACACAAGTGACTACTCGTACACGTACAATCTCTGTATAATCTCTGCAATCAAGTTAAATGACTTCCAAGCGCTTTCAAAGTCAACAGGGTGATCCAAAATAGCGTGGACAAGGTTTTGTCTGGATATTTTTTTATTAGATCAGAAGAAATTGTTATTATGACAATATGAAACAATAACTGAGGATGTAAGCCAACAATATTTTCAGTCGGTTTCGAAATGGCCACCACGAACATTGATACAGAGCAGCAATCGCTTCTTCAAAGTTTGTGCTATGGGCCGCAGCTCTTCTGGAGATAATTTGTCTCATTCTCTTTTCAATGATCGTTTGAGAGATTCCAAACTTTTGTGTGGTTTAGAGCAAGCTCTTGTCTCCAATATTGACCAAATGCTATAGTCAAGCAGATTAAGATCCGGCGAGTAAGGTGGTCATTCTTCAGATGTGATAAATTACGGAAAATGGATCCTACAGTAGTCTTGAGTCTTTTTTGCCCTATGAGAGGGTGCGGAATCTTGTTGGAAAGTCCATTTCTTGTTTCCAAAATGCTGTTGTGCCCACGAAAGTACTACCGCCTTCAAAACATCACGACGATATAGTTCTTGATTTATTTTCACTCCTTTTTCAAGAAAAACCAGTGGTGTTTTGCCCGTAGCATAAATTCCTCCCCACACCATGACAAAGAGGATTTCGACTATGCTGGACAATTGCGGAGGAGCCTGAAGCATTTGTAGATCATATTCTGTCATTTTGGCAGTTGTGGACTTGCTCAATAGTGAACAGCTTCTCATCTGTGAACAGAAAGCTCTCCCAATTTTGATCTGCGGCCCGCTTAAGGAGTTTTCGGCATCTTTGAAGTCTAACTTTTTTATTTTCTTCTGTAAGCTCTTGAACTTTTTGAAGCTTGTATGGCTTGAGTTTAAGCTCGTTTTTAGCTATGCGCCGAACCGTTTCGCGACTGATACCAGTATCACGACTAATTTTTCTCATTGATGTCCTTGGATTTCGTTCAATTCTTTTCTTGATGATTTTTCGATTTGCTGAGTTGTTGACAGTACGTTTTCTTCCTCTGCCTGGATAGTCGCTTTCATTGCCTAACTCCTTGAAACGAAAGATCGTCTTTGAAACGGTTTGCTTGGGGACATTGAGCAGTTGAACAATTTCACTTTGTTGTTTTCCTTTACGAAAAAGCTCTAAACTTGAGTTTCTTAATTTAGATATGCTGAAAAAAATAATTAAGTAGATAAGATCCGAAAAGCACAAGCATAGTACACAAAAATATGGAGAATAAAATGGTTAAAGAGATTTTTAGAAAGCATAGAAAAATATTAGATATAGGATGCAATTAAATTTGTCCACGTTATTTTGGTTCGCCCTGTAATTTCCCACCAAACTTTGAGGTTTGTCTCATGTTCTAACTCTAGGCAACTAGTGGTTGGCGAAATTTTGGAAACCTCGCGTAAAGCGAGGAAAAGTGGTGAAAAAGAATGAGAAAAGTTCTTTTATTTTCATTTTCACGTGCTGTCAAACGGATACTTACATTTAAGGAGATATTGCTAGCGAGAGCTGCAGCGTATTCCATAGCATAAGGAGAGCATCTCGTTTCGAGAAGATTCACTACCCATTCGAGTAATCCATTCTGCAGTAACTCCCGTTGACAACTCGGCCTAACAGAGAGCTTTTGCAACGTAGCAACGATCTGATCAAAAGTCGAGGTGGGGAGTCTTCTCCCTCTCACAAGAGTTACCAAGCAAGGAAGAAGAGACTTTTGATGGGCTGTAAAGAATCTATTTCAAAAGGAAGGAGCTCAAAGTACCGGCTAGGTAGCTCCTGCCACGACTGTAACTGGCTATTGTATTCACTAGTCGAGCCATCTGCTCCCGGGCATCGACAGCATCTGATTGGAGAACTCGGCACATCAGAGACTGAAATTGAGCTCATTAGTTTTTCTTCATTCTCAACCAGGAAATTGGCACTTTACACCTGCTAGCGTAAGATCTCTATTTTTATTCTTTTTTTTATTTCCTATATTCTAGAGATTGCGATCATTTTTATAAGAAAGAATCGAAAGAAGATATCATACAGCTAGCCTACTTACATTTTTCCGTTGTTTCAACTGAAGGATGTCATTGTCGATGATCCAGTCGAGAGAACGAGCTGAATATTCAGACAAAGCTGACATTGAAACTTGCTGAAATTACCCATTTTACCCCAAAAGTACAGAAAATTACTTGTCGCAAGGCTTGAAGAAGAAGAGCTGTTCCTCTGGCAGTTGGATGCCCTTCGACTTGATTGGTCAGCTTTGAGTAGTCGATATCTTCGAGTAGACACCGAGTGACTGATGCTGATCTGAGACTGGTTGATAACCAGAGAGAAAGAGTGAAAGAACCTGGTTGGTTGGACAACTTTTTCGATTGGATCCGGTGGGATATCATCATCTAATGGTAGTGAATGATGAGGGATAGTCTGGCCGCGACGAGGTGGTCGCCGAGCATGTCGGATCATCAAGATTGTGTTTGTTTGAAATTCTCAAGCGGGGGCTGGCTGAAATCTTGATAATATGGAATTAAATTGGTCGTCAAGAGCATAGCTCTCCTCCTAGGAGGGGCATTCTCCAATCAAACTAGAGAAAAAGACTCAAATTGTGGGAAAAAGGTGATGAGTGAGCGTCTGAAAAGGCTGCAATTAGCTGCTCATTGACGCTTATTTTGACTGTATCGGGCTACAGTTATTTAATAGGTTTCAATTTTTGAATAAATTGAAGGTCAGAAGATCAAAGATCTGACATTCAGATGAAATCCGGCTCGTTTTCGGTGGGTGGGTTTGAAAGAGTTCCTCCTAAAAGGTAAAGGCCTTGTCAATTAGACACCATTAGTGGGGCATGAGACGGAAATTAATATAGCGGAAATGTCATATGAGATTCGGGAAAGGATAGGTGGATCTAGTCGGACGGAAATAGTCGACAAAACTGGAAAATAAGAGAGATCTCGAGGGGACTACCGAAAATTAATCTCAGAAATTATGTAAAAATAGAAGGCAGATTGAGCATTGGTTAGTTCAGTAAAGTGCTATTGAGAAAGAAGTAATAAAATTTATTGTAAAAAAATGGATAATTGATTAACCAATTTGTTCTGAATATGCTCTGCCTTGATACTTGAAGGAATGAACCTAAGTTCTTCCTACCAAAAAGCGAGAAGAAAACTCGCATCAGGCTTGCACAAGAATAGCTTTTTCGATCTCTTCCTGGGACTCTTCTCGCGTCTGGCTCAAATAAGAAGGTTTGAATACATTCCTGAACAAAACACAAGATTGAGAAGTCTCGAAATAGAAATTTTGGAAGAAAATCTAGAAAGAGAATAGACGAGGGATGAGATACAAGCTCAAAAAAGAAATAACAATTCGAGTGATGAGTCTTTAATCTTCCACTCTCAAGTTTATTCAAAGTCTTCGTTAGAACAATCTAGGTTTGAAATTTTTCGAAGTGTTAGTCACACTCGTTTTCAAGAAGAAAATGTTTCAGTGGATAAAAGTCACCTGTTCCATTTCTTAGGAATAATTTTTCTCAAATTCTACCAATAGACTTTTGTTGGATGAGTCAGAAATTACTTGAAAAAAGACACAGATAGACATATAGATAATTAAAAGGGAGAAATTTGAGAGCTCTCGTTTATAAAATTGAATCCAAACCTGAAAAACTCCTAATAAAATGCAGAAAGGAATTGTGGAGTGACAAATAAGCGTCAGAAGATCAGGAAAACAACGGTGGTGACCTAAAAATGGAAAAGTAAGATTATTCATCTGATAAACAAAATCTGGAGGAAAAAGAAGAGTGTCATTCAGTGTCTACCCCGGTCATTTCCCACGGCGAGAGAATCTTAATCAAATAGTCACAGCTGGCAGTAAATTGGCCGATTGAACAGTCATCTTTGTCGTTCGAGGAAATGAACTTTCCGCCCTCAATAAATTTGAACTCAGCTCTCCTTGCTGCTGAGGAAATAAATTTGAAAATCATCAGAGGAATTCTTTCCAGGAAACGCAGACAATCGTAATCTCGCATAGTTTTACATTTTTAAAAACAAAAGGATTTCTTTCAACTTTACTTTATCTTAAAAACGTTATAAAGTTTGAAAAATGTTAAATTCCATGCAACGGAGATGAAGTGAAAAAAATAGAGGACTTGGATAATTTTTGAGGGAAAAATGGTAAATTTCATTATTTTTTAATTATGAAAATGAGGTTGTAAGGCCACCCATTTAGCCTGAAAAAAACGAGGCGTAAACATTTTGTGTTGCCGGGGAAATGGCCGTGCAATGAAGCTCTCTTCCTGCGAGAGAGATGAAAGATCAGAGGAAGCCAGGATACAATCGCAGTTTTTCTCGACGCCATTTCCTGGGAATATGGTCTGGCTAATTAAGCCTAGAGAACTAAGGGGAGGACTCTTGGAGGCAATGTCTCACGCGGTTGTCCGGGTAACCACAGCCAACCGGAAAAGGGTCGTGGCCCCAAATGACCTCGATTATGAAAGATCTCCAGCCAGAAAGAAGTATCTCAGCTCGCTGGCTGTAGAAAACAATCTCTCGTTTTTTTTAAATGCAATAATGAAAATAATCAAATGAGTATAGGAAAGCGAGGAAGTTAGAAATATGGAGTGAAGAGATTGACAAGAGATGAACTCAATGAGCTTAATCAGGTCCAGGCAAAAAACGAAGGATGTAATCTATGAATGTGAAAGGGAGGATCTCTACTCACGCTATCTCTCGTCTACACATCCTGTGAAAAATTCATAATTGTCTCCTTATGGGATCAACAAACCGAATATCTACAAAAAAATAGTCTTGGGTTACGGAAAACGAAAGAAAATTGCTATAGCTGAAAAACTTGAAAGTCGATTACCCGCATTCACATACCGTATTTTCTCTAATAGAAGTCCTGGACTTATATGGAACCACAAACAAAAAATGGGCTACTCGCACCCGTACAATCTTGGCAAACAGGTTAAATGGCTCTTGATAGCGATGAACTCTGTTTATCGGATTTTTATATCCAAAAAACTTGAGGTTCGTCTCAAATTCTGATCCTGGTTAGCCGGTGGTCGGATAAATTTTGGAGACCTCGCCTAGGTGAGGGGAAAGTTTTCTAAAAATCAAAAGGACTTTTCTGTTTCTCGTGTTTCTTACGATTTCGGTGTATAATTAGAAAAACCTCATTTACGTGAGGGGAAAATGTATTTTTACGTGATTTTACATGTTGAAATCTCTTCAAAATGAGTTATTGTGAAAGCAATCAAAAAAAACATATTTCTGACTTGCACCCGTATAATCTCGGCAGCCGTGACAAACGACTCCTAAGAGTTTGCACGTCGAGTTTATCGGAATTTCATTCCAAAAAATTTGAGGTTCGTCTCAAGATCTAGCCCTGGATCAACCAGCGGTTGGGTAAATTTTGGAGACCTCGCTTAGGTGAGGGCAAAAACGAGGTTCATTTATCTTTCTTTCCGTAGGCTCGTAAAATGTTCAGCCATTCATAAAGAGTTTGTTTTTAGATGAAGCCCTACTCCTCCAGGCTGCAGACTGCAACATTATCCTTCCATAAGAATTAAAAGAGAAGCAGTTTTTAGTATTGAGGTTGTTTGTTGCGAAAGGAGGGACTATTGTGAGGTAATTGCCCATGCAAAAAGTGGTCTCCTTCCAGCTGCTCAAGTAGTACGAAGAAGTAAGTCGAAGAGCCTTGGAAGACTAATAAAGGATGCAAAGAAAAGGGCGGAATATGGAAAGCTTCATTTCGGATCACAGAATTTGTAAAAGCTCTCGCCTCTCTCTTAGAGAAATACAATTATGCAGGGGAGTAAATACAAGGAGAAAGGAAGGGGAAGAATACAAGTAATGGGAGAAACACCGAATCACATAAGGACAGCGAAACCCGTGAGGGATAGAAATTTAGACTAGAAAGAAGGATGGGGGAGGGGGAGGACAGTCCTGCTAGCCCCAACGAAGGAGGGAGCTGGGAAGGTAGGACGAAAGACGAGCAGAAAATGTCGTCGGTGGAGCGGGCGCTGGTGGAAGTGAGCGGGCTGTTGTCGGCTCCGAATGGGACTGACCTCCGGCGCACCGTCAACTCGAATTCTCGGATGAACTCGGACCGACCTGAAGAAAAAACCTCACATTGAGAATTCGAATGGCTGAGATACCTCGAGGATTTCGGGGTGGCGCTCGATTACTCGCATCAAAATACCATTGATGTAGACCCGCAGCTTCTGATTGCAAACTTCTTGCTCCCGAAGTGCTTCCAGCAACTGAAACTTTAACTTGTTTCAATTGAAATTGAAGTTTTCAGCAAAATGATGATACAGTATCTCGCACCCGTACAATCTCGGCAGATGGATCAAATGGCTCGCGATAGAGGAGGACATATTCCTCGGATTTTAATCCAGAACTTTGAGGTTTGTCTCAAGTTCTAACCCTGGGCGGCCAGTGGTTGGATATATTTTGGAGACCCTTGCGGAAAGTGAGGGGGAAAGTTGCTTTCGTTTTTGCTTCTTTGTGGATTTTTTTCAAAATACAGTAAACCATTGTATTTTTTAGTTTTGTTTGGTAATGGATTACCTGAGAAGAATCGCCGCCGGCCAGTTCATCAGCGAGGGAAGGAGTATCAGCAAGAAGACTGGTTCCCCTCTCAACACTCGCGGCCAACAGTTGAGCTTGGAGGTCATCCTTCTCCAATTGAAGATTTCTAATCTGAGATCGCGAGCGCTCCAACTGTTCCTCCAATCCGACCATCTGATCAGCCAACGAGCCCTGTCGCGGAACAGCTCGCTTCCTCAATTCCTCAGTTTGTTCTTTGAAAGCTTCGACCATTTCGGAGGATGAGTCGATCTCCTCCTGAGCCTCTTTTTTGTATTGTTTGAATTGCTTCTCGATTCGAATTCGCTCCTCTTCAATCGCTTCCGTCAGCAGCTTCGACTCCTCCAGCTCATTCTGAGTCTTTTCAAGTTCTTCCTTCAACTTGCTCGTCTCCTGCTTGGCCTTCTCGGATTCTCTTTTTGCTTGATCCAAATCCTTCTCCATTATTTGTAATTTCAACGAATAGCGATCAGCTTCGAGTTGTCGTTCTCTTTCAGCCCGAAGGAGGACATCCTTATTTCGAGTTTTTTCATAGTCCAACTGCTCTTCGAGTCTCTTCTCCGTCTGCAGCGATTGCTCCTCAAAAATGTGGAAGCGCTCAGACAAAATGGCGTTTTCCGTCTTCAGGCGGGTTCTTTCTTCATCTCCAGATTGGGCCTTTTCCGCCATTTCTTGCATTTGCTTTTGAATTGACGACATGATCGATGGCTGCAACATTTGATTTAGACAGAAACTTGAAAGATCTGATCAATCTAATTACCGTATCTTCTGGTTTATTTCTACTTTTTTTTACAACTTTTTAGCGTACAATTTTTCAAAATTGCTAAAATACTGCAGTGTTACAAGAAATTTAGTTTCTAACTTTTTAAATTTGCAAAAACTGCTACAAATCGTCGAAAAAAGTACAAGAAGCATATAGCGATTTCTGAACCTTTGCGGTTTCTAGCCGTCAAATGCCATCATCACTGATTACCAGTCAAAACCAACAATTCGCTCGGTTTGTCAAATAGAAGAACAAACCTGATTATAGGCGTCATCCTGATCAGAGAAGGAGATCATATCCTCAGATCCCATTGAGTCTCGACGCGAGCGTGTTCCGTACAGACGAGAGGCTACCGCAGCGCTGCTAGGCGAAGTGCCGTTCAGGCGCATAGGCGAATCCTGCAAAAAAACCTCACTTAATTTCAAGAATTTGGGAGAAAATTCTACAGCAACTCGATGAAAAGAGTCCAACAAATTTGGGATCTTTTATGTTAGAAGGGAATTCGGTGTTTAGTTTAGAGAAAACCAGGCGCCTTGCCAATTGGTCGAAACAAAGGAACAAGCAAATAGAACGGGCAAAGGTCAGCAAAAAACCTTTTCAAATTTGCAGCAAGTCGATTCTTTTCTCTAGAAGATTTGAGAGATATTTCCGACTTCTTTTTTTTTGTGAAAAATCTGTCCAGAAAACTTGGGAAAATAATCCGATTTCAAGGCGCCTAGAGCTTACTGTAATTCAGTCAAGAATCTGCTTAGAAGTTCGAATGAAAAGGCAAAAGTTAGACTAGGAAGTGACGGGAGACAACACAATTTTTACTCGGCCAATTTGAAAGTTCCCACGTGAGGCCAGACACGTCAGCCCACGTAATTACAAATATTATCAGGGAGGGAGTTTCAGGTTTTTTTCCGAGCAGTTCCTCTCTAATGAGCTGTTTTGAATCAGCTGTGAGCGGGGGAGATTAGAACCCACACACACACAGGTGGAGGGAAAGAGAGAGAGAGAGAGAGTTCGGTGAACGCAAACTGATCCCATGAACGGTCGGCAAACAGAATTCTCAAAACATCAGTCTCCGATCATTCCGATTGAGAGAAATAAGCAAAATAACAGTTTCGTTCTTTGCTTAAATTCGAGAAAAACCCAAAAAATATTAATATTTTATCTCCGCATACGGTAATCTATTTTAGGGAGGCTTTGATGAAAAAATCGCGGGAAAGGGAGGGCCGTCTTTAAGGTGTTTTTGAACGGGCGAATCATTATTTGCCTAATGACGCGGCTTTTCCTCGACAAAAACATGACTTTCTCCCGGGCTGGCCATTCAGGAAAAATGCCACCATCGATTCCTTCTCTCTTCCAATGAATAATTCATTTCCAATTTTTTAGAAGGCCAAGACAAATAGAGAGAGAGGTACTTACCCAAGGCATTTTTCAGAAGCCGACTGCTGACTAGAGCGAGAGTCGATTGAGCGAGGAGTGTGTGTCGGTCACCCCTGGCAACCAGAGGCTGCTCGGCTCAAGGTGAGGAAAGAGAGGCCAAAAGGAGGGCTCAGAGAGAGCCAGTCGGCCAGACGAATTATTCACGCGTTTTACTCAGGTCACCCGCCACAAAACAATCGTCTCTATAGCCGGGGGAGGAGGAGAACAAAACTGCTCTTTTCTCTCGAAGGAATAAAAGAGCGAGATTTCGAGCCTCTTCTCATCGAATCGAGAGAGACAGGATTGTCGGGAGGAGACTGTAGCCTTCAATTTGCTAATTGCCGAGAAGGATCTAGGAGGCCATCAAGCGAATGGAATTCACAAATGAATGTTCGCCCAGGAGAAGAGCACAAACACCGTAATCTTGAAACTGATTGAGAAGATCAAGGAGAGAGATGACTAAGAGGACCAAAAAGAGATTAGAATTCCAGGTTGTGAGAGTAACTGAGACAAGTTGAAGTGCTTCTCTCTCTCTTTTGTGTGCGCTGTAGGTGAGTCATAGAGCTAATCGGCCAGCTGGTTACACGGTTACGAAAGGTTCCCCTAAGGGGCGAAAAGAAGGAAACATACCAAGAGGACGACGGCCATGAAAAGATCGTCCTGTCTGAGTCAGAGCGACACCAGAATAAGTGTGGGGAGCGGCCGGACAAGGAGGTTCCGCAGCGAAAAACGAACCGACCAACACGACAAACACGGAGTTTCGGGAGGCGACGAGGACTCCAAAAGGGGCGACAGGACAACCGGATTTGGTCGAAAGAGAGAGAGCACTCTCAAAAGAGAAGGACTTTTCAAAACGAGAGCAGAGACTATACAAAACGGTTTCCGCTTCCTCAGAAAAAAAGCGCTGATTTGCAAAGAGAAAAGTGGGCATTTTTCAAGAAATACCGTATCTTTTTACTCTTCAGAATATCTTCTTCCCAAAAAACGCGCTAAAATTAAAAAAAAACATTTTCCAGTTCATAATTAGTAATTTTCCTCCAGATTTGAGCAACTTTTCGGCTTTTTGATGTTCAGCGAATTGATCTTCTCTACAAATTTGCAGAACATCTGAATGCAAAAATCTCAAAGCTGCCGCCGCTATGTACGGTATTTTGATCGCTTTTAAAACAAACTTCTTTGAACAACAGACAGTCAGTGAATGCTTCCCGGTGCGCCGAGGGCAATAACATTCTCCCCGTACAGCCCAGCGTCTCTTTCAAAAGAGTGAGAGGTACGGTAGAATAAGTGTCCACTAACATGGCTGCCATAAACAGTTGAAGGTTGCTTTTCTGATGAGAAAAAATGTGTTCAGCGAAAGAGTCCAAAATTAGCTCGGCGACTATGTTCTAAACTGTTTGCGAAGCAGCTGAGAAAGCGATACTCCTCCCCGCAGAAAAAGTATAGCGAAGGAAGAAATTCGAGGACTTTGTTTACAAAAAAATGACCTCAAGGAGAGGAGAGAGGTAATCACATCTCAAGCGTTTTTGCGCGAATAGGCTGTGAGAGGTCGAGGTGAAAGGAAACAACTCATTAAGTTTGGTCTCTTCGAGAGGAATTCTGTAGAGAAAGACGATTTTTAAATTCTGAAAAGCAGGTAGTTTTGTAGCTTTTGAAAAATTGCAAAAGGAGATACAAATCCTCTTACAAAATGAGACCTCCAATAGAAAATTTGCTAATTTTGGAGCATTTTTATGGCTTTTCTGTGATTTTTTTTCCAGTAAAAATGCTCAATTAGAATATTGGAGAGACTGTCGAGAGCTGCAGAACCTACAGTTTTTAGAAGTGGTTTAGCTCGATTTTTGACGGAGATATGGGCCCTTGGAAAATCAAGGGCTCACATATCGTAAAAAGGCACCTGTTTTATAATGCGCGAATAGGCCGCCTAGCTGAGGCCATATGGTTTCGATTGGGCTAATCTAAATACGAGATTAATAGGCAGCACGAATCCCATGAGGCTTGACCGGGAAAGCAAGAGGTAAAAGCGGCTTGAAATGAGGCGTTTTTCCATCTCCTTGGGGGGATATTTTGACCCGGAAGATTGGAACAGAAAGAAGTCTCACGAAAATAAAATATGAACACAAATAATGTACAACGATCTCTCCTATTTGTGATACCCAAACAGCTGTGAAAACGGGGGGAAGAGGGGGGAGAAAGAAAGAAAAATGGAGAAGTGGCAAATAGAGAGCCGTTTTTTTTGGAGAGAAGAATACCAGCTTGTTTAAACCTGCTCACTAGACACACTTGACCTCAAAAAAGAGAACGCCCTGGGGAGAACTACAGTTCGCAGGAGAATGGAACTAATCGGCAGGGATAGAGGGCTTTACTATCGACAGCTGGGCAAATCCCATAGCCTTCGAGCTAATATTGGATTGGAAGGTCCATCAGCTTTTTTTGGAATGTTTCGCAAACTAATAGAGGAGATTAAAACCTTCGAACTTTTTAAAAGACAATAAGACGAAAAATCCCAGGATACAGTAGCCTCAAAATGAGTCCTATATGGAAAATTTAAATCTTCTGGTGTTAATTCCGCTAAAAATGTTGTGGAAAAGATCGAAACCGACAAAATTATAAGCCGTTTTGGTTCTTTGAAGCGAATAAAAGAGATCTTCATCTCTTTCCCGTTTTTTAAACGGCTGGTTATGAAATTTGAAGTTGCGAAAGGTGGCACTGAAATGGACAAAAAAGTTGGCGGAAAGAGACGATAGGCGTGAAAATCGTGACAGGACAAGTGGCTCCAAAAGTTGTGTAGTGGATTGGGCTGGGAAGGAACCGGTCGTAAATCCACCAATTAGGAAGAGAGAGAGAACAGTGTGCTGGGACGGACGATTATCCCCTCGGGGCGTTCGTCCTAATTCGTTGAAACAAAACAGGTACTGGACATTTATTGGGTGGAAGAGGTAGATGGAGGAGAGTGTCAATAGACATATTGAGGGGGAAAGAGGTGGAAGCCGAACACGAGACTCCCACCCAATACACACAACTGGTTATTCGAACCTCTCTCTCCACCTCGCTTTCATTCGATACAATTCTCGTTTCCCTTTTGAGGATAAATAGACACGGCTGGATCTCTCTCTCCTTTAAGAACAAGCAAAAAAAGATTCGCCACTTTCGCGGAAGAACCTTGGAATTTTAATCAAATTAGTGATTTTCATGGCTTCCAATGTTTTACAAAGGAGTAGTCCTTGATCTCCTCTTTATCTTTGCAGAAAACTAAAAATGATAAAAACCAGTTTCGAATCTCGAAAAATCAAGTGCTTTTTAGTCGCAAATCGACTGTAAATTAGAGACAAGGAATTGGCCGAGAAATTAGATCAAAATTTAGGTCAAAAGGGCATGGGTAGAGAAAATGTCTTGAAAGAAATCAAGCGGGAGAATGGAGACTTTTGGCGGAGGAAGATGTGAACAAGTGAACGATCAAGGTTCTTTGAAACCGTTTGGACGTTTTTCAACTTGACGGCAGCAGACAAGTGGGAAAGGGACACAGGTAAAATTCACGTCGGTTAATCGCCGCCAAAAGCCAGTTATTTTTGGTGAGGTCAACGGCGGTGGGCGAGAGAGAACGAAGGTATCAGACTGGCTGGGTGATGTTAGGGGGCTGAATTGACCAAGGGAAAAGCTTTTGCTATTTTTCTATTTTTGTTGGAAATTTGCTCAGGCGGTCAAAACGAATCAAAAAACGTCATAGAAAAATAATGATTACTGTAGTTTGTTTTTTTAAGCCCCCAGGTTCAGAGGCTGTTCCTCTTATCAAGGAGGTCACGCTCTGGCGAGCCGGCTTTGTTGCAAAATAAATCCAAAAATGAAGAAGTGTGGCTAATCGGCTGGCGCAGACTTTTTCCTTGGTCATTTTATAGACAGTTGTTTGCTAAGAGAGAAACATTTGGAGGGGAATTTACCTGGTCGGAGACTGTTCCTCCTTCCTAAAAAATTAAAGTTATATTTTTGAGTGGATTGAGGAGGAGAAGAATGAATAAGAAGCAACCCACTCCCTCTCTCTCTCGGGGCATAAGTGACACAACCCGGAGAGAGATCTCGAGGGAGAACTTGGCCGCCACTCATCGCCGTCTTTGACACGAGAAATTATTCAAAATTCTAGGCCAAGAGAGCGAGGAAATGTCCCGCCAGAGGCCCTATTTGCTCATCGGGGGAGAGCTCTGGGACAGACCGGAATCAAAAACGTACCTCACTACCGCATTCGAATACATCTGCCATTTTCTTCTGTTGTGTTGTCACCGGGAGGACATAGGCTGTCAGAGCGGGAGGGAGACACTGAAAATCGACAGGTACATGAAGTGTAAAGGAGGCGAGGAAAACAAGAGAGAGGGAGAGTGATTGAGGTCAGGTAAGAACTTGATGAATCCTCGGGAGATTACACACTCAAACGGCTATTTGTCACCAGATCAACATGACAAGCTGAGGAGGCTTTTTTCCCCCAATAGAGGAGGAAAATGACGGTGACACTGTCTGGCCAAGTAGCCGAGGGAAAAAGACAAACAATCGGATATTCATAACGACCAGGAAGCTCATTTTCTCCTTATGTTTATAAAGTGACAAGTGGATGTTTATTCTGAGTCAAAAACGTAAAGATAAAATTCAATTTATTGTCGAAAATAATATGAAAGACGCCTCGAAATCTTGAAGAGAGAAGGATTATGGAAGGCAGGAGAATAAAATGGGATTAATGAGGAACAAACCTATGCAAATCCACCGTACTCTGTCAAAAAGGACCCAAAATTATCTTCTTTTTGGTTTAAGAGGTAGCTCATTCGAACAATGAAGAGATAAAAGGACAGCCAGTAGCTGGGAGGATAAGGAAGGAAGATAAAAGTTGACTCAAAGGGAACGCCTTTCTTTTAAGATTTCTGCCAACAAAATCTTTTAAAATTTCCTTAAAATTTATAAACTAGTTTTATCCGTGTTTCTCCGCTAAAATTTGCCGGTTTGTTCAACTTGAAGTTTTGCTGTCGCCGTCTCTTTTCAAAGTATTTAGTTGCAACCGAGCTGTTCGTTCGAGAAAAAAAAGCCCTTCTCTTCCTCGGTCATAAGTGGAGGAGGAACTCATTTTTTGAGGTCAACAATGTGTGTGAGCAATACAGTACAGTCAACATGTTTTGAGGAGGAAGGGAGGACCGTCGTCGAGCGGAGAAAAGAGAGAGAGATGAATGGCGTTCAATCGTTTCTCGGATGATTATTGCCTGTGTTGACTCATGTTGATCAAGCGGGGGGAAATCAAAATACTTTACGAATACTTTATACTTTTCTGCTAAAAGTTTCAATTAGAGCTTTTAAGATTCTTGCAAATAAATTTCGTTAATAAAACACTTGTCTGATCCACTAATTAGGCCGTCGCTTTACAAAATCGACCAGTTTTGGGTTCAAAATGTTCTCAACGCTTCAGAAACTTTCGACTTGTAAGTGAGCTAAAGCAAAAAGCAGGAAGAAGAAGAAGCAGATAAGGCGCTTTTTTCTTTAGATCTTTTTGAGAATAAAAGTAGAAAAACAATTAAATTGAGAGGGAGTGTGCTTTGGGGAAAGAAGTCAGCTATCAAAAAGAGCCACCAAACTGAGGACAAATATTTGTGTTCGGCGGGTTCGATGGCCGTTTCGCGGGTCTCAGAACTGGCGCAGCGAAATAGAGAGAGACTTCGGATGAATAACAATGAGGTTGTCGAGAATCTCAAAATCTCCCCTCCTCTCGTCTCCGAGAGAGTACTACTCGTAACTTTGATGGGGCTCGAAAAAAGAATAGAAGCGGGAACGGCTTTATCAGAACAAAGTGAGAGTCGTCATTCGCCGCGATAAGGGGATACCATCAATTTTGAAATATTGCTGGAGCCAAAGTGAGAGCGAAATTCACTCCTTGGGGCCGTAAAATTTTATGAGGAAAACAGGAATTTTTCAGCCACTCCTCTATCTCTCTCTGGGGGGAAAGATTCAGAGATAACATCTCGCCTTTCTCTCGTAATCTTCCACAAGTGGCAGCGTTTTTCATCGGTCCAATAGAGCCAATAAATCACCCCGAATTTTTAAATTCTAAGCCAGTTTTTTTTCTCCAGAAACTACAGTAATTATCAAAGGATCTTCTGCTATCTTATAGCTCTTGGTCTCCTCTAAAATTTCGGAGAACTTTATCTTTTCTCAAAATTAGTTTTAACTCTGGGAAATCTAATCGGGACTCATTTTTCGCGTTAGGATACAAAATGAGTCATTTTCTCACTATTATTGTCATTTTCAGGCTTTGTGACCTTTTGAAAAGTTGCAGATCTGACTTTTTTCTACAAGTTTGCAGAACACCAAAATAAGAAAAAGTCAATACTTTTGGCCGGTTTGGAGCAAATAAGAAGTGAATTTATTCAAAAGGCGCTATTTTTGAAAGGAGAGATTGTCGAGAAATTTGCTGCAAATTAGTCGAAAATATTTAGGAATTCGGCTGACGGGGGGACTTGCATTCCGCTAGCCAATTGACCGTACATAATCCCGAGACAATTTGACAAATCTGTTGTGGCAAATGGTAGCGATAAATAGCCAAGAATTCAGAACAGAGAGCTACTTCTCCTATCTCTCACTGTCACCTGACAATCATAAGGTTTCTTAGAGAGAAAAAAAGAGGAGGGGATTGTGTCTCGGGGAGAAAGACTATAAAAAGAGAAAATCAATCAGATCTTTCTGAGGAGAGACGAGTTTCGGCAGTTGTGAAGACGGCCGAGACTGTTTTGAGGAATTCGCGTCGATAGACAGCGGCGATGACGTGGCCGACTGATATGAAAGGAGAGAAACATAAACTGAAACGCATTTGTTTAGATCCCAGTGCCATCATGAATAGTCAAAAGTTCCTTTTTGGCTAAACAGACAAAAAAAAAACCGGCTGGCTTTATCGCGGCCGATTCGACCCGAATTCGGATCCTCACATTCTCACTCACACATAGACGCGGCCAGCTACAGAAACGAGTTGCCAACACTGTGTCGAGGCACTCAATCAACAGGCCCTCGGCTGCCGGATGGACGGAAAACTGTGAACGACAAAAAACGAAACAAGCTATCAGCTGGACTCGATTGATCTTCTTTTTAATTTTGAGGAAGCTTTCGCTAATTGTCATAATTTTTGATGTTCTGTAAACTTGTAGAGGAGGTCAACGCCTACAACTTTGCAGAATATTCAAAATTATGAAATCAACTCAATCATTGAGAAAAATGCTCATTTTTAGACTAAAAGAGCCTCACAAAGAATTTTTGAATTTATTTTTCGCAATTTTCAGAGAGAACAATGTTTTGGAAAGTTGCAGAGGAGATCAAAAGCTACAATTTTGCAGAATTTTAAAAGTATGAAAGCCATTGGAAAATTAAAGAATTTTCCACCAATTTTAATCACAAGAGTGGAGAGTCTTTATAGCCAATTTTCACCTCAAGAGAGGTCGCGTGTTGGCCGAAAAATTGTCGAGTTAGAACCAATTAAGTTAAAAGAGAAGCGTCGTTGATCTCTCTTTTATTTATTGATATTATCAGGGATTAATGAGAAGAGAAGAGATGGTCAATTTGATATTATGGCCATTCTCTCTATCTCTCCGAGAATGATAGTTTCAGAGAAAGTTTTACGACCTCTAGATTTGAAAGGATTTCTATGAGAATAGCGGCAATATGATTGAAGAAAAAGGAGATGGCTAATTTGAAAGGACATTGCTCTCACTGGTTTGTTTCCTTTTGCTTGAAGAATCCAAGGATTTTTCAATGAGAAATATCTATCTTTATTCATTCTGGCAAGCCAGAATGAATTGGTTTGAATAGGGCCGTCTCCAGCATAAGAAGAAGATTGCCGAAAGGCCTTGAGAATGGGAAAAAGCTGTGAGTTATGTGACACAACGAGCATGAGAAACGCGGTTTCGAAGGCTACACATAGGTGAGGGCTAATTCAATCTATGGGAGGGATTTAGAGTGACTCATCTAACCAGAATTTAACAAATGGAGCTCAATAGAGAGGGATCACTCTCTCTCTCTCTCCAATTTAGATGAGAAATGACCCGGATTTGATGAGGTCTCGGAGCCATTTGCTCTCAACAAGGAGCCATAACCCGGAAAGCAAAATCGCGTGTTGCGAACAAGCTGTTGGCGTGCTAATGATGTCGGTCATAAAGATCTTTATGTGATCTCTCTCGAGGAACTCAAAAGAGACCCCACGCTTTGTTTAATTTTTTGATCATTTCTCATCTCACCACTTTTGACAAAAATAGGACTTTTGGGCGATTGGAGAAAAGAAGAAATTGATAGTCCCAAAGAGAAATTGAACGAGGATTGGAAAATGCTCGATCATTGAACCTAAGTTGGTTCTCCCTATGTTCAAACTTACTCTCAGTTAGAGCGAAGAGATTCTTCGTTAAAAAGGACCTAAAATCAAGCAAAAATCTTCAAAACAAATAAGTTTTAAAAAGCTTCTATTCCTTCATTAATTAGGGAAACAAGAAGCAAAGAATTCTTGAATAAAGAAGAAACTCTGTTTGAACAAAAGACAATAGCGAGAGAGAGCTGCGAAAAAGAGGCTGAAATTAACAGACTGGCCATAATGTAGGAGACAGGTGGTGACGCTTCGTGCGAGCGAGGTCAATGCTCCGTTCACCTCCTCTCTCCCCATACCTGGGTTGGTTGGCGGGCCAATTACGGCCTCGACTGACCTCCTCTCTCTGCCTCTCTGCTGCCAAACAATCACTTCGTAATGCATAGTCGAGAGCCAACGCTTTATTAAACACCGAGTGTTAATTAAAATACTAAAAATAATTTTCTCAATGAGAGAATGAGATTATAAAACCAGTGATAGAAGCTCCCGAGAAATAGAGAAAGCTCAGTCAGAATGATATATATTTTTCTCCTAGAGAAGTGTGCGAGTGAGAAGAAAAAAACTGGGAGGATGTCACCATTCTTCAACCTCAAATTCTAACTGTGTGGTATTTCTTCTGTTATTCAGATGCTCGAAGCCAGGTGGAGGAAAGAGATCTGTCCCGCGACGTACCGCCAACCCAGGCGGTGGAGTAATTCTATGAAGCATCGGTCGATCAGGAGGTCGAGCTGCTTGTCGAGCTCCCAGCTCTGGAATCTCCTCCATTCGCTGGCGAAGTTGGGCGAACATCTGGGGAGCGTGTAGTAAGTCATCTCTGTCGAGTTGATCGAGGAACTGAAAATTGAGTCTCTTATTTGGGCGTTTTGTGTTGGCTCTCTCTCTCTCGCTGCCCTAAACAAATAGGTGCAACTCTCACCTTTTTCTTATCAAAAATAACCGTACAACCAATTTTCTCTATTTTGGCCAAACATGTTCCAAAATCTCTCTTTATTGCGCTTTGGACTTTTTTTGAGGAAGTTTGTGGAAGTCGTTTTCGTGTTGAACTTGAAGAATAAATACTCACTTCAAAGCCGCCGCCAGATCCTCCATGAACCTCCTGGAGATGCTTGTAGATCGCGCCTTGGTTGTCATTCTTCACAAGGCAAAGCCAGCAAAAGTGGATGTTACAAAGAGAGCACTGCATATGATTGCACCCTTCCTCCTTGGTGATGAGGGCTTCGCATCCCTTGGTTGGACATCTTTTGACCTTATTATTGGATTTCAGGTACGATTCCAGAGATAGATCATCATTTTCTGGAAGAGTTTCATCTTAGAACTTGGCTTAAAACCAACGTCGAAGTTCTGCTTCCCGTTCGCAGGAGATGTTTTCATGCGGCGGATTGGAACATTTGGGACAGCGAACGGTGTTGCAAATCTTGCATTTGATGCCCTCCCGTGGATGAGGCATATCTGGGTCCATTATTCGTGGCTGAAAGATTGAGAGGAATTATAAGAAGACGGAAGGAAACAAACCTCGATGAGTCCTTCACAACCGGGTTTGATACAATGAAGGAGCTTCTCATCCTTGGCGGCTGCTCGAACTGCCGATCGGAAGAGCGGTTCCAGTCGATCGGGGTAGAACTCCTTGTATCTTATCGTCCTCTCGTCAAACAGAAGACTCTGAAATCGACTGGCTATTTTAGGATTAAAAAGGAGTTTTTTTCCCCAAGAAGTAGAAAAACAAACCAAAATGTCCTTAATTCCTATCCTCTTTCCGCAGCGAGGTTTATGACATATTAGGGGAAGGGAATTGTTTCGAATACCCGAGTTGATCTAAAATTATTTTTTTTTAATTCAAAAAGAGCTCTTACTAAGTGAAGAAGACAGCTGATGCAATAAGCATGGCCACAGCTGACCCGGAATTTGTCGACATAGGGCGTGAGACAGACTGGACAACAAGACATCGAAACGAATTGCTCCCTCGCCCGATCGAGGCCCATCACTTTCGTCGAATATTTTTCGAAAATCTGCAAATTATTACTGTAAAAAGGAGGGGGAGGAGGACTCTCACATTATGCTGCGTATTATCCAATAGGATATTCAGCTGGTTGTATTGGTGGACGCTTCCCTTGAAGCAAAGACGATTTGGGGGTCTGAATTCGATCGTACAGCCTCCTCCCAAGAGTTTTCTGGAATTATGTTGGTTAAATGTTGGCTTTATGAGTTGAGTTGTGAGTCTTCTTGGTTGGACGAAAAAGAACTCAAGAAATAAGAATAAATCAGCATACCGTAGCCTTTTCTCTCCATTGCGATCCAAAACACTTTTCATGGTGGGAAGGAACCTAGGAGCGCCGATCAGAATGACGGTATCCACAGCATAATTGTGACTAAAATTGGATTTTTCATAGCTATTGGGATTGGAGACTTACGTGTTTTTGCCGTAGTCGTCTAGGACTTTTTTTAAGCTATCGATGGAGTCCTGCTCGCCGTGGATTATAATCTCTTGATTGAGCCGATTGACTGAGAGGAAAACAGAATCAGCGAAGAATTTATACTGATGGTTTAGATGGGAAAGACCACACCTGGAAGGAGGAAGGATTACTGTCGAGTGAAGGAGACTTACCCGTAGAGGAGTTGACTTCTTTCGGGGGACGAGCAATCGTATTTTTCGCCTTTTAAAAGGTCGATTAATTTGCGGCCTTGGAGCTCAACATAGGCGGCGTCGAAGCCTTCGACGGAGATGAAATTTCCCGGCAAATCGCGGAATCGAGCCCATTTTTTGTCGAAATTCGTCTCGAGTCTCACCCTGACATCCAATTCTTTGATCTTCGCAGCGTAAATCTTTCGAATTTCTGGCGGAACGAAGATCTTCCAGCTGATTCGATTAGTAAAGAGGAGTCCCTCTTTCTGCCGTTTGTGGAGTCGACAAAAATCGTGATCCATATTAATTTCCATGTAGCGGATGATATTCATCCCAAATTCAAAGTCCTTAAATTCAATGCAACCAGATCGCTGCTTCGACATGTTGTTTGGATCATAGGAATGGAGAACCACTCTCCATGGCACTCCGTTATTATCCATCTGAAAAGAACTTTTTCAAGGGAGCTCTGGGAATAATAATTTGATAAAATTCTTTCAAAAAAGGAGAGAAAATTTGAATTTTCTCATTTAAAAGAGGCAACATTTTCTCAAATTTCAAGCATTTTTGTAATCTATTTTCTCCACAAAGTGACCCAAATAAAATCAAGAAAAAAGACGTACGTAGTCCCTCCATTCCTCCTCGACGTAGGGAGTAGTCTTGCCTTCCCAAAAGGCGCCATTTACAGCACATCGGCCCATTCGATGGTTGATTTTGAAGATGATTTCTTTGTTAGAAATATGTCTAAATTTGATTTTTCAAATAAATTTTGCGGAAAAAAAGCTTACGGTAGATTAGCGCGATTGAACTCGATTTTGACGAGATCAACTCCATTCATTTCAAGAAGAAATCTGGTCGCATGGATGTAGTCCTCCTCAGTTCGAAAGACTTCTGACGGCTTTTGAACGGACAGCTTACTTGAATATTCGACTTGGATCTTAAAAAAATCATTCGTAGAGAATAAAGCAGAAAACTTACTGGCTGATGAGACTCGCCATTGAGATTGAATGTCTCGTTCAAAGGCCGACTGCTCCAAACTCGTCTAATCAGGTCATTATTGTGGGCTAAAATTTTAAATGCTTTGTCGTAATCCTTCTGCTTCACGTAGACGGTATGCTCACTTTCCAGCGGATAAGGAGCCCAATAGAAGAAGATGGCCAATTTCTTGGCTTGCCGTCCAGCACTGTCCAATGTCTCAGGCAAAGGCTATAATTTCGATTAGAGAAATGTCTATTTTTGTTATTCCCAGACTAGAAGAATTTTTTTTTCGCGTAACTCTTATTCATATGAAAATAAATTCCTTTCTTACCTTTGCCCAAGCATATTCCTCACACAGTTTTTTTCCTTGTTCTCCTTGCCTAAAATTCAGCTCAAAGGATCCTTTCGGAACAAGATCCAATTCAGCTGCTGAGAACTCTCGAACCTAAAAGAACAAAATGAATTTCATCTCTTTTTTAAGAAGAAACATACCCCTTTTATGGAAGGATATTCCAGTTCTAATTCAGCTTTTATCGTATTGATATTTGGCCTTGCTTTGCTGTCTATAGGAGAGACCAATATCCGCTTGTAGTCCTCGTTAATAGCGTCAGTTTGCTTCAAAACAATCGAAGAGGACAGTCCATCCCTGGCTAATATGGCAAAATTTTGAACGACGGATGGCTCCGACATGGGGAGGTAGTCATCTTTGATTGAGGGATAACTATCCGGCTTAAGTTGCTGGCTACTCAGAGAGACGTAGTTCTAAATGGTTGGGTTTTTGCAATAAACATAAAACTTACTAAAAGGTCCTGATGCATTGATTCGAGGCATTCGTCGATTACAGAGATATCGAGCCCCTCAGTAGGAGTGACCAGTTTAGCTTTTGAAATGGAATACCTGGGAACTGGGTCTGTGCAAGGGATGAGATCTCTAATTGAAATACGCTGAAAGAATCTTTTTTCTCGGAAAAAAGAGAGACAAACCTTGGATGCTTGAGAGCTGAGCTTGCACTCTTTTGTAAAAGAGCGTCGGAGCTCATCGAGAGTCATATGGAGTGGTGAAGAGGACCTTGAATTCATTGTTGAATCGTCCGACTTGTTGAAATAATTAGCAAACGATTCACCGCGATCCTGAAACTGTTGCGAATTGGTTTGGACTAAAGGAAAATTCTTTAAAAAAATTTAAAGCAAGCAGCGTTTGCATTCAAGCGAAATTGCGATTGTTATGCTTAAATTGCTTTCTTGAAAATCGATTACTCGCATTCATATAATAAAATACACTGCGTCTCACAATTATGGAGCCACCCCATTTTTCGAGGTTTTAAGTAATTTTTGGGGTTTTTATCCAAAACGGTGAGTGCCATTATTTTTCTCGCCCCAAAAAAAACCCCTAGTTCCAATTTTTTACCAGATTCCAATCAGTCTTTGTGGTGCTAAGCCAAAAATACGAAAAAACAAGTGTCTTAAAATTATGGAGCCACTTGTTAAAAAATCTGTTTATTGTTTATCAACAATTTAATAATGCGTTGTTTCACCTTTTTTTGGCGACTACTTCTACTAAACGACGTGGCATTGGGGTAAAGAGGTTTCTCAGGGTGGAGCGGCTCAGATTGTTCCATTCTTAAAGGATGGCCACCTTCATGTTGGCAACGAATGTAAACTGGCGTCCTTAAGAATAGACTCGGCGGACTAAAAGGCCAAGTACAAATTTTCGTCGGAACCATCCAGTGTTCATCGCTTCTCGCCAGAAAGACCACCTAAGATAAAATGAAAGTCAAAAAAAGTCACTAACTTTGTTCCAATCTGTCTGCTGTGTTAGAAGCCTTTGAGAGAAGGCCAGCCGATTTGCCTTGCGTTGAGGCGTTAGACGAGAAGATTTCTCCAGCCTCGACGAGACTATCTTTCCGCTTCTTTTCAAAGTCCGCCGAATCGTTTCCCTCGAGACATCAAGTTGGAGATCCTCTTGGATATTCTTCAGGCTGATCATTTCATTGGAGGTCTTCCTGACGACGATTCTTTCTTCTTTTGGGGTATCGTTACTACAGACAAACGTAACGATTCTCAGGGATAGCGATAGTTTCCCAAGGGATATTGGTAGTTATTGCCGCCCACAGATTGTCCCCTATATATATCGGGCCTCTCTGGGCGCGGGGCTCAGCTTTTATTCTAAATAAACTATAATTCAAACTCTTCCTTCGTTACATGGGGTCAATTTCTTCTTCCTCCCTCTCTGCTTGTTTTTAGTCCCATAGCCAATTGAATTGGAAAGAAAAGAGTTGATAACTTTGTGACTTCGGTCAATTCTTCGCCCGATTTCGCGATGTGAGAGGCCAATCCCACTGAAGGCTTGAATTTTACCCTTTTCTTCTTCAGATAACTGTTTTCCAGAAGGCATTTTTTGTTCTAACTGAGGCTTAGGATTCAAACTGCTTCACAGTTGTCGATTCTTAGCCTTTCGCCGCTTCATATCCGTTTTCTTGGCAGGAAGCATGCATAATTTGCATCTGGCTCCATAATTTTGTGTCGCCTGATTTTTCGTGTTTTTGGCCTAGCATCACAAAGACTGATTGGAATCTGGTAAAAAATTGGAACTAGGGGTTTTTTTGGGCGAGAAAAATAATGGCACTCACCGTTTTAGGTAAAAGTTTCAAAAACTATTGGAAACCTCGGAAAATGGGGTGGCTCCATGATTGTGAAACGCAGTGTATAGAATCACAAACAAAATAGATTACTCACACCCGTACAATCTTGGCAAACAGGCTAAATGGCTCTTGATAGCGAAGAACTCCGTTTATCGGATTTTTATATCCAAAAACTTGAGGTTTGTCTCAAATTCTGATCCTGGGTAACCGGTGGTCGGATAAATTTTGGAGACCTCGCCTAGGTGAGGGGAAAGTTTTTTATGTCGTCTTTCTTGTGATTTCGGTGTATAATTAGAAAAACCTAGTTTATGTGAGGGAAAGTGTATTTTTATGTGATCTCCTCATTAAATCTCTTCAAAATGAGTTTTATTAGTAAAAAAAAAGTTCTGACTTGCACCCGTAAAATCTCGGCAGTCATGGAAAATGACTCTCAAGAGTTTGCACTCTTTTTTATAGGAATTTCATTCCAAAAAATTTGAGGTTTGTCTCAAGTTCTGACTCTGGAGTCTAGCCAGTGGTCAGATAAATTTTGAAACCCTCGCCTAGGTGAGGGAAATATTGGGAAGTCTGGTCGTTTTGCTATTTTTGATAGAAAGGGCTGTTTCTTCCCTCTCAATCTCTTGCTAATTTATGATATGTGATAGAATATTTCCAAAGAAAGGCGAACTTACTCCAAAAGCGGAGACATCCCATACGACTCGACTGTTAGTCTCATCGAGGATGAATAGCTCGCCAGCGGGATTTATCCCAAATTGGGTTCCAACATCCCGCAAACCGTCTACGGGTGTCCAATTTTGTCTCTAAAAAGAGTTAAAAGCTGGCTGAAAGACCCACTTCATCCCAAATGTGTTCCCTTCGTGCTTCGATTTCCCCTCGCTGCATAAGAGCTGAAAATGTTTTTGAAAAATAAAACGGGGGAAAACAGATAAGATAAGAGACGAGAAAGGAAACTCATGGTGAGGATGGTGAGAAAAGCAAAAAAAAAATGGATGGATTTATTTTAGAGGAGATCAGAATGCTGGCGACGGCTGAATATTTCCTGAAAACGCTCCTGATGGAGGGGACAATTGCCTGCCGAATGAGTCGGCTGAATCACAAACGGTTCCGCTTTTCCCGAAAGTGGCAGACAATTCAGATGCTGAATGATCTTTCTTTTTCAGAAGAAGAAGGAAGACACAAACCTTCGGATCGATTCGCTGATTCCGCCACAAGTGGACTCGTTCGTTGAAGAGAATCGCAAAACCCGTCATAAAGGCATCTACGCCCGCACGATGGCAGCCTGCAATTCTTCATTTAACCTTCCTCCTTGCTTTTCCAGTTACTTTCACGAGCTACAAAGTTATAGAGGAGATCAACATTTACAACTTTGCAAAACATCAAAAAGTCATAAAATTGCTCTAGAGAGTTTACAAATGCCCATTTCATTATTGAGGAAGGCTCGGGGCTTCCTTGGCTTGATTTTTTATTTATTTTTGTTTTTATATCTTCAAAAAAAGTAATAGATGAGGTAGAGAAAATGGATGGAAATTGCAATGAAAATTTAAAGATCTACTGGTAAAGGCTGGCTTGGCAACCAATCAACTCGGATCAGCTGAGAGAAAAATCAAACTGAGTCACCAGCTAGAGTTTCTTCCTTTTGTTTAAGAATTACGAAACAGCCTCAAAATGGCAATGTTAATCAGTTGGAGAGGACATCCCATGAAAAAAGGAAGTGAACGGTATAATTTCATCGGAAAAGAATTTGCAGACAATGCGCCAACTCTCATATCCGCTAAGAACGTTCTCCCACCTGAGGTTGCCCCGGGCAACCTTATCTGACCCTCCTCCCACAGCACACACAAACACGCACCTGTCACTGAGAGATTCCTCGGAGCAGTGTCTATATCTTCAAGATTCGCTTGTAAACAAGGGGCTTTTGTCTTCGACTTTTCTTTTTCTTCCAGACGGATTGATTCCGTTTTCAGGTGGTCATATCTGAAGGCAAATGTTTGTTTCAGAATTTCCCAATAGTTGGCTATTATTTCGCGATAAAAGGAGATCAAAGGATCCAACTGCTTTTTTAGCTTTAGAGCACTTTTCACATTTCCTGAGCCCTGGATCTCCTTTACAAATTGGTAGAAAAGCACTCACTTTCTCTTCTTTTTTAGCCTCTCCTTTTCGCTCTTCTTCCATTCCAAATCTAAAATTTTATCGACGTCGTGAGACTTTTTGCAGATTCCCTTGATTCGACTCGAGCAAAATCCGTGATTCTACAAATGAAATACAAATTGAAGATGCTAAACTAACAGCAAAACTGCTGCAAACAATCTCTTCGATATTAGCCGGAATTGGATGGGAGGGAAAATTAGCTGGAAGTGAACAACTCACGGCTTCAATATCTTCCACACCTACAAATATTATTTTGATGGAATAGTAGGAAAGAAAATTACTTGACGATTTGGGAAAGGAGATCTCGATGTGGTAGCGGCCATCCCTCGCCTCTTGCCAGTTCTCTCGTTGGCTGAAAAAAAGGTATGGGCCTTATCTCAAGAAAAGAAGAGAGCTCTTGCTGTCATTCCGCCACGATTACAGAAACTTGGAATAAGCAAGAGGAAAATTGATAGTTTTTGAAACAAAGGGAGCAAGATTTGAATTTCTTGGAGAAGCGGAATGGCTTCAATAATAAATTACAGTAACGAAATGACCACTGTGTGGGTAAATTCAAAAAAAATTATGGCTGGGAAAATGGAAAAAATGTTCTATCATAGTCCGGAACTCTCCCAAGATCGACTTTTATTAGAATTCCTTTCGAGTTTACTATAAAATTTGAGTTGGTGATTGGAATAAGAGCGCAGAGTTGGGATTGTGGCTCGGTTTGCTTTGGCGTTTCCAGGGATTTCCGACGCTCATAAAGCCGAGCTTTGTCTACTGTATCAAATTTCGAACCTTTTCCTGAAAACATATTCCAAGAAGGTGGCTTTCGTCCGGAAGATGAACTCCGTGAGATATTTCGAGTCGCAGATGGGCGAGTTTTCGGATGTAAAGAGATCGGATAAAGCGTTGATCAGTTCTGGCCATCTGGAAGGACGAGGCTCTCCAAAAGACAACAAATAAATCTCTTACGTGGATGGTAGTGGCGAATAGAAGTGGTGATAAACGAAGAGGACATCTGTCAGTCCGTTATGGAAGAACAACGGCCTGCCAGAGGAGAAAATCTCCGTGAAGAGGGATCGAATCGGACAAGCCTGTAAAAGAAAGTCCATCACTACCAGCAAGGAATAAATCTTACGCCTTGACGAGTTGACGGCGAGTAGGAGACACCCGAAGCGACCAATCGATTGAAATCAAAGCCATGCGAAGCGAGGAATCTCATCGCATCCGGCTCTATCGTAAATCCTTGCGAACATAATGTCAAGATGTTGTAAATCTGGAAGAAGAGGTTAACCATCAATTGGGACAACAATTCCTCCTCTATGGCACATCTTAAACTGGAGCTCAAATTTTCGGCAATCTTCTAGAGGGAGATTGAGTTCATCAATTTTGCTGAATGTGTGTTAGCCTCTTGGAATTGGAGGCGGTGGATAAAATAAGAAATTGAAAATGGAAAGAAAATTTTGCTAATTTTGACGGCTTAAAGGCTCTCGTATCCTCTCTATTAAAAGTCTAAGCCTCCCCTCAACTTGCCGTGAATTTTGATAATTTTCTAAGTTCGCAGAGTTTGATCCAAAATGGAGAAAACTTCCAGCAAAAAAATCGTCAACTAGTTCTTAATCGTAGGGAAGAGAGAATACGGTAATTTTTTAGACTTTTGACAGAAGAAATTAGAATAGGCTTGGATGTGTGAGAACTTTAGTCCTTCAAAGTCTTTCGAAAGCCCACGTTTTTTTTCAAAAAGAGTTTAAAGACAAAAAGGCTAGAAAGTTCTGCTAAAAATGAGGAAATTGGGCATCAATTTGGACCAAAAGCAGTAGCTTTCTGCTGATCTTTTTGGGATTTTAGGCAAAAATTTAATAGACGGAGAGGAGAAAACAAGAATTTTTTTTGTCGAAAATCTCAAGAGTTGTGACCCGTTTTCCCAGAAAGGAATATGCACGACGAAAATCGTCGCATCAAAGCCCGCCTCTATTCGAATATATTCGAAGAATTCTTTCCCCACCAGCCACTTTTGAAGCAAAACGAACCTTTGAGGAAAAATTGAGTCTCCTCTCATCATCTGTTTGTTGGCCGTCGAATGTGAAAAAAGCCAAGCCTATGGAGATAACAGACCTGAATCATTCGAAAATGCAAACAAAAGACAGAAATCCGAACCTTGTAGTGACAGCCTCTCGCTGCACAACATACCGATCCTGGATATTCTTCGTTCTCATTTTGTGCAAATCTCCCAATCCAGAAAGCTCCTAAAATTACAACCATTTGGGCAAAATAAAGAAAATAGTAGCAAATCATCCATCCAACTCGAGAATTCGCCTCTTTCTCAGCTTAGAGACAATCAAATTTCTCGGGAAATCCTCGAATAAATAATTAAATTGTGTCTATCATTCTACCCTAAGAATAGCTTTGATTCTAATCGAATTTTAACAAATCGAATGCAAATAAATTGCTCAAAAATAGAGCCTTGATTGGTCCAAAGAGAGTCGAACGAATTTGACTCAAGCTCTCACAAATAGATAAAAATGGCTATTTTGACTTCGAAAGAAGAATGGAGATACGATTTTCTGCAAAGGGGGTGATCTCCTTTTGGATGTCTTATATTGAAAATTAATGACATCTATAGTCTGTTCATAAACAAGACGACATCCTTCGTATTCAAGCAGGTGGTTGTTGCGGCAAGACTCATTTTTATTCTAAAATTTTACTAAAAGCCTTTTTTTAGGATAAAAATGAGTCTTGCCGCAACAACCACCTGCTTGAATACGAAGGATGTCGTCTTGTTTATGAACAGACTATACTGGTAATACTAATCATCGTGAATCAATGAACGAAAGAATCAAAATTGGGATCTCATTTGTGGGGGGAAATTTTAGACCATTAAATCCAGAAAAGTATGACTCATACAAGCCTTTATTCCTTTTTTTTATTGGTAAGAGAGCCTATAATTCTAAGTTTTAATCGTTGTGAATCATTTGTTAAAGTCAACCTTTTCCTTAAAATTGCTTACAAAAAGAAAAAACTCAAAAAAACCAACCAAATCTATAGCCAGATAATTGCATTTCTTCAGCTGCATGAGGATCTCCGGCCAGAGTCTCCTGAAATTGTCCTTATTCACATTGACAATCTGGAATTATTGCGAAAAATCGTTAGATAAACCGACCTCAATTGGGGGCAATTCTCCTTTTTTGGTTGTGGTTTTAGTGACCATCTGGAATTATTTTATGATTTTTGGGGGGAGATAGGAGATAAGTGAAGATTTAATTGAAATACTTCAGGAGGAATTTTAGTTGAAAAATGATTTCTACGCGATTGCGTACTGTCGCCCAGTTGGAAATATTGCAAACCAAGAAGAAAAAGAGCTAGTCATAGCAAAGCAAAGTAGAGAGCTTCTCCTCTACAATGCAACTTCTTCAGAGGGTCGCTTTTTCTAAATTTCTCATAGAGTAAGACGATCAATTCTTTTTCAAAAAACCGCAAAACTTGGAACAAAAACGCCTTGGTTTGATGCTCAAAATGTGAAGCCTTATCACGGCCGAGGAAAATGCTCAAACCTTGGCAGATAAAAGCGTAATTCCAATAAGCTTTTGGCGTTCATTTTGGAACAAACTAAGCTAAAAATACATATTTTCTCAAATTTAAAAATTCCCATCATTTTTGAGAATAAAATCGCTCTCTTTCTGTTGAAAATCTCGCTCGAAGAGTTGGATTTATTCTCAAATTGTGGTTTAATTGGCAATCAATCAATTGAGAGAACCCAAAAGGTGGGTTACGTGGACACCACAGAAAGGAACAATGGTCAATAAAGGCGGGAAAAAATTTCGAAGCAAATTTTTTACTCATTTCATCCCGTAGTCTCACAACAATGTGATTTCTGTGCTTTCTAGTCCTAATCTCTTTTCTTTCCAAATTTGAACTCTTCCCCAGCGTTTCTTTTTCCGACAAAAATGCTGACAATTCAGCGAGGCGTGGCTTATAAATACGCTGCGCAGAGACACCCGCTAGTTTAGTCGTTGGTCGATCGAGAGATGGTTGCCTACAAACTCTACTACTTCAACGTCCGCGGCTTGGGAGAAATCATCCGCCAGCTCTTCCACATCGCTGACATCGAGTTTGAAGATGTTCGCGTCGAATTCGACAAATGGGCGGAATATCAATCCAGTGAGTTCAATTTATTTCGAAAAACTAATTGTGAATTTGTGCAGAAATGCCATTCGGGAAGATGCCAGTCCTGGAGGTCGACGGTCAGCAGATCCCCGAGTCGATTGCCATCGCTCGCTACATCGCCAAGAAGACGGGACATTACGGCTTCAACCATTACGAGGAGGCCCTGGTTGATGCCTTCGCCGATCAATACAAGGATTTCTATGTCGAGATTCGGCCGTATTATTACTCAGCCATTGGGGTTTTTCCCAAGACTCCGGAGGAGCTTGAAGCCGCCAAGAAGGATGTCCTCTTCCCCGCCAGAGACAAATACTTCGGCTTTTTGACCAACTATTTGAAGAAGAGTTCTTCAGGTAAGACTTTTGGTTTTTTTCCTAAAAATACAAATGTAGGCTTCTTGGCTGGAGGAGAGCTCACTTTCGCTGATCTCATCCTGGCTGAGCACGTCTCGACTCTCAAAACCTTGATTCCCGATTATGCTGCCGGGTTTCCAGAGATTGAAGCCCACCTGGAGAAGGTTCATAACATTCCGGCGCTCAAGAAGTGGCTCCTCGTCCGTCCTGAAACTAAATTCTAATAATCTATCTATTCTTCTAATAATAAAAACTTCGGAACGAGTAAACCTTTGGGGCCCCAGTAGCCATGATTCAATTTCTGTGTTGTCAGGAGGATCGCGGGTTCAATCCCCCTCCCAGACTTACATTTTTGCTTTATTAATTCAAGCCTTTTTTCATATTTTTTTACGTTTTGACTCAATTGTATTGCATTATAAGCACATATGCATTGACATCTCCTCATTATCCAACGGCAAACTCATTTTTTGAGCAATCCTATTGATAAAAGATGCTTGCCTATTGAAAAGTTGATTCTCTTTAAATAGAAATCCAATTTCTCAACTCAGACCAGCTTAACAGCTCGATAAGCCAGAGAATTCCAATGCTACAGAGCAGCTGGAATAGTAAAAGGTCAATTCAGTGTACTTTGTGTGGCTGAATTGAGTCAAAACGTAAAAAAATATGAAAAAAGGCTTGAATTAATAAAGCAAAAATGTAAGTCAGGGAGAGGGATTGAACCCGCGACCCTCCCGACAACACAAAAATTGAACCATGGCTACTGGGGCCCCTAAAGGTTAAAGGGACAGTCCCATAGAAATACCGTAACCCACTACCGTAACACTTAATTTATCCTTTAATCCTAAAAACTCGTTTCGAGCACTTTGCATAATTTTTATAAATAGTAACATTTTTGCTATTATTTTTACCCTCAAAACCCCCTATTTTGACTACCTTCCCAGGCGAAATTTCAAAAAAAAACTTTTAATACTTTTTTGGTCTTATTTTTATTTTATTTTATGTAAAAATTAGTACTATTACTATTTTTCTCGATCTCTAGTTGTGACAGGTTTAGGAAAAAATAAGTAAATTTCTCGGCTTTATGTAGATAAAATAATAATCATTCAATTTCGTTTTTTTCGATTAGAACTAGTTGTAAGAAATGTCTGATATCTGTGCCGTCTGTGGTTCGAAAGGCTTGATGCATAGATTTCCCTCGGATCCCAGTAAAGCTTACATCTGGGCTAAAATCTTCAACTGGGAGAATAATTTGGACTATATAACTGCAAAAGGCACGCAGACGAAAAGTATAAGGATTTGTTCACGGCATTTCGAAAGCAACCAATACTTTTACATCGAAGGAAAGAAGGCTCGCCTCAAATACACAGCAATGCCGGTAAGTAGGCCTTTTACAGTGAAATCTTTTTAGCCCAACAGTGAAGGGGGTATCGAAACTTTGCCAAAGCTTTACCAAGAGTTACCGGCATCACAGCCATCCCTTCCTTCTAGTTTCTAAGATATAACTGAAGGCAATGGATATTGCCTTATACAGTTGGATCAGCTACGCTCTCTAGTGAAGAATCTAAAGTGTCCAAAGTGTAATCTAAGTGCACAGAAAACTATGAGAAGAGATGGAACGACAGCTAGAGTTTCATTTGACTGCAACAATTGTCTCCACTCGGAATGGTCATCGACTAAAAAACTTGTAGAAAGAACACAAAAGAGACGTATTGATGCTGTCTACACTTCAAGACGATTTAGTAGGCGAAAATGGAAAACCACAGGTCATTTTAGACTATAATGTTGGCAAGGCTTTCGTCGATCTATCTGATCAAATGGCAGCTTATTGTCCGTATGTGAGGAAAACAATGAAGTGGTATTTACGAATATTTTTTCACATCGTCACTCAAACGGCTGTTGTCAATGCTTGGAACATTTATCAGCTAAATTCAGCTTCGAAAATCAAAATTATTGATTTTAAACGTCAAATAGTAGCCTCAATGTTAAAATTAGAAAAGCCTAAAACACCCAAAATCCGTTACATCCTTGAAATGGTAAAAAGTGAAGAAAAAATTTCGAAGGGACGATGTGTTGCATGCTACCAGCAACTATCTAAGAAATTCGGCTCAGACATTGCTAGAAAGAATTCAAAGCAGGTTAGAACAAGATGCAGTAGGTGCAACAAATATTATTGTGTGGATTGCTTTCAAAAACTTCATATCAAATGTAATTGATATTGTTGCGTAATAAATTTTTTTTGAAACATGTACCATGGTGTTTGATACAGGAAGGATTTAGGAAGCATACGCGAATATAACAGTGAAAAAATGGATACAATTATAAATTCAAAAACGTGTATCCCCGGGGATGCACGTTTTGAAGAAACGTAAGTTACTGCGTGTATCCCCGAGGATACACGCGGCAGTCAATGTGTTAATTCACCTGGATGAACTTCTGAAATCCTAAACTGTTCTGTGCTCCAATTAGGTAGATAGCCTTTATAAAAAATAGCTTTATATTTTGTTATTCTGACTGTCACCTACTTTGAATTTACTATTTCTTGGATGGTTAAAATTATTATGATTTTCTGGTTCTTTAGGATTGTCTAATTTAGGAGTACTACTAAAGAAATTCACATGAACAATGGGTGTATTTTCTATCTTTGAAGCTTTACTTGGAGTCATTTTGATGCTTCGGTGATAATGATTGTTATAACCCTTGGCTAGATCATTTAGAATTTCTATCCATCTGTGGTTTCCGTTGTGAGTGAAAATTTTCCACATTTTCTCTTTGAGAGTTCTATTGAATCTTTCAACAATTGAAGCCTTTTTATCTGAATAAGTTGAAAAATGTTCAATTCCTAAACTTTTGAAGAGCTTATTCATTTGTGAGTTGTAGTATTCTTTACCATTATCTGTGTGAATTTTCTTTGGCTTTCTCGTTCGAAAAATGGACTGTAGAGCATCAGCAGTGTCTTTTTCTGTCTTATTCTTCAGAGGAACAACCCAAACATACTTACTGAAGCAGTCAATTACAGTGAGAAGGTATTTGTAATTTTCATTAGCATATGAAATCATCTTAACAAGATCTGATTGCCATTGTTCATCAATAGAATGGATGTACATTCCATTTCGTTGACAGATTCATGAATCGTCTACTGGCTACTTTTAACTTTTCCTGGAAGCAGTAAATCATGCTTCATGACATTTCTAATTCACTTTAGGAGTTTCTAGTTTCTAGTCTACGGAGCCCAAGCGCAAGGCATGTGACTGATAATGGGCATAGAGGGGATCACGAGTTCGATCCTCCTCCCCTCCTTGGGTTGACAGGCAGAAACCTTATCGGTATAAACGGGCACACTTTGAACAGTCAAGCGTATAAAAGATGTTGCATGCAATTGCAGTTCATGTCGCGGAAGAAGCGAAAGGAATGGACGTGGAATCTTGCAAAGAAGAAAAGCCAATCACCGTGTGAGACATAGTATTATGTCTCTCGGGGTGAATGGCTTTCCATCACAAACGAAATAGTATATAAGCCCATATGCAAAAGAAATAAAGATTAGAAAGAAAAGCATAATTTTCTAACTCTTTCTACAGTCGCTCTCCTTTTCAAGCATGTAAAAGCGTTTATCGAGAAACGAGAACTGATATTTTTTATTTACTTACAATACTCGACTGAACGAGCAACAACCAGCAGAAACAGTGTAAATAATAATCAAAAGTTCACAATGAGTCAAGAAGTGAGAAAAAAAGCTTCCACATACAAAGCAGGGAATGACTCACAGACTAACAGTCGTTCTATTTGAAGTAGGGTTCAAGTATTGTATACTGAATTCATGTTCACTATTGGCTGCAAAGACTGTAAGAAATTGTCTGAAGGGAACTGAATAGAACTAATTCGATAATATATAACAAACACACAATGCACGACGCTTTTAACTTTCAGATTAGACATATTATTGGTTCGAGAAAAGCTTTCCACAGGCGATTAAACAAGTATGATTGATACAAATTCCGTTATGAACTGCATGAAGGGGAATGATTACAGTGATTAACAATGCGGTGCATAGTACTGGCCGTGTTGAGAACGACCAGGCGGCAGCTCAATTTTTTGCCAAATGCTCTCAGAGTCGAACTAGACCCCAATGCTTTTGATACGCGCGTACTCATTTAATCATCTGTGGAAAGCTTTTCTCGGGCCAATAATAGGTTGGATTCAGCAGTAGAACCTCGGTCTGAGAGCGGGGATGGGGTGTTGTAGATTTGCGAGGAACTCATCGTAGCCTGGGCTGTAAAAGTGACTGACCGCGTTGCACCACAGTAGCCTCTCCTCACACATTTCACCCACTGCAACGTTCTTCACGATCCTGAACGTATTCAAAGGATGACGACGCTGAAAATTTCTCTTTTTCTCTCTCCCTACGCATCTCTCTCGTTCTCTCTCTCTCTCTTTCTGCGTTCCCTTTCCCTCTCTCGCTGCTTCCTCTCCCCCTCCTCTTTCTCCTAACCTGTATGCGTGCGAGAAGGTCGGCATCTGACTCGTCCTTGTGAAGGAATTCGAAGGCCCTTCCACACTGATTCTAAACACACCGATTTGATATAACAAGGTAAACTTGACTCTCTTCTTACCCGTTTGTATGCTTCGTTGAGGCTGGTGGAAGGCTTGCAATGCTCTCCGGAGCCTCGCCACTCGCATCGGAGGTGAATGCAGTCGGAGGCATCCGTGTACACTAATAATGCGGATGCGAAGAAAGAAGAAAGATAGGAAGAAGCAAGAAACAGCAAGAGTCTGTGCATCTCTTACACGCAACTGACTGTTTATCTGAGCATCAGGGCGAGGCGCGTCACTTTATCTTGCAGTAATTAACCTACTTGTCTCTCTTTCCCACGCAAGATCACACGCAACGAGTGTGAGTAAAAGAGAGCAAAAGGAGTGTACAGTTCACCCATCTCTCCACTCGAAAACTTTCTCTACTTTTCTTGCATAAATTATCCTTCGTTGCTTAATAACTCCTTTCAAATCAGAGGGATTTCATTCATTTTTTGAATACCTCCTTTTGAGCTGAGTACTATTGTATAAATTAAATTTCAGATGTCTGTTGATCTTTCTGATTCTACATCCGGAGACACTGAATTCCATGCTATCGATGATGAATATGAAGACATCGACGGAATGACAAATCTACAAATCTCATCACCACCTTTGACCGATACTGCTACTACCAAAGAACCACCTACTATCGACTCTGCAACTTTGTTCTCTCAACAAGCTGCTTATTTTATCGTCTTTATAAATAATAACAACAATCTTTTGTTTGAAATGTGAACGAAAGACGAACTCTACTGACATTCTCCAAATCATCACAAAAAATAACGAAAGCAGGATCAGAGGAAAATGTTCTGAATGCGACACAACTAAGTGTAAAATTATTCCAACTAAGATTGTAACGGATTTGATAACTCAGAGTCTTCCAAAAGAACCACTACCGTCAGAAGTAGGAATTGTGAATCTTGTCGCGGAAGAAGCGAAAGGAATGTTGTTTGTGATGGAAAGCCATTCACCCCGAGAGAAATAATATTATTTCTCTCCTAGTGACTGGCCTTTTCTTCTTTGCAAGATTGCACGTCCATTCCTTTCGCTTCTTCCGCGACAAAGACTGAAAAAAGCAAAGAAATAAGAAAAACAAATTAAATTTATGGAAAAAGCGTCTCCGGACTCCTTCCGATTCGTCGATTTCTTTCTGCTCATTGAATTGAATATAGGGTGAGGTGATGCCATTATAAATTCCAAAATCCTCTTCCCTTGACTCAATTGTCTCATCTTTTTCTCTCAATTGCATCCAATCTCTGGCTCGTCTTTTGGATCCAACTTTCTTCTCGAAATAATCCAAAAAACTCTCCATTCTTGGAAAGTATTCATAACGAATGCCAGAATATCTTTGTCCTTTTGAGTTTTCTTCACGCGAATCTGAATAAACAGCCACTCCAACTGCTCCAACTCGAGATTTTTCTAATCAAACAAAATAATTCCAATCTCCCCCTCTTCCTCTAGCCATTGAGCGGAAGACATAAACTTCTTCAGAATTAGTAGAAGTGAAGAATTCATCCTCATTAGGATTGTAAGTAAACTTGTAGCCATACGTTAATTCTCTTGTAATAATATTGATATTGCTTTTGCATTGTTTTCCTTTTAAAATCTAAATTTTGATTGATCGTTGTTTGGCACAAAGGGTTCATCAAGTTCAAACCTCCAAACCGAGAGTAATTTTACTATTTACGTCTTTCTGTTCATGAGCTTCTATGGATAATTTCATCTTGAGTCCACAGACTTCACCAATCAGTTTGTCAAAATTATCACTTCCATTGCAAATTCTTATTTCTTCCTGCAAAAAAAGCTAAATTTGCTTGCTTTTTCTTTACCAAGCAGAGAGGGAAATCTACTGGCTCCGGCAAAAGTATTTCTCCATAAATTTTGATTTTTTTAGGTTTGAGGATGGTCAGAATCTCTTGGAAGAGGGGCAGAGACGACAGGTGAATTTCTTTTGTGAAGAGTTGATGTTCTTTCATGACTTTTAGAATTTATTTAAGCAGTTTTTGCTTAAAAAAGTATTCAAAGCATTTAAAAAAATAATATCTCACTCCTCGTAGAAAGAAACTAAACCCAACAAAATCAAGATAAAACCATTCGCAGCCCTTCAAATATTCTTTAAATTTCGACAGATCGGGTGACGTTAGGTCCGCGGACCCTTGTGGACCTAACATCACCTTCGCGGATCTAACGTCACCCCCCGCAAGATACAGGTAATTTCCAGTCACTTTATTTTTTAAAAGCAAATGGCTTTTCTTGAGACATCGAGTTAATTGTGAATTATTTGTGTGGTTATTGTGGAGAATTATTCTTTTATATTGTATGTATAGTTATTTGACTGGAATTGATCGGTCTTTCTAATAAATTATCGTATTTTTAATCCGAAATATTTTGTATGTCCTTGTGAGAACTTCTGTAATTTTTCTTAGTTTGTCATCATGACTAATGGAAATGAGCAAGATGAAGTGAACGAACTTTCTCAGGATATATTCGACGTGCTGAACATGGATACGAAGGAAATTCAAAGGATTCGAAGGCTTTTTACTGACCGTAATGAGAATAATGAGAACAATTTTGATATGCCGGTAACCTTCCCCGAGACGTGTCATCCCGCTCTATTACAGAAGTCACAGAGGCAGGCAGTGAGTGTAGCATCCATGATGTAAGTTTATCTTTCTTGTTGAAAATATTTTTAGTTGAACCCTTCAAGTCGATATTACACATCCTTTGAAAGCGATTCTGATCCATACTTTGATGAAAATGGGGAAAGAGAATTTAAGAATAAAAGATCTAGACAAAGTTTAAATGGACTAGAGCCTTTGCTGAAAAAGACTGCTGAAGATGGAAAGGATTCACTCGAAACTAATGTCTGGAAAGCTGAAACGGTCATAGGAAAATATGGAGCTCACCCCGTCTACTTTCACAAATGCAAAGATGAAACAGACACCTGTTATACCTTTCAATGGAAGAGAGATCTCAAAGACGGCAGACAGGCTTACATTTGTATTGGCTGCAAGTCTGAAGGAACAAATTCTAGTATAGCGGTTAGTATTTTTGCTACAGGACATTTCATTTAGGTTGAGGCTGGGCACTTCTTGGATGATCCTAAAACAGTAAATCATATTTGCAAGAAGAAACTGTATTCTGACGAGATAGCTCAACGAGTTCGCTATGAAACTTATAGCAAAGCACGTAGTGAAGAAGGAGCAGCTTCTGCCATTGAAATTTACAATAAAATGATCGACAACGTTTTAGACAATAAGACTCTAAGTAAGGCAATTCCAATTTCTTGGCAAATACGCGATTAAGACGACGACGAGAAACTCGAAGCTGGATCCAAAATTGGAAGATTTGAAACTGTGAAATCTCAAATCTGTAGAGCTAAAGCTTCAAATGCAGCATCTTTTGCGATGGATGCTATAGAGGTATCTAGCCTTCAACAAGAACTAGCTATGTTTTCAGGAAAAATATTTAAAAGGAACGATTCCTGGTGTTGATGAGTATTTCGTTCATTTAGCAGATAAAACGAGAGTAATAATCTTTCAAAGGAGTCTTCTTTTACTTGCTGCTCAAATTGGTAATTTGTAATTTAAAATGTATTTTCTAACATATAGGGGTCACTCATCTATTCTGTGACGGAACCCACGGTATTCTGTTCAAAGAAATTGGAAGATCTGGACAATTATATTCTATTCATTGCATGACACGAGCAGGCCTTTCTGTTCCCATATTCCATGGAATTACAAAAACAAAAACGAGAGCATTTTATGATGAACTCTTTGGTATTGTTAAAAAAAGAACTGACAGCTGCTGGTTGCGATATGGCTACTATTACAATCATCACGGATTTTGAAAAAGGAGCAATCAGGAGTATTCGCACATTTGTTCCCGAATGCTTTCACGAGTGTTGTAGCTTTCACTGGAGCATGGCTTTAAACAGAAACGGCAAAAAGCTTTGCTCCTTTAAAGACGATAAAACAATAACTCAATGGTTTGGGCGAGTTCTCGCCTTAAAATTCCTTCCTACAGTAAGTCTCTTTCGAGGTACTACTTCTAAGCATTAAGGATTATTTCTCATTGAGCGGTGTTCTAGTTGCACCCGTTGAGAAGGATCACCCAGCATTCCTTGCCTGTTCATCTTTTTTGGAGTATTTTACCAAAACATGGCAAACTGGATGCTTCAAAGACCTTTGGAATAAATTCGGTCGCTTAGAGCATAGAACATCAAATCAAGCAGAAAGCTTCCATGCTAGCTTTAAAAAGGCTATCTGTGCGAGTCGCGCTTCATCTCTACCAGCTATTCTGGATTATTTGAGAAAAGTGCAAACTGTTCGCTATTTGGACCTGCTTGCAATAAAAAACGTCAGTTCAGAAACAGTTTTTTACATTATATATTTAAGAAACCAGGAAAATTGAAGACTGTGAGCCAAGACCAATTGGATAAGCAAACAGCTATGGGCAAGGAATTCGACGAGTTTGAGAAGACAGTAACGGAGAGCGGAGCTACCAAAGACACGATCATTTCATATTTGGACAAAATGACTCGATTTGTTTCAAGAAAAGCAATTTGATTTTAAGAAATAAAGCGACTGGAAATTGCTTGTATCTTGCGGGGGGTGACGTTAGGTCCTCAAGGGTCCGCGGACCTAACGTCACCCACCCGGGTTTGTAAACACAATTTCAATCAAGAAAACGCGTTTATTAGACTTTCTAAAATAAATAGATTATAAAAAAATACATATGTCAAATAAACGTAAAAACTATCCTTGAAGGCTTTAAAACTAAGGCTTGGGACCCATTTCCATCCCTGCTTGAAGCATTTCACTGAGCCTCCTGCACTCATTGCTTCTACGATACATTTTATCAGTAGCACGGAATACTCTTGGAAGAATGTTGTTAATATACTCGTAAATGAAATGATCAACCGCTTTCCTGTCTATTGTCCCTCCTATATCGTAACGCAGAATTTCTTCAAATTTACGCTTAAAAATGTTGCGAATGGCGGGAAAGCGGTTGTCCAAGAACGCGATCACGGGAGGTAAATTTTTCTCAAAAAAGAAGAAGCTATCGATACTGCGATCTTCACTATTCGGCTCCCTCAAGTCAAAGTATTCCTCGATGGTGGAGGCGGCTGTGAGCTGGTCTGCACTCGGCTCCCTATACTTTTTCCAAGGCCCTGGAGGCGAAAATCCGAGAGCAGCGCGCATTTCCGTAAGGCCAATGATCTCTTCCGCTTCGCTGATCAAATGGTGATTGAAAATTCGCGCGTAACCGTGCCTTAATAAGTTGCCTGATAGTTGCTCGTGCTCTCGAGGAGTCAAGCATGATATGGCAATCTTGGCAAGCTCTTCATCAATGTCGAAGGGTGAGGATGGTGTGGTCGCAAAACGTGTACTGTCTACCAGATCAGTGGTCATAGAGGTAGAAATGAAAGTAGCGATGCTACCTGAAAGGTATTTATTTATGTAGGCACCTATTTCAGCCAAAAACATGACATTTTCATTTGTGCAATCATCTATTCTAACTAACAAGCCTGCATGTACATTGGTCCCAAGACAGAGACAGACGAAGAGTGTAGTCAACATAGATTCGCCTGGAAATATATAGCGTATTTGCGTAAGAGAAATACCTACGTGTAAGTAGCGCAACGAGATCAATACGAACCGAGAACAGCGATAGTCAAGTATTTGAGTTTTATAATAGTCGCCTCTAATATAAGAATATAATATGTGTGGTTATTATGAAACAGCCAGATTGAAATAAAGGAAGGAAGAGAGAAGGCGACCACTAGATCAACCTATTTGTCGCTCACAACCCGACTCAATTCTAGACGAAAAGTGAAAGTTTCCTTCTGTCACAATCTAAACACACTTGGATAGAGAGACAAAACAGACTATATCAAATATCTTCTTTTAAAAATCTCGTTATGATTCATTTGTTAATTCGAATGCTAGTCATTACTCAAGAAAATAATGAGATTAAAACTAATATTCACTGAAAATTAAATTAAAGACAACACAACTTTTTGAAAATCACAAATTTCAAGCATTTTAAAAACTAGAAGGCAGTAATAACCACAATTATGTGTACCAAATTCTTGTATTTGAAATGTTGAACATTCAATTATACTATCTTCTACATCATTATTTTTGAGATAATTGATAATTTCTTCAGGTGGATCTAATCCGAAAGAATCGAAGTAATAACTCTTCAAGCTTGTCTTTTTATAACAAACCCAACGAGTTCCAACATCAGGAGTGGAGTCAAGATTAACAATTCCTACCTCTGATTGTAGTATTTCATTTGGGAGTGTGTCACGCATGCAAACACCGCGGAGATTTTTTACTTTTAATGATTTTGCGAAATTTAGAAAATTTACGTTGGTCAAAGGCGGTAGGTCTTTTTGGAAACCAAAAGTGGTCATTTAATAAATTACAAAATGTTAAGGTCTCCTTTTGACATCTGGAATTTTGCACAAGTTGACTTTTTCCATTTTACACATATTTTCGATTTGTTAGTGGAAAAGATCCAGAAATACAGGTTTTGGGGCATTGTAGAAATCACCCTCTAGGGTGTAAAATCTGCTTTGTACTTCAATCCTCGTTGAGATCACCCTCCCTCAAATTCGAAAAATGATGATTCTTTAGCTTCGAACAAAACGCAAGCTCATCAAAGTTCAAACCAGAATTGCCACTAAACATTGGTCTTGTCGGCTGCACAATGTTGTAACTCCAGTAAGGATTCTGGGTAAGATGTTCAAGATCATCTTCATCTTCGTCACTGTTCACATATTCATCCAAATCGATTTCCTCATCAAAGTTCTCGTCATCGTCTGATTCCAGTGCAAAATTGTCAAAACTATTGTTCAATTCATCAATTTTATCATCCATTATCTAATATAGCTTATTTAGATGAAAAAAAAACAAGAAATGCCGGAAACAATGCAACAAAAGAGAAACGAGTAACGTGATTTTCTTTCGAAATGGCTTTGACGTCGAACGTGTTAATATATTAGCAAGCTAAAATAAACAGCAGATAAACTCTTTTAAGTAAAATGAGAGTAGTACGGTTGAAAAAAAAATTTTTATTTACTTTTTATTGCAAGTATGCAGCTCTCGAACTTGGAATTCTCTGGGGAGCCTACCGTCTTCGCCAAATTAGCGAGTATCATGCTGACATTAGAGAGTGGGAGCACGAAAAGGCTGTTGCAAAGGCCGCCGAAGTCGCCAAGTAGAAGAAGTGGCTTGCCAAGGAAGAAATGCGTTATCTCATGAAGGTTAGTTAATAATTTTATATTATTGCTTCTTCTTATTATAGGTCGCCAATATTCCATTCGAGAAAGGAGTTGCCAAATCCGGTGTAAAACCATTTACTTACCTTTACTTCCCGTCTTTCGTCTATTAAACCTTGTGATTAAATTGTTATTAATAAAATTAAATAAAGACAGAGTTGTTCTTAAAGAAATTAGAAAAACAACCCAAGGAGAGCTGAATTCAACTTTTCTTCATTAATTTGGTTGTTGTTTCTATCAACTACATTAACTAAATAATAAAACTTGTTATTTGTATGATTTATATGTATTTCTTGTTAATTTCTAGTATTCCATCTGGCTTCACCAATCCAATTTCATATTTCTTGTCAAAAAAACTCCTGTGGGAATGAGTATGCAAAAGTTGGTTCGTTGGAAAATAGTTTCAATATGAAGTAGACCATTTATAAATATAAAAATTTCTTCCCTGTAAAATTATGAAATTTTATGGATTTTCAACACCCTTATCGACAAGTGCACACGGTGAATCAAATTTCAAACCAGGAGATAAGACGAGCAGTAGCACCAGGGCAAACAAATAAGCCTTATTGAGCAATCGAGAATCTTCGAGTCGTTCTTTTTTCTATTCAATTATCGCTTCATCATCTTCATTCTTGATTCCATCCCTTTATGCACTACTTTTTTCTTTAGAGCTCTCCATGTATACCTTCTTGGATAACTCTTCTTATGTCATTATATACCCCTATCATGTACAATACTAAATCTCTATATTTTAGTGTCTATGTGAATATTTTTCATTTTTGATTAGAATAGAATTAAAAATAAGAATGAACAATAATGCTAGTGATGATGAACAACATCTTCCATCAGAAGCTCGCAATTTAGTCAAGGTTACGCACGCTTATCATGTAACTAGGCTGAAAGTCGAGGTATTGTTATTTTTTAAAAAATGTATCCGGAAAAATATAACGTTATAGGAAGATCGGCCTCTATATACAGAATTGAAATGTAACATTGCCAATGACCAAGCTTATGATGGTGTCTTGGTTGGGCTTTCTTGTGTATTCTTCACTACAACTCTTTTTGACAAAAAACTGCCTAATATCAGTCCATTTCCTACAGACAAGGAGGCAGAGGGTCAGAAGTATAAGCGTGTAAAAATACCTCTGAGTCAATTCAACAATTATGACATGTGGTTCTGTAAAGGTATCAAACACCCCCAAGTAAGATTGGTGTTAACAAAGGGTGATGAAAGAAGCTATATTGAAAATATTCCTGGCATCACAGAAATTGACAAAGCAAACAATCCGTATCTTTGTCATCATAGTGGTAAATGGTATTCAACTAACTACACAAAGACTAAAGGAGGCAAATTCGTCAATTTTGTTGTGCTTAAGGATTTTCCATTACAAGCAGTAGAATGGGATAAAGTAACGTCGAAATCAATGATAGGTCATCCATTGGACCGAAATAAGTTAGCTGTTGTAGTGGCAACACAATGGTCTATTTTTTGGAAAATTGAGAAGTTGTATACCGAATTACCGAAAGAAGATGACTTATTTTCGAAATGTGATAATTTGATTAAAATCCCTGACCAACAAGATCTTCCATCAGAAGCTCGCAATTTAGTCGAGGTTACGCACGCTTATCATGTAACTAGGCTGAAAGTCGAGGTATTGTTATTTTTTTTTAAATGTATCCGGAAAAATATAACGTTATAGGAAGATCGGCCTCTATATACAGAATTGAAATGGGACATTGCCAATGATCCAACTTATGATGGTGTCTTGCTTGGGCTTCCTTGTGTATTCTTCACTACAACTGATAAGAATGAACTGCCTAATAACAGTCCATTTCCTACAGACAAGGAGGCAGAGGGTCAGAAGTATAAGCGTGTAAAAATACCTCTGAGTCAATTCAAAGATTATGACATGTGGTCCTGTAAAGATATCAAACACCCCCAAGTAAGATTGGTGTTAACAAAGGGCGATGAAAGAAGCTATATTGAAAATATTCCTGGCATCACAGAAATTGACAAAGCGAACAATCAGTATCTTTGTCATCGTAATGGTCAATGGTATTCAACTAACTACACAACTACTAAAGAAGACAAATTCGTCAATTTTGTTGTGCTTAAGGATTTTCCATTACAAGAAGTAGAATGGGATGAAGTAACGTCGAAATCAATGATAGGTCATTCATTGGACCGAAATGATGTAGTGGCAACACAATGGTCTATGTTTTGGAAAACTAGGAAATTATATACCGAATTATCGAAAGAAGCTGATTTATTTTCGAGATTTGATAAGTTGATGACTGAATGAGTGTCGACCAGACTTGGGCGGGTAGTGGTCTTTTTACTACCCTACCCATTTCGGGTTACCCGAAAATCTCGTTTGTATTACCCTACCCGAAGATGGCTTTTCCAATAAATAAAACATAATCTGTAATTATCAAATACAAAGTTTTGATCGTACTTTGATTTTTGCATCTAAAACAACCTACTGCGATCAATAACTAGAACAGGAACAAAATATAAATTAATATTAAAGCAAGAACATAATAGTAAAGACTGATTGCAAATTAACCGGAGATTTACATTTAGGTACAGTGATCCGTCTTCTCGTGAAGACCCTTAAAGCTTCGGGTACTAACTACCCGGCCCAATTACCCTACCCGTTTCGGGTGTTACCCGCTAGGGTACGGGTAACCCGTCCGAATCGGGTAACCCACCCAAGTCTGGTATCGACCGTTCAAATTTATAACTCCACATTCCTTATCATTAATTTGACTTGGAAGAGTATCCCTCATAAATCCCCCTCTAAAATCTTTAATTTTTAATTCATTTGCCAAATTTACAGTTTCGTCATTTGTCAATGCTTTTAACGTTTTAATAAACATTTATAAATATAAAAATTGCGGAAAAACGATGATGTAGAGTGAAGGGTCAGAAACTGAGCCAGAAATGGCTATTTGATAAAGTCCTGATTTTAGCGAGACTAGTGGATTGGGTAAATATTGTTTAAAATGTAGGAGGGGGCGAGGCTGTGCTACCTTCGACGGCACTTAATTTTAAGCATTGAACCTAAACTTTAATTTCCTGTGATTTGCGAATAAAATGAATATACAGTCTATTGGTGACGATTTGGGTTCTGGAAAAAACCCTGGGCTCTTCTCCCTTCGAATTTGAGGCCCCTTTCCTCTCGAGTTTCGTTCCCGTTCATCTGAATCCTGATTGTATTTGGCAAGGATTCAGACTGACGCACAAATATCACTGCTATTTAAAGTTAGATAGATAGATAATTAGATTGTCATTGCATACGGGAAAAAATCTTTGAAAAAATTAACATACGCAGCGGCGGCAGCAAAGAGAGAGAGATCCTTCATTGGAATAAATTGAGAAGGATTCTCTGGTGACGATGGAATAGAATGATGAAGCTGAAAAAAGACCTTTCAGCTGTCTATTCTTATCGATTTTCAAACTGACAAGTGAGGGAAATAAACATTTTTTTTTGACTAAACTGGTGGTGAATTCACTGAACTGGACTAAATCTAATGAGCTAAATCTTCTCTAAATTCGAGGTACTGGCTACCGAATCTCCCGAGAAAATCAAAAACAGGCAGTAAAAAGTTGAATGCCGTCGCGAATTGACTCCAGAATAGAATTCGATCAAAACTTGTCACGATAGGTTGAAAGTCCATAAAATTCTTTGGCGAGACCACTTCCTTTCGTCTTCGAAAATGGTTGCTTTTAGTCTGAGGTTGTTTGCTTTGCTGTTTTTGTGGTCAGTTTGATTTTTCATCCGTTTAGAGCTCTCAGGTTGCTTCTGATGCAAAATGTTGAAACGAATCAAGTGAACTGCGATAAACTTGATTTCAACAATGGAAAGGATCTTCTAAAACGCATGAAGGAATGTTCAATGACGGCCGATCGCTTATACAAATTCAACGATGTAGTTCCGAATACCAATCTCTCCAACTGGACTCAAGCTGAATTCGACTCTGTCTTCATAAACCCCGATGATCGAGTGCGAGTAAGGGCGATAATGGCGAATGTTCTTATTGAAAATTCCAACCTAACATCTCTTCAGATTAATGTTGATGCTCTCGAAATCTGTAGGTTACTCAGTTTCGATAGGTTCTATTTATTTATTTATAGATAATGAAGCCATTACATTCACCATAAAGAACAACAAACATTTGATTGCCGCGCAAATCGAAGTATACGATAATCATATTAAAAATTTTACCCTTATTGTCCATGGGAATACTCTATTACGAAATTACTTTCTGGAAAAGATGAGACGCCTGAATAATATTACTCTTGATGTTCAAAAATTCGGAGGTTGTAGTTGATCTCTCTGAATAATTCGCCCTGCAGAATGTGACTTTGGAAGTAGGCCTCTGGCTGATTTGGGAGAGTTATCGGCCTGTGGGTATGTTTATGGAGATCTGATCATCAATGAAAAGACTAATATCCGAGAGATATCGAGGAGAATTCAGCGGATTGAGGGCTGTCTCCACATTAAGAACTCCAACCTTGACAATCTTGATTTCTTGGAAGAAGTGAGTGACTTGTCGCACTGCCAGCGATTGCATTTGATCGAAGACAACAAAAAGCTTTGTCGCCATTCGAAGAGTCTTCTCCATTTGGAAGAGCAACATCCAAATCTGAAGATTATTGAGAATACTGGCTGTGGATATGAGTGTACCATCGAGATTTTGAAGAGACATCCGGATGAGAATTGTATCGTTTTGGTGGGAGATCTTCGCTTCACCGATCAGACTGACATCGACTTTTTGACGCAAGCTAGACATGTCGAGGAGCTGAGAGGTTCGCTTTGGATTGAAAACACCAACTGGACGGAGATTTCCATTCTTCCTGGGCTAAAGAAAATCAACAGCAGCGATCCATGTGAGTTTTCTTCAAAATTTGAGTAGAAACTGTTAGTTTTATGGGGGAAATACGCGTACTTTCAGTTGCTCCGGCGATTCGTGTGATTGGAAACCAGCAGATGACGAGCTTTGATCTGCCCAGCCTGTCTGTGATCGAGATGCCATCGGCCGACGCTTTAATTCCGGCAATTTGGATGGAGGACAATTTGGAATTATTCCAAATCCATTGGACGGAGGCTGAGAGATGGAAGAAGATCTCTGCTGGACGAGAGGTACGAGTCCCGATGAGATTGCGGCCAAAAAATGAGAACTGCTCTCAATTGTCGGCCAACTACACGAAGGAAAATATGATGGGGTGTGTTGGAGAGCTCTTCCGAATTCAAGATGAGGAAGCAATATTTTTTCTTGCTGATTGGAGTCAAGAGGAATTCGATTTATTCATCGCCCAGCCGCGCAAACGATTTGCCGGCAAAGTCATCCTCCACAACACGGATCTCGAGAATGTCCTACTCCATTTCGACGAGGGTCAGTGCCTTTTTTAAACAAAAATCAGAGTAAATGAATTCAGAATTTCCGATGACTCATGAACTCGAAGTCATCTATAATGATAAGTTGGAGCGACTCGAGATCATCTATGAGAGTAAAATCAAACGGCCGATGAAGATCAAAGTCAGAGTAAATCCCCAATTGGAGACAGTTGACGAACTGAAAAAGACGAAGTTTCCTAGTAATTCGATTGTCGATATTCAGGATTTCGGAGAGAAATTTAATGATGGAGATTGTCTCATTGGGCCATATTTTAATTTGGATGATCTGCGGACCTGTCCGAATATCTACGGAGATCTAATTATCACAGGATCGACGGATGTTAGAACCGTCTATAAGATGGCGAAACTCAAGGGATGCCTGAAAATTGTTGATTCGGAATTAGACGAAGATCTCACGGAGGATGGATTCATATTCGAGCCTGTTCTCACCTGCAACAGTAAGTCTTTTCTTCTTATTCTATTTCTGATTTTTCAGTTGAAAGACAGATGATGATACATGGGAATCGCTTCCTCCAGCAGTCGTTTTTGGACAAAATGAGGAAGATCTATCCAGCTGGAGATATCCAGGAAAGAACAGGGGAGTGCTTCTTCGATAGAGAGCCGCTCAAAGCCTTGGATCAACTCCGCAATTGCAGCTATGTTCTGGGAGATCTTTTCATCAATAGAGAGACGAAGATTTCGAAGGGCGATGGACTTAAGCTGGAGGAAATTCAAGGGTGTTTGAGGATTCGAGAGACGAGTCTGGATCGATTGGACTTTTTGAACAAAGTGCGAATTGATGGTACAACAATTTGTGGAGACAACGGAGGTTAATAGGGATTTATTTTGGAAATTTATTGACTTTTTTTAGAGTACATCATCGAGGTGAAGAACAATCTGAATCTGAATCAGTCGGCTTTGGATCTGCTCGAAAAAGTCGTCGAGCTAAACAACATTTCGAGATATTTCATCCAACCGGACAGACGTAGTTTTTCATTTCAGAGTCAATATTATTCTATTATATTTCAGCTATTTGTAATCATTTGGACGGAGTCCCGATCACCTCGTTGAAGATTCTGGAAGGCTGTTCTCAATTCGTTGGTCAATTTCGAGTAGCCTTCTCCCAGCCGCCGAAGCATTTTCGTCTCAAGCTGGAAGTCAATGGTTGTATTGTGATTGAGAAGAATCAGGAGCTACTGAATTTGTATTGGATGAGTGGAGTGACGACTACTGGCAACTGTTCGAATCATACGATTACCCAGAATGAAGAGCTTTGTGTTTTGTTCCACGAGGAAGAGGAATTCATCAAGAGGCTTGGACCGATCCAATTCAAAGACAACAACAGGACTTGTCGTGAGTTTTAGAGCCTTTGGAAGAGGAATAATCGATAAACTTTAGAGATAGTCTGCTCGTCTGAATATGCTGTGAGATGTGGACACAATTATTGCAGGAAGTTGAAGGGAGATCTCATCATCACTGGTTTTGATGGTTAGCTTTTTTATTTGTTTTTTTTTCTAAAATTGATGCTTGAAGACTCGAACAAGCTGGGGCATCTGATCTTCGTGGATACAGTTTATGGAACGGTGAAAATCCAAAATAATACATTCTCTCAACTGGATTTCATCTGGCGTTTGACGACGGTTGATGCTCGTGGATCCAACGACTCTTCTAGTCGGGCAGCTGTGATGATCACGGGGAATCCGTATCTCGGCCCGGTTCTTCTCTCAGCTCTGAAGGAGATCTATCCAGCCAGTGAGGGCCAGAAGAAGCTCGCAATAAGGAATAATGCTCTGATCTCCTCGGTTAGACAGAGCTGGGCTAAGAGTGAACTAGCCGCCGTCTTCACAAATAGCAGTGAGACCGAGTTCGAAGATGACCCCGAGGAACTTCGCCAGTCGAAAAGAGACCAATTTCCAAAGACGGCCTGGACTTTTGAGCTGCTGGGAATTGGCTGGGACCCTCACTTTTTCAACCAAAGTTTGTTTTTTTCCTCAAACTTTCAAAGATTTTCAGTTGTTTCGACACTAATGACGCTGCTTTTCGTATACTATGCGAGCAAATTCGTGCGTGTGGCATACCACAAGTATGTGGTCCACGTCTTGGCGAAGCGACAAGGAGAAGGGCCTCGAATGATCCTCAATCCCCCGGAGGCTTATGCGAGATATTGCCAGGCCTATATGGAAGATAATCGAAGTTGGGTTGATGATCTGGTCGATTGGATTGCCACAGAACAGCCTGCGAGGCCTGCTCCTCCAGCAGCCCCGCCTCCGCTGACGAGATGGGAGAGATGGTCCCGATGGATGTCGCGTGTGCCGCCAATGAGGAATAAGAGGAGCACCAGGCTGATGATGGACGAGAGCTTGGAGACCTGGGAGAGGAACGACTTGGTTCGGAGGGAGTTTGAAGTAAAGGAAGGGCCAACCACTCGGCCGTACAATCCGAAGGATGCTGAGAAGCATCGAAATTTGTAGTCATTTTTGCTTTTCTTTTTGTTATTGTTGGCAAAATAAAACTGGTACTGTTTTGTTAATTTTTTGCTTATTTTTGGGAAGAGGAGGGACTTTTTTAATACTTGAAATCTGCTTGGCATTTGGTCGATTGGTAAACAAAGAGGGACGGCTTGAGTCTGACTATTAATGGAAAATTAGGCATTGATCTCCAGATGCTTTTGATCAATTTCTTCACTCAAATTAGCAGAGAACTGGCGAGAAACTTAGCCAAATAGGCAGACAAAAACTATCTGAATTTGGTGAATTTTTCCCCTCTGAAAATAGTCTGTTGTTTCGATTTTTATCACTCGTTCGAGCCAATCGGCTTATTTTCATATCGAATTATCGAGAAAAAGTTTTGTTTTCATCCGAGCATTTCGTTATCTTTGTTTCTTATTTGTTTTGGTTACCGATTGGTTCTTTGGTTTCTGGACAATTTTCTCATCTTCAATCTGGCTGTAGGAAGATTACAAAATTCAGTCATTGATTCTCATCGTTTTTATGAGGAAAAGACTAAATTAAATTAGAAGCCATTACTTGTTCCCAGAGACTGGCAGCATTTTTCTGATAGATTCTTATCTTATTATTCTATTTATTCCCCCCTGGAAAAGAAAGAGACAATAGGAAGCGAAAGCGCTGATTTAGAAGGAGGCGTGGCTTGAAAGCGAACTGGGCGTCGCTTGTCAGTCTCTGGTCTGCCGCTGCTTCGCTCTCGCTCTCATTCTTTCTCGCTTGAACCATGCCCGAGTATAAATTCTACTACTTCAATGGCCGCGGTCTAGGAGAGATTGTTCGACAGCTCTTCCACATTGCTGACATCGAATTTGAGGATATTCGTGTTGACCACGACAAATGGCCCGAATACAAAACCAGTCAGTTTTTTTTCTTTCATTTTACTCAATTGGTTGTAGAGATGCCATTCGGGAAGATGCCAGTCCTGGAGGTTGATGGTCAGCAGATCCCCGAGTCGATTGCCATCGCTCGCTACATCGCCAAGAAGACGGGACATTACGGCTCCAACCATTACGAGGAGGCCCTGGTTGATGCCTTCGCCGATCAATACAAGGATTTCTATGTCGAGATTCGGCCGTATTATTACTCAGCCATTGGGGTTTTTCCCAAGACTCCGGAGGAGCTTGAAGCCGCCAAGAAGGATGTCCTCTTCCCCGCCAGAGACAAATACTTCGGCTTTTTGACCAACTATTTGAAGAAGAGTTCTTCAGGTAAGACTTTTGATCTTTTTCCTAAAAATACAAATATAGGCTTCTTGGCTGGAGGAGAGCTCACTTTCGCTGATCTCATCCTGGCTGAGCACGTCTGGACTTTCAAAACCTTAATTCCCGACTATACTGCCGGATTCCCTGAGATTGAGGCTCATCTCCAGAAAGTTCATGCCGTTCCAGCTCTCAAGAAGTGGCTCCTCGTCCGTCCTGAAACTAAATTTTAAATGTAATCGTCTGTTTAAATAAATTTGCTTCCAATCCGTCCATCTTTTAATTACGTCATCGATGATGAACGTCCTCCTCGTCAACGTGTCTCAACCTGCTCAGAAGGGTTAGCCCAAGCATACTATCTTTTAATTGGATCCTTTGGGAAATGAGACTTCAATTTCTAGGAAGATTCTCCTTGGAGCAAAATATTCCAAGTCTTTTGGCTTCTTTTCTCCAGAAAATCATCCAAACTTCAGAGAAAAAAGTTTTACCTGCTTGTTATTTTGATCTTTGGAAATGTCCCAATTGTCAGCATGACCGAACGACCAAAAATCGCGAGCCCTCCGATAACCACGATGACAATAGTGGCGAGTGCCCCCAGTCTCTCGCTACCGCCGCTGCTGCGTCTAAACAAATGTCTCAGAAGGTCTATAAATTGTATTATTTCAATGGACGAGCTCGGGCTGAAGTGATCCGCCAGCTGTTTAAATTGGCTTCGATTCCTTTTGAAGACATTCGCTATTCGGTCGACGAATGGCCCAAACACATATCAGGTGGGTCAAGTTGAAGAAAACAAAACAAAGAAGTGAATAGAAATGCCGTTTGAACAAATGCCGGTACTCGAGATCGATGGCCAGCAGCGAATTGCCCAATCGATGGCGATTACCCGTTACGTAGCCAGGCTGACGACTAGAGCTGGCAAGACTCTGGAGGAACAGGCGACTGTCGACGCTTTGGCCGACCAATACAAGGATTTCTACCAGGAGGTTCGGCCGTTCTATCTCAAAGCCTCAGGATTCTTTCCCTCAAGTCCGGCTGAATTGGAACAAATCAAAAGCGAAATCGTCCTCCCAGCCAGAGACAAATATCTCCGATTTATGACCGATTTCTTGAAGAGAAGCTCAAGCGGTATTTTATCTTTTTGTTGTTGAAAAATTCTACCAAATTGTTTTAGGATATCTAGCTGGAGGCGATCTCACCTTTGCGGATCTAATCCTGGCCGAGCATGTGACCTCCTTCCGAGTCTATATTCCCGATTATACTGCTGATTTTCCGGAAGTTGCAGCCCATCAGGAGAAAGTTCACAACATCCCGGAGCTGAAGAAGTGGCTTTCTGAAAGACCGGTGACCCCATTTTGACAGAAAAAATAAAAATGTTTATTTTCTGTTGATTCTCTCATCTATGAGCGCTTTTAGTCGAGCCATCGAAGGCCCGTTATGGTCGGCCTGAAGACGGGAGAGCTCTTGTTGCCATTTGTTGAGCGTCGCCCATTCGAGACGATTCATCTCTTCGACCATTTCGATGTGAAATTGCATGACCTGGCGAAGTGATCTTTGAACTCCGTCGGAGACAAGAAGTGCCTCTTGGAAGGGTTGTTTCTCTTCAGGATCGGTCTGCGCTGCCGACGAAGATGTTTTCTTTGGCTCTTCGGGTGGAAGAATCCTTTCTTCAGTCTTAACTCTCAAAGATCTCTCAGATTTGAGTCTTGCAGGAGGAGGTGGAGGGGGAGGAGGAGGGGGAGGAGATCGTATTTTAGGCGGAGAGGGGATTGAAATCGAATCAGATGACATTTCGCTTGGACTTCTTTCTTCAGGTTGAGAAAAACTACGTGAGTCCTCAAAATCATCCTCATATTTGTCATCATTTTTGATTGTCGAGTGCGAAGATAACGAAGAGTTCGAAGATGAGTCCCTTTGGTTGTTTTGATTGGATTAGAAGGGAAACTAACCTGACAACCGAAGAGGAAGAACTGGAGGAAGATCGAGATGAATCGGATGAATCGGATGAACTTTCAGTCGAACTTTTAAGAGAAGAGGATGAGCTCGCTGATGGCGTCTTAAAAGAGACTTTTCTTCCTCGAAGACGTTCCACCGGCTTGGGAATAACCTGGAATCATTCGAGTTGATTCGCTAAAAATTCTGACCTCAAAGTCTATGGATTCGAGATCGGAACTGCCACTCTCGACGGCATTTTTGAAGGGACTCTTCTTCGGCGCCTTCGCGATTTCCTGCAATTCTTTTTTAAAATATTTTCCGCTGCTTTCTCACTCGTTCAGTTTCCAATTCCTCAGCTACTTCAGACAACTCGTCACTCTCTTGTTTTTTGAAAAGTGAGCGGCGCTTTTGAGCTTCGCGAGCTGAGCCTCTGGCGGAATCCTTCTGAATTCTTTTTTCTTGGAGGACAATGGAGGGATTAGACCTTGAGATTTTGTGGCTGTTGAAGCGACTGATCGATGGAATTTCGAAGTTCTCGCAGCTCAGAAATCGAACTTTTTCCAACTTGGGCCACGAGTCCTAAAGGGAAAGAAAAGTGAAGGAAAGTGAGAAATAACCTGGAAGCTCCTGGCTGGGTTTTGGATCGAAGTTGAGATCAAGGAGGACCTTCTCTCGACCGGACGACTCGCTCGAATCGTCCAAGATCGAAGAGAGTTTTCCGAAGGAGTCGCTGGAAGACAAATCATAATTAAATTAGACATAAAATTGATTACTTAAAAACATCATCCTCGTCTTCAGAGTCGAGACTTTTCCCGGCTTTCAGCTGCGAGATCATCGAGGAAAGGGAGCCCCGTCGGGAATTAAGAGTCGGAAAGGCTTCCTTCTCATCTCGGGCTCTCAATTTCTTCGTTGATTGCTCGAGATTTTGGAGATAACTCTTCAACTTTTTTTGTTAGAAAATGAGTTCAAACCAAGGCTGATTGGGAGAGCTCTTTGTTGGCCGAGGCTTTCGCTGACGAGTACATTCAAAACGGCGTCGCCATGGAGACGCCACCAGCTGTCACTCGGAGGTCATTTTGACGCGATATTTTTCGGAGAGAAAGAGAGAGGAACCAACACAAAAAAGTGGCAAACGTAACTTGAATCAAAATCGAACTAGATTTCTAGGAGGAACTGCATGAACTCCCTTGTCTAACTGAAAATAAAAGTAAACAGTAGACATACAAAAAATGGAGGTATCTCTTCCGAAGTTCTCTCTTTCTAATTTACTCTCTCAACCTGTCAAAGCCCTTCGGTAAAATTAATCGAAGCGAGTTTTCTGTTTTTCTCCAAATAAGGCGGTTTTTAATTAGATATACCTGGTTGCTTTTTCCGTTTTTAATCGCCTTACGGACCATTTTTGTTCAAACTGAGGAAACATCCGCTATAGATCAATCGACTGTATTGAACACTAATATAGACTGTGAGACATTTCGACGTCTTGCATTACTACATTTTAAAGTTTTGATATAACGTCGAGCTGGACAGCTGCAAATTACGAGACTTGTGCTGGTGAGATTCTTTCGTCTAAAACAGATGAAATTACTCTTTCGACTGATTTAACCCAGAAACAGTTCGAAAAGTTTTTCTCTATTAATTTCAAAAAAAATTTACGGTTTAAAAGTCACTATAACTGGAAACCCACATCTCACGCACTTGGCACTGACGTTCCGAATTTTATATCAAGCTATATATATAGTGTTACAGTAATTCCATCTAAACCTCCAATTTTTGAAATATCGAACAATCTTGAATTTACAAATCAAACTGCACATCCCTTAAAACCTTCAGCGCTCTGGGAAAACTCGCCAAGCTCAGCACAAACAACAAATGTTGGTTCTCTTCCTTCTGATTTCGACTCACAATAGGCAAAGAAAGGCTTTTCTGGCAGAAAAAATGAGAGGAAATCTCAACTGAAATTGGTGGCTCTTGACTAGATGCTTGAAAAAAGGGCTATTTTATAAGCGAGTTTTGAAAATTGTGATGCTCTGCAATGTTGTCGGCCTTGATCTCCTCGACAACTTTATATTAGGTCGGCAAAATATGAATGCGAATTTTTGTGTAAAACAAAATTTATTTTTTTAACAACTACAAAATCTTAATCCAAGAGATACTCTCCATTATTATCAATGACCTTTTGCCAACGTCTACGCAAATTATGAATACCTCTTTCGAAAAATTCTGCTGACAGCTATTCAAAGAAGTTGGCCACCCCAAATTCGATGTCTTCACGATTTTCGAATTTTTTTTCCCGCTAAGGAATGCTGCATCGACCAGAAAGATGGTAGTCGGATGGAGCCAAGTTTGGGCTATAAGGCGGATGAGGCAGAAGTTTCCAACCCAGCTCCTCAATTTTCTGTTGAGTGATTTTTGCGGTGTGGGGCTTAGCATTATCTTGGAGGAATTTTACAGTCGCAGTATTGATACCTTGATGGCGTAGAGCTTGGTCCACACGACTCAATTGATCTTTGTAGAGGTTCGCCGTGACTGTTTGACCAGAATTCAGAAGTTCAAAATGCACCAACCCTTTGCAGTTCCACCAGACACAAAGCATAACCTTTTCACCATGAATATCAGGTTTTGGAGTTGGTTTCGGAGGCTCACCGTGGTTTAGCCATTGCCTTTTTCTTATTACATTATCGTACTTGATCCACTTTTCATCCGACGTGACGATGGAGTCAAAAAATCCGCTGTTCTTAGTACTACGAAGCATGATTCCAGACATTGCAACTCGAGCTGTTTTGTTTGCATCGGAGAGTTTATGTGGCACCCATTTTCCGGCTCGATTTGTTTTTTCAATGGCACGTAAATGATTTTCTACAGTGGCATGAGTGCAATCAAATTGTTTCGCAAGGTCGCGAGTAGTTTGGCAAGGATCTGATTCGATGATGTTCTTCAAAACATCGTCATTGATAATCTGAGGACGTCGTTGGTGTTCTTTATCTTCAAGAGTTTCATCTCCATTTCGAAAGCGTTGGTACCATCAGTAACATTGGCTCAACGATGGTATATCATCTTTAAATGCTTCTAACAGCATACGATGGGACTCTTCGGCCGCTATTCCGCGTTTGAAGTCGTATAACATACACGCCCGCACACGATATTTTTGCTCAATCATCCTTAAATGAACCAATTAATATATGAAAAGATGCACAAGAAAACGCTCTTTAAAATAAGTATAAAAACATATGTAAATATATTAGTATATTAAAAATATAACACATCAAAGTTTACTCGCATTCATATTTTGCCAACCTAATAGAAGATTGAAAGCCTAAAATCCAACAAAAAATTTTAAAAAAGCTATCATTTGCGATAGCAGTTTTACTCTAGATTGTATTTTATAGCTTTCAGCCCTTATGAAATCATCGATATTCGTCAAAACCTCCAGCTGGAGAAAATCGAATTGCCAAAATTGGGTGCCAAGAACTTTGTTCGCAACAGCATAGACCAGCTGGCAATAACCAATAAGTATAACACTAAGCTGAATTTGAAGCAGATCAAGCGCCAACTCAAAATTAGTGAAGATCAGATCAACAAGCAAACCATGCCGCCTAAAGTGCGGGAAGTGACGCCATCTCCAGTAATAACCGACCCTGATTGCGGAAATGGCGACCAATTGGACCAAAATCATCGTAGGTCAGTCTTCTTTTCCTCATTGTTGGAACATCAAAAAACTCTAAAAAGAGATGCATTCTCTCTAATATAGAGTCTTTGCGATAAAATCTGTAGAGACTCATGGAAAAAAGGCGAATAGATCTAGACTAATTTTGATAGCGGTAAGCGATTTTTCAGCTCATTTTATTCTCTAAAAAAAGCGTTAAAAACCATGAAAAAACCCTGGGAAATTTTGAATTTCACTGTGGGCCTCTTCTTGAGCCATTGAGGTTAGGAAAAAAGGCATTTTTCTCAAGAATTGAGCGGCTTTCAAAGTTCTGCAGAGTTGTAGCTCTTGATTTCCTCTACAAATTTGCAGAGCATTAAAAGAGACATAAACTAGTAGCAATCATCGAAAAATCATCCGATACTCCCAGTCAAACTATTCTTTAGGTCCTATCATAGTTGAAGTTATTCTGTGCGTCCTGTTGGTTCTGCTGATCGGCTTCAAAGCGCAGAAGTGGGAATGCTATCTGCAGAATACCTACTCGCATGAGCAAATCCAAGATATGAAGAGTAAATATATCGGAATCCGCTTTTCCCAATGTCAGACTCAGTAGTATATAATAGGCGTTTCTGGCACACCCATTTCCCCCTCTTCCAAAAAACCCCCATAATACCCCAATTTTCCCGCCATATATTCCTACTTTTATCAAGTACCCACCTTCTAGCGTACCCTCGCCCTCTCCTGTATTTTGAACAATATTTACCCAATCCACTAGTGATGTATCGCTAAAACTAGGGCTTTATCAAATAGACATTTTCTGGCCCTCAGCTCTACATCGTCGTTTTTCCGCAATTTTATATTTATAAATGTTTATTAAAATGTTAAAACCACTATCAAATTATAATATTATAAATCTTGCAAATGAATTAAAAATTAAAGATTTTAGAAGGGTATTTATGAGAGATACTCTTCCCGATAAAATTAATGATAAATTATAGATCAAATTTTATAAAAAATTTATTCTTATAAAACACAATTACAAGTTATATTGAATTTATTTAAGAACTGAGAGAAAAACCTTGAGAAATCCTTTAACCTTTCGTTTAAAGAATCTCCTAGGATAAAAAAACTACAATTCTCAAACTAAATCCATTTACAATAATTACAAATCTAGCAAATGAATTAAAGATAAAAGATTTTAGAGGAGTATTTAATCCTGGGGCAGCTCGCCATCAAAGCAGTTCTCACATATATACTCATCACGACAGTTAGTCAATTGATCGTCTTCCCTGCCACAGCGTTCGCATGTAGTAGATTGACTATAAGTTTTTCTATTAATATAAAATCATAAAACTTACCGATAGTTAGTACTGGGCTGCTTGCTGTCAAAGCAGTCCCCACATAGCTTTTTCTTACCATATTTAGTCAAAATATCCGACTGATTACAGATGTCGCATGTATCTTCAACACAATCACTATCACTATTTTCTATTAATATAAAATCATAAAACTTACGACATTTCAAATATGGAATAGAAAGATTGATCCTGCAAGCTAAATTTTCTATTTTTCTTTTTTAAAAACTGAGAAGGGCGAGAATCTTTCTAATAGTTGGATCTTTTAAGTCAAAAGATTAGATTAAAATTAAGATCTATGAATTGAGTTAGATGGTTCTCTTGAAGAGGGGTATGCAAGCAAGGAAGTGAAGTAACCTTTCTCACGTTTTTCTCAGGTTCTCGATTGTTTAAGAAGGCTTATCCCTAATTTATTGCTCTGGCGCTCTTATCTTCTTTCAACGCCATAACTAGAAAACGGAAACTGTGACGTGTTCCTACTCAACTATCTCTAACAAGCAGTATGGCGCCAAGGCAATAAACCGATTCCATCTCTTCTTTGATTCAGCGATTTAGAAAAAAATATCAAAGAAACCTAGGACAAACGTGAAAAGCAGAGTGAGATAGATGTTGTTCCGCACATGCTTATTGACTCTGCGATAGTGTTCGAAAATAATAAGTGGCTAAAATCAAACTTTTTTTATCTACAAGTTTACCGTCGTCGTCGGGGCCTTCGGCCCGACAAAGCTTAAGGCCTCAAAGGATTTTGATAGATCATGAGAGGCTTAACACAGACAGAGACAGACGCACTTTAGATAGATGAAACTCATTGAGCAGACTAGGATACAAATAGCTTTTACAAGACTGTCAGACAAGTTTTGGACAGAAATGATCTGAAAGTTCTTTTTGAAATTTAAGTGGAACGGAGAATGGAGAAATAACCGCTCAAAAAGGAATCGCCACATTAAATAGGAGGTGATGAGAATTTCGTGTGCGAAAGATACGTGGTTATCATAGGCTTAGATAAGCACGATCACTTTCCTAATTAGTGAGAAAAATAAGAAGATCCTAGCCAGAGAAAACTTCTCATCCACTTTATTGAAATAAAATTCGACTTAATAATGTTCATATACATTATCCTTTTTCAAGCCAGTAGATGGTTGTATTGGCTTTATTGAAAAAAAGATGCAGCAGGTGTACCTTATCGTACCTCAGCAAACGCTTGAAGAAGCGCTTGTAAAAATAAAAGATTATTGAAGAGCTTTTTGTTAGTCATTTTACTTATATTTTATCATATCATATTTTTTGACTAAATTTTATTGCATTATAAGCACATATGCATTCGCATCTCCTCATTATCCAACGGCAAACTCATTTTTTGAGCAATCCTATTGATAAAAGATGCTTGCCTATTGAAAAGTTGATTCTCTTTAAATAGAAATCCAATTTCTCAACTCAGACCAGCTTAACAGCTCGATAAGCCAGAGAATTCCAATGCTACAGAGCAGCTGGAATAGTAAAAGGTCAATTCAGTGTACTTTGTGTGGCTGAATTGAGTCAAAACGTCAAAAAATGTGAGAAAAAAACTTGAATTAATAAATCAAAAATGCAAGTCAGGGAGGGGGATTGAACCTGCGACCCTCCTGACAACATAAAAATTGAGTCATGGCTAGTGGGACCCCTAAAGGTTAATACAGGGTGTGAAAAAATTACGTGCGCCAAAGAAAACGCTATAACTTAATTTTTTCTCAAATAACTTATAGCTACATTTATTTTCCTAACAACTAGGGCAATAAGATTTAACAATCACAAGAGGTTTTCGAAGTGGCCCCCGTCAGCTTGTATGCAGGCGGCAAATCGTCTCTTTACAGAATCGACTGTGCGGCGCAGGTAGTCTACGTCTAGATTGTCTCATATTTCGATCAAAACTTTGCGCAACTCGTCCAAATTTTGCACTTTTCTATTCCTTGATTTCTTCTTCATATGGCCCCAAACAGAGAAATCCAGAGGGTTAAGGTCCGGGCTGTTTGAGGGGTAAAGATCTTTTGTCAGAAAGGAGCCAATTTTGGCCTCTAAAAAGCTAATTGTCGTTTTGACTCCGTGAGCCGGAGCCCAGTCTTGCATGAAGATCATATCTGGATGACTTTGCTTCCAGGGTAGAACAGCTTTCGTAAGAATCTCATCTTGGTAGACTTTAGCGTTAATTTTCGCGTTCTGCGGGATGAAAATCAATGGAGTCTTATCTGTGGAGCTTACGCTACCCCACACCATTAAACTTTTTGGAAAGAGGGCTTTTGTGGCAATTTTTCGTGCTCGAGTGTTCTTCAGATCAGGACTGATAAGTTGGCGACAATTTTAAGAATGCTTGGCGACCTCAACCGTGAAAACTTTCTCGTCAGACCAGAGGATATCTTCGATGCGACTCACTTGGAAAAATTTCAGTAATTTCTTGCATTTCTCCTCTCGATTTCTCTTGGCTTGGTCTGTAAGCACTTATCCATTTAATAATCGACAACTATGAAGTCCAAGTTTATTTTTAACTATTGATCGTACAGAAAATGTAGATATTTTGAGATCTTTGGCCATTCGATTCATGCTAACTCCGTCATTTCGTTTGATTCTCTTTTTGATGATTGCCCTCATTTTTCGTGTGTTGACTGCTCTCTTGCGACCTCGCCCAGGCTTTGTAAGGACATTTCCTTCTTCAAAGAATTGTTTCACGATCTTCTGGACGGTTCTTAGGGGCACACCAAGCCTTGAAGAAATCGAGGAATTCTTCATACGCTTTTAGCAAGTTGGCTGATCGCTTCTCGGCTAGCACATGCCTTCACCATAGCCTTAAAATAAAAACAAACAAATAGGCTAATAAAAGGCAATAAAACGTGAAGTAATTGCAGTTTAAAAAAATGTCGTGCAGTCCTACAACTTGATTAAAATTGCGTTTGAAGTTACGCGCACGTAATTTTCTCGCATCCTGTAGTTCCCAATAAAAAGTAAAAATAATTGTGTTTTTCGGTCTTCTTTTTTAGGCTTTTTAGGATTGTTCTTGATCATCTTCTCGAAAAGCGATTCTCTTCTCTGAATTTTAGATCTTCCGGTTGAATCCCAATCTTTATCCCTCAGAAAAGAAGGTATTTTTTTCCCTTTTGCCAACTCGATCAGCCAGCCAGAGTGGAAGCATTCGGGTTGCGAAGTAACCAAAACGCTGGATGGATCGACGCAAGCTGTCACTGACTCTTTCTGAGGATGATTTGAGGAGAAACAGTCGACAAACAAGTCAGTTTGCACCAGGTTTTATCCTCAGCTGGCAGGGTAGATCAGCAAACGCCGCAGCCTGAATCGGATGAGCAGTTGCGCGAAAGAATTAGGGCCATCATCTTTGAGGAGCAAATGCCGAAGACGATGAAGCCGCCACCGATTCCAGTGGCTTCTGTGACTCCGATGGTCTTCAGGAGCCAAGATGGCGAGGGACAACTCTATCGGCCGAGGTCTGTCGATCCAGGATTGCCCAAACTGAGTCTGGTAAAAATGAGTCTGGAAGCTTTTGAGAATTGTAGGAAACAACGACCCGACCGTATCATCGAATAAACAATCGGCAGTATTTCGACTGGAGCGACGAGGAGACAACCACTCGTCCACGAAGCAGCACTCACGAGGTCAAAACGGCCCCTGTGATTGGCAGAAAGTATTTGAAAGATTTTTGTTTTTTCTTTTCGAATTTGTAGATGGGACGATGCGATCGTCCACTCCAAGGATAATTGCGAGTTGTGCTCTTTGGCGAAGAAAGCCTTCAAGAGGGAGCAGAGGAAGATAAAGCCCAAGGGGAATATCTCCAAATATTGTGATGACCTCCGTGAATTTCAAGAAGAATTCAAAGAATAAATCTCTTTTTCTTCGCTTCTTGAAAACTTCAAATCAGATTTTTCTGTTTCTTAGAAGTTTGTAGTCACTTTGAGAATTGAATTTTTGGCTGAAAGCTGAAGCTTTTAGGCTTTTTTGAGTTGATTTTCAGGGAGGAAAAATTTCTAAAGCCCAGCAAGACTCCGGCTCAGCCAGTTCCGAAGGACAAAAGGGAAGAACTCCTAAAGCGTAGAAAGACTCAACCGATTTAGCAGGAAAAAGGTTGTATCCAAGGAGGGAAAGGCTTTTAAGCTCCAAGGATCGACCGATTCTGCCGGATAAAAAAAGAAATCTAAATAAAACTTCAAAAAAATATCTAAATATGGCTTTCTAGTAGCCCTTACAATGGAATTATTTTAGTTGAATCGAAAAATCCTTAGTATCATTCGATAGAGCATCAATTTCAGAGTCTTTTGTAACAAAAATTATAGTCTGTTTCAAAATCTGGTGACAAAACTGACTATAATGCTTTCTTGCTTAAAGGGGAACATCTCGTCCTCTTGAGCTTTTCCTTGGACATTTCTGAAGAATATTAAAATTGATTTTAGGCGAGGAGGAGACGAATTCGCAGCGCGGGTGACTATAAACTGTGAGAGACTGAATGGAGAAAAAATTCATTCAAATATGACAAAAGAATCAAGCTCATTGGAGAGAAGGAAGAGTCAGAAGTTTGTTCGATGAAGATTGTTGATGTCAAATTCATTAAATTAATCGAGTTTTAGGATTGATTGCAGCGGCCTTGGCTGTAATCGTTTAGTGGGAAAGTCAAGTCCAAGACATTTTAAAATTAATTTCCGAAAAAAATCTAAATTTACCTGTAATGAGTCGAAAGAGTACCTCTCTCAATCAGCTGCTTGCAAACATAGCAAAATTCAATTCCACAACTGTAATCGTTTAAAGCTCCGTTAGGTTTTATATTAGGCTGGCTAATTCGATTTTAACAACTCATAACTTTTTAGATTGGTCGATTGAGTTTTTGTGAGGAACAGAACTTGGGGGAAATTCGACAAAAATTGGCTGAAATTTCTTGAAGTTAATGCATCTTGCTGCAAAATCTCGATCTAACAAGGGAATATTCTGAGGAAACTATGCGATCTCGGGAAACGGTATATACCATTCGATGGAGCTTGGAAAGCACTCTCAGGAACCACTGTCTTTTTTAGAAACGTTAAAAAAGAGCAGAGAATTTTGATCCATTAACAACAAAGTTGGTAGGGCAGAAACAGATGATGCTTTGTCTAACTACATTAAAGATTTAGAAAATAAGGAATAAGATCTAGGCTAAAACACTTGAAAAAAATGCGGAACAAAAAATAAACAGAGAGGAAAGGGGTCGGGGATCGAGCCCGCGACCTAGAAAAGTCAAAGGATTTGCGACGCAGAACAGTACCACTACGCTACGACTTCGCATGTAAAAGAAGGTTGAATTACGCAAAATCTTTCGAAGGCAAAAAAAGTCTGCGAGTCGTCCACTTTCGGGGCATTTTTAGAGATGTTGGGGAGTTCCGAAAATTCGGAGAGTGGTTCCTGGGAGTGCTTTTCAAGCTCTATCGAATGGTATATGCCGTTTCCCAAAATCGCAGTGTCTTCAGAATATTCTCTTGTAAGAGGTTAGTCGAATAAAAAGTTATGGGCTGCCGAGATTGTCATCCCTCTTATTAGCCACTTCAGCAGAAAATCTAAGTCTTACCTAAGGCACTGCAAGTGATTGTAATCTTCTGTTTTCAAATAGTGAATACCGCATTTGGGACACACACAAGTCTTAGAATCAGTCATAATTTCTTCTCTGAAAATACTTTGACCGGAATGAGGGGATAAACTAACGCTACAGTATTTCTCCTTCTAGTTTTTAAAGCACTTTTCCTTTTTGGATCAACATCATCACAAGTTTTTTCCACATGTTGAGCGAAAGATATTTTACATATTCTGATAGTCTTTTTTTCTAGATTTGAGTCTTCTTACCGGCAGAACTGAGACAAACAAGCTGGATTTTGACAAGTAAAGAACTGCATTCGACTTGGATCTTGTTCGATAAATGCTCCAAAATGGCAATTCTCTTCCTTGCAGCTGAAAGGCTCTTTGCGTTTGGTATTTTAAAAAGCGAACTATTCTATTCCTTCAATATCGCGAAGAGCATCCTCAGTCATTCGTTTATCCAATTGATCAGCTGTGCTTCTATTCAATAGGGCGCGTTCAACTTGAGCATAGAGCAAAACTCTCGCACATCCAGTCTCTCCACATTTCAAGCCAGTACCATGCTCACCCAATTGGCCATCAAGAACCACGGCTGAGCAGTACCTTCGAACACAACCTTGACACAAAAAGTGCGTCTCTAAAGTTGGCAATTTTGATCAAAAGAGGGACTACCTAGATCGGTTCGATTATGACCGATTGGTGAACAACCGACCATATCTCTTTCATCATAAGTTTTAAAACAATCAACACAATCATACGCATAGCCTTCTGTTCTTTCGCCAAAGAGGTGCTCATTTCCGCGGGCATTTGGAAGATGTCGAATTTTTGTGGCTAAAAATTATGAATAAACTGGAAGTCGCCTAGAGGCTAAAGAAAAGAAAGGCTCTACCAACATTTGAAAAGCACCATGCTCCATGCGACTTCAGTGGAATTAGCTTTCCATCCATTCAAGTGGTTAATACAAAGTTCAGCATCCGCTGCATTTTTGAAGCTGATCGTTCCTCTTCCCTCAGATTTGCCATCAGGATATCGATAAATAGTAGCTGTAGCTGGTGCTTTATCCAGGGTCGTTTCGATCATACTCAGAAGCTCCTCTTTTTCAAGTCTAAAACTCGATTAATTTGGCAGAACTCCGATCACCGCTTGTTGAGCCCTTGGACATAAACGACATTGCGAACGATTGTTCTAGTCTGACTTGGTTGCTTATTGATTACCAGAGGGTTTGATAAAACCTTCGTATCTATAAAAGTGTCTTATCGTTTTTTTTGTGAATCACCTTCTCTCTCTAAATAAAACTCGACCGTTAGTTTATTTTTATAACCAGGAGGAGCTTTCCTATGATATTCTTCAATGAACTTACTAGCCTCGTCGTTACTTTCGAAAGTAATTTTACCCGAACCCTGAAAATTTGAATAAAACTTGGCTTTTTATGTCGCTTACATGGTCTGGGAAAATGACGACTAGCTCTTTCCCTTTATTTCCTTTTTTAATTTTTTGCTTTGTAATTGCCTTTAGATAATCTTCGTTGCAATTCTCTGGGAGGCCTTTGATTAGAACGCTGGAAGAACTGGCAGTGGAGGCCTGTCTAATCTGACGAACCAAATTGTCCTCATATGTTGGTCCGTTTTCTTAAAAAACAAATAGGTAAAAAATGAAGGAAAGAGCTAACTGTTTTTGTAATATTGTACTGTGAGCTTATTTGTGTGCCCGGGGAAGGTATTCCTATGGTATCTATCGATGAATTGTTTTGCGCTTAGATTCGTATTGAAGATTACTTGGGCGGAACACTGTAAATTTCTTTTTGTCCCTAAATTCTCTAAAAAGAACTGACAAATCCATTCTTTGGAGAGAAGACATTAATAAGAGGTTGATTGGTCTTTCCTGTGGCTATATCTTGCCCAGCAATATTCTGAATTTGAAACGAAGTCACATCTTTAGGAAGGCCTTTGATCATAACACTACTGCATTCCTTTATTTCCTCTTTGGGAGGCTTTGGCGTGTTACCTAATTTTATTGCTTTTTCTACTATTGAAACCCACTTTCGTTGATATTTCTGTCCTTTTCTATCCAGAAATAAATTTTTAAGCTGTTGCTGCTCATCGTTGGCTTTTTATTGTGCCAGCTATTCATAAATACTCTTGCATTTGCGATCGAAGTAAAGATCACTCGTGCGGATTTCTGGAAATAAAAAGTAAGTGTTTTGATTCTCTTAGAAGCTTACAAATCCGTTCTTTTCGGGGAATACTGTCACTAAATGTTTACCATCTTTATTTTTAGCTAAGTGTGATTCAACAGCTAAATTTTTAACATAATTAGCGTCAGCACTGAAAGGAGATTTTTAGCGAATTTCTGTTCGAGATTTTCCAACAAATGAAAGTCAAAACCTACAAGAATGGAAGTCCTTTAATCATCAAGCTATTATTTTCAGGCGCTGGGGTTCTTGGCTGAGAATTGGTCGAAAATCTAGAGCTAGAGATGGGTAATCCATAACTCCCAGTGTTTTCGTTGATTCTTTGAAGAGGCAGCATTTTCTAAAAAAAATCAATTGATAGAAGAACAAGACGAAAAGAAGAGCAGGACTAGCGCATTGCTAGAGATAACTCGGCGCACACAAGGCGTCATTTAATTCCGGTGAGAAAACATCTCATTCAACAGATGATGGGAAATTTGCTTGCTAATTCTACGACTAGGAGAAAAGTTCATACTGCATCTGTAGTTTGTTCAGATGGAAGAGATCAACGTTTTTTTGACTTTCTCAGGAGGTTCCGGTAGCCAGTAGCTCGAATTTAGAGAAGATTCAGCTCATTAGATTTAGTCCAGTTCAGTGACTTCACCACCAGTTTAGTTTAAAAAAAAGTTTATTTCCCTCACTTGTCAGTTTGAAAATCGATAAGAATAGACAGCTGAAAGGTCTTTTTTCAGCTCTATCATTCCATTCCATCGTCACCAGTGAATCTCCTTCTTGTGAAGTGATATTTGTCCGTTCGTCTGAAGCCTTGCCAAATCCTATCAGAATTCAGATAAACGGGAACGAAACTCGAGAGGAAAGGGGCCTCAAATTCGAAGGGAGAAGAGCCCAGGGTTTTTTCCAGAACCCAAATCGTCACCAAGACTGTATATTCATTTTATTCACAAATCACAGGAAGTTAAAGTTTAAGTTCAATGCTTAAAATTAAGCGCCGTCGAAGGTGACACAGCCCCATCTTGTTTTGATATTTTTAGGAGAAACTTTATGGACTCTCTTGTCTAACTGAAAATCAAAAAAAGGAGATCTCTTTAGAAGTTCTCTCTTTAATTTACTCGCTCAACTTGTCAAATCCATTCGGAAGATTAGGTAGTTTTCTGCCTTCCTCCAAAGAAGGCGGTTTTTATTGAGATATACCTGGCTGTTTTTTTCCGTTTTTAATCGCCTTACGGACCATTTCTGTTCAAACTGAGGAAACACCCGCTACAGCTCAATCGACTGTATTGAAAAATGATGAAGGAGTCAACTGTGACATTTCGATGTCTTGCATTCATTGCATTGCATTGTTGTTAAGGGAATCGACTACTTCAAGCCAACTCCCTTTTAATCCATGACAACTTGTAAATAAAATAATATTATTTGGACTAAAAGCTGCTGAAAAGCTTATTTTCACGAGAAGGCTATCTACTGGTTCTGTCTGAACACTAAGAAACCATAATAGCTTTTCCCTCTTCGACGGCTTGCTGTCATTTTTGTAGAGCGGGAGTTGATTGCTTCATTCCCGAGCGATGGCTTCAATGTCCAGCTTCCACTAAAATGCTGCAGAAGTTCGAGTTGAACTTCTGAAATTTCAGCAGCTGTAATCCTTGAGGCTCACAACAGATGACCCTTTTAAAGATGTTTATTTACAAACAAGACAATATTAGTATTCTAATTGGTTTTAGCAACCCTCATGCTGTATTTTTCTGGAACTTTGAAAAAAGATTCTTTATAGATCATATCGGAGAGAGGCTTGTCTCCGATCCTTTCAAATTTGTAATCCAAAAGAAGGTTTCCAATTATCTAAATAGTTTTTTCATTAGAATTATTGAATATTTACCAAATAAAGCTCTGCTCTTGCTAGAGATTCCCCAGGACAGGATCTTTTTCCAAGGGAGAAGGGAAGAACGTGCTTGTCGAGATCAGGATTTTGGAGGAATCTTGTTGGATCGAACTAGAACTCTCGAGGGATATTTTTGATTGCCTTACATCTGCTGAATTCTTGAATAATTTGTTGTTTTCCATGATAACTGAGATCTCAACAGCGATAGGAGTTCCTTTGGCTACAAAATGCCCTCCAACTGTCAGATCACTCGAAGTTTGGCGGAAGAGGTTGATCAAAAAGATGGAGGCATGTCTTTGAATTTCCTAAGATGAGTCAATTGTATCCGTTAGAATTATAGCTTTACCGTAATCAAGGCATTCAAGTATGGAGTATTCTTTTTATCTGTAAGGGAGAGTTGTCTCTTATTTTCAGTCACAGAAACGAGTTCTTTACGAGCCTCTTCTTGGATCTTTGGATTGTTTAGCATGTGAACAAAACCGGAAATAATTCTAAAATTGTTGTGTTTTTTCGTCAAGTAAAATGGTTACGTTATGGTTGTGGTCTCCTGTCCGGCCTGCCATAGATCCCAGAGATTGGCGACGAGAGTCTCTTCGGTATAAATTGAATCGGGATCTCTTTTCTCCTCCTTCATCTTCACAATGAAGCAATCCACATAGTCTTCTGGGGTTTCTCCAATCACATGATCTCCAGTTTCAATCGCCTTCAGTCTTAAAATCTTCTAACATATATTGAATTGAAAGAAAATGAACCTTGCAGCGACTTGTTTCTGGAGAAAAGTCTTGAGTGAGGTAAAAATATTACTAATCAAAGTCCACCTCTTCCTCAAATAGGGGACCTTCCACAGCCATTTATTGCCGGCGTAGAAGTCGATCACCGAAAAATCATTGACCTGGTCAGCTTCTTTCTTTAATCGGAAAAATTCCTTTTCGTCTTCCTAAATATTTTCATTTGGTTTCTGGGAAGAAATTACTTTTTCCAATCTCTCGTTGAAGAGAATCCGATTGATAATAGATCCCACAAGAAGTTCGATAAAATGATTCGTTTCGACGACATTCTCTCCATGGGCCAGCTTCCCATCGATGCCTTTCATCCTCAGATTATACTCCATCATAATTCTTTCTTCCATAATGCCTCTTCCAAGTCCAAAGTTTCGGAAAGTGTGGAGCATGAACCGACGATTTTCATTCCAGAAAGGTCCATTTGAGTTAATGATTCCAACTCCAGCTGGAGCCAGTTTTATGAGGAAGGGGAACATACCATTTATTTCATAGAGGAGAGTCGTAGCCCAACGATCAGCGAACTCATGGCCTCTTTTGACCATAGTCTCCTGAGCTAGCTCCAAATCGCAAATGTGAACAGTTGGGTCTGGGCCAAGCCAAAGGGTAAATACATTACCATATTTCTGGAATATTTCAATTTGTTTAAAAAGAAAAATCAAAAACCTTTTGGAGTTCCTTCATAACATTGACGATCCCTCCATGCTTCCTCATCATCAGAGCCAATTGAGGGAGGTTACCGATAAGTGGAAAGGGAATCGGGCCTAAGAGAGGCAGATGGTCATTATAAAGAACTCACCTGGAGGTACTGACTTTATTTTTTGAAACAATGAGATCAAAAGAATTGCCAAAATGGCCGTGAGAATCAAGAGCGTGAACATTGTTATGTCTGTACGCAGCTCTCGTCGCTTTTATTTAAATAGAACTTTTATCGAAAACAGTTGTTGACTGGGTCACAAAAAACCATTTTAGCACACTAAACACACTTCCTGTGTTGCCTGTTTGCCTCAGCGACGAGAACGATTGATTTGTAGTTTTTGCCAAAAAATAAAGTTCAACTCTAATGTTGTGCAATTGGTCACAACCTGCACCGCCGATCCCTGAACTTTATGGATTACCCAGCCTGAATCGGATGAGCAGTTGCGCAAAAGAATTAGGGCCATCATCTTTGAGGAGTAAATGCCAAAGACGGTGAAGCCGTAAGCTGTAAGACATTTCGATGTCTTGCATTACCACATTTTAAGGCGCTGAGATAACGTCGAGTTGGACAGCTGCAAATTACGAGACTTGTGCTGGTGAGATTCTTTCGTCTAAAACAGATGAAATCACTCTTTCGACTAATTTAACCCAGAAACAGTTCGAAGAGATTTTCTCTAGTTTCCAAAAAAATTTACGGTTTAAAAGTCATCGTAACTGGAAACCCGCATCTCACGCACTTGGCATTGACGTTCCGAATTTGTAAGTGAATTTTAATCAAACTATATATAGTGTCACAGTAATTCCATCTAAACCTTCAATCTTTGAAATATCGAACAACCCGAATCTAGAATTCATTGAATTGACTCTTGAAAATAATTATAAAAAACAGTTTACTCTTGTGATAAAAGGGAATCCGAATTTACCTCGAGAAGTTTTGGGTGACATCACGAAGAATTTTACATCGTTGATGGCTGTCGATTCCTACATCTAAAGCCGGAAAGGTCTGCTTTTCAAAGTCTAAAAGTAACCTCTTTAGAATGTGGCTTTGGAAACGAGGCGATTAGATTCCTCTCGAAGCTATCCTTCATCACAGAAAATACGACAATCGGTCGAGGAGGAGCGGCTCACGGATGTCCAAAAGGCGGCCATCAGATTACCTCTAATCAATTTCTATGAAGATCCGCCCGAAGTACTGAGTCAAGTTTGAGAGAAAAAAAAACTATTGAAATGCGGTAAAATATCGGAGGAAGGTGAGTCATTTGAGCCACGCAGATCATCTAAGCATTTGTGGATTCTGATAAATAAAATCTCATGCAAGTCTGATCAACATTGAGGGAGAGTTTGAACACCTCACAGGGACGGATAGGTAGGGTCAATAATACGGGCGCGAATCGCACTTGTACAATCTCGGCAGTGCTCGCACATGACCTTATCGTTTCTTCTCCACCATTAAACTTACCTGGCTGGGAGTTCGGCGTGATCAAGAAGACGTCGGCTCCATGGCGAGGCTATTCCATTGCACTTCTGGAATGGCTGACCCGTGAGGCAGCCCCGAGACGGGGTTCGCCTACAGCTAAATTTTTGCGTTCGGGGATGCGTTCGCGCATCCCCCAAAAGTTCGAGGAAATCTGGGGAAGAACTTCTTTAGGTTTCGTTGAGATAAACCTCGTAAAATAATTATAGGTTCACTCCCTAAATTGGCGTATCTTGACCGGGTGAGATTCTTTTGGGCTGAAATCACTTTTATCTAAATCTTGCATTTGACCTTATTTTGCTCTATAATCTAGCCAGGCAAGCTTGTTGAGTAGAAAATGATAGCCTCATCTCCAAAAGTGGTGTGATCCGAAATTTCAAAAACCCGAGCTATCAAAATTTGGTGAATAATGCAGTTCGATTTTGTGATTCCAAAACACTTTAAATCTCAAAAAAGGCAAGAAATGAGCCGAGTTATGGCTTAAAAACGCGCTTTTATCCTAAACCTGGTGAAAACTGATGTCTTCTTTGAGTCATATTTCCACGAATTTATGGGTAATATCAGATAAAAGTGATTTCAGCCCAAAAGAATCTCACCCGGTCAAGATACGCCAATTTAGGGAGTGAACCTATAATTATTTTACGAGGTTTATCTCAACGAAACCTAAAGAAGTTCTTCCCCAGATTTCCTCGAACTTTTGGGGGATGCGCGAACGCATCCCCGAACGCAAAAATTTAGCTGTAGGCGAACCCCGTCTCGGGGCTGCCTCACGGGTCAGCCATTCCAGAAGTGCAATGGAATAGCCTCGCCATGGAGCCGACGTCTTCTTGATCACGCCGAACTCCCAGCCAGGTAAGTTTAATGGTGGAGAAGAAACGATAAGGTCATGTGCGAGCACTGCCGAGATTGTACAAGTGCGATTCGCGCCCGTATTATTGACCCTACCTATCCGTCCCTGTGAGGTGTTCAAACTCTCCCTCAATGTTGATCAGACTTGCATGAGATTTTATTTATCAGAATCCACAAATGCTTAGATGATCTGCGTGGCTCAAATGACTCACCTTCCTCCGATATTTTACGGGGTGGATATCTTGAGGTGAAGAGATCTTCGGGTGACTTACAAATCGGTTAGAACTGACCTTATTTTTTGAAAGTCGGATATAATCTAAAATAATCGAAGCTTATTGAAATGGAAGTAGAAGAGGGGACGCCTGTTGAAGAGCCTCCGATTAAAGTGAAAAAGTCGCCTTTGGTCTTCCACTACTTGAGCTATTATCTAGGCGATCCAGTCAGTTTTTTTGTTGTTGTTAAAATAGACTCGTTGTTTTCCAGTGGCAACAGCTTTGTCTTCTTTTTCGCTGGAAGAAAAGAAAGGATTTTGTCGAATTCTTTGGGACGAAGGAAGAGCCGTCAAAGACGAATGCGAAGAGCCACATGATGAGATTCTATCAGTCTTTTGAAATGAATTGCGACTGAATGAATTCGTTTTGTCCATATTTTATGGAGAGGTGGCGATAAGGGGAAGGTGAAGAAGAAAAGTAGTCACGGCGGGCCCAACTTGTTTTTCCCTCTTTTTTACTCTTGTCCACTCCTGTCATCGATTCGATCGAAGAACGGAGAGATCTTTGAAATCCTCTCTCCACGGATTAAGGTATTTCCCGCTGCAATTTTGTTGGCTAGATTCAGTGATTTTCCTACTCTTTTTGACCATTATTTTCCCAGAAATTTAGACAAAAATAGACTCCAATTTTGCTGGAAAGAAGTTATTCCTTTTTTGAGCCATTCTCCTCCCCTTCGAATGACCATTTGCCTCAAAAACGGAGATCATTGTTTGACTTTGTGTCGCCGGAGCCGAACTACAGACCAATTATCAGCTTCTCGGCACCTGAACAGCATCTCTGATAAGCTTATGTCCTTTTCAATTTTTCTTTCTCTACTCTCAACTAAAATCTCAATCAATTCTTTCAGTAATTAGATCCAAAAATGGGTACGATCTACCGGTCGGAGATTATGTCCCTCTGCCAGGTCTTCCTGCAGACCGACTCAGCCTATCAATGCGTCGCCGAGTTGGGCGAATTGGGGCTAGCTCAATTTAGAGATGTAAGTTGAGTTGAGTTTTTTGAGGGAAACAAGACTTCCAGTTGAATGAAGAATTGAATTCTTACCAGAAGAAGTTTGTCAATGAAGTCAAAAGATGCGAAGATATGGAGCGCAAACTCAGTTAGTTTTATTCCACAAAATGCCTACAGTAATAATTAAAAGAACCCCTCAAAAATACTTCTTCAGAATTCGGGCAAACCTCGAATTTTGCCAACTTTTTTAGTATAGTTTAGACCCCAATTTTACATACATTTTTGACTAAAAGCTCCCCTTAAATAAGTACAATAATTTAACGTAAAAATGAAGATCTTCCTTTGTAGATTTCATCAAAGAAGAAGTAGAAAAGGACGGAATTCCGATCCCGGATATGAAGGACTATATCCCTTCTCCCCAGCCTCGTGAGATGATTGAACTCGAGGTTTTTTCTCTCTCTCTCTTTTGTTAGTGAAAATGACCCTCTCTAGGCGAATTTCGACAAGTTGGATGAGGAATTGAAGTCGATCAACCAAAACACGTCGACTTTGACGAAGAATCATATTCAACTGCTTGAGATGAAGGCTGTCCTTCAGCGGGTTCAAACCCTTTTGGATGTGGTAAGTCTTGAAGATCTGAAACCAATTGCCGGTCTTTCGTCTTCTCTTATCTTTGGGAGTGACGCAACGGGGAGTTCCTTATGATTGAAACATTTGCAGTCGGCTAAGAGAGAGGCAGCCATGTCGATTAGTGAAGCAGCCAGGGGAGAGGCTGGACCATTGACCATCGGATTGAAGAATGAATTCGACAAGGAGATGAAGCGAGATGACACCGAGTTGAAGTTCGTTTGAGACAGAAAGACAAAACAAATTCGAGAGAGTTTACAGAGAGATTGGAAGAGACTTTTTTGACGAAAATATCAAGTAAAAATAGGCTTCTTTTTAAGAGTCTAGAAGGCAAAAAGTCTACAGTAAATTCTCCCACTTCTCGCTTAATTTTCCTAAACTTCTTACAACTTTTATAATTTCTAATGTTTTACAATCTTATAGAGGAGATCAAGCTCTACAACTTTGTAGAACTTCAAAATGTCTAAAAACTATTTAAAACTTAAGAAAAATAGCTACTTTTAGGCTAGAGCAACTCTAAAAGAGCGGTGGTTCGCCAAGAAGTCTAATTTTCTGATTATTACCACAATTTTTAAGAAAAAAAACATTATTTTCTGCAACCTTGTAGAGGAGAACAAGGGCTACAATTTTGTAAAGCAGCAGAAATTTCCAAATTAATAAAAATTTAAAATAATCAACCTAGAAGTTGAAGAATTTACTGTAGAAAAGCGTAGGCTTAGCATTTGATTGTATCTAGCGTAAAATTTTGCTTTTGAATGAAGCTTGAAAAAAATAGTAGAACTAACTTAGCAAGTAGAAAAAACTGCGTAGCTTTGCTTGCTTGGCCTGGCTTTTTAGTCCAAAAGATGTCCCAAAAGCGAATTTTTCCAGGTTTTTGACGGGAGTAATCAACCGAGAGAAGGTGCTCTCCTTCGAGAAGACAATGTGGCGTATGTGTCGAGGAAAAGTCTTCGTTCGAACCGTCGATGTCAACGAGGAGACTGACGTCTTCAATGTATTTCCAATCTCTTTTGAAACTGAAAAATAATCTAATTTTTTCAGCTGAATAAGAACTATCTGGGAAAAGCGGTGTTTATTCTCTTCTTCTCGGGAGAGCAGCTGCGCATCCGAGTCAAAAAGATCTGCTCCGCTTATCACGCCACCGTCTACAATTGTCCCGAGGATAAAGTCGAGCGCCAAGTCCTTCTCGATCAAATCAATGTCCAAGCGGCTGACATGGAAAGCGTCATCAACAAAACCTTGGAATACAGAGGGTAAAACGTCCGCCGAAATCATTAAAACCAAAAAAATAGGAAAATAATCACCGCGGCTGCGTTGAATGTCGCGACTTGGAATATCCAATTGATTAAGCTCAAGTCAATTTTTCACACTTTGAATATGTTCTCGGTGGATGTCACTCAAAAGTGTCTAATTGCTGAATGCTGGGTTCCCAGCGATGACATCTATCTTGTCCGAGATGCTCTCAAACGAGGAGTGGTGCGTTTTTTGCTTTTTCGCTCATCATTTGCCAATCAATAGAGCACAATTTTCTACGTCGAATGATACCAAACAAGGCACATTTTCTTTCACACTTTCTAACTTTTTCCAGGAGCAATCTGGAAGTCATGTGCATGCGGTTTTGAACGAGATGGAGACTCACAAGACGCCTCCAACCTATTTCCGTCTGAACAAATTCACCCAAGGATTTCAGAATATCGTCGATGCTTACGGTACAGCCAACTATCGAGAAGTCAATCCCGGTTTGTTGTTTTTTTTCGTTTGGTTAAATCTCGAATTTTCCAGCTCCTTGGACGATCATCTCTTTCCCATTTCTTTTCGCCGTTATGTTTGGCGATTCTGGCCATGGAATCATCATGCTGACTGCCGCTTCTGCTTTCCTCATCTTTGAGAAGAAGATCATCGATGCGAAAATTAAAGACGAGATTTTTAATACCTTCTTCGGCGGGCGATATGTCGTCTTTTTGATGAGTCTCTTCTCCATTTACACTGGACTACTCTACAACGATATCTACTCCAAGTCGATCAATATCTTCGGCTCGTCCTGGAAAGTTCCCAACGCTACTGGGTAAGCTCATTTTTGGCGATTCTATTCAATTTTCAGGCCGGCTTTCCTGGACGCTATGATGAAAGACGCAGCCAATAGTGATCAAAAAGATCCAGACCTCACCTGGGCGCCGGAGGAGTCTTTCCCCTTGAATAATGTACCGTATCCGTTTGGTTTGGATCCCGTCTGGAATGTCGCCCTCAACAAGTTGAATTTCCTCAATCCGATGAAAATGAAGACGTCGATTCTCCTCGGAGTCGGCCAAATGTTCTTCGGAATTTTGCTCTCTCTCGCCAATTATATGTAATTCCTCCAGCAATTCCTCTCTTATTTGTAGTCATCGTCGATCACTGGTTGATACTTTCTTCGTCTTTCTTCCGCAAGTCCTTTTCCTTGGTTGCATTTTCATCTATCTTTGTGTCCAGGTTGTTGCTTTTTCATTAAAAACTAGTTGTATTTTAGATCGTACTGAAATGGATTTATATCTACGTCTTCCCGTCAATCCTATGGGGAACGAAGCAATATCTCTATCCGGGAACTTATTGCGCTCCTTCGCTCCTGATCAATCTGATCAGCATGTTTATGCTCAAAAAAAGAGATCCCGGATTTGTTACATTCAAATTGGACCCTAGCAAAGGCATAGGAACGGTCAATATCAGCGGTGTTCCATACCAATACACCATGTATGATCAGTGCTATCAGCAGCAATGGTATCCCAATCAGGTAGTTTATGCGACAAATCAATCAAAAATGAGTCCAGGATTTGGTTGAGATGGTTCTGCTGGGTATTGCAGTCATCTCGGTGCCGGTTATGCTTCTCGTCAAGCCGTTCTACATCCGCTGGAGACACAATCGCGGTCTTCCCATTGATCTTGGACATGGCGATGAGGATGGCGATCACGAGGTAACCATAGCTCATTTATTTGTGGGAAGTTCTTGATCTCCCCTACAACTTTGTAGAAGATCATTCTCTCCGAAAATTGCAATAATACCCCAGAACTGTTGAATTTCTTTGCGAGACTCTTATTTTGAGCCGTTGAGGGTTATTATAGTCTAAAAATGAGCATTTTTCCAATTTTTGAGTGAATTTCACAATGTTATATGTTCTACAAAGTTGTAGCTCTTGATTTCTTCTATAAGATTGTAGAACATCAAAAGACACAAAAATTAGACAAAGTTATCTCAAAATCGTGAGCTATGATAATAATTCTGAAAATTCGATTCAAATTAAGTTGAAAATCGACAAAAATTCATCCAATTGTTTTAATTCTGTTGCAGTTTTCATTCGGAGATGTCCTTGTCTACCAAGCCATTCATACGATCGAATTCGCCCTGGGTTGCATCTCCCATACGGCTTCCTATCTCCGTCTTTGGGCTCTTTCTCTAGCCCATGCTCGTAAGTTTTCCACATTTTTTTAAACTCAAAAATTTCAGAGCTATCAGAAGTATTATGGGGTATGTTATTGAATATTGGACTAAAAATAGGTGGTTGGGGAGGAGTTGCAGGAATCTTTATCCTTTGGGGATTCTTTGCTTTCCTTTCGGTTTGTATTCTTATTTTGATGGAAGGGTTGTCCGCCTTCCTTCACGCCATTCGTCTCCATTGGGTCGAATTCAACTCCAAGTTCTACGGAGGAGCTGGACATCCATTCGAACCGTTCTCCTTCTATAAGATCATTCGGGTCGCTGAAGGATTGGATGTTTAGATTAATAGAGAGAGTCTGTATAGTGTAACATATTAAATTGTTTCTGTTTTTTCTTCTTTACTGTAAATCTTCAAAGCCAATTAATTCCTCTCAAATACTCCTACTCCAAGTCAAGTAAAAGCGATTGAAAGAGGGCCAAAATAGGGTTAGAAGTGTTTATTCAATAGGAGAGATTTCAGCCTATTTTCTACCTTTTGATGAGTTTATATCGAGCTGAAAAGGTCCTTGAAGCATAGCTTAGAGTTATTCTTTCCCCTTGAAACTGCAGAGACTACAAAGGTGAATCGACCCCTTTTCTTTGTACCTTGTATCGATTGTTTTCCCTATCAGCCGACCCTTCTCTCTCACTCTCGTTGTCCCGAGAAATGGTCTACAACTACGAGTTTGTTCAAGTCGAAAATGTTGGCGATTTTGTTGTATCCGTCAAGCTCAATCGGCCCAAAAAAATGAATGCTTTGAACGACAAAATTTGGGGGTTTGATTTCATTAAGTTTGATAGTTTTTTTTTCCAGAGAAATTGGAGATGTCTTCACTCGTCTTGAAGAAGATCAAGATTGCCGAGTTGTCGTCCTAACTGGAGAAGGAAAAGCCTTCACTAGCGGGCTTGATCTAGCCGGTAAGGCCACATGGATACCGCAGGGAAGAAGTTTCAGGCGGATTAACTGATATGTTCAACATCGAGGGCAGCGAAGTAGCTCGTCCAGCAAGAATTCTAAGAAGGAAGATTCTCTGGATGCAGGAGTGCTTCACCAAAATTGAAAAGGTTCGTCAAAAACATTGAAAAAATTAATTAAAATTCAGCTCTCAAAGCCAGTAATAGCAGCAATCCATGGAATTTGCTTTGGAGGAGGAGTCGACATCATCTCTGCCTGCGATATCCGCCATTGTACCGCAGATGCTCTCTTCTCTATCAAAGTACGAGAGAGAAAATCTTGAGATTACCGTTGTTTTTTATAGGAAGTTGATATCGCCATTGCTGCTGACGTTGGAAGTTTGAATCGACTGCCCAAAATAATTGGAAACGAGTCGTGGCTGAAGGATATCACCTACACAGCCAGGAACTTCGGAGCCGAGGAGGCCTTCCGTTTTGGTTTGTCATTCTAAAAATCGTTTTGGAGTTTCAGAATCGAATTTTAACCCATAAAAAAAGGAGAAATTTTCCAGATTTGGTGTCAAAAGTGCACAAAAATCGTGAGGAAATGCTGAAGGAAGTTTTCGATTTGGCCCGTTCGATTGGAAAGAAAAGCCCAGTGGCTGTTCAGGGAAGCAAAGTAGTTCTAAATTATTCGAGAGATCACACAGTTGATGAGAGTTTGAATTATGTGGTTTGTTCTCCTTCACCCTCTGCTGATCAAATCTTTTAGGCAACTTGGAACTCGTCGCAGCTCTTCACTGAAGACATTCCAGCAGCTGGAGCGGCTACGATGACTAAGCAGCCAGCTCCTCCGTTTTCTAAGTTATAAATCTGTGTGTACATAAATAAAGGGAGCAAGAGAGAGGGAAACTTTACACTCGGACGGAGGCGAGGGATGGACACAACTCCCTCCCTCTCTCTCGTGTAATCGGCAGCTGACACAATTTTTCATGTGCGGCAAATCATTTGAATGTTCTCGTCGTATCGTTTATTTCTATCTGCTTCGATTTATATCAGCTTCTTCTCTCCATCTGGCTGGAGCATTCGGCTTTCAAAAGGGGAACATGTTTTGAGGCTTTTGACAGCAACATTTTGTCGAATTTAGACAGCGAATTTTTCTTTGGAACAAAAAAAACACAACAAACCCCCTAGCTTAGGTGAATCTTTCCCTACAGATTTCCTTAAAATAGAAGGCTAATTTCTTCTCTGCAGAATGGGTGATAACGCCTGGGATATGATAGAGGGAGGGCGATCTTCTGTCCCTCGGAGGTCGATGTCTCCAGCCAGGACTAGTCACATCGATTCTGAAGTCAATTTTGAAGACATCGATCTGCAGGTATTTTTGATAAGAAGAATCTTTTGATTTTCCTCCTCCGCTTTAGGCTTTGGGTATTGGGCGCCAAGAGATAGAAGAAGCAGAAAGGGAGCACAGAAAAAGAAGCAAGTAGGGAGTCCTTTTTTCCTCGAACTTTTTGGGGTTTAGATCCCCGGCGATGGACAGCATTCGGAAGCTTTCTCGGCGAGTCTTGGAGCGAATGCATGTCCTCAAAAAGAGGGATGACTTCTTCCTTTCTCCCGAATCTGAGCTGGAAACATTGAATTTTGACAACTTTTGTGCAAGGTGAGATTGCAGCTTCCAGATGGAATTATTTCCAGGCCGAAGGAGTTCTTCCGCGAGCCGAAGCCTTTCTCCTTCAGAGAACTCGGCTGGTTAGCCAAGCCGGAGCCAACAAAACCAGAGAAATGGTAGGTCTTTTCTTCTTTTGTAAAATAGAATTAAATAAATAAAATTCTTCCAGTTCTTATCTTTTCCGAGGAATTTCAGTCGAAGAAGAAGATGATTTCCCCCCAAATATCGAGGTATTTATCCTTTTTTTTCTAAAATTTTGTCATAAAGTTGGATCGAATTCCCGATTACGATCACTGGTGTCCCGTACATGGAAGTCGTCGCAGAATAGCTCGATCTCGTCTCGTCACAATGCAATCCATCATGAGCAGCGTTGATAATGAAATGCCGGAGAGTTATGAGTCTGTATTTTTTATCTGATTTCCCCTAAAATCAAAATTTACAGTCAAGACTTCGTCACAAAATTGGTTCGACAAGCCCGAAAGAACAAAGAGCCGCCGCAAATTCGACAAAAAAACGAGCGAACAATGAGAAAAATCCGCTCCAATTTGTGGATCATCTCGCTGGCTTTTTTATTCCTTTTCACCGCTTTTAACGGCCTCCAGAATTTGCAGACAACCGTCAATCGCGAACTCGGAGCCGACAGTCTCATGTAGACAGAATTTTACTGTGGAATATAGAAGAGATTCCAGAGTCTTCTATGTCTCCCTGGCTATTTCTTCCATTTTTGTGCCGAGTTTTATGATCGATCGACTTGGCTGCAAAATGACCATCGCCACCTCTATGGCCATCTATGTCGTCTATTTAATCGTCAACGTCAAAGCCAAGTCAGCTTTTTTTAGCTTTCGAAGGGAAGATTTGCCCTCATTTTTGAATGAAGGGAGGTTACGATAGATTTGCAGCTATTATTCGCTCCTGCCGGCTTCTGTGCTGGCCGGAGTTGCCGGTGGCTGTATTTGGGGAGCTCAATGCGTCTACATAGTCGAAATGGGTATGAAATATTCACGTTTGAATTATGAAAACTCGCATACGGTCATCTTCCGGTGAGTTGTTGCTTTGCCCATCGTTTTTTAAAGCTAAAAATTAAAGATTTTTTGGCTTCTTCTTTATGATTTTCCATATGGGCCAGGTGATTGGCAATCTGATCTCGTCATTTATTTTGTCGGCGGCAATTCGGAAAAATCCTGTGGAGGATAGCGTCGACAGGACTTGTGGCTATCTCTTTCCGGAGAATGAGACTCTCCTCTCGCCGAATGCCTTCTCCAATTTGACACCTCCTCCACCGAGGGTCTACACTGCAGGTCATTTTTTAATCAAATTTGCGGCAAAACGCTACAGTATAGTTTTTTTCAATCAAATCTCCCATTTTTGTATCCTATTTTTCAAGAATAAAAGCGACAGTATTCTCCTAAAATAATCTCCTATTTTTGGGTTCATTCGTCACAAAAAAAACTACAGTATTTTCCCAGATAAATTGCTGTTTTTCAGTGCTCCTGGCCTATCTAGCCTGCGCCATAATGTCTGTGATGATTCTGACGATGTTCCTCAACGCTCTAACGAAGGATATGATCAATCGCCAGCGAGCTCCCTCCTTCGACCCGGAGTTCCTTCGCCTCCTCTGGGAGAATCGCCAAAATTGTAAAGTTCTCCTCCTCGTGCCGCTGACTCTCTTCAACGGAATCGGAAAGGCCTTCGTCCATGGTGTTTTCACCAAATCTTTCGTTGCTTGCGGCCTTGGAGTCGGGAAGATCGGCTTCATCGGCGCGGCATTTGGCCTCTCAGATGCAGTTTGTTCACTTGTCTTCGGCCCTTTGATCAAACTCTTCGGACGAATGCCACTTTTTGTCTTTGGAGCCGTCGTCAATCTGCTGATGATTTTGACTCTTATGGTTTTTTTGAAGTTAAAACAAAAAAAGAAGGAGACAAATTCAGATTTGGCCGCTAAATCCTGCTGACACTGAGATTTTCTATGTTGTCGCCTGGGTTTGGGGAATGGCTGATGGCGTCTGGAATACTCAAATCAACGGTCAGTCAAATAGCTACAATAAACCTCTTTGGGCTTCAGGGTTTTGGGTAGCTCTGGTCGGCCGTCATTCTCTCGACTTCGCCTTTACGAACTACAGAATCTGGGAGGCGCTGGGCATCGCCTGTGGCTATTTTATGGCTCGAAATTTAACTGTAAACGTCTATCTTTTAGTCTCAGCTGGCTTTTTGCTTATCGGAATGGTTGGCTATACGACTCTCGAGAATTTTGAACTCGTCAAGGTGAGCCTCCTTATTTTTAATGATTTTCCCAGAATTATATCAACCAAATGCTGAGTGTGGTGATCTTCTCACAGGAAAAAGGGGCCACTTCGATGGATGTCTCCCTGATCAGCACAAAAATGACCAAATCTGCGGATGCTCTCAAATTGTGATCTCACTCTTTTCGATAAAAATTTTCCCTCAAAAAGAAACTCTTCCCCCACCCTCTCTCTCTTGCCGCCGAAATCTTCGTAAAGTTAATGGAAGACTGGTGCCAGCTGGTCGGAGCTCTTTTACCCAAATTTTCAATTACCACCTCTCTCACTCTCTCGAACGCTTCTCTCTACTTTTAGATGTTGTGATTGGGCAACGAACTTAGGGGGCTCAATTCACTTACGCTAGGGGGGCAAATGTTCTTTGTTCAGCTATTTTTCACGGAGATTGTGGATTTTAAAAAAAAAAAAAAGCTTCTTCGAAAGATCAACTCTTTGGCTCGAAGATGTGCGATTTTTGGGGCTTCTGGCTCACCAAATTTGAATTTAAAAAAACCTCCTTCTCAACTAACTCTAGAGATCTTTTGATTTTCCCCCTACTAAAATGTGAAAGAGGCCGTTTCTTCCATCAAAAATCTTAACATAAACGAGTCGTTTTCCCCCTCCGCGAAGAAATAATCCTCATCATTAAACTCCGAAAGATCTGATAGACTCCTGGTGACCATTAATCCATCTCTTCTTCTAATAACTTCCCTTCTAGTCTCTCATCTATCAAAGACTTGAGGATCAACAGAACCCAATGATCTCTCCTTCCTTATGAGTTCTAGTGTCAGTTCGTAATAATCGCTCCTCGTAAATCTCGAGTCTTTTCAAAGGGCTTTCAAGCAGCTGTCTTTCCATTAGTTATGGCCAAAGATTAAAGAGATGTGTTGCTTTAATCTTGGGAGAAATAGCCTCAAAATTATAAGGAGAAACATCCCTTTTTTAATTGTTGAGGGAGGATTCAAACAGACATTTTTGGCTATTGAATACGCTATTTTGATAGTTTTCGCCGTGGGAGCCTTCTAGTAAATCAGAAAATAAAAACTTTTGCTGGGGAGTTTTAGACGATTTCTAAAACTGATAAAACAGGCGTCAAAATAGCTTTTAAATCATCAACCGCTAAAAAATAGGGGTGCGCATCTTTTAAAGCTTTTAAAATGGTAGAGATTGTGATGAATATGTCAAGGCATACGGTAACCTTTTTTTTCTAAATATGAGCTTCCTTCTCGGCTATCTCCTTCTTCCAAATTCAACCTATCGACTCAAGGTGAGAACCATTTCTCTCTCCTTCGAATTGACTCTGAGATGGGACTCCCATTGGCTACTTTGAGGTATCTCCCTCTCTCTCTACCCTGTTTCCGCTCTTTGTTTTGTCAGTTCATTGGCCTCTCGTCGGAGAACTTTAGTCGTGAAAAAGAACCAAATTGTAGCTCTCCTCGTCGCCTTTTACGACTAAAGCCTCCATCATAAAGTGTCAATTGCTGCCATCTGCCCTCTCTTTCCCTTCCTTTTCCAGCTTCTCTCAGGTAGCCTTGTTTTGGCAGCGTTTCCTGCAATTATGGTCGTGCCCTCCCCCCTTGAGGAGACACTGAAACTTCGATTCGGATATTTGAGACATTCGCCGTCCGTCTGTCAGCCTCATCTGCATTTAGATGATCTCCTCATCAAATTGAGAGATATTTTTATAGTCTTTTGGTCTTTCTTTTCTTAGGGTGAGGAGCCACGCCATTGCTAATTGCAAGTCCTCTCTCTCTTTCTCTGTATTTATATCTCATTTTCAGAGACCAAAAATTTGATTCCGGGAGTTCTAATTGTCTTTGCAATGATTCACCTTCTCTCCCTTGTTTATTTTCTCCGTTTCTACAATTTTTAAAATATTCTATTCGCTTGGAGAAAGAGCTGAAATAAGAGATGACTCATCTGTCGGATTGTTTACTTTTTTGAAGAGATCTCCTCATGGGAATTTTAAAAATAGTTTTTAATTTGACTTTTATTTCAAACTGTGAAGCCTTGGAAGAATACAAAGAAAATATCCAAAATGATCAGTTTTGACTGCAATCCCCTTCAAGAACACCTTCAGCTTTTTGTCAAAAAGAAGCTATAAAAGTTATCGATCGAAATGAAACCCAGAGAACTAAAGAGACTTGGTTTCTTTGCTCAATTTTGATAGGATTAGGAAAAAAAAAGCTACTTTTGGCAATCTACTTCGATTTTTTTAAAATCCTTCTTTCCAAAGAGAAATTCTCAAATGGCATAAAATCTCTAAATTGCATATTTGTAGCCGTTGATCTCTTCTACAAGAATGCAAAAGTTGTGAGAAATTTTAAGAGGATCGAGCTAAAAATTGAGGCGTGGGATGCACTTCTATGAGAGAGTTTACAGTAATCCTATTTTTTCAAAGCCGGTATTCTCCTTTAAAAAAATGCGGTAAATGTCAAAAACAGGTTGGAGCCTCTTCTGGCTATAATTCTCTAAAAAATGTAGTGAATTTCCACCTGTTCTCCTGGCTAAAAGACAGCAATTGAAGTTATTGATCTTTGGCCAATTTTTTATGGTGGTTCTCCCCTGAAAGTGTTGAATTGTCGGTCAAAGACTAGAATTGTTCTTGGCTCGTAATTAGAAGGAACACGCAATGTCACAAAAGAGTCTCCTCCCATCATAAACACCCCAGGAAGAGGAAGTTCTCCTTTAATTTGTTAAGAGAAGAGTCTCTCTCTCTCTCTCTCTTTGTTTCTCCCAGGAAAAAAGTTCCGGTTTCATAGCAAATGAACCAATCTCTCTCTCGTTTTGGCAATTAATGTTTGATCACGGTTATTGTGGAAAACACCACTTGGGCAAACTGAGCACCCCCAGCAGCAGCAACTTCTCAGCTTCTCGCAGGAGGAGAGAGATGATCCAAATGGACTTGATGCACGACACGCAATCCTTTCTTTTGTTTACAAATACTCTCCTGGTCTTTTCTTGATCTTACATGTGTCCGACGCATTTTAAAATTTGAGAGTTGTTTTAAAATAAACGGCTCAAATCCTTCAATACAAGGCAGAAACATTTGCTGTATTTCTTGTAATAAAAGCCTCTCTGCTCGCCCACGATTTTTCGATAGCTTTTGCAATAATTTTATCATTTTCAAGCCTTTTCTGCAATCGATCGAGGAGATCAAAATCTATTGAATTATGTGAAGACAAGCGAAAAATTCCAAAAAAAGCAGAAGAAGCCTTTTTAGCAGTAATTCTAGTGGGAATTTATCTGCTTTTGGAAGGCTAGGGTACGGTAAGAAGGCCTTTTATTTAAAACTTTTGAATCAGTTGGTGGCGAAGACAATTTTAGCCATTTTTTCTCCTTTAAACGTGGACTACGGTAGAAGATGGCGCTTTCCTTGATATTCCTACAGTAATCCAATCCTTTACTAGCCTAATTTCATATTTTCTATTAGTTCACCTCTAAGGAAGCAGATTTCTGATCTTCCACTTCCTAGTATGTAAATTCTCCCACGAGGTGAGGCAGAGTCGTAGACTCATTTTCTTTCAACTGTCTCGACTTATTTTAATAAAATTCTACTAGAAATCAGTAATTCTAGGCTCTTTGACGGCACACATATGTGGACATTGCTCATTAGCTGTTTTTCCCTTAGACGTCCGGTTAGATGTTCGAATCTGTCTCATATTCCTGTGTGAAAATGAGTTCATCTCCCACGCCTTCCAGATAACAACAAAGAAAGATGAGAGTCATATCTTCGAGAAACAAATATAGAGAAAAGCAGGGAAGCAGCCTAACCGCTTCTAAAAAATAGCACGTGGCGTTAATTGCAACACGATCCGTTTCAATTTGTCTCCGGCGTCACTTCCTGCTTTGCCTGGACCATCCACCTACCGAAATCCAAGCCTCTTGTTTTTTTGGCTGAAAGAGAATCCGCCAAAAAATAAGAAAAATCTTATTATTTTCCCCTATAGATATGTGTGTGGAGGGTGTTCGGTCTGCAAATCCGACACCTCTCAACTTTTCTTGTTATGACCTCTCTCTCGTAGCCATGAACCCCAGACGGGAGAGAGTTCCCCTCCCCCTGCAATTTGTGGCCTAGTCACATCATAAATCCGAGGTAATTGCTGTCCGAAAATCATTGCTTTGAGGAGGTCTATGGTTGTTTTTCACGCATTATACCCATTTCCTGGGCCACCTCTACCGTAATGCTTTATCCCCATTCTTATTGTAGCTTTTGAATGGCGTTTTTAGCTCAAAATGTCTATCGTAATCCGACCAAAAGTCACTCACCCTCTTCCGGTGGAAAAAATGCAGGCCGAAGACATTGGTCTCCTCGTGTTAATTTCCTTTTCGTCGCCTCTTCCTCCTCTGGATGCTTTTTCAGGCCCCAAAAATAGTTCCTCCATTGAGCTGCTGCTGGAGGAATCCTTTCGACCACAAAGTCCTCAGAGCTGAGTTTATGAGCTGTCAGCACGTTGATCAATCAACGGCTACGGATTTCAGAGTCCACGTTCGAATAGCTGCGTCATTCTACAGCTGCTTTCACACTTCCTTTGATTTATTTTGAGCTCGGATTCTTCTTTCCAAGATTCTTCCCTTCAAGGGGACACTTTTGGAACGTTCATTCAACTCCTCTCTCTCTCTTTGATTGATGACCTTGTTCGAGTGTTTTTAAAAGAACATGTGGTTGGAGAATCTTTTCCGAGAATTAACCCCATACATGCCTAAAAATGCCTGGAATGCTCCTAATTAATCATTTAAATGCCTGGAATCCGGTTCGAGAGCAGCTTTTGAACGTTCAGCCTCATTATTCAATCAAAAAATCGCTCGTTTTGGGGAGAAATTCTCAGAAAATAAACTGCAGGAGAGATTAGCTCCTTGCAATGAAGGAGAATCTACAAAACAGCTGATTTTTAAAGCGGCGAGATCGAACGAAAGCCTTTGAGTTTTGGCAGCTTTTGTTTTCAAAAATTAGATTTTTTTTGTTTAAAAATATCGAAGTTTCCTCCCTCTCTCATCACCCCACGAGGCCATAAACTCGAGGTACCAATGGATTGGTCGAGAAGAGTTGTCCGCCAAGAGTTCTGTCCTCTCAGGCGTCATATGTTGTCAGTCATCTGTTCTGTTATTTTAGGGGGGAGCTCTTTTATTCTTTCAAAAAGTGAGTGACCCACTTGAGTCGGTTGAATCCGGAAGAAAAAGGTCCTCATTGAATCATCTTGACGATTGTCTTTCGTCTCTCGAGGGGTCCTCCCCCTCAAATTATCCAATTCCCTCCTCGTCTGGCTAATTATATGCTCATTTTTCTGTTTCCTCCTCCTCTCTCTCTCTCTAAATTCAACTGAAGGATTCATGAGCTTGTTCATAGTCCATTGACCTCACAGAGAATGCGCAGCTCTCAATACGATAATTAGCAGCATATTTCCCATAAAATTCTCGGTTCCTTTTGATCACTCAGGTCGATGGACTCTCTCTCTCTCTCTCCAAGGTCAGAAGTAGCTTCCTTATACTTGGTAATTTTCTCCTCTCTCCCTCTCTGCAAAAAGTCTTCCTCTCTGCAAAAACAATTAGAAAATGGAGGGTAAGACTCCTGATTTACTTTACTTTTTCCCTTTATTTTTTGCATTTATCTCATCAAGATTTTGATTACTGTAGATTCTATCGAAAATAGGGCTCATTTTCTGTCAAGACCTGACTTTTTGGGTTTACACGGGTTGAAAAGTGAAGTGAAGTAGATCTATCCGATTTATCTCAAGTCGTTGGTATCGACTGACTCTCCGGGTGAAGCCGATAGGGATTGAAGAACTTCAGAAGAAGAAAGACGGTGACGAAGATGGGCAGAAGAAGAGTCCAAGACTCTATCCGATCAAAAGGCTAAGAAGAAGCTCTTGGAGAAACCATCTTTCTCTCTCCTCGGATTGTTCGTCACCTCTTCTGTTCCCATCCGGTCAACAAGAGAACTCCTCGGTCTATGTTGGTTGGTTGGCCTATGATTTTCCGCCTATTTTTTGTGCTCAACTTGCCACCAGCAACTCCAATATTTTCACTTCATTATTCCTACCTCCCGCAACCCAGCCATTATGAAAATGGATCCATTCAGCCACCCACTGTGTTTGTGAGTCAAACTGGCTGGTTGATCTTGGCTGACGATCCTAATTGAATAGGAGATTTCTTGGTTTCTATTACCCTTTGATCATTTATCCTCCATCGCTAATGGTTGAGAACTGGCTCTGTGTGACGTAGAAAGAGAGAGAGAGAGAAGACGCTCTCGTTTTGCAATCGAGCTCTTCCCAGATAAGGTTCAGTCTAATTGAATAGGTTCCAAAGGGAGCTGGGTTCACAACTCCTATTTTTGGTTCTCAAAGAGGAAGGTGCCCTTTTTCTTTTGGGTGGAATCTGAGCCAATTCTAATTGACTTTAGAATGTCTCACAGATCAGCTCCTTTCTTCTTTTTGACTCAATCAAAAGAGTCACATGCCTCCCAAATTCGGAGAGATCTTTCTTTTTCTCTTTCTAGAAGCGATAGTCTAAAGTTATGAGAGAAAGAGCTATGATTTTGGCTCCATAAATCACTCAAAATTCTTCTGAAAGGCTTTTATCTCGCCGAATTTTTGTAGAATTCCTTTCTTTCAAAACTGTCTCTTTCCTTTTGTTATTTCATCTTCAAAAAATTGGGTCTGAACTCTCTCTCTCTCTCTCTCTTTGAGTTTCATTAAGAGCCAGTTAACGCGATAACAGCCCTTTCGGATTGAAGCACACGTTGCCGAGCTCTCCAGGGGCTTGGCTCTTCAGATCGCGATGCTCCTTGGTCTGCTCGTCTCTGATTTGCTCTTTTTCTTTGAACTTTTTTTTCTGAAAAACTTCCTCGTGTTCCCAAAAAAGGACAAAAAAAAAGAGATTTACGTAAGTGTTTTGGCGGAAATCCATGCCTCGACCAGCCTTCCAGCTGGCCTATTTTCGTGTACTCTTTCTCTCTCTTGGGCTCGATATTGTGTTGAACGAGGGAGTAGTCATTCGAGAAAAACATAAGACGATGGGAGGAAGGAGGTGGAGTAAAGAGCTTCCGGACGAGTCACTCACTCAAAAGAAATAATCTTTGATGGCCCTCTCTTTTTAGCCTCAAACATTAGCGTACTCGACCATCTTTTGTTTCCAAACATATTTTTTATCCATTTTTCTCTAGGCTTTGCTCTACGAAAAAATAACCAAAATTACTGTTTTTACATTTCCTTTGCTCAGTGATCTTTCGAACCGTCTGCCATTCAGAAAAATTAACAAAACTTCCTCGCGGTTTTTCCAAGCCTTTTCTCCCAAAATTAGGCTAGAAAATCATAATTTTGAGCTTCTTCTTTTCTTGATTTTTAGGTCCTCAAACCTGGCTCTGGAAGTCTTCTTTCTATCTCTTTGAGTCAATTTTGGATAAAAACTTTTCGAATTACGGTGGCTTTATTCTTTCATTTCTCTCTTTTTTGTGGGATTTATTTGAAGTTTATTTATGAATAAACAAGCGGGCTGTGCCGCCTCTGGCGGCTTTTTGAAGGTTTTCCCATTTTTTTTCACTTTGTAAAACTTTCAATCACCTTTCCCTTTGAATTTCGCCCCTTTCCCTAGAATATTAAGCCTTCCTCTCTAATTTTATCTGAGACTTCCCCGGAATTTTCTGAAAATTAGAAAAAAACGACCGCTCCCCCAAAAAATAAAGGATTTGACCGGATTTATAAAAAGGCCACGGACGGACAGGATGACACGGAAGGATTTATTTAAAGTTAGATGAGATGGAAAAACAAAGGCGGAGAGCGAATCAAAATATAACAAAGCCTTTTTTTCCTAAACTTTCTTTTTTGTCTCCCAGCTGAGAGAATCTCCTTTTTTTCTTTTTTGTAACGTCAAAAGCCCCCGCATAGCCTCTCAATAAGCAAACAATCAACCGACGACGATGTGTGATTTCTTGCCTTCGATGAAAGACGTTGGCTTCCGCCCTGAGTTATGCCCATTTCCTTTTACCAACTTCCAGAAAAAAAGAAAGTTTTTTTTTCAAAAAGTTATTCCCCCAGCTAGGCTTGGCGTACAATCTCATTGGAGATTCTGGTCACGGCCGAGTGATCGTCGCGTGTTTTGGAGCTGAAGAGTACGTCAGAAAGGATCACTCCGAAGCCTATGTTTACTCGAGACCAAAACGAGGAGTTACATGAATTAAATATCCTCAATAGGGACATGATCACTGGCACTTTTGGCTACCTTTTTCATCTTTTGATTGAGACTTTTCTCTGCCACCAAACTTGTCCGATTTCAGACTGATTTACAGTATTTTTCTTAATTTCTACAACCTCTTTTTGCCATCTAAATGTGAAAATTCCCAATGAATTTTGGCGTTTCTTCAAGTTGTATTCTCCATATTTGTTTAGTTTTTTTTTCTTCATAAATTCCTATAAAAATCCATGAAAAAGGATATTTTTCTTCCCTCTAAAAGATAAGAAAGAAGGTCATATTTTCACTCATATTCTCACTCACTCCACACACACGTCGTAATGAAAAATGACTTCAAAAACAACAAAGACTCTGTTGTCCTTTTTATTAACTCTCTCTCACTCTCTTTCTCTCTCTCCATAAGCCTTTTTCTGATCAAAAGCTTTTGGCTTGGATTGATTGGTTTTGCATAGCAGATATCAACAAAATTTAAGTTCGAAAGGCTTCTCGAAATTCTAGGTTGGTGTTCTATTTTGAAGGAAGTCCTGGCAGAGCCCATCTGGGGGTTGTTTCCTCTTCTCCCCTGACAACAAAGGAAATGGGCGAGAAGAAGAGAGAAAAAGAACGACAAGAGAGAGAGAGAGATCCAGGTTTTGAGGTTCGAACTTCAAAACTTGTCTTTGTTGTCCGGCAGGATGAAAGGGCTTCCCCGGGCCTTTTGGAACCAATTCAAATTCAAGCAGAACAGCTAGTCTGGGTTTTTAGAAGCTTTTCTTTGGAATCTCTACAGTTTTATAGGGAGGGGAGACTCAAATGCTCAATAAAGATGGCCATGGAAACCGAATATTTTGGAGGAACTGGTGGATTTTGCGATATTTGTAGAGGAGATCAAGCGCTTCAAAATTCAAAATATTATAAGCCAGCTGGATTTTTAGAAGTCACCGAGAATAAGATCACATTTTTCTTCTAACATTTTCATCTCACGGTGTAATTTCACTTCTAAAAATGAGCTTTTTTCCTTAATGATTGAGCGGATTTCAAAATATTCAAAGTTCTACAAAGTTGTAGCTCTTGATTTCTTCTACAAGTTTGTAGAACATCAAAAATCAGTAAAACTATCTCAAAATTATCAAACAAACGGAAGGCAATGGAAGGTTTTTAATCTCTAAAAAGACGAGGTCAACATATCATAAAAATTGATTTTTTGTCTTCCATTTCCCTCCCGAAAATTATACCCCGGCTGTTCGGAAAAAAACATTGAAAATTGTCAGCGTCAACAGGGTCATTCGGCTGTCTGATGTCTTTACCCTTCGAAATTTTACTCCAAAAACGGGAGAGAGAGAGAGCAGTCCGCTTGAATGGGCAGATCTGGTTATCCCCTCACCTCGCCTATTTCCTTTGTTTTGTCCACCATCTCCTTTTACTTTCTTTTCTCAAGAAAAGTTTAGAGACCGCCAAAGTCAAATTGCATTGGTCCGTTGTTCCTTCTGGGGGCTCTTTCTTAATCCGATTTTTGGTACTTTAAACAGCTCCATTCCTCGAATTCGTTGTTATCAGAGAGAGATTTCTGGTTCTTTTAAAGTAGAGGGGAGCCAGCTATTTTTTCTCCCGACCATCCCCCTCGAATTGATACAAATTTCCTCTCGAAACCGTCATAATATTGCCTGTTTTTGCTGGGGAAAAGGGTGAATTTCCGTGATTAAGGACAGCCAAGATTTCCTCTAATTTTTATAGAACCTATAGGAGAGATATTAGACCAAAGAAAAATATCGTCTTCCAGATCCTAATGATTCTAGAAAAACTAAGCCGCTGCAAATTCCGTGGATACATAGAAAATTTAGATTACAGTAGACTTTGACTTATGTTTCCCAAAAAAATCATCACAATTTCCATGAAAATCTATGAGAAAAGGGCAACATTTTTCAGCTTTGAATTCCATAGTTCAATCGTCCCCAGACGAATCCTAAAATGGTTCGATTTGTTGAGAAAGCTCATTTTCTTCTGGTTCTCTCTCCTCTTTACTTAGAGGCAAGAGCCAGTCTTCCAAAACGTAGTTCCGAAAAATGACTCAATTTGCAAAGAGAAAGGCCACGTTTTCTTCCTCCTAGTCTGGAGGTCTCTTTCTCTCTCTTCCAAAAAAATGTCCTAATTTGGTCTTGTGAACTCCTGTGGGGGAAAAAGAAACTAATGACCGCGAATGCTAAAGAAAGTCGTCATAGCTGCTCTCTCCAACCAAATCAGTAAGCAAAGGCTGGAGAGGTGATTGTTGACAACCCAAGTCTAACGACGCAACAACTTTTTTTCTGGCGGAGAGTTCAACTCCCGTATTCATAAGGCAGCTCCAGGTCTCTTTCTTCTCTAAAAATGCCACGCCGCCCACCTGGTCCTCCTATTTCGGAGATGTTTTGAGCTGTTCTTCCTTGTTCCGGTTGTGAGTCAGTCAGAGAGGGGAGAGATTCTATTCCGAGGATCATTAAACTTCAGCTTTAATTTCATGAGAGTCTCGTTCCGAGGAGAGAAAATTGCCAGGAAAACAAGCGTAAAAACAGGGAAAAATCATAGGTTTCTGGTCGTTTCTTTCCAAGCGAAATTGGACGTACAAAACCAAAGTCTTACACTGTAGGGAAAACAATTCCAATCCATCGAATTTCTCCTAATTATTTTGATTTTCTCCGCAAAATTCTTTTCAAAAAAAAATGGCCAAAATCTTTTTGAAAACGGAGATTTTTCAACCCTCAACTTTAAGCTCCAAGACATGAGAACAAACATCAAAAAAATCTGATAAAAGTTCATGAATTAATCCCCCGGATGCAAATGAATGTCCCCCCTGACTCTTCAGCCCAATTCGAAGCCAATTTTGTTGCCATAATTCGCGCTCTCTCTCTCACTGCCTCAGCTCCCGGAATCATTCATATTTGATACCTGGGAAAAGGCGTTTCTCCTTTTTCTGAAACAGTAAAGTCATTCATTTCAAATGTCCGAATTCCTCTATTTTTAGGACTCATCGGCTTGCAATAGAAAACAGCCACAAACTCGCTCCTTCCAAGTATATAAGCTATATAAATTAGACGGAAATGAGTCTTAAAAGCTTTTAGATTGGGATATCCTCAATCATCTCCCCCTCTTCTCCCTTTGTGATTATCTCCTCTTCTACAACTCCTTGGAAAAGCGCCTAAAATTAGAGTGGAGAGAGAAAGAGAGAGAGTGCTTTGCATCTCTTTACTCTTCGTGGTCAACCTGACTAATGGGATCGAAAGATTCTTGTTTTGGCCACTTTTTGATGCGAAATCCTTCAAACTTTTCACCATCCAATCGACTCTTTGACTCGCTCTTTCTAACAATGAGCCTCAGTTTTCTTGGCTTTGGATTTCTAATTCCCATCAGCCATCTGCTTTATTTTTCTATGAAAGATTTTGAACCAAATTCGCGTTGATTTTTTTTTTAGATTTGTGCGATTTCTCTAAAATAAGCCCACCAGTATTATCTCGAGTTTTCTCCAATTGAATTTGGCATGAAATTTTAGCATTTGTCACTAAAAGTTTTGCAACATTGTAGCTCTTAATTTCTTCAACAAGTTTGCAGAAGATTCAAAATTATAAAAAACTAGTGAGAATTTTCAAAAATTCGCGACAAGTTCAAGATTTTATTAAAGAGAATACGACATTTGGCATCCTGATGAGAATTACTGGACGATTTAAAACTTCAATTGTTCGAATTGTTTCTGTCTATTTTGAGCCGTATTTCACCTTTCATCCTGAGACTTTAGTCTTTCGTTTTCGTCTTCCTGTGAACGTCTATAATTGGAAAGGACTCCCCGAAGAGTTCTCTTCCTCTTTCTGGCGACTTTTGTTCCTTTCTATTCCTCGAACAAACAAAAAAAGGCTAGGCTTAGCTGTTTTTTGGTCTCATTGTGTGTTAATTTATTGTGGCATCTGAAATGAATTCCTCCATTTGAGTTTTTCGGCTTCTCTCTTTCTCTCTCTCTCTCCCTCGGCGAATGGCTTTACCCAGAAATTGATGGAATACCATCCATCATCAAGGGCATTCATCATGAGTCCCTTTTTCTAATTGTGCATCCTCCAGGGATCTCTAATCAGCTATCAAAAGACGAGTTTCAGGACGGGATATGCCATGCTGCACGACGTGTTGTTGATGCTCCTCCTCACACAAAAGGCTGTCACGGCCAGTGCTGAGACTCCTTGCGAATATAATTCCAACCAGAGGAAGAGCATTCTACGGGTTTGTTTTACTTCCAATTTTCTAATAAAACGACAATTTAGGATTTGTTGCAAGATTACGATAAGACCGTCGTCCCGTCGAATAATTCAGTTAAAGTGAGTGTCGAGCTGACAGTTCAAGACATCTCCTCCATTTCGGAGATCTCCAGCTCATTCATTGCCGACGTCTGGTTCAGTCAAGTCTGGGAAGATCCGAGGCTCCAATACAGGTAATTTCCCCATAATTTTTCGAAAATCAATTCGAAATTCTAGGAACATTTCCTGCAAATCGAATCTCTCCCTAGATAGTTATGTCAGCGAGCGACTCTGGACGCCAAATGTGAGTTCTCCTTCTCACTTTTATATCGAAAATATCTCAGGTCTGCTTTGTGAATAGTAAAAGTACGGTGGTACATCGATCTCCAGCACATAATATCCTCCTCATTATTTATCCAAACGGTTCGCTCGAATTCCTACAAAACTCAGCTCATCATTTCAGGGACAGTTTGGCTAAATTATCGCGTCCAAGTGTCAGCTCCTTGTTCATTTGAGTTGTCTAGATTTCCCATAGATGCCCAGGAGTGTACCCTTGTCTTCGAATCTTACTCCTACAATGTGGCCGAGGTTCCTTTTCTCTACAGTAATCAAATAAAAAGCTGCTCTAGGTGCGCTTAAATTGGCAGGAATGGGCACCTGTGACGATGCCAGATGTGGATGGTCTTCGCCTTCCGGACTTTCAGTTCTACAGTAAGTGAAGGAGTCTAACAAGGAAAAGATATTTTTTAGACGTGACATGGGGGAAGACCGTAAATGAATACACAGCTGGTATGTGGGATCAGCTGAAAGTTACATTCCGGTATGTTCTCCTTCCCCTTTTACGAGCAAGAGATTCCAGATTCAAAAGATTGTATGGTTATTATGTGTTGCAAATGTATCTCCCAACTTACTTATCCGTCTTCATATCATGGGTAGAGTCTATCTATGTTCCAATAGAGAAAGAACGTTTAGATTGCTTTCTGGATTGATACTCGTGCACTGCCGGCTCGAATTACATTGGGTGTCTCATCTCTTATGGCTCTCACTTTCCAGTTCGGTAATATTGTTAAGAACCTTCCGAGGGTTTCGTTCGTAAAAGCTATTGACTTATGGCAAGTTGAGATTTTGCAGCTCAGATAAAGAATAATTTAGGTTCTTTGTGTGTGTCGCCTTTATTTTCTTCTCACTGGTAGAACTGGCAGTTGTTGGATTTGTTGACAAAATAACTGAAATAAAACGAAGAGCTAGAAGGATACGGTATCATCGAGCCATGCAAGATGCTAAAAAAATGCATAAGCCGCTGAATGGTAGAAGCTCATCAGTTCGAAATAACAACGATGATGAGCCATTCCTAAAGTAAACACGAGGAAAATATTTTCAAACAGAATATTTCAGCGGAGGAGTGGAAAATGGCTATACATACGGAGGACATTCCCAACCTGCCGGATATCCCGGCCCACTCGACGTTGATATGGGAGCAAAAGTTGATGCTATTGCAGCTAAAGCATTTCCAGCTATGTTTGCAGCCTTCAATGGTATTTTAAGTAGAAACATGAGTAAAATTGCTCGTTTTCAGTATTCTATTGGTGGTATTATTTGAGCAGGGAGAGACAGTAACCTTATCGACGACGGAATGATAGCTGTCGTAATGAATATCGGGTCTTATATTATGTGCCATTAAATAAAGATTTCATCAAATGCTTGACTTGTTGAAAACTTTGAAAGTCTGAAAATTAGTTCCCCCTGATTAATTAGCCAAAATTTCGAGTCAACGAAATGAAAGAGTAGAAGAAGGGCTACAAATAGGAAGAAAGAAGAACAGCTCTTGGTAGAAGGAATGGTATCTGCGCCTATAGGAGGGGGCTTCTACACTGCGTAAAATAATGGTACTGCCACCCTCGTTTTGCATCTAGCGAGGGGTTTTCACGCCTCGGGACCAATTCCATTCGATTCCTAGCTGTATTAAACGTCAAACCTATTACAAGGCAAAACCTACAAGAGTGGAAGTTCTAAAATTATCAAGCTCTTATTCTCACGGTTCTTGATCAAAGATCTAGAGCTAGAGATAGGAGATCCAAAACTTCTAGTGTTTCCGTTAATTCTTTGAGAACGCTGCATACGGAATACTGTCACTAAATATTTACCATTCTTATCTTTATCTAAGTGTGATTCAACAGCTAAAGCTTTAATATAAGAATCTGCAGTACTTAAGGAGATGCGGCGTGTGCTAGTCCTTTTCGCTTGATCATCTTCTCGAAAAAGCGATTCTCTTCTAGAACTCGACTCTTAAGCTTTTGCTGCTCATCGTTGGCTTTTTCTTTAAAAAAAAATCAATTGATAGAAGAACTGCAAGACGAAAAGGACTAGCACACACCGCATCTCCTTAAGTACTGCAGATTCTTATATTAAAGCTTTAGCTGTTGAATCACACTTAGATAAAGATAAGAATGGTAAATATTTAGTGACAGCATTCCGTATGCAGCGTTCTCAAAGAATTAACGGAAACACTAGAAGTTTTGGATCTCCTATCTCTAGCTCTAGATCTTTGATCAAGAACCGTGAGAATAAGAGCTTGATAATTTTAGAACTTCCACTCTTGTAGGTTTTGCCTTGTAATAGGTTTGACGTTTAATACATCTAGGAATCGAATGAAATTGGTCCCGAGGCGTGAAAACCCCTCGCTAGATGCAAAACGAGGGTGGCAGTACCATTATTTTACACAGTATATTAGAAAAAATACGGTATCTCCCATTGTTTGACCCATCACTTCTGCCACAGAAGACAAACCTACAAAGAATTTTATAATTTCTAGAAAAAAAACAAGACAACAAAAGGAAAGTCAATTCTATTCGGACATTTTAGCCTTCTTAGCTTCACATTCCATATTCTCGGTAGCTCCCATTTCCAATGCTTTCTTTGCCATCAAAATAGCTCCCTCGCGTGTTTTATTGCCTCCGATAAATCCTAAATTATGAAAGGTAAGAATAAGAATATGATCTTACCGCTTGTGTGTACAAATACACAGTCAGGAATGCCAGAGACTTGAGAGAGTACATCGTCGCGCAATGATCTCCATTCGGAAGGTAGTGGAAGTCTAAACAAATGCTAGGTGAATTGGAGTTGACAAACCTGTTTTCAAATTGAGCCCTTCTATCTGTAGGAATTGCTTGTACTCTCCATCCTGAATTTGTGCTGTCTCCGAATAGCATGTAGGTTAAGTTTTGATCTATCAATCCCTTTTCTTCTTCCATCATGAAGAAATGCTCCTTCCAAGGAACTCCTCCATTTTCGAGGAGAATAATTCGACCAGAAGGATCAACCTTTAGCGACAGCTTGAAGTGTTATAGCAAAAACCTACTTCAAATCTAGAATCCAACGCTTGTTCTACGAGTTCACGAGCTGGCCACCAAACTTTATAAAGATATTGCACAACCTCTATAAAGTCATTTCCGACCAAATTCATGGCATCTTTGAACCGATCATCGGGATCGACATTTTCACTATTCCAATAAGGGTTTAAATGACCTACTCGTCCAGTAATTCCGCCTGTTGTTTGATACCTGAAGCATCCATAGAATTGTACTGTAAGAGGGTTACTTTGCTGTTCCTTCATATTGAGAAATTCCATTATCAATAGCGTCTAGCTGCTCAACATACGTTTCGTAAACTTTCTTAAAAAATATGTTCACTAATTTCCCGTCAACGGGAACTGAAAGAATCTAAAAATCCACATATCTAGATTGGCTAAAATGACCTACCTTTGCTATTAGCTCTTTCCCATAATGAGCATAAATAAGGCCAGCGGAGCTCAATTTGGTATTGAAATCTAGAATTCCGAGTGAACTCATAGTATGAGTGAATTCCCTAATAAAATTCTTTTAAAAAAATCACTATAGCCTACTTTTGATGGTGATCATAGCGCTTAGCCGTATGGTCGTAAACTCCTCCAACGTCCACTACTACGTCGCATTTATTCAATTCAGCAGGGTCTCTAGTTCTGAAAAAAAATTTTATCTAAATAAAAAAAATGACTAACCTGATAATTTCATGATTTTTGAATGTATCCAGTTGTTTCAACATGAAGCAGGCAAACGCTTCGTCGCAATGGAACTTTCCATTGTGAGTTCCAATTACTCCGCTCATTTTTCTGACTGTTTGAAGTAATCGAAAAATCCTGAAAATCTAACTGGAAGAGAGAAAGTAGATAAAAATGAATGCTTAAAAGTTTCAAATCAAAGGAATTTCCGTGAGCAGAAAAACTCGTCTGACATTTGTAAAACCAATGAGAAAACTTTCTTTATCAGTTTTCCTTTTTCTCAAGGTTGCATTGTTTTCTAGGACACATCGAATAAAAAATACAATAAAAATAGCCACAAGAGATGTAGTAGAGTTCGATGCTTCTTTCATTTATTTTTTTCTTTCTTATTGATTTACTGTAATGTTACGTGTGCTGCAATGATTTATAACACATCAAGGTTATCTGTTGCAACTTATAAAGAATATGCCTATCTTGTTACACAAATCAACTCTCGTTTTTTATATTATCTTTGTATCCGTAAAGCATATTTCAGATGGGAGAGTTTGTTGAAAGCTCGTTGGAGGCACTGCTATCAGTGTTTGAGCAGCTAAGGAGCGTCCAAATTCTCTCCCCGGAAGAAGTTTCTGGCATGGTGAAAAGATGTCGCCGGTACGAATATCAGCTTCAAAAAATGGTTAGTAGCTTTTTTTTTCAATTTACGTCTTTAGAGCAAAAATCCTGACGATTTCATTAAGTATGGTGACTATTTTGAAGATGTTATTACATTGATCCGTTCGAGAAGAGCTCGCTTGGATTATTGGCACAAGAAAAATCTGATTGAAAAGAAGCTGCTACTAAAGATTGCAAGCTTATATAGAAGATGTTGTGATAGATTTCAGGTAATATTTCTTGTGTGCTAATTATGTTCTTAATTTAGGGTAATTTTGAACTATGGCGTAAACTAATAAGTTTCCTTCACTCCAATCGACTCAGACGCCAGCTTTCCAAAGCATATACAAGAGCGCTACAAGTATGTTGACTATTTCTCTATTAAAACTAATATTTCAGATCCATGGCAGAAATGTCGATCTTCGTGTTGAATCAGCATTATGGGAATTTTTCACAAACGGAAGTGTAGAAAATAGTCGTGCACAGCTACAATTGGCTATTAGAATGGATCCAGCAGAGAGTAAATATTACGACGCTTTATTCAGGCTAGAAATTCACTTTGTTGACAAGTAAGTAACTAACCGTAAGTTAACAATCGGTCTAGAATAATGGGTCGTCGAAAGTTTCTTCAAAAAACAGCAAAGCAGCTAAAAGAAAAGAAAAAAGAAAAAGGGGATGACGATAGCGATAGCGATGTAGACGGTAAACTATTTAATAGTAATATACAAAGTAACATAGATTCCATCTTTGATATCGAAGTTAATGATGCCGTACTTCAGCTGCGAGTAGCAGAAATTATTGTTAATTCAAGTCTTAAAAGTGTTCCAGCTGAAAAACACGGAGGTTAGCTAAATGAAAAGAAAATATAGCGTTAATATAGCGATGCTAATATCAATGTGGAATTCGCTAAGGGAATGCAAAAATGTGTTTGACGAGCCAGTTAATCGTTTGCGACTCCTAATAGACGATAAAATAAATGAACTAGAAAATGAAGATACTCAGGTGTTTATTATTAGAAAAGCTGTACTTGAAGAAGAGGTCTGTGATTCTTTTATTCTTTTTTAAATTTTTACTTTAGGACGAATTCTATTCTTATGAAAAAGCTGTTGAAAATCTTCCTTCGGAAAAAATGTATAGAATATTCCTAAATTATTGCGAAGAAAAACTAGCCCTGATGAACAAAGATCCTATACTTGAAATGAAGAGGAATGAGATATATGCAATAATGCTTGAAAAAGGATGGATTCAATCTGATGAAACAATAAAAGTTAGCCTTGTACAGACCTCAGATATTTCATTAATTCAGATTGAATCAAATGTCCAAGAAGTCACACAAGGAGATAGCAGGAAGGAATTACTGCAAAAGGCCTTGGAGGTAAATCCAACATCTTCAGTGTTTTGGTCAGAATGGCTACAATATCGTATGGAAAATGAATCATTTGATTCAGAGGAGAATATTAAGGACTTCCTAAATGAACTAAACAAAGCTCTTAAAAAGGTAAGAAAGCTAAAATTCCAAAGAAGTATTCAGGTTCCGAGCGAAGAATGTTTTCCTTTATGGGAATTGGCCATTGATTTTACCATTACATATACTCCTGATCAAGTTGAAAAAGTAAGAGCTATATTTTCTTCAGATAAAATATTTAAGGTTTTCGAAGCAGGCTACAAAACAGCAGAGCCTAGAGTTGCATCAAAAATCAAGATTATTCGGTTAGGTTATTTGAAGGCCCTTGTAGCAGAAGGTCACCTAACAAGAGTAGAGATGCTAAAAAATGTGAAAGATATGATCCTAGAAAAACCCAACGAGTTTGTTTGCCTTTAACGTATCAACAATAATTTGCAGTTCGACATTTTATTTGGCAGTCGCAGAGCAGGAAATAGCTGAGTCAGATTGCGACCATTCGCTCATAAAACTAGCCTACAATTTTGCAATCAATGAAAACGGGAAGAATGACGCAGCTTCTTGGCTTGAGTTTATTCGCTATTCTCTAAAGTATGATCCTGCATCAGTTGGATCTCTTCACCAAAGAGCTATGATGAAACTTAACCCTTCATTATGCGATGAATTCGTAACATCATGGACGTTCATGAAGCAAACCGAAGCAAAGGCAGAACTTCAAAAGGTAGTAGAATTTTGAGCATAAAAAGTGTAAAAATTTGTTTCTTCAGGAAAAGGAGGCAAGTAAAAGAAAATACGGAGTAGAAGTAGCAGAAACAAAAAAGAGGAAAAAGTAATTGTTATCGAGTTTTGCTTGTTGTTATTTTTGTTGATTTTTTTGTTGTTGGTATTAAATTTCTTTCTATCTATTTTTTAAAATATGCCTTGTTCTATTCTACACATTCTATCTCTGTAGTTTTTAGTGATTCTTATTAATTTATTTTACAGATGGATAATTGGGGAGCTGCTTACCAGCAACAATGCGAAAGTGAGCGTGGTAGTGATGTGCAAGAGCTCTCGAGTAACATTGAGAAGTTGAGTGCTGGCGATGGTTAGTTTTTTTATTACTTTTTTCTATCATTTGTAGTAGCCTTATAATCTGACCCACTGTTCGCATTGCGGCTAATATTTGTGCGTGGTTGTTTGCGCCCGTGTTGGCCGTCATCCTCTGTTCTATTCCTGTATAATTCGCCACAGTTGTCAGACCACTGTTCGCGACTAATGTAAAAGTTTCACTTGCTAAGCAGTCTACTATTATATTTGCGAGTGCGACTAACAATTCATAATTACGCAATATATTTTGCCATTAGTTTAAGCTTACTCCTTTGTTTACTCACATCTAAGAACAAATATCAAAGCCTTAGATCCGACAGAGAAGATGGCCTTGCCCAATATGGGGGAAGGGGAATTTGGTCCGCCACCATTAACTAGTTTTGGAACTTCTCATCAAGCGGGTAGGAAATATAAATTACTGTAGAAAATTAATATTTTGTTCTAATTTTGCTATGATTTTATTGCTTATTCCAGGTTTTAATAATGGACAGAAAAATATGTTTTCTCCCGCATATCAGCAGCGTGGCGGTTTCCGAGGTGGATTTAATGGATCTTTTCCAAATCAAGGATACAATCCACATGGGTTCCAAAACCAAGGCTTCCCGGCACAAGGTGATTATTTCAATATTACTTATTAATTTGGTTTAGGAGCTTTTAATAGAAATAGTGACGTAAATCCATTTGCTCAGCAATCTTGTGAGCAACAGTCCCCCTTTTCTTCTCGTGGAGGTGGTCGTGGAGGTCTTCGAGGAGGCAGAGGTGGAGCCCATTTGTCACCTCGTGATCAATCTGCAACCTCCCCACTCACAGCGAGGAAATCTCCTAATCTAGAGGATGCTGGTGAAAAACGTGAGCTACTTTTAATTTAAGATTTTTCTTTCTTATAGCAATGAATGCAGAAGATGTAGCTCTTCTAAACAAGTTCCTCCATAAAACAGTAAAAATGATGACAGATGAAAGCGTCGATGTCAAAAGGCAACAACTAGATCCCAAGAGTCCGCTGCACTCGGTTTTAGCCTTTCGTGAACTAAGATTGTGAGACCTTTATTTGTGAATTAGCACTATGTTGTTTTAAGAAAAGAGGACCTTTTAAAAGCCCTAGACATTATGGGATATCATCGACCATCTAAAATTCAAGAATTTGCTCTTCCTCTTCTTTTAATGGAACCGTATGTTTTTTTTAAAAGAAAGCTTAACTATTATTTAGGCCAACGAATATGATTGCACAAAGCCAATCGGGAACAGGAAAGACAGCTGCATTTGTATTGACCATGCTTTCCCGTATATCTCCTGAAAACAAGTATCCTCAGGCAATTTGCTTAGCTCCAACATATGAATTGGCAAAGCAAATAGGTAATTAGTCTGTTCGTTCTATATTCTTTTTTAGGAGAAGTTGTTAGCAGAATGGCCAAATATATGAAAGAAGTTCAGGTTCATTATGCTGTAAAAGGCCAAGGAAGACGTATGTTAACGTAAATATTCTGCTTAATTCTTTGATTCTAGTAGTATATGGCCAACAGCTCACCGAACAAATAATAATTGGAACCCCTGGTCGAATGGTCGATTATTTAACAAAATTTCGATGCTTTGACCCTTCAAAAATCATCTGTCTTGTTTTGGATGAAGCTGATGTTATGATTGGGCAGCAAGGCCATCTTGATCTGAGTCACAGAATTTACAAGTAAGCTAGTTTAAGAAATTTTAAAAATAAATTTACAGCACTATCGAAGCTGCCGCTCCACATGTTCAAACTATGCTCTTTTCTGCTACATATGATAATGCGGTCATGGAGTTTGCCGAAAAGCTGATCAAGGATGCCGTCTCTGTGACCTTGAAAAAAGAAGATCTCGCTTTAAATAACATTAAGCAATATTTTGTTGAGTGCAGAAATCGTGAAGCAAAGTATGAGGTGAGTTTACCATACTTTTTAAAAATCTATTTGTTCTTATTCAGGCTGTAAATGACCTTTACACTGGCCTAATTATTGCATCTAGTGTCATTTTCACTAGAACCCGAAGCAGCGCCAACTGGCTCACAGAAAAGCTTAAAGAAAGAGGTCATGAAGTCGTACTACTTCATGGAGAAATGACTGTCCAGGATCGAGCAGAAGCTATTAAAGCGTTTAAGGATGGACAATATAAAGTTCTAATCACTACAAATGTCTGTAGCAGAGGTTTGTCGTTAACACTCATAAAGTTACATTTAAACAGGAATTGATGTCTCTCAAGTGTCAATTGTCATCAATTATGACTTACCGTATTACGTAGCCCGCCCTACCGAGCCTGATTATGAGACTTATCTTCACAGAATCGGTCGAACTGGAAGATTTGGAAAAGCTGGTATTGCCATCAACTTTGTAGATTCTGTCGAAGACCTGGAACTTATCCAAAAGCTTACACAACATTTTGGTATGTCGATGTTTTGGCGCAACCTTATTCTATTTTTCAGGAAAACCTATTCCAAAATTGGATCCAAGCAATTTAAACGAATTAGATGCCATTGAAAAGGACAATAGCGAACAACAAAACTGACAATGAACTGTTTAAACACCAATAATGTAATGTTTCATCTTATTTCAAATTATTTAATTATGCGGTTTTGGAGTTTCTCTAACGAGGTAGCTTTTTAAACTCCTTTGTGCAATTGAATTTAATATTCTCCAAAATGACCCTAATGTCAATAGATTTTATTTGCAATAAAGCATTTGCATGCGCTGTTTTCGTTTCAGTTACTAGGTCTGTAAGTCACAGCGATCAGATCGGCGATAACTTCATTTCCATATGCCGGTTAGTGTTCTACTCTCATTACTATTCCATACTATAATAGCCAGGGAAACTATTTTCTGTCTCATTCATACAGCAACGCCTAACCATGATACTCGAGTAAATGACCTTTTGAACTAAACAGCAACAATCTTCAAGGCATCAACAGTGGCCGCAACTTGGGCTTGTCGCTGTGACGACTTTATTTTCTTTACAGACTCGCCGATGAGGGGTCTTTCTCATATTTATTGGCCAGAATTATATTCGAGAGATCATAGTTGGGAGAAAATTCGTCGAGTAATGAGGCAAATTTTCTTCTTTTTTTAAAAACATTTTTCGAGCATTTTTAGAGTTCTATCAGAGAAAAAACGATACGACTGGTATCTGCGAGCCGATGATGATGCTTATATTGTTGTCGACAATCTTCGAGCATTTTTAAGCAAATACAACTCAACAAATCCACACTATTTCGGCTATAAATGGAACTTTTTCGTGGTATTTGGCTTCTATTTTTTGATGATGAAAACTAATCACCAGAGCCATGGATACGCCGATGGTGGTGCCTACATTCTCTCTCATAAAACTTTAATGACTTTTGCTGGGATAATGGACAGTCCAAAGTGTCCAGAACATCACAGAGCGGAGGAGGATCAAGAGGTTCCGCTTAATTATACTTTTATGCGATAATGTCAGTTGGCGAAATGCCTCGAATCAGTTGGAATTTATCCAGAAGATTCAAGAGATCGATTTGGCTCAGATCGGTTTCATCACTTCCACCCTTTGGAGCATTTAGAAATGCATAAAGATCGATTCGTTCGAAGATTTGCCTACTACGAGCCACTGAAGGTAATCTCTATTTCATCCACGAAGAGACTTTTCAGGGAGAAGAGAACTTCAGCCGTCAGATGATTAGTTTTCACCATGTGTCGCCCTACGAAATGAGAATAATTGACTTAATTTTTTATGGAATTCGACGGAAATAAATGTTTATTGAGATGGGAGATCAAACGAAACTCGTCTCTCTTGGTTAATCAGAGAATCACAGCTTGATTTGAGGTGTTTTGGCTGAAAAATACCGATGCTTGTGAAGAATCAAATGAAAGAGGTGATCATGCAAGAGACTGTGATGACGCAATCTAATTCGATCAAATTCTTCCGAAAAACCAAAGGTTGTGCAAACTGATATGACACAACATTCATTCCTCATGCGATGGTACGTACAGTTCGACTTCTTTGCATTTCTTTGGCTCCTGGCTTGACAGTCAGAGAGGAGACTCGTGTCGGTTGATTGTTCTTCGCTATTGCACTGGAGGACGATTCACTATAGCGGTGATGGCTTTGTTTAATTCCCAATTGGATATACAAGCAGCGGCGGAGCTGAAAAGAGCCATTTAAAAAAAGATCTTCTACCATAATCTCTAATAGACTCGCAAGAGATCACCTACTTGAGTATCGGTTATGAAGGAGAGTATAGGATCGATGATGATTCTGGCAATTAGAGAGAATTTCACCACGGCCATCAAGTGCAAAAGATCCCAGAAATGATGCATAAGGAAGCATTTATCCGTATTGTTTAGGCGGAACAAACACCTGGAATCATTTTTTTTTATTTTGGGAAGAGAGGATCTCACCAAAGCACGTAGAGCAGCTGAAGGACAGCGAAATTGACAATATTGAGGGTCAATTTCCAGAGAGGAAAATGGCGTTTTAGACGGACTGTTCGAGAATTCGGATGGCTTAGAGCCTTCTTACTATCCTTGCTTATCTTTATAGATTCTCTTTGACCTCGTTTGATCAAAACAACTAGAATTAAGGAATACTTTTTAAAGGAGGAAAGGAATAAAAACCTGTGGTGAAAAAGACGAGCAAAGTTACGCAATAAACAGCCACTGTTACAATATGTCTTATCCTGGAAATATCGTCATCTCACCCTGAAAAAGGATGAAAAAACCTGTACATAAAGCGAAGACAAGTCTCGATTCTACAGCCGGACCATTCAGTTAGACTGGGAACGCGGACCATTGCAGTAGCTCCTGCTGCATAGCTAACCATAATGACATAAACCAGCCAGCTGAAAGAAGATTTTTGCTTTAAAGGAGGCGGGACTCTCTACCTGAAGATGATTATGTGGATGCAACGACGCATTGTGAAGACATTTCGATGATGGAGAGGCTTCCAAATGCAGATTAATTTGATTATTGAAAGAGCTACATATGAAACCATTGCTGTCCAGAAAGAACCGATGAAGACCGACTCAATCAGGATTATAACATCCCGACTGAAAGGAAAATGTTTGAGAGAAAACGCGGCGAGAAAAATACCTGATGACTTTAGCCAATACGACATAAAAAGTAACGCCGGTGGCAACTAAAGAGGAGACAAGATCACTAATAGCCCGGTTGAGGAGTAAAATATAACATTTACGAGAAACCCGTCGTGAGGCTATTGCCTAGTTTGAGATATATTTCAAAGAATGGAGAAAATAAAATTACCTGAAAAACTACAGAAATATACAGAGAGGTGATGATATTGGCGAGAATGGCCATCGGCAGCATCGCCCAGCCGAAATAAATCCGGAAGAGGTGATCCACTCGAGGGGCATTTTCTCTTTAAAAAATTTGTTGAAAAAGAGAGGAGAAGAAAAAGACTCACAAAACGAGGAGATGATAGTCGATTTTCTCTTGGATCGTCAGGTTCGAAAAACAATCTGTTCGACCCATTTTCACATAGTCGATTGGCTGAAAAGAATTTTCAGATTATTTTAGCTGGAAGATTCCTCAAATTGACGCCATTATTTTTTAAGATTGGTTAATAAATTAAGGAAAAATCTGACGATTAGAAATATCTTAGAGGCTCCAAAAGTGCCGAACCTGTAAATCGGCAGACCGAATGACGACGAATTCCAAGAGGTGTCGGCTCATTGTCGGGTCGGGAGGGTTAATTGAGCACGGAGGATTGCATTACCTATGTCGGAGGCTCTTTGCTCCCGGCCAAAAAGGGATCCAGAAAGAGACTTTGTACTCGTGGGCGCAAGGTAAATACGGTAAATGGACGTCGGTCAAACGAAAAAATGAAAGATGTCCCCTCTGGTCATTGCTCAGTGTATACGAGATTTCCGGGGGAACAGAAAAAATGACGGAAATTCGAATATTTAGACTTCTTTGGATACCAAAAACCGTTTCAAATCGAGTCTAAAAGCGGATAGTTTAATGAACCAGAAAAGAGCAAAGATGGAGAAAAGAAAAATAATCGTTAATTCGAATTACAACCAAAAATCGTCGAGCATTTTGGATTTAAAAAAAGGAGAAAAAGAACGGATTTTGAGCTCTCTCTAGGACAGACAATTAAGCTGCAAATCGAGTCACTTAGAAGCCAAAAAAGAAGGAACTAACTATGTTTTTAGATGAGAAAAGTCTCAAATAATCTCTACTCTAGTAATGCCAGCAGTCGAGATCAATTCTGGTCCACAAAAGGACAAAATCACTTAAAAGAAGATCTAGATGGAAAAGAGAAAAACTCCAAACTACAAGTAGAACTGCCAAGATGGGAGATAGAATTAGAACTTTTGTGCCACAAATAGAGTTAAAATGATGAAAAACAACGAGGACCCAAACTACAAAAAGAATTTTGTTCAAAAAATGAAGAAAAGTGGAACGAATGGAGAAGAAAGAGAGAGAGAGAAAGTGATTGTTTTGATGCATTGACCCATCTCGCATGCGTTCAAAGTTTCAAATTCCTTCTCTTTCTCTCTCAATATCGCGCCCAAAGATAAATATTATGCGTTGGCTAATTAGCCCCTTTTGGGTTCATTTCGCTCTCAAGATATTTTCAGCATTTAGATGAGGTCGATTGGCTTTCCGATGAGAGAGAAAGAGATCTTTACAAAATTAGGAGAACTCAAATGAAAAATCAGCCACAATTGAGGCCCATTTTGGACTGGGAAGTGAAGGTTTTTATAGGAAGCGGGTTCTGTAGTCATCAATAAGGCCCGTCATCTCTGGTTCCTGTTGTTGGAACTTAGATGGCGAGACATTTTCTATGATCTCTACAAAAGTAGGCGAGATGGAATGGCTTATTGTACAAATCCTTGATAATTTAAGACTTTTCCTTGGCGTTTAATTTTATATTCAACCTAGAAGAGACTTCTAAAAGCTATTTGAATAGGAAAACTCCTTTTTGGAGAGAATTAATTGTAGTTATTTTGAAGAAGACGTTGTTCTTAAAACTACAATTCCTTCTTCTTCTAGTTTGTAGGTCATTTAAAGATATTTCTCTCAAAAACTAAGGAAGAGGCTCTGCAAGTTTTTGGAAGAAATTTAGTCTCAAAAATTGCTTCTTTTAAAACTGGAGAAGTACCGTATCCCATACCCATTAGGTTTTCTTTCTGCAATTTTGAGGTCATTTCCTCTACTTTTTACGACTTTCTACAAGGCTGGCTGATTTTCGATCCCCTTTTCTGCGAGAATTCAATTGCAGATCGTAAAAAAGCCCCAGAAGAAAAGGTGAGAACTTTCTACCTCTAAAGGAAGTGAAAAATTGATCCCAAATTCGGGGGAAAGGTGGGCTTTGAAGTGGAAGATTAAATGCATCCACTCGTGAAGAAAACAAATATGGCTGAGTCTCACTAATTTTTGAGGAGCTCTCGAGGGCCATCTGGGCCGTAAAATTTACGAATCAACACTGCTGTCTAGTTTATACTTCTTTCTCAAATCCAAAGTGACTTCCGCTTCTTTTCTCTCCCGCAACCCGACTAATTAAAATCAATCTGTCCGGGTGACTGATCCAATTGGCGGCCACAACCCGTCGACGAGATGACCGAAGGAACTTTACAAAAAAAAGGTTGGTGGGGAGAAGACAATGCCTTGTGGCAACATTGATCCGTCAATTGGAACAGAGAGGACGAGTGTAAATGAATGGGGCTATTGGCGAGAAAAAAAAAGGTGAGACATGGACGTTTGAGAAAACAGCTGGAGGACAACAGATTTGAGAAGAATAGGCCAAAACAGACTTAAGAAGAGACAGCGGGTTGTCACAAATCGACCGTAAATCGAGTTGATTTTTATTCTCTCCTTTAAAGGAGAGAGGAGGAGCAAAATATTTGGACTAGAGGTTGGAGCCATTTTTAGAGGCTTGTTTTGCTGTTAGACTAATAGAAATTCATCCAAAACAAAAGCTTATCTACTTTTCCAATTTGCCCTTTGGGCTCTCAGTATGCATGAAGATTAATCTCTTCCTATTTTTGAGACCAAAATTGCCTACTTTTATTCAAAGGAATTCTCCATTTTTGGTCAAAATTGGAAGAAAGGAAACCTGCGATCATTCAGTTTTTACTTGATTTTGAGAGAAATTCTTCTAAAAATTCCAAATTTCTTTAGAATTTCAACTGTAGTTGAATCAATAATTGTTGTTAGAAAGCGTTCAGCCAAAAGCTTGTTACATCTTTGATAAAGTTGTGGAGAAAAGCGGGAGGTTCGAGGTCTCTCTCAACTGATTCTCAAGATCTCCTCTTAGCCTAAGCTGGCAGGAGAGGAATCAAGCTTAAACGAATTCTGTTTGGTTTTTACGCCAGAGAAGGGTGGGTGATTCAGAGCTTCATTGTGAAAGGCAAAGGTTTAAGATCAAAATAGCAATTGGTAGTATAGGCTGGGACCCAATTTGCGAGCTGATTGTTGATACTTCAGAAAATATAGCAGAGATTTGATCACCAAAAGGTTATTATAGTCGAGAAAAGTGTAAAAACTCACATACATTTGCTCGACATCCTCCATCTTTCGAGATTTTTAGAGAAAAATGTTCGCTTTTCTGTCAACCCGGAACGTGAAATGCGTCCCGCCCCGTAGTACAGTTCGAAAGACGGCGGAGGTGGGTGTCTGGCTGGAAGTCAGTCACATAAATTTCCTCCCAAGATAACGTAATTTAAACGACAAAAAGGGAGACAAGCAGCTCCAAAAATTGTCGTATCTAATGGAGCCAATGGGCAACTTCTCCTAGGGAGAGTCACTTCTTGAATCAAATTTGCAATTTCTCAACTTTTTAGAAGGATCTTAGCTACTTTTGGAAGAAGCAATCTGATCACCCAATGGCGATAATTACTGTACAGAAATTTTGAATAAAACAGCAAATAGATGAGCTCTCAATAGGAAAAAAGAGAGCAAAGTGTCTAATTACCCAGTTTGCTAAGAAGTGAGGAGGCAGGACGGGATTCTTCTTGCAATCAGAAATTAATTAGAAGCCCTGAAAGGAAGGAAGTTTGTTGGCGTAAGAGGGCAACCATAATTAAGAAACGAAAGAAAACATCAGGCAATCTTTTAAAACAATTCGTCTTGTATCACAACACCTAAAATCTCACGAACAATTGAGGCTTTGGATAATTGTAATCCTTAGATTAGCTTCGTTCGGATAAATCAAAGAGATTAAATCATTGTCTTTTTTGGTCTTCTTTCGGGAAAATGGTTGGTCTTTCCCTCCGCAATCTCATCCATCGCTTTTAGACTGAACAACTGTTTAGCGGAGATAATGGAGCTGACTATAATAATCAATTCGCCCAGCTGGTGAAAGAAATGCGTGAAATTAATAGTATGAGAGACCGACACCCCGGAGCTTTTCGTCATGCTGCTGTGAGTTTCCTGAATTCACCAGCCCTCAGAAGAGATTTTTGTATTTTTTTTTCCCTCAAAATTTCAGACCTTGCTGACCGCGGAGATCACCAGAATCTGGAATATCATCTACAAGCATGATGGAGATTACATGGATGATTCGCAGCACAATGGAGATGTCTATCGTCTGGAGGAAAAGATCGAGATTCCCGTCTTCCCAGATGGTCGAGACGATCAAGGCAGGAAATGCAATCTTGTCGGCCGTATTCTGGGCCCTTCTGGGATGAGCATTCGTCAGCTGGAAATTGAGACTGGCTGCGAGATTGTGATTCGTGGAAATGGATCGATTAAGGACGTCGAGAAGCAAGAGAAGCTTCGTGGCTCACCTGGCTATGAGCATCTGGATGAGCCGCTCTATGTCCGCATCGCGGCTCAGGATGTTACTCGCCATAATTGCGAGATGAAAGTCCGCTTCGCCAAGAAGATCATCAACCGCCTCCTTCAGCCTGGAAACGACGAGTACAAGAAGAGGCAGCTTATCAACTTGGCCATTCTTCGTGGAACCTATCGTCCCGAGAATACGCACTTCTTGTCTTCGTCGACTTCAGGCGTCAACAAGGAGGCTTGCGAGGAGTTTTAACCGATTTTAATAAACTCTATTTGATTAGAAATTTTGGCTCTTTAGAAGAACTAATTGGTGATTTGCTTTCCCATGGTTCCATTAATCAGCCGAAAAGCCGCCGTCCACTCTCTCTCTCTCGAGGTCATCATCTATCCCAATAACTATGATTTTCCTTCTGATTGTTCTTCTTTTTCCAACTCTTTCCTTTTCCTGTTTTCCCACACTTCCCTATGATGTAAGTTCGCCTTTTCGAATATTAAAAAAGATTAGAATACTTTTCTCCCCGCCAACTCAGATCAATCTCAAAGCATCGTCCAATCCAATCAGTTAGCTGTCTCTTCTGGTTCTTCTTCTTCAGAAGAGATTCCTCAACAAATAGAAAATATCGTAGTCACCACCCCATATCCAATAGAAACTACAATAACCTCGGAAGTGAAGACAAATATAACAGGTAAAGTGAAAAAAGTCCACAGATAGGAGAGATTTTTCAGAGGAAAAGACAGCAATTTGTCCGCCAAGTTGGTCAAAATTTTTGTCGTCTTTTGGCTACACAAAATGCTATAAAGTTTGTTTTTAAAATTCTCACAAAATTCTTCTAGAAAATAAAAGGAGATTTCGATTATTTTGGAGCCAAACAGAGTTGTAAGGAGATTGGTGGCTTTATTGTAATCGTCGAGACGCGCGAGGAATTCAACTTCTTGAAAAGTCCGCCAAATTTGTAGAAGAGAATAAGAAGAGATGTTTAGATATGAGCTACACGGGGATGACTCTCTACTTGGAAAGTGTCCCCTACATCGGACTGATAAGGAATGACGTGGATGGACTGTTGAAGTGGGTGGATGGGGAGAGTGAGGGCTTCGTCAAATTCTATGGAGATCAAGAGCCGGGATTTGAGGATGGCAGCTGTTTTAAGGTATTTTAAACAGACAAAAAGAGGAAACTTTTTTTTTAAAGTTTGTGACGGATCAAGTCATTTGGGAAGGACGTCTCCTATTTGGAGGCCAGAAAGATTACTATTTTCCGGTTGATTGTCTCCATCCTTCTACGACTGCTCTTTGTCAAATTGTGCCGAAATAAAAAAGATCTAATAGGAGTTCATAGTTTGATTTGAATTGGAGCTAGCATTCAAGGCCATCTATAATGGATTGATCTAAAGTTTTTCATCGAATCAATTCCCCCTTCAAATGTGCCTGAAAAAGATGTGAAAGATGAAATCGATGAAACGGAAGCTGTAGGTCCTAATCTGAAAATTGTCCCTCTTATCGCCTCGACAGCACACGCCCAAGAGGAATCTGCTACCGCTTGGCTGAAAGAGAATGTTGTCTCAGCTTCTTGTTTTCGTTGTTTTAGCCACGACTGTCAGCGCCTTCACTCCGAGGTTCTATTATGGCTGCAATTCGACCCACTGCTCTTACCGATTTGAAGTTCCCGAGGTGCGACTCCTCCCCTTTTAAACTCCTCTCCCTTTCTAGGTAGCTGCTCAATATGTAGATCAAAATGCCCTGAAACAAGAGGTCACCACTTTAAATGACCTCGTCACAGTTCTTTATTACAATTCTACTAGTATGGATGACAGTGGATTAAGCACATTTAATAATGTAAGGGACGAAAAGCAATCTAGGAATTACGCTTTTAGACCTTCTATACAAAATATCAAGCCACACAACCTCAGGTTGATCAAGTCTCGCAAAACGCAAGTTATGAGGCTCCTTGCTTCCAGGTTTGTTCATTTTACAATCCGATATCAAGTCGAAACAGTCAATGGTTGTAAAAGAACCAAAAGAATTCTGATTACTTTTTTTAGCCACCTATTGATTACTATAATTTTCTCGCAAAAGTAGAACATCCACTTCATCTCAGCATATCCCATTAAAAAGAGTAGAAAAGCTTCATCAGAAACGTGGACTTGTGAGACAAACACAATCCATGAAACGATCTCTCGAGAGATTTGTAGCAAACTGTTTTTTTCTCTCAATTCATTTCCATCGAGTCGTAGAACAATCTAAAGAACGCAAAAGCTTTTGGCGCTTTCGGTGATTTTTGCAATGATCTTGTTAGGGGTTTGAAGAAAATTGATCGAGTTGTCTCCAGCAGATCATCGTCAAAACATTCGAATTTCTTTGCAGAACTCAGCCGATGCTGCCAATGCGTTGAATGCTGCTTCTGGCCAGCTGAATATCCTGGTGACGTGTCTCTTCAATTCCTACAACGCGGATGATCAAAATAACTGCTTTGTCCAGAACGCTGTCCCGGGAACAACTGAGGCTCCGAAGTCTTGTATCCCCGTCACGACGACGACGAAGCCGACGACAACGATGAAGCCGACGACGACGACGAAGCCTCCCACTATTTCACAAAAACCGAAAGGCAGTGAATTCGATTTGTACGAATACTAAAAATAAAGAGTTTGATCGCTCTTTGAAGTTCACTTATAGACGAAAAGATCTCTCCAAGATAAGGAAAAGGTTTATAAGGCTCGAGAGAACTGTAGCCCTGAACGTTCATTGAGATGCTCATTATCTTCCTTTTGGGTAGCGTGACTTTTTCTATTCCAAAGATAATCCCTTAGGTCTTATTGCCCCAATTTTGGGTTTGGTCAATACAAAAGTACCTTCTTGGTGGAGACCGGATCCATTCCAAGAGGATCCCGTTGTCTTTGATGACACTCCAGCTCTCTTTTTTCAGAGTCGTGTCGATCACTTCAACGACTCGAATCAGGCCACTTTCAATCAGGTTAGGAAATATAATTGTAGTGTAAAAAATCTCAGAGATATTGGTCGAATGGAAAGTATTACAAAGCGAATGGACCCGTTTTTGTAGTCATAAGCGGCGGTCTTTCAGGAGACCCGTATTGGATCACAAACTGTTAGCTTTGTTGCCAATTTTGGTCGGCATAAAAAAGATTACAGCCTCGTCAGAGTGGTGCACTTTGGCCGCAACCCATGGAGCTTGGCTCTTTTTGGTCGAGCATCGCTATTATGGAGCGAGTAGAATGGTCGACGTTGAGAGGACTGATAAGGACTTCCAATGGCTTACTGCCATCCAATCCACCGAAGATTTTCGACTTTTTATTCAAACCATGAGGATTCAACGGCCCGACTTTCAGACAGTCAAATGGGCCGCAATGGGTGCCTCCTATGCCGGTTTGTGGCTACTATATTGGAATTTAAAAGCTATCTTGAAAATTCCAGGAAATCTGGCCGTCTGGCTCCGAGTCCGCTATCCTCAGTATGTGGACTTTACCATAGCCAGTTCCCCCCCTCTTCAAGCCAAATATGACTTTACAGGTTGCCTCTTTCTACAGTAGTAAACCAAAAAAGGAATTGCAGAAATGTTGGAAGGGGTAATGCAAGCACTGCAGGATCAAAGTGCCACTTGTGCTTCTTCTGTGAGCCAAGGCTTCAATCAAGTCGCCCAGCTGATGAAAACAGCTCAAGGAAGGTCGAGTCTCAAAGTGACTTTCAAGTAAATTTCTCCTTATTCTAAACTGAAGTCGAATCGCTTTCCAGTTTGTGCACCGATTTGGATCCAAACAACTTGGACAGCCAGCAGTACTTCTGGTCGACGATCATCAATCCCTATACGAGTATGGTCCTCTATGGAATGGATAATTATGTTTATTTTCTTGGGTTGTTTTTAAAAAAAGAATGTTTAGGGTCCTTATCGAACACAATTGACCATACAAAAGGGAATCTGCCAGTTCCACGAGGTGATTAAATGCCGTTTCTAAATCGAGATATAATCTTTGATTCGCCTTTAAAAGATGATAAAACTCAAATATTAGGGTGGCCAATAAGTTCTGGGATAACTTATTTGAGTGACCATAACTTTTTGCTAGATTGACCGATTTGGCTGAAATTGTAAACACAAAAACTTCTAATAATTCCAGAATACTGCGATTTCTGTTATGTCCAGGATGCAAGCTGTATGTCAATCGTTCTAATCTAAGTCCAATGAGGCCTTTAGACTTTTAATAATTTCAATAACGCCTGGGGATTTGGCTCCTTCTGTACTGATATAGACTACGCCGGATTTGTTGGTTATCTGGCGAATGCGACTGATCCATATTCTGATGAAAGTGAGCTTTTTTGGTAAAGGCGGAAATAAAAAAGAGACGTTCAGCTAGAGCCTGGATCTGGCAGGAATGCACCGAGCTTGGATATTTCATCACAACTGATTCCCCCACTGCTGGACCATTTTTTGGAGGAAGTCTTCCGTTGAGGTTGTCTGAGAAAAATAGATGGAGAGGACAAATTGAAGATTTCAGTTATTATACGAAGATTTGTCAAACGCTCTTTGGACAGAAATATGACGCGAATTACGGTATTCAAGGCACACAGATTGTCAATGGATATTTTGGGGGAAATACCTTAAGCAATGTGAGTTAATAATAAACAAAAAAAGAATAAGAAAAATGAGCTAGAAAGAAGAAAAAGGAAGCGATAGCTTTGAAGTGGCTCGCACCCGTACAATCTCGGCACAGGCGTTATATGGCTTTCGCGCGTTTGCCCTACCATTAAACTTACCTGACTGGGAGTTCGGCACGATCATGAAGGTGTCGTCTCCATGGTGAGACCATCCCATTGCACATTCGGAATGGTTGACCCGTGAGGCAGCTTCGAGTTGAAGTTAGCCTACAGTTAAATTTTTGCGTTTGGGGTCGCGTTCGCGCAGCCCTTACAAAACCTTCTTGGGGAAGATGTTTTCTCAGGCTACTTACACGATTATCATAAATGGTGCTCACGATCCTTGGCGACAATTAAGTATCCTTCAATCAGCAAGAAATGACCTTCTTCCGATTATAATCGAGGGTAAATAATTCTTCAAATTTTATTAGAAAAAAACTTCGCAGGAATGGGTCATCGAAGTGACGTTTATCCTGTGGCTCCTGATGATCCAGCCCCCTTGACGACCGCTCGCTCGCTTGTCTCTTCTACCGTACGCCAATGGCTCTCACTTTAGACAAAAATGAATATTTATTACACAGAATTGTACAGAAGTCAGCAGCGGAAGAACTCACTGATCAATTGGACGCCCTGGACCTGCTTGTTGTCCATATCGTAGTCAGAGACGGAGCTCTCGTCAAAGATCCAATAATTCGAATTGTCTTTGGGTATTCCGGAACGAGTGTCGGCTGGCATGTTGGGGAAGAAGCGCGTCTTGTCATTCAAGAAGGAAGGAGCATTCTCGAGGACATTATACGTGGCGAAGACATTTCCCTAAGGATTGTTGTAGCTCTTGAAGAAACTTACAGAAAGAAGGACGACACTTCCATTGTTGAGGGGAAAAGCTCCTTGCGGATAGAAGAGAACTCGATCGTGTAGTTCGCGAGGGAAGTCTCTTGCTTCACTAAGAAATAAAATATTGAGGGAGGAAAAGAAGGCAACTTGAATGAAACGCCGTCGAATTCATAGCCGTAGATGGTCCTCTCAGTGAAGAGAAGAGTCAGTCCGTTGGAGACAACAGTGGCATTGACGAATTGAGGGCCACGAGGGAACACCTGCAACAAAATTTCTTTCTTCCTTTAATTTCTTCCTACATCTTGGATTTTCCTCCCACGATCCTGGAATTGCTTGTTTTTGATTTGGAAGACTTTATCTCCTCGGAAGGCAACCCAATCGTTCTCCTGAACAGCCGAGACGGAGTCAATGAACTTGGGACAGCCTTCGCCCGAGAAATCCGGCATCAAACTTGGATTGGGAGGAAGGGCTTGTCCCAAAAGGCCTAAAAAGACTCATTTCTCAGTGGGAAAAAAAGAAAGAAAAAACCTTTGACGGCAACAGCTAGAAGAAGGGGAAGAGGAGGGAGCATGTCGAAGAGCGGTGTGCCAGCTGAAACACATGGGAGTCATTCATAAACATGCAGCTTTTTATCCCAGACAGCCAGATGGATTGGCCTTTGACTGGATGACTCAGATTCAAAACAGAATTGGAAAGCTCAAGTCAAAAGCCCAGCATCGTCTGGGAAATGATTGGGAAAACAGCTGATTCGAAAATAGCTGAGCAGATTGATAGCGAGGACTATTCAGGAGCAAACAAAAACAGCCATCTTTTGAACATTTTGACTTCAAACCAAACAAAAAAATGCTTACTGTAGAGACGTCTGAAGGCGATTCTGTCGATATTGGGAACGTCGTCCAAAGTGCCGAAGGGAACCAAAGCCGGCTTGAGGATGGGATGCATCACGGAGCTGAAAAGAATCCTCCTAAACTATCCATCCTCCTCGCCTACCCTCGATAAAAGGAGTGATGGAGACCCAAAGTGTGACCAATTTCGTGGAGCAGCGCATGGAAAAGCGAGACTCCTTGCTGAAAAAAAAAATTTGTTTTAAATTTCCCCCAAAGAAGGCGAAACTCACAGGCAGATGGTTCCTATATCCCCAGAGTCTTTTATTATCCAAGATGATTTTGCTTTTAACCGGCTTCGATGCAACAGCAGCCACTTAAAAGTCCTTTTTTCAAGAAGAAATTCAGGAGAAAAAAACCATTGAGGAAGGGATCTTTCATATCCTCGAAGCTGATGACAATATCCGAGGAGGATTCGCTCTTTCCTTCGACAAAGTTGAGTCCAGTCGATTTGCGCCATTTCTCAAAGGCCTCATCGATTGCTTCACTGAAACATTTTGGCCTAAAATCAGGGAGAAAATTGAAAACTTGGTTTGCGACTCCGATAGGGAAGAAGGGTGGTTTTTAGTGAAGTAGGTGATCGTCTTTTTCGACCAGAGATCAGACTTTGGAAGATCTTCAAATAAATCTGATGAGAAAAAAATCTAAATCTAACCTTGAAGAGGATTTCCCTGGAACATATCCCTATTTCCACAGCGGTATTCATCAAATTTGGCTTGAGTTGGGACATCAATGGCGCCCGATTGGAAGTACAAAAACTCTCTTTGGAAGCGTCTGAGAAAACGAATCTGAATAATGAGAAAGGCTTACTGTAACGCATTCATGATATCGACTTTAGATGGCTGGAAGCTCTTTTCATCTGGTTTGGTTTTAGGAGAGGCGATGTATCCAAACCGGGAGAGATATTGCTGAACTTTCTTTTTCCACGCCTAAAAATGGTAATAACCTTGGCTTCAGTCTCAAGTCGAGCTCGAATTTCACTATTTTCCAGACTTCCGTCGGTTCCGGGAGCCATGGAGGCGACTCCTCCAACCAGAAGAAGAAAAAGGATGATCATCGAGAGCTGAAAGACTCGACTCTGGCCGACTGTTTCCTTGGGAGTGTAAAGACCGAAAAGGAGAGGGCGACGTTCAGCGAATAAAAGTCATTCAACTCCAAAAACAATTGGCGTTTTTTCGAGGGTTTTTTTTCTAACAATTTGAACTTTCAAATCAAAAATTTTTAAACTTTATTCCATTCACTTGATCTCACTCTTTTCAAAAAGCAAGCAGCAATCCCGTCAAGTAAGAATATAATGGGATCCAGAAATAAAGGGAAAAAATAAGGAGGTGGGAAAAGGTGAAAAATAGAAAGATCCCGCTCAAAAATCTATAAGAATCAATTCACCTTTTTGGCTGACAGGTAAACTGGGGCTGACGGGACGGGTTCTCGACGACTGCTGACCGACCGACCAACACCACGCGTGTCGTGGTGATGTCCCAACCTGAGCTGAAATGGTCTTCGCTCCACTCAGTGACGGACTGGAACTCCATTCAAGGACAATCGTTCTTTTATGACGAAACAACTAAATCAAAGAAAAATCTTTATCATATTATAACACTACAAAATGACAGAAATCTGACGAGGATACGACAGAAATTGGGAAGAAAATAAGCAAAATACTATCTTCTAACTAATGCTAAAAAGAGAATTCTCTGCCTGTCTAGCGGAGAAATCGAAGAAGAGGCATTTTTTTATTGTTTTTCTCATAAAACTCGTTGACAGTCTCCTGGAACAAGGCAGAGTTCAGAGCTTCTTCTCCCTGCAAAAGTTGGTTCAAAATGATAGCTAAATTCATAGAAAAACTTACACCTTCGGTCAAATCAAGAACCTTGTAGTGCCTGTTGATGGAAGAATAGGGAGGGTTGAGTTTTGTAAGAGTTTCCTCAGCTCGACCAGGTAATTGCTGGGTCTCGTAGTAAAGGAGATCTCTAACCTTAGCAAGTCGATAAAATTATCTTTTATTTTCAGCCATTTCTTACTGGATGACTTCGATAGGTTGTAGTAGATAGCGAGATGGAAAAGGAAAGCGAAATCAGAAAAAGCAGAAGAAAAGAATGCATGAACCTTGGAGCAAAGACCGAGAAGAACGAGGAAGAGACAGCTTTCAGCAACGAGTAGGAGCAGTTGCGGTTTGTTAAACTAAAAGAGAGAAAGGCAAAGATCTCCATCTTATTTATCTACTCTAGGATAATTTGAAGCAGAACAATCATAATATTCGGACGAGCGACAGTTTCTTAGTTTTGCTTCTCCCTTTGCGCGTTCATAGCCAGACCCATAAATTGCTTATTCTCCTCCTAAAAAATTAAATTACATTTCCGATCGATTTCAATCAAATCTCACAGCGCACATGGTTGCATATAGTTCTGTTCTCCCAAGGAACATATGATTAATGAGGTTCTCATCGCTCTTAAACAGTTCTGTTGCCTCCACATGGCGATAATCAAATGTGGAGGCTGTTACAGGCTCACCTTCCTGTAAAAAAGAATACGAATTTTAAGAAAAAATGCTTACTGTGGCTAGGAGGATAACGACGCAAAGAGAGAGGAAGATAACGAAGCAACGCTACATCTCCTGGATAGGCAACGGAGCTCTTGGAATCAGTGAGCCTGCGCGCGGACTAGAACGAAGTTTAGTTATAAACGGCGCCATCTTCTTTACGAAATGTTGAAAGACTTTTTTAAAACTTCCTCGTCCAATCTTGATGAGAGAAATCCCAACTTTGAAGAAAAGATTTATTAGATGACACGCAGCGATTAGCGACTAATTTAACTTAAAATATGACGAATAAGTATGACATAAAAATGACAGAAGCTGCAGAATTGAATAACAGAAAAGAGGTAGCGGGGGATGGGGGGAGGTAGAAAATCTAACAAGCGAAGAATAAATACCTAAAACAATCTAATAAAACTAATAACGGTGAATGGATCCTTCTCTCGGCTGGAGGAAGACACTTAGCGTGCTGAAGAAGTCCTGAGCTGACTTCCTCGGGTCCTAAAGAATTTTCTAATTTTGATTAAAAAAGACGAGTTTTACCTGGGTAGTATGGTCATGCACGACATATCCACGGCTCTTAGAAGTTCCTCCATCCTATCAACCTCTGCGGAATGGTCTTCATTGAGGATCGCTTTACTGTTAATGGCCTATAGCTTTATATTAACACAGATTGTATTGTTGACAACATACACTAATGGAAATAAGAAAGAAGACTAGGAGCGAGAAGGCTATTCTGTGGAAATAAGAATAGATGGGGCTTGTATTTTGAAAGTGCAAAGACCAGGAACGGGAAGGAAGTGTATAGTTCCTCCGAGGAGCTGCTCTTTCGAGTCGGCAACTTCCAAGAAATTTGGGCGGAAGCGACTACTCTCTTCGCTTTGATTGAATTCCTTGGAGAAAATCTTGGAAAAGTCCCCCCTCCAGGTGAAAAGAGAAACGCCTAAATTTGCTCGGCTGACTTCGTGCAAAACTTTCGATTGATCTCCATTTCCTTTGCAAAATATTTGTTTGTCTCCTTTCAGCCAGCCCTCAGAGTTACAACCCGCCTCTACACAGATCTACGAGAGCAGAGTTCCGAGTTCAGAGGGAACGAAGGTAAATAAGTGGGAAGAGAGACTCAACTGAAACATTGGGGGTAACAATGAGGGAGATCCTTTATGGAAAAAACAGGAAAAACTGCCTTTCGTTATTGATTTTTTTTGAGAATTTTTGCTTTTATTTGACTAGCTTTTATCTATCTAGGACAAGAAATTCTAAATTTTTGAAGCCATTTGATATTTTTGGCTTTATTTTTTTTCGAAGAATTCGTCCAATTATTCACTCAAAAAATGATAAGTTTTCATTGAATTGGCCGATTTCTACAAGAAAATTCATCAAGAACTCTCTAAAAATATGAAAAAGTTTTCCATTTTCATGTTCCAGTTGTCTATTTTTAGGAGAAATCAATTCCTCCTCTGGCATTCATTAACTTTTCCTTCAGACTGAAAGTCAAATTTTCGTGGAATTATTCCGCAACAATTGACTAAATTCTTCTTCTGATAAAGCTCAATTTCCCCTCAGAAAATCGTAATTATCTCACAATAGGAAAAGGAGGTCATCCCCGTTGTTAGGCTTTCTATTAACAATTGGCCAAGGTCTCGTCGCGATTTCGGCCAGCGAGTCATAGCGCCATTTTGAACGGACATATTTTCCCATGCGGCAATGTGACCATTTTTCATTTTTCTCGGCTATTTTCCAACCAAAATCTCTTCAGATGGGCTCCTTGTTTGTCTGCAACAGTGAGCTCTCACCAACTTGGCTGAATTTCGCCGACGGAGAGCCCTGCATCCTGGGAATTGATGAAGCCGGGCGAGGTGAGTTCTCTTATTAGAATAAAGAAATCCCCTTTAGGACCTGTCCTTGGCCCGATGGTCTATGGCTGTTCTGTATCTCCTCTCTCAAAAGCCGTCGAATTGAAGGATCTGGGAGTGGATGACTCAAAGGCTCTCAACGAAGACAAAAGAGAAGAAATATTTCAAAAAATGGAAGCCAATCCCGAAGTCCAAAAGGTCTGATCCTCTCCTATATTTTCCATCTTCTCCTTCAGATCACAGCCTATGCTGTGAGATGTCTTTCTCCCCAATACATCAGCTCTTCTATGCTTAAAAGAGCCAAATATTCGCTCAACGAAATCTCCCACGAAGCTGCCATCACTCTCATCAGAGACGCCTTCGCAGCTAAAATAAATGTCGTCGAGGTAAGAGCACCTCCCATCTTCATCGAATAAATTCAAATTCACAGATAAAAGTAGACACAGTCGGGCCGAAAAAGACCTACCAAGCCAAATTGGAACAACTCTTCCCCGGGATCGCCATCGCTGTGGGTTTTTTGCTTCAATTTCCTGAAAATTCAAATATTTCTCGATATTTTTTTCAGAGAAAATAGAATTGAAGACGATAAACGTTTAGAACCAAAGGAAAACTGAACAGGCTCTCTCTATTTTGACAAAAAAGTCCCACAATAAGTAGCGATTTCACATCTCCCACGAAAGTCCCATGAGAAGCACCAATTTACAAAAGAGATAAACCTTGGAAAGACGAAAGAATCGAATTTTGTTTAGATCAAATGACCAATTTTTGAGTTTATTATGATCAAAAGCTCGCAAGGGAGTCGATTTTGAGTTTATAGGTCGAGGAGAAAGCTGATTCGAAGTTTCCAATTGTGAGTGCAGCTTCAATTGCTGCCAAAGTGACGAGGGATAGGAGACTTCGTGCTTGGAAATTCGAAGAGCCAGATGTCAAACTTCCTGAGAATGGATTTGGAAGTGGCTATCCAGCTGGTTTGAGCAATTTCATCTCCAAAGAGAAGAAGAGATTTTCAGATCCAAATACCAAAAAGTTTTTGGCGACTGCGGTGGATCCTCTCTTTGGTTATCCCTCGTTGATTCGATTCAGCTGGAAGACGGCGGATGTGATCATCCAAAAGAAATGCGTCAAAGTTCATTGGTATTTTTGTATATTTGCTTTTGAATTGAACTTATTAGGGATGATGAGGAGAATAAGGAAAATGGAAAAGCGATCAAAGGGTGGCTGGGCAACTCCGCCGCCCCAAAGCGGCATTCCTACTTCCACGATCGGGGAATCTCCAATTGCAGCCAATTTTAGCTTGATTTCTTCTTTTTTCAACGCTTTATCTTTGGCATTTCCTCAATTTTCCTTAAGATTTTGGCTTCAATCGTACTCAAAGAATCCAGGGATTTACCTCTAGCATATGAAGGCATTTGAAAAGTCGGAGAAAGATCAAAATCTTCAACGTTTCTAAGAAAAAATATAAGATTCGAATCAAGCTTGGCCTATTTTTGGCCTTTTTTATGATTACTAAATCCAAAAAGCGTCAATCTTTTTCTTTTAGACAAGAAGATCAAATCTACAACTTTTTAAACCTTAAAAATCTCTAAAATCAATCAGAAAAAGTTTTAAATTCTCCACTCAAATTCGTAATCTATTAGGGTGGCCAATAAGTTCTGGGACAGCTTTTTGGCTTTTTCTTCTCTTTTCAAAAAAAAAGTCCATATGAGAACACCTGAAAAGGCGTACTCGACCACTCGCAGGACCATAAATGAGGGTTGATTTTGTATGTCGTTTCGCGAGGGACATATCTCAGTCAAGAAACAACAAAATCCTTTGAAATTTTGCAATTTGGTAGGCAAGATAGCAAAGTTTTTGTGTTTAAAATTTCAGCCCAATCGATCAATCCAGCAAAAAGTTATGGTCGCTCAAATAAGTTATCCCAGAACTTACTAGCCACCCTAATAAATCCCTTTTCTGCCTCGAGAGAATCCTCCTCCTTTACTTTTTTAGCCAAAGTCTTTGAGTTGAAATGGATGAGATTGTGCCAAAGAGTAAGCTTGCTTTTTACTGGTATTGATATATACCTCGACCGATTTAAATCTTCTTAATCCGGTCATTCTTTAACGGGCTTTTTTTATTTTTGCCACTGCAAGTTTTTTTCTTCTTTCTATTCGTTGTATGGAATGAATTTTGTTTGATTTCTCGCCTTTTTTTCTAAACAAAAAGGAAGATCCTATGTTATTTTGAGAAGGAGGACTCAAAATTTTAGGCTTTTCTTTTAGAAATGGGTTTTGGACTGAATCTGACGGGTCTCCTTTCGGGACTTTGTGCCCTCTACATCGCTCACAGCATGTATCATTTCTACAAGCTTTTCACGCCGGAAACCTGCAAGCCAAATGCAGTCAATTGTCTCCTAGTTAGTCTATTTTGTTGCTTTTTAAATTACGGTGGATCTTTGCAGCCGAAATTTGAGCCAAATCCATCATCGGGTCTTTTCCCTTTGATGCAGCTGAGAATCTACAGCTCGCAATCGCCTCGTCAATTGGGGAAACTGCTGACGACTTTTGAGAACTTTCAACTGGCTGACGCTAGCCTCAAAAAAGTTAATCTTTCTCTTCCTGAAGCGACGCTCAGAAATGGATCTCTTTGGGCTCATTGCTTCCTCCTGCCGTACGACTACAACGGCGAGGATCCCTATGGGGTAAGCTCTATCTATAGATTGAGGCCAAATGCTTAATTTTAGGCGAGTTGGATAGTTGGGCAATCGGATAAAATCACGGAATACCAGGAGCCGGTGGCGGAGGCATTCAATCTGGTGGGAGGTGAATCGACTATGCAAAAAGACAAAAAGAAGACGAAATCTGAACGACCAGTAGCTCATTTGAGGAGTATTTTGCCGCTTCTCGGCGCTTATGAAGCTCCCCATCTGGTTGAAGAAAATGTTCCTGGAGAGATTCGACATCTGATGAACAAAGAAGGGAAGCAATATCTTCCGATCTTCTACCTTGATCGAATGAGCTTCCGAATTAAGGATCTTGTTGAGGTTTTTTCTTCTTTTAATTTTGGAGCAAAATTTTAGATCAAAAAGGAGATACAGACAATGGAAATGACCATCGATTATCGGCCATCTTCTGTTGGGAAATTGCGCTTCCTGATCAGCACTTTGATGTCTTTCGATCAAATCAGACAGATGGGATTCTCTGATAAAGATATCGATGAGGTTTGGGCGTTTTTTTCTCCGAGAAAAGCTTGGGATAAATTACTAATTTTTTAAATTCCAAATTTTCAGGTGAAAGGAGTCTTTGTCGACACGAATTTGTACCTTTTGGTGGTGACGGTCTTCGTCTCGGCCATTCATATCCTCTTCGATCTTCTCTCCTTCAAAAATGATATTTCTTTTTGGCGAAATCGCAAGAATATGGTTGGTCTCTCTACCAAGTAAGTCTCGTCTTTCCCAAAATTATTTCTTTTCCCCCAGAGCTTTATTGTGGCGATGCTTCTCTTACACAGTAATTTTCTTCTATCTCTTCGATCAGGAGACGAGTCTTTTGGTTTTGATTCCGTCGGGAATCTCGGTCGTCATCGAGTGTTGGAAAGTGACCAAGGCGTTCAAGATCAGCTTCACTTTCAAAGAGGGCTTCCGCTTTGGGACACAATCAGCAGCCGAAGCCGAGACTGACGCCATCGACTCCCAAGCCATGCGCTATTTGACCTGGCTCTTAATCCCGCTATGTCTGGCTGGGGCCGTCTATAGTCTCATTTATGTGCCGCACAAGTCGTGGAGAGGATGGATTCTTCAATCGCTCGCCAATGGCGTCTATGCCTTTGGATTCCTCTTCATGTTGCCGCAGCTTTTCGTCAACTACAAACTGAAAAGTGTGGCTCATTTGCCTTGGAGAGCCTTTATGTACAAGGCGTTCAACACTTTCATCGACGATCTCTTTGCTTTCATCATCACCATGCCCACAGCTCATCGCGTCGCCTGCTTCAGGTTTGATTTATTTATTGTTAATAAATCGATTTGCAGAGATGATATCGTCTTCCTCATCTATCTGTATCAGAGATATTTGTATCCAGTGGATTATTCGAGAGTCAATGAGTTTGGCGAGACGGGCGAAGAGAAGCTGGAGGAATCGAAAAAGAACGATTAATTCCATTATTTTTGTTTATTTTTTTCTTTGGTTCTCTAGTCCAACAAAATGTGATATAGACGGGAAGTTTTAATAAAGTCTTTCCATCTCTCTCTTGTTTTCTTCTGAGTTCGTGCAGCCGTAAATGGACTACTGTATGCTGAGATTAAGAGGGTAAACAACCGAGAATTGACGCCCCCCCAGAGGCGCAAACTGACACGATGCGGGTTCTGTTCCTTCTGCTCTTCGTCTCTCCTGCGTTTGCTGCTAGTATCCCTGGCCAGGGATGTAGTCGTCGTGTGGTTGGATATATCACTTCTTGGGGTAAAGTTCCCTTCACGGATGAGCAGGTTATCTCTCTCATTTTTGAAGACAAAAGCGAAATAATCTAGGCGAAGAGATTGACTCATTTGGTTTTCGCCTTTTTTGTTATGAAGCCTAACGGGGAGCTGCATCTCGAGTCGGATGCTGCAGCTCATCGTCTCCAGGAGATCATGTCTGTCGCCAGACGACATCCTCATCTGAAAGTCCTCTTTGCTATGGGAGGATGGGAGAATTCTCAATATTTCCAGCTCTTAGCGGCTGATTATCCAAGAAGGTTTTCTTCTTCTTTTCTCCCTTGTCAGAAATCCTTTAGATCCCTCTTCATTAATCACATTATGACAGTTTTGAGGACTTTCAACTTCGATGGAGTTGATATCGATTGGGAGTATCCCGTCACGGGTGGGGCTGTCGAAGGAACTTCAGTAGGTTTTGATCTTTTAATCAAAACATAGCCCCCAGGCGGATCGAAAAAACTATGTCCATCTGATGAGGGAGCTCAGAAATCGCCTTCGAGAAGAAGAAGACCAAACGGGTAAAGCCTATCTCTTGTCGTTCGCCGGAGCAGCTGGTCATTGGGTCCTCAAGCCGGGATTCGATCTTGTCCAACTCGTCAAGTACGTCGACTTTGTCAATATTATGAGCTATGGTTTGGACAATCATCTTCGAGGAGAAAAAAGCGCAATCTTTCAGACTATTTTGGAGCCTGGCAGTCCAAATGGGGAGCTTACACTGGGCCTCCAGCTCCTCTATACTTCGCTATGCCTAAAAAGTATCGTATCTTTTCAGCCTTCACTTTTCATGACTTGCGATGTTCTGCAAAGTTGTAGCTCTTGATCTCCTCTACAACTTTGTAAAACATTGCAAAAATTACCCAGAATTGAGATAAAGTAGGAAAGAGTTGCAGATTTTCTGGTCGAATGAATGTCCACGCGACACTCAAATACTATAGTTGTCAACTGAAAGCTACAGGCAAATTGAACATGGGCCTGCCGTTTTATGGAAGATTTTGGCATAATGTCGGCGATGCTGTTGATTCGTCTGATGACATGTGGAGGACAGCTGTGGCCAGCGATGGAAATACCAAATTTGAGGGGGGAGACGTCCAATGGAGGGAGCTCTCCTCTCGTTTCGATACAAGCCAAAAGAAATTCCACAGCGGAGCTAAAAGTCCTTTCATTTGGCTGAGCAGCAACAAGACCTTCGTCGGCTATGAGGATTCTGAAAGCCTAAAGCATAAGGTAGCCCTTTGAAGAAGACAAAAAAGAACTTCCAGATGGATTATGTCAAAGAAAACAGCCTAGGAGGAGTCATGATTTGGGCAATTGATTTCGACGATGATCAGCTGACTCTTCTCTCAACCGTTTCCACCAGCGGCATCTGCTCTCCTGTCACCAAGAGTCCCCAAATGAATTATAAATGCTCCCCAATTAATGAACAAAGATGGTGGACTTATGACGACGACGAGGTGAGACCTTTTTTGAATTATTGTAGCTTCCCTATAGGATATGGCTGGAATGTGTGGTCGTTCTGCTCCACTCTATGAAGGCTATTATCCAGTCTGCGATCCCGATGATCCAGGCCATGCCTGTTGTGGAAAGGTATTTCCCCTCTCTCTTCTGTATCTTCAACTCTCGCTCTCAGTTTGGATATTGTGGAGCTGGACCGGATTATTGCTCTTGTCCGGAGTGTGTGGACTATGCTGCTGATCCTATGCTGATTCTCAAGGAGCCAATTCGACCAACAACTGACACAGTCACCTGGTATACTTCAGACGCTGGAGAGGGGAAACGAGGCCGTTGTGGACGAGGAGTTCCTCCTTTGAATGGAGCTCCTCCTACTTGTAATCCAGATGATCCAACTGCTCATTGCTGCAGTAATGGCGGCTATTGTGGCAACTCGAAGGTAGCTCTTCTGCTCAACAACTAAACTCTTTTAAGGAACATTGCGAATGCCAAGGCTGTGTCGACTTTGCGAAGCAGCGAGATTTCAAATGGAAGCCGATCGAGTGGTGGACTTTTGGGGAAAATCCAGCAAATGTTGGCAGATGTGGTCCCGATGCACCGCGTCTTCCCTCAGGAAAAATAGCAAAATGTGATGGCAGCTCAGAGGCGCATTGCTGCAGTCAATCGGGATACTGTGGAGGCGGCAGCTCATATTGCGAATGCCTAGGATGTGCTGACTTCAAAAAACAACCAGATTTCGAGTATCGGACATGATTCGATGGGCTAAAAGTCCCCCTTGTAAATATTAATAAAGAAGACTTTTTAATCCTTCTTCTGAGTGATTTGAGTGAGCTTTGGCTTTACCATCACAATCGACTACGAGATGGTCGTTTTTAAAGAAATTCGTCCTCGTTTCCACTTTGACTCTCGTTTCAATTCTCGCCGAGTTTTCTTCAAAATGCGCTTGATTCGACATTTGATCTTGTTGACGTTCTCAGGGATGACTGCTGTTGCTGGACGTTACAAAGAAGTTAAAAGACATCAAGACAAGTAGGAAAAATAAACAAAAAAGTCGAACACTATTTTTAAAATTTTTGTAATCGCTTGAGACGTCTCACAATTATGGAGCCACCATCAAAATTGGCGTATCTTGGGTGAGATTCTTTTGGGCTGAAATCAACTTTTATCTAATTCTCTGACATTTTGGCCTTCTTTTCCTTCATAATCTAGCCAGACAAGTTTGTTGAGTAAAAAATTATGGTTTCCAAAAGTGGCGTTTTCAGAAATCTCAAAAACTCGAGCTATCAAAATTTGGCTAATGCAGTTCGATTTCGTAATTCCAAAACACTTAAAATCTCAAAAAAGGTTGGAAATAAGCCGAATTATGACTTAAAAAAGATGAGACTTTTGGTCCAAAAAACGCGTTTTTTTATCCTAAAACTGGTGAAAATTGACGTCTTCTTTGAATAATATTTCCGCGAATTTCCACCCTTTTTTGAGGAAGAAAGATCGGATCCAGAAGATGGAAATTCAATTCTGAATGCAACCGAAACCGTCGATTTAAAAGAGGCCAATCTATCCGTTCCGAGGGATTAATTGTCTCGAGGAAAAAGATGAATTTCCAACCAAATGTGGAGCTTGGAAGGGTGCTGGCTATTGTAAAACTAACCAGGTTTTCCAACGATTTTAAAGAATCCATTTCAAATGGTTTCTACTCAACACGAATATTCCAGGCTACGCAGTATTTATGGTGTCGCAAAACGTGTCTCTGTGCAGAAGTTGAGCGACGCAACAAAAGGAAGACGTCATGGTTCTTCTCGGTTTTCAATTAATTTCAAGAAGAAACTTTTTCTGACAACGGGTTGTCAAATAAAGAGAATAAATTGTTGAGAGAGAACTCTCTTATTCGTCTTAATGCCAATTTTTCAAGTGATGCTTTTCTCTATGTGAAAGCGAAACAATTTATTGTAAGATGGAGAAAGAACTACCCGGACGGATGAGACTCTTTCTGCCTCTGTAGCAAAGTTGGCAGACATTTTAAACAAATCAGAGTCGAAAGATATGAGCATTTTATCTTTTATTTTCAGAATTGGCTACCTCCTTTTTCCACAATCTTCCCAAAAATCTTCGGATTCGCTTTGTATCTTAGATTTATCAACCTTTTGAAAGCCCATTGCCTTAAGTTAAGCAGAGAATTCTCTAAATGAATCCATCTGCAAACGCAAGTAGTGCATTGTGTGAGCTCTTCCGAGAAGACAATCCTGAAGATTGGATTTCTATTTCAACAGAGCTTTATCTGAATATATCTGATAAGGAAGTCCATAGGTATCCACATTTCTCTTAGTTTTTTTAGAAAGGCTCAAAAAATGAGCTGAGAATTTTGATTCCTTAACAACAAAGTTGGTAGGGGAGAATCAGAAGATGTCTTGACTTTCCCAACTACATTAAAGATTTCCTTACTTTAGAAATAAGGAATAAGATCTAGGCTAAAACACCTGAAAAAAAATGCAGAACAACAAATAAAAAGAGGAAAATGGTCGGGGATCGAACCCGCAACCTAGGAAAGTCAAAAAGGTTGAATCACGCGAGATATTTCAAAAGTCAGGTCTTCGAGTCGCCCACTTTCGGGATATTTCTAGAGGTGTTGGGGAGTCGTTCCGAAAATTTGGAGAATGGTTCCTGGAAGTGCTTTTCAAGCTCTATCGAATGGTATATGCCGTTTTCCGAGATCACATAGTGTCCTCAGAACATTCCCTTGTGAGCAATAAGCTTTAGCACTGAAGAGAACGAATCTACAATCAACTATCTGTTGAAGGAATTCATCGTTTATACTCGGGGTTAAGGGCTGGCTTCGTTCCATGGAAGGACGTTGAAAATGTTGGTTAAGACTTCGGCAGGGAAGAACTGCATGCCTCAAGTTCGATTGAAGAATTCTTCTCAAAGTCGACTATTCTCCTAACAAGTAAGAAGGAACATAACCCTTACACTGCCTAAAACAGTTCTTTCATATTCCCTCTATTAGAGGCGTCCTCCATGGTTTTTGAGTTTTCTACTTGCCCCATGATTTTGGATGTTCTACAAAGTTGTAGTTCTTTATTCCCTCTACAGGTTTACAGAAAATTCAAATACAAAAAACAGGAAATTTTCAAAAAAATCAGTAGCGCACTACTATTAGAATGATTACGGTAACTTACTATTTCCACATTATCTGTAAGGTTTATAGCTCCAAATTTGCACAGATGAATTGCTTTTTCAGAACCATAAAATGGACGTTCTGATATGGTTGAATTTTGATTGTGATTTGCGAGTAAGATATAATAACTGAATTTAGCAAAGGAAGGGCCGAATATGCTGATCCTCCTATTCACTCTTAATTTCAACAAAAAGATGCAAATGTTCGATTCACTGTATTCACTTAGGAAAAGAGAAATGTGTGACTTATTTAGAATGACCCTAAAGAAATCGAAAGGACTCTCGCGTGGGCAATTGATAGTTCCAAAGAGTTGAGAAAGTTTTGTTTATTTTTGAAAAAGCCGTCTTGATAAACCATCTTTTTTATTTCTTAAAAAAAGTTGCGTGGTGAAAATTTATTGAAGAAAGTAGGTTGGGAGTTGAGTTGATAAGCGGTGACCCTGACCAGACAATGGGAAGCAGGAATATCAAACTCTGGATTTCAATCACAATTGAAAGCTCCAGCAGAACTTCGATTTTTGAACGAGTGCTTTATTGACGAGCAAGACTTCGCTCAACCCAAGTCGTATTTTTTCAATAAACTCAGTTGCCGCAATAAGCTCCGCATCGTCTGGAAATAAAGAAGATGGTTTGTCAAATTGGTTTTCAAAAGAAAACGACTTTCAGCCGCATCTTGAACAAAATGGATCGAAGATTTTTCCCCTTTTTTCGAAAATTCCCAGGGAACTTCTTATTTTGATTATTAACAAGGTACTGTTGCATGTTCTATGAGAAGCCTCCCCAAGCTGTAACTTGTCGTGCGAGTTGCTTTCTTAATTTTCTAACCGAAGTAAGGCCTCTTTCCTCTGCAAGACCTTCAGAAGATTCAAAAATATAAAAGCTAGTGAAAACTCGCGATAAGTTCCACTGTGAGGGAGGCTTCTATTAGAGGGATTCGATAATTTCTGAGACATCGCCCAGTTTAGATTGAGCCAATTCCTTATGTGAGAGCCCGTGCTAGTTCCAGTCACTTTGATAGCTTTTGCGAAGAAAATCGATGTCAAGTTCAAATAAGGTTCAAGCATAAGGCCACAATCCACCTCGTCAACTCGTCAACTCTGAGTACCTTTTTACCCAAAAATGATTTGAATGGCGTTTATGCAAGAATTAATTATGATGACATTATTGAAAAACACGACCTTGAAATTAAAATGACAAAGGAGAATATTCCCCTCCTAAGAGCTTCTATTTCAGGGTTTTACTTCACTGAAGTTTTGTTGGTAAGCTATACTCTTATTCTTTAAAATATCATAGTGTAATACTGCTTTGGATTTGCCTGATGTTGACGCAGAACAAAGAAATAGAGGTTTTGAAGAGGCAATTGACTATCTGACTGAAGCCATAGGAAATGTGAAGATTAGGGGCGTTAGGGAGTGCAATAACTCGGCAGAACAAATCGATAAATGCTTACAACTTTGGAAACCAACTAGATTACATATTGTTGATAATAACAATGGCCGACCTCTTATTACAAAAGTAGACAAATGGGAATTGCCTTATTTAAAGGTAAATTGTCATCTCATGCTCTTCATGATTATTAAGAAACTTTCTCAACTCGTTGGAATCATCTATTGTTCACGTGAGGATCCTTTCGATTTCAGAAAGATCTTTCTAAATAAGGCGTACATTGCGCTTTTTCTACAAGAATACAGTGAAGATGATATATGCATCTGCTTGCAGAAATTACTAGCAGATTGGGTGATCGGCACGTTTGCCCCTGTTGATGCTAAAATGACTTTTTTTATCTCGGAAATATATCACAATGAGAATGCAACCATAGTAGAACGTCTACTTCATGGTTCTGAAAAAGCAATTAATCTGGGAAGTTTTAATGCTGTAGACCTCAAAACTAATTTGGAAACTTGGAATGTTGACCAGGATTTGGTAAGTTACCGTACTGGTCTTTGTGCTGAAATTGTTCCGTTTTCATAATTTCGAAACTACAGAAAGCTTATAGGTTCGCAAGAAATTGGATTATTGGCTCTATCCATTGAATGACGTAGCCAATGATGAGAGACTAGGATTAATTAAAATTTCTCATACCTACTATGGAACTTATGGCGTAGAGGTTGTCATAGGTTTATATTTTTGTCTGGATTATGAAGTCGATGAAGAGCAACGGAAAGAGGGCAAATGTGTAAGAATCGATGCGGAAATGATATATTTTCTACTGGAAGAAGACTTTTGCAATGGACCAGCTTTGGATCTTTCCAGTTGGATCGCCGAAATCAAGGAGCCTGAAGATATCAAGAAATTTCTTCACGAGAAACATGAATTCATTCGAAACTTTTATCGGAACGAGTAATTATTATCTCAGAAACCCGCTGAGTAATTCCTCGCCAGTTGCGGCCAATTTTCTTGTTTATTTCTTCTATTAGGTTGGCAACTAATTTGTGTTACACTTTAAAAATTTCTTTATAAGAAATTACTTTGTTTATCCGTTTAAGCCAATAATACAGATAATTAATCTATGCTAAGTACTCCATATTTTACCACTAGCGGGTTCCCTAGATGGCTTCTACTGGCGGTGATCTTCAGTTGTCTCGTGAAGGCTTGAGATCGATCATTCTATATGAGTTTCGTTTGGGCTCATCTGCGAGGGCTACCGCAGCCAGAATCAACCAGGTGATAGGCGATGGAACGGTCTCCCACATGACGGTCAACAGATGGTTCCAACAATTTTCTACTGGAAATTTCTCCCTGAATGATGAACCTCACTCCGGACGTCCATCCACCTTCGATGAAAGCGGCCTCAAAGAAGTCATTGAAAAGGATCCTCGTCAGACTGCCCGATGTCTAGCTGAGTGCTTTCAATGCAGCCATACAACGATAGAAGCCCATCTCCATTCTCTTGGATTCGCGTGGAAATGCTCCGTCTGGATTCCTCATGCTCTAACTGCACATCAACTCCAGATGAGATCTGACATCTGTAACGCTCTTCTGACTGTCCACTATGGTTCTGATTGGCTCGATTATCTGGTAACTGGAAACGAGAAGTGGATCTTCTACGTGAACTATTCCCGAAAGCGCCAATGGCTCAAACCAGGAGAGAAAGGAGTCCCTACACCTCGACCAGAGTCTAAGAGGGTTATGTTGTGCTGCTGGTGGAATGTGAAAGGAGTAATTCATTGGGAACTTTTGCCACAAGGATCTACGGTTAATGCTGAGAAATGCTGCGAGCAACTGGACCGGGTGGCTGCCAAATTGAAAGGGAAACAGAGGAAAGTCTACTTCCTTCATGACAACGCGATACCGCATGTCTCAAAAATGACTCAGATGAAACTGCGCAGTCTCGATTGGACGACACTTCCTCATCCAGCTTATAGCCCGGACATTTCTCCATCCGACTACCACTTGTTCAGATCTCTGGCTCATCATCTTGAAGGACGACACTTTGTTGATGAAGATGACCTCAAAACGGACCTTCAATCATTGTTTGATCGCAAGTCTCCAGGCTTCTACAAGGAAGGAATCTACAAGTTGCCAGCGCGTTGGCAACATGTTGTTGATACCGATGGAGGATATGTTAGTGGTTGAAGAATAAACATTCGAGGAAAAACAGTTTGTAAATTAAAAGTTGAAAAGTGTAACACAAATTAGTTGCCAACCTAATAATAAATGATACAGGCCGCAACCCGTTTCTACTTCCTTTCGAGTCTTTTTTAAAATTTCTCTCCCAGTCTGAGATTTTGTCCATCGCCTCACCCATCCAATTCCTTTCCTTGCTCCCTTCCAGTTCAACTTCTCTTCCGGGTGTTAATTGTTCCAGCTACGGAGCGGATCGCAGGTGGTGGATAGTGAGCCAAAGATTTATTCTTTGATGGGGTCTAGGCTTAGGCCTAGGAAAACCCTCCCGGACCATGAACATCCTTTTTAAACTCAGATTTGTTGCCTTATGTACGGCTTTCTTCGTATCTTACTATTATTATTTTTATTTTTCGGTCTAATTTCGGATAGGACTCGTCCACTATAGACAATAATAGAATTTAGACTTGAGCTGAAAAAATTCTTCGAACAAGAATAGAAAGAGATAAGATCTTAAGGATAAAATCATATTTTTTTTCTCAAGGTAAAAGTAATTATTTTCAGATTAGAGGAGGTCAGTATGGAAATTATCTTCCTCCACTGCAGATGGCCCAATGTATGGGACTTTTCCCTGTGAGCTTAGTCTTTATCAATACAATCAAACTCTCAAGGAGATTGCTAACTCAACTGAAACGGTTTGTTTATGAAGATATTTTACTAGATTTATTATTATTGAAAATTATTCAAAAGAAAATTTCCCTCATTATTCGACGGATTTTCTCCCAACTGTGAACTCTCGAATATAATTCTGGCCAATAAATATGAGAAAGTCCTCTCATCGATGAGTTTGTAAAGAAGTATAAGTTTTTGGCCAATTTTTCCAGCATTGAAGGATCGTCTCTCAAATCCACCTGAGTTCCTACCAATAAGAACGGTGACATTTTCATATGAAGCTGAAGCTACTACTGAAAAGCAAACAAGAAAGACGTCAGTTTGAGAATATGAGAGAAGTCGCAGCCTAGAATAGTTGATTACAAAATGTATAAAATGAAGCATACCTGTCATAGTCATCTTGACCAGTTGTATCAAACAAATCCAGCGATGATGAATTGATGTCAATGTAATAAGGATTTTATAAAAACTTACTGCATAGTTGTCGAAAACTGTTGGGACGTACTCGGACGGGAATTTGTTGGTCGTATATGAAATGAGCAAGCATGTCTTACCGACAGCTCCATATCCGACTGCACTTGATCGTCTGCATGTTGAAAGAAGCAAATTTTTTCAAAAAATGTATTCAAATCAATCGAATCAACATCGTGAAAACAGTCTTTAACCCGATACAGGCATCTTATCCGCTGTTGGTCTTCTCCTCGACATCATTTGGGGCAGGAGATGAGGTAGCGTCGGATTTCTTCTTCAAAGCAGATTTAAGTGCATGACCATCTTTTCCGGATGCATTGGCAGCATTATCTAGCCTTGCCGCAGTTATTTCTGATGTACTAGGTGCGAGAGATGATTTAGACTGTTCTCCGTAGATCTAAAAAGCTTTATAAACTAAAAAAAAATAAAATGTACAAAAAGCATAAAAATATAAATTAAGATTTACAAAACTTTCATCACTGCCAGATAGCCGGCGGCTATCTCGACGACCATCTTGACGCTGATGACGGTCTTTATACCCTTGAGACATGTATCTGAAAAACACAATTTAAATTGGACTAAAGGCAGAGAAGAAAGAAAGAAAGAAAAACTTAACAATAAAATAATTTGAAATAACAAAAACTTTAAGAAATTTGGGATTAAAAAGAGTAGGAGCATGGGGTCGGGCACTTAGTCACTGTAGCTACAGTAATCACGACGCGATATTTTGAATGCTGACCGCGTTTTTAGGTCCGCATTCAAACTATATCTGTGAAAACCTGTTCTTCGCTGACGTATATTCTATAGCTCTCTTTACTTGATAACATTCTAAATTTGCTTCTTTCAACATGCAGACGATCAAGTGCAGTCGGAGATGGAGCTGTCGGTAAGGCATGCTTACTCATTTTATATACAACCAACAAATTCCCGTCCGAGTACATCTCAGTAGTTTTAGACAACTATGCAGTAAGTTTTTATAAAATCCTTATTACATTGACATCAATTCATCATCGCTGGATTTGTTTGATACAACTGGTCAAGATGACTATGACAGGTATGCTTCATTTTATACATTTTGTAATCAACTATTCTAGGCTGCGACTTCTCTCATATTCTCAAACTGACGTCTTTCTTGTTTGCTTTTCAGTAGTAGCTTCAGCTTCATATGAAAATGTCACCGTTCTTATTGGTAGGAACTCAGGTAGATTTGAGAGACGATCCTTCAATGCTGGAAAAATTGACCAAAAACCCATTTCCTCTGAAATGGGAAAGAAGCTAGCTAAAAGGTTGGAAGTTCGCGGAAATATTATTCAAAGAAGACGTTAATTTTCACCAGTTTTAGGATAAAAAAGCGCGTTTTTTGGACCAAAAGTCTCATCTTTTTTAAGTCATAATTCGGCTTATTTCCAACCTTTTTTGAGATTTTAAGTGTTTTGGAATTACAAAATCGAACTGCATTAGCCAAATTTTGATAGCTCGGGTTTTTGAAATTTCGGAAAATGCCACTTTTGGAGATGAGGCTATCATTTTTTATTCAACAAACTTGTCTGGCTAGATTATGAAGGAAAAGCAGGCCAAAATGTCAGAGAATTAGATAGAAGTTATTTCAGCCCAAAAGAATCTCACCCGACTAAGATACGCCAATTTTGATAGTGGTTCCATAATTGTGAAACGTAGTGTAGATGCTATTTTTGAGAAAAAATATGAGAAATATCTTATATTTTATGTCAGCCACCGGGTCCTTTTTAAGACGAAGACGCGAACATTTCCGATAGGAAGAAGAGGATGTGAATTGCAACAAGAAAAAGAACAGAAATGCAACAAACAACATTCTTCGTTGAATTACCGTGACCTCTTTTGTAGAATAACTAGCTATTTTTATCCTATTAGCCTAAACTCCCGGCACGGTAAATATACGATAAAAGATTTCAACATTATTCAAAGTAGAAACAATATTCAATTTTGTTTGAATTTTCACGAGACTTCTAAAATGGTGCTCCAGTGTCACTCAGATGGGAAGGCGTCCCCTAAAAAATTGATATCATAATGGCAACAAAATAAAATGAACCTGTATAGCACTTTTTGTGGGAGGAGATAGGATGAAGTTATGGATGACCAATCCAAATGTCATATAAGATGTCTGAATGTCCGCAATATTTTCAGTCTAAAATCAACTATGCTTAGAACTTGGCTTGGCCGAAATCGCCCTGAAGGTTTTTTATATGAAAAAGATTTCGCTCGGGAGGTTTATAGGATACACCCCCAGTATACCTAACTCTAAGATACTCAACTAATCAATAAACTGACATTCAAAGAATCTTTGCTTGCCTTTCTATCCGACGACGAGATGGTCGTTTTTGATGAAAAAACTCGCATTTAGCAAGCATTTTTTCAAAGCTCAAAAGCCCTTTCTCTCTTCGATTTCTCCCCCCTCTCTTTCCTACTCGCCTTCGTTCGTGGCGTCATTCCTAACAATCCAGCTGCTCTTTTTCTTCTCAACGAAACTTTCGAGCTTTGTCTACTATTATTATTGAGAACTACAAGTATTCTGAAAACATTGCCTCTCAATTTTTTCACAACTCAGAGCAAGGAAGAAAACAGGAGTCACCGACTTTCGAAGGAAAACAGCAAATTTCAGAGGAAAAATGTTAAGCTTTGAACCTGTCTAATAAGCGAATTGGATATAGATTAAAACTAAGGTCATTTCTGACTAATTAGTATGACTGACTTGTCGGTCAGTTTTTACTTTTTTCACATGCAAAAAAGCAATTGCAGAACAGTGCTCGATCTTCTCGTCGAGGTTATTCGAGAAGAAGCAGTTCATCTGATTCTTCCTCGATAGAATCTGTCCATGTGAGTTTTGTTCTGCCAAAAAAGATAGCCAAGGAGAAGACTCGTTTCATGACGTCGACACCGAAGAAGAATCCATCGCGAGTCCCATCCAACTACCATACGTGTCGCTCTATTCTCTATGGACCTTTCAACCCGCCGAGAATGCTTTCTCAGAAGAAGATTGAAAACTCGGCAAAAAAGACATTTGTGGCTAAGACCAAATTAATTAAAAATCTTGCAGCGAGATCAAGTTTTAGAGATGAGGAATGCACAAGTTATTCTTATATCTTAAATTATCATGCAAGTCTAACATAGTCATACCAGTAATGCCGAAGAAAAACGCTCCAACAACTGTGGTGATTACGTTTACAATGCCTATAAGCTGTCTATTGGCTGCTTTCATTTCATGTCCAAAATTCCCCATCAAATCTACCTTAACATATAAATAAGAAGAATAAAAGGATAAGAATAAAAGTAGAGATTTATCAAAGTTAAAAAATGCAACGAGGAGTTAGGAGCTACCACCAGACGAGGAGGAACTGCCGCCATCACCTGTCGAAGAGTTTCCATCAGCCGTCGAAGAGTTGCCTGGTGGAGGAAGTCCAACTTGAAATTGCTGCCCATAAACCTGAATATTTACTTATTTATTAAAATAGAAATATAAACTTACGACACCAACTTCTCCTACTGGTAGTCGGGGATTTTCTTTCTTATTAATAGCCTGTTGTGACATCTGAAAAGAAATTTATATAATAAAAAAATATCAAAAAAAAAAAAAAAAAGAATCTTAAAAAAGAAAAATATATGTTAAAAAAGCAAAAATTAGGATTGAAGAAAAGAATCGGGCAGGGATCGAGTACTTAGTTACTGTAGCACAGTAATCACGAAGGGACCTAAAAGCGCGGTCCGCATTCAAACTATATCTGTGACAACCTGTTCTTCGCTGACGTATATTCTATAGCTCTCTTTACTTGATAAAATTCTAAATTTGCTTCTTTCAGCATGCAGACGAATAAGTGCATCGTGGCCGGAGATGGAGCTGTCGGTAAGATATGCTTACTCATTTCATATACAGCTTATCATAAATTGTGACGCTGACACAGGTAACTCTTTTTCCTTTTTCTCACTTATTGTTTATTTCAGAAAGGCCTCAAGAATGTTTTTGACGAAGCCATTCTAGCTGCTCTAGAGCCGCCACAGCAGGAGAAAAAGAAGAAGTGCACTATCATCTAAAAAGTCAAAGGAAGAGGTGTTAATTTAACTCATTTTGAGTATTTTTGTGTAACCCATAATTTATCTTGTAGCTGTTCTCATCAATTCTTCACACTGGTCGAGTTCTAATTTAGATAAGATTTCTATACCGTCACCTTTTTTCAGTTCTTTTTCCAAGGTTGGCTGGATGCTTAGTCGATATTTTTCGACTCATTGTTCCTAGAATCGCTCAAGTATAACCGCCGAAATCATTTCGGGTTTCACTTTTAAAATCAATTCCATTAGATGGCAGAGCGCCGTCCCTAAATGGAACACTGACTGTAAAAGTGTGCTATCTTGAGTTCGTACTATATCGTGTAGAAAGAGATCAATCGAAAGCGAACGATTCTAGAAACCAGAATTCGAGAAGTAATGACTGAGAACCAGCCCATCCCCGCCACCTTCCCCCCTTGTTTTCGGCATATTTATAGGGACTACGAAAATTCTCTTACAAAATAGAATCCGCTCTCTGCTATTATTCTGGGTCCATTGACTGCCGCGCTTTTCTTGTGAGTGCGTCGCCGAAATAATACTTGAAAGTGATTGCCTTGTTTTTAACGGTTCCTACACTATATTTCTCTTCTTAAATGATGCTTGATTGTGAATAATTGTATCTTATCTGTTCGTATACACGTATATTTAATATGAACTGGTATGGAGTCTGGGTGTTGCTCTGCCAAATGCTTTATTCCAAGTGAATAATAATAACACAAAAGCAAGGCCATTCTTGATTGAGCCTAATGAACACAACAATTGAACTGGGAGGTGATCTAGAGTGACTAGAAAGGACTGGCAAAAAGACTAGGGAAAGATATTTACACTGGATCAAATCACCGAGAGAAAGAAAATTGGTCCATTTAACACCGGACCGCGCGCTTTTTTTACACAAGAAATGAGATTTTTGACTGGAAATATTATGAAGAGAGGACAGCTTTTGTGGATTTCGGAGTCGAAGCATGGTTGAAGTGTTTGGTGGTATATCGAAGCGAATTCAACAGAGCTTCAGCTTGTTCCGGAGCTGTATGCTCCTTTATTAGATTAACTGCAGCCTTGATGTTGATTGGGGCGTCTCTTTAATAATTCAGTTTGAACAGATTTCGAATAAATTACCGCACGAACGCTCCCTCGTCATCAATGTGGTTGAACAAAATAATACAGCCAACCATAACTCGGATACAAAAGAGCCTGGTAGATTCCGAGAGACGAGCACAAGTCTCCGTACTACAAACACTACAAACCATAAATCGGCAAACACTGCAAGAGAAATAAGATGAGTCATCGTTCGGAAGGTCTTACTTCACTATCGTAGCCAGGGTATCGGTCGTATTGTGGAGCGGAACTTTGGGATGTCCTCGGACAAATTGGATACAAGCCTGGCTCAAAGTGCTCAACATTGGCGTTGGGGCAGCTAAGAAGAGGGAGATCTGATTGGCGAGTTCGATCTCATTCGCATCGAGTTGTCTTTTCCCCATGGATCTCCTATAATAGCTGAAGTCGTCCTGTAGAGCAGGGGTGCACACATCTGAATGAAGATTTGCCAATTGTGGGGCTGGCTTTCAATTAAACCTTGATAGCACCGAAATCTAGAACGAAATCGACGAGACGGGCTATAAAATCCGTGCTACATAATCGACCCTTCACATGGCATCTATCAACCTCTACGAGTTTCAATAGCTTTTGCAGTGCAGTATCTTCTCTATTGCTCAGTTATTTTTGCTCTTGCCTACTGCGCTCCTCAAAGAGGAGGACTCCTGGAACCGGTGGTAGACCTGGAGGAATGGAGCATGGCCCTCACGGTGGACCTCCTTCTTATCTCCAAGGATTGAATAAGGCTGCTGTCGATGAATACTTCGCTATTATTAGCAACGACAATGAGACCATCACTGCCCAGAACACTGACATCGATACCTGGGCTGCCAAGTGGAGAGTTACTGTAAGTTTCTTTCTCATTTTTATGATAAGTCTTTTTAGGCTCAAGTGACTGCCGATAGAGCCAATGAGACCGCCTTCCGCAATGAACTCGCCCAGAACATTACCAACCTCATTGCTCAACTTCCTTCTGCCAATACTGCTCTCCAGCAGATCGACAAACCATCTTCTTTATTTCCAGAAAATGCGGAGCTTAGTGCGACAACTGAGTTTTTGAAGAAATAAGACTTGGGTTGATCGAAGTCTTGCTCGTCAATAAAGCACTCGTTCAAAAATCGAAGTTCCTGCTTTCTGTTGGAGCTTTCAATTGTGTTTGAAATCCAGAGATCGATATTCCTGCTTCCCATTGTCTGATCAGAGTCACCGCTTGTCAACTCAACTCCCAACCAGTCTTATTTCTTCAATAAACTTTTGCCACTCTAGACTTTTAGAAATAAAGAAGATGGTTTGTCAAGACGTCTTTTCAAAACGCATCGAAGATGTTTTCACTTTTTTCAGAACTTTATATCAGACTTCTTCTTCTGTTAAGGTAGAAGCCTCTCCAAGCTGGCACTTGTCCTGATTTTTGGAGTTTTAACCCGCTTTCCTAACTTTTCGGGAGGTGCCTGGCCAAAAACAAGCAAAAACCTATTTCCTCTAAAATGGGAGAGAAGCTGGCTAAAAGGTTGGAAATTCGCGGAAATACTATTCAAAGAATACGTCAATTTTCACTAGTTTTAGGATAAAAAAAAGCGCGTCATAACTCAGTTCATTTCCAACCTTTTTTGAGATTTTAAGTGTTTTGGAATTACAAAATCGGGCTAAATCGAACTGCATTAGCCAAATTTTGATAGCTCGGGTTTTTGAGATTTCGGGAAACGCCACTTTTGGAAACCATAATTTTTTACTCAACAAACTTGCCTGGCTAGATTATAGAGAAAAAAAAGGCTAAAATACCAGAGAATTAGATAAAAGTTGATTTCAGCCCAAAAGAATCTCACCCAAGATACGCCAATTTTGATGGTGGCTCCATAATTGTGAGACGTCTCAAGCGATTACAAAAATTTAAAAAATAGTGTTCAACTTTTTTGTTTATTTTTCCTACTTGTCTTGATGTCTTTTAACTTCTTTGTAACGTCCAGCAACAGCAGTCATCCCTGAGAACGTCAACAAGATCAAATGTCGAATCAAGCGCATTTTGAAGAAAACTCGGCGAGAATTGAAACGAGAGCCAAAGTGGAAACAAGGAGGAATTTCTTTAAAAACGACCATCTCGTAATCGATTGTGATGGTAAAGCCAAAGCTCACTCAAATCACTCAGAAGAAGGATTAAAAAGTCTTCTTTATTAATATTTACAAGGGGGACTTTTAGCCCATCGAATCATGTCCGATACTCGAAATCTGGTTGTTTTTTGAAGTCAGCACATCCTAGGCATTCGCAATATGAGCTACCGCCTCCACAGTATCCCGATTGACTGCAGCAATGCGCCTCTGAGCTGCCATCACATTTTGCTATTTTTCCTGAGGGAAGACGCGGTGCATCGGGACCACATCTGCCAACATTTGCTGGATTTTCCCCAAAAGTCCACCACTCGATCGGCTTCCTTCCGCATACTGTAGAGGAAATTAAAAGCTACGAAGCATAAGAAGATCCAAAATTTGGAAAAAAAAAATCTCCTATAAGAGAGAGATAATTCGATATATTTATTAGAAGTCTTGAGCAATTATTATGTCTAGAGGATCAAAGTGGAACAAATTCACGGCTGGCAGATGTATCCAAATTGCACTAAAAACTCTTCAATTCTCCTCAAAATATCTCCTTTAAACTCACATAAATCGGTAGCAATTTCCTGAGCAAGGGCGTTTTGATCTGTTCCGGCGTTTAGATAGTGTGGCCGCAGGAGAGGAGAGGCGATTGGCGACATGTCGAAATTGCTTCCAACGGCTACGGTAAGAATGGCAATTCCTTGGCCAATCAAGCCTTTGGCTGTGCTTGTAGCTGTGGCTATTCCATTAACACTGAATAGATCGTGCTTCTACGAGCAAAGAAGGCAGGATTCACCTATTGGCAAAAACAATAATCGTCTCATTTCTTCCGTTTTTTCTGACATACGTGGCGAAGTCTTGATCAGCTTCCGTCAAACCTCTGAATTATTATTAAATTCCCTCGATTTTTGGCTGCCTACGTGTTGAGTCCATTCGCATCAGGATCCGTTTGAGCCCCAGTCACCCCATAAGTACTTAGGTAGATATGGAGATTTTCAAGAGAAATCTGCAAATAATAAATTCTCTTTAAAAAAAGATTCTCACCAAGGAGAAATCGCAATAGGAGAGACATGGCACTCCGGGTGTAAAATCGGGATAAGGCTGAACTGTAAAATTCGAGTTGAAATTGAGCGCTCCGGATCCTTTGAGATCTCTTTGTAGAAGATTCGCCAAAATCTGGATAAAGCCTAGACTCGACTAGAAAATTCTCGATTTTTTAAGGAAGAAAGAGATCTTACGTTCGAATTGACGACATCGGTGGTGTCCTCAACTAGATAAGTGATGTCCTGAGTAAGATATTGCTGTCTGCACATATCAGCAGTAGTTGTGGTGAAAGGAGTCGGCGAAAGTGTTGAGGCTGGAGTTGTGGGGCTTGGAGTAGTCAACGCTCCAACGCATTTAGACGACTTCGAAACTGAAAGAGCTCTCAACAAATAAAAAAAGGAAAAGAAATACCGAGGAAGTCTCCAATAGCAATCGAGATTTGTATCCCATCGTTGGCTATCGTAGGAGATGGAAGAGTGAAGGCCGAATTGGAGTCGCTGGCCAGCGAGGAGAAATCCTTCGTACTGTTCAACACGACAGTAAACACGTGATATCCTTTGGCTTGCAGATTTTGGGAAGACACGTTAGCATCAGCAACGAATTTATCACTAAAAAAAAGGGGCATTTGAACTATCGTAATCGAAAAATTTTGAATTTTGCGTGGGACTCTAAGGGTTACTGGAGGTTAAAACGAGCATTTTTCTCAATGTTTGAGTGAATTTCATCATTTCAAATGTTTTGCAAAATTGTAGTGCTTGATATCCTCTACAACTTTGCAAAACATCAAAAGCTCTAAAAATTAGTAAAAACTCTCAAAGTCATAAACAAGGAAATATGAAAAAGGGTACCTCATTCTTACCTGATACCAACAATTACAACAGCGTAATATTTTCCCATATCATTGACACTTTCTACAAACTCAAGACCGCTAAAAAGAGATCTTTTAAAAGAGAATAAACTAAAGCTCACTCAGCAATGTGTGCATCAGGAGAATCCATCAACATATCGGTCAATTGCAAAGTTGAATTGATGCCGATTATTCCACTGAAGTATTCATTATTAATAGAAATGAGAATCGGGCATACTTTGGTCCAACAGAAAATGCATTAGCAAGACCATAGGAGAGAGTATCCGGATAAGGAACGACGAGGGAATAAGTAATTTTGTCGATTGGACCCTGATCCCCAAGAGCATAGGTTCCAATTTGCTTGCCGAATGTCCCATACATCATCAATTGCGTCGAGATGAATGCGTTCATCATCAAATTTTGAGCACTTTGCTATAATTTTTTTTAGTAATTTTCAAAAGCTCCCAAAATAATTCCCACCAAAGCAGGATCAACAGTGGTGGTAGCTTCGAAAACAACAGCAATATCGCCATCATAGACCAGAGTTCCTCCAGGACAATAGGGCGTTGTCGACTGGACTGTGGTAGCAGAGGTTGTGGAAGTCTGAGTTGAGCTGGCGGCAGAAGTAGAAGAGGGAATTGAAGTCGATCCTTGAGAAGTACTGGTGGAAGGAGGAGAGGATTGTACCGTAGTTGGAAGGCTTGTTGAAAGAGGTGTCGAACCTAGATCCTAATTAAAGGAAGGGATTGCGTCCTACCTGGAGAAGTGACTACTGTGCTGGTAGAAGGACCAGTCGTTGGGGTTAGAGTACTCGTAGAACTGGCAGTTGTTCCAGGCTGTGGTGTTGAACCAAGTGTAGAAAAACTGCTGGATGAAGAAAGAGTCGAGAGAGTCGTCCAAGGGAAAGTAGAGCATTGACATGGAGGACAAGTTGCTGGAGGAATTGGACTAGCAGTCGAAGTGGTTGGCGGATTGGTTGGAGTTGTTGTCGACTGTTTAGAAGAAGTGCTTTCAGCTGAGATGGTCGTTTCACAATCCGGACAACTTGGACAAGTCGTTGGAGCAGCAGATGGACAACTCGATGCTTCTGGCGATGGGCACGGCGGACAAGTCGTTGGGCAAGTTGTCGGTTGACAAGTCGATGGTTCTGGAGTTTGAGATGAGCAAGGTGGACAAGTTGTTGGTTGAGTAGACAGGATTGTTGTGAGTCGTGTAGTGAAAGGAGTATTGGTTGAGCATGGAGTACAGGTTGGACAATTTGTAGAAATTGTCGTCGAGCAAGGAGGACACGTGCCAGTCGTATCTGGACACGTGGGTGCTGGCGGACAAGTAGGTGTCGTTAGAGTTGGGCAGGTGAGAGAAGTGGTGCATGGAGGACAAGTTCCAGTCGTATCTGGACAAGTAGGTACTGGAGGACACGTGCCAGTCGTATCTGGACACGTGGGTGCTGGCGGACAAGTAGGTGTCGTTAGAGTTGGACAAGTAGGTGCTGGCGGACAAGTTCCAGTCGTATCCGGACAAGTAGGTGCTGGCGGACATGTAGGTGCCGTTAGAGTTGGGCAGTTGAGAGAAGTGGTGCATGGCGGACAAGTTCCAGTCGTATCTGGACAAGTAGGTGCTGGCGGACAAGTTCCAGTCGTATCCGGACAAGTAGGTGCTGGCGGACATGTAGGTGTCGTTAGAGTTGGGCAGGTGAGAGAAGTGGTGCATGGAGGACAAGTTCCAGTCGTATCTGGACAAGTAGGTACTGGAGGACAAGTGCCAGTTGTGCCTGGACAAGTCACTGTAGGGCATGTTGGACAAGTGGCTGATGTGATTGTGGTTGGACAAATGATTGGCGGAGGACATGTCGAATTGGTTGGAGGACAAACCTCCTCTGTAGGGCAAATAGGACAAGTTGATGGAGTTGTCACGACTGGGCAGGCAGTAGGAGGGTGTGTTGTACACGGCGGACAAGTTCCACTAGTGCTTTGCGTAGGACATGTTGGACAAATTGGGGATTCTGTTGGCGTGCTGGGACAAGTTGGCGGCGGTGGACAAGTACCGTCTGAAGGAGTCGAGCAGACGATTGGACTTGGCCCAGTGCTGCTTAAATTCGTGTTTGGAGCATTGCAGAACCCCATCGAGTCAGCTAAAAGCTGACTTTGTAAGCAGCAAAAATGGATTTACAATTGACACTAGGAGAAACAGCAATCGCTCCATCATTGTCGAGAGAGGTTTGAGCTGTGCTGATGACATCATCATCTGAGTAAGTGTTCACCAGAGAGGAGTTTCCTGTAACAGCAGCTGACGCATAGGCTATCACCATGCTATCCTCTCCTTGTCTGAAAGCAACCCAATTAATTTCAGAGGAGTGGGTGATTAACTTACTCAAATTTTGTGACAGAGACAACATAATTGACGATATTCGTGGCGGCAAGAGTTTCAAATGAATGAGATGTTGAATTAACGACGGGAGCTCCTCCTTGCTGGAGAGCGAGTGTTAGCTGGAAGGAGTAGTTGATCGAATAGAATGATGCGCTTACATTTTGGGAAATGATGAGCGAAGCATTTTTGAAGAAATCACTTGTTGGATCTTTTAGACTGTCATTCCAGCTGATTCCAGTCGACGCTGAGTCGACTCCTGTCCGAATTGTGAACAACTTTGCGCTGCAGTCGGTCAAAGTCGGTAGACAGCTCGGACAAGAAGTTACACAAGTCGGACATGAGCTATCTGGAAGAGGAATTGCCACCTGCTCTTTTAGGGCGCGGTTCGTCCTCCTTATCTATTCCTATTAGAGTGGGGTAAAAACTGCGAGAAGCGCGTTCCAATCTTTATGAAGGAGGTGCTAAAACTGACTTTTTACGCCAAAAACGATGGCCAAAGTGATTCCGACAACGCCGATCACAACTCCGGCAATAAAAACGATGATCGAGAGCGGATGGATCCGCGGCGACATGGTCGCTCTCTCCTCTCTGAATGAATTTTAAAAAAAATTTTTAATTTAAAAATTTTGACTCCCACCTTTCTGTCGCCTTAGGTAGAAGTAGTAATTTCCAGACTCTCTACGAGCGTAAAGCAGAGCAAAGGTGTTATTCTAAGCTAAAACATTGATAAGGAAGGACCAAAGGCGTGGGAGATTGAGGGGATTGGCGTTATGAGATAAGCTTGTAGTGAGAATGAATCAACGAATGAACGAAACTGATTTGTGAGGAGGCGAAAGGGAGAGAGAGAGTGGATGACAGAAGCTGAAGTCGTAAAAATATAATCAGTTGTAGAGAAGGAGAGAGCGATAGAGCGGAGCCGTGGAGCCAAGAAACTACTCCTGGATAAAACCGGAAGCCTCGATTTATACATTCGAAAAGAATGACCCTCAGCAGTTGCAATTCGACAGCGAAAGTTGGAAACTCCCTGAACTCTGGTGATAAAAGCGATTAGTTTCTTGGCTGAATCCAGTCATTTCCTTCTAATTTATTGATTAAAAGTGTTCTGCAAAGTTTTTCTACAATTTTGCCTAAAAACGCTTTAAGTAGAAAGCTGAAATTGATAATAATTTCAGTAGAATTGGCTGAAATAGGCTCAACGCCTTTTGAAGAAGATCTTTTCTGGTTTATGCTGTTGAAAGAAGAAGTTGAGGAGGAGATCGAATTTTACAACTTTCTGTTAGATAAAAAGCTACCAAGAAATCACCCTAGAATTGAGAAAAATGACATTTTTATGGCCCCATTCTGGTGGAATTTTCTCTAAGGAAAGTTTAGCTCAAAATCGAGACGTTTACAGAACGCCGGAAGTAATAAAATCCAATAAAAATTGCCTACAGATAGGGAAGAGGAGTTGCAGCTTTGATTCAAAGAGAGAAAAAGCGTTCTTTTACCCGGATTTTGGCAGAATTTTATTGGTTCATTTGCCACAATTTTCTGCTACAATTTGCAGTGATAAAGGACTTTTACTACGTCTCCAATGATCGAACCGAATAATTCTCTAAGCCTCTCCTCTCTTCTGCAGACCACTATGAATCATAACTAGCGATGAAGTCTAGAATCAAAAAGAAGAAAATTGAGAACAGAAGTTCCCCATATTTTTGACGATTCGGAATCACAAAGAGATTAATAAGATAACGGAAGCCAGCTGGTGAGAGAGCCGACTGGACTTGAACAGTACAGAGGTCGTGGAAGTGGGTTGCGTCTCTGATAGCAAAGAGGCTTATCAGCAGTCACCATTATTACTTTCAAGCTTTTGTACTTTCTCTGCTTCTTAGCCTGGAAGAGATTATCCACCTCTTGTAGATTCTTTTGTGGATGAAAATGTCGAACTTCTCTTCAAAATCTAGAAGAAAGAGTCTAAAATTTCAGCCAAATTTTAATCTCGATGACTAGTCCTCCAAGGTCGCGATTACTTTTGAGTTTTCGTAGTTTCTGGAGCTCTGAGAGGAAAATAAAAGAAGTGTCTCCTCTTTCTCCATTTTTTTGCCCAAGTTATCTAATCTTTTAGTGTTTCATTACTGTCTTTTCACTGAATCCTTTTCTCATCTAATAGCCTCGCCCTTCCTACTCAAAGTCCAAATAATTGTCTACTGGTTGTTTGCCTTTCCTTCCAAAAATAAATCTCTCGAAGCTATAGTAGGAAGTTCTCGCCAGAAGAAGGAGTTCTGGTCCCATCTCTTCTTACTCTCTCTCTCCGCTGTAAAATTCTCATCTTCGAGGCTTTGTACTTTTTCTTCTATGGAAGGGCACACTTCTATTCTAGTATTTCACTTCTTTCTTAACTTTTCTCCTTTTAAGTCAAACGAAGAGATCTTTCTCTCCTTTAAAATAGGGCATTTTTTATCCTCAATTTGTTTGCCAAAAGGTCTAAAAATTACAGGGGTTCAAGCAGATCTTTTTCTCTCCTTTCTTCGTGAGAGAGAGAGAGAGAGAGGGCCACGTTATACGTTGTGTGCATGATTTCGATTATGCCCCAGAACGGCGGTTTCTATTTTTAGCAACAATTACGCGCCCTCTTCGGATTGCCGTCGACGGGCCATCCTCCCGTCACACAACACACATAGTGAGAGAGAGAGAGAGAAGGAGAACCACGAGGATGTTTTTGCCCCGGGCTAGGAGGAGAATATTTTTGGATTTTGAAGGTCATTTCGCGACTTCCTTTTGTTTTCATTCAAGCCATTGAGCTGAAGCAACACGGGACTTTGAATGCAGGCCCGAAGAGACAAAAAGACTCATGACCAAATCTCGAAACATAAAGCTCTTTCTTTTCTCAAAGTTTGTAGCCACAAATATTTGGATTCTTATTGACTAAATCGTGACATTTTTGTGACGAGTTCCGTGCCAGATGTGACTCCATTGGTGGCCTTTGTGCCTCCAACAATAACCTCCGCCTTTCGGTAAGAAATGAGTTTTTTGTGGCTGGAGCTGCGAAGAACTTTTGCACTTATTTTTTCACCTTAAATACCAGTTTTGAGTCAAAATGTGTAGTTACTAACCTTACAATCTTGCTAGAAATTGTCTTCCTTCTCAAGAGATTTTGAGAGTAGTTTCTTCTCCTTGTTTGGATCTCTCAGCTGTAGCTGGAGGGCAATCGAACAGTTCCAGTGGATTGTCCCCGCTAACCAGCTGGCGAATTGACCTTGACTGGGTCGTAGTAGGGAGATCACAATAGTCATCGCCCTGAGGCTCTCCCCCCTCTTGACAACCAGTTCCAGAAGATGAAGAATTACCCGGCGTGGCCAATTTTCCAGTCAAAAAGAGGTTCTCAAGATGTCCAATAAGGCCGGCCTTTATTGTTCTTTTTGGCGCCTCTTACGCTTCTGCTATCACATAGGAAGTGACGACGTAATTTCTTTTCATTAGATTCCAATTTCGAGACTTTTACGCTTTTCGCCTCCTCCTACAGAAATTACGTCCTCCCACCCCGAGGATATAAACAACCTGATCTTTCGTATATTCTTTAAGATTCAAATCCTACTGTATCCATCAATTTTAATCCACTTCTTCTAGCTTTTACAATTTCCAATATTTTGTAAACTTGTAGAGGAGATCAAAATCTATAACTTTACAGAATATAATTTTTTTAAGGAAAACTAGTAAAAATCCCATAAAAATCGAGGATTTCAAGTCGAGACCTTTTGCGCTACTGTATCTAATATTTATAAGCCATGTCTTCAAATGTACCTAAATTTTTAAGAAATCTAATGTTCAGAAAAGTTGAAGAGGAAGTTTAGATCTCTAATTTTGTAGAAGAAAAGAAATCTTGAATACCAAAGAAAAGGACCTAAAATTGAGACGAAAGAGGGTGACTTTTATGAATCGTTTGACTCGGGTGTTTGATCCCGCAAGTTTAACAATAGACTAGAAAGAGAGCCCTTTTCCCGCTGGTATAGTGTCTAGTTAGGTTTGCGCATTTTTCTACTTTTTATCCTTCTGTCTCGTCCTTCATTGCCATTCCCGTTTCCCCCAAGGCAAACGAGATAAAGCCTTCTCTCCCCCCGAATGAATTACAGTTCCGCCTCGTTACCAGTTCCCCCCTCATGTGTGTGTGTGTGTAAGTCACATCTCTCTCTTTCCCACCAGGGGAGCCAAATGAGTTCCTCGTTTTTTATTATTGACTTATCAATGTGACTCTTGAAAGATCACGTCATTTCGTGGTGGAATAGTTGCAAATCGCATCAAGGCGGGTAGAGTTTGCTCGGTGGAGAGCGTAACAATAGACTGCGGGAGCGGGTGAATATATTCCAAGAGGACAGTGTGGCTTTTTGTGACCGATTTACGAGAGTTACAGCTAGTAGTTTAGCTCAGCTACTCACTTTCTACATCGATTCTATTCAAAACAGCCACTTGATTTTGAACCAAATAATGAGAGAATCAAAGGAATTTCCTGAAGGATTACAGTATTTTAGACGATTTTAGATCGAAATCGGTAGGAAAATAACTGGAAATTTCGATAATTTCTTTTAAAATTGGCTAATTTTTTAAAAGAAACTTTTGATCAGAGAATAAGACCATATTAGATGAAAAATTACTGTAGTTTTTATCCTATTTTTTGGGAGAAAATTGAAACTTGTTTCGAAGGATTTTCTTGGAATGTTTTGAAGAAAATCTTGGGAAAAGGGATGATTCACCCCAGCTGATAGCCCTACTCTCTCACGAGCTCAATCAAGTCGCGATTTTGCCGAAGGAGAGAAATAAAGAGATTCTCTCTGGAAGAAAGAGAGAAGCCCTATGTAGCTAGACGAGAAGGCTGGTTGGTTGGGGCTGAGGTAGTAGCCGTGGCGCCCGTATCGATCTAGCCTAATGAATGGGCAGCTTGATTCCGCGGGCACCCCCTCCCGGCTGACTAATGCTTTGGAGCCGTATAGTTCCTCTCTGTGTTTCCCCATTCCCGGGCGCTCAGTCTCCTCTCTTCTCCAAGAGTCAGAGTGTGAGGGGGAATCGATTCAACCACCTCTCCCCCTCACGACGGCGTTGATATCCCCGTCGACATCTCTTATCATTATTTTGCTTCTTTCGCTTTATATAGGGCCAATCTTCTCACAATCGACCTTTCTAAATGACATGCGAAACCGCTTTTTCTATCCAAAATTAGCTGAGAGCCGTGGCTTTCGGTCTCCTTTGCATGTCCTCCGCCACATTTTGTACTTTTTTTCATCATTTTTGTCTGCTAAATTCATCTCTCAAAGGGTTTTTCCAAATTGGCTCAATTTGATTAAAATCTCCCAATTTTTTGGATTTTTCTGACAGATCCAGTCTAATTTTAGCTCAATTCCATCAAAACCTATGAATTTTCCTTCAAAATTAGTCATTTTGTTCTCCTATTTCAGTGGAAAATTCGTTGACTTTCCATACGTTTTTTTTTGAGAATTTTCTGTTTCTATCAATTGAATAGCTAAATTGTTTCTTTTGTTAGAAATACTCCTCCTTGACGTGTATATTGGTGACAAAGAGAGACTGAAGCTCTCCCTTTTATAAACAATAAATGATTGTGCATGATGGCATCTGGCCATCCAGCCGAGACTCCCGCAGATGCTACTCGAAAAATTGGAAACAAAGAGGCAAAGAGTTGTTGAAGGGGTTCCCGTAGAGAAGAAGAAGTCCTATAGGGTCCCCAGGCCCCCCGGGTTTTATTTACCCAAGTTTGTGTGCTCAAGTTCTTATGGTGACGCCGGGGAGAATGAGAGAGAGCGAACGGAGAGACCCCCGTACGATCCCGTCCTTCTTTTTCCTCATTTGGCAGCTCTCTCTCTCTCTCTTTCGAAGGGCAGCAGCAGCCGCGAAACGACAAATTGTATAGATGGCTCGGGGGTGGATTCAAATTTCCGTGGCCAATTTTTTGGAGCCGTCGGAGGGCCATGACTAATTGCCCTTTCGCCCCCACAGCCCCAGCAAGCAACGGCAGTCACACCCTTAGAAAGTCGCTAAAATAAGACGATCATAATTGGCAGCCGGAGAGCAGCCGGCAATTTATAATATACGGTAGGTAGATTCTCTCTCTCTTCTTCTAGAGAAGGGGGAAATTGTTGCTCTCTCTCCCTCTCTCTGCAGCACTTATCATTGATCTGGACTGAAGCTAATGAAGCGGCCTCCGCTCTCCTCGTCGTAGTAGTCACCATCCCATCCCTCCAATACTCTCATCCTACGTTTCCGAGCATTCGATTAACGTTACTTTTTGGCTTCTTCCTTCTCCCCCTTTTCTTATCTTTTTGACGCCCTCAGTGGCCCCAAATAGACTATCGCTTCTTCTATTTTTAGTCGTTTTTTGATGTTTCATTCTTATCAGCTGATTGATTTAGAAGATCTACTGATTTTTGGCCAAATTTGAGTTTCTTTAGCTTTGCTTGAAGTTTCCATCGCTTTTATAATTTCCAATGTTCTACAAACTTGTAGCCCTTGATCTCTTCTAAAAGGTTGCAGAACTTTGAAAACTAGAAAAATTGTGGGGTTCGCATCGTTTATGAGATTTTATCATATCTCCCAGTATTTTTTTATTCCTTTAATCGAAGCCTCAAAGCTTCTGGCTTGATTCCTCAATTTAAAAACAAATTTTTTACTCTTTGAATTTCGACTTTAAAGTATTTTAAAATTAGCTATCAATCCCCCCAGCTTGGAGGAGAAAAAGCCCTTGAATAATGTTCCCCTACTTCGTCTCTCTTTGGCTCCCCCTGCTGTTTTGGTTGCTCTGGTGGTTCTCAAATTTCACTTTTTGGATTTTTCTATGCCAACCTTTTACCCCTTTTTTAACCCTCTTCTCGACCACAATCTGCCCGGGAAAGGTCAAAATGAGTTTGTTTATAAGACGAGAGTTCCATTGTTTTTTGCTGTTGTTCAGGCTAGAAAGAGAACTCTTCTCTTTGAGATGATTCCCCACAAGAGATGAGAGCAATTTTCTTGTAAATATTTGTGGAATTTGTCCCCATTTTTTCTTGAAATTTCCTGTATTTCATTCAGTCGAAAAACAACTCCTTTCCTGTTTCTTGCAGTCAAGATTTTATCATCAAATATGGCGAAAATTCCCTACAAAATTTTGTTAAATTCCCAAGGAAAAGTTACCAAATTTTTGGAGAAAAAAGCCTGAGGAAAACTTGGAGATTTGGAGGTCAAAGACCCCTTCGATCTCATAATTATTTCTCTCAAATTTTTGTTGGAAATAATAGCCGTTTTTCTCGTGGGGAACGAATTGTGGGATAGTTTTTGTTTCAAAAAAATTGTTTTGCCTACAAGAAATGAGACATTATTTTCGATTTCTGGCGAAAGGAAATGATCCTCCTACGCCAAGCCAAAAGAGCCAGTTATTTATATAAACTAGCTTTATTAATAGTCGAGTCGGCGCTCCATTTAGCCCAACTAGTTCCTTATTTTTTCGACTCCTTCTACGCCAAATACTCCAATCTCTAGCTACTTTTTTTTGTTGGCTACAAAAGCTAAAAATCATAGAATTCCTCCTTCTCTCAAAATAATTACTCATCTTCAATGGAAAAATTTCTCGCCAAATCTCCCATTCGAAGAGAGAACTCATCTGGATCAAAAAAGATTGTGATTTTTTCTTCAATTATAGGGGATAAAATGGACTTTCAAAAGGTGATTTGTTTCACCTTTTGTCCGAACAATTTCAACAAAAAAGACTGATTGAAACACGTCAAATTTGGTATATTTCCAGTTGAGGTAATGAATAATTTCCTCCGATTTTGATCTAAAAATAGAAGGAAGAAAAAATCCGCAAAATTGGCGCTTTATTCCATTGCCTTTCTCCCACCATATTGAATTCTTGAAATTTCCTTGTTTTTCCCACAAATTAGTTACAATTTTCGATCAGAAGAAATCTCTCCTCTCTGATTCATTTCTTCTCCCTTTTTTGGCCAATTTGATTCAGAGAAATTTGGAAAATTTCTGATAATTCTGAGGAAAAAAATTTACAGGGAAAGGAGTTCTAAAAAAGGCAAAAAGCCGTGTAGAATTATGGACAAACGATCGATAACCCTTACGCTAACGCACACATGACGCATACGCGCGTAGCTGGGACGAGCCACGTTGCAGGAAAGTTGAGCTTTATGTTTGAAAAACGATCCTCAACAATCAGATTGAGTGGATTTTGTTGATTTTCCTTTTTGGATTTGCCATCCTCGTGTCCATTTTGGCGGTTCAAATGGTGATCTCTCTTTTCAGCGGCGGCTCCTTTTCATCTAAACCCATGCTCACAATTTTTTGAAGGTTTTTGGCCGATTCGTAGGAACCCCTTTAATGACTGAGAAGACCTTTCCGGCTGAATGAGATTGGCTCAATTCTTCTTCTAAGAGCTTATTATAACCTCTCATCTCAGACAAAAGATGTGCCAAGTTTAGAGATTTTTTTCGGGCTATCAGGGAGGGATGAGCGACGAGAGATGAAAAATATGCCAACTCTCTTGGGAGACTCTTGTGGACTTTTAAAGTTCAAGTTTACTTGAGATCTGGGAACTAATTTCTCGACGCAAAAATGACGTCGTCTCTTTTTGTCCTCCTTAGAACTAGAAAAAACCTTCAAAGGGAGGGTCATCTTCTCGCCTAATTACTCCTCTGTGACCTCTGAAGTCACAAAAATAAGACCAATTTAGGCGAATCTTTCGCTAATAAGTTCCTATCTTTAGATGACTCATAGGAGAGTATAAAAGCCAAATTATTCTCAACTTCCGACCTGTAAAAACCTCTTGATTTTGATCTAAAAGCTCTCTCTTTTTGGTCCGCTTTTTTAAAAATATTTTTCATTGAAAGGAATCTCCGCTTGCCTATCGCTTATCTAATTTACTCTATCACGTGGTAGTTGACCCCTAAAAGAACACAAAAATGTCTACTTTTTTGTCCAAAGAAGAAAAAAGAGCGTTGATTCCTTTTCTCCTCAGAATCCCCACCAATAGCCGCGGTCTTCGAGGCCACAATTTTGTGAAACTGCCGAATGTCTAAGCCAGGAACTTCGTCACCCGCTCAAAAGCCCTATCTAATTTGCCTATTCACGTGGTGGGTGGCCTAGTTGGCGGCCTAGTCGCGTATCTCATATGCAGAACACCTTCTCTCCGAGACCATTCTGCATATCTCTCGAGGGCATTTTATTAGCTGGGATTCAACATCCTTCTCCTATACTACAATTCCTAGGAGATTTTCTATCTTTTCTCTCGTTCCTTTGCGAAGCCATTCTGGGAAGAAAAGGGAAATGGTGTCCCCTTTGGGGGGTATTTGATAATCCCGGCGCTGAGAGGAGAACAGAGAGTGAGGGAGAGGCAAGGTGAGCTCCCCCCTCTCGAAAGATATTTGTACACGGCTCCATCACAGTTCTCGTTCTCCTTTGGCTGCCCTCTCCCCCTCCAGCTTGTTTTTGATCCTATCTATATGGTTGGTTCTCTTTCCCTCTGCCTCTGTATGTGACCTTCTCTTTTCCGACACCATTCGACTAAAAAGTTTTAGCGTATACGAGGCGCGAGGAGAGTGAGAGGATTCTGGCCTCGGCTTTTTCTTCGCCCCGAGTTTAATGCGAACCCCGAGGGCCGGGAAATGTTCCGTGAAACGATCTCCCCGTGAGATGAGAGAGAGAGAGAGAGAGAATTTGTGAAAAGTGGTATATACAACTGATTCGGGGAAAAAGAGAGAGAGTCATACCAATCCGTGCTAGTCGGTTCAAAGAAGCCGAAATTGAACAGCCAGCTGTCCAACAGGAAACTACACATTGGTTGACACAGTACTTTTGACAAGTTTATTTGCCCTCCTGGAGTACTTTTCACTCGAAGAATCTGCAAAACCCACGCCCTTTTAGGACTTTTTTATTTGAGGAACAGCTCCTGATCTGAAATTTATGCCCTTACTGTATCTTTCATCTAGCCTTTTTCTTTCCCATAGATTCTATATAGAAACTTTATCGTTCTTCTTTCGATTTTCGATCATCTAAAACTAAAGAATCGGGTTAATTTTTTCGCCATTTGATCTCAAAAATCGTTAATAGCTTCCAGATTCTTTTGTTCTCAAAAATCAAACGGTAGTCGCTGAAGTAGAATCGCCGGTTTTTAGCGCTCCTGACTGGCGGCTTGTGCCCTAGATATCTGCCGGATAATGAGCCAAATTATTGGTCTAATGAAGTACTTTTCACGGGGTGGATCGGCCTTCCCTCACGACCTTGTAATAAGGCCATTCGTCGTTTTTACTCTTCTCTCTAGATCCCCTCAATTTTTCGGCTTATTCTCATTCTGGTATCGATCTCTCATTGTTTCTGTTGTTCTCTCCTATCTCTGATATGGGCGATCCTCTCGCCTGTTTATTCCTCCTCTATCAGGTGACTCAGTCTTTCTCTCGTCGTCCTCTTTTCCCCTGTCGACTAAAAAGTTACAGTGGTCGTCGCCGTTTCTGGGCCTGGCCTGGCCATGACAGTGGCCAGCTATGGGATGGTTCTATGCGGCAACTCGGACGAATTCTCACAGCGCTATAGGGGCAGAATAGAAAAGTTGGTTTTCCTTTATGTCATTTTATTCTTTTTAGAGTCAAATTTGGAGTTCCTATCAATGAAGCCTTTGCTCACGACATTCCAGCCACTCTTTTGGTTAGTTCTTTTCTTCTTTTTAATAACGAAATAAACGCTATTTGACCTCCTCGTCATAATTCAAAATGGCCGTTATTCCCATTGAGAAATGGCTATGAGTCACAGCCTATTTTAGTGACATCAAAACCTCACCGGAACCTATTCGGGGGAGAGACATTTTTGATAATCATTTGAGTCAGCTGCAAATCAATTGGGAAACTCAATTGTTTTTCCCCACACTCATTGTGACTCATTTTTTTCTAATAAAAACACTGTATTTTTGTGAGAGAAAATAATCAAGAAGAAAAACATCCCTTTTCAGGTGCTGTTATTAAAAGTGAACAAGGAGGGTTTTATGAAAAAAGACATCTGGAGGGCTCCGGGTAATCAAGCTCAGGTAAAAAGAGAAGGATTTTTCGCAGTTTTAAACTATATTTTTAGGTCCGAAAACTTAGTCATGTCATGCAACACGGGAGATTAGTCAATATTGCCAATTTTAGTGTCTATACCGCGGTGAGTTTTCACTCTCAGCATTCTCAAAATTTTTTGATCCCAATTAGCTCAAAATTTTGAAGAAAATCAGCTTTTTCAGGCTTCCGTCATCAAGAAATTTTTGTCGAAATTGCCGGGAGGAATCTTCGGAAATGAGAATGAACAAGCGCTATTTGATAGCTTCTTGGATAACTCCTCCGATCCGGACAAGCAGCGTCAGATCTTTTATCGGTAAGTTGCCTCTCCTCTTCCGCTCAATTAGAACCCCCGTTGTAAGAACTTTCTCTCTTCGCTGAATTGGCCAGCTGAGACAAATAAAGGGGGGGAGAGAGAGAACCTGTCCCTTTTGTTACTGCGAATCGAATCAAAGATTGTCGCAACTGATTTTCACGTAGATCTTTGAAGAATCTTTTCTTCAAGTTGAGGGGTGGAATATTTGAACAAAAAGTTGTGAGCGTAGACCAAGTCACAGGGCGGATCACTCTCTCCCGCTCACATGTGCATTTTTTCGACGTAAGCGAAAAGTAAAGACGAGAGCTTGCCAGAGATTTTTATTCTTTCGAATCATCCCAGGACTGGTGGATTCAACCGATAATAGCTTAGAGCCGTGCTAACTTGCTCAAGGAATTCTAGAATCTCAGAGAAGTTTGAGATCAAAAACTCCAGTGCCATTCGAAAGAGCATGAAAAGATCTACAGAATGACATAATTTTTATCCATTGGTGATTTGATCTCAAACCTTTTTCGATTCAAATAGATTTGCACGGTTCTAAGTTATCACCGGTCATAAGCGACTATGAATACGGATCCTGGGAGATACTAATCCTAAGAGTCTTCTTGTTTCAGAATATTTCGCTCGTTGCCAGTTCCCTCCCAGCATTTGCTTGTGCTGCTCTTCGGTACATTTCGAATGGTAGCCGATTCTGCTGACAGTTATAACACGAAAATGTCGCCGAATGCCATCGCCATCTCAGTGGCGCCTTCTCTCTTCCATTCGTGTATCCACGAGGGAGCTAAGGTCAGCTCTCTCCTTCCACATTTTTTATAATTCATTTTCAGGCAAAATTGGAAGATGTCCAAAGATTTAAATTAGCCTCCCAAGTGGTCCAATTTATTATCACCTCATTTGGGCATACGGCTCTTTTCCCTCGAGAATGTTACGAATTCTACGCGAGGATAACTGGCCGGACGTTAAGGATAGACGAAAATTATCAATTTACATTCCAATATCCTTCAAGTGAGTTGGTCTTTTCTTTTGGGGAAGATGCGTAGTAGCTAGCTTCGGCACACTTTCTCTCTCCATCACACTTTCACGCACTTCTCCTCTCTCTCTCTCAGCGCACGTTTACTTACAAAAGAATTTTGTCCAGAGGGATTCCCTCTTTCCCACCTTCTCCTACCTCTCTCTCTCTCTAGTTCCCTCCCACCAGAAGACAGACAGCTACTGCCGTAGTGCTATTGCATGCTTTGTGTGAAATTATGCATGATTTTTGTGTGTTAGGGTGGTTGGTTCTTTTTCTCAGTTTTACGGTTTTCAGACTGACACTTTCTATCTATCTATTTTGCACCTCTATCCCTATCTCTTAACACGCGGGCTACTTCTCTCTCTGTGCATGTAAGTATGTTCTTTCATATATATTTTTTTCGTTGTTCGCTGTACGAGGAGGAGGCATTTCTCTACTGGAAATTGTCGTCGATAAAATAATTAATTTGTGGCGTTTTTTTTCAATCATTCAACTCACACGCATGCGCAATTTTAAAACAATTTTAGTTTTAAACGTGAAATCACTTAGAACTTGGTTTGAAAATTAAAATCCTAAAAATTAGGGATTGACGTCGTTTGTTTTTTTTTATTGGAAAAGGTGTCTTATTTTTTTCGGAGTTATACAGTAGCCAATGCCTCCTTTCCTCTTTCTCTCTTTGTGCATGAGTCTCATCACCTTCCGTTTATATTTTATCCGACTCTCTTTCGCTTTGTTTAACCGTGTGGAAGTGAGGTGTGGTCTTTAGATTTGTCCTCGCCGGCCTTCTCTGCTCTGGCAGCCAAATGTGCAGGAGCCTATTCGCTGGCTGCTCTCCATCTGGAACCTGAACCATTGGCCCGCAACTCGACTCCACTCTCACCACCTGTTCAAACGAAGACGACGACTGTTCTTGTGCAACGGACTGGTAGTTTGCATCGACATCCGCTGGCGCATACGGCTGACCATCCAAAAAGACCGCCTGTCGCTCATGCTACAGCTCTCGACGTGGTCGATCTGAAACAGAGCATCAGTTGTGACTTCTAGTGGGAGAGACTTCTTCCATTCAATAGCGATACTCAGTGCCCCCCATATCCCCCCTTTGTCCTCCGAAAATAACGGTAAAAACTGAATCACTGCGCCTAATTTTCTAACCTTTTTAATTCTGATAAACAAAACGACTAAAATCAAAGCACGGTGTTGGTTTGTCTAATTTTTTTTGTCTTATAATTTTGGAGGAACACCTTCTCTCTCTGCACTGGCTGGCTTTATCCCTCTGTATCCCCGGTGGTAACTCGCTTTAGCTTCAATAGTTTCGCGGGACTACAATAATCAGGGCTTTCTAAGACCTCTTTTGTTCCAATAAAATTAGGCCTTTGTCTATATATTTTTTAGGAATTCCGTTATCGTTTAAGTTCGCTGCAGAAATCTGAAGATTTTCTAGACTTTTGGGCAGAAAAAGACTTTAGAATTGAAGCTGCAGTAATCTTCTTTTTTTTTGCGAGTTGAAATTGACGAAAAAATTCCAAAGAATAATTTCCAAATTGAGCCAAATGGTGGAGTGCCAGTTTGAAAAATAATTTTCCGAAAAAAAAGAGTCCACATTTCGCATTTTTGGTCTCTCTCTGCTTCTTCCAATTGGCGCAGTGATTCGCGATCTCTCTTATAAAGCTTTCCCCCAGGACTTTCTCAAATTGTATGCCTTATATCCCAAAAGGCCAGGGGCCAACTCCGCGCTCCCCTTCTTTGTTACGGTTTACCTCAGGTGATCTTCCTCCCATTTCTGTTGTGTCAATTCCCATAATATGTTTCGCATGGCTCATTTTCCTTTCGAATTTCTCTTTTTTTCATAAAAACAATCACCTCAAGGATCATAATATTCCCCTCGAATCTTTCGTCCCACCCACGTCCCCCTCCCCCAAAAAACGTTTAACTTGCTCCTTACGTGTACAATTATTATGATGAAATATAAAATTTCCGATTAATTTTCACGTCAGCTGGGGCTTTTTAGGGTTTTTCTCCCGACCAGAGGTCGTCTACGAAGGAGAAGCCACTTCTTCACAACAAGAGAACAACACGGCCGCCAAGCCTACCAGCAGCTCTAGTGTTCCTAACACCAGGCTCAACAACCGACTTTCCAGCAGTGTCGGCGAGGTTTGTCTTCGAGAAAGAAATCTACCGTAAATTCTCTAATAAGAGACTTCAATACCTAACTTCTTGCTTAATTTCCATAATCCTCTCTTAATTTTGGATATTCTCTGAATCATGTAGAGGGGATCAAGCTCAGAAATGAGTGAAAATTTAAAAGAATCAAGCTAGAAGTTAGGACATTTATGGTTAAAAAACAAAAGAAATCCTTCCTAATTTTGGGCATAAAAAGATAATTTAGCTGTGGAAAAGCCTAGGCCATGAAATTGCAGGTTTTGCATGAGACAAGTGATGTGGAAGATCACTTTGAGCTGGAAGTTCTCCGTCCTCTAACCGCCTGCGCAGGTGATGCCGGTCGCTCCCTTTCTTGTCTGGATTGGGTACATGAAAACCAAGCCAGACGGATGAAATCTCGAAGCGATTGGTAATTTTCATACTTATTTTTCTAACTTTTTTTTCAGGTTCCTCTCCCCATTTACCCAAACCAAACCCCAATCCAAGTCGATCGACTTTGCAGCCTGTAGGAAGGCTTGGTCATCAAGAGAAAATGCGCCTCTACTTGATAATGAAGTCCTTCCTGAAGTCCAAAAAGAAGAAAGAACAACTCCTCCAACTCCCAAAGACCGACAACCGCTGGTTGATAGGAAAAATTCACTAAAAGAGAAGGAAAATCCCAGACGGACATTAGCCCAAGTAGGAGGAAAAGACGACCCAAATAAATACAGAAATTCAGAGACAATTAAGTGGTTGCTCCTCCGTGAATATAGCCGGCTATACGACTCCTTCAGTTCATTCCACTCCGTCGACTGCAATCGCGAGAAGGCGTTCCTGGAAGATGAGATGCTCCCAGGATGAAAGCAGTAGCACCAAGATTACTGTAAGTTGATTTTATTAAAGTTAATCCCGGGTTCTTCAAGCTATAGGGGTACTGAAAGACTAGAAATAAGCATAGAAATTATCAATTTTCTCGGTTAACTAAATTTGTAGCAAAATGGTGTTTTTAAAATTGTAGAGGAGATCAAGAGCTACAATTTGATGCAAAATGAGTCGTTTTTGGCTATGGGATAAGTCTTTGTTTCAGCACTCTCTGGATGCCCAATATCCGCCGTCAGAATTGGAACAAGCAGCAGCTAAAATGGAGGATTGGATCAAGTCGACAGCAGGAGATGGCGTTCCTCCAAAACGGCGGAGTTTAAAGAAGAAGCATACAGCTCTCTTCTAAGTGTCATTTCGTCTTTTTTCCCTCTTGCTCAGGAATCAGCTTGCCGTCTCAACCCACGTCTATTTCACGCTGATGTCTCTTTCTTTCTTCTTCTCTTCGAAAAACACATCATCCTCTCCTATTTTTTCTATTCTATCCTACCCCCATTCGCTCGGTTGTGCATTCTAACAAGTCTTTCAGTCTTTAAAAAATATTTTACAACAATTTCAATCCCCCCACCGCCCCCCTCATTGTGATTTGCCGTTTTCACTTCTAGCCATTTTTTCTATTCAACTCCGGGGCTCAACTCGACGCTTTCAGCTTATAACTTATACAATTCTGCCGTTCAACCCTTATATCAAACAAATAAATTATTCTCTTTCGTTCTTCTCCTCCCTTCAAAATGAGTCCCTATTCGCGACATATCTTCTGTCTCTCCCTCTGTTGTGTCACACCGTTTCCCGCCATTTTCTTGCGCAAGGTCATCCCAATGGCGCAACGGGGAGCGAGAAAAGCCTCTCAATTGGTTCTGGCGTAAAGGACCTCTCAAAGGGAGAGAAACCCTTCTGGGTCACCAACCAAGAAAAACAATCTCACCTCAGACAGGTTGTGTAATAAGGAGGCTAATGGATGGATAAGAAAGATGACGCCTAGTAGGAAGACAATTTAGCAAGCCATCATCAATTTACAGTCAAATTGAACTACTATGAGTAATAATTTTTCTGAGAGTTGAAGCCCATTTGATTAGTTCAGAGTTTGATTCTTCCTTTTTAACTTCTATTTTTTCAAATTCGTCATGCTTCATAAGATAAATGACTCAAAAGGATGAGTCAAACTGACAGATCAAGTAGGACTTTGTTCGGTTATCACCGAATCTTCAAACTCTAGCGCTGAGTTTTACTTTCAATTGGTTAAATTTTGAATTTGTAAGTCCTTGGGATTATGCGATAAGATGGCATTGAGTGTTGTTTTGTCTAGACTTTGAAGCTGAGTCATTCTCTTTCCCTTGACCCATTTTGTTAGAAACGTTTACAACTGCGCTTTTCTTATTTTTTTTCATCAATATCCTCATTTTATAGCTGGATGATAGGAGATTGGGTGGAAGTCGAAGCTCCGGCGAATATTGCTCTAATCAAGTATTGGGGTAAAAAGAATGAGGTGATGCAATATCTATACTTCTTCTGAAGTGATGTACTTTTAGGAGTTGATTATTCCTCTGAATGATTCGATCTCTCTTTCTGTGAATTGCCTTTGCGCCAGGACTCGAGTTGAACTCATTCAGGGCAGTGGAAATGACTCGGTCTCGATAAATGGCAAGCAAGTCGCTAAAATTTCTGGATCGCGATTTGAGAGATGTTTTGATGCGAGTTTTACCATATTAAATTATTAAATAAATACTTTTAGGAAGCTCGTAGGTTATTAAGAAAGCGGAAAGAGAATGATAAACACGGACTCCCGACTTTCTCCTTCAAAGTTGAATCATCAACGACATTTCCTGTTGCTGCTGGACTAGCGAGCTCAGCTGCCGGTTTTGCTGCCATTGCTTTTGCTTTAGGACAATTATTCAATTTTTCGGAGGCTGACATCTCGAGACTCGCTAGAATTGGTTTGTACTTTCAAAAAAAAACTCTTTTAAAATTGAGCTCAGGTTCTGGAAGTGCTTGTCGAAGCGTCGCTGAAGGTTTAGTTCAATGGCATTCTGGTGTTGATTCCGCGGGCATGGATTGCTACTCTGAAGTAAGAGAGGAAAAAAAGTGTTAATAGAGAATATATTTCAGTCTCTTTTTCCTCAATCTTATTGGCCAGAGCTGCGCGCCATTATCTTAGTTTTGAATGCAAATGAAAAAGAAACGGGTAGTACCGTTGGAATGAGATTGACTGCCAATACAAGTGAATTACTTAAATATCGAGTGGAAAAGGTTGTACCTGAACGAGTAAAAAGGTAAAATTTCTCACTTTTTCAATAACTTTCCTTCTAGATTAATCCAAGCGTATCGTGACAAGGATTTTGTCAGCTTGGCAAGTATAACTATGGCTGATAGCAATCAGTTTCATGCTGTTTGCTTGGACACTTTTCCTCCTCTACGGGTAAGTCTAAATAGAATAAGAAAATTATCTCACTTGATAGTACATGACGGATGATTCTTGGGAGATTATTCGAATGGTAAATGACTTCAATAAAGATGGTATCAAAGCAGCTTACACTTTCGATGCTGGACCAAATGTTTGTACCTTTCTAAAAGAGGTAATGACTTACTGTTATTGTAAAGAAAAATTATTTTCAGGAAAATGTCGTTCCATTTTTGAAAAGCATCTCTTCAGTTGCTAACCTAAATGTCGATAGTCTTAAACAGTTAGGTATCAATATTGCTCCTTGTGCAGCAGAAGGCATTAGGATTCAAGATGTAATCGTTTCTGAAGTGGGTATGGGTTCCAGAGTTATTGGCAGCAAAAAAAGTCATTTAACTACGGGTTGAAAGATTTGAATATATAGAATAACATAGAAATATCGAGTTTACTTCGCTCTTATTGTCTGAATAAAGCATTATTAAAACGACTAGAGATACAATTTTACAAACTTATTCTTCATCCATAGACGTCCTTCTCATTACGGGCACCGGGAAGCCGTGCTTCATATCCTGTTGCGGCCAGTCGTACGTCTTATTGATAAGATCTTCATAGTCGACAGAATAAAGTTTCTGTCTGATGAACATTTCTTTGTCCGTTGGCTCTGGATGCAATGTAGCCAATTCATGTCTATAACAATATTCTCCGACCTAGAAAGTCAATGAGTAAAAATATTTTTTAAAACTATTCTTACTTCTACGGCAATTTTGACTGAAAGCTCTCTAATATCTTTGATGCGAGGATAAAGTCGCGAATATGTGTTCAGCGACTTTTCGGTAACAGCCTCTGACACTTTCTGCAAGGAAAAGCATAAACTTTAAAAATAAAAATACTCTGGCTGCAAGAAGGAAAAGTTTGTCTGGAATATGCTTGATTTTGAACATGATAGCTCCTAGAGCTACTCCAGGGAAGATATAGGCATTATTTCCTTGTCCTGGCTTATAGAGCTTTCCGTTTATTTCAACATTATCGAAAGGTGATCCAGATGCGAAAAGAACTGCTCCCTAAAATGGCTAATAAATATTTTTTAAAAAGGCTTACATTTGTGATTCGGAAGGCTGCTTCAGCTGTGCATTCTGCTTTACTTGTTGGATTCGAAAGTGCAAAAATGATTGGACGAGGATTATTAGTTGCCATCTCCTTGATAATCTCTTCGGTAAAGGCTCCAGCAACGGTTGAAGCGCCAATAAGTGCTTCTGGTTTAACAGTTTTTACGACTTCCAAGAGGTTTTTCGTATCTGGAAGGTCCTTGGCAAATTTGCGATGGCGATCAGATAAATGGTTCCAACGGTTCTTAGTGATTAAGCCATCAATATCAACCATGTAAATATTCTGACATGCCTAAAATGTTAAGAAAAAATAAGCAAAAGTTTAATAAATTTTACCTGTTCTTCTGTAAGTCCTTCATCGATCATCTGGGAAACACACATTTCTGCAACACCAGTAGCCGCTCCTCCAGCTCCAAGGAAGACAATCTTTGTCTGAGAAAGCTTTTTCTTAGTAACACGAGTTGAGGCCAAAAGACCAGCCACTACTACAGATGCTGTTCCTAAAAATAAGAGATCAATAACACTAATAAACGTACAAACCTTGGATATCATCGTTAAACATACAATATTCTTCCTTGTATTTGTCAAGAAGTCTATAGGCATTCTGATTTCCGAAGTCTTCGTATTGAATTAAAGTATCTTGGCCAAATCGCTTTGTACAAGCTTTCATGAAGTTATCTAAGAGACGGTCATATTCAGGACCACGGACACGGGTGCGTCGAAGACCGGTGTAGAAAGGATCATTCAAAAGTTCCTATAAAAAATATAAACAATAGAGAGATAATATTCTAACCTGATTGTCAGTTCCCACATCAATGTAAACAGGTAAGCACCAATCCGGGTGAACTCCAGCAAGACCAACATATAGATGGAGTTTTCCGACGGGAATTCCAATACCATATGCTCCAAGGTCTCCTAATCCAAGAATTCTCTCTCCGTCAGTTACAACAATCGCCTAAACCCATACCTTTTCATATTGTTTAAATATTGTTTTACCTGGATGTTACGAGTTGGCCAATTGCTCAAAATTTGGTAAATTTTACTAACGCTGTTGTCGTTGATTGTAATGTAAATTCCCCTAAAATGATTAGTATAATCTAAATTTACTTACTTTGGACTGCGATAGATGTAGCCGAACTTTTGGCAGGCACGACCAACAGTAGGAGTATAAACAATAGGCATTAGTTCCTTGATATTTTCGCTCAAAACACGGTAGAAAAGTTTGCAATTTCTATCATGTACACCTTCAAGGACAAGGTATCTGAAAATAATTCTAACTTTATTAAACTTGAAATACCTTTCTAGATCCGTTTTGGCAGATCGGATTCTTGTCATAATGCGGTATGCTTGCTGTTCTTCAGTCATGAAAGCTGGTGGGAGGAGACCATGCATTCCAAGATATTGCCTTTCATAAAGACTGAACGCCATTCCCTAAAAATACAGGAGTTAGCAAAAATTTTAAACTAACCTTGTTATAATGTGGATCTTTTAGAAGGTCCATTCCTCTCTTTGTAGGAGTAATACGCTCACGACGATACATTTTATGAAGAGCCATCTGTTTTGGATCGGAAAGATCGTACTCCGGAGCCTTGGCCAAAGCAGTTGTCGTAGCTATGGTGCGAACACTAGACTAAATTAAGATTATACAAAATGGACTAACCTTTGGCATTGAAGGACATTACGCAACATCCTCTTCGAAAATCCTGATTTCAGTTCCTCAAAAAATAGAGTTAGTCCAAAAAGAGTCAAAAATTAAGAGAGAAAGAACGTTTGGTAGATAAATGTAGAGACAGCTGACACAGAGGAGATCAACAAAAGGCGGAAACGCATCAAATGATGGTTGCGAATCATAAAATTGGCTATTTTGGAGTAAATTAGACACAAAAATGGCAACAATAAGATCTTTTTGTAATGCAGAACTAGAAAAACAGTATTGTCACGTGGTTAATTGTTCAACCAAGAACTGCCAAATCCATCCGGGTGCAAAAAAACTATAAACAAGCATCAAACATTCCAAATAAATCTGATAACATGCCGTATCGTAGGCGCACGTGGCTAGATAGGTGATTGTCTACTACGGGGCTTACTTCGATGTCTTGTTCATTTGATAAAGATCTATATCTATTGTTCAAGATTCCTAAAATATCTCCGAAAGTGTAGCAAAAAAAATCAGAAGTAAGTGGCAGCAAAATCGGCGAAGTAAAGAAACTGGTTGCAAATTTGCCGACATTATTGTTGAATGTTGGCCACGCTTTATAGAACAAACGCCAAGACCATGTCTGATTTCTTCAAGTATACAACTTATAGACACGTTTATAAGCAAAAACGTCTGCAGCTCTGCGATGGCTAGAAGGCTTTCAATGCTCTTTTTTCTCAGTCCTCTATGCCCCCTCATTTCGGCGCGAATTCAAAACCGCCCGTTGTGATGGCGCTGTGTTTGCCGGCTAGCCTATCGATTCTTGCGAACACAGGACGCGTCCCGCTCAATCGCACACAGCACCACTGCAATCGCCCGAATTGCCTCTATGGTCGCCCCCGATAGGCAAAGGACAGCAAAGAGTGAAGGCAGAGAGATAAAACGAGAACAAATTGTGAAGGAATGAAGGATGTACAATTGGAATATGTCATCCCAGTGACAAATGTTCGAATTCAATTAGTAAAAGGAGTTAAAATGGCTACAATAGTGGAGACTTTTATCTCATTTTCTAAGCATCGCAGACTCTCTAGAGGCGCATTACAGCTCGACAGCCAAGCCCAATTGGCATTCGTTCTGATGTCTTCTCTGTTAAAAGAAATCTGAACATAAAGACATTAAAAGCTATCGTGTGTTAACTAGCTAAAAAGAAAATGTTATGCCAATTTGCTCGATCTGCGACTGCTTCTTCAATTTTAAATTTTGCTTAGTTTTACCATATTACCGTATTTGTTCCCAACTTCTTTTTTTTCAAAGTGGCTTTCCCATTCATTATGTCATCAAGACAGTGCCATGCATTCTTCTATTTTTATTCATTACAGTTGCTTTTTGTCATTGTATTATACCTGTAATAGTTATTTGAAAATTAATACAATTTTTGCTTAAAAAGCATCAATTTACTGTACTATATATTTAGCCAGCACTTTCGGTTACGCTTTTGACTTTTGCTAACGTATTGGCACGCGTCCATATGTCTAGCGTCTATCCCGGGGTTATCCTTCAGTGGTCGTTGCGCTTTGTCCACAGTTGAGGATCTCTGCGATTCTAACTTGTTCAATCTTTACTAATAGCTCTCTGCTTCTCTACGCTTCTCTCCTTTACATGATTTCTATAGTGAGCTGCGAGGCAGTGTCGCCAATAGACGCTGCCCTAACCGCAGTCGCGAGGCCGCGCGCAGCAGTCGCCCGTTGCAGCTCCGCCCAGCCAGTGATCGCAGAATGCGATAGACGCTCAACGCTCAGTCGTGTTGCATTTTCCTCTTACAACAGCTCTTCTCTCTACTCTTAGATTTATATTAAGTCAAGAATTTCAGAACCAATGGCTCGTCCTAAGAAGGCCTCACCAGCTAAGAGCTCTCCTGCCAAGACCAAGAAGGGAGGAAAGAAGACCAAGGCGAGTTTTACATAGGACTTATAAAAAGTGGAATTCATGCCAATTCAAACACTTAGAAATAGTCTAATGTCCATCTTTCAGGATCCCAACGCTCCCAAGCGTGCCATGTCTGCCTTCTTCTTCTGGCTTCAGGAGAACCGCGAGAAGATCAAGAAGCCCGGAATGGGAGTCTCCGACATTGCCAAGGCTGCTGGAGTTGAATGGGGAAAACTCTCTGACAAATCCGTAAGTTATTTTATTTCATTTATCAACGGCGGGTGCCCGCGAGTGTCTTAGCTGGCCAATGGGTTGGTGAGGCAGAAAGCGCGATCATTATACACAGACGCAGAGAGGTCGGTCACGCGGCCCGCGAACACCTGTCACTGGGCGCCAGCGACCACGCACATTCAAACGAGCGATAGCGCGCGCGATCATTAGGCATATGGCTGGCCTCTCCGCTCGCGAACAAAGACATGGCAAGGGCAGAGGGGGCCAAGATCAGTCTACAACTTACCTAACGACAATTATTTCAGAAGTGGGAGAAGAAGGCTGCTGAAGACAAGAAGCGCTACGAATCCGAGATCGCTGCTTACAAGGCCGCCAACAAGTAAATCGGCAGAAAAGCCCATTAAAAACATGATACTCACTGTATTTTAACCGTTTTGTATTCGCCTCCTGACCGTACCTCATTTTTGTAGTAAATCAACATTCCGTACAGTCAAATAAACCATTAAAAAATCAAAGCGTTTATAAGATGGACAGTTTTCCAGTAACAGAATCAACAATCTCAACATCGCCGAAGATACCAAGGACTGTCTGAGAGCCTGGAGCGACTTCCGTTAATCCGGCATCTTGAACAATATATGAAACTAGGCCTTTCTCGTTGGCTAGCTAAAAAGAATTATAGAATAGAAGAAAATTTTAAAAACTTTGCTTAGCTCCTGTAAATGGGCTGTATCAACTCCTTTCAGTACAATTTTTACTTGACCTTGTTGAGACCAACACTCTACAGCTGCTTTTCCTTCAATTGACTTTAAAGCTCTCTTATAAGTGCCAAGAGTTGCATGCCCGACTTGAGCGGCTAGTTTTCCTGGCTTCATTTTCAGAGCCATATTAACTACGAAGACCATTTTATGAGTACGATTTAACCGAAGCAGATTTTTGAAGGCTTCTTGAACACTTTGAAGACTACTTGTTGAGCTATTGAATGAACTGTTTAGAGAAGGCTCACTTTGCTGGCTTAAGCTTGCTCCCATTTTTTGCTTCTGATATTTTAATTTTAGAACATAATATAAATCATATTAGTGGTACCCAGGGGTAAGCCCAAAAAGAATAAAAATTATTTTTAAAAAAATTTAACAAGCAACAAGAACAAATAAAAAGTAAAGGTATAACAACATAAAACTGTTAACTTATTCGTAATAACAAAATATTCAATCTCCTTCAAGAATTTGTTTTGCTGAGAAGTTATAGAGTTCTGCATTAACTCTGCGTAACCGCTTATTTTCTTCGATTAACTGTTTGATTCTTTCTTCAGTGTTCACGTTTTCAGCGGCTAAAATTCTGGTAAATGTGCCTAGAGTAAAAACTTACGCTTTTCTCTGTTATATATTTTTTCGCTACTTTCTTCAATAAAAATATCTGGCTCTTGAACATGATGCGCAGTAGGAGTTTCATCTTTTTCTTTATTTGCGAATTGACTTGCCGTTGAAGGTATTTGATTTGTATTAGATAACATGCTGTCCAAAAGCTTATCTGTCAATGATTTCCACTTTTTCTATCAAAAAAATAAATAAAAACGAAATACGTTAAAATACCAAATCAGCTACATCGTTGTTTCGCACGTCTAGCTGAATCTTATTAGCTGATGATGGATTTCTTTGTAAATCAAAGGCGGGGCGCCATGTTATTACACGTTCGGTCATAGATAGAGTTGGCCAATTTGGTATAAATATTAATGTAGAAATAGGACCACGCATTGAGCTAACCTTAAATATTGTAATGTTAAATAGTTGGTTAAAAATTTGATTACTCTGAGACATTGTCGGCTATTAATTTCCCACAAGCAATATTTCCCACTGACATCTCCAGAAGCTAGAAGTGATCCATCGCCACCTACCGTCAATGCGGTAATTTCATCAGAATGCCCATTAAAAACAGGTACAGTTATGTTTTTTTCATCTGATGTTTGGATAAGCATTTCAGTTCTTTGGATCTAAAGAATATTACAAAATAATAGAAATAATTTACATTGCTATTAAGATTTATCTGAGCTATATTGCCAAGATCTGATCCTAAAAATAGGCGAGTTTCTGCTGGATCTAGTGCGCAGTTAGTAAGTGGTCTATCGGCTGATATCTACAAAATAAATTAGAATTTATCAAGAAAAGCATACCTTGATTAAAGATGTGTCAAGAGAAATAGATTGTACATTGGCTATGTGATCTAATCCACATGTTATTATCAGCGGGTCCGTGTTGCCACTAACAACCAAATCTTTAACCGGCAATGAATGTAGTTGCCATTTGCGTAAAGGTTTAACATTTACTTCACGATTTGCAGAAACCAATCTAAAATTATTTTTAAAAAAAATAGTAAAAGAAAATAAATAAATTACTCTGATATAATATAGACATGAACTGCACCATCCTCAGATGCTGTAATGAGCAAACTTTCATTAGAAGCCAGCGAGAGTCGTGAAATTGGTTGATAATGAGCTTCTACAACCGACAATAGTTCTCCTGTAGTGAGCTGTAAATCATATTTAGAAGAAATACAGAAAACTCTTGCCAGCCAGATATAAATTTTAGTAGCAATCGCCGCAAATAAAAGAGTTCCATCTTGTGAGCTGACGAGTGATTTAACCGGACCCGCTATTACGCTTTTTTTGTGAAAACGATCTTTGTTTTGCACACCCATACAATTAATAAGCGGTCTTTCCTTAGTCGTCATAACAAAATGATCTCCATTATTTCCTATAAAAATTAAGCAACAGTAAATATTAGCCTACCTAGAGGTATAACATTTCCTACAGCAGCTCCCTGAAGTTCTGATCCCTTATAGCTCCATGAAGAGACTCCAGTCCTTGGATCGACAACTATTGTTGAGAATGGATCAGCGCTAGAAGCTCCTACAAGTAGCATCTAAAATAAAATTAAACGAAGTTTCAACAATCTTTACTTGTATAGATTTCTGCACAAAATCGCAGTTCTTTGAGGCAGGAGCACTTGAACCATTTGTTTTTTCTTCAAAAACAGCTTTTGTCTCCTTCTTGCCTTTACCCATTTTCTGTAATTAGATGATGTAAATTCTGAAGGAGTTAGAATGGAAAATATATTTTGAGGCTGTACGCAGTTTTGCGTAGTAACTTTGGGTTTAAATGAAAACTATTAAAAGCCCTTATACAAGGTTTTATCGATTTAATATAATTGAAGTTGCACATCGTGCCTAAGTTTACTTATGAAATATTGTATATAATATTTCTGCATGGCTAGCGCAATATGAATCCGACTAAAAGTCATCTTCGTACTAAATTTAAAAAGTGGAATACGAAAATTGCAACTAACAATAAAAAATAAACACCACAATTTCCTTGATAGGAAATGAAATTGCGTTTTTATAGACTTTGGTACTACATCTTTAGTTCTCCTCAAGGCTTATTTTTATTCATTTGTTACACAACGGTCTTTGCAGTATTCGTGCTGCGTTGATAACCCGCCAACGCTAACATTTTAAACGCAATGCAATTTATTTAAATGTTTTAAAGCTTTTAGCTTATCTTATGAAAAATAACGTTGTTCAACATTGTAATTTCAGAGAGATGCCTCGTGGACGGCAAACGGCTAGAAGTAACAGATCAACCCGAGCCAAAAAAACAGGGACTACAGTGCTCACTGTAGACACTTTTATAAATGATAAACGAATCTTGGATGATCCTCCGACAATAATTGAGGTTTGTCTTTTGAACGCTGCAAACAATTAAAATAGTGTAGGATACGACTTTATTTATTTAAAATTCTTCTACGTTTTTGATAATAAATTATTGCAGAAAGCAGTTCTGCTGAAGGAGTACAATCAGGAAGTCACAGCATTCGAGTCTATACTAGCAGAAAATTTTGAATGGTTTAAAGATCTACAGTCGAAATGTTTTAACATAGCAACTGAAAAGTAAGATATCATTTAATTCCATCTAAATTTTCAGCAAAATTCGCGTAGGTAAAAGTTTATTAGAAGAAGCATATAATACATTAGCTGCATTTTCCACTCGTATAATAAAAAAAGAACCTATCGAGCATATCGATGAGCCAATGGTATGATTTTCTGGATTTTTAGATAACATTCTAAGGATGAACCTGTGCCTTCTCAAGCAATTGTTCTTGAAAATGCTGAAGCGTTTAACGAAAAAGTTACCAGTATTCGTAATGGGTCTCCACACCGTCAACTTATCCGCGAATCACAAATAAAGGTAAGCAAATAGAATAGGCATTTTTTAACTGATAATTTTTTAGAGCGAAGTTTTAACCCCTGAAGTTCAGACAAATTCCGTTGTGAAAAACAATATTGCTGAGGAAAAACAAGAAGTACGGAGCAAAGAGGAAAAACTAAAGGTAAGATATAAAATAAACCTTTGAAAATAACTTTTAAGAAAGAGAAAGCTACACCTGTTATTCCCCCTGCAGGACGCACTACAAGAGCAGCAAAAAATAAAACAACTAAAGATGCTAAACCTCCGAAGTTCATGGTAAATACGTCTTTTATATAACCAATTTTTTTCAGAATACCATTAAAAAAGAAGAAATCGATACTAAGCTAAAGGAAGCTTTGATTAGAAAACAGCAGCAAGATCTGCATAAAGTCGAAAAGACAAGGCAGCTGAGAGAAGAAAAAGAAAGAAAGGTTTTTGATTTTTTAATCATGATATTTCCCATAGGTCCAAGAAAATCTTGAGCAAAAGAAGAAAGAAGCCGAGCAAAAAGCAGAAGAACGTCGCAAACGAGAAGAAGCTGAAGAAGAACTGCGCAGAATGAATTTAGCTGCAAAAAGTCCCGGACGAGGACGTTTTCTTGGGTCGAATACAAACACTCCATCACGCAATGGCGCAAGTCCATATCGGTTGGTACTGCCTAGGACTCCTGGCCTAGCACGAGTACAGGTTGCAATCTTTCAATTTATGTCAGAGCAATTTCAGTTATTCACGAATAGCACACCACAGAGAACGCCTGGAAGAAGGCCTGCAAAGCTTCCAAGAGTTGACCAGCTAGCTAATGATATTTATAACGCTCCAGCTCACAACTCGGTAACAGTTTACTAAATAACTTGAAAGTACTTTAGCCTGCACGTCTGGTACCGAGAAAGATAGCAAATGGCAATAGACCTGAAGCTATGAAAGAAATAAAAGTTGAGAAAGAGTTAATTCCTAGGTATTTGCACTTTTATAAATATTATTTGCTTTAGTGCTCAAAAGCACAACGATGAAGACTTCAGAAATGAACAACTAAGGCTTCTATTACAAAGCGAAGAAAGCGATCCTTCACAGGAACACGAAAATGATCAAGAAAAAATCAAAGTTGAAGAAGAAGTGGAGCAAAAAGTAGAAGAAGAACGCAAAAAACTCGAGGAGTCTCTTAAGAGAAAAGCAGCAGCAATAAAAGAAGAAGAAGAACGCAATAAAATTGAAGATTCTCTTAGAAGAAAAGAGGAAAGGAAAGCTGCCAAGAGGCTTGAAGAAGAAGAGCGTCTAAAAAGAGAAGACGAAGAGCGTCTAAAAAGAGAAGAAGAAAAGCGTAAGCTTCTTGAGAAATTGAAACAAGAAAAAGATAAAGAAGAAGCTAGCAAGCAGGAAGAGGTTAGAAAGAGAGATGAGGAAAAGCGGCTTAAAGAAGAAGAACAGAAAAAGAAAATAATGGAGGAAAGACTTTTAAAAGAGCGACTTTTGGCAGAAGAAGAGAAAAAACTTACTAAGCAAGAACAAAAACCTGTCAACAAGCACTTATTAAATGCCACGCAAGAAGTAAGCTCTCCAACTTTGTTACTAAATTTTTTTCAGATGGATACTGGAAGCGCTTCTGAAAACTCGACATATGAGATGACACAAGAAAAAATTTGGATTCCTGCTACTGCAGACAATTATAATATAGAAGATCTTTCAAGCGGTGATGAAACAGATGACGAGGTTTGTAAGCTTTTAATTGGTAATTTTAATTTCAGGGAGCTCCTCGAAAAACGGTCCCGTCTTGGGCTCAATGGACGGAGCTTTATAAAACGGCCTCCAAGATGTACCAAAATCGTGACTGTGATTTCGATGACATGTTTGGAGGCATGGAAAATGTAAGTTTATTTTTTAAATTTGATCAAAACATTTTAGCCTCATAACCAACCAATCTTCAATCAAGCAAAGACGAAGAAGCGACCAAGAGGATCTTCGGCACACTGGAGTTCGCCTGCTTCAAACCCTACAAAGGGTAAAAGCCGTTTTCTTGGCTACTGATCTCGAATAATTTGTACTTATTTAAACCCGTCATTTAGTAAACCATTTGTGAATGGTAGAATAAAAATTTAAAAAATATCTCCATGTTTAGTCTGCAGTTTTATTCATTATCTTGTCAATTACATGAGGCGTCAAAGTGTATGTATTTTACCAGTATTTTAAACTTAGCCTTGAGTCAAATAGATACGGGAGTGCTAAAGGTCGGACTCCCATCGCGTTGAGACCCATAGTGTAAATTTTCGAGAAAGAATTTCGCCCATGGAGCCTTCCGGAATGCTAAAGTGCCTCTGCTCATATCCTCAAATTCTATATATTTTTGAATTTCGTTTGCCAACATGGCTAACTCCTGGCATGACTGCATTCCTGAATGATAAAATACTTTGTCGTCAATCTTTTATTAGCATTGAGGATTATTTGCAGTCTAAACTTAAACCGTTCAATTCTCCGTGTTTTATAAACATTTCTTTTCAGTCAAGACTTATTAATTATGAATAGTAATTTTATATAGATAACTTCAGATGGCTTTACCTGTTCAAATTTTAAAAGAGCAAGCCCAAGAAGAGCGCGGAGAGTCAGCCCGTCTGTCCTCTTTCGTTGGAGGAATTGCCATTGGAGATTTGGTGAAGAGTACTTTAGGACCTAAAGGACTTGTAAGTTTTCTATTTAAAAGGACTTTTAATTTTTTTTTCATTACTAAATTTAATTTCAGGATAAAATTTTGCTGAGTGGTACTGATGGACAAGGAATTAAGGTTACCAACGATGGTGCAACAATTCTTAAAAGTGTTGGTGTTGATAATCCAGCAGCAAAAGTTCTTGTTGGTTAGTTTTAATCACTTTACTTTTCCTGATATAATATGCTATTAAAAAGAAATCTTCATCAATTTTTAGATATGGCTATGACCCAAGATGCTGAAGTCGGTGATGGAACCACTTCAGTCACTGTTCTTGCGGCAGAACTTTTAAAAGAAGCAGAAAAACTTGTCAACAATCGCCTTCACCCACAAACGATTATTAGTGGATACAGGAAGGCATTGAAGATTGCTCAAGATGCATTGCGCAGTGCTAGTAACTCCTCGTCAACGTAAGTATTTAATATTTTTCTCGATCTCTGCTTTAATTTTAGCGACAAGCTTCGCGACGATCTCATGAAAATTGCTAAGACTACATTGTCGAGCAAGATTCTCAACCAGCATTCGGACCACTTTGCTAATTTAGCAGTAGATGCCGTCCTAAGATTAAAAGGCTCTGGAAATCTTGAAGCCATTCAAATTATCAAGAAATTAGGAGGAGGTATGGAAGAATCCTATCTGGACGAAGGATTCCTCTTGGAAAAGCTACCTGGCATGTACCAGCCTCGACGAATGGAAAAGGCAAAAATCTTGATCGCCAACACGCCAATGGATACTGATAAGGTAAGTATAATACTGAAATGCTATATTTTAATTTTAGGTAAAAGTCTTCGGATCACGAGTACGCGTTGATTCTGTTGCCAAAGTAGCAGAACTTGAAGCTGCTGAGAAAGCAAAGATGAAAGAAAAGGTTTTTTTTTTTGATAATTGTAATAATATTTTTTAGGTTGATAAGATTCTGTCGCACAATTGCAATGTCTTCATAAACAGACAGTTGATTTATAATTATCCTGAACAACTGTTTGCCGATGCCAATGTAATGGCTATTGAACATGCAGATTTTGAAGGAATCGAGCGTCTAGCTCTTGTTCTTGGTTAGTCATTCCATAATCTTGCATAATATATTCAGGCGGAGAAATTGTTTCCACTTTTGATACACCTGAAACAGTCAAATTTGGATCATGCGATCTCATTGAGGAAGTTATGATTGGAGAGGATCGTCTATTACGCTTTGGCGGCGTGCCACTTGGTTTGAAACGTTTATGTTCATTACCTTTTTTATAGGAGAAGCTTGTTCCATTGTCCTTCGCGGAGCTACACAGCAGATTTTGGACGAATCTGAACGCTCCCTACATGATGCTCTTTGTGTCCTGATCACTCATATTAAAGAAGCCAAAACATTGGCTGGAGCTGGTGCTTCTGAGATGCTTATGAGCTGCGCAGTAATGAAGGAAAGTCAAAACGTAAGTATCAGCAGTTTGCACTCTATATTTTTTTTAATAGATATCCGGCAAAGAACAGTACGCCGTGGAGGCCTTTGCACGAGCTCTTGCTCAATTGCCAGCAATTATTCTGGATAATGCAGGACTTGATAGCGCAGAACTAACTGCCCAATTGCGAGCAGCTCACAGTCAAGGAAAACATAATATGGGAATAGGTTAGAACAATTTAAAATTGTATTCTTCCTTTGTTTCAGATATCAACAATGGCGAAATCGCAGACGTCGTCCAGCTTGGAGTAATTGAATCGTTCAATGTAAAGTACTGCATGGTCTCTTCTGCTGCAGAAGCAGCCGAACAAATCCTGAGAGTTGATGATATTATCAAGTGCGCTCCACGCCAACGCCCAGCCGACCACCGCCCGTGCTAAGATCTCTTGTTATGATCTTGCTTTGTTTTATTTACATTTGCTTGTTACTTTTTTCATTTTATATGAATGTTTGCTTTTTGACTTGTTTCTAACAAAATTCTGAATTCTCCCACAACGAAAAGTGTCGAAGCTCATGGGGAGTTCTCTTTTCCCTTCTGAACGTACTTTTCTTGTACAGTAGCACGTTGATATATTTTTCAAGTCTAAAAGGGTTCTTGATAATTGGAAGAGACCACTCGGACGAAGCCGAGCTGGAAAGAAAGAATTGAGGCAAAAACTAGAAAAAGAACAAAACACGACAGGATCCTTTATTTCTGGATCATTTGGTGTTCTCCGTTGTATCGCCGGCAGTTGTTCCAACGGTCGTACCGCTACTCGTTCCTCCAGTAGTGTTATCATCTCCCTTGTTCTTACTCTTCTTGAGATCTTTGCTCCTCTTCCTCCTGTCGCAGAAGTTTCTCGAACGATACTTCAGATGGAAGATTGTGGCAGCAATTCCTGCGATCAAAGCTACCACTCCGCAAATAGTCACACCAAAGACATAGCCCTTGTTGGTTTCATATTTGGCCGTTTCTACCACCCGTTGGAAGGACAGGCATTGTGGCTGGTTAGGGTTCGTAGGCCATTTAGTGCAGACAAACAGTCGACTTCCATCAGCTCCTCCACCAGGGCATTCGCTGTTGTGTCGACAAATGACGCCAGCACTTACAGCAGCAAACTGATGTGAAGGAGAAACATAGCAAACGGGCTTCGCGTTGAAACTACGTCCTAGACCAGCGCCGCAGAATTGGTTAGTTGCACAATCGGCCGCAGCACTGCAAGGGATGCCAGTCTCCAGTCCAATTTGATCCAACGGCGCTTGAATGCTATGCTGACAGACTCCATTACTTTGGCATTTTGGGATAGGCGGTGGACAGCACTTCTCAATATTCAAAAAGTCCTTCGAATTTCCACACGTCGCCTGCTTTTGAGCATCAGAGTCGGAGACTTGGTTCCAAAAACAGTCGGGATCCGTACATTTCGAGACCAGAGCTATTAGCGTTTGTCCGTCGCTATGAGAAGCCGAGCACTTTTGGGCAATACAGCAGACTCCAGTTTCACCCTTTGGTCCCGGTGGTCCAGTCGTCTTATTGCACGTCGAGTCGGGCGCATCACGGCCGGTAGCTGCAATCTTACAGGGGCTGCCAATGTTGGAGCAGCGAACCGCCTGCATTCCGCCTTTGACGTCGACATAAAGGAAGTCCGGATGGCTACAAGCATTTGCATGCTGCTGTTTTGGATCTTTAGCGCTATCGATAACGTCTAAAAAATAAGATAATTTAAATGCTCAGAAAATAATTACAATTGCAGCAGTGCTGGAAGATGAACCCATTCTTCAGAACCTCATCATCGGTAAAATCGAGCCAAGCCCTGTAATTTTGGCCCCCAACCGTTACGCAGCTTGCTTTGTCGAGATTAACCAATGATCCGTTCTTCTGCGATACTCCATTAGCCTTGCTAGCCGGACACTTCCTATTGTCCTTGTCGTAGTCTTTCGCCTTGCAGCAGATTCCGACCGTCTTGTTAGCAGCAACAATTGAAGGATTATTCACTGTGACACATACTTCGTCTTTTTCGCAACTTCCACCGCCATTGCAATTGGTACTCAAAGCGAAGAGATTCGCTCCAGGACATTTAATCCTATCGAAGCAGTAGTTGGACTCCTTTTCGGTTGGTTCTGCCTTTCCTTTAGCGCACACTTTATCAGCAGAGCAGTCTGCATCCTTAGCACACGCGGTCGTTCCAGATTGAAGGAAGCTAGAATTGAGTTCACCGAGTGGGAAAGCGGTATCCGTCATTGTTATCTTAGGGCAGCACATTGGATCATTCTTACTGTTTTTTGAGCTAACATATCCAATCGTTTTGCATTGCGCATCAAAATCAGCGATTTTATGCGCATTCTTAAGGAAGCCGAAAATATCTCCTGTTTTAAAAGCGTAAGGACGCAATCCGCCTGGACACATATCTATTGCGTCTGGCTCTAAAGAATTTCTTTTTAAGGGAAATTTAAAAAACATACGACAGCATAAAGTATCAGTTAGAGTGGCTGCCGGCGAGCAGACTCCTTTGGTACCACACTGTCCATTAGTTTTGGCATTACAGCTTGCGGCGTTATCATTAGTTATTGTACCAGTGAGACAGGACTCCGTTTGGGACAGACAGCACACGTCAGTATCCTTAAAATGATTTGAGATAAATTAGTGTTGCTCTTACTTTCCAATACAATGTAGCACCATCAGGGCCTTTTGCGATTTCTTCTTTAGAAGCACTGGAAGTACAAAAACGAGATTTACCGCAAAGCTCGCTGCTGGAGCACTTCTTCAACTGTTTTCCATCTATCTCTGGCTCTGTTCCAACTGCACAGATCTTGGACTTTTCGAAGCAGCACATGTAGTTGCCGTCATGCACGAGAATCTTCACATATGGTACACTAGTTTCATTAGAGTTTTTGCATAAAGCGACATGTCTTGCTTTAGGAACATTGAATAAGGCCTCAGTTGCAAAGGTAGCCGTGGAAGCTTCACTGCACACCAAGCCATCTAGCGAATCCTTAAGACTGTCTATATCAGTTACTTCTGATGTGTAGTCCTCGATGCACCAAGAGAGAGATGAGTAAAGGAGAAGCACAAAACTAATGCAAGAGTAGCGCATTTTCACAGAATTTGATCTGGAAATTTTATCATTGAAGAAACTGCTGCCGAAAGTTTCACCGATCAAGTCGAAACTCAAAGCTTAAAAGCCGTCTTCCGTAGAGAGAAGAAGATAAAAATGAATAATCTTTTGGATTTCGGTCTTTTATATTTTTCTCTTTCTAATGCATTTCGACCTGTCGAAAGATATCTTTTTTTTCTAGGTTACGGTAAAAGAAGAAGCGCCTATGTGGTCGGATGTCAGATTTATTCGAAGGTCTTAAATGCAATTTCAGTCGGAAAGATCCCAATATCTCCAGTAGGTATTGCAATTTCGACAGTTTCGACGATAGTAACAACGATATGAATAATCGTTGCTATCGCAGTTTCGGTAAGAACATTTCCATGTGTCGTCCGACTCCTCAGTGCTCGAAATGGGTTGAGATAGACAACAAGTCTGGAAAGATGTGGCTTCTAACAAGCAGAAAACTTTACCAGTAGGGCGCACAAACACATGAGAAAAAGTGAATTCGTGGTTATTGTAAGCCGACTGAACACTCATTTTATATGCTGAAGGTAGCTGTAAAGATGGGAAATCAGCCTCAATTGTACGGAGAAATTAAAAAACTCTTTTCTCCTTTTAATTTTCTGTAGATAATTCTTTCCTGGAGATGGGAGAACATGCATTAAAATGGAGTAAAAATTGTCCGAGAGTTTCCCTGACTGTCGCCTACAATTCACGCTTATTGCCTGCCCTAATCGGCTAAGAGTTTGGCTGTGTTTGCTTTCAATCGAGAGGTTCCTTGCTTGTCCACCTAAGCAGTCGCAAATGGTCCGCGTTGAGCACCTCCATTGTTAGGTCTTTGTATTCGTTTACACCCGTGGTGGAAGAAAAACACCAAATTTCTTAAGAGACGTGGGGGAAATAGGGTGGAGCTGAATCGATGTGAGAGATCAGTCGGGGGCGCTGTGTTTGCCTATTCAGCCATGAATCGTCATCCTCTGCTTGTCATTTGTGTTCTACTGGTAACTTATTTCATTTTTCATTAGAAACTACTGTCTGCTAACTACTTGCAATAATCAAGGAAAATCAGTTTCTTTCCCACAGATACGTGGCAAATCTTTTTTTAATCAAATTCGAAACTTCAATTGATTCCAATCTATAAACAAATCTCAATAATTTTGGGGATTCGAGGAGAGAGAATGCCCTTTTCCAAGAGCCTAAGGAAGACAATTTCGTATCTATCTTCCTAGGTATTTTCTCACCCAATTGCTCTAAAGAATTTGAAATTCTAAGACCATCTATTTTAGTTATTAATTTCTAGAGCTAAAAATATTTTTGGCTAATTGGAAATTAATGTCATAATAGACTTCACCTTTGAAACTAAAATCAGTACACAAAACATCGACTGGATGGTTATTTGGCCAGCTGGATTCGTTCTTTTCCAGCTCCAAAAACATTTATCCAAAAGGGCAAATTCAGAGGCTAAAGAATGAACTCAAAATCTAACTACATTAGATCCTTTGGAATATAAGGATCGATGAGATTTCTTCTTTTAAAATAGAAGCATCCCTCAAAGTGTAACTTTTCATGCATTTTTTGGAATTTTCCATTTACTTTCATAACTTTTGATGTTCTATAAAGCTGCAGCCATTGATCTCCTTTACAATTTTACAAAACGCAAAAAAGCCTTAAAAACCAGTAAGAATTATCAAAAAATCATGAACAAGTTATGGAATAGGGGAGGTATTTTTTTACCAATTTAATTTCAAGAAGTTCATGTGTAATAGAATAATAATTCAGGTCACATTATCTATGGCGATGAGCAATGAAGACCATCGGATTTTGATCTGCCAGCAAGCTTGTTTAAAAGTAGCTGGAGGGGATTCAACCATGTCAAAGGAAGAAATTGACGAAAGGATCGAATTGGCGTCACGATTTGCTCAACAATGCTCGTAAGTATGTTCTTGTTTGAAGACAACTTGATTAGGAATAAATGCACTGATCTTTATATGGAAGGAGATAGCATGGAGACGATTGTGGAGAGACTTCATCAGATTCCCTTCAAAGAACTTTTCAGCCAGCAGTGATTCCTCCAAAACTAATAAAGCCGTTATTTGAGAGAAGAAAATGTCTGGAAAAAGAAAAGGAAATTTCAGGTTTCCTCGAATTCAATAAAAAGTTCGGACAGTTCCCCCTCTCTTTCTCCCGGAATCCCGTTTGCCAACATGGCTAATTCCTGTCCAGACTCCTCCTTAGCATTGAGACGGAAGCGCAGCGTGTGCTTTCCGGTCTGCCGGGCTCCGGCTGACCGAAGCAGAGGGTGGAGGAGAGAGAGGGGGGGCTGTTTGTCCAGGCCCACTGTACTAGCCGAGTCTCTCTCTCCGCTCTCTGACGACTCTCTTCACATTTCTGGAGAGAGAGGGTGTCTCCAAGCACATTTTTCGAGTGTTCAAGTCTATTCGCAACATTTTTCCAACAAATTTCTTCACTTTCAAAGTTTTGCTGCTTTGTCGTTTGCTTCCTTCCGGCATTTGTTTACTCTTGTTTGCATTCTGACATTCTTCCCACCTGTCCTGGCGACTCATCTTACTCCTAGGCGTCTCTAATTACAGTCTTCCTTCGAATAAACTTCTTTCTACGCGTTCAAACTGCTGCAACTTTAAAGCTTTATTACAAAAGTTATCAAAACAAAAATAATAAGCTCCTTCTCCAAATAGAAATCGTCTTTAAAATCAAAAGGACTTTGGTAAAACTCCCAGTGATATTTTAAAATGATCATTTCGCTTTTTTGCGAACTAAAAAACAGTGTCTCTCATCCTTAGTAGCAACTCAATCTCGTAAGAGAACGAGGCACCCCGGAGCTACTACATTTCCCAAACGAAAATCTGACCCAAACAAAAGCAAAATCCATAGGTCAAACAGAGTTTCATCACGCTGAGTCGGCACGCTGTAGTGACCAGGCTCTCCCCTACAGTTTTATTTCCAACGAGTTGTCCTTGAGAAGTCGCTGGGAAACCGAGAGATCCACTTACCTACAGTTAGTCAATGTTTTCCTTTAGTAGATGACTAATTATTTGTTCTCTGTCGCACCCAAATCCACGCCTCTCTCGTTCCAGTTTCTTAGGGAATTTCTCCCAACAAAACTTTCAAATTTCCAGAGATTAGGACGGCAGCTGCAGGCGCAGCAACCACCGCGGTCCTAAAATAGAACGAGGGATGAGTGTGCCGCCCTCGAGGGCCCAATCAGAGGTTTTCTTCATTTTTCTGATATAATTTATTTTGTGTTCAGGTCTTCTCGGCATCTCAATATGGAGTGGCGACTGTTCGTCCCCGTCCGACGATCAACTTCTTCAATCTTCCCACCTTCATCCTCCACGTAGTCGGATTGGCTTGTCTTTGGGCGCTCTGGTATTATCTCAGGTAAAAACCCACCACTTCCGTTATTTGCTGAGCCGAGGGTGTCAATGGCTGTTTGATTGAGAGTAGATTAGGGAGAAAGATCGATTGACCAACGACTACTGTATTCATCACAAGTTTGGCCTCGATTTTTGAGCGATTTTAAGAAAACTTTTTAAAAAAAAATTGTATTTTTCCAAAACGAAATCCATTCTTTTGAAAAATGGCATTTTTTCAGATTCACATCGGTCTTCCCCTTCCATCACCGAGTCTTCTATTGTAAAGATATCCACCTTTATAAGCCGAATTTCGCCCCCGAGGATTTCGAAGTCTACGTCTCTTATCCTCTTCTCTATACTCTTGCCTTTGTCCTTCCACCCGTAGTTGTGAGTTTCTTTCTTCTTCGATCATTTTTGCTCGAGGGCAGTGTGTGTGTCCACTCACTTGAAGACGATCAGCAAACAATCCAAAAGACTCGAGTTTTCAGATGCTTTTGGGAGAGATCGCCTTCTGGCTGTTCAGTACGAAGCCCAGGAAGACTGTTTATGCCACTTGTGGAGAATGTAAAGTCCATCTCTTCACACGACGATTGATGCGCTTCGTGGGAGTTTTCCTCTGTGGCGCATTGGTCACTCAAATCTTCGTCGACACAATCAAACTGATGACGGGCTATCAGCGGCCATACTTCCTTTCTCTCTGCAATGTCTCCATCACGTAATCTGAGTTTCATTCAGCAATTCATCATTACAGAGCTTGCACAGCTCCATTGGAACATTCTCCTTCGCCCTCTCCCCATCTGGCCTGCAACTATCGTGGAGCTGAAGAACTTCGCTACGCCTGGCTAACTTTTCCCTCTCTCCACGCTGCTTTCTCCAGCTATTCAGCCATGTTTGCTTCGGTTAGTCTTTATCCCAAGAAGCTATCAAAACCTTCCAGCTCTATATCTACTACATGATCAATTTGCGTGGAGCTCCTCTTCTCCGTCCTTTCCTCATCTTCGGCTTCATCGGACTCGCCATTGTAGATTCTTTCTCTCGAATCAATGGCTACAAGAATCATTGGAGAGACATCTGGGTTGGTTGGCTAATCGGCTGTGCGATTGCCTTCTTCTTGGTAGGGCTTTTCTCTGAAATGTTTGAATTCATCGTTTAGTGTTATTGCGTTTTGTGCTTCCAAGAAGTCTATCATATGGTGGTTGAAAAGGCGCCAATCATCGAGGAACCCGAGGCGCCGTTCTTCCGTTGGTTCCGTTTGCCTCGAGTTCAGGCTCCTTCTGTTCGCGAAGAATATGTGTAAGTTTTTCGAAAATTAATGGAAAAAAAAATGTGATATTCTCATAGAGAATTCTTATAGAGTTTACGAGGAGGAGGTTCCTGAGCCAGGAACTCTGCCTCGACATCGACGAAACAGAGACAAGAAATACGAGGTCACCACAACGACTGAATCCTTCCATCGAACCATCAGTCCTCCCCAGCAGAACTATCAGGATGGCCAGCAGGACTATCGCGCTAGCCATTACTGAGCTAGTTCCAAGCGGTCGAAATTATCTGTAAAAATTTGGAGATTCTCTCAAACTGCTCCTTTAGTTTCTATTTATGTGCTCAAGATATTTATTCACGTTTGCTTTTGATAAATCATTTGCTTTGAATTACGACTCTCTAACTTGCAAACGGTATGAACGGTTGCTCCCTTCTAGAAAGAGATCCCCAAACAAGGGAAATGTGAGTGAACACCATTTATATATTTTTAATACAGATTTTGGCAAATTAGTATCAAAACTAACAAAATAATAAGCTATTTAATTTACAACATCTTCAGCATTATCCAGTTGAGGTTTATTTGCTCTTTTCATGTAGTTGTCAAGATCCATGTCAAGCGCATGTAGCCTTTCATCCTCTTCTTTTTGCCTAAAATCAAATTATAATTGAAATTTTAATAGGTTTACATCAGGAAACCCTCGTCATCTGCCAGTCTGTCAAGATAATGATATTCGTAAAGAAGACTCTTTGTGGTTTGACGTAGTCTCTTCGATTCTCGATAATGCTTGTATTGACGAGGCTAAGACAACATTGCAAAAAATATATAGAGACCATACCCTTACGAATTCACGATAAGAGAGTCGATATTTAACAGACTGACGATCGACGGTTGTCTTAGACTGCTTGACGGTCCTAGGCTGCCTGACGAGCTTGTTAGGCGGATGACTACCCACATCACGACAAGAGACGAGTCTGACGGACAATACATTGCCTAAATTAAGCATTATAATATGAGAAATACGGACTTTTCTGCGACTAATTACGATAAAATAATAAGACTAACCATCAATTGCGCAACTCTGGAGATTCTGCATGGCGCTGACAGCGTGAGTATTGGATAAGTAGATTAAATCAGCAACTCCAAGAAATTGATCATTTTCGTCATAATGAGGGTAAACTTTCTCACAGTCAAACTTGCTCAACATGTCCTGATTTAGAAATAAAATTATTTTATAAAATGTAAACCTCGAAATCATCGTCATTTAGATCAAATGGCAGATTTCCCATTCTTAAAGTTCTTTCCTCTTCTTCGTGAGGCTAATAAAAATATCATTAGAATAATAAAAGGCTAACTCTTGGCACCACAACTTGAACATTTTTGCTTCTGATGTTATCCTGAAACAAGTCGTGCTCCCATTTTCCTTCAATGCTTCCTTTTGGAATGGGCTGTTCGCTTCCACGTTTTCTAGCCGTAATAGGATTGTATTTAAACTTCTGAAAAATAATCTAACTAATAGCGTATTTTAAGTCAATATAGTGCTAAACTATGAATAGAAAGCTAATAGCCATTGAAGATAGAAGAACAAACCTTGTGTTCAGAAGAAGCTTTTATTCTGTTAGCTCTGATAATATCTTCAAGCGACCAACCAAGGTTTGACGACATCTGCAATAAAAAAGCTACAAATAACCAAGCAAGAGAAAAGCTACGATAAAAAATATTTATATGGTTGATTTGATAACGCTAAAAGCACTATTTAGTTTCAAAAAAGGTTAGAAAAATAAAACAAATTTTAAAAGTTTTAGAGCTTAGGCTACAAGCCAAGATCTGGGAAAATAGTTTTTAAAAAAAGCAGACGATGCGCAGGCAGGTGGTTTGCGTTAAATTCGCAAGACCCACAACACGCGGAAAAATCTCATCTTTTTAGTAGTCGAGTACATTTTAATGACCAATTAACTGTTTTGCTTGAAATTTATGTTTAATCAGGGAAAGATTGCTATATTTCAGCGGAAGAATAGCCACAATAGAGATTAGCTAAGACATAAGAGACAACAAGGCATAAAATGTATATTTTTGGTGAAGAAATCATCCTCTTTGGTTTAATCATCCTTTTGCCTCTAATTCTCGTGAAAGATCTTATGAGAAATGGAAAAAAAACCATTCGATTCAACTCGCCAAGATCCCTAAAAGTATGCCAAATCAGCAAAAAAGTAAATCGTCGTTTGATCTAACCGATAGCCACACGATTGCTGCGTAAGAGTCAAGTTTAGCATCAAGCGCGCTGACCAAAAGTAACTGAGATCATGTGGCCTTGACCATTCGCTTTGTGTATAAAAATCAACCAAGATGATTGAAAATATACTGCCATGAAGTGCCTACTTTTCTTCCTTTTCGCCATTGTAGGCTTAGGTTCGCTCTTTATCACAAAAAGAACTATCTAGCTCTCTCTCTCTCGTTTCGGCTAGCTCTGATGTAAGCGGGATCGTCTGGCAAGACAATTGCCACAAGCTTGTGCCATTCTAGTTTAATGAATCTTTGTATTTGATATAAAGTTCTTCCATCTTGAAGAGAATTATAAAGAGCAAAGACTAGACATTTGAAGCATCAAAAAGCCTAAGTTCAACATCATCCGCTCAGACAAAATCGTGCGTCCTTGGTCATTCTTATTCGTATAAAAGTCAAACCTAAAAGATAAGAAAAGTATCCATCATGAAGTGTCTCCTCCTCTTCCTTTTCTTCACCGTAAGTATAGCTTCTTTTTTAATCTATCGTTCAGCTTTCTTTCGTTTGGGCTAACGAGGATATGAGACCAGTGTTCTGTCGAAACGTTTGCGGGAAAATTATGCCATTTCCCCGCCCACCTCAAGGAAATAGCCCAGCAGCTTACAAGAAGGCAGACGATGAGCAGAAGAAATTCATGAAATGTTCGGACAAATGCATGGACTTGTACAGTTATGAGGGAAGCAATGACGACATCTTGGGCAAACTCAAGAAAATCAAATTTTAAATGAACAATTCTAATTGAAATTTCTTCTATCCCTTGGAAATCCTCCTGACCCGGTGTGTGCTGATTTATGGAAGAATTGCGCCGAGAAGCGTTCTAGGTGTGAACGATAAATCAACCGCGGTATCAGGCGCCGTGAAGAACTTTCGCCCTTTATTTTCGACTTATCCCCATTTGTCTTCGACTCGTAGTCGCGTCAAAATCAGAGCTAACTAGCTGCTTTGATCTCAAAGCTAGAGAAATGGAAAAGCATCGAGAAGGAGAGACAAAAGGATAAAAGAAAGACTGATCGGTCACACCCGCGAAAGAACGTCGATTTGTAATACTCTGACAAGGTTGATGATCGGTTCAAAACAGACACCAAGGCGTCCCAACCGCCCCACGTATTATGGCTATTTCTCCGAGACATTTCTGGTTTTCTCTACTAATTGTAGGTTTCTCCTTCTTTTTACTAGTTTATTGATGATTCCCAGCGTAATCAAATTTCCTCTTTTTCTTTGGATTTTTAGCTTTTCTAGGCCACTTAAAAGACCTTTGAGATGGAATTTCCGAAGAATTTTATTTTAAATCATGTTTTTGGCTTTTAATTCTCTAAATGTATTAAGAAATCCCGAAAAATCCACATAAAAATGGGATTTCATTGACTTTTCTCCAGATTACTGTAGCTTTCTGCCAAGAAGAGGAAGAAGATCCGCGTTTCTCAGCCTGTACAGATCTTTGTGGGAAAGTCCTCGGCTTTCCCAAGAATCCGGATCAGCAAACGAAGAACGACAAGTGCCAAAATGTCTGTAATTATGAGCTCTGGGATGCAGTCGAAGGAATCGAAGAAATTGAGCGCAAATTGAGAGAAATGAAGTTTTAATTTTTTTTTTCATCTCTTTTATTGACAAACAACGGCTTCTGTCGTCACTTTGTTTACAACCAAAACTGTTTGAGCAGTTGTGCTCGTACCAGGATGTAGTGTCACTTCTCTCGACTATAAAAGATCCTTCTCTTTTTATGGCTTCATTCAAGAATGAAACGAGTTCTCCTTCTGGCTCTCTGCGCTTCATCCGTCCTGGTAAGCCTTCCAAACATTTTTCCTTAAGATATAAATTGTTCTAAAAGATTACAGTACCTTTTATTTTAGTCTGATGACAGTAGAGAAGAGATTGATCCTCTCGCAAAAACCACTAAGCCTTCTGCCACAACCGTGGCTTCACTCCTAGAAGAAAACGACGATCCAGATAATGAAAATAATACCACAGCTTTTGAACCAGTATTTTGAGCGCCTTTTTCATTCCATCCCATCTCTTTAGATGTCTGCTGAAACCACAGAGATACCGACATCTCCAGTTCCTGACTCGAATTGCACAGATTTAGTGAATCCTCGAACTGGGAAGAGTGACTGCTCCTCCAGAGCTGAATTATGTCAGCTTCCAAAGTAATTTTCCTCTTGAATTTCCACCAAAGTAATCATCTAGATATCAGGAGTTTATGAGGAAAACTTGTCCCAAGACTTGCGGCTATTGCGGCAATTCAACCAGGCGAATTGAGCCTAGTAAGATCGTCTATTTCTAGCTAAAAGAGCTTCAGAAAATTGTGCTGATCTCTATCCGATGTGTCCAAGGTACAAAAAGCATTGCAACAATCCACGGTAGTGCCTAGTTCAGCAAAGAGTTCGATTTAGATCTGAGGTCTTTATGAAGAAAAATTGCCCCAAAACTTGTGGAGTTTGTAATTCAACCGAACCTAAACGAATCGAGCGGGGTGAGAATTCTCTTTTTCCCAGAATTCCCAAGAACTTGTTGGAAAATGAAAAAGACTTTTTAGTGGCTGTTGCCGTTCCAGAATGTAAAGACGCAGCCACAACCGTATTTGGGAATAAAAAATGTCCCCAAGTCAGACATCTCTGCGATAAGGAATCAATGAGAATTGACTGTGCAGCCACCTGCGGCTATTGTATCAAAATGAAGGAAGGTTGCTTCCTCACTTTTACCCCCAAAATCCACCAATTTCAGCTTGTAAAGATCAATTAAAGTCCTGTAAGAAAACTGTTTGCAACGCGCGAGCCGATCTAAAAGCCTACATGGAGGAGATGTGTCCAGTCACATGCGACTACTGTGATCCAATTCTCTAATAAAATTTGAGAATTCTCCGAAATTCCTCGATGATCCAATTTGTCGGAAGTGTTCACAGCTTCCTTATTCTTCGTAAAAACTCTGGCGGAACAAGCACCGCTGTTTTATGAGTCTCTCTACACCCTCGCTCTCCAATTACCTTTGTGGGGGAACCCCCTGTGTCTTATTTCCTTCGGCTGCAAGAGTTTATTAGCAGCCGAGTGCAAAAATCACACGTGGTTTTTGAATCTTCTAGGTGATTTTTCAGAGTCGAACGAACCGCCCAATTATCTCTTTCATCAATCGCCCCAGGTGGTGAAATTGCAGGAAGGAGGGGCGTTATTCTCTTTCTCTCTGCTTTTCAACATTTCCCAATCCTTCTCGAAGATTTTGGTTTCTCTCCGCTTTTGCCCCAAGAGATACGTTCTTTTGCGGCTGCGGTTGGATTGGCTCGTTTCTCTGCCATCACCACCCACATGTCATTAAGCCGGCCATTTCTGAGCGTGATACATCAAAACACTCGTTCGGCATGCATGGAGCTGATGCTACCTCTCGATCTCTTTTTTGTTCACTTTTCGTACTCTTCATCGCCCATGAATGTCAGAGTTCTTTCGATGAGCGCGTCGGCGATACAAAAAGGACTATTGTTTTGACCTCTCGACGTCTACTGGGAGACGTTTTCTGCAAAACAAAAGGCCGTGTTTCTATTCTCAGAATCGCTGTTACGTTTTCCCTCAGCTTTTCCATCCCAAGATCAATTTTTCCTTCTTTCACAAAATAGGGAAAAGATTTTGGTCGTGGGAGGGTTCTTCCCTAAATTAGTCAAGCTTAGCCTGAATTTCAAAAGAGCAGTCTTACGTCTGAAGCAGAAGGAAGGAGTTAAATTCAACTCCCAATTTTAGAGTTGTTGGCATTCAAAATAAGATATTCCTCTTCAAAGAAACATCAAGAAAAATGTTGATTTTTTCCTTCGCTATCTCATTTATCAGCTAGAATCAATCATAAATAATTCACTCAAAACAGAATTCCAAAATACTAACAATTTACCTTCGCTCCTCGGCTAAAATATAAACTATTTCGAAGCCAATTTTCGCCTATTTTTGCCCATTTCCACAGCCATATTTGACTCCTTCCTTATGATTGTTGACTCTTTCCCTCCCTCTAACCTATTCCAAAGCAATGAGGACAGAGCCTTTGTTTTGACACGAGTCTCGTTTAATTTTCTCATCCTGTAAATATCCAACTGTTTTTTTTCTTCCATCTGCTTGCCTTTTCTTTCTTTTGAGACCAAAAAAAATTCTAGTGAAAATGGTGGAAGGCGAGAATATCGTCATGAAGGACTTCGATTCAATTGGTCAGTCAGTTTTCTCAATTTCAAAGAAACAAGATTTTAGATGCCGAATTGGGAGACAACCATGTCCTCCGTCTTGTTTCTCTCCTCTCTCACGATACGCCTCGCTCTCAAGAGGGATTGGTTCAACTCCATCAAGAGGTAATAAATTAGACTTTGTGGGTTATTTGATTTCAGTGTTTGGAAATCTTCTCAAAGTATCCTCACGGTCGTCGGCCGAGCATTTCGACAAGCGAAGTTGAAAGACAGCTGAGTTCATCCAAAAAAAGTCCTCCAAAACGAACTGCTTCTCAAGGTCGTCTCGGTATTTCATCTCCCTTTTTGGATAAAATATTTTAGGAAATCAACTGAAGCCGACTGATATAGCCAACCGAATAGTCAGAGAACGTCCCCAGGTAGCGATTTTCCCTTCAAACTTGGCTAATAAAAAGCTCAGATGATCGCCCAACATCCTCCGACTAGCAAACCGCAGATTGTGATCGAAATGAGTCGCAGCAATAGTGTCACTTCGAATTAAATATTTTTCTAAATAATTGTCCGGTCGCATGCCTTAGCAGCCCAGATAAGACTCTTTTCGAGAGCTGAGATAAAGGTCAAACTGTCAGCCGGCTGTCACTTTTAGTGATGCTGTAATCGTAGGGAATTGTTAAGTCAGAAAGATCGAATCCAGCTCTCCGAAATGACAAAAGAAAAACTGATTAACTGATTTTGCAGCCATGAGATTCCCCTAGTTTTATAGCCATGTAAATGGCTTCTCTTTATCTAATCTCACGTGCCCTTCTGTATTGTAGCGTTTTCTAGAAGTCCAAAGATCCACACGTTCAAATCTTTGTTCTCATTCGCTTTTGTTTTGGATCATTTCGACCAAAAATTAAGAGACTACTCTAACTGAAAAGCTTCATTTTTGTGTCATTTAGTGCTCCAATTCTAGATTCATTCCGCCGCAATTTAAAAATAGAAAACTCTAGTATCATCAGAGTCGTCTTCTCGAATGAATCAAGTTCAAAGTCTTAGGAAAAGTCATTTCGTTGATTCATTGTTCTCGTGACAGCCCACTGAAATTTAAAGTAAAAGAAGAGGAGAACTGTGGCCTCTTTTGTGGCTCTTTTTTTCGTACAAAAGGAACAAAGGAGTCAATTGTTTGCCTCAAGCCTTTGGAAAATCTTGTCCCTATCTTTTCCTGGACTTTTCCTCGAAATGGTCGAAAGTTCTCGAATTACGTGGCAGATTAAAGCCAGATGAACTTTCTTCCCCCAAAACGATCCAAGAAGACAGGAAAAATCGAACTGGACGGCATCCAGCTCCCCCCTATTGTCTTCCCTTCTTCAACCTCGTGATCTCAAAAACTGTTCTAATAATCCCGTTCTCTTTTCCAATTGCTTGCACTTATGCCGTTCAGTCTACCCAGCCTAAAGCGATAAGCAAGTGTGCTGATAAGCAGACTTTTTTTGACTTTACAATGACAGCTAGCGATGCCAACTGGGCAAGCCTTCGTTAAAAGGCCAATCGGGGTCGCTCTACAGTCTTCCCGATCCTCCTCTCTGCGCTCAGGTGATGATCTCTTCGCTTCAAAAGATCTTTTCTGGCTTATGGAAAAGATCAATAGCGATAATTCCTTTAGATACGACATCTTTCCCAAACTTGAAAGGTTAAAAATAAAGTTGTGGGTTTTTAAAAATTTCTCCACTCATCCTTTGGAAAAATGGAAGAATCCTCGATTTTTCTTGAGCCATTTTTTAGCCCCAAATGATTGAGAAGAAGTCCCTCTTTATCAGATTCCCAACCCTACTTGGTTCTCAATGGTTAGGTGATTGAGTCGCGATGAGATCTATAAAGAATTTCATCAGGCCAGATTACCAAACCAGTCTTGGACTAACTTCCAATCCCGACAGAATTCTATTTCAGCAAAAAAAGACTTTATTACTACGGGAAGGAGAGATCGATGATATCTTCACAAACACTGTGTTCCTGGAATAATCTACAAATGGCAGAGGAGCGGAGTGGAGTCGGTCACGGCATCGTGGACAAGGTTCAGTTGGTTTCCGTTGATTGAGACCTCACGAAGACATCCTTCAAATCGCTCAGGAAGCGATGAAAGCGATGCTTTTTTTGTCAGACGACCTCCTAAAAAAGGACATTTTTATGCTGTTGAAAAGGAACCGGAAAAAACGGCCACAAAAGAGCTGAAAAAACTACAACAATGGAGAGATTTTTAGTCACTAAATTGTAGACTCTTTATGGATATTTTCCCCCCTGGTGACTTCAGAGACAAGCCGAAAAATAAAAATTATAAAAAGGGCAGACAAATAAAATAAAGATAACGATTCATAACTTCCTCAAGTCTTTTCCGTTGAGACTAATTTCAAGAGAAAAACAGATCCTCTACATCAAAAATTATAGGAGATGATGAAAATCACAGAAAAATCGTGAAGAGGAATTCTATTAGAAGATTCAACTTCCTCCCGCTGACTCATAAAAGCATCTCAAATCGCAGGAGTCAAATGGCGATGTTTTGGATCAAAAATAGGCCCCTCGCTTCCTTGTTTTTTTTTTTTGAAAAGCTCACCTAAATAGACAATTCCATTGGTGTTAAGCTCTTGAGATCCCGGTGTTGTAACGACAGAAACGGCTGGTTTGCCATCCAATTGAACATTGATAATTCGTCCTAATCTATAAGCTATTCCTGTGAGTTGAATTCCTTCAAAATCGCAACCTTTCTACATCTACAGTATGCCAATTGTTCAGTTGGATTCTTCCCTGGACTGCGACCGCCTTGAAATTTAAGTCATTCCCCAAATTGACGGCGAGTTTCAATTCCCCTGAAAAATGTGGATTGACGGAGTCATAATTTGTTTTAGAATATTTTCCATGGAGAACGGGCTCAGATTTCCCAGTAACAAACCTTTATCGAGGAAAATGACGAAAAAATCGCCATCATCACGATGATTCCAAGTCGATTCAAACCAAATAACTCCGCTCATCTTCTTGGCTCGAAATTCCAGATGAATCCTCGTCTCATTGCTTCCAATCGCTCTAAAAAATGGTCTCTCAATTCGAATAAAATGAAAACAAACAAGCTCGTTATATTATTCAAATAGCCATATTCTACAGTAGAAAGACTGCTCAAAGTGATCGCCGGATGTCTACTTTCATCTGAATTCTCTAGACTTGTTTTGGAGAGGACAAGCTTGCTACCTCTACATCTCCGGCCGTCACTCCTCTCATAACATTGACTGTCCTTAGGACATGGATCAATTCTACAGCGAGTACTCTCATAAGAGATGACGGACTCGTGACGCTTAGCCTGAAAGTTTCCGATTGATCAGGAAGTTTCCACTCTCTTATTGCAAAAAGAAACATAAATCGGCACGGGGTAATGGAATTTCGGTCTTTCGCTTCCTCAGCTGTGAGAAATGAACTCATCAAATCGAGAATTTGTCTCAAATGAGGCTTAATTTTCGTATGAGTTTTATGGTCTTAATGCGACTCTCTAATACGACAAAAATGGACTGCGTTTTGGCCTCTTTCTTCTCCATAAAATGCCTTTGTTGAGGCTACACTGAATCGGACAAAGCCACCTCAAAGTTTCGCGGAACAGCTCCGGGATTACAACTCGAATCACGGAGACAAAAATTCAACAAAAAAACTAATAGGATTCGGATAATTTTCGCTCAAAAAGACTAATAAATTTACCAAAAAAAAAACGGACTATTTAGAATTTATTTTCTCTAAAAACAGACAAAAATTTGCTCGGGGGACTAAATAAATCTTATTCTCTTCTTGTTATTTGCTTTTCTTTGAATTTTAGTGCATTTTGATCAAAAATGGAGGAAGATATCTCAAAATCTCACGCCAAGATGTTCTTCCCGCATTTTTATGTTCAAATTAAACGCGGAACTCGTAAATTATACAGAAATCTCCGGTCCATTTCACACATAATTCTCTCCCAAAGACCTCTGGAGGATCCAAGGGATTTGCCCGCCCCTTTAGCTCCCCCTCTCTCTCCCTGACTCCGCCCTTTCACATTCCACACTATCCTCCACTTCTCAACATGAACGCTCTCAGGTTCCACTTCTGTCCAATTGACTCATAACTAATTCAGGTACTTGCTGGTTCTGCTGTTCGCCATTCTCTCACTAGCCAACTCCTACGTCATTGGTTTGTTCCCTCATTTTACCCTAACTAGTCGAACCTTCCGGAGTCAAACAAAAGGACAAATTTCTTGGATCTTTTGGGCTAATCGGAAATGCATATCGCTTAACTGCGGGTCCAAAAGACAGATTTATCCTTTAAAAATTTGACTTTTGCCCTCTAATTTGATCCTTTTAAACTCTCTAGAATCAGCTAGAAAAATAGGGAGAAATTAGAGATCTTAGGTCTCTAAAAAGCACTCCTAATTCCTCGCTTTTGAGATGGATTTTTCAAAAAAGTTGGAGGATTTTTGTCCAAAAATGGGAAATATATTCCTTTTTTTGAGTCGAGAAAGGAGAAGTTTTCTCAAAGTTGGGAAAATTTTAAAAATCTATGCCTCTTGCCCTCTAATTTAATCCCAAAGTTGTCTCTAGTACCCCTCAGGGCTTTCTCTTAATTTCGAATGCAAAATTGGCTAGGCTCTTGGAGAGACTTTCCCACAAAAAGCTCTCAGCTGTTCTTCCCTTTTTTAGTAATCTTTTGAGCCATCTATCTCCGACTCTCCGGATGAACAAATATCGCCATGGCTCATTACTCAAAAGTCATATGAATTAGAGAAAACAATTATTTCTTCCGGGAAGATGATCCTCAAATTCCAGATGCTGAGGACAGCGACTTGGCTTATATGCCCAAGAGGAGCTTCCAACATATTTGGAGGAATATCGAAATGCAGGTCGGTCAGGGGACTAATCGCTCAAAATCTCATTAGCAGATGGGGGCTTATTGTCATAATTCCGCTATTTGTTTTTCCCTTTTCAGATGCCAGCAATGAGGGGAAACAAGAGATCTGAAAGCCTCAGTCGTGCTCGAGCCAATGCCTACTATCGTCTCGGTTGATCTCTCTCTATCTCTCTCTCCTTGGAAATAAAATGTTAACTTACTGTTTTCAAATCCAAAGGCTCTTCGTTGATCGCGACAAATGAGAGAGATCCTTCAAAGTTGGTGAGGAGTTTTCCCATTCGCTCAGGGAGCATCTCCTTCGAAGGAATTCCACCCAAGAAGACAGAGTTCTCCCCGTTGATATCCAAATGAACGTTTTTCCCCTGAAATATTGTCTTAATTTCGGCAGGCAATTCTCCGGCTTTATTGGGGCTCCAGAGTCAAAAACAACAAAGAGAAAAGCGGATCTTAACCTGAGATTCTTGTTCGCCACCTGCTTTGCCATTCACATAAATTGAGCCATTCTTCTGATTTCGACCGAAGGTTATTGTACCCCACTGCTGGCTGGAGATCGGAGGAGCTCTGAAAGCCTCTCTTTTGCTCGATCCTTTTAGGAGGAGCTCTACTTGACATAGGTGATTCCTGATCCCAAATTCCAGAAGAAATGCGGCTGACTGGCCACAAGATAAAGAGCTAAAAAGTCGCCTGAAGCCTTGCCATTCTCCATACTTCCCCAGAAGAAAATCAACCCTAAATTGTGTTTTTTTACTCAAAAAAATTATGGAGGTGTACCATCTGTGCTGATTGGCTTGACTCGAATCTCTACTTCAACAATATTTCGAACATCTCGTTTCACCCCGGAAATCTCCAAGAATCCATCTTGACGGACAGTCAAAGGAGAGAAAATGGAGCCTTCTTCGAGAACTCCGATGCCAACTCCAATCGAATTCTGGGTGACAGTCACGTTATTTATTGCCAAATCTTCCAGAGTTCCTTTCAGCGGCCTGAAATGTTATCCAATTTTTAATAGAAAAGGAGCCAGATCTCTCTCAACTTTTGAAAAATCCCTACTTTTCCCCGCCGATTTTAACAAATTTAAGAGCGGAGTTGACTGTTTCGACTCTTGTTGTGATCTTCTCGGTGTCAGTTCTCAAAGTAGCTGTTTTGCCTCGCCATCGGAGATCGAAGCTCACAGTTTCATTCAGAGAAATGGCATCACGTGCGTAGAGCGAATCATCACCGAGCCTGAAAAATCTCATCATACTCGAATGAATTATTCCAATTTTTGTTTTCCCCCACTGAAATTTTTAAGAGATCAGCCTGAATTGTTCATACTCAAAGACCACAGCCGAGCCCACAAGTGAGAGAAAGAGAAGGAGATAAGAGGGAATCGATCAATCGAATGCCCCAATTCGGCTCATCCAGGTCAGTTTTTGGCTACTCTTTGGCTAATTTCTCGTCTAGAAGACCTTCAACTCAATATGGACATCGACAATCCATAACTTGGGACTTAGAAAACAATAAAAATCTTGAATATGCTGACCAAGAGGATTATGATTCAGACGACGAAAACGAAGAAGTATGTCTTCCCATCCCTCTTTTGATTAATTTTTCGGTGAAAATTGAAGCTTATATGGTATTTTTCAGCAAATTCGAGGAAGACAATTGGATTGTGGCTGGCTGCCGTGCTGTATGAGCGAGGAGGATGCCGAAGCGTTTGGCCATCATGTCTCAATTTTTATGGTTGCTTTGGTGGCTTTTGCGACATTTTTCTGCGTCACTTTGATCCTCATTTTGGTCTTTTTACTCGGATAAAACGACTTACTCCACGACAAATCGACCATTTTCCAGTTTGACGGCGAATTCGTTCTCGTTGTCTTCGGTTATTCCGGACAAAATGATGCCATTTGTTGAAAGAGGCGTCAATTTGAATGAAATATTGCTGTACATCACGACTCGGGGAAGAGCTAGTTGACCGTTTTCTAGCGAATTTATTGAGAATTTCACTGTGGCGCCTGAAAGAAGACTGGTCTTTGAGTTGAGGCTGAGGAGAGTAATCGAGTCCTTTGGCTCTAATGGCCTCATTTCGACAGCTCTAATTGAGACTTCGAAAAGGGGAAGCGACTGGGGGACTGGACATTTACCTGTCAACACTTTCTCACAATGGTCGCCAATTCTTTGAGAATCCTCGCCACACTCGCAGATTCCTCTTCTGCCTGGGCGAGTTAGACAAACAGCATTCAGCTAGGAGAATACGTGAGAGAAAGAGAAAAGATAAAACCTCGAGACAATCGCTAGGGAGGGTGCATCTTGATCCCAATTGGAGTTTTCCTTCGCGTTCGGATCTTTCTTGAATCTCCTCATCTCCTGAAATTCTAATATATTTTTTGAATATCTCTCACCATTTTCACAGATTCCTAGCGAGACTACGACCAAATCTAGCTGATGTCTGCAGGCGAATTGTCTCAACTGACAGCTGCTATCGTAGGTGACTCCATCCGATCCACAGACAGTCATATTGGCGGCAATTCCAAGAGAACTTGAATCGCATTGATCGGTGCAATGACAATCGGGAAGAGCTTCTGGCGGTTGGTGGCACGTCGATCCATGATGACATCTCAACTCTGCGCATTTTCTGGAAATCTTTTCGATTAGAAAGGAAGCAAAAATTGTCACGTTGGGGTACGATACTCCTCTTTGGAAACACATCCACTGGGAGTCATCACATAATCGCTGGTACATTTGTTGCATTTGTCTCCAATTGCTGCTCGCCGACATTCGCATCTTCCAGTAGTTTGTTCGCAATCAGGACGAGCGGAACCGAAGGCCGAACAGCCACACGCTGAGATTTCTAGTAAGAAGAAGAAGAAGAAGACCTACGTTGACAGGAGAGAGCTCCATTGGCGATAAGATGGATTCCCCAGAAGTTTGGAAGACAATGATCGCATTTCTTGCCTCCCACTCCTGGCCGACATCTATATTCGATTAAAGAAAGACTCCTAGAAGCTACTTACTTGCACTGTCCGTGGGCATCACAAGTCGGACCGTAGGAGCCAACTCGATTGCAGAGACAAGTATCTGAAAGGATTTGTTCGAAAATTTGAAAAGGAGGGAGGAATGACCGGCGTCAATACGACAAACAGATAGTCTGGGAAGGACGTGAATTTCTCTTTGATCAATGCAAGCTACTGTATTCATATGGCATTGATTACGATAGATGTTTCCATCACTTCCACACAATGGATAGTCTCTTTCAAGACAATCAATGTCGCAAACGCATTGGTTTGATCTGCATTTACCACCGAAGCGACAATTCGCCACTGAGCATTGGTATCTCGTCGCTGAATTTATTTCTCAACTAGAAGAGGAAGGAAAAAGAGAAAGGAGAATCGAAAGAAATGGAAGACAACTAGCTTAAGAGGAGAGGCTAACACTCACCCTGGAAAGTAGCCACAGCGGAATGGCAATGAGCTGGGGGCATTTCGCTGATCGGAGCTCCTTTTTGACAAGAAGCCAGTTGGAGATGGCATTCGGATGGATAAAGAACTCCATTTTCTCCGCAAACTCTGGCCGAAGCCGGCGGATTTGTTGGACAATTGTAGCTGCAGACGCAGACTCCTCCACGACATTCTTCACCATATCGACACTCCACTTGGAGACAAGCATCTGAACTTTTTTTAAGAGAGAGAGAGAGTGAAAGGGAGATACCACATTTTCCGGAGAAAGCGACAACAATGAATTTTTTTTGTTGACAAGCGGAGCGACGAAGATGACATTCGGAGGAATAAGTAACTCCATCTGTGCCACAAACCAAGGAGCTTTTATCTTTTGAGTTGAGGGGACAATCCGAGGGACATTTGCATTCTCCTCTGCCCTTATTGTCACTCACGCAGTTTGAATAAAATTCACATTTTTTGTGTTCACATCCCTCTGAAAATCTTTGATTAATCAGTTATTCAAAAGAGTAGGTTGATCACGAATCTCATTTGTTTATTTAGCTGCGAAATGAGTGACCTATTTTGGAACTTGAAGAGATAGATCTAGTAGAAAAATTGGAAAAAAGTCTCTTTCTAAAAAGCGGAGCTAAATAAAAGAACAAACCGCAAATGCCATTGTAGCGAACAAAGAGATTCTTCCCGGAAAGACAAGCAGATCGATGCATTTTGCATTCATTCGGATAGGTTCGACCATCGCTCCCACAAACCTAAATCTCTCTAGTTTTCATCGTTTAGAGGCGAGAAAAACCTCTCTAAGTTCATCAGTACATTGAGGACAAGCGCATTCGGGTTTTCCATCCACATCGATGCAAACTTGGGGAGGACGACAGCCAGTAAACGAGGCACAAACTCCTTTTCCTAAAATTAAAAAAAAGTTTTTTTAAAGTTGTTTCTGACTGACCGCAGGTGTTTTCATGTTTCACAGAGATTCGGGACTTCTCCAAACAGGCAGCCCGTTTCAATTCGCACTCGTTATCATAGGTTACTCCATTCTGAATACCGTATTTCATCTGGTTCAAATCATCAAAAAATAGCTCAAAATCATGGCCAAGTTATGGGAGATTTCTATTAGAAAAATGCGGAGTAAACAACAGCTTACAGTAGCACAGACAGGCTTCATGATGGATGAACAATTCTCTTGACATTTGCAGTTGGCAGTTCCCTCGTCTGAGATGGCACACTCCGCTCCGTGGGTGCATTGGACGGCGAAACACGGGCTGGATTCTGAAGGGGAAGAATCTTGAAGGAAGAAGAGACGAACCGTCGCATTTGCCTTTCTTAAAGACGGAGAGATTTATCTCTTCTTTGCACGCTGAGACTCGCATGACGCATTCATTCGAATAAGTTTTTCCATCATTCGCACAGACGGGATTGTAATTCAAAGGACAGACTTCGCTACATCGACATTCTGGTTTTCTACTCGCTCCGAGATGGCAGGATGTCGACTGGGGACAGGTGAAATTGGCACAAGGATCTGAGCAAGGTGATTGGGCTTTTGGAGGAATTTACCGCATTTTCCAAAGTAGCGGACAGTTATGTTGGACTTCAATGCGCAGGCATGTTGCTTCATGTGACAGACGCTTGGATAGTCGACTCCTTCAGAGGAGCAGATTGGTGAGGAATAGACTTGAAATATATTCGTTTTTTTAAAGAAGGGGAGATTTACCCGAATCGCCATAGTCTGGACAGGATTTTGGACAAACGCAGTCAGCCGTTAGGAGGCCTTCATTCTGCAATTTTTATTGGGAGATTTTTAAATAAGAAAACAATCGAATTACCTGAGAGACGACGCACTCCTCCCCGGGGCCACAGCGGAGTTCATCACAGGGATTCTTCTTCTCTAAAAAGTGATTATTTCCCCCAATCAACCAAGTTTGCATCTTTCTTTACCTTTGGAATACCTAAAACAGGCGTGATTTTGGGGAAAATAATATAGCAGCAGAGGGAGTAAAACGAAAAGATTCATTGCTGAGAGGGCATTTGTGGAAGGATAGAGGAGTCAGAAGTGGCACACAAATTGAATTGGCGCCCTCTCTCTCTCTTTCTTGCCCCTCTCTCCCTTCAGATATATTAGTGGATAGGCACCCTTCCCTCTCACACTCAGCCTGTTTGTGTACAGTAACAGCACCACGGTCAGTGGTATCGGCCTTATCCAATACGCAAATGAGGTCAGTCCCTCCGACACTTATTAACAAGACAAATTATTCTTCTTTTTTTTCTTTTAGCACAGAGACTCACCACAAACTCCATAATGCATCACTTTGATTGGAGGTTTCCCCTCTCTCTGGAGGAGACAAGAACGCACACTTAGATGGCACAACGAGGAGTAGGAAACATGATCACTTCCACACACCGTAGAGCCTGTATCATGGCGGCACTTCGAATGACATTCGCATTTTCCCCTAAAATTATTTAAATTTGATCTTTTACAAAATTGGGCTAAATCGATTTTTTTAAACGAAAGTATCCTTAAGAAATAAAATGGACAATTGAATCTAATTTCTGGAATTTCTAAAAATGAAAAAACGAAAGAACTGTTGGGGATAAAAAGACTCACGTAGAATGGACGCATTTTGATCCAAAAGGACAGAGAGTTCCCTCGCATGAAACTGAAAAAATGTTGTGAATTCTCTTTCTCTCTTTCTCGCCCCTCAAGTACATGAGAGTAATAATCCTTTTTGGCTACTTGCGTAATCCCTGGCCGCCACCTCTACACATAATAAAGCAGCATCCGGGCCGATAGGATTAGCCGATAGTACTACGTATTGTAAAGCAGAATCTCTCTCTCAATGGATTTACAACCAACCTTCTTTGGCTTTCCTCCTCTTCTTGTGGCTGATACCTGAAAAATTCTTCTTCTTTCTTTCTCTTTCTCTCTCTCTCAAAAGCCTGTAATGCGTGCCCAATCCTTCGAACAAACAGCTTCCTTTTACCTCGGTCAGGTGCGAATGGCAGGTGGCACACTCGACAAAGGAGCTTCTTACAGCAAAGTAAATAATTGTTACGTTCGTTACATCTGGAAGCTGCGAAGGAGGAGAGAAAGAATTCAAAAGTAAACACACACAGCCTCGCTTTGCTTTTTGAGCACCTGGGAGCCAGAAGTCCTTTGTTTCGACCCAATTAAAGCCATCAGGCACTGGCAATTAGCAAAGAGCAACAACACGCCAACCGCATCGAGTGGCTGGCCATCCCAATCAGAAATTCGCTATTCTATTCCAAGAAAACTGTCGAGTTGATTTAGTGTTTACAGATGCAAAATTCTCTTACAAAATGCGCTTGTTGATATTAGTGAGAAAAGATCGATTTTTAGAATAAAAAGTTTAAATTTGGAATCTTCCCCCTCCCATCTACAGTAGGTGAGAATCGTAAGATCTGATGGGAGCCACTCCCTTATTGTGCACAGCTGCACATCCCAGCTGCACGCGTGACGGGGAGTTCAAGATGATGCATCTTCCCCTCGTCATATTTAGCCAATATTGGAAACACAAACCCAGAGAAAATGAATGAAGAGCATCGAGGACAGCTAGACTGACGGGCAGAATGGGAGTGACCAGCACTAAATGTTCACCGGTGGCTGAAAGGGAGAAAACTCGGGTAGAGCGGAGGGATAGAAGACGATCACACTGGAAGGATTTTTCATGATAGAAACAGGAAGAAAGCACCTTGATTGGACCCATTGAAACGACATTTATATGGCGATTTCCATCCAAGTACTCCTTTCCTTTGAAGATTCGACGAACTCGGAGGGTTAACGACTAAAAGAAGAGAGATGTAGGAAGATCCAGGAGATACCTGGATGGAGCGAGTTTCAACATCAATGGTGATATTTCGAACAGAGGCGGTTAGAACGACATCCGAATTGCTCAGAGTATCGTTGATGACTTTGCGGCCAATCTTTTCGCGACAACTATCCGCATACAAGACAGGAATAACGTAGAGAAGGAGAGAAAGGGCCCAACGAAGGGCCATCCCCTCTTTTCTCTGCAAATTGGGCTATTGGAAGTCAAAGAAAAGTAAAGAATAAGTTTTGGAAGTCAATACATCAGGAGGGAGCAGGGAGCAATTATTTGGTCTTTTGAAGGTGCGGGAGGGTAGGAGGAGTCGACTCTCCCCGCCCCACACCCGGGAGGACTCTCTGCCAGCTGGCCTGCGACAGTTTTGTAGAGCACAAATGACTTATTTAGACGAGTCTCACAAGGAGGAGGAAGGGGGAGAAAGCAGTTACAAGTTGGGCGGGGAGGAAGGAACGAATAATCTTTGAAATCGAAGACTATAGAGCGATTCTGATAGTCCGATGGACTTCTTCTTTAATTTTCGTAAATTTCCTATAATTTTTTATAATTTTTGATGTTCTGCAATCTTGTAAAGAAGATCAAGGAGTACAACTTTGAAGAACTTCAAATAGTCTAAAACTATTCAAATTTTAAGAAAAATAGCCACTTTTAGACTACAGTAGTCCCTCAAAAAAGCTTGAAAGAGCGTGAAAAATACTCCTTTAAACTTCTCTCCAAATGATCAAAACGCCTCCTAAATTTTTTTAATAATCGCAAGAGATGAAAGATGAATATAAAAATATAATAAACCTCCGCAATGATCTGCCAAATAATGTTTTTTTAATCAGCTTTATTTTGGTATTTTCACTCATAAAACCAAAAAAAAATGATTCTGATTTTATCAGAGAGTTCAAATTTTTAAAAATTTCGACGAGGATTCTTAGAGCACCCTTTTTTCCTTATGGTTTGACCAAAAGCACAATTTTTTAATTATCATCACGTTGAATGATCGTCTTCAATCTCTCAGATTGTTCTATAATTTCAGCTACTCGCTTCACCTCCTTTTCCCAGTAAAAAGAGGTACACTCAGTGAAATGAAAGGTCAATAACCGTCTCAGAATTGGTCTAGACCCACTCATTTCGCTTTGCTGGTGTGTGGAGTGTTTTTTCTTCTCTTCTTTTCTGTCCAAGTTCAATCAAGAAATAATTAAATTTCTGACGTTTTCCCGGAAATTCAACGATCACATTTGGCTAATTGTTATTTTATTTCAAAGCATTTCAAGATCAAAATATTCCACTTCTTGTCATGTCCCACTAGGAAAAAAAACCCTATTTTTTACTCGATTTTTATTAAATGTTCAAATTAATCAGAAGAGGATACAATAGGCCGTTTCCTAAAGCATGTCACGTTTTTTTGATCAACAAGTCTTCGATGAGATTGCCCTGTTTGTCTCATATCTAATTAAATTTCGCCATCAAAAAGAGTTCAATAAATCCAATGGTTCTCCCACGTCTTCCAGACAAAAACACAGCAATTTTCAGCCAATTTTCTGGGCCAATCTACAGTAGGAAAATGCGAATTTTGATGGGCTAAAGTCAGTTGAGTCGTCTACTTTCCCAAAAGACAGTCGGCTTTCTTCCTCCTTCCTTCTCTTCAATCAAAAAGTACAATATCCCTAGCCTATCTTGTCAAAATCTAAGCCAAAAGCCCTACTGTAGCGCGAACTTTTTGAATCCCCAACTCAAGAGTCGAATAAATCATTTTGAAAAAAGCAGAAAATAAGTCGCCTAGCTCGTCGGCGGCTTGTGGTTGCATTGGTTACAAATGAACATCGTAAATTGCCTCGTGTTTGCCATGCTGTTTCCGCGATTTTCTAATTTCCAAAGACTTCCAGACTTTTATGGAGGACGCGTCCGAAGGAAAGGAAAACATTCAAATTGCTCATATCAATATGTCGACTGGAATCGTTTTAACCACCCTTATGACCAAAAACATGGATCAGCCAGCATTCTGGATGTATTCTATCGAGGGATTGCTTGTGATGCTCTTCAATCTCTTCATGTTTCTTCGGATCATGACTGTCCCCGATTTGAGGCAGCAGAAGGAGTGAGTTTTTCTTTTAAAAAATTCGCAAAAATTAGGCACAAGTTAAAACAGAGGGGACCTACTTTTTATAGTTTGCTCTCGATTTTAAGCTAACTTTTACTTATTTTTATAATTTTTGATGTTCTACAAATTTGTAGAGGAGATCAAAAGCTACAACTTTGTGGAACATCGGAAATTATGAAATTAGCGCGATTATTGAGAAAATTGTTCATTTTTAGGTAAAAGTAACCTTCGTAAGGCTTAAAAAAAGTCTTACAAAGAAATTCAAAATTTCTGAATATTATCCCAATTTTTCGGGGAGAATGATATTCTGCAAAGTTGTAGAGGAGATCACGGGCTACAACTTTGAAGAACATTGAAAATTATGAAAATCTTTCTATTAGAAGAAGGGTCTAATTTCAGATTTGTGCTGATGAGCGCCTGTATGCTGTTTGATTTCTTCTTCGGTCTGACTTATTTCTCAGCTGGCGTCTGGCGGATGTACATCTTTTTCAACTTCGAATGTATCCTCCTGCCATCTGATTTCATCTCAAATCCTCCTTCCAGATATCCCAGCGTATAGCCAATGGCAGTGCTATTGGTCTCCGCCCGTCCAACTCTTCATCTTCACCACTCCCGCTGCAGGTAGAAAACGACTTTTCCTCACAACTTTTCAGGCTACATCCTCCTTCTAACTGCACTGGATCGGTTTAGCTGTATCTTCTTCCCATTGAAATACATCAAACTGTCGGTTTGCTACAGCTACATCATAATGGTTCTGCCCTACGTGATGGCCATTCCAACCTACATTATCACCTTTTTCAATGCGTATTTCGCTTCGACTGAAAGAAACGTAAAAAATTTTATGGGCTTTTTTAGATAAAAAAGACTATTAGAAATCAATGGAATGCTTGCTCTATTTTGGGATATCGATGGATCTCTACGTTGTCCTTCGATGGATTCGAATCGGTTGTGCTGTAAGCGTTGTCTGTCTCTACATCCCCGTGGCTGTGCAAATGTTCCGGGTTGGTTTGGGCCCCCTCCTGCTACATAAAAATGTCTATCAGATTGTACGAAGACAAACAGAACAAGCTGGATTGAGTACTAAAGGCCAAAAGAAGCTTTTAAGATTGACGCTCACTACGGCAATGATCACCATCAATACTATTATCTTCTTTACGGTTCCTGATGTCATCACTACTTTCGCTCAAGTCAACACATTCGCTTTTTATATTATGAATATGAATAAGGCAAGGCTACTGTATAGTCAGGAGAGGCTTACGGCTTTAGGGAGTTGTCAACATTATTGCGCTGCTGGCAACACAAAAGCCGCTGAGGAGGCTTTTCTACAAAAAGAACAACAAGGTGACAATAACCTTTCACTCCTGAGGCTGAGCTCTTCTCCATTCGCATAGATCAATTTTAACCAATTAAACCTTACTCGCATGCTTTATTTGAAGAAATTCAGAAATTCGAATAGCTTTTTTTACTTTCCTGTCGCTGTCTTTCTTCGACTTAGAGAGATTTTTGGAAGGCCCAAGGTCCACAAAATTAAACAGAGGCCTTGAGCTACCCAGTTTCGCTTTAAATTTGAAAATCTCTTCAAGAAAGAATTCTAGATATCGATGTGATTTTTGAGTTCTTTTACACAAATTCGATTGAACTCTTGGATATTTTCAGTCTAAAAATTAGCTCAAATCTCCCCCAGCAGAGTCTATTTTCTTTTTTTGAATGCTAGATCTCTTTCTGCAGATGTTTTGAAGAGGATTGGATTCTAAAGTTATAAATAATTCATTGTTCTTCAAGAGAACTTCTTACTTTGAGAATCTCTAATTTTCATCAATTTTTAATGGATTTTGTTTTAAAATTAGGAGCTCTTTTTATCAATTTCAGGCTGTAAATCAAAGAGATATTTTCAGATAGCCGTTTCTACAATGGCTGATCCTCGTAGTGTGAGCGCCGCGCCCTCGAAAATGGTGGCCGGAAAGCAGCAGCAAAAATATAGGAAAAACGCCATCCGCTAATTATATCGCCACTTCATCTGGTAACTCTCATTCTAATTAATCGGAGAGACCCTAATGGCATCTTTAAAGCTACAAGATTGATGTTCTGCCCGTCTGCAAGGAAGAGGCTTTTTCCTTCTTAACGACTTTGGGTCCAAAGGGCCAAAAGACCAAAGCCACTCCCTTCTTTTTTTCAAAACTAGTTGTGGCTCATAGAATATTCCCTCTCATACAGGTTGTCTCTCCCTCTCTCTCGCTCTCTAGATTTCATTAACCTCAACATCAAAAATCAGTCGGAGGGCTTTTTATGGCTCCCGTTTGTTTTGTTCCCCCATAGGTGGGGTTATAATAAAAGCTTCATTGTCACCTGCAAAAGTGAGTTAGAAAGTGCACGGATTCCCAAAGGAATCAATTAGAGAGTTGGAGCAGCAAAGTCCAAAACACAAAATTATCTCAGGAGAGAATCGATTAGTCCCTCCAAGTTGGAGAAAGACTTGTGTCGCCCACATGCCAATCAGTCTGTCATCGGGTGAATATTTGCTCAGGAGCAAAGGGATTTGGGTCAAGAAACGCGGCGACCTCCTCCATGTGGCTGTGGTTTGTGGTTTGTGTTTCATGGCGGCGTCAATTCCTCGGTTGCGGATGCGATTGAGGTCAAAACTGTCGTCTGCTTTCTTTATATAACCGTTTGTGTAATCCAATCATACAAGGAGGCGAGCGACAGAAGTTCCTTTTGCGCTTCTTGAGCTCTTGATTTCTGGCTCTGATGAGATTGATAAAGGGACCCTCCGATCTCTGATGCGTTTTCGCTTTCTCTCCGAATGTTTTGATACTACCCTTTTGATCAAAATAGGCTAATCGTCGTTGTCCTTTTTGTTGCAACTTCTCGAGAGATTACGACTTTTATCAAAGCTCCCGAAATATAGCAATCGCATTCGCTATTTGTTTAGCTTTTTGACTCAAAAAGGAGCTAAAGATCGATCATTTTGCTGCAACTTTCATCGCTTAACTTTTTGTTGCACAGTCTCCCTGTGGAAATGTTCTTTGCTCAATGATTTCGGACTTTTATCTCCTCAAATATTCGATGAGAAAAGGCGGAAGAGTCGGTTCGGCTATTTCTTTGTCTTTCTTCTGAAAAAAAAGAGTTTTTCCCACAATCTTTTGAAGAAATCAAAATTGCATCAGAAGGAGGAGGAGAACTTTGCTTCCTTCAATTTCTCAGTGATTTCAACCTTTTTGACATTTCCTCTCCCAGTAGCAGCAGATTCAATTGGAAATCAAATTATAGGCCAAAAAATAAGAGCTGGTTGTTGATTTAGATTTTTGGACTTGTGAGCGCAGATTTACTGGAAAGTTGAGCGATTTACTGCCCGCTCTCGCTGGATGCTAATTTGTCAGATTGTTCCCCCAGATTTTACCATTTGCAGGACGGGTTTTTAGCTAATAATGCCGGGCAACGTTTCAGTCGGTCTGTAAGCTCTCCGAGCGGGACATTTGGAACAAAGTTCATTCATACAACATTTGTACTCTATTTTTTGATGAAATCAACGCTGATTCCAATCAAGGAAATGTTCTCTTTCTGCTCACAATTGGAGATTAATTTCGAGAAGTTGAAGAATCAAAAAAGTTCAATGATATTTGTTTTTTCCAAAATAAACTTTGTCTCTAAAAAAAGTCGAGTCAGAAATTGAATATTTTCAACCTTTTTGGGGGACATTTACCGCTTGTGAAATGTTGAAGAAAAATTGAGCAAAGGTCCCAGCTGTAATTGGATATTATTATCTATTGGGGGGACAGTCAGCCAACAATTGTTGACTCTTTCTGGGGACAAGGAACGGGGGAGTCACTAGGTTGGGAGAGAGTCATCTCGCTGAGAGTTCCTTATTTCCGGAGCAGACTAGAGAGGACTCTTAGGGGGACTCTCTTCAACACACGATCAAAGTCCATTAATCAAGTCCGAATTCCGATCTGTAACCATCCCACCCACACACCCATAGCTTTTCTTCGACTTTCTCTCCCCCGCTATTTCTCTATCTCAACCTAAGAGTGAGAGAGATGGCCATTCACCCCTCCTTCTCTCTTCCATCTTCCCTGTTTTGATGCGCTCTGATGGTTGCTTTGACTGAGCAATCCCCCTCTATCTCTCTCTCTCCGGCCGAAACTCCCGTACATATCTAGCCATTCAATTAATCTTCGAGCTGTTGCTGCAAACCTGAGGGGTCAAATTTCAAGTTCATTTGGCCTTAATTTGTAGTTTTGCAAAGGCGGGGAACGCTTCCCAGGTCGAAAGCTTAAATTATTTTTTGAAGAATGAAAAAGTCAAAAATATTTTTTAAGCTCGGCTGATTATTTTAGGCGAACAAAGCAACGAAAAAAACGAAACTTTTCTCTAGCAGTACAGTATTCAAAAAGTTCAGCCAGAGTCTAAGATTCTCGGATTACAAGATCGTTGCGAAGCTAACAATCATCGCTCCAAACTATTAGGTTGCTCGGAAAGTTCTTGCGGTTTTTAATCTTCAACTTAAGAGAAGCATATCTCGGCTTTAGCAAAACTTTATTAATCAAAATAAAAACCAGTAGAATCACAGCACTTTTGCCAACGAGCAGCAAGTTTATTTATCCCGCTAGCGTAGAAATTCGGAGTTCTGGAGGCGATAAAAGCATTGAAGGCGTTTTTAGCGTCGTCTTGGTTTTTGAAGCATTTCTCGCGAAGAAAGTTGTCGAGATGCTTGAAAAAGTGGTAGTCAGTGGGCGAGAGGTCCGGCGAGTATGGTGGATGAGGCCAAGTTTCGTAGCCCAAGGCGTTCAGCTTTTGCAGGGTTGGTTGTGCGACATGTGGTCTGGCATTATCGTGAAGCAGAATGGCCCCTTCAAATTGACCAATCTAGGGCACATACGTCGGAGCTTCTGATGCATTTCGTTGATTTGCTGGTAGTACTTCTCCGCTGTAATTGTTTCGCCCGGATTTAAGAAGCTGTGGCGGATAAAACCGGCTGCAGACCACCGAACAGTGACCATAACCTTCTTCTGGTGGAGTTTCGGCTTCGGGAAGTGTTTTGGAGGCTCATCAATGTCCAACCATTGCGCCGAGCGTCGCCTATTGTCGTAGAGGATCCACTTTTCATCACAGGTTACAAGCCGGTCGAGAAACGGGTCGTTTTTGTTTCGCAAAAGAAAGGCAGATGCCACTTCAAAACAGCGGTTTTTTTGAGTTTCGTTCGATTCATGCGACATCCATTTATCGAGCTTTTTTGACTTTCCGATTCGTTTCAAGTGGTCGGAAACGGTCGCAATGCCTAGGTCAAGATCCTCTGCAAGCTCTCGAACAGTTGTGCGCGGGTTTGCTTCCACCAGGATCTTTAATTCGTCGTCGCCGACAGCATGTGGCCGACCATCGCGCTCTTCATCTTCAAGGCTCTCGTCTCCGGTGCGGAATTTCTTGAACCGCCATTGTGCCGTACGTTCGTTAGTGGTTTCTTGGCCAAATGCTTCGTTGATATCACGAGCTGTCTCGGGAGCTTTTCGATCTAGTTTGAATTGGAACAAGAAAATCGTGCAAATTTGCCTCTTGTCCATTCTATATTTAAAGTTTTGAAAAAATTTACCAAATTACCGTAAAACAAAATGAATACCACGACAAGATAGAGGGAAAAACGAGCTTTAAAATGATATATAAAGGCAAGGGGTTATAATTAGTTTTGACTGAAAAACATATAATTTAAAATATCAATAAAAAACCGCAAGGACTTTCCGAACAACCTAATACATCGTAGACATAAGCTTCTCTCATGATGGATAGAGCGGATAAATCTCAGCTGATACAGAGGATTCTCTCCTTTTTTGGGCAACACTTTCCCTCGACTATAGTATTAAAAGACGAGGGAGAGAGGATCCTCTAGAGTGTTTCTTAGCCCAATCAAATGGAATATCTTCCTCCTCTCTCTCTGCATTGAACATTTGGTTTGATTGCAGGAGAGAGTCCGGCGACTTTGATAACCCTGTTATGTACACAGCTTCCCTTTTGTTTTTCCAATATTAAATGGTCAAAAGCCGAGAGAGAGAGAGAGAGAGTTTGCGAGAGAACTTTGTCCACACTTTTGCAAGCGGCGACACGTTTGCACTATTCGGTCTTCCGGTCAGAAATCATAAAAGACCAAAAGAGTGGGGGAGAAACTCGGGAAATAGTAAACAAAATTATCGCTCCGACAAGGACTAGTTTGTGCCTGCTGCGGGCTTTTGATTTCTATATTTGATCTCTTGGGGGGGGAAGAGATGACGTGACTAAGAGAGGCCCTCCTTGGGACGTTTACCCAGCCGGGGAAATGGAGAGAAAAACAGAACAGTTGATCGATAAATTTTTTGATCTTTCGATCCTCTGAGTAATTTACATTAACCCCCTGAATAAGTCAGTCCACACATGACTCGGATTGGATGGCCTTTCGCTCCTCCAAATTGCTCTCTCTCTCTCCTTCTTGATCTCTGAGTAAATGTCCTTCTCGTACTTTTCAATTCTCCCATTGGGGGTGGATTCGACTTCAATCCCCTCTGATTATACCTTTTTTTAGATGAGAAAATTCTGTACTTCAGGAGACTGAAATAGCCGCCTTCTATTCAAACTGGATTACAATTAGATTTTTGTTTGTTTAGAACAGAGAGAGATGTGATTAAAATTTAAAAGATCAATGCTCAAGTTTTCGAGAAAAAAAAAATCATTTTGTTCCTCCTAAAGGACCCCAAAAAGGGATTTTTTCGGTGAAAATTCCAGAATGCTGATGAAGACTTTAAGATCAATTTGGATCTATCTCTGGAAAATAGAGCACGCCAAGAAATAGAGAGATAAAAAGGCCGATCTCTTCACTTTGGCCGATAGACTTTTAGCCGGTTATTGGGCGACTTATCGGAAACTTTTAATTCCCAAAGAGAAGAGTTCCTGATCTTTTCATCTTTCTTCTTTTAATTAATCGCTTCCACAAATTTTCCAATTTTGACGTAACCTTACTCTCTGATTTTTCAACCCAAATTTATTTCACCCAGAAAAGTAAAATCAGCCAAAAACGAACTGCTCTTTTCGCCTAGAAATCACCGTATTTTCTTCTAAAATAGAAGAAGAATCCCTCCAATTTTTGGAATTTCCTAACTGCTTTTATAATTTGCGATGTTCTACAAAGTTGTAGATCTTGATCTCCTCTATAAGTTTGCAGAACATTGAAAATTATAAAAATTGTTGGTAAATTATGAAAACTTCCACCATTAAAAGTAAAAGAGCCTCCTCCCAGTGCTATTCATCCAGAATATTAGAGTAATGAAATCTTCCGATCTTTCAGGCTCTCCTTTGAAAGAGCGCGCGCGTGGCGTTACTAGTGGTAGAAAACAAGAAAACAAAAACATTTGGGAGACTGAGAGAGCGAAAATCTTGTTGAAAAACAAGGTCTGATGCATCCCTTCTGCAACGTGAAAATATTTGTTCTCGATTACGATCTCAAACCTCCTCTCCTCTTCCTTTCTCTTTGCTTTTATTGCGCATTTCGCTCTGCAAAATTATCAGATGAAAAAGTTTGCAAAAACCAAGGTTTGGGCAGGAAGTCGTTTACACGTAAAGCGAGAGAGAGAGAGAGAGGAGGAGGTCGAAATCGAAAATTGGTCTCCGACTTAAATTGCCATGTTTCTAGTTTGAAAAGAGCTGCTTAGCTGCTCCTTCTCTCTGCAAAAAAAGTTCACTGTTTGCACTAATTTTGCAGCATTCGAATTGTTAATCTTTCGCTTTCTAAGGAGGCTGCAGCTTTCCCTTCGTTCGATCCCAACTATCTCTCAGATTTTTTGAATATTTCCCATCCAATTTTGGATCTAGATTAATTTGTAATTATTGCTAGAGAATGAGCTTCTAAATTTCCCAATTTCTTAAGGGTTTTTGAGCGAAGCTTTCGTCACGTTTTCTCTCCACGTTGTTGTAGCTTTCCATTCGAGATTTTAAGTTTTCCGCCTGAAGATTTCCAAAATTCCAATTAATATCTAGAGTACGATAATTTTGCTAGAAAACGAGTCAAAATTTCTCGATTTCTTTAGGATTTTGGTGCCAAATTGTCTCTCCAGCTTTATAGATTCTATTTAATTGAGAATTAATTCAAACTAATCGCTTCGTTTTGAATCGTTTGGGGATGGTATTTCTCCAGCTTTTTGGAGATTACTGTATAATATTTTCAAGCCATCGCCTGATGGAATCCTTATCTCCGTCTGTCCAATTCTCCTAAGGATCAAAAGATGTGATACACAACGTGTGTGGCTGTGATTTCGTAAAATGTTGCAGCCAAGAGAGAGAAAGAAAGATGGCATTCTTCTCTTCTTCTGCAGAATTCAGTCAAAAGTTCAAAAGGAAGAACATAAATCACGCTGGGTGTAGAGTCTCTCTTATCACGAGGAGGGGCCAGATGGCCATCCGAATTGACCGCGATGGACCTCTCACTCTCTCCTTTTCTCTGCAGCCTCATTGCCCTCTGTTCTCTCCTCTTGACGCAAAGAGACTCGCTCTCGCGCAGTCCGCAAGACCGCAAGCCCAATAATCAGAGAGCAAGAGTGCAGACTCACTACACCTTTAGGCCTTTGCCTCTCCCAATATCAGCAGAGAGAGAGAGCCCAATAGATCTTTTGTTCTCTCCATCTCTGGTTAAATTCAGGTCGTCGGGCATTTGGTTCTCAAATTTCTCTTGAAAATCAAATCCAAAGATCTCTTGGAAGATATCTCCGTCTAAAATCTAGAGCCAATAAGGAGATCATTTGTACTCCTCGGGACCCAAATCATGCTAACTAATCTGCTGCTGATCTTTCCTCCTCCAAATCTCGACCCCATTGTCTTGTTTTGGTCTCCTCATGCTGTCTGGTGGGGCTAACCAGTTGGCTCGTCTAGCGTCCCAGATAGTTGTTTTGGCCCCCAGAGACCATCGGAACAGATAGACGTGGTGACTTCTCTTTCATTCTACCAGCTACAATCCAGTCTGTCTCGCTCTTCTCTCTCTCTCTCTCTCAATCATTTTTCGATAAAAGCGACCAGTCGGCTGCAAAAAAGCGTAGTCTTCAGTTGATCTACCGTTCCTTCCACGTTTTAATGGGCACTCCCAGAAAATTTTAAGATTAAATTCCTGTAGGTTCTCTCTTCCTGTTGAAAACTATCCTCTGAAATTGAGGAGATTGTTGCATTTTTCTATGGAGTGTGCTCGTTTTTTTCTTGGCAACAAACTACAGTAATTTCTGACCAAATTTCGATTCAAATCCTACAGGAATTACCTCTCTCTCTCCCTCAAAACTCAAAGCTCTCGCAATTGAGTCCTCGAGGCTTTTTAGTCTCGGTCACGAAGTGACGAAGAGAGGTCAAAAAGTTTGTTGAAAGGGGAAATCCCCGAATCCAGAATATAAAAAAGTCGAGCGGGAGAGAGAGAGAGAGAGAGGTCGAACACAAACCCGGAAGGGCTTTGTCCCTCCGACTCCTACAATACAGCGCTCACACAGTAGAAGTAAGGGAGAAATCACGAAAAGATAATTTCTTTCTGAAACCGGGCGCAAGTCGACAAATATTTGGCACTTTGGAGCTTCAGACTTTCTCTTTCTCTCGAATGTTACCTCGGATAATTCCGTTCGAGATCTTTTCAAAAATTTCACAGAGATCGCAACCCTTCCACCCACCTCCTCGCTCTCTTTTGCTGAGAGAGAGAGAGATCGAATATTCAGCATGTTCGTTTGGGATTAGAACACAAACACCGCGGAGGAGGAGGAGAGAAGAATCGTCTCATGGGTCCCGACCCGAATTGTGAGCCTTTGATTCCCCGAAGATGAGAGAGAGAAAGGTCATGTCCTTGGCAGCTGGGACGACAGCGAGGCCTCTTTTTCTCCCGATTCTCCTCTCCGTAATTCATTTTCTTCAGCAGGCAGCTTGGCTCAAACTGCACATAACTTTGATTCTTTGATTTTTCAAACGAGTTATCAAAAATTCGATTAGATAACTCTCTTCCTTGAACTCGCTCAATAACTTTAGTCAAAATCTGCTTTATTTTGTAGCTTTTAGTCTTCTCTTCAAGTTTCTAATTGGTCATTTCTCATAAAAATTGAGCCAAAATTCATCAAAATTGGGAGCCCTTTGGATGCTTTTGGCTTTGAATTTTTCTATTATTCGCATCGCAAAAGTTCAAAACAACAGAATTCTGGAAAAAATAGTAAGCGGCGTGGCTTATTTACATCACGAGAACATATTGCTACAGAGAGAGAGAGAGAGCTTTGAAAACACGTATTTTTGAGGGGGTCTCACTCTCAATTTTAGTACGAGATGTCGAAGATTTTTGGTGAAAACATCTTGCGATTAGGTTTTCTCGAGCCGATTTCTCCCCATGATAATCACAAAAACAGTTGACTCCACTATATATAGATAATTCTGATGACAATCTGGGCTATAACTTTTGGTTGGATTTGGCTAATTCCTAGGGCATTTTATAGGCCATGATCTCCTCTGTAATTGGCCGTCGTCCCGTCCCAAATCCTCAAAAAACGTGCATTTTTCTAAAGTTAGTCTGCAAAATTGGGTCGCCGAGCAACGAGCTCTTTTTTCAGCAATTTTTGATGGCATGTTTGAACTCAGCTATCCCATTTGATCGGCCTGTAAATCCACAGAGGAATGTTTTGATCTTTCATGACTACAAATGAAAGCAAGAATGAGTGATCTTTTGAAGATCCATCAATCTCAATCTTCAACAAATCTCTCTCTCTCTCTCCCATGGAAGACGACTTCCTCGTTTGGGTTCCCAGCCTGTTTCAGATCCAATTAGATACACGACCTGTCCGGGAGGCGAACTCTCAAATCCTCCTCCTGAGAGAGAAAGATATTGTCTTTCCGGCCCACCCTCTGGCCAGAGTCAGCCGTCACGTGGCGCATTCCTGGAATCTCCCTCAACCCATCTCTCTCTGCTTTCTCTCTTGGCCGGTACAGAGCGGTCAGCTAGATTCTAGCCGAATCCGTTCACTCCCGTAATCTCCCAGCATCCCGCAAAAACTTTAGGTGCGCAGTCCTGAGATTATATCGAAACATTTGTCGATATTCCGGTTAGACATCTTTCCCTCTGTAATAAAAATCTCGTCTAATTTTTAGATTATTCTTGGTTGTAGATTTTGATTTCTCCTCTAATCATTTTGGCAGAAACTTGGCTCAAAATATCGAAAAATTCCTCAACTCTCGCTTGATTTCTCAGCCAATTTTAAATCTTTTATCGTGATTTTCTTTAAAAATAATTAATTACAAAGTTGAAGAAGAGATCAAGACCTATAAATTCCATTCGTAAACTTCCTAAGATCTTGCTTTTATCTCAAGTTACAGTACAATTTTAAAGAGAGAGCTCAAAAATTGAGTTGTAAATGGAATTTTAAACTGCAGCCTGAATTAGTATTCTCGGACGCAGGTTGGGTTGCATGGACCCGGAGATTTTATGCAGATCGTCTGCTTAATATTTTATAGATGAAAGTGACGTCCATGAGATAGAGAGGATCTAGTCTGCTCTGTGAGAACATTTTAAAGTCACAACGGAACTCGATAGGGCGAGAGAGGGGAAGTGCTCGCTTTTCTCCCATACTAGTCTGTTTCTATTTCAGCCTTATTATTATAGTTGATCAAACTTTTATGATCTTTCATTCTCCATGTGAAGCGAACATAAACATGGCATTTCCTTCTCCCAACTTGAGAAACATTCCGAGGTAATTATTCCAAATGTTCCGGTTCTCTTTTTGTTTTTCTCTCAAAAGCTATCGAAATCCTCCGCATATTTTGACTCAGCCTTTTTTTAGCAAAAAGATCGAATATTTTTTATTTCTTCCTTCCAGAAATTTGAACTCAAAAAATTACCGCAATCTTTTGGTTTGTTTTCTCCCTCGATTTTTGAATTTCTTCAATGAGTTAGAGAGATCCAATTTTGTCTTTTTTCTCAAAAGCGAGCCCACACATGAGGTAATTTCTCATAGCTCTGACTGACCTCATCCGCCTACTTTCTCTCATAATTTTGTTTCTTTTCTCATCGTATGATACCGTAGCCAACTCAGCATTGAATTCAAAGTTCTGCTTGCAGTTCTTTTTGAAGCCCACCCACTTGATTTCTTACGGTAAAAGTCAAGAATTTTGATGAACAAATAAACAAATATTCTAATCTTTTGGTTTCTTTTCTTGTGAAATCAATTGGACAAAAATATTGCGGATTCAAAAAAAAACAGATATTATAGCTGAGGAGATGCAAAACAACGACAAGATGATGTCTGTCTAATGCGTTTTCCCTTAAATTTTTGGGGCAAAAATCAGATTTGGTTATTTTTCCGGACTTAGGCTAAAACCTTGCGTGAGATTCGTCATGACTTTTTGATTCTTTCGAAGGATCTTAAAGAAAACGATGAGATTCCCAGAACTCTAAGGTTCTCTCTCTCTCTGTAAATGAAAGCTATCTCAAAGGTCAAAAAGCCAGAATGAAGAATGAATTTCTTCGAAGAATAACTCAGAGAATCTATTTGGAAAAATAATTGAAAAAGAATATTTATGAGTGAAACAGAAAAGTACTCTAAAAGGTTCTATCTTCTGAACTACTGTGCTCTAAGCTCCTGAATGACTTCCAATTGAGCTGAAATGAGCTCCCCGTCGCCTGAATTTTCAAAGTCTTTTCAGCATCTCAAGCAGATGATGAGAGTTTTCTTTCTCTTTTTACCTCCTTGAGCCGACTGCCCTTGAAGGGTCTTAGCTCCTCCAAAAAGCTCTGGGGCTCATCTCCTAAAGTTTTTCGAATCTCAGACCACTTTTTTTACCCGATGAGTCGACTGCCCTTGTGTTGTTGAAGCCCCAGAGTCTAGAGAGAGAGGACGTATATCTCGGCCAAATATTAATCTTTTGGTTTTGGCCCGTCAAAGAAAAATCATGCCATCTTTCTTCCATCTTACTTGAAGGTTTTTTTTAACCCAATTTTGGGCCAAGACTTTCCTAGCAAATTTGTCTCCAAACATCAAGATTAGTGCCGAATTGTGTCTTGCACCCTCCATCAACCCAATGATAACAAGGCCTGTTTCAACAGAAGAAGGAGAGAAGGCCCAAAAGTCAATTAGCTCTCTAGCCTCCCCGTTGTTTTTATTTATCACTAGTGTCTCTCCGCCCGCCCCTCGTGGTCGTCTGGTAGGTCCAGACAGCAAAACATTTTGTTGTTAGCTCTCCTTCCAGTGTGGTGATCGTTGAGGCTTGTTTATACCTCTCCTCCCCATCACCGTCTCGAGATCAAAAAGTCAAAGAGACAGTCCGCCGCATAGTCAACTGTTTATTCTCCGCCTTTCTCTCTCTCTACTCGATCAATGAGACCTTCTGGTACTATTCCTCTTTAATATTAATCAAATCCTCTCAGCTTTTTTTTAATGGGCATTAAATCAATCAAAGTTCGAGCCCAAGTTATGGCAAGATTTTGATAGCCAAGTTCACTCTTGTCCTTATCTCTTTCCTAGAACTCTCTTCATTTCCATATAAGTCGTTGGCTGTGTCTCGCCATTTGGTTCCATTTCGGCGGAAGGCGGAGCAATGCGGAAGGCGTCTCTCAAAACAAGAGAGAGAGAGAGAGAGAAAGAGGGGCGTCTTTCTTCCTGGATTCCTTACAAATTTCCTGTCAGTCAGTCTAGTCATAAGCCAAATCTCTGTTAGATCTTGATCTCTCAAGCTTCCTCTTGGCTAAGCCTAAGTCCAGAGGCATGATATCGGTTAGTCAGACTGTTTTCGAAGGGCTGACTTTCCTTCGATCTTATGACTTGGCCATTCTTCGTACAGCCTTTTGTGTTCTTTCAGTTGATCCTTCCAGAAGGCGACTTGTTCTAAATTCTTCAACTCCTATAGGAGTTCTCCATCTTTTGAACTCTTTCTGCCTCAATTTGTCTAGTCCCCTCTCGCTCTCACCAGCTGACTCACAATTAGAGAGAAAAGACGATGCTTTCAGAACAATCTTTCGAACTGACTGACTCATTCGGCCTGCCGCCGTCGCTTCCAACCACTGCCAGCAATCATACACCAGCTCCTCTTTCTGACAGCTCCTCGTCGGGTAGCAAGACTCAACAACCGTTGGAAATGAATACAACACCGTGAGTGTTATTTTTACCTAAACTGAGAGACAAAACAAATAAGAATTTTTAACAAACAAAAAAAAATGAATAAAAAATGATTTGGATTTCCTCCCCTCATAGATGACATCAGTTCTCCGGTCTTCTAATTTTTGAATTTGCATCTGCAGCCGCTGGGCGAGGTCTAATTGAGGCCAAGAGAAATGTCACAAACTACACAATATATCTATACGATTGCGTTCTCGTTCTTCTTCTTCTTCTAGAGAGAGATCTCGTCGGCTTCCAGATTAGCCGAATAATTGACGGCTCTCTCTCTCTCTCTCCACCGGCCAGGTTAGATCTAATTGGAAGGCTGGGGTATGATTTGGCTAATGAGAGAGAAGATCTCATACACATTTTGATTTCAAGGGATTGGGCTAAAGAAAATATTTTGGAACATTCTCTTGGAAAGATCCAATTTCCTCAAATAGAACCTTCGAACTCTTCCCCCCTTTTTGGGGGGATTCGTCAAAGAAATAGAATACAAATTTGTTCACAACATTTTTGAACCCTGAGAATTAAAAAGGATGGGTTTTATCAAAGGAAATACTGTATCTGTACACTTGAAATTGAGCTCTCCTGGGGAGCTTTATGTCATTTTAGCTGTACATAGACGGAGCTGTTTGAACAAACCGAAAGATCCGCATCAGAAGCCTTTTTTATTGACTAAAATTTAAGGTTAAAAGCCAAAAAATATTCACTTTTTTTAGCTAACTAAAAGCACAATATTTTGTGCAAATCTGATTAAAAACAAGCTGAAAAGATAATTAGTTTCCCGAAGTCAGAAATGGAAAAAAAGATTTTTTACTCTTTGGTTTTGCCAATTTTAGCCAGTATTTTTGCAAAATTTCATAGCGAAAAGTCAAAGAAAAAGAAGCTTTCAGATCGCCTGAAATCTCGAACTTCTACAGCCACATCTTCAGCCAGGACAGCTTCCCATCGCGATCGACAAATTCGAGGTGGGTTGAAAGACATTCCAATGAGAGAGACGACCAGTGACCAAATATGATTTTGGTCGATGAGAATGACGCGTCTGGTCCTCTTGAGACCGGGATCAAGAGATCAAAACCGCATGTGACCTGGCTGGCAATTGTTCGATCCATTCGAAAGAGAGAGAGACCGATGGCACAGCTGGGCACCCAGGAAGTTTAAACGAAATATAATTTTCAGCCCTCCGATTTTGACTTCCGCTGATGTTTTGGGCGCCAGATTTCTCCATCTTACAGCTGAGGGAACGCTCGAGAAGAAGCGACACGAGGAGTCGCTCAAACATCTGACAAAATGCGAGAGATATGACAAAAATTGTGTTTTCTGTGTCATGGTTGACCTTTTAAAGGCTCAAGAGAAAAAATAATTCGACGTTTTGTAGGTACCAAGTACCGCTTTTTGTACAAAAAAAACATTCAATGAAGCTTTCTTTCCAATTCTTTTCTGGGATTTGAGCAGCGTCTTATACAGTAATCTAGAAAGACTGAAATCCGTCTGAGATTCAAAAGCTTTAGGAGCAAAGAGGCTTTAAGGAGGTAAAAAAGAGAAAAATCCAAGCTCTAAATCTCATCAATCTGTCTGGAAAATCAAAAAGTTGGGTCTCAGACATCATCAGGATAGTCGGCTTATGGTTCAAGAAATTTGAGACCTTATTCTCTATGATTTATAAAAGAGATGGCTGGAGCCAGACAATAAGTCTTCAAGAGTTATCTTTTCCACTCATTCCAGCCTTTCTTATCAACAGATGTAAGCGGAAATTCGGATTTTTTTTAAATGCCGATTAACCGAATCTGTTTTTTCGGATAGAGGTCGTAGACAAGCGTTTGTATTGATGGGAAGAGGCTGTAAATTGCAGGATATCATTCTATCTGCCTTTGCTTTGTTCATCAAGTCGGAGTTCATTTTAAAAACAAGGATGAACATCGAACCCTCATCGTTTTGGAGAACTTTGGAAGAGGAATGGGTCTATGACCTCAACTTTCTGTCCGGAGGGAGCCCTTTGAATTTCAAGAGAATTCCTCCATCTATTCAGAGGAAAACTATCCTCCTCAGCAAGCAGCGCAGACTCTTTTGAATCTCTGACTGGCGACAATTCAGATTCTTTTCAGCTGGTTTATGAGACTCTTTTTCGTCAATCCCTCACTATTTCAATCCTCAAGAAGAGAGCCGAAGGAGAAGCGTTCTATCATATGGAGGAATACCGAAAAATTAATCTATCATGGAATCGAGAAAAGATAAATATGATTCTTTCTCCATTTAAAAGGAAAAAGAATCATACTTACGTTTCCTTACAAAACAGACCTGTCAGACATAAAGTTCAGAAATTAGACAAATAGATTACTTCTTTCGAAATCACTTGTCCATCTTGAGACTGTCTAAAAGATCAAATCCAACATTCTTTATTTAGAACTAAACAAATTTGGAAGCATTTACCAAGAAGGGACCCTCCTTGGGCCCAAGGCAATGCAGCTGGAAGAAGTTCTGCTCTTACATTTTTGTAGTATTTCTCTATCTAATCCGACTGATTGCGGCATTCGAGGGAAAGCCTTCCTCAACAAATATCTGGACTTTTTCTTTAAGGCTTTTCCTTCCCTTTGATTACTTAGAAGCCGCTGAGTTCTGAGAGCTGAGAGCAGTAACTCCTCCAACAAAATATTCCAATGTAATTCCCCAAGTTGAGTGGGCTAGAGTAGCTCTTAAACCTACGCTGAAAAGGCTGTTTTTCAACCAAAAAAGATATTGCAAAATCCAGAGAATTTCCTGATAAGACTCATTTAAGTTACTGTAGGATGTAGACTGAAGTTTGTTTAGAGGTCGTGGCATCTATTGGCGAAAGCTAGACTAAGTGGTAGAATATTTGTGGTTAAAAAATAAAGCTAGGTAAGTCAATAATAAGTGGTCTAAGTTGAATAGCTTTATTCAATTTTTAAAAGAAAATAAATTTCAATCATTGATTTCTTCAATTTTAAGGAATCTCGGCGGAGCTTGATCATAGCTCTCATATCGAGGAGGCCATCCAAACAGCGGTCTCATCGGCGTATTTATCCGATGGATTGGGACGAAATGTCCCTCAAACTGAATTTTTTTTTTAAAAAAAAAGACTGATTCAACTAGAACCTTGGAAGAGGAGGAATGAGTCGAGTAGGGAGGCGGATCTCTTGAAAACGACGAAGAGCCAAAACTTCTGTCAGACGGAGGAATGCAATAGTAGATTGAATTCTTCTCGGAGGAAGAATCTGGGTACTGCAGATGCTATTTATTTTTTCTTTAAAAATCTTCTTGCCTGAATGCTGTGCCGAGTGAGCTGGTTTCCAACGAAGATTGGCGCCTCGATTTCGAATTGGCCATGACAGGTGGCGACGACCTCGTATCTCACCTGTATTTTTTGGGTTGAAAAAAAGAGAAAAATAAAAGATGTTAACCTGAATGGGATTGCCTTGAATTTGGAGGGTTGGATAGCAATCAGCCGGAATCGGAAGCGAATGGTGAATGATGAAAGTATCAGCGGGAGCCACTGTTCCACATATCAATCGGCGGATCAAACGAGTACTGAAACGAGGCTTATTTTGTCTAAATTTTTGGCAAAAAAATCATTTGATTTGGATTAGAATTTCTTCTACCAGGGTAGACAATAAGTTCTGGGATGGTCTTAGGCTTTTGAGCGGCCGGGATCATATCTCAACCAAGAAGCAGCCAAATCCTTTGAATTTTTAGAATTTGATAGGCAAGATAGTCAAGTTTTGTGTTTAAGATTTCAGTCTAATCTGTCAACCCAGCAAAAAGTTATGGCTGCTCTCCTATTAGAGGGAAATACGATATTTCAAATGTTCCATAGAAAAAAAAAGTAATCTAAACTTACTCTCCACGCTTGGCGTCACCACAAGAGTACTGAACTTTTTGTCTCAATTCTAGCGCGAAATTCTTCATCGCTCTGGATTGGTGGTGATTTTCAACAGTCCCAGTAACCAGCACGTGTTCCCCTGAAAGAAGGGGTTTTCTAAAAATCCAGAACTATTAGAGCCGGTTGGCGACCCCCCGATTATCAATCGACTATCTCAGATCCCGTTTGGCTAACCTATCCCGAAGGAAGTCCTCTCCAACTCGATGGTCACTTTAGCGTCTAATGGGGTGAAACAAAGAATCTAAAATCTATTGTTTATTTTGGAATAATTACTCGAGCAGACCTTCTTTTTGACGTGTCGATCGATGGAAAGAGGCACTGGAAGGTCGTGGACTTGTCTGACGGAGCCGATGACATCGATGACTTTTTCAGTTTGAAGATCAGCCTCGTCTGTCGAGGAAAATCGTCGAATTCTCAACTGAAATTGGACGGATGACCCTGGAAGAGATAGACAAGGACGAACCTTGACCATTACTCGAAAAGCGATGGCTCCATGTTTTCCCGTGAAGGTTCCAGGAATATCCGGCGGGATTTTGACAACAATTGGAAGTCGAAACGAGCCGCTAGGAAGGATCAAAACGCCCTATATGAATTGCTGTAGCTTTTTTGAACAAAAGGAGCTACTTTAGTGGAGGGGATGAGCAGAGGCTGGATTGGGACGTGTAGCTTCTCGACACAAAGCGTGTGGAGGGCATCTTGACCTCCAAAAAATGCTCGACATCTTCCCTAAATGATTTCTTCTCATTTTTTTTCTCCTCTTTCAAACCTCCAAAACGGCCTCACTGCTGACAACTTCAACGGCATGAGGAACCTTCAAATGTAATTCCAACAGTTCCGGCTGAAAACTTTCCCTCTATGTGAACGAGAACGTAAACTTTTATAGTGGGGAAAAAGCACAAAGCGACAGGTTGCTGCTGGGTCGTCCTTGCATGGGCAGAGATGGCAAATTACAAATCGTCTTCTCTTCATAGTTTTTCTATAGCTAATTCACTTATGGGAGAGAGGTTGGTTACGACAAAAGAGAGAGAGAGAGAGAGAGAGAGGGAGAGAGCAAAAGACTTTATTTTTATCTTATTTCTTCAAGGAATTCCAATCTGAGATTATTTCCAACGAAATTATTGAGAAAAAGCTGGAATTCTCTTATTTTTCATCTATCTTCTGGCCAAACTAGTGAGATTTCTCGACAAGGAATTGACCTAGTAGGTTGAGATATTTAATCGAATTTCCCCTAGATCTTTGGCTCAATTTTTCTCGAAATTTTTAACTTCCTTATGGCTTTTTTGGGCTAAAAATAGTTCTCTTTTATGCCGAGAAAGGAAGCATTACGACAGTCGCTAATTGTGTTGTGATAAGCCTATTAAGCAAGCAGTTTGTCCGGTTTTTTGCGTCAAGAGAATGCTCGATTTCTTGGGATTTTTAATCTCCAACATCAATGAATCAGCCGCTTTTTTATGGAAGGATGAATCATCGATATTTCACTTGTGAGAGAATGGTGACTTACCCTTCCAGGTTGGAGAGGCCGATTTGGTGCGACGATTCGAATGGCTTTTTTCTTGCCCATTCTCTGAAATTATGAGATTTCTTTTTGAGGAGAAGGGAGGAGAAGACAGAGCAGACGAAAAGTCAGCTGTGGCAATCTGATAGCCATGCCGGTAGCCTTTTTCGTCCCACATTGAGAGGGGCGTGCCCCCTTCGCTGGAAAACGGGATTGAAAAGGCCGCGAGGGTAGACTGATTGACCCCCCGGAATGAGGGAGAAAATTCTAATAAATTAGGGCCAAATTGAGAAAAATTGATGGAACAACTGGAGGAAGCCAGATGTTTTGATCGAGTGGACTGCATTCGACGGGAGAGAAGAAATTCAGTTTTTTTCTTCAACTGGAGCGACATCGATAGCGTACAAGGGCAGACGACGGAGATTTGGAAATCGCAAAAACAGATAGGAGAAAGGCCAATCTTTCAAAAAGTTTGGCCAAGCTGGAGTTCTCTTGAAAGATGGTGAGTCCACAGAGCTTAAAATATTGAGAATCTAGTAATCCTTTTGTAATCTCGACTAATTTAGCCATATTCGCTGCTTGAGACAAGTTGAGTTGTCTTTCTTCCAAAATGGCCAAAATTTTCAGTGTTGAAGAGTATTCTAAATGAAAAGAAAAAGAAGTCGACAGTCGCTGAGAGTTCAGCCAGCAAAACGCCGGCATCTGTGACTCCAATTACGCCAATGACTTCTGCTACAATCACTCCCAATACAATGACAAAGGAAAGTGAGATTACGCTGACAGCTTCTGGCAAGGTACCGGCTGAATCTGGGAAGATGTCGACGCTGGCTGCACCTGGCAAGGCGCCGGCTGTATCTGTGAAGACGTCGCCTGGGAAGACGTCGAACAAGACGCCAACTCGAGCTGTTGCAGCTCATCCTCCAATCATTTCTAAAAAGAACATTATTTCTTCGATTTCGAAAAATACATTAACTTCAAAAGGACAACGGAAAAAAGATGGAAACACAACGGCAAGGCAAATCGAGGACGACGACGACGACGACGACGAGGATTCCCATTCTGAGGATATTGTTGTAATGGAGACAGCTGAGAATGCATTCATTGTAAACGAAGTCACTTTGGCTAAAATTGCACGAATGGGAACTCGCAGACATCTTTGGCAAAGCAAATTCGGCTCGTATTTTGTCATTTTGGCCTTCCTTGCCGGCTACGACACGATGAATGGATTCGCTTTTTGTATCGACAAATATGGAGGTTAGAAAAGACCCATTTTCTTAATTAAAAAAGACTAAATTCCAAGGAAAAATCGTCTTTTTTCAGTGTCTTTCTGCATAATCTACTGTGTGGTGATGCTTTTGATCGGCTTTCCACTCTTCTACATGGAGCTCTGCCTGGGACAATTCACCTCTTCGAATGCCTATCACGTCTTCTCTCGAATGGCTCCAGCTATGTCTGGAATTGGATATATCGCCATTGTCTATAATTTCATGATGATGGCCACAGATCTAATGATTATCCCCTACTTCGTGGATCTTTTCAAGCATACCATCAACATCTTTACGAGTGCCATGCCTTGGCATAGTTGTAGTTCCGCTACCAATGATATGAGTACGTCCTCTCTCTCTCTATTTTGACCAACTTTTAGCGAAAAATTGCCGCTTTCAGATTGCAGTAGTCTCTAAAATTAGCAAAAAAGTTCTATTTTCTTATTCCTTGCTTCCAATTAGAAGATTAGTATTTTGTAGATTGTCGAGAATTGAGCCACACTTGCGATAATCTTCAGACGAACTTCAAAGATCTTCATCAGGAGGTGGTTAATGAGCTCGGATTGCAATACAGCGCAATTGGGAATATCTGCTACAAATCACGACTGCAGATCGATCGAATGGATGAATACGCAAATTGGAATTTGAAGGATTTCGCCACGATTCGATTCGACAAATGGTTCAGCGGAGAGAGTCTCTCACAGCATCTTTTTTGGAATCTCGAGCTCACCGAAAGCGGTGCTCGATATCTGACATTGCCGAGCGCCGATTTTGTCGCCTCTATGATGATCGCTTGGGCCATCGTCTTCCTTGTCTGCCATACTGGCCGGCGCTTCATCTCAAATGTTAGTCTTCTTTGGACAAAAACAATGATAGCTTTCAGCTGGCTCGTATCACATTTATCTACACGGTGGCAGTTTTGATCACATTTGTCGTCGTTTTTCTGGTCGTCAAACCAACGGAATATCCTTACCTCAGAGCGACTCAAGTCTCCTTCAATGAAGTCTTCAAAAATAGTCGAAACTTCTTCGAAATGTTTATCACCGCTGTTTTTCTAGTTTGTTGCCTTCCTTCCAAGAAATATTCTTCAGGCGATAGTGACATTGCGCCTCGGCCAGGGAGGAGTGGTCTATCTTGGCTCGCAATATCCTTTCCACAATGCTCCAGCCAAGGATTGCTTCTTTATCATTATGGCCGCATGCATTCTGCCATTTGTCTACTCGCTCTGCCATTTGGTCGCAATCGACTCCTATACCCTTGGATTAACGGATGGCGATATGGAGAACTGGCTGGCGGCGTCTAATCGAGCCAACAACATCTACTTCTACGGGAGTGGGCATCGGATTATGCATTTTGTGCTTTTTATGCAGTCGCTGAGAATCCTGGGAGGCTACGAGTCGATGATGATCTTTCTGATCAGCCTTATGGGAATTCTCATCACACTCGTCAACAAAGTCGTCCGAGTGGAGATCATCATCTCAACAGTCATCGAATCTTTTCCAATTTTTGCGGATTACATTGGAAAAAGATCGCTCCTCTTGCTGATAATTGCCAGCACATTCATCTTCACCTTCGTCTTTGCCAGTCAAGACGGGATGTCTATACTCATCGTCAGTTTTATTTCTTCCTTTTTAGACACTTTCCACAAAATTGTAGCTCTCTTTTGATCTCCTCTACAAGTCAAATTGATTTAGGGAATCGAAATCTTCACGTATCCACTGTTGAGCTCTGTGATAGTCTTGGCCGAGCTCTTCACCGTCGTCTGGTGCTATGGAGGACGTCGATTAATGGCCGATATCATGGCGATGAACAACCGAAGGAACCAGGAGCAGGAGTCCCAGGTGGCCATTCTTTTCTCCAAATATCTCAGCGTCTTCATGTGGGCCTTTGTCATTCCCTCTATCATTTGTGTTAGTTTTTTTAAAAGATTATTTTTGATTCAATGTTGCCCCTCAAAAAAGCTCTCCGTTTTTCTTCAGGTGTGTTTGGTCGGAAAAATGCTGATCGGCTTCAGTGATTATTCAGTGATCATCCTGGATGTATCGGATGCAAATGTCTCGATTGCCATCGTTCTCATTTCCTTGATTCCCATCATCGCTATCATCAAAGTCAGTTTTTCCCTTCTCTTTGATCAGCCTTTAGGTGTTAAAGCAATATCGAACTTCCAACAATGTCTTGCCTTGCTTCTCCCCGGATCCAGATCTTTGGGGACCAACAACCTGCGATAATCGCGTACTAGCTGGCCGCTTGGAGAAGAAAATGCGCATCTAAAACCAAGGTGGTTTCTCAAGGATTTTCGACGAAAATAAAGCTTTGCGGAGAAAATCTACCATAGCTTGAGAGCCTTTAGTCTTACATTTGACAACTAGAAGTGGTCTTTTTTTGTAGAAAATATCTCCAGAAACATTTGTGCGAGAGGTCTCTAGATTGAATCGAAAAAGAGAGAAGATGAATGAAAATTTGAGTCAAAAAATCCAATTCTGTGAGTCAAATTTTAACTTTTTTTAGAGACATATAAATGATGTTTTATTGAAATTAAATAGATAATTAGCCTATTTACGTTCATTTTGAAATAAAATTTCATTTTTTTTCAAGAAAATTTGACGAAAGGGAATTTCCCTAGAGAGGACTATCTATCTGCTAAATGCCACCAAATCGTCAAAAGCGAGAGAAAAATTCTAGAAATGTTTGTAGAAGGTTAGAAATTCATAAGCGAATTGAAAAATAAAGCTTTATTTGAACACTCCGAATATTCCTAGAGGAAACGAGGGAGAAACACAAAAATTAGACAAAAACCGTTCCCAGCAGCACGAGCAAGAAATTGGCTTGGCCGTTAATTTTTTTTTTTTGACATGAAAGAAGTGGTAGTAAGAGGTCTATACAGAGCTCAGGAGAAGAGAAAAGGCGAAAAAAAATAATAAATATTTTTCAGACTATTTGGCTCTGACTAGAAGGACTAGATTAGAAAAACGACTGGCATCACAAAGGGCTTTTTTGGACGAATCCATGGCTGAAAGCATTTTAAGAGAATAATATGAAGTGGTTTTTTTTAATGAAAGGAAGTTCCTCCAAGGCGTTTAGCGCATTGTATTGAAGAGATTCAATTTGCTGCGAGCTGTCTTCTGATGTCCGGATTTGCTGAAGACATGCCAAAAGCGAAGAGTCTCATCCCCGGCGCCGGTTACAATCGCCTCACCATCTGGCGACATCGCCTGTAAGAAGATTCATAGTCGACTAGTTTAAAAAAAGCCCTATTAAAAGGCTCCAAGAGGGTAGTTTCTTCCCAATTTTTTCTAGTCTAAAACGTCGAAAATTTTGTTTCCCCGTGGTTAGTTTGCCTGCTCCGACAGGAGTAAGCAGTTCTTCAAACTTTCCCTCGCCGAATATCGAGCCGGTTAGTTTCATTTCGCCCTCGCTTTCTCTCCTGAGAAAATGGAAGCTAATGACTTCCCATCGAGGTTTTTTCTCAGCAAACTGGTTGTGATAGTGACTAACCAAATAGAGGACTCTGAATTGATGGCCAGTCAATTTGGTGACAGGAGTCAGTGTCGGATATTTCCAGATGATCACTTGGTTATAGGAATAGCCGTGGGTTGAGACCAATTCACTGCTGTGCTTTGACCAAGCCACGTTGCACACCTGATGTTTTTGTTGTTTTTCCACTCTCTCAATCTCCAACCTGACTACCCGTGTCGATGCATTGCATCGGCTGACCGGTCAATGTGTTCCAGAAGCGGAGACAACGATCAGCTGTTCCTCCTCCGGAGACGAGGAGACCATGATGATGGGGAGACCAAGCAAGAGCTTTCACAGCCGCATTGTGCTCGCTCCATTTCTGCAAATCATTCGTTGACAAAGCCAGAAAAGAAAGAACTCACATGGACAGGTTGATCCCTGCGGTGTCCCCAGACGACGAGCTGATTGTCATTGCCTCCCGAGGCGAGATATTGTCTATCTGGACTCCACTTCAATCCGCAAACTTCTTGGCGATGTTCTTGTAGTTTTCTCTCTGGTCCTCCGCCAGGAGCGCGAATATCTCTAATCAAAATGGTTCTGTCTCTAGAGCCAGAGCAGATCTGATCTCCATTCCAGGCTAAACAGCCAATTCTGGAGGTATGACCCGGCAATTCGACAATCTTTCTCGATTGGTGGACATCCCAAATCTGAGTGACACCGCGATTCGTCCCCACTGCTAGATATTCGCCTTTGTCTGTCCATTGCACCGAGGTGACCGTGTCTTGTTCATTTGACAAATCACACAATTTGATAACCTAAAGACCCTTTTATGGAAAGAAATAGAGGATGGAGGAATACCTGACTATTGCACGCACTCCACAAATAGACACAAGTATTGAGACCAACTGAGAGCATATTTTGAGAGGACCAATCAACAAGATTCAAATAGAAGTCATCTTGAAGTTCAGGCGCATCCAGCACTTTGTATGGATTTTTTGGGACTTTCCTTTGGGGCTTTCGAGGGCTCTTCAAAAGGCGTTGAGATTCCTCCGAAAGGGGACAAGGAAAAACCGACGGAGAGCTACTGTAATATTATTCGATTAAAAGCGAAAGAAGAGAAAACGAACCTTAAGGGAATACGGGTGGATGAGAGACTTGTTCCCGCTTCGCCGTATTTTGTCGGAGTTTTATGCGTATAAGAAAAAAGATTTCTGGCAGCTGGAGATCTTGTATCATTCTGCTCATCTTTGATCATCTGAAAAGTGCTTTTTTCTTTTAAAATTTTCCGGACGATATAGTAACTTTCTCTAAAAATGAAGTTCAACAAAGTTGTAGTCCTCGATCTCCTCTACAACTTTGTAGAACTTCAAAATGGTTGAAAATAATTTTAAAAATGGTCAAAAAGAGGAGAATAAACTGACCCCCATATCGTCGATTCGATCCTCCATAAGCTCATTGCGGATGAGAGCTCGGACGACGAGCTGATCCTGTCGATTGTCCTCCGTCTGCTGCGCTTGATTATTCCCAGAATTTGGGGAATTATTCGTCTGATGCGAGCTGGCATGATGGTTACTCTGCGGGGTTCTTGTCGTACTGGCCGGCCGTTTGAATTCGGGAGGCTATAATTATGTCTGATCTGAGCCAGCTGGGAAAAAAGGAATTTACCCCAACGTCCGGTGTTTGAATCGCGCTGAATCGATTCGACCACAAATCAGACGACTGCCGGATAGGGATGAATCGATCTCCGTGCGTCTTCGTCGGAGTCACATTCGGCGACCGAGTCTGTAATTTATTTCTCTTTGACAAAATGCCGCAATCACTAATCCAAGGCCATCGCTTGCTTCCCATCAACGCTGGAAATGCTACAAAGAAAGAAGGAACTCACCGAGTTGATGACAGCCGGCGAATTGCGCTGGCTAAACAGCCTCCTTTCGTAGTCAGAAGACTGCATCTCAACTGAAAATGGTCAGTTGGAGGAGAGAACAGTCAAATGATAAGAGGAGAAATGATAAGAGAAACAAAAAGAACGATGACTATACGAAAAAGAGATGGGTTCATGACCTGAACCAAGCTGCTAATTGAATGTGATCCTCGGCTGTAAGGTCAAGTCGGAGCGACCTTGGTAGGCCACCAGGTAAATAATAACCGACACGGCTGTGTCACATATCTCAAAAGGGGGTCCGAAAATACCCGGTGGAAGGAAAATCTTTTGGTAAAGAAGGACGTTTTGGAACAAACAAAAACATAGGAGATCACGTGGATCTCACAAGGTGCTCAAGCTGTAATTCTAGCTGAGAACCTTCCTAAAAATGACTCACAATTTGGGGGGATAAAAGCATTTTATGTCGAGGTTTTAGAACCGGAAAGCGCCGGAAAAAATGTTTCATTTCTTTTTTATTCAAAGAAAGGAAACAATGGATCCAAGTTCGAGATGATAAATTGAAGAAAAGACAAACTGTTTGAAAGAGTTTTGAAACAGGAAAAGAGAAGGACAGCCACTTGGCGTAGGGTCTGCTTGCGAGCTTGGCTGACTCAAGAGGGGAAGAGAAAAAGAGTTTTATGGGATTCGAGTACATCAGGAGATTGATTCACTTCAAAATGATGAGAAAGCGGTCAAATTTCTCTCAAAAATGGTAAAAATAACATTTATGTTTTAAATCCTAAGAGAGAATCAGATCATCCAAATATATCGAGAAGAGGAATTCTTATGAGAAAACGTTAGCGATAATTCCTAATAAAGGGAATCGCCTTTTGACTGGTGGCTGAAGATGGAATTTTCTTATCAGAAACGAGGCCTAGTTCCTGAAACTGGAAGCTAGAAAATTTAGATTAATCAACTATTTTTCATTTAAATTTTCGAGGAGAGAAGAGGATGAAAACCCACGTCGTCTAGACGGGTAGAGTGAAGTTGAAAGTAACGAAGAAAAGAAGAAAAAAGCCAACAAAAAGGGAAGAAGAAGACGAAGAAGAGCTCAGCTGGCAGGAATTAGTCATAAAAAGTTGCTCCCAGCTGGTGAAACTCCGAGAAGAAATAATCGATCGAAAACTGATGTTTCACTCACGCGGACTGACGCGAGCGGTCGCGAGGCGGCAGCCACACATGGCTTCAATGATGCGTAAATAAGGAAGCTCTTTGAGTCGTTTATCCAGTTTTTGAAGGAGAGAGAGCAGAGAAAATCAAAAATTCATTGAAATTGAGACTGAGAGAGAAAGAGAGAAGGGAGGGAGAATAAAGGGGCGGAGGAAGGGAAAATTGAAATGGGCGGGACTGATCGCGTTGAAGGTCGTTCAGAGCTGACGAACATCTATCTGAATATTTCCTTCGGATTCCTCCTTGAAGCCATGGAAGCAGCGACATCTGGAGAAATAATAAGAGAATAAAAGAGAGAGCGAGAGGTTGCTGTCCCCGACTGACCGGACCAAGTGCCATTGTCATTTGGCCTGACGGGGTCACCGCAGGTCATCGGGGGCCGACCGCCTCCCCCCACCCGACGATTCGGTTCGTACGATGGCACGAAGCGAAGCACCTGCGGGGAGAGAGAGAGAGAGAGAGACTGTCTATGTGTGCCTGTGTGAGCATTGCGCGACACGGCAGATGGCATTTCGCACAATGCTGTTAACTCATTTCGGGGGGTTTTGAATTTCGAATTTTTAGATGAGACTTCTAGAGGAGATTGAGAAGAATCAAGGAAAATGGCTGGCTCAAGAAACCAGCCATAACTTTTGCTGAATTGGCCGATTAGGCTGAAATTTTAAACTCAAAAATGTCTTCATCTTTATTGTCAACTTCCGAAATTTCAATGAACTTGGCTGCTTCTTGGCTGAGATATGACCCTCACAAGGTAAAATAATTCGATAGCTCAAAAATCAGCCAAAATAATTAGATTTTCCTAGGATTTCTAAGAGCGGAGATCAAAATCTATAGGAATATTTCTCTCAAAAATGATCAAAAGAGAAGGAAGAATTACGGTATTTGCCCACCCTTGATGACCTTGTTTGTGTGCGTTATCCCTTCCCCCTTTCTCTTACCTGTATATGTGTTGCTCATTTCTTATCATTTGCTCCAAATGTTTGATATATCGAATGGCTAGACGGAGAGTGTCGACTTTTGAAATTCGCTTCTCTCTGAAAAAGCGACCTTTCCATTGACCTTTTCATCCCCAAAAAAGTCACCCGAGCCTGGCACCACTGATTGGCATTCAGAAAAAGGAGACTCTTTGAGATTGATCTCCTCTCTCCGCCGGCATCTATCATCTTGGCGGCTGATGGAATGATGAAAAGGATAACCTCTCACTTGGAATATTTCTCGGAAAGGAATTTCAAAAACTGGGTTCGGGAGCGGATAGATAAAATCTGACCCCCTCATTTATACCCATTATCGATGGCCATCTAACCCACCCATACTTACGCAACAAATTGGCTATTGGTTGCGGCCTTTTGACGGTCAATGTTACACTTACTCACAAGGGCACAGTTGACCGGTCGAAATGAGCCACAAAAGGGGGTCAAATGCATTCCAGCTGGTAGAATCGACTCAATCTTGTTTTCAGATGGTTTGTCTTTTTCTTTCTTTAGATCCTGTCTTTCTCTTTCGGAGAAAAAGGAAAGGAGCCTTCTCCAAATTGAGAGAGAATTCAGAATCTAAGAATCTACTGTAATTTGACTTTTTTACGCTCTCAAAGCTGAGGGAGATCTACAAGATTGCTAAATATGGTGGTCTATTAATTTTAACGGGGATTGCTTAATGAAAAAAAACAGGTGTTGCGAAGTTCTTTGGAAGCTCTTTGAAATGATATGAATGAAAAAAAAATTGTCCGTCTAGATTTTTAGGGATTTTCCTAGATTCTTTCGAGAAAGTGGTTTTTCCCCCAAAAATTGTGGAAGAAACCCACCCATCGGCGAGTGGAAGACGCTGTCTGAGCTTCTCGTAGCCCTCGTTGACACAACGAACTCTGTATCTTTCCCTTTCGTTTCTCTTCCACACGGAGGTGCCGTAGGGTCTAAAAACTCAATATTTTCTTCGTAATTACCCCCTCGCATACCCAAGACAATCATCCAGCTGGAATGGCAATGGTACTGCCGCTTCTGGATCGAATGGATCGACGACCTTCTTCTGGTCGTTTTCTTGTCCTAAAATTTAAGACAATTCAATAGGCTGGAAAATGACATCAAATTCAGATGCTTGAGAGAGACAGATTAGTCTTTTGTGACGTCTGTTTATCAGAAAGGCGATTGACGCTTTTTTTGGTAGAGATTTGAGCCACTGAAGCATCTCAAAGTATCATTTCTCAGGGCTATCAACAATAAACTAAAAGCTTTTGCCAGGGAAAATCGAAAAATCCTTCCAGAAGAGCTCTCTTTCTAATTTTTTAGGGACATTCTTCTCAAAAATAAATACAAAACCCTCAACTTTCTCATAACTTTCATTCTGGGTTTTAGAATCTTAAATGTCCTCCAATCTTGCAGAGGAGATCAACGGCTTCAATTTTCTCTCAATCTTCGAAACTTTTAAATGCTGCTTTTCAGGAATTTAGAACTTTCAAAGCCATAAACAATTAGATTTTGTTTTGTCATCAGCACAGCTGGTCTGACGTCTTCTCTCCAAAAAAGTTACTTAACCATTTATCAAATCGGGATAGTCGCAAATCATTTTTGAATTCCTACTGTAAGAATAGAGAATAATTCTACAATCGCTTTCAAATTAAATCTCTTTGTTTCGAAAATTTCAAGAAAATCTCATTCGAAATGAGTTAATTTTCTCGGAATAAATTTTTTTTTTTCTAAAAAAGTCGTCAGCGCCAATTATTGGCTATTATTCGTGTAATCAGCTGGTCTTACGTGCGATTCAAGTAGAAAAGAAAAGCCTACCTCGAGAAGCGACGGGAAGAGCGACGGTGACGGCTTGAGCCGGAATGCTGATCAGAGTCCCACTGTAGATGGGCGTAAAAGCGGGAAGGAAGGACATCTCGAGCTGAGAGAATGATAACCTTTTTTGAGGACAGGTGCTGGCTGTCAGAACTGCGTCAAACAGTCAATCAAATACAGTAATCGGGGGAGGGAGCACAAGCTGTCCAAATAGACTCATCCCAAACATGGCGAAAAGTCCTTTTCGGCCGGCTGGATAGCATTACAATTGTTTATTAGATTTGGATCTTTTGCGGCTCGGGATAAGGCTCTCGCCAGCTGATACTGTAGCATTAGAGTCCTCCTCTTTTTCCAAAGTTTTGCAGTCTTGTAGAGGAGATCAAGGACTTTCATTTTTGTAGAACATTGAAAATCATAAAAACCGGTGCAAAAAGCCTTTCCTTTCGAAATACATATTATTTATTATGCTCTGTTGATGATTTGTAGAATTGGGTCGGGATTGATTCCACCTAATCGCCGACAACTTTCGGGCAATTGGTCATCTCTTCCTGTAACGGCATGCCAATCGGCTACATCGGTTGCGTGCCATTCGACGAAAGTCTTTAAGAGACTAATGGTGGCTGTAGCCTTGGCTCGGGGACAAACCTGACATTTTTCTTTTTTGTAAAAACGGGAAAAAACCTCTAAAATGACTGGTTCCATGCACTGCATGTAACAGCTCTGGAAGCAGCATAAGTCGTCTAATTCGACTTCGTAAGCGTCGAGAGAATTTGTTGAGAAAAATAGTTGCGATAATTTGCTCTTGTTTTTGATCTTTTCATGACACTGCTGGTCGCATTTGAGGAAGGTGATCGGCTCGGCATCAGCCAGGCAGGGACGTGCCTCGGAGAATTGTGTCCGCTTGAAATTGCAGACAAAGTTTGAAGGAGAGAAGACGGTATCAGCCGACTGCAAAACTCGACTCGTTTACGGTAGCCCCCTCCTCACCAAGTCGCCGCACTCAGTCTGGTAGCAGCGAGTCCTTTGTTCGCCCAATTTGCAATAAAGGAGATAACTGCTGTGTTGGAGGACAAGTGGATGGAAGGGAAAATCATAGAAGTCAGCCAGACTCATGTTCAAACTGTACTCGAAGTCGTGGCGGTGCTTGTCGTTGCATTTCTGGAATCCTTCGTCACTTGGTGTTGGAATGGAAAACACCTGATAGCAATCGGTGTCGGTTCCATTACCATCAGCTACATACATAAAATCTCTTTTTGTTCGAAGATGGACTGAATTTGAAATAGGGAAGAGCAGACAAACCGAGAAGATGCCTCCTATCCTTAGAATCATTCTGAAAATCATCTCTTTTAGGATAGGGAATGGAAAAAAGAGAATTGGGTCCTTTTTCCCAGATTTTTGCTTTTTATTTCCCCCCTTGGGGGTGGGCCGTTCCCGGTTTTAGTGCAACACCGGGTCGACCCATGAAATGGAGCTAGCAAGCCAGCTACCACTTCTGGTCTCAAAAATCGGTTAACCTTGTATACCAGAATACTGGTATTATCGAAGGTTAATTCGATAAGAACGATTACTACACTTTGATCTTAGCCATTAGGCCGAGAAGCGATAATTTTTGGTGGGCAAGCACTTGGGTCACTTGCCTCCTATGCCGAATTGATACGGGTGCCACCTAGGAATAAGGGAATGTGCGTCGGACTGATGAATGCGAAAAGAATTTAATGCGTTTTTCTTGGATGAATAATTTCGATTTTTTAGCGGAAGAGAGAAACTTTCTAGGAATTTTAGCTGAAGAATCTCATAGAAAGAAGTCTCGAAAATTTGGAAAAATGTGGGCTATTACAATATCTCAAATTGATCGAATCTGTCCTTGATTTTGGCCCGGAGAATAGCTGTTTTGGAAGACGGAAAATTAAAGAAGAATAAAAGGAGAGAAAGAGGAATCTCGGAGGGCTGTTGCATGTCTCAACGAGATGACGTCACAGCCCAGGAGACACTCCATCCAGTTCATCCCGAACCGAGAACCCGTCCCCACCCAAGCCATAATTCGTGTCAAATCTTTTATTATATAAAATCTCTCTGAGCAAGGTTAATCGAAGACACAGAAATACCCGAATGGAATGTGAAGGCAGCGAAAAGGAAGAAAGGTAGGAGGAAAGCACCGAAGAGTTGTTAGAGCAAGCCATTGAAGAGCAAATCTTCCGACAGTTGGTCGAAAGGGACTATTTTGAAGAGACGCATCACCTGTAAGAGGGCTTTCAGAGGCTCTGCGAAAATGATCAAACCTGGTAAGATTCAAGCATTGCCGAGGCAGCTGTCGTCACTCCAGAAATCATCAGTATTAAGTTTCCGAATCGTTCTAAACCGTTTGTTTGAATAATCTAGCAATTTAAGGTTGAATCGACCCAGGAAAGTGAGAAAAATCTCAGTAAGTTCCCTATGTTCTCCTCCACTAAAAAGGAGAGGCAAATCTTCGTGAAAATAGTCAAAAATTGTCGAGTTTTTTTTTGGATGAAAAGTGACGAAAATCCAAGCGAGCAGCAGTTGCCTTCTGCTCAACTAGGAATGGTCAGTTGATTCTTTGCTCCAATCGAAGCTCTCTTTCAGTCTCAATCGTTCAGCCAATACGACTTCCCCACGCTGACGAATCAGCTGCGTCTGCTGCAATTGGGCTGTCTGATCGTGGAGATGATTCTGGTTCATTCGGTCTCTGGAACCCTTTCTGGGATGACCTTCCTCATCTATTCACTCCTCGTCATGATCACCTTGGCCCAAATCACTGGACGCTGGTTCTACAACATCGACGGACGCTACGATATCCGCCAGCTGGTCAATGAGCCCGAGGTGAAGAGCAAACTGCCCTATATGACGGCCGTTTTCTCGCCTCTTATCATGGGCCTCCTCTGTTACAAGTTCGTCGTTTTGGCCGAAGGTGGAGTCGCCGCCGGTCTCTTCAGCTACCTCGCCATCACTCAATTCGCCGCTGCCGCCCTGCTCACCAGCCTCGAGATCTTCGAAGTCTTCATCAAGTCTAACTAGGCCATCGAATAAATTCGTAAGATTCGCAGACTTGCTGGATCCCCTTTTTTCTTCCCTTCAAAATTCACCTGCATAATCCTTGAATGCGATGGTTTCGTAGAAGGCAAAAAGAGCTTGGACGACGTGATCTCTGAATAAAGAGACGGTCTTCCTCGTGCTTTCAGTCACATAGGTACAGTCTAGAAGATGCTGTTTTTCCTCCGAAGATCAAACCTGAGTTGTCTCTGCAATTGAAAAGCATAATAATCTTAAGGACGACAATCTCCTGAGGCATTAGCTTCATCCGCCTTAAAGGAGTCGCCACCTCGTCGATGCAGATCTCCGTCATCTGCTGGTATAATTTCTCTTGTCGCCAGCGTCTATCGGCAGAAATTGAGAACTTTGTCTCCTCTTGGAGACGCTCGACATTTCGAGGCATACAAGTCCCATTTGATATCAGCCAGACGTCTTTTGAGGTTGATGTGGCCGTGAAATAGCCGTGTTCCAGGATCAGATTCAATACGGCGAATCTCTGGAAATTTTCTTTATTCCATCTTTTTTATTCTTCCTTACCTTTATGAGGACAACTCTATCGTCAGGATGGATTGAGGAAAAGACTGGAAGTGATCGAAACCATTGGGTCATCATCAAGAGCTCGATTTGAGTCACATTTGTTATGTCGACAGCCAGAGTAATCATCATTTCGTAATTCGAATCCAGATTTCTCTCCGGCTTTCCGTTTAATCGATCAGCAAGATTTAATGCTTCTTGTTTCGACCTAACCAACTCAAATTTCTTTGATCTGAAAATCTCTCTTCCTTTTCTTTTGCGGTAAACATACCGAATTTGTTCATCGATGACTGTGAGACGCTCGATTAGAGTGACGAGATTTTTGTTTTGAAACGACGAGGTCGACGGCTGCTCAGGAGGGGATGGAGGAGCTTTCGGCTTATTTATCCGCCGACATCCGATCAGATCTCTCCTCGGCTGGAGGGCTGAATATCTCTTTTCTCCGAGCACCTAACACGAACTAACCCTCCTTGCTCATCCCCGTGTCTAGACACTTTTTGTACCGACACGCGCGACAAGCCTTCCTTGCGTTTTGAGAGGTATCGCAAGGAATCTCCCTCTTGCAGATGACATCTTGTCGTTGGACTACAGCTCTGCGGAAGAATGTCTTGCATCCCAAACAAGCCACAACTCCATAGTGTCGGCCGGTTGAAATCTCACCGCAAATCAAACAGGAGCCGATTATTCCTGGAACAAAGTTTGTTAGAAAATTCCTCGACCCAAAAGGACGGAGAGTCCCTCCGACTGTACGACTGTTTTGGCAAACAAAAAATTGTTTTGACTCGTGTTTCGCCCTATGATACTTGTCGATTAAAGAGATAAGCGGCACGTGGTTCGAGGACTACAAAACTGATAAACAGGCCAGCACAATTTGAATGCCGATATCTGTCTAGAGCACGGAAACCCAATCAAAACGAATTGATTCCTCCACCAGGGGAGGAGGGTACTTTCGACATAAAGTTACAGTTTCCACAAAACAGACTGGTAAACAATTTGGCTGGATTCTATTTCTTTCGATTAGGAAACAAATCTTTTTTAAATATTCGCGTGATATTTCTCATGAGAAGTTCATTGGTTTATCCTCCTTGAGATCTCGTGAGGAGTTCTCTCTCTGCAAACCGAGCTGATCTTTGGTTTCTCCTCTCATAGAGAAAAAATGAAGCTGGTGGTTGTCCTCTGAGTTCTCTTTTCTCGGCTCCGAGAACACAAAGGACGATCGTGGTGGATGCGAATGTTCTCTGAGTTGACGACACGCCCCACCTTTTACTTTTCCTATGTCCTCTCCTTTCAGCAACGGCTTTAGAATTTCTCCCATTTTCTCTCTGAAAATTATTATTTTTATTGTTGAATGGATGAATGAATAGGCTGGAAGAAGAAGAAGAGGCGAATAATCGGATTGGAGGAAGGAACTAATGAAAAGAGAAGCAAAGGCTATTGGGCCAATGACCTCCGCTGATACGAAAAGAATCACTGTTCAGGAAGGTATCTTTGAATTTTGATCTATTTTTAGGAATTGAATTTTATTCCCCTTAAAAACCGCTTTCAATCACCCTGGCAACGATTGAGTAACTAATTGTAATTTAATGGTCTTTTGCTCAGCTTGTTAGCCAATAAAAAGCACAGTAATACCGTGCTAAATCATTCCCTTTTTTTCTTTTAAAATTAGCTATAAAAGTAGGATTTTTTTCAAGAAATATTCAGTTAACATTTTTTTGTATAAAGTCATCCATTCGAAGACGGTTATCGCATTCAATTATCGACAACCCTAGAACCCTTTATTATCCCTCCTCGTTGCCTATATTTACCTTTCTTTCGGCAATTTCCTGCTTCCTTTGAGGGTGCTTGAAGAATGACTAATTAGAGTCACACGGGGCAATCAAGTTGCAAGCTTTTGCAAGAAAATTGCGATTCCCTCGTCTAATTTACCAAAATAAAAGGCCGACCTCTCTCGAATTCTGATATCATTCCTCTGCTTATCTAGACCTTAAAAAGGAAGACTTGTTTGATCACGATACTTATAAAATCGAAATCATAGAGACAGTTAGTGTGACATCTCATCTTCGGGGGTCAATTCGCTTTCTCGCTTCTTCCCTGTAAGTTTCGAGAAAAAATGAAGCTCTTTCATTTTGTAAGAAACTCTCCAAAAATGTTGCCATTTCAGCGAATTAATTGCACTCTTTGTAGCCAATATAAGCTGCAAAATAAGACTTGGAATCCCAGGATCCAAGGAATTTCTCAAAAGGAAGATGGTTTTCTCTCAAAAGATACGATTATTTTGGAGTTTGATTGCCTCTTCTAAGACTTCATCCCTTTTCCCAGACCTCTTTGGGCTTTTACAAATGAGAGGAATCTCTTTTATCTTACAATTCTAGGTTTCCCCCGAAAAAAAAGGAGTTGGATTAGTCGGAGAAATGTGACCTTCCCTCGTTTTTCGGAGGTCAAACGGTTCTCTCGGCGCCTCTCTAGGGCTTCGAAATGAGCTGCCCAGGGGGCGGAGGCTTACGGTATCCGAGAATAGTCGTCTAGAGGCTGCAGAGAATGATGATGGTGGCCGTTCTTTGTAGTAGAAGCGGGGGGAGAGAGAATAGTGGAGAGAGGCTCAGCGAGCGATCGGAGAGAGTCCCCTCCCCAACTCTGCGTCTCTTTTTCAGCACAGCAAGACCCGTTGTCTGTCTCTCGTAATCACGTGGAACACGAGGCCGACTCTCTCTCTCGCTCTCTCCAACTTCGCTCTTGGAAAGAACGTGGGAAACTGGGAGAGAATGAGAGAACCCTCTCTCTCACTCTTATCAAAAGAAGACGACACCAAGATATTTTTTGGCTGGTTGGCGACCCCGAGGGCGCATAAAACAACCGCCATTACACCCTCAAATTCATTTGACTTTCCTTTCTCTTTTCTTCTACAAAATAAAATTTGTAGACTCAAAGAGCTCTGGTCTATGATTTTCGACCAGAACAGGAATCTAAACTATCGCTTGTAAACATATGACGAATTGATTTTTTTGCTTGTACTTTATTGAGACCTTTTTTGAGAATTTCTTCATATTTTTTTAAAGAAAATCCAACACTAGTTGAATTTAAAAAAAAACGATTTTTCTTGAATAAAAAATGCTGGGAAGTGGAGAAAAGCTTCTGAGTCGAAAGTTTCAAATAAGAGAGAAAAAGTTAATTGCTTATCAACCGGAAAAATAATATAAAAGTGCCTTGAAATAAAATAGAAAAGATCCAAACTACAGAGAAAGAACCTCGAAGGAAAAAGGATAGCTTTTATTCTCTTATCTTTCAATTGGGGGATATTACAGTGAAAAAATCAAAAACTATAGCAATCGAGTGAATATTTGTTTAATCATGGAAATTTTTCTGATAGAAAATTTTTTAAAAATTGTTCTTAAAAAGGGTTTTGGAAGTTGTTAGCTAATCTAAAAGAACATTAAAAAAAGAAAACAACACCAAAGCCTTCTACTTTGATTGAAGATTCTTTTTGTTAGATAGATTCTGCGAGCTCTTCTCGAAAAACCTACAGTATCTAATGGCTTGGAGCAGAGATGTTGGGACAAAAAACTTCGATTAATTGCTTTTATACAAATCTTAATAATTATATTTGTAGAGAAATTGGAATATAAATTAGGTCAATGAAGCATTGGGGAAATTCATTTAGAAAGATAGTCTCTTCGGACAATTTGTCCTCCTGAATAACAAGAGTGAGACAAAAGTCTAATGACTAGCCGTCTGGGCTTTTTGTGACTAGCTGTGAGGTGACAAGGCAGCTGAAAGAATCTGTACAAATGGCTTGCAACAAGAAGTCTGGGAATATAGAAAGAGTGCTGCTCCCACTGAAAATTTATGCCAAAATTATACTTTTCGACCAGTTCTGAAACAAAATAGCAGAATAATAGAGTAATTTCTAACTAAGTTTGGATCGGATAAATGGTATTTTTTGATAGAAGGCTGGGGGAAAAGAAGCACCAAGCTGTGAACCGACTAATTGTGGTCCCTTTTGTTGTCGTCTTGATGCATTTTTTACAAAGTTCAAACAATTTATTAAGCTGGGGAGGAAGTAATGACAGAAAAATGGCAGCAGAAACCAATAAATTGCATATTTTCCGTGGCTGAAAATAGACCAAAGAAATTTCTTTTCGGCATCAATCGACCATATCAAACGAGGAGAGATTTCTTGTCGTGAAAGAGAATGCGTAACAATTTCGAGATTCTTTTATGTTTTGTGCTCCAAGTAAAACTAGGAAAAAAATTTAAAATATATTGGTTCCAAAATAAACAATAAGCCGTTTTTTTCTTTTGAAGAAAGAAGAAGAACTCCTAGCTAAATCGCAATAGAAAAATTGATTTATTTTCCACTTTATCCAAGCCAATAGGCGAAAAATTTAGACTTTCAAAGCCAGCTCTCCACTCCATTTCTTCAGATAAATCGATGCCAATCTCCCCATCCTTCGTTTAAAATTTTTTAAAAAGGGGTCCTCCACGGAATTATCCAAAATGTTTTAAATTTTATTTTAAAAGTTTTCCGAAAAATTGGAAGAGATAAGCAGAGCATTCTACAATTATGGCCTGAAGTGTTTACAACTCCTCAAGAATGGTAGTTACCGTCAACTCAAAAATGCACTCTCTCCAAATCCATTTTATAGAACGTGTTTTTTGAACTGGCAGAAAATGATGGAGATTATCTGGGAATTTTGTAAAATTATTTTAGCTTCTGTTGTTTAAAAAAATTGAATTCAAATTGGCAAAAGACAGCCCTCTCTCTCTCTCAAGTGTTGTGACCATAATCATTCCAAGATCTTATCAACTGGTGGGCCATTCGATAACCCTCTCTCGACAGAATTCTTTCCTCTTTTCTGCTACCTTTTGATCCAAAAAGGTTATAGACGAAATCTGGCCTTGTTGGAAGTTCTCCGAGAGGAAATTACTTTCTCGAATTCATCCGGGTTATTTTCTGACGGGAGATCCCCCTCTAACTCTCTCGCGCGCCTTTCTCCACTGAAGAGAAGTTCAAGGACAAGACGAGACAACGAGTTTCTTCCTTTAAATTGATTTCCAAACATTTTGTTTATCCTTTTTGGAGACCGTTAAAAGCGGCAGAAAAGAGAGAATTACAGAAAATGTTGCTGTTTTTTCTGCTTGGATTGGTTCTAATCTCAGAGTCGGCCAAAGTCCTCTTCTCGCCGTCGACTCTCATCCCTGTACACAGTTACACGATGGGTCATTTGGCCAACGAACTCGCCAGCCGAGGCCATCAGGTCACCTGGCTCGAGTATGGCCACATTCAGGTCAGTCACCCTTCTTTTAAATAAATTTCTCTGTGAGATTGGCTTCAGAAATATTACAACTACTCCAATATGTCGAGCATCTTATGATTTCTTTAATCTCTATTTCGAATTCTGGCCAAAACAAAAAGAAAAACTTTTAAGCTGGCAACAAAATTGAGTTCTGGAAGCCAATCAAAGAGCTTCAAACTAAAAAGAGAATCTTTAGAATTTTGATCGAAGGGATCTATCAAAGTTTTGATCTACTTCTGAGGACAGAGACATTAATATCAATTTCATGGTATCTTTTTATTTTGAATTCTGGCCAAAACATTAAATCAAATAATCCAAAGCGTTCGATCGAAATCTGATTTGTTTCGCGTTTTCCTTATAAACTCCATTCAGATTTTGATTAGCTGTACCCATATCAGACAACGGCTGACTCACACATTGAGGCTTAAATTATAATTTGTTTTACTGATCATTTTTATGGAGAAAAAGGTCTTATGAAGTTATTATTTTAATAACTTGTTTTTGACTAAAATTCAAAAAATCTGCAAACTTTTTTTGAATGAGAAGACTCTATTTATTCATAAAATGTTTTTTTTAATGAGGAAAGATCTTCAAGACAAATAATCAAATTTGCTTCAGTTTTCCCTTATAAATTCCATTCAAATCCAGCTAGGCTGGACCATCTAGATTATATTTTGAGAATAAACATCGGTATTTGTGAGTTATTCCTTAGGGAAATCATTTCTGATAGGCGTTGCAGATTTCCCGTTTCTTGCAAAATTCCTCGACCTTGAAATCCACTTCATTTTTTGATCCCAACTGAATTACAAAACTGACCAAAAGTCGACCCGAATCACTCCAAAAATTAGATGTTTTTCAGTCGAAAACAATTCTCCACAAATCAGTGACGAGGAGATTCCTTCCAGCTCATTTTGATAACTACCATCTGGCGGATCTTTATTTCCACAAGAATCATTCAATCCACGAATTGGTTGGTTTATTTCCATCCATTTCTTCTAAAGCAATCTCTCTCTCTTTCTCAGCTTTGGGAAGACGATTTTCATTGGCCGAATGAGCAAACGACAGGATGGATTGCTGGCACGAGGCTCTGCGACAAGATGCTCCAACGGCACAAAAAGACATTCAACGAGCTCGTCCATGAGTACTTCGATACAGTAATCGTCGATGATCTATACAACCCGTGCGGCCTCCTGCTGGCTGGATTGAAGCATTCCGTCTTTATTTATTGGAGTATGACCGGGCTGAGACCTGAATCCGCCTGGGCTAATCAGAGTCCTCATCCGCCAAGCTATCTTCCAACTCCTGGGACAAAGTTCGTTTTCTCTTTTTTTCCTCTAAATATTAGCGTAAATTGATCTTCGACTAGGCAGAAAATTAAGTGAAATATAACCAATTAGATCAGCTAAAACTCATGCTTGTAATATAGATTGACTGAGGATTTGAACCTCCTGGAGAGATCTTACAATATGGTTGCTTATCTGCGCGAACTCTATGTCCATCAGCATGTCGTTCATAACAGAATTAATGCCGTCTTCCAGGTAGACCTCTCCTCTTATTTTGGCCGTCATATATATTTTTTTAGAAACATTACCCGGGAGTGGCTTCGGTCTTTGATTTAGAACGAAATGCCTCTTTGAATTTTGTGAATACTCCTCCGATTTATGACTTCGCTCGGCCGTTTATGCCCAGAGTCAATTTTGTTGGGGGATTGCATTGTCATAATGCTACCCAACTCCCTTCGGTAGGGAGTTATAGCTATTGTTGGAAATTCTTTTAGGAATTAGAGAGATTCGTCCAAGGAGCAGATGAGGAGCATGGATTTGTTGTTATTTCCAGTGGAAACACCGCCCAATGGGAATATTCTCCTATCAGCATTAGGGTAAGCCAAATTGTAGCAGAAAAGATTGAATCCCAGGAATCATTCATAAATGCTATGAAAGCCCATCCAAAGACGAGATTCATCTGGCAGAACAACGGAGCCCACGTTGAGGATATTCCTAACCTTTTTATTGACAATTGGCTTCCGCTTCAAGATCTTCTTGGTGAGGGCTGGAAGGAATTTAAAAAATAGATAACTCTATAGGCCACAAAAAATGCAAAGCTCACATTTCTCATGGAGGATTGAACAGTCTGATTGAGTCCGTCTGGCATGGAGTACCCGTCATCGGATTTCCACTGACTCTCAGAGGTTTTTTTTCCCATAAAATACCACATTTCCTCCAATAGAAGCCTCCCATTTTTTGAAAATTTTCCACTTTTGCTTGCATAATCTTCAATGTTCTACAAAGTTGTAGATCTTGATTTCCTCTACAACTTTGTAGAACGTGATTCGTCAAGAAAACTGTAATGAAATCCAAAAAATTGGGATTTTCTATTTTTCAAGGGTTACTGTAGCCCAAAGTCACCCAATTTCCACTTGTATATTTTTTTGCCAAACTGAAAGACTTCCAGGATACGATAATCTCCTCCGTTTGACTCATCGAGGAGTCGGCTTAATGGTCACAAAGTATAATCTAACATCGGAATCATTGACGAATGCTTTGACTGAAATTCGAAAAGAAAAATACAAAGAGGAGATGCTAGTCTTCCAGGATATGGTCCGAGATGTACCGTATACCGAGCTGAATCATGCCGCCTTCTGGGTGGAATTCATTGAACGTCATCATGAGGTATCTCTTTTGAACTATCCAACCAGACGCAATCGTATTCAGATCCCACATGCGCGATCGGGAGCCGATAAATTGAATGTTCTACAGTACTTTTTGGTAGATGTTATAGGATTTATGATCTCCATTTTGGCCATTTCTATAGCTATCTTTGTTGTTGTTTTGAAAGCTATTTTCCGTCTAATTTTGGCTACATTCCGTCTTGTTTTTGGCTCAAAAACACAGAAGCCAATCGTAGTCACGAAGGCCAAAAAGAGAAACTAACGGGTCAATAAACGGTTATCTCTAATTTGAAGCAAAATTGATACTTACTACAAATCAAATTCTCTATTATAAGAGTTGCCCAAAACAAAATCAGCGATTACATCTCTGCCGAGCATTGTTAATAATTGGTCCCTCAAAATCAGATGGAGAGTCTGTCCGGCTGGTCATACACAGCTGGATACTATTGTTTTTAGGTTCTGGCGCGTAAGTCATTTGAGCTGTGTTTACTGCATCGGGACGACACTTCAAATTATGACAATACTTTTTAAGACGAGAGAGGAGGCGTCCGTCCAAAGGGGGCTAAACTTCTCACACAGATTGCCAGACAGATGGAGGATTAATGGCTAGCCCCGTTCCTCAACTGTCTGTCAAAAGTATTAAGCTCGATCCCCTTCTTAGTTTCTTTTTTAGCAATATTCTGTCCAGAGAAATAGAATCTTCGCTCTCCTTTTTTCTTTCCATTTTTATTTAGAAAAAAAAAACATTTCCATTTCCTTGTGCGTGTGCCTATTAGACTTGGCTCCTCCTTGTGTCTGCATCCTCTAGCGACAGACCAACAGGGGGACAAAAATTAAAACTTTCATAATGAATCTTTTGGCCTAGCGATGACAATAAACACTAACTCTGCACGAAGCGGTAAAATAAGTCTCAGAACTTTGAAAAAAGTTTATTCAAAAAAAGAATGTTTCGAAGAACATTCTTTTTTGAAGTCTCGCTTTACTTTTGATATCATGATGAGCCCGATTTGCTCTCGAAAGACAAAGTAGGGAGGGCTATCTAGTAATAGTTTCCTCATTTTTTCCAGGAGTCTGCCCTCTTCTCACCACCTCTTGCACATTGGTGGATATGACACTGGCTCCCAGCGCCAGAGGAAGGAAAGGGGACCTAAAAATAAGACGGAACGAAGTAAAAATAACAGAGGTAAAGAATAAAAATATAAATATTCAAACTCGCTTATCCCTTATCCTTTACAGATCAGAACTCTGCTGTCTCAATTTCGAAAACATTGCATTTCCTGCCAAAGATTATCAAAGTTTTGTCTTCGGCGGAGAATTTTCCTCTAATTTTTTTAGTCAAAAATGATCAGAGAAAGATCAGAAGATGATCCGAGAGAGACGAGGAAGAGATACGAGTCTGCCTTCAAGTGTCCTCCGTTTTTGCAGTAGCCATTGAATGAGCCAAGTTGAGCGACACTTTCTCTTTTGCAGACTCACTTTCTCTCAAAAATGTTCCGTTCTTACACCTTTTTGCGATTAATCCAGCCGGTGGCACAGGTTCGCAAAGCCGGGCTGCCGAGATAGAGATCTGGGGAATGCACGCTCGGAAGCCGATTGCACCTTCGCGGTTATTAACGGCGCTAACATTTGCTGGCTACAGGGTTCCTTTTTTCAATCTGATTACCGTAGAAGGCTCTCCAAGCTTCTTCCCAGTCTTTTTTAAAATAAGTATTTGGCCCAATATTTCTCCCCTTCCTCCCTACTGGAGATTTCAAAGAGGGCAGTTCTTTTTAACGGCTTGTATCGGGGTGGAAAGTTGGCTAATGATCCAGATGCTGAGTACTCGGCCGCCTCCAAGCCCTGGCTGGTTGTGTGAAGAAGTCCCTTCCGGGCTTTGTTCCGAGTCGCATCTCGGAGTCAGTCAGTCAATATTTGTTATTCGTTCACACGCTCTATTTCCGATTCCATTTCAGCTTCCTTCTCTTAGCTAGTTTCGAGAAGAGAGAGAGGGGGAGAGTATACGCTTCCTAATGGAATATGTCCTGGGTCAGCCTCATTTAGAGACATTAGCAACTCCCTCCGAGAGTCCTACTTGCTTCATTGGCTCTCAATGGGTTTCTCCTCTCTCTGTTAGAGTAAAATGGTCGAGCATGGTAAAATAAATGAATTACTTTTATTTATTTTTTGCTTTTGAGCTTTGCCCATAACAAAAAAATTGTTCAGAAATCAATCAAAGAATTAGACTTCAAACTAAAAAGTGAATCTTTAGAATTTTGATCGGAGGGACCTACCAAAGTTTTGATCTACTTCTGAGGACAGAGACATTAATATCAATTTCATGGTATCTTTTTATTTTGAATTCTGGCCAAAACATTAAATCAAATAATCCAAAGCGTTCGATCGAAATCTGATTTGTTTCGCGTTTTCCTTATAAACTCCATTCAGATTTTGATTAGCTGTACCCATATCAGACAACGGCTGACTCACACATTGAGGCTTAAATTATAATTTGTTTTACTGATCATTTTTATGGAGAAAAAGGTCTTATGAAGTTATTATTTTAATAACTTGTTTTTGACTAAAATTCAAAAAATCTGCAAACTTTTTTTGAATGAGAAGACTCTATTTATTCATAAAATGTTTTTTTTAATGAGGAAAGATCTTCAAGACAAATAATCAAATTTGCTTCAGTTTTCCCTTATAAATTCCATTCAAATCCAGCTAGGCTGGACCATCTAGATTATATTTTGAGAATAAACATCGGTATTTGCGAGTTATTCCTTTTGTGAGTTTTCCATAATCAATCCGGGGGCCAATAAATAGATCAGCAGGGGTCCATCGTTTCCGCCTGTCTCTCTCTCTTTCTCTCTAACAGACGAAATGCCCGTCATTTGTCAAGGAGTTCTAATCACCATCAGAGAGTGAGAGGGGAGGGCGTTCCCCCGGCTTCCTCTCTAATTGCCAGGAATGTCACTTTTTCTCTTGATCTGTATAACGGCCTCCTTGGTTGCGCAACAAGCCAGCCAGGAACCGGCCGTTTTGACTCATCGAGAACTGGCTAGGAGTTCGCTTATCCCCATATCGAGAGCCTCTCACTTTCCTCTTGGCCTTCTCCCCTTCAAGGTTTCTTTCTCTCCCAGAGCTGCTGTAGCCGCTGTCGTGTCGGCTCTCGTCGAGAGAAGAGCCATTTAGGGCAATCCCGACTGGGCACAAAGGAACAAGCGTAAATTATTCTCTCTCTGAGGCTCTAACACACACAACATCGCCCGCCCCTGATGACCAGCCAGTGACACTTTGCGCGGAAGAGAGACGAAAGCATTGTGTTCTTTTGTCGGCCACTTTCCCGTGTGCCATCACACAAGCAGCATTTTGTCGGGATTTCTCCCTCTCTCTTTCTCTCAATGTCTTCAATTTCACGCACAATTGGGCTCCTTTTTCTGAGGGAGCTCTCGCTGATTCCCAGGCTCCAAAAAAACTCACTTCTTTTCACTTTCTGAGGACTCCCCAGGCGGCTATTTGGATCCAAATCTGACCTCTTTTTGATTCTCTTATTAAATTATTTATCTCCTACTTCCCTTAATTGTTGAAAAACTAGAGAATTCCCTTAAAAGAGTTTTTTGATCCAGCTTCAATTTTTTTTATCTCGCATAATTCTCGATTTTTAGGCAATTATGAATAGGGTTCGTATCTTTTAATGTTCTGCAAAGTTGATCCAGTTCCTTTATTAATATGATATTTTACTTCAATTTCAATGTTGAATAAATTTAGTCTCGAGATTTTTTCCCACAGCCGCGTTCCCAAAGCACCTGTCGCTCTGTCATTTTCCAGCAGAAAGGTTCAATTCACTCTCTCTTCTTCAAAACGGCTAAATAATTCAGCGCTGGTTCGCTCCTCCTCGCCAGTTTCTAAAATTTTCCGCCCAATCGCACTCGATTCGCCATCTATCATCTATCCTGGAGAGAGAGTAGCCCCCGAGAGTGGTTTGGGCCATTTGTTTACCCGTCGCAATTATGTAAATTTTGCTAGAGAGCTTCTTCATTATATCTTTACGGCGGCATCTCTCTTTCCTTCTTTGGCGGTTTCTCTATGATTACTTCTTTCTTCTTTCAGAGGATAGCGACGTCCGCCGTACCCGATGGTGGCCGTTTGGTCCACCGTCATAACTGATCTCCATTTGTTGTTATTTCTCCTTTTGGCTGTCTGCTCTGCTGATCAGGAGGAATCAGAAAATGCTGTCGTCGGAGAGCCTTTCGTCGAGTGAGTCTACCAGTTTGTTTTGTCCGGTGGGCGGGCGGCAATTACCAAATGACACAGACCATCCCTCGGAGTAACATGAACCCACTGGCTTTTGTCCTCGCCGATTCGGAGGGATACATAAAAGCAGAATCAATCTGTCAAAATAGATAATTTACCGCAAATCCTACGGAAAAATAGGGACAATTGCGCTAAAAGTTGGACCTCTCTCGCTAGAAAAAATTGCCGTACCTTTTCGTTAATTTCGTTAGGTTTTTTGCTTCGATTTTAACTTAAAATTAACTATCAGTCTGAACCAGCTTCTGATAAAAATGAGATGAAATTAATTTCTCCATTTTCATTCAATTCTTCTCTCTAAAATATCAAACGTCTCTGTCTTTTTTTGAGAGATTTCTTCTAAAAATCTTTCTGAACAGCCAATGCCATCGGTCAAAGGAAGACACAAATCAGCTTGGAATCAATTGGCTCACGTGTTATCTGGCCAGTCATAAATCTCATTGTAAGAACCGGCAGTCGGCTCGTCACAATATCCAAGGTGGCGACTGGTTGCGCCCGGGGGGAAATAACTGCTGATCAAAGAGGCTTCCTTCTCCTTTTTTGGCTGCCATGGATTGAACGATTAGAGGAGGAGGGCTGATGACTAATGTTTAGGGGACAGGAAATTGCGCGACCTTCTCTCTGAGAAATCAGCTCTTCGATCTCTTCGGGAAATTGCGAGGGATTTTCCAACGAAAATTCTTTAAGTTTCTGCAAGTCCAAGAGATTATTTGTGAAGCCTCCTGTGTACTTTTGCATTTTCTCTCTCGCACCCCACATGAGCCTGGGAAAGTATCAGTCGGTTGGAAGCCGTTCTCACATTGTGATTGAATTTTCTACGCGACGAAGAGGAACCAGACTCATTCTCCTCGTCTCTAATGTGTCAGTGATATGGCTGGCCTAGTAAAGGCCGAGGCCCATAAAACTGAGCTTGAGAGATGTTTTTCTACGAGGAGAAGACTCGTTCCACTTGGATTATCCCTCCGGAGAGAGAGAGAGAGAGGGAAAACTAGGAATTATCGGAGAGAAAGAGAGTTATCGAAACTGACAGTTGAAAAGTAGCTGATGGAGTGAAATAACTTTAAAAATAATATTTTATTGATGAAAAAAAGCTGAATACTTTGGTCTCTGAATTCTGAGGAAAGTATTTGCTTCATTTTCTTCTTAAAATTCTATTGAAATGATAATTTTCAGTTTGCTTCTAAATTTATGGTCGATTCTATCTATTTTAAATACAAATTTCTAGCTGTTCGGCCGATGCGATCTACGTGAAATTCAAGACAAATTCGACATTTGCCGGCCACGTTTCGGTCAAATTCACTCCCAGTCGATTCTGCTATCAAACGCTCGTCACAAATAATCAAATTGAGCTTCTCATTCCACACGAAGAATGCGCCATCGCCAGAAAAAGGTTATTAGTTTCTTTGCTGATTTCAGTCAATTTTTTCAGAACCTTCAATCCCTCTGGCCTACATTTGGAAGCAATAGTCTCCGTCTCTTTTCATCCAGACTTCACCACAGCAGCTGATCGCCTCTTTCATATAAATTGCTATCATCAGAAGGGAAAAGATGGAAAAGAAGTTCGATCTCCTGTTGCTCCTCCAGAAGGTTTGAGACCTTCTTTTTCTCAAAAATGCTGCTCAGAAATTAAACAAGGACCCAGCTGTGATTATGGCATTTTTGAGAGTCGAGGTGGTCCTTTAGCTGGGATGGTCGCCCTTGGTCAACCCGTTTACCATGAGTGGAAATGCCAACATCTTCAGGTTTGACTTCTCCTTTCCCCATAAAACGAAGACAAATTGTAGAATTTATGCCTTTTTGTTCGAGATTGCGAGCTGATCGCTGGAGAGACGAGACACAATATAATTGATTCAGTCGGATGTTCAAAAGACGCCTCTCTCCTTCCTCAGCTGGTCTATTCCAACCAGGTTCGTATAGGTTGAATCTCGGCTAATTCGTCGTCGCTTTGATCGCTAAAAGGAGCGCCGATTAAATTCTCGCCGGAAGAGGCAGAGAGGAGGGGGACTCTATCAGATCCAGTCGAGGCTGGCAACTCATTTCTGGAGTAATGTCACATTTGATTTGCATAGACTCACTGTGCTGCGCGGAATGGATGGAAATGGCTCATTAGCATCGGGTCGTTAGGAGATTGCCACCAGGATATCTCCCTTTCCGATTGTTTAATATTCCAACAAGGGGATGACTTCTGATTCGAATTTTTGTAGCCCCCAGCTTCAATTTTCCAAAGTTTTTTTTTGGATAAAAGAGTTGAAAGAAAACTAGAAAGACGGCACAAAAATAAAAATCCTTTGATTGCAGAGCTATGTCTCTCAAAATGTCTCTGTCTTTGGAGTCTCCTCGGTCTCCCTCGTTTATTTCGAATGTCAGCTGCAACTTCTTCCAGCCGATTCAGATGGCCAATGCCCTTCTCCTGTTTGCACCCAAGAAGATAGAGAAAAGTATTTTTTCTCTCTCAATAATATCTAACGGATTTTTAGACGCCATTTGGATACAAATTCTCTGTTTGAAGTTCGTTCCCAGCGGATTGAGATCTCCGAGCTTGGTAGCTTTCCTTATTTTTATTTTGTAAAAACTTCCAGAACGGTATGAAAATGAGGAGGCTTTGTCGTCTCCTGCAACGACTTGTGTTGCGCAGCCAGCTACTTCCGAAGAAGGGATTTGCGTTTCAACTTCTTCTGTCGTCGTCATGGCTTGTATTTTCCTTCTGGTTTACTTGTTTCACTTTAAATAGAAAACAAAAACCTTCAGACGAGTCTGATAGCTGTCTTTTTGACGTCGATTGTAGTCCTTCGACGCTACAAAAACTACAACGTGGCTTCTCGAGCCTGATCTCTCTACCAAAAGTGCCTTTCCTCCGAAATTCCGACGTGATTCTCAGGGTCCAATGAAACATTCTAATAAATTTTTTTCTTTCAATATTGGCTCATTTCGTTTTTTTAATAAATTGATCTAAAAATTAAAAATAACTTTTAGATCTCTTTTTCAACGGAAATCAAAGCAAAATTATATAAATTTTAAGAGTGTCTCCTTGCTCCTTCATTTCCCAGCCACCCTCTCTCTAATGATTGAAGATGTGTTTAATTGGTGGGCCAGGGGAAGTCCATCGCTCTCATTTTCGTCGTTCTAAATGACATTTTCTCTCAAAATATAGTTCTTCCCCCTCAAAAATCTGTCAAGCTTTCATATCATTTGGAGAGAATACAGTAGACTGGATTTCAGTATCCAAAACAATCCAAATTTGATTTCTAAGTTTGAGCTGCTGAAGCCATGTGGCTGCTTCTTTCAGCTCTTCTACTAGTCACAGTGCTTCTCAGCGGCTGTAAGAAAAAAGCACCCAATTCGAAGAAAAACAAATCGAAAAGGGGTTGTTATAGAAAGAAGAAAAAAACCAAGGAGAATCTAGCGAAAGAACACTCGAAGGTCAGCAAAACAGTCAGTAAAAGGTCAATTCAGTGTACTTTGTGCGGCTGAATTGAGTCAAAACGTCAAAAAATGTGAGAAAAAGACTTGAATTAATAAAGCAAAAATGTAAGTCAGGGAGGGTGGTTGAACCCGCACCCTCCTGACAACACAAAAATTGAACCATGGCTACTGGGGCCCCTAAAGGTAAATAGTTCCAAAAATTTGACTCAGAATTTGCAAAAAAAATCGAAAAATTCTCTGAGCTTTTCAAGATGATTGCATCTACTTTATAAAGTTAGAGGCCTTCTACCCGAATTTGATTCAATTCTCCTCCTTATTTCACTATAGAAGACATCCTACAGTCGAAATTTCCGAAAACTTTCTTTATTCAATCATTTTAGATTTCAAGTCGGATTGGCAGTCTCGGTGGGCTGGTGGGACCGCAACGGAAGCAATCGGAGCATTGGCGTTGGCCTCAGCAATGGCGGCAATGGCCTGCTCCTCGCGCTTCTTCAGCGTCTCATCCAGAGCTATACGGAATTTTACATACTCCTAAAAGACTTTTGATGTCTACTCGTAGACTCACCTCGAGAAGATATGTGTTGTTATCCCAAACGTTTCTAGCTCTGGCGTATTCGAGAAGAGACAGAGCCAGGAAGACATATTGGAGATCGACTTGGAGAACGTGCATTCGCTGGTCTCGCAGGTGCTTACAGATATTCAGCAGATTGAGCTGTCCGCTCGAAAGCAGCCTCTGAAGACACATCTCGACGGCGACGAAAGTTCCAGTCCTTCCAACTCCCGCTGAGCAATGGACAATCACCGGCTTAGGAGACTCGCGAACGCTTCCCAACAGTCGAAGGAGAGTCTTTGATCCTCTGGGAATTGAGCGATCCGGCCAAGTCTTCCATTGGCAATGGCGAACAAAATGTATCACATTGCCACAGAAGACCTTCAGCATCGTCTTTGCCATGCCACTATCATTGCTCTTAACCCACGCACACTCAATGGTAATATCGTCAAAAGTCAGCCTATCTCCAGGCTTCTCCGGCCAATACTGTTCACATTTGATCTTGCCGCTCTCAACTACATCGCAAAGCATAATGATGTGATTCGATTTGGTGAAGAGCACCATTCGCCAAAAGTCAGTAGTGGTAGTTGCCATAGGTCCCTGGGTGCAGATGAACTCGTTGAAGAGAGGATTGCCACGCACATAGTTTGCATGGATATAGTTACTTCCCTTTCCATCATCAATTACAACTCGAGTTGAATCGTTGCAAATCACATCTGAAATATGATGAACACTTTTTAGGAGAGAAAGTCGGATTTAAACCCTAGGAATTTAAAATTTTCTGCTCAACTAGGAGGCCTACCTTTGTAGCGATTTTTAGTTGGATTTTCATCGAAGGCAACTCGAGATATATGGAGTCCCATGTAGGGCTTGAGATTGTCGTTGAATTCCGTCAAAAGGCCGTCGATTCCTTGGAGAAAGATGTGCTGAGCAAAGCAAAACCAGGCGACCTTTTGAAAGTCGGAAACGCTTTTCATGAATGAGGGGATCGCTTGGGCGGGAAGTTCCCCATTATCCGGCTCGTCGAAATCCTCAACTTCTTGTTTCATTGTCGATTTATCAACACAGGTATGGCGGGTTTTGTTTTTGCTTTTTTCCTTGCAGCTATCGACGACTTTGCTCTTCTTTCTAGCCTTCGATTTCCTTTTGAGGCTGAATTCAGTTGGGGTGATCAACTTCTCAGCCGTTTTGGTGTCGTGGTGCTTGCTTTCCTTGTTCTTCTTCTTTTCTTTCTTTGTCTTTTTCCTCTTCTTCTAAAAAATTGATCTGAGAACGAGTAAAAACAACTTACTAAGGAGAGACCTAAAAGATTACCCAAAGAAGCCATCGGGCACCACAGGGAATTTTTTTTGACAAAGAAGATTTTTGGCTATTCTATGAGCCTATTTTGACAATTTTTTATCCTTTTTGGGGGCCAAAATATCTCTGGATCCGCCTACTAGATTCCCCAGCCTTAGAATGTCTATCGACGAGGAGGACCATTATCATGGATTGATTCTAAAGTGACTTTTTTTCCTTCCAACTGTGTGATTTATATTTTATAGAGAAGATGCTGCAGAAATGACCACCCAGCCTGGCCAATATCTAGTGAAAAGTGAAGTGGTCCCAGGAGAAGAATATAAATATGTGATCAGCGTTGAAGTCAAAGCAGCTGATGGAACTATTTTGATCGCCGAATGGGAGATGACTCGTCAAAATGGGAAGTATTCTCTCTTTGATCAGAAGACCTTTTTCGATAGCCCCAAGGAACTCGTTGAACATTACTCCAATCCAGCTGTCTTTTTGCCCACAATGCGAAGAAAGAAAGCGAAAACGAAAGATCAATTAATCGAAGATCAAATCGATCTAAACGAAATTCGCAGGAGATTCCCGAATCATTCCCGGCTATGCGACAGAAATTACAGAAAGCTGCTGGGAATTAGATCCAGACGAGCGAGCCACCATATCCGATATAGCCCGCTGTCTTGAGAAATGCACAAAGGCAGTTCCGTCAATGGTCGTCGATAAAACAGCCTACGCAAGGGCTAAGCATCGAATCATAATCCTGGGCAAGAGATTCACCAACACCTTCACTCGAAGTACAAAAAAGAAAAAATTGACCAGAACCAAGCAAATGCTGAAGAAGGAAAAGTCCGAAAAGAGTTGCGCCAAGCTCAAAGTCCTCCAAAAAGGGCTGAAAAGCCAAGTTATAATAATAAATAAACCCTCAACTATCTGTTTCGTCTTTGTTTTAAAAGGTTACTTCGAATAAATACCGCTTGACTATCCGACAGGTGAATTAAAAGTGCAAAAGAGAAGAAGTTAGGCATTTTTTAGACGAGAGAAAAGATTTAAAAAATTTATTTGTAACTTTATTGAGAGATCAATTAATCACAGAAGCGAATCAGCCCATGGCGTTTAGCAGCGGACAAATGGATTGTAGACTCCTGCAAGTTTTTAGCTTTTAAATGGTCTAAAATTAAACCCACGAAATTCCGGCTCCTTGAGCACAGTTGCACAAAGCGCCGGCCTCTTTTTTCCAGTTCAATCCCCTTGAACATTTCTTCAGCGAGCTGGCAATGTTGGGAGCTGTTAGCCCCGGCTGGCATCTAGACTTTTGGTCTTGTTTCATTCAAAAATAAGACTGACTGGAGTCTGTCGAAGCAGTATCCGCCGTTGTTTTCTCGAATAAAACACTGCTTGACACAGCCAGCAAAAGTGAAGGCAGCCTCTGCCACTGGCCGAATCTTGGCGATTAATTGTTGGGACATAATCTCCTGCTTCTTTTCTTTTGCTTCGGCTTCAAGGAGGGCGAGGAGAGTATTGATGGAGGCGTAGGGAACCGTCTGAGAAGTGGGGGCGACGGTACATCTAAATATCTTCGATTCGGATAGATCGTTAGCATTGATTCATCAAAAATTTTTTGAAAATGAAATCAATATGTTGCTGCATTTTTGAGAATTGCTCTACCATAACCTACGATTGAAGATTGATCTGCATGCAATCAGCAAAGATGTTAAATTGCGGCTCCAAGCCCTTATAGCAAGGAACTAAGAGCTGAGGATTGGAGGTGAGTCCTCCAAAGATGTCGACGCAACTGTCCGCACAGCGTTGAACCTGCTGTTCCATCTCTGCGACGCACTGCCTTCAAAATGTGATTTTTGAACAACAAAAAGGTTAATCCTCCTTTGGAACACCCAGGGGCGCATAAAGGAAGGCAGAGACTTCCCGTTTTTGTGGCCATTGTTGGGCGGTCAAGGTAAGTGTAAAAATAGCGCTTCGTCCCTTCCGCAGTGAGATGTGTCTTTGTTTGATTAAAAAAATAGCTTCATAAATTGCTTTTAAACGCTAAATGAAGCGGTTTTTAAAATTTTATTAAACTGCCATTTTCGGACGATTACTTTCTTCAGTCTCATCTCATCGCCCTGGTCAAGGATAATTTATAATATCTCTATAATTTAAAATGAGACCAATCTGGATTTCTGGAATTGGCTAATTTTGAATGCGTTTTAAAAGAAAGAAGAAAATGTTTAAAAATTCCAAAAATAACTAAAGAGGGCAGATCATTGCCATATTTCTTCAAAGAGACCCAATTTTTGAAACTTTTCACTGACTTTTATAATTTACAATGTTCTACAAAATTGTAGCCCTTGATCTCCTCTATAAAATTGCAGAACGTTGAGAACTATTAAAACCAAATTTTTAAGACGAAAATCTTTGAGAAAAGTCATAGGGAATTGGGATTTTTAGAAGTTCTTAACCAATTAGTTTCTACAATCAGATTTGTTGGGAATAATAATATTTAAGAAGCGAGTGAAACTGACCTCTGTTCGGAACAAGAGCAAAGTCGAATTTGCTGTCCTGGGACGATTGACCGTTGAATGAGACCGTGAGCATAGGAGGCGATCTATACTTTTTCTTGTCGCTTCCCCCTTTCTCTGATTAAAAAGACCTTATTCATTGTGAGACTGTGGATGAGAGAAGGCGAAAAGATGAGAAGAAGTAGAGGAATCCTCATGGCTGGCTGGTTGGGGGCCCGACGGGACTTCTTTTATATTGTGGCCTTTGCCTTGTCATACCTGTTTGTCACAGCAACTTTCTTCTTTGTCGCTCAAGGTGAAACTTTTCGGGATAGAAAACAAAAGAATTTTGAGAGAAATTGTTTATTTAGAGATCGCGTGTTGATCTTCTGGACGACCAATCAACTTAGCCCATCATGCTCAGAAGGGGACAAACTTGTTGGAGGCCTCTGAAGATTGTTTTTAGCTACAAATGGGAGATCATACCCGACGCCGGCAGATTGGGCACAAGTGCAGAGCGAGCCGGCCTGTTGTTTCCAGTTGAAGCCGCGGGAGCATCTTTTCACTGAGTTGGCCAACTGGTTCACGTCGAGACTCGGCTGACATCTGAAAGAACTTTTCTTCTTCAAAAAAAACTGGAATAGCTGGTTATTTTGGAGTTTTAAGTAAACCTCGAAATAAAAACTGACTGAATTCTGTCGAAGCAATAGCCACTTCTGTTGGAGTTGACGAAACATTGTTTGACGCATCCGGCAAAGGAGAAAGCGGCCTCAGCTACAGGACGAATTCTGGCGACAAATCTCTGACTCAAAATCTCTTGTTTCATCTCATAGGCGTGGGCTTCAACCAAAGCGACCAACTGATTGATCGACGTATAAGGGACAACTTGATTTGTAGGTCTGGCTGAGCATCTACAAACAGAAATGACATGTGGAGAGAGAGAAAAGGAATTTACGATGCCAGCGTGTTTTGAACACAACCGCCGATGTTGTGAACTTGAGGAAGAAGTGAACGATAGCAGGGAATCAAAAGGTAAGGAGTAGCCGTCACAGAACCAAACGAATTAATACAACTGTCCGCACAGCGGGTAATCTGCGTCTCCATCTCAGCCACACATTGTCTGCAAATTTTTGGAAAAATACATTCGTCAGGAGTGGTCATAGACATCCAAGATCAATTTATCTACAACTAGAAACCTTTGCCATCTGATAGAGTTTTAAGCGCTCTTTCGAATGATTTCTCTTTTGTCATGGGTACTCTCTATCTCCCGTCTCTTATAGACTTCAAAGTTAGCAATCATGGCTTAGGCTGATTGGACTTCGTTGCATGCTGCACATTTTGCAGTATTCAAATATAGAGTCTTCTAGAACTCAGCTAACCAATTGTCTCTTTTTAAAATAATCAAGTAAAACATTCGAAAAATCTAACCTCTGCTCGTTGCAAGTGCAAAGACGAATGTTTTGACCAGGGACACGAGACTGATAGATGATTCCTTGAGCGTAAGAGGCTATCTAAAAGCGAATTCTCGAATAAAGATAGAAACTGACAGCGCTCATGGAGAAGGCCTGGCCGCCCGAGATGAGAGAAAGGATGAGAAGAAAAGTGGTGCAGAACATCGTTGAAGCGAGATCTCATCGGGACTCCCCTTTTATAGCGAAGACCTTTACCTTGCAATACCAGTTTTTTGCGTTTTTACGTAGACGACTCGAGTCGTGGAGAGGTTCGGTCACTCTTCGCGGAACTCCTCCGTCATATCGAAGCGATTTGTGACATCAGAGAGAGAACACTTTCGATTGTCCTTCCGATTCTTACGCTGAATTGGTCAGCCGAGTGATTCGGAGGTCATTTTCACGCTCCATCGGCAAATGGCTTATCCTACTATTGCGCCTGAGGGCACATTGTCTTTGCGTTGAGGAGCGCAAGTTTCACTAAGATTAATTCTTTTTTTTCTCTGGATAAAGCATTTCTTAATACATGTACAATAGCACACAATTTTCCTCTACAGAGAGGTCATTTGCCGCTTAATTTTCAAATTCTTTCCATAATTTTTATGATTTTTGATGTTTTGCAATCTTATAGAGGAGATCAAGCTCTAGAACTTTGCAGAACATCAGAAATTATAAAAATGGGTAGAAGTTCAAAAGAATTAAGCTGTAAGTTGAGGTAAGCGTTGTTTAGAGAATTTACGGTGTTTCCCAAAGAAACTGAAGGCATTGTCTTCTTATGCTTCGAAGTGCCCTTTTATTCACATCGCTTAGATTCTCATTAGTCTTGTTATCTTTCGTATGTCTTCCATTTTTTGAAAAATTAATTGTAGTCAAGCCATATCTCTTGCAATTAGTTTATTGGCTCTGTCAGTACATTTGCGATTATTTTTTTGGCTCACTTGAAGAATTTCCTGGACGCAATGTGACTCTAGTTTTGGTTGTTGTCCTCCCGGCCAGCAGCTATGGTTGAGCCATCTTTGCTCTTTGTGTCCTCAAAGAGTTTGTTTTTCATTTCAACCGGTGAATATTACCCTGTTGTTCGATTCGGATTCCAGTTAGCATGTTTATTACACTAGGATCCAAAAAATCTTTCGCGAGCTCATTATGTCCTTCCCGGCCGGTGGGCGCACCTAATCGCACTTCTTCCACTTGAACATGAATTCGCATGCATTCTCGAGTGCTCCTCCTAGGTTTGGAGAGAGGGAGCTCCACGTGAGCCATTTCAATTTCACTACTTTTTGGCTGAACAGATTTATGACTTTTCTCGAAGAGAAAAATCTCTTCGATTCAAATATTACTAGCTTTTGAAGGGAAGCATCCATCTTTGAGTTAAAAGGCTTCCTTGATTTTTCTCAATATATTTGTTTGTTTTATTAAAGATTTTTATTTGAGGTTTGGCTAGTCGAATAGTTACGTTCGTCCCTCGTGATGCTAATCGTTTTGACAAGTAACCTCTCATCGAGCCCTCCTCTCAATGGCTCCCGTTTTGACAAATAGCGACAAACACAGCTGTCCGGCCACCACCTGGCCTCCAAAATAGTCATTTTCACACCTCAGTCTAGCCAACTTTCTCAATCTCAAATCACACATTCGGCCAATTCGGTGCGACTGACCACTTTTAGAGGCCATTTTTCAAAGTTTGTTCCATTGGAAAGGAGAGACCAAAACTCTGAACTTCAGAAAACATTCTAAGTAAAGTGAAGAAGATAAGAAAGAAATAGTAAAAAAAGACACATCAGAGACTTTATAAGCAAAATTTGAAATAAAATTCCCTCTTATTCTTGATTAAATACTCTAAAAAGGGGACTTCACATAGAGTTGATCATTCGATCCAAAAGTGAAATGTCTTCTGTCTACGATATCTCTTAAAACGTAATCTACCAGCAAAATTTAATTAACTAAAATATTTAAAGGTAATTTGAAATTTAATTTAATTTTCATCTCTTCTTGAAATATGACTGCCTCACCGAGGAGGCTATTATTTTGTCATTCTTTATGTCGAGTTGGGTAATTTCTTCTATTCCTTGGCTTCTTACAAGATCCCAAATGAAACGACGATTTTACAAAGCTTCTCCCAATTTTCCTTATTAAATCCGAATTTTCCTCGCCTAAAATTTACCCACACAACAGCAACAATAAAATCTCTTAAAGACTATAGAAGAAGGCTAGTTTTTTTTGTCAGATGCTCTCCTTCTCTCGGCATATGATGCCTTTAAAGGTCATTAATGTGTCGGAGGGGGCAGTAGATAATTCCTCCCCCGCTCAGACCTTTTATCACCCTGACTACCTCTCATCTCTCTCTTACTCTCTCACTCTCCGTCTAAAAGGCTTTGTGCCAGCTCGAAAATATTCCACAATTGGATATGACAAGCGTCTCCCCTGTCTAGAGCACACAGCTCCTCAGAGAAGTCAAAACAACACTCCGCTCTCCTTTCCACTCCTCATTTCCGAAATTTGATCTCAAGAAGATGAATTCCAAATTGACGGTTTCAGATGACACTCTCCTAGAGAACTTCTATCAACTTACCATCTGCTTTTCTTCTCTGCTTATTAGAGTGAGTTCTTTCTTCTTTTTCTTCAAATTTAAGTTAAATAAAAGACTCCTTGACGTACCGTACTAGTGTAAAAGTATCAATATTCTTCAAAGGTATAGCTCTTGATTTTCTTTACAAGTTTGCAAAAGACCCAATAGTCTGAAATCTAGCGGAATGTCTCAAAAAATATCAGGGTAAGTTATACTTTGAAGAAGACTTCTAGAGGGAATAAATAATTTTTTTCATATTAATCGCCCCCTTTCAAGCCATTTCTCCAGGCTGGCCGATTATATGAAATTGAATGCTAGGATAAAGTCTATTGAAAATATTTAAGATCTCTATTTTAATGGAAATTGGAACAAAAAAATCAGGAAACTTGGGCAAATTTTCGTTTACGAAAATTATATAATTAAAAATACTAATAGAAAGCTTTTAGATCTCTTTGTCAACGGAAATCAAAGCAAAATTATATAAATTTTAAGAGTGTCTCCTTGCTCCTTCATTTCCCAGCCACCCTCTCTCTAATGATTGAAGATGTGTTTAATTGGTGGGCCAGGGGAAGTCCATCGCTCTCATTTCCGTCGTTCTAAATGGCATTTTCTCTCAAAATTTAGTTCTTCCCCCTCAAAAATCTGCAGTCCATCCTTTTTTTTCTCCAACTCGCAGTCGCAATAAAAGTCTCTCCAAAAGGCCATAAAACTAGGATATGCCGTGGTTGATTAATAAGCCTCCTCCTGTCCCCCGAAAAAGTCTCAATTTCGCCCCAGGCAACAGTATAACCCAAAGTGTCAGCTGTCTTTATTTACTCTCTTTCGAATGGAGTTGGATATTTCATTCATCCTCTCGCAGCACCTATGAAAATTATAATAAACCAACTTCGGGGAAGCTTTTCCTCTCATTATGGATTTGATTAGAAAAAAATCATTTTACTTTCTGTCTCAAATCTCGACACTTTCTAGGAATATTTTCCTCATGAGTGATCCTCTGATATTCTGACCAAAAATCCAAAATGGCTTCTTCTTCTTCTCGCGAGGAGATTATCTCCGATTAGTTGCAGCTGATTTCTTCCAAAGTCATCTTGGTCATTTATTTATGAGTTCACTATCCTCCTTGAATATTCTATTATCACTATCAATAACCCCTTTTTTCCCAGGAGCTTTTTGCAGCTTCAACTCGAACAAAATCATAGCTGAAAGAGACTAAAATCTGCCAAAATTCAATATTGAACATTCGTCTGAAAAATAAAGGAGAGATGTTTTTAGCCGGCGACTGAAATATTTTTCCCACTTCCAAGCCATAAATCCTCGAAAAATGCCACCTTCTGCGTTGCCGTGTGTTTATTCTGCAGCCTTGAAAGCCTCTTCTTACACCACCTGCTACTTTCCAATTCAATTTCTCCTTCAATTCCATTAACCTGGAGTCGCGTCTATTACCCGGATTATGAGGGGAAAAAGAAAGTACTTGTGAGCGCAAAAGTCCCTTCGACCCATCACCGACAATCCCCGTCAGGATTAGTAGAGGCGGCTCTTTCTCTATTTTCAACTCAAAACGTTCTTCCAGATGGATCTTTCAATTCTCGTTTTTGTTGGATGGATCACCCCAGCTCAAGCTCTTTTCCCCTGGACTTATGATGTCGACGCCTTTGGAGGTTAGTTTTACCTATTAGCTTTAGCGAGACTATGACAATTTTCTACATTTTTTGGGTACTTTTAGCTACAAAATCCAAACAAATAGCTGTGTAATCCAGCAATTGTTAATGATAATATTAAACTTAACGTGAAAAAAATCAGACTAGGGAAGACCTTTAAACTCTAGAATGACTGAATTACACAGCACTAGAGACATTTCCCCAGATTTTTCAGTCAAAATCCAAGGCTAAAAATTGATAGAATCAATGGGTACGTTTTTGTGCCTAAATGAACGATAAATAATGGGCTTATTGAGGCTATAAGGACAATCAAATCATTTCTAATTTGCTTAGGTCATTCACGGGAGAAAATACTTCCGTTTCCGAAGGATCAAACAAGAAATTAAAATATAAACTCGTTTGAGTGTGCGCGAAGTGAAATTACCAATTTTTTTGCGCTTTATTTTATAACTAAAATAAATTTTTTGCCATAAATTCATAATATGGTTATTGCAATGGAAATAGTTGATGTTTTGCCACTTTCCAATAAACTTCATAGTTTGCAATGTTCTTAGATGTTGTAGTTCTTGATCTTCTCTACAACTTGGCTGAATATCATTTTCCAGGGAAATAAACGCAAATGTCGGAAAGTTGAATTTCCGTGTTCGTGCCTTACTCTCAAATATTTGGGCAGTTACAATAACTTTCTAAAGTAATGATATTCTTCTATGTCTGCTCTATAGTTTTATAGAAAACCAAAGACTGTAAACCCAACCTTTTGAAACGAATTGAGAGAATCTCCTTCTGCTTCTTAAATGGGGAGCAAGTAATAAAAAATTCTACGTGACTATACAGAAGCCATAAGAGGAAGAGCGAGAGAGTGAGAAGGCTAATCCGTTCCCGTAAAGGCTCTTCCGGTCTATCTATCCCTCTCGTGGAATCTCCAATGTGCCCGTGGGAGGTGTGTGTGTTCTCCCCTCAACTGGACCCGTGTCAATTGAATTCCCTTTCGAGCTATTCTCTCCTCTCAAAAACAGAGACAATTCGATTCCCGAAAATGGCCCTCAATTCAACTGATTCTCCTCCCTCTCTCTTTCCTCCAATAAGACCTTCCCACAGCATTTTGTCACTTTTAATTTTATGCTGTTTTTCTGGGCGCCAGCTTATGTCGTGAGAAATCCCCTTGCAAGTCTATTTTTCAGTTAAAAGTCCATCAAAAAAAGCTAAGCATTTTTATCTTGTTGTATAATAAAAATGTCGTCCAATAAATCTCCTTTATTAAAATCAGTAGCTGAAGTAATATTAGAATTTCGAGATATCACCCAATTCCTACAAGAATCATCTTCCTCTCATTTTTTCCAACTCAAATATCCCCTTCTTGGGAATAGAATTGTTTTGAGCTTCTCTTAAAATTCGCCCTAGATTCAGAATTTATTAATGGATGTACTTTTTTCTAAAAATCTAGTCAAAAATGATGGAATATTGGTCTGAATTGCCCTTTTAATGGCGCTAAATCGGCCTCTAGGCGTGCATCTCGAGTCAATTAATTATGGACTACCTTATTTACGAGCCCCTCTATTATCGGCGAGATCGCTTCCCCTCTTCTCTCCACCTTCTTCTCACTCAAATCGGCCAATTTTGTGGCAATTTGTTGGGTCCAAGTGAGGTCTCCTCGTCCTTTTCCTCTCTCTCTCTCCCTCCGTTTCGTATTCCCATAACTGGCATCGTTAGCCAGACAAGTGCCTCTTCTAACACACTTCCTACCTACTTTCTCGGGCCAGCTGAGAGAAAAAATATTTTCCTCCCTTTTTCCTTTCCCAAAAGAGGAGAGAAAAACATTTCCGATCATCCAGCCGTCTTATAGTTGATGCGTGAAATGTGTTCCGCTAATTGCGATCGTGCGACATAATCCCACTCCTCCTGTGAGAATTTCCCTCAACCATTCCCGAATATCACATTATATTTTCGCCTCGTGACTCACATCAAACTCTTTTAGACACAAAGAGAGAGAAGTTGAAAGTTTCAATATCAACTTTTATTCGAATCTTTACTTTTTCTTAATTGTTAGAAATTCTTGCTTCAATCAGTTACGTTCTGTACAACTTTAGGATACTACAATGATCCTCTTGAAAACGTCCTAAAAAGTAATTGCTATAGGCTTCTTTAAATCTGTTCGAAACTCCAATTGAGAAAGGAATTAAATTCTCGACCACTCTCTTCCTTTACATATCAGCTATTTCAGCTGATTCGTTCTTTCTTCCCATGTTGTCCAATGATTTTTCAACAGAATCGGTAAATAAATTAAAATCAGCCAAATAAAGGTTTGGAGAAAAAAAAATTTCCGTTCTTTTTTTTTCAGCTAAACGTTATGCTTCTCTGATAATCTTTCGGATCGAAAAAATCAAATTCATTATGCTTTCAAGCTCGTTTAGTCAAGAATTAACCTTCTCTTTTCATTGACTTTATAAGATGCTTTTGGAACTTAGAAAAAAGCATTCTTGAAATTGTTATTTTAGGCCTCCTGCCTCTTGACAAAATAATTTTCCGCTTTGAATCGTATAGCTTTGTCTCTTTTCTGATTTCATCGCGATTCGATGCTTCTTTTGACGGAGCCTGTGTTTACCCCCGAAAATGAGATTCCATTTAATTGTGCTAATTGGATTCGTGTCCGGGCGGCCGTCCCGAGTAAATCTTTTTCGTCCTTTGGGATTCAACCTCATTCTCTCCCGCTTGAATATTCATTCTCAGTCGGAAAAATGGACATAATTACCCTCCCATCTCGCAGACAAAAGACTGGCGCCATCGCCCGAATTTGGGAAACAATGCTTGTCAGACTTTTTCTAGCCGGATTGAGTGACAAATTCTGCTAGTTTTCTCTTAATTTGGTCCTTTTCCCCCATAAGAATATTGTTAGTCAGAGTGAGTACGACTGAATGTGGCCATGGCTGATGACAGCCTGCATCTACCCATGTTTCACAGGTAAGTTGAACTATCCCAAACCCTGCACATATATACAATATTACTTTATTAACAAAAAAATTGTAGGGCCGGATTTCTGGGGTCTGGTCCACAAGGAATGGCGAATGTGCACAGCCGGATTACTCCAGAGTCCCATCAATATTGATCCGAAAAATCTTCTCTACGATCCCCATCTCACCCATATTCATATAGATGATGCCCAGGTATTCGCCTCCTTCCTCTTTTCAAATGAATATTTTTTAGGTTGAAGCGTCCTTTGAAAATATCGGCCAGCTGCCAATTCTGACTCTAAACGATACAAAAATGTCAGTAAATATCACCGGCGGTCCAGCTTTTCCTTATAAATATCGACTAGAGCAGGTCTTTTTCATTTATTCATGTTTTATTCAAAATAAATTCAGATAATTGTCCATTTTGGGCGAGTAGATGACGGTGAAAAAGGCTCAGAACACACGGTGGATAGAGTCCGCTTCCCAGCTGAGGTTCGAGTTCTATCGAGGAGGGAAAACCACAACAAATTTAGATTCAATTATTAGCGTGGAATGTAGATCTCTACCAGAATTATACCCAGGCTCTCACCCAACCAAGGGGTCTTCTCGCCATCGCTATCATTATTGATGTAAGTTTAATTGATAAGCCGCCCATTCAATTGAGTCCGAAGGTCGAATGTTTATGATCCTTCAAAATGTCCTTCGAAACGTTTGATTTCAGGTGGGAAGTAGGACGGAGACCGAGTTGAGGAGACTAACAGTCGCATCTCAGAGCATCACCTTCAAAGGTACTCGCTCCATGAATTTCTCGAAAAGACCCGTTAAGGCCAAAAAACGCTTATGAAGCGGCTTCGTCCAGCTGCGTTGTTGCCTCGAACAACTCTCTACGTGACATACGATGGCTCGCTGACGTTCCCGGGCTGCTATGAGACCGTCACCTGGGTTATTATGAACAACCCTGTTTATATCACACGAGAAGATGTAAATAAGTTTTGTGGAAGAAATAAGCGAATTTCAGTTACAAATTTGGAATGAACTCCAAAAATCGGAGACAAAACAAGCTGAACCAAGCTATATGACTCCTTCGTATAGGCCGTTGAAGGGACAGAATGGACGGCCTTTGAGAACCAACATCAACGCTGCTCCCAAGGTGAGAACATTTCATCCGATGTAACCACATGCCAAACATATCTCTAATAAAAGAGTGCTTATAAGTTCAGCTAAAACTTTAAAAGATTGAATGAATGAAATGAAAACGGCACAGGAATAGAACTTTAAAATTAACTTTGCAGACACAATCGCCGCTTTCGACTTGTTCAACGAATGTCTACACCGAGTTGGGATATCGATCAAATCCGAATCGAAGCCGATCTCACTCGAAAAGATCTCCCCTACCCGATCTCTATTTGGATCTCGACAGTCTCTAGAAAAATCTTCACTTTTGCTCATTGCTCCCTGTGCTTATTCCTTACGGGTTCATTCTCGCTTCAAATAAATCATATTCATCAATGTTAATTCTTGTTTATTAGACATCAGCATATCCCTGATTGAGGATTTCTTTGACATTTTTGTCCATTTTGAAAATATCGAAAAAGGTGACGAGAACAATCGAATTTGTCAATTCGTGAACTTGCTCTAACACACAGCTCATAGACATCAAAAGGGCGCCAATTCGCTCAGCTGAGTTGTTGCCTCTCTCCTGGCAGAAGAGATGAAGAGCTCGAAGGGCTTGGTCTCTCTGTTGCTCGCAGACTTCTTTCCCCATTCCTGAGAGGTGATAATAGCCTGTAAACCATATTTGAGCAAACCATCAACATCCAACTAGTTGTCAGAGTGACTTAACTAATCGTAAAGAAAAAACTGACTAAAATGCCAAATGGTGAGTATTTTGATGAGACAATATTCCTCAAAAGTCATCTCCAAATTCGATAAAGGCATCGCCATGTGAAGCCATTGTCGTATTTTGATGGGCATTATGTTCCTATTTCTATACTTTTAGAATCCAATTGGACCTACTTATAACTTTCAAAGTCGGATTCTTTATCAAAAAGAAATTTAGCCCCAGGCTCTAATCCACTGGGAGGAAGTGGATCCATCGGCAAATATTCTCCGTTAAATAGAACTAGACATGAATTTGCTCTTCCTAGACGGTAAGTATACCAAGCTGAGATAATCATACAATCCACAGCACAACACGATCTATATAATACAGTCTGAAGGAGTATTTGAGGACAAAAGGAGGCGAACCTTATCGGAGAGGCAGAGATCATCGAATCCTGGAAGGGCTCTACAGTAATCGTAAAGCATTATGAAGTCGTGACGCGTGAATCCAATGTAAGTACGGTAGTCGAAAGGCCGCAAGTCTTCCGGTTCATACGGCTGAAAATGATTTGTTTTTCTTTAGCCATGAGACTTACACATTCACACATTGTGCTGAAGACATCTCGAATTCGACACTCAGTGTACATGATCCGTCTTCGATCATTCAACGACGCCTCCATGTGGAGCCAATGATCCATTGCTTTCCAAGCGTCTCCTTCGATTGACTCCATCGCTGAATAGTTTTTTTCAAAGGGAAATAGGAATGAGTTACAAGGCGTTCGGTATAGATATTCGTGATTGGAACTTTGCTCCCAGCTGCCTGGAGCGATAGGAGAAGGAACGATGGGAGAAGGACCTGAAGTGCTGGGAAGACAATCGGATGGGGAACGAAGAGCTTCGACTGATGGGGGCTCTGTTTTGATGATTTTGTCTCGCGGACTATCCCTGGGGCCTCTCGCTTGAACCACTGAATTTTTGATTTGTCAAGAGGGGAAGGGGAAAACGGACTCTCTCTTTTCATTCCAGCTCGAAGGCATTTCAGAAATCGACATTGCCGACAGATCATCCGCAGTTCTGGAAATTCTGTGATAAAATTGCTTTGTGTTTTCTTCAAAATAAGAAAAAAAGATAATTTTGAATTTTGCTTCATATTTCGAGTCTTACCGTAGTGTATTTTGCAGTGAGAAAGACCTCCATTGACACACTGATAGTCCATATTCATGGACACTGTTCGACGAAAAAAAGCAGCGCATGCCTGAAAGAACAGTTATGTCTCTTTTTGTTAAGCATCGATATTTTTTGCCAGTTTTAATAAGAAGAAAATGAAGAATTTTTCAACGAAAAAGACTCTTTTTCGATAAAGTTTGCCAGATCAGGTGTGTCTCCGAATGAATGTTTGATCGATATTACGGAAAAGATAACCGCCCTGTTGATAATGACTTTGAGGAGAACGAAGAATGACAAAAAAAATCAGCCCAATTCTGTAAGAGCTCGCCAGTTTGATTTACATGTTACCAAAACCTGTTAAATGTCGCTCCATAAATTTTAAGCCAATCTCAAAATCTCTACTTTCAAACATAATAAAATTTCGTGTAGGGACGGAGGGAGAAAATATGGTTAAAAAAATTCAAAGAAAAAAGAAACAGAGATCGTGTGATATACATGCACCCAAATTAATTTTAAAATTGTCATCTTCGCTTTTCAAACATCAAAAATTATCTAGTGAAGATAAAAAAGAACAGGAATTAGTGTCATCGATGACTACCGGACTCTCCCGATAATGAATGGACTTGATCGAGCAATAAAGCAAACGTGAAATATAGAGTAAGACGAGTTCCTGCCTACAGAATTATTAGCCTCACAAAATTAACATTATTCTATTAGTACTATTTAGGTGAGATATTAAGGTTTTGATGGTGTTTACAATTCCTAGAAATTGGTAGCAACTTATCACCAAAGTTCATTTTTTATGAGGCAACGAGCTTGCTTGGAGGAAAAAAAGAGAATCTGGGTTACTGTATAATCAAGCATTCATGCTAAAATTACTGTTGATTTAGACTGTTTTTTTTACTAATAATTAACGAAATATTGATGTAAAAAAAGAATATAGCCTAATATCGAGAGTCTCACAAGTGTCTTTTAGGTCTTTGTTAAAACAAACTGACCTTACAAGTTCTTCCACCGAAGTGGAGAGTGTTGGCGCTTGGAGATCCACAGACTTCGCAGACTGTAGTCATCTGAAAACTCGATAGGAAAAAACAAAAGACAAGAGAAGAAGATGGCCAGCTCACACGGACCCAGTGACGATAAGATAGTACGGAAGCCGATTGGGGACGAAAAAGACGCTATCGGTCCGTCTCACAGACTCCAAACTCACAAAGTTAACGACGGCCACCGGATTTTCTGATGACTTCATGGGAAATATGCTACAGAGTAGCGGCATAAAGATGGTACATGAGGCTAGAGACACAGACACTCTTTGATCACGGCCAAATGACTTCTGATATCACAAATGGACTTTTGATTTCACTTTGGACCTTTTTCTACTTTCTACTTCACAAGTTCTAACATTTGCAGGAGCATCCAAGAGTAAGTGACAGGCATTCAACGATCAAGGACTCAGGGATCAGCCATTTTTGATTTTTTTATTTGTTTGAAGCTAAAAAGTATATTAGTTTCACAGAAAACTTATTATCTTAAAGGCTTTGCAACAGAAATGAAAGCATTCCTTTTCTTTTTGCTTTTTTTGCATAAAGGCTCTAACCAAGGCTTTGATTCAATAGCCAAAGAAGCATTAGTAAACAGCTGTATTTGTACAGGATTATAAATAGATTCGAGAAGAACGCGTTTTATAATTTTTACATTATTTATTCATGAAAAACTCATATTATCGTAATTTTTGGAAGTTTTTCAAAGTCATACAGGAATTTTCCATTTTAGGCAGTTTAGTAAAGACGCTTCATGTTATTCTTTAATGTTATCGGCTTACATAAGTTTTAGTCAAAAGTTCTGAAGTGTTTTCTTCTTTTCTATTCGTTTCAAAGTCTAATTAAAATCTTTGAGCACTTTTAGTACGCAATATTTCGTCTCTCGATAAATTTGAATTATTCTGTTTCGAATGTCTTTCTTTTGCTGATTTATTTGCTCTTTGCAAATTCATTCTCTATTATATCTTCAAGCTTTCAGGGAATGTGGCTTGAAGCCCAAAGGCTCTATGACTTTGTTGATAGATGGACAAATGACGAAACTAATCAAGATTCTACGGAGTTTTTAAAACAACTTGGTCATTTTAAAGATCGACTGCTAACTGTTACAAAAAATAGGGTAAGTGTTTTAATATGTGGCTATAAATCTAGCCTTTTTTTTAGCCAAAATCAAAAGCCCCAGCTGACACTCTTAAAGCAGGCTCTAGTGTAGAGGTAGGTAAATCTTTAGATACATTTTTCTTCTCTAGGTTGATAATTTAAAAGTCGATCTGGATGTTGGATTGACTAATGAAGCTGAAACAGTTAGTACAGCTTTTAATATGCATCAGCTAGATGCTCTCCAAATCGTAATAGCCGGTATGAAGAATAGCTATTATTTAATTAAAATTTCAGGTGAAATGCAGCTAGAGAATTTCCCTGCCCTTCCACGCGGGCTACTAGCTGTAGTGTGCTATTATGATTATCACAGGTTTCTAGCACTGACCTTACAGGTTTTATTTTCTAATTGCAATTAATTATTACTATTTAGGCGGTATTACGCTTGGACCCAGAGAGCGTTACAGATGATGTTAGAAAGTATATAGAAAGCAATTTTGTGACTGTAGCTCTTTTCAAGCACCTTATTCGTAAGTTTATTACTCATTTACTTATTAGCTACTAATTTTATAGAAGTTCAAGGAACAGTTTCCGTTCAATCAGAATTTATCCGTTTAGCACAACCAGAAATTAACGGATTGGGAGGAACTCGCCACCAACTTTTGGTAAAAATTTATAAAATATTTTGTACCATTATTTATAGCTAAGAACAGTAATTGAAGAACTAAGTGAAGCAATTGGTGACTGTGTTTACTCACTATGCAATTGGAGTGGAGATAAAGCCAATATCTTCGCTAATGAGATTTACCCACTTCTTCGCGTACGGATCATATGTAAAATGCTAAACCTTATTTAAATTACAGGCATTCCCCGTAGCTGAAAAGTTAGACAATGGAAGTCTAGCCGCATGGGCAGCTTTGATAAGACTTACTTCTTCCGAAGTACTAACGAAAGGTTTGATTTATTTGCAAAATTTCTAATTGTCTCTTTAGGAAATGTTACTTCACAAGTTCTTAATGATCTGATAAATGAAATTAGAAACGAAACAATATGGGCTTGTCAATCTCTGTGTGGTACTGTCCAATTGGCATTCGCAATTTCACTAAGATCATTGTCTGTCAGTCCAACCGACCATTTTAGTGAGTTTTTCTAAGCGCTGCAATTATTTTATTCTTCTAGACCTCATAAATATGGAAGTAGATGTGGATAAAGTTGTAGACAGAGCCGTACAAAATCACACTTTTAAGTTTTTGAGGCACGCAATTATCGGGTACGTTTGCTTTACAAATTTTTATTTAAATTTGTTTAGAAGTGATTCGTTCACTCATAATGTATCGTATATGAGAGTTGTCGATTCTTTTCTCAAGAAATTTATTTCACACTTTCCTGCCAAACTTCTTGAGATTGAAAGAAATAGTGAAGATGAAATTAATTTTATCGAAGAAGCCAGTGTAAAAGGCCAAGTGGTATGTTTATTAGCTAGCATCAATTAATAATTTCAGGTAACTCCAAATCTCCACTACGTTACATTTCTCGGATGCATATCTGATCTATATTTCTTTGTAGACTCAGCAAAACTATCAGACTTTAAAAAAGAAGAATTAATACAAATGAGCAACGCTTTTAATCCTCATGATTCGGTATTTTGCAAATTTTTTTATACATATGTGTTAAGATTGAACTTTCTCGATTCTTAGAAAGAAGTAGAATTGTATGCCATCCTATCCATGCAGTTGCTTATCTAGAACTTGAACGAGCGGTCTGCAGAACTCAAGAAACGGCAGCTTTTCTCTTTGACGTATTTGCACGAGTTCCACTAGAGCAAGATACCTATATTGGCTGGGAGCAGTTTATGACCACTCTTCGGATTTATGAGCAACGGTTCCGACAAACTCCTAATCAGCCACACATTGGGTAAGATTTACTAGTTTATTTGACTTTTTCAGTTCTCAAACCAGTGCGCCAGTCTCCGATATACCACAGCATGAGCTTGCTGGTCTCATTTCTTGGATCGCTTTAGCAAAACGAATTGTTGAATTGGTTAGTTTTTGTTTTCAATTTCATCTTTTTAGGATTCTCAAGCAGCGGATAGATTTATTGAAAATAGAACTTGGGCGCTAATAGACTGTGCAAATGGGCTTATTTCTTCCCCTACTCCAATCCAATTTAAAGGAGCCCTTCTGTCTTTGCTGTCGGCATTGGCAAAACGAGACTCTGGTGTTATAAGGTTACTAACTTATTTTTCTATTTAATTTCTTTTAGAATTTGGCAATCTTTGAACTCTTATCAGATTTGTCGCCTAGGAGAAAGTGGAGTCTTATTTGGCTTACAACAGGAATTAGACGAAAGAGAATGTGCAGCTAAACGGTTTGATGTAACGCTTGGTATGGTACAACTCCTAAATCAGTTGTGCTTACATGGGTATGTTATTTATATATCTAAATTAACATTTTTATTTAGCTCTGTTCCTGAATATGCTACTCCCTATATTCAATTTCTGACAAAATCGGTTATATCACAAATGGGAATGCGGTCCTATGATGACATTAATCAATTTGTAAGTAGTTTTGATTTTTTTAGATGTCATAATGTCCTGAATTATTGTGCGCAATATAAATGAGGTCCACATTTGTGGGATTAACATTGTCCTTGCTAAAGAGAGTAACTCCAGTCAACCTAGTTGGCACATTCAAATCGTGAAGCATTGGAAGTAATTCTTTTTCTCCGTTTGTTCCACTAAGAATATGAAAAAGAATTACTGCCTGATCATCCTGTTCGCCAGCAAATTCAATCAAACTTCGCGAAACGGTAAACGCATCCTCCAGCGTTGTTGCATAGATTGGAGCCAACTAAAATATATAATCAGATTCCAAAGTTCAAAAATACCTTAAACATATGGCTCTCCTTTGTTGATGTTGGGGTTATCCCAGCTGCAGCAACTATGGTACCATTTGCATTAAGAAGGACATTCCCAGCTGTAAAGGGTAAATCAAAATAAAATCTAAATATTCTATTTGAATGAGAGTATGTCAGTTACCGCTTCAAAAAGTCACTTCTATCTTTTCCAGTGACAGCTCTATCATACTCTAGAAATTCTCCAAAGTTGTCTTTATTCATTTTTCTTATCGGGCAAATTACTCTATCCTAAAAAATTTATTCTAATAACAATACTGCCTTTACTGCATTTCTTTCATTCTTTATGCAAATATCCAAAATTTCTCTCCAAGGAATGTTGAATTCATTTAAAGTTGGCCCAATAATTGGAGTATCCTTAGATCTATACATATCTATTTTTTCGGGCACTAAAACATATCAATAAAGAAAAGTCAAAGTTTACCTGCTCGCAGTCCAATGGTAAAATTTGAGGGCATTCTGTTTATAGCTCTTTTCCAAATAACAGACCCAATGCCTTTTCCTCTATATTCTTCTTTTAGTAGATAAAAACCAATGAACGCAATTTCATCATATTCGTTCCACACTACACAACCGACAAAATCACCATCTAAGCGAGTTTTGTGATGGAAAAATTCAAGTATTACTTTTGTCTTTTGCAAAAACCGAGCGAGTAGATGAAATAATAGGTGTTAGCTCCATGACTGAGTGATCGTCAGATTTCCATCCTTCACTTTCCACTATTTCTCGAAATTGCTTCCAATTTTTATCCGAAAATTCGATATTTTCCACGACTTCAAAATTAGAAATATCAGCCATCTGTAACTATTTAATTAAAATTAATGAAATGCGGGAGAATAGCGGAATTTGGTTTCAAATAATGGCATTGGGTCACATATGCAGAGCAGCCAGTCTGCCAATGATTACTTATCTCAAATACTGTGTAGAAGATAAAATACACTGATAACAATTGTTAATTTTTTTTATTTCAGTGGGAAATTGCGGAAAATGCTTTCGATGCTGTTTACTATCTTGTACGCCATGGCTATACGGATGCTCGAGCCGTGATCCAAAAAGAGCAACACATCCAATTACTTGGACAGTTACTAAACGATACTCCAGTCTTTAGATCAGTAAGTCTATATCAAAAGCTATTTCTTCTTTACTTCAGATTTGTACTATTCTTTTGGATGATTGTGATAGCTTTTTTAGTCCAAGTATTAGCTTGGTTGTACGTCCTTCCCAAAAAACGGCATATTCTGCAATTCGATTACTTTCTTGTAATTCTAGCCTTTACTTTTTCTAAATTTAAACATTTTCAGTAGCTATTTGTCGCCATTCTCAACTTCGAAATGCTACCAGATTGTCAAATTCTGACTTCATAGTTGCGAATATTCAATCAATGCTATTAACTCCACTAAGGAATAATACTGAATGCATGCTAGACATATTATTCCTTTATTTGGATCAAGTTAATGAATTGCCACTACATGCCTTCCATGCAGCAAATATTCTACGAGAGCTTTGTTCTGTGCGACCTTCCCTGCAAAAGGTTAGTAGATACTATTTTTGTCATAAGCTTATAGACAATTGCTGAATTACTTAGAGTTCGAACTCGTAATGGAATTCCATATTCGGCTATTTGGAAAGTGCTTGACTTTAGCAAAATTGAATATACAATCGACGATATTATTAAAACAGATGCAGATACGGTAGATCCAGCTAGATGTCGCGGAGAGACTGCAAGAATTATTTTGGAAATATTCTGTGATGCTATTGATACGGATCCAGGCAGCTCCAATATTTGCTTTATGTTACTTGGCTTCCAAAAAAATGCTGAAGGACACCTGTTTACCAAGCGTAAATTAAGCGTTAATTTTCTTAACATCAAAATTTAGAAACCCAGCGTACTGCCTTTCATAACATCGTAGATGTATTAGAACGCTTTACCTTTGAAGACCAACTTGCTTCTCCATATTCAGCACTAATTGAACCATCTTTCCGGCTTCTGGTAACATTTAGCATCTTACTCTTAAATTTTTCTCTACAGAAACGGCTAACTTCGATAGATTGCATTTTTTCTGCAAGTGTGTTGCGCTTCCTACGGACAAATGACTTTATAGTCAAAATATTAGAATCAGGAAATCCGTTGAATTTTATGAACCAGGTTTTTTTTAAAATTCATTTTACAATAACACATTTTTAGTTTAATAATGATATAACACCAACACAATATTCATTGAGTAGAATGATTGTTGGTTCTATTCTTCATCTTTCTGCCATTGAAATTTCCACTTTGCTAAAGGCCGGTCATATTGATACACCCAATCGCCTGTATAAGAAATTCTTTGAAATCGTCGAATCACCTGAGACAACAATAAGCGAAGAAGGCAGCACAAATATACTATTCAGGTAATGAGGTAACACGTTTATAACTAATACCGTTTTTAGTATTCTCCACGACAATAGGAGTATTGGATTGAATGAGATCGAGTTAGTATCCCTTGACCATTTTAACTCTCATAAACTTCAACTGGTTAGTGTCTTTTTTTCAAATAGTTTATTACATTTTATAGATTTCCGAAGATTGCAAGTCTACAACGTCATTTGGAACTTCACAATATGATATTAAGAATTTGCACGATCTTTTAAAACGAGAAATAGTCTCAACACAAAATGAAGCTACTATTGTAATGATTGTTGAAAAGGTAAGCAAAACTTAAAAAATATGCTCTTCTATTTAGGAAATGATGAAAGTCTTGGAATATTTCACTGATCTTAACAATCAATTACTTTTGCAAGGTGCTGTAGATTCACTTGTGAGTGGATGTACCGCTCTCTTAAATGTCATAGCTATATTTTCTCCGGTACCATTTTATTCTCTGGGTTAGACTAATGCTTTAAATTAATAACGTCGGTGTTCAGAAACTCAATTAGACCTACTTTGCGATGCAGCCTTTTCTGTGATCGAATTTACCAGTACAAGTACAGATAAAGCTACGCTTCCTTTGAGTACAACTCTTCAGCGTCTAGTAAAAACGATCAGCACTATTGTCAAGGAAGAACATAAAGAGGTGGGAATTTTTTATTAAATCTATGCTTTGTTGTATGAGCCAGCTCCACCACCGCCTCGGCCACCAGATCCTTGTCCACGTCTTTGTGGGCACTGGCAATATTCCGCATCTTGTCCTGGGCGACCAGCCTTTCCTTCTTCTCCGGGAGGTCCTTCTGGTCCAAGGGGTCCCTAAACAATCTATATGTATAAATAAATTAATAAATTACAGCGGGTCCTGGTCCACCAGCAGGTCCGATAGGTCCAGCATCTCCCACACGGCCTTGCTTTCCAGCATCTCCTGTAGACCCTTGCTCTCCAGCATGACCGCGTTGTCCTTTTGGCCCAGGTCTTCCGATAGGTTTTCTACCATCGGTTCCCTTTTCTCCAGGGATACCGTCGGGTCCAAGTTTTCCAGCGTTTCCTGGAGGTCCCATCTCTCCGGGATGTCCTGGATGGCCATCTTTTCCTGGCCGTCCTTCCTGTCCATCAGGTCCCTTCATTCCACGGCCTCCGGGTCTTCCCATAGGTCCAGGAGATCCGGGAGGTCCAGGAGCGCAATAGAAGCAGATTCCGGTATCCTGCGATGCTGGTTCAACATCATCAGAGTCATGTCCTGGCTTTCCGTCTATTCCAGGAATTCCATTTGGACCTGGAGTACCAGGAAGACCCTTGGGACCTAGTGGGCCAGCATGACACTTGTTCTTTGCATGACATTGACAACTAGATGATGGCTCGGGACCAGAAGGAGGAAGACCAAAAGCGGAAGCGGGTGAATTAGAAGGAAGAGAGCTAGGTACATTGTCTCTGGGCGTTCCTTGGTAACCAGCATAGGCATCTCTCTTATTTCTGCTTTGTCCGATAACCATCAAATCCTTCCACATTTGGTCGGTATTACTCTTAATTTTGAATTTTCTATTGATATAAAAAGAAATAACTTTAAATGCATCTATTTCTCCATCAAGCTCCGACCAGAAGTCCTGGACATTGTTGTAAATTTGGGCCATTGACAGAAGGCAACAAATTAGAGCAACTCCACTCATTGAGCTAGCCACAAATGTGGCAGTGTGGATTTGCATTGCTGAAAATAATGCTGTCAATTAAAATAAATAAAGGGGAGAGAGATGCCTCAAGAAATCTGGCCGTTCCTTATAAGTAATGTAAATGCGGATGCGAAACTTGTTGATTACAGTCTGCGCGCTGGATACCGGTTAGACGGGGAATCTTGGGCATTCCGAAACTATTAGCTAATTATTGATTCTCCAGGAAGAAGATCTACGCGAATATGCCGGAAAGATTCTTGTGCCACTTCTGGAATTGATTGTACTTCCAACAGAACGACCATTCCAAAGTAAAGTTGCCCTTTATGAAAGTGCACGTATCTGTTTTAAAACTATAAATAGTATTGAGAAAAAGGTTTGTTTTTTATATTTCTTGATCTTTAATTTTAGAACAAAGAACCAACTGATTGGCTTCAAGATGAATTATCCACACATAATGAGGACAGTATTTTGATAGCAATTAATCGGTTATCATATGATCTCAGTCAACGAATAGTAAAAGATATCTCAGATATGACACTAGATCTTAAGGTAAGTCTCTCTTTATTTTTATTTTATTTTCATACAACGCGGGCCAAGGGTTTCCCATACGTTTCGATAATTAGATCCGAAACATTTTCTCTTGATTTCATTGTGTACGGTAAACGAACAAGCGACGGACTTGGTGTTCTTTCTAACTCCTCTTTTTGCTGGAAGAATTTGCATTTTTTTTTAAAAAGAAACAAACCGTTTCTATTGTCTGAGTTTGCGCTTCCATTACCGCATGATCTTTCCGTGATACTGCCAAAAGTTCTCTTTTATCCTGAATAATATTTTTGATTTAACATTTAAAAAAACTAGCTACATCTGTATGTAAAATGCCTAGAGTTGTGAAATGATTGAATGGGTAGTCGTCCATAGTAGTTTGTTGAAAGCTTTCGATGCTAGCCAGTTGTCCTCGATAATTAGTCCTACAATATTTTTTGGGATGTTTTTTTTTACAAACCTTAACGGCGCATACATTTTTCCTGGAAGCCAATAGGCTCTAGAAAGTTTGGTATGAAGAAGATTAATAAAAAGAGAAACTAATGTTAGTCCAATAAGAAGATAAACAAACATTGCCGATAGAACAATTAGATTTTCTTTAAAACAAATTCATCATTACGGCCAAATTTTCTCACGTTTAGGTTCAATATCTGTTGATCCAATTGTCGTAAGTGAATTAAATATAAAATAGAAAGCAGTTGAATAAGACAAGGCCGGATATTCGCTGCGCAAAAGAACGCATCCCAATGTGATCCATCCAATTATAGAAAATGTAGCGATAGTAACCTAATTTTAACAATGCTCTCAAAAAGTTTTGAAACCGGTATTGATAAGAGACGTTCAGTATCGTGTAAACGATAATCATCGGTAAATCGCTTTTCGCTGTGTAATTTCCTTTCTAATTCGTATTCGTCGACAGGCCGAATTGTACAAAATCTGAACGCCGCCCAGGCTTTTTCTAAAAAGTATCCTATTTAGCATTTATGCTAGCACATTACCCAGAATAAGACACGGAAGGTTCAGTAGTTTTGCAATCAAATAAGATAAGTCCTTGATTACAATCATCGTGAATGGGATACCAATAATGCTAACTATTATTGAGAGAACTCTTCCCTTTTCAGTGACTGGATAAACATATCCATACCCGATTGTAGTAATTGTGGAAAATGCCTGCCAAGCTACTTCGTAGCTAAGTAAAAACTCACAAAAATTATAGAATTAGTTAAATCTATGGGCATTTGAGGCATTGGTGATCGAAGTTTGATCATTTGCTCATAGGCAGTAAATTTATTGTTTAGAATCTCAGTTAAATACTGAGACTTTTGGTCATGTACATAGAGCAGAAGCTTTGTATTGTTGAATATTTCAGGTAATACTCTGCTTCGTATAAAACTGAAAAATCACTTAAAATTGATATTATTTACCTATTGCGCTCTTTTGCAATCTGTAATTGCCAGCTTCTTTTAAACTTTTCAGAATTAACAGATTCTGCTAGAAAGAATAAATAGCCAGAAAGAAAAATGTATAAAAGATAGAAAAAGAGTAGCATGAAATGGCCCAAGCTTTAAAAAAAATAGTTTCACAGAAAAATACGAAAATTCACCTGTACTTGGCGTAGATATTTTTCAAAAATACTAAGAATCGAACAATTCCTGCATTAGAAAAGCACATTTGTGGAGAGCAATTAGGAATATTATTGTTTTGGGTGGTCAAGGCGGCCTTCAAGTTTATAATGTACGCATGTTTGGTTCCCGGCGACAATTCTCCAGAGGGCCTCAAGGTCATTTATCATCTGACATTTGACGTCTTCCTTCTTATGTGCATCCAGACGTGTTCACAATCTTCATTGGGGAGAGAGGGGAATATTATATTAGAGTCAGAATATAGTAATATCTAAAAAATTTAGATTCATCCACTGCATTTTCTGGCAGATTTGCTACTAGAAGACTCAAATGGAACGAAGAAAGTGGCTTCATTCTTTTCCAAGTCTGGTATGCCAAGATATCTTGTCGATCTTCTCGCATCTATTGACATAAATTGGGCTGCTCTAGCACAAGGAGAATTAAAGTCTAAAGTGGAATTCAAAGCATTCAACAGTATTTTAGTAAGTATTAAAACTTTTTCTAATTTACCCTCCTATATAGATTGTTCTTGTTCGAATGTCTTTAACGGATCCAGGCTGGACAGCGCTAGTTCAACTGGGAGTTCTAAAAGTTATTGCAAGTCTTCCAGTTCTAAATAATGCACCTAAAGAAGTCTTTTTGAAGCCAGATAATGTTAACAAAAAGGGAACCCAAGCAAATTATTATTCTTCTGCCGTTGATCTATTAATTCATCTTTGCCTCACTCTTTGTTCAAAACCAAAATGGAAACGGCTGTCATTGCAGGTTCGTTTTGTGTTTTGAGAACTTTCTAACTTATATTTTTAGACGCTAAACGTGGTTTACAAATTATCAGAGCTTCTTAGCCAATTATTACGAGCAGAAATGAAATGTGTATTAGTAGATCACACTGCCGAGCTTATTTATCATATTTGGGAATGTGGTATATTGCAAATTGTTTTTCAAAAATTGATTTGTTATTTAGATGACGAAATAAGGGGAGCCATCGACGAAGATCCAATACTAAGTGCTTTACAAAAGCTTAAAGTACCAAAGGAATCTGTAATAGAACCAGTCAAACGAATCGATTTTACTGCTCCGACTACAATAGGCCTTCTGAAGAGTGCTATCCCGTCTATTAGAATTTAACCCAGTGATTGTTAATTTGTCTTAAAATTCTTATTCTTCATTCATTACGTGTAACTGATAAAAGTAAACATTATTCGCCTTGTTTTACTGCATGCATGATAGACTTTAGATTTAGCTTCTAAAACGTACTTCAGACTACGCCTTAGGTCTTACAGCGCCTCTTTTGAATGGAATACTAATTATGCACCAAGCCTGAAATTTCAATGTCTTCAGCAAAAAGTAAGACATACTCTCTTTTTGCTCTGAAATCATAATTAAAAGGGAAATTAATAGAAGATTCTCATTTTCAAAATGCTTCTCACTGACGCAGTGCAATAATTGTGAATATTTGTAATAGTTAGCTTTAAGTTGTCTCAACTTCCTTCTTATTAATACTCAAAAAGTTAATTTGTTAAGCTCATGGCTGATGACGAAGTCTCACGTTCTTCTGGTGGCGAAGATGACGACTTTGAAGATGATATTGAGGATAACGGATTTGACAACGAAGGTTAGTTCACACTTTCTACACTTTTACTTGTATTTTAGACACTATTGCCGAGGAAGAAGCTCTAGCTGATGCCGATTATGGAGAAGAGCTAAGAGGTCTAGAAGAAGAAGGAGAAATGTCTATTGAAGAGCTTCGACGAAAATATGGGATGCCCACTGAAGATCAAAATCCCGTAAGTAACTTTATTTCTTCTTTTTATATTCGCAGATACCTGATGGTGAGCAGCAGCCTGAATCAAGTGGTCTTCATAGTGGTTACAACTACTTTAATGATTATGACGATGCTGAGGACGATGATAAGGAATATGTTCCCGAAAATAATTTTAAAAAAGAAGTTTGTGAATTGTCTAAAGCTTACATTTTTTTTTCCCTATAGATTCGAATCGACCCAGAATTGTATCAGGCTATAATTCCTGAGTTTGAAGAAGATATTGCAGAAGATGATGCTGAGTCCTCAGCCAATCAGTCCATTCTATTATGGAGTCCAACTGACAAACTTACGAATGAGCAAATAAACAAGTACCTAAAGAGCATCATAGAAATTAGGAAAGACCTTGGACAATATATTGATGATCGATATTCGGAGGTTAGGCAAACATTATGGTATTATTTTATGCTGATTTAGGCTAGAGATGATGAAGATTCTCTATGTGCTCTTTATCGTGCCGCTTATAATCCTCAAAGTGCCAAAGAACAATTCCCTTTTCCTCAAGTCAATAAAGCCAATAGAACTATTCGCCCTAATGCTCTCGAATGGGATGATGGGGAGAAGGCGTGCTTTGAAAAATCGTTGACACTTTATGGGAAGGATTTCAACACTATCAAAGCTCAGTCAGCTGTAAGTTTTTTCTTCTATTTTTCTTAATTTTAAATAATTTTAGCTTAATTATCGTTCCATTGGTGAGTTAGTGGATTATTATTACAAGTGGAAGAAGACTGAAAGGTGATTTTCTTTACTAATTTTATTTTTTTTAGCTACGTCAGATACAAAGAGTATCGTAAACGTCATTCTGAGTCTGAGGAAGAGCGATATAAACGCTTTGCAGCTGCTGTGGTTTTGGAGCCTCCTCTGGAGACAGAAGTAGTTGTTGAGTCTCCGCCTCAAGAATCCCAAGAGTAGGACTTTAGCATAATTTATTATATCAAGCCTTTTACACGGTCTCATTTATGTTCTCCCCAGTGATCTGCTTATTGAACCTCAACTTTATGTGACTTTTATAAATTGTTATTGACCAGAAAAATGACATAGATTGAAGATCACAAGCAAAATAAGCTCTACCCTGTATTATTATTTCAGCAAGCCTAGTTTCTTCGCTTCAGCCTCAGCCCAAGCTTTCAACTGCTCTTCAGATTCAAAAGGTGAGTCATCTTCTCCACATTTAGCATCAATGTAAAATGATCCTAGCAGGGTGATTTGAGGTTTTAGAACTTACTTTGAGCAGCTAATGATTCAAATTCATCGTCATCTGCATCTGACATAGAGCCATCTCCTATCCCAAAACGAGAACTTGAAGTAGGAGGCATTGAAACCAAAGTGGAATAATCGCTAAAGTCGACGACTACTCTGCTTCCACGAATTTTCAGCTTTGAAGCATCAGAAGCTGTTCCACCAACAACTACAGTAACAGAGGCAGCCTAATTTCTGTTTTTATAGGGACAGCAAATAAAACTCACTCCAGGAGATTGTGGGAAAGATTTAATCAATTCTTGAATTGACACACTGGTAACCAAAATACTACCACTTAAATCAACATGCCTCAATTTGCTTGCGTTTTTCAAAGTTGCGACGCCTTCATCATTGAGATAAACACAATTTCTTAGCTGAATCAGCTCAAGAGGACAATTGGCCACAATCTCCTTAAGAACTGAAGCCTTCAAAGCAGCCAGAGATGAAACATCCAATTGTTCCAACTCTGCTAATTTAGAAATTGCAGACATTCCTTTCGGAGTAATTGAAGCATCAGAGCCAGCGTTTGCCAAGCTGAGAGTTTTCAAATGTGGCAATCCGTTACAAATATCAATTAAAAGACCGTCATCAATCAAAGGGTTATAGTCAAATCTGGAAAGAAAGTGCAAATGAAAAAAACGAAGAAACTTACGCCAATTCGACGAGATTGTTTATATGAGAGATGTGGCACATTCCCGCTCGAGTCAGATTAGAGAATCGATCTCCACAAAGAGTAAAAACTTGCAAATCTGCCATCAGACGGGAAATCATGCTGAGGTTCTCATCGGTGATTTGGAAGCACTCATTAACGCGGAGTTCCTTCAATCCGGGAGAATTTGTACAAAGATCTTCGAAGGCCATCGAATCGATGACGGAACATCCATCTAGATAAAGCTGAGAACTTGACTTCAGTGGTTTTCAATTGAACAAACTGTTTCAAGATGTGAAGCAAGGAGTTTCAAACATCGGCCACGAAGACGACTGGCTCCACGGAGATCTATTGAGACTAGGAATTGCCCACAGGCACGGAGGAGATGCCAAAAGGACTGAAGGAAGAAGTTTTGAAAAGGAGGAAGAGACTTACCTTATCTCCTACATTTGTCATATCTCGATAGGACAGTTTTTCGAGGGAACGGAGGCCTTCGCTCAACTCGGAAAGAGCTTCCCAAGTCGCGTGGAGGCCAGAAATATCGAGTTCTTTTAATTGGGGGCAACTTGATGAAATTATTTCCAAAGCCTTATCGTCGAGGAGATGAATCACGCCGGAGATGTCTAAAGCTCGAAGATGGGCTCCAGCTCGACGAAGGATTGATCTCAGGTGGCTGTTTCGAAGAGGACGATGTTTCCCAAAGCCACGGGGATTCTCTCCTTCTCTGGCGAGTACGAGACGGTTGATGCGAGACCATGACTGAAATTCTTTCAACTTTCTTAATTTCAAGCTGACCTTGATGGAGCTTTCCATCCAGAGTTTATTGACTCTTTCCAGTCGAATTGTATCCATGACTGGCAAATGCGCCAGAATTCTTTCGAGAACAGCCTGCGGCATGTCGCACAACGAGCAGGCATCTCGACTAGGCGTCCCGGCACAAAGTGATTGGGTTGAGCTGGCTCGCGAGAGATTGCCATCATCTGACAGACGTTTTTGATGGAAGAGAGAAGGGGGAATACCTTTTGAATCATCGGAAAGAACCATTCCTTTTCCTCCTTTTCGACGGGAAACATACTCACTGATCACCATCACTTGATCGTAAAAACGGAGCTGATCACTCGTTGCTTCCTTCGCTTTCTGCGCATCTTCTGCTCGTCTGAAAAGCTACAGTAGCCTTGGAGAACTTTGTGTATTCTAAAAGTCTAGGGAAGAACTCACTTGAAAGTGATGGTAGCAGTTCCGCAATTTTTAGGATTTTTCGGGAGTGTAGCAAAGACAGACTGAGAGTGTCGTTTCTCCTCTCTGGGAAGAGAGCAATGTGAGATCTAAACTCGCTTTTCGTTGCTTCGCCCACAACGAGAGAAACCTTTCCAAATTGGGAAAAGAAGGACTGAAGTTGGGAAGGAGTTATTCGAGGTGAAATATTCGTCACAATGATCTTCCTATCGTCCTTCGAATTCGCTTGAAATGCAAAAGCCGCGTTGAAATCTAAAGATTTTTCTTTTTTTTCCTCCAAAAGCGAACCGTCAGTTTCACCATCCATTTGCTGGCCATCAGCCAGAAGCATCGGAAGAAGTCGTCGATATTTAATGAATTCTGCTGCCGAATGTGACCAAGTTCGTCTAAAAGTGAAGCGTACTTTCCAATCGCCTCCTCACCTCAATTTTCCAACGCTAAAAAATCGAGCTCGAGTCACGAATGATTGGAAAGCTTCCGTCATGTCGTTGAGTCCTTTGCTCTCCAAATTCTGGCCATGCAGACGACGAAGCGCCTTGAACATGGCGTTGGGCCGATCAGCTCCCCCAGAGGCTCGAAAACTCGCACGAAGGTCCATCCCAGCTCAAGTTAGTCTGCAGATGTGTAATTATTTGGTCAAATAGAGTGGACGCGTTTGCATAAGCAGGTGCGGGCTGCGACTGACCACCGCTGGAAGGACAATTAGGGCCGGAGGAGACGAGAGAGATTATTGATTATGCCAGTTGGCACAAACATCTTTTTGCAATTCTTGGTCTCTGTCTCGATTGATTTTTCAGGCAATTTTGCATCATTTTATTAACCAAAATTGGCCGTTTTTTAATACGAAAAATCGATAAATTTACAAAAAAATGTGCCAAAAAGGTGACAAAGAAAAAGACGAGACAGCCGATGGGAAAAGAGCATGAACCAGTTCGTCTGCTGCCAGTCGTCGACAGACAACTGCCGTTCGATTGACTCCACGGGTCTTGTGCGGATCCCTCGTCGGGACTTCTCTTTGCCAGCAAAAGCCATGCTCCCCATGGCTTTTTATTTTTATTTTACAGTAGGAAATATAGATAAAAAAAAGAAAAACCCCACATTCTCGGCACATTTTGAGGTCGTTCGAAATTTGAAATTTTCCTGAGAAAATTTGTAACATTTCTTATCTTTTTTTTATATCCGATTCCAGTATTTTTTAATTTTCGAATTTTAAACAAAATTTATGCTAAAATTACCGTAGAAGCCTACATCGAAAGGAAACTTGCCTTTTTGGAATTTTCCATTTGCTTTGGAAATTTTCAATGTTCTATAAAGTTGTTGGCCGTGATTTCCTCTACAAGTTTGCAGAAGATCCAATATTATGAAAGTTAATCAAACTGTTCGAAAAAGTTGAGAGGGAGCTCGAAAAAATATAAAAGTAATGGCTACCACCAACCCTTTTTTTCATATTGGATATTTTCTCCACAAAATATTCGGATTTCAGAGAATGGTTCGAGTCTGTCCTCATTGTGGAGGGACAGATATCGACGAAGATGCGGCCAGAGGTGAGTTCAGTCAAATAGTTTGATCTTTGATAACAAGCAAAAAGAGAAGCTCATTGATTAGTAAGCTAGGAAAATTATTTTTGCGCCTATAAGTCAAAGCTGATCCATCATCTAATTTACAGGAGATGCCACATGTATGGAATGCGGAACAGTCCTGGAGGAGTCGATTGTCGTCGCCGAGAACCAATTCCAGGAAAGAGTTGGAGGAAGTGGCCACACCCTCGTTGGTAAGTCATCACCGAATAAAAACAACCTCTTCAGGACAATTCCTGTCAATGGAACGCCAATCCCATTCGCTTCAAGGCGTTCCCGGCCTCGTTTCCCAAGAATCCAGAGAATTGACATATCAAAAGGGTAGGAGACTAATTGAAGAGGTAAAAAGAGCTCTTTGTTTTGAAAATAGACTTCAGATTGCAAGTCAGTTGAGAATCTCATCATACTGTATCGAAACATCTTATAATTTCTTCAAAATGTGTGTCGTAAAAAACCTAACTCGAGGCAGAGTACGGTAAGAGGCTCTCTCTACCTGAGATTTTCTCTTCAGATCCCATGTTGTTGCCGCCTGCATGTACATGACTTGTCGGCTGGATAACACAGCCCATTTGCTGCTAGACTTTAGTGATGTTACACAGGTTTGTTTCCCTTACAGTCTGGTCATAAAAAAGACGAGATACCCCGAGTAAATTTAAAAAAAGGGTTTTCACGGCGAGACCCATTTTTATCCTAAAATTTACTATAAAGGCCTTTTTTTAAGGATAAAATGGGTCTCTCCATAAAAAAAACCCTTTTCTCAGAGCATCAGCTGTCGTCTATTTTTATGAACAAACTATACCATTTCCCCTAATTTATCGTATTCTCTCTAAATGACACTATTTTGAGATATAGTAAAACTCTACGGCGAAAAGGGGATCTCCTAGAGAAATCGAGATTTAGGTAAATGTATTTGATCTCGGAAGATGCCTCTCATTCCTGTCAAGATCTCTTCGAATCAACCTGCCCTCTTCGGACCCTTGTTTGTACATTATGAGATTCGCCTGTTGTCTGGAGTTTGGAGAAAAACAAAAAGATGTGAGAAATTCTTCAAAAATAGAGAGTTTTTAGGTTGTAAATCTGGCCACTCGATTGGTCGAAAGAATGAAGAGAGATTGGATTTCAACTGGAAGACGTCCAACCGGACTTTGTGGAGCTGCTCTTCTCATAGCTGCCAGGTATGGGTTAGCCTTTGAAAATAGAAAATTGGGTTTCTTCAGAGCTTATAATTTCAATCGCTCCATCACGGATATCGTAAGAGTCGTCCATATTAGCGAAACAGTTGTGAGGAAAAGACTCGAAGAATTTAGTCAAACGCCATCTGGAGCTCTGAGTATTGATGATTTTCAAACAATCGACTTGGTAAGACCAACCAAATTTTACAATCAAGCCAACAATTTAGGAGCAAACTGAAGATCCCCCAGCCTTTCTGGCGGCGAGGAAAAAGGCCAGAGAGCAACAGATGAAGAAAGAACAGCAAATGGTCGAAAAAATGCAAAATGAGGTTCTTTCTTTCTACTTTTGATGGCGTTTGATAGCCACCCATCTCCTTAAAAATAAATGTTGATTTGTAGGTTCAAAACCTGGAAGCTGAAGTAGAAAAAGCTTTGGAGAAGAGACGCCGAGACAAATTTAAAAACAGCGAATATGCCAAGGAATTGACCGGCGTCGGTGAGATCTTCCCTCTTCCTTTTCTAAAAAAGGTTTAGATCAATTTGAAGTAGGAAAGAATGAGGCGGCCTTTGTCAATCAACACATCTTGGATTCAGTTTATGAGGCAGTTGACGGCGCAGAGCAGTCGTTAGTTGCTTCTAGTTCAAAAAGAAATTGAATTTTTTTATAGAAATTCAGCGTTTTCTCAGTTTGGACCGACGCTTCAATCGCTAGGATTGGGAAAGCAGGAAAATTTGATCGAATACACTGATGCTCCTCCACTTCCAACGCGGGACAATGAAAATGGAGAACTAAATACTGACGGTAAGTTGAGGGCTCCAAAACGATTCGACGATTTCTTGATATTTTTACAAAGATAAGGCGTAGTTCCGGGTATCCGGTTTCAGTTCGAAGTATTGACTGCAACTCAAAACATTTCTAGAATCAAGACTGACTCAGCTAGCAATTTTCAATGTTCTACAAATTTGTAGCTCTTGATTTCCTTTACAAGTTTGCAGAAAATAGTTCAAAACTTGAGGGCCCCGCCGCAAAATGACAGCGATGTTTGCGATTCTAATTCTTGCAGATATTGATGACGATGAGATTGACAGTTATATTCTCTCGAATGCCGAGTCGCAAGTGAAGGAGAGATTTTGGATGAAAGCAAATGGAGAGCATCTGAAGGATATGGAGAGAAGGTTTTTGTCTACCCACCCCACAGCATTTGAATAATCTCTTTAGGAAAAGAGAGCGAGAAGAGGCTGAAGCAAAAGACACGGATGTCAAGAAGAAAAGGAAGAAGCCGAATTCATCCATTCGACATGACAACGGAATAATTCCGACGACTGCTGCTGAAGCCATCGAGAAGGTCATCCAGGTTGGAATTTCTAAAAAATTCATTTTAACATCGAATAATCTAGGAGAAGAGATTGTCGAACAAAGTGAATTACAACATTTTGAAGGAGATCGACACCACCCTTCCTGGGTCCTCAGAGGAAGCTCTTCCCAACAAGCCGAAGGTTGAGGTGAGTTTTTAGAGTTCAACGGGAAGGGGGTTTTAAAAAGTCTCTAAGAACAGACCGATTTGATTGAAATATTTCAGCCAGCCGGATTAATGAAGAGAGAGCGCATGATAGCGAGGAAGAACTTCCACGTCGCAAGCCATGTCAGACTGAATATAATAAAAGACGTCTTGTGTGGAATCCAGAAGAAGGAAGAGCCGAAAGAAGTCGAAAATGAATTGGTTGAAGCTAAAAAAGAAGAAATAGACGAAGTAGATGAGAAGCCAGCGTTGATGAGAAGATTTTCAAAAATTCGGCCAAATATCAAACCCAAAATTAGTGATGGTTTGGCTCTCCTGTTATCTCAAACCCAATCATCTTTTAGCAAAACCCAGTACTTCAAAAGAAGCAGAAAAAGTTGAAGAAAAAACAGCCAAAATAGTTGAAGAACCACCTCCTCTTCCAAAAGCGACACCAGTGAAAAAAGTAAGATTTTTTTGGTATTTTAACGATAAGAATCGCTTCAGGAAGAAGTCTCAGAAAGTCCAGAAAAAAAAGAAATTCGCTTACTGAGGAGAGCGAAACAACCACCAAGACTGAAAAGATGATTAAACGGGTACATTCAGTTCAAAAATTAGTAATAAATTTTTTATTCACAGAGAGATCTCTTAAAAAGAGCTATTTATTTGAAGGAGACTCTTCCTTTTTTTCTACCGTATTCTCTCAAAATATAGCGTATCTTGAATGTTTGAATGTTCTACAAAGTTGTAGCCCCTGATTTCCTCTACAAGTTTGTAGAAGATCCAAAGTCATAAAATCTAGTGACGAATTCTAAAAATTCATAGTAAGAAAAGACTTTTAAAGGGAATACGATAGTTTCTACATACACCCCGTAAAATAATGGTAGGTCCACCCCCTAAATTGGCGAATCTTGGCCGGGTGAGATTATTTTGGGCCGAAATAACTTTTATCTAATTCTCTGGCATTTTGGCCTTATTTTCCTCCATAATCTAGCCAGGCAAGCTTGTTGAGTAAAAAATGATAGCCTCATCCCCAAAAGTGGCGGGACCCGAAATTTTTTAAACCTGAGCTATCAAAATTTGGCTGATGCAATTCGATTCAGCTCGATTTCGTGATTCCAAAACACTTTAAATCCCAAAAAAGGATGGAAATGAGCCGAGTTATGACTTAAACATGATATGACTTTTGGTCCAAAAAGCGCGCAATTCGAGAAAAAATGCATTTCTTATCCTAAAACAGGTGAAAATTAATGTCTTCTCTGAGTCATATTTCCATGAATTTCCATTTTTTTTGGGATTTAAAGTGTTTTGGAATCACGAAATCGAGCTGAATTGAACTGCATCAGCCAAATTTTGATAGCTCAAGTTTAAAAAATTTCGGGTCACGCCACTTTTGGAGATGAGGCTATCATTTTTTACTCAACAAGCTTGCCTGGCTAGATTATGGAGGAAAATAAGGCCAAAATGCCAGAGAATTAGATAAAAGTTATTTCGGCCCAAAATAATCTCACCCGGCCAAGATTCGCCAATTTAGGGGGTGGACCTATCATTATCTTACGAGGTGTATCTCTCCTCAAAAATTTGGCACAATTTTTAAGTTCTTGAAGGAGATCATCGTCTGAAATAAAGCTCAAAGCGTCTTTGAGCCAAGAATTTCTCTTATTGCTTATATTGCCAATTGAATGAGCTGGTCTTTCTACATTTCTTCGAAATTGCGGAACTGATCGTTTAAGTGAATCAAGCCATTTGCAGACAAATTAAATATTTATACTTCGCGGTTAGAAGAAACAACCTGGCTAGTCTGAACTCAAACTCGATTGGTCTCTTGAAAAATAATTATATTATATATTTATTTTTCTCGAGATCACGACAATACCCGGAGATAGGAATGAACCGACGCGTAAAGTGAGCAAAGAAAATCCTCAGCAGATGAGGTTGGCTTGATTGATATGGATCGACACAGAATTAGGCCAGAAGACGCTGGTCGATCAAAGGACGAGCCGTATAGAGAGGTCGCTGGCATTGGGGCAAAATATCAGCTGAGCAGACCTTCTGTGTGATTGGCAAATTCATTCGAAACCAAAGGAGATAGCCAGTCTGAAATAGCTTTTATTTATCTCTTTTTTGGCTAAAAAAATCTACCTCAAAAGCCACAACAACAGCTAGAACAGCTGTCAAAATCCATGGGAGGAATGACGTCGTACAAAGCGAGGAACTAGATGATCGAATGTGGACTTCAGGCCTTTCTCTTTCCTTTTCCGCCTTTTGAGCCTCCGCCAATTGGATATCGCAATCTCCTTTCTCTTTCTAAATTTTGTTTGCAGAGAATTTTAAACAATCCTACAATTTCAGTCCTGTAGCAGCATTTGAAGTCGTCAGTTGTATTCGCAACTGGTCGGATCTTATCTTTCTCAGCCTCTCGCCAGTCACAAGTAATGACTGTTCCACACATATTCATCTTTAGATGTTCCTCAGCACAAGCTGGCATCTAAAAAAAGCGAAAGATTCGAGAAGGATGGACAAAAACAAACCTGAGATTCGGGAACCTGGAGGTAGTCGTTACAAGCGTTGGAGCAATAAACAGTTCGAAGGACATCAGCCGAGATGGACGAGAAATAGACGAAAAGAAGAAGAAGAGCCGACTGGAAGAACATCTCTCTATCTCTGCAAGTAGATGGTCAGTTGTGCAAAACGGAGGAAAAAGAAAGAGTGGGAGGAAGTGAGGAATGACGCCGAGGGTGGGAGTGATAGATTGGGGGATGGAAGGTTACTATTTCCAGGTAGGAACCGCATGGCACCACCACCTTTCAGGGCAGCCATGTATTTGCTGAAATCATTGTTCGAGAGGAAGAGAGAGAGAGTAGTCATACCGCGGGCAAACAGATCCATTACGTCTTTTACTTTGAGGAAGCTATTTCAAGAATCAAATGTTCACCATTTGAACCCAAGACAAAAGCTACTGTATTCCTCTCATTCCGAATATTTTAGGAATTCTCGACTAAAAACATTTGATGAGTGTACAAGATAGAGCCTGAGCCAGAGGAGATTTGGATAAAAATTGCCGTGAATAGTCAGTCTAGCTGGAAACTAGTGATAAACAAGACGATTGAACTAATAGAGAGAGAGAGAGAGCCAGAATTCTTTCTCGAATGAACACGTTATAGTTTGTAATGTGAATCAGCTACGAGTGTGATGACTGGGATAGAATTTCCCGATCCAAAACAGCACAAAGTTCAAAAGAACAATCTCCTCTCTGGGAGCTTAATTCGAAATCATATCTCCACATAAAAAGTGGTCGATGAGCAAGGATGATGATATCAAATGAGAAGCGGTGGGTGGTCGATTGGAGAAAGTCCTCTCTCTTTGATCGATTCAGCTGAATCAACAAATCAGCTGATTACGGGGAGTTCTCTCTCTTTAATTTCCGCGTCCGAGAGATGGGTCCATTGGAAGGAAGAAGAGAGAGAGAGAGAGGCGGAAAAAGAGAACCTGTCCTGGGGACACCGAAAGCCAGCCAATCGTCTTTTTCAATCGGCATTATAACAGCCATGACCACCCGGGGAGATTTATTTCCCCACCACCTTCGGTTAGTCGTCCCCAGTAATGTTCCGGCTCTCCCTCACACACTCTCGATAATGAACTTCGTTCTCGCGGCTAAAAGGCCTTTCCAGGAATTATTCCCTTCCTCTATTTCGGCTATTTTCAGCCAGAGAGCCTTTTCTTTTTGATCTTCTAGGACTTAAAAAAGAGATAAAAAATTATTTCAACTTTTGAGGAAGATCGACTTTTTTTAGGAGAAAAGGCTTGGAATTTCTGAATTCGAAACTTATTTTGATGGAAAATTCCTCATCCAGCAAATTTGTAAAGGAGATCAAGAACTACAATTTTGTGCAAAAAGTGCAAATTGGAAAAATCAAACCGGCTGTAAAGTAAATAAAGGAATGAAGAGTTACTGTAGGCCTCCAAGTATCCTAATAGGAAAAGAGACCAAAAAGTCTACGATGAAATTGGCTTCGACTATAAAGGTCATAGTGAGAAATCTATTAACTTTTTTTCGACCGACTTCCTTTCAGAATAATTGGAAAATTCTTCATCCTTTGATTAAAAAGAAGAAGAAGAGTTCAAAAGTCAAGAGAAAGAGAGAGAGACTCCACGAAAAGCCAGCTGCCCTCTGCTGCTTTCTAATTGGAAGTAATCGGCAAGGGAGAGCCGGAAGAGGAACAAATGACTCAAGGCGGAGGGAGCGAGCGAGCGAGCGAGAGGCGATCAAAGACCCCAAGGCGAGGAGCGGAAGTTATGTTTTGAACATCTAGGAAACACGTCAAAAAATAATTGAGGTGAGATTATAGCGGAGACAAGGGGGAAGGACTTTGACTCAACGGGATGAGAGGGCAAACAAACTGCTTCCTGGTTGAAATGTGGAAAATAGAGGCCGCTGCACACATTCGGAAAAAATGTCATCCTTTTCACCGTATTCCTCTCACTTTTCGTGGTTTTTTGGAATTTTCTATCTATTTTCGTAAATTGAATGTTCTACAAAGTTGTAGAGGAGATCAAGGGCTACAACGTTGCAGAATATCGTTTTTTTTTCAAAAAACTGCACTAAAATCTAGAAATACAGCCTCCTATAGGCTAGCCTATGAGACTAACGACTCGCACCCGTAAACTCTTGTCAAACTGGTATTAGACGGTTATATAAGTAATGTATTTCTTCATATTTCCGTCGAATTACAATTCTTATTAACGTTGAACATATGTGAAAGAATTGTCAATCCGACTCCTTTTGCCTAATTTTGGTGGATTTCTCAAAAAGACTTCTTTAAGACTTAAATCTCTTAAAACTTGATGATTTGGGTTTAAAAAATTACTATTTTTAAAGTAAAAATGGGAGAAAAAGCATATATGTCGAGGGAATTGAGAGGCAACACGGAAGTCGAAAGAGCTTTTTGATCGGCGAGACGAATCTCTTCTCGGAACTGAATCGCCTCGTCGGATTAGCTCTAGGAAATGCTCGATGTACGCATGAACCCAAAATGTGGTCAAAAGGAGTCCTCGAACCTACACTACACGTCTTGTTATTTTATGAGTCGCAACTGCAGCAACTAGCTGGTCAAAGAGCACCAGGAAGTAAAGGATTAGCAGTAGATTTGGGATCAGAACGCTGGCTCCCCCCGTCAATTTAGTTATTTCTCTCTCCCTACATGAGCAGAAAACAGAGGAAGTACATTCTCCGCCGGGGGGAGACGTCAAGAGGAAATGTTCCTGGAGGGATTTGAAGGTCTTTTAGGGGGTCAAAATGTCTCTCAAAGAACAAATTTCTTCACTCGTAAAAATAAGAGACAAGTCAATCTGAATATTTTTTAAAAAAAAAAAAAAGGTCAAAAAAAGCCAACTGTTGTTTATAGGTTAAAACAAAAATCTTCGCTGAAAAAAGAGAACCAGGAAGGAAGCTATATCGCTTTCTCTCTCGCTCTCTTTATTCAAGATAAGACCACGTCACCGGTTGTAAATAAAGAACGAGAATAGATCTATGAAAGAAGAAGAAGTCATAACACAGGACACGCGAATGAATCCTCCTCCTTCACAGCTGCTGTTAATCAGAGCAGCAGAATTCGAGAAAGTGCTCGCCGGCTGCAATCAAGCTCCAAAAGGAAGTGGCGAAAGAGGCGATCAGAGAGCACTGAACGTCAGCCAAAACGGGGAAGTGGCCCAACCCTTCGATTCGTAAAGTGAGAGAGAATGAAAGAATGAGAGATCAAGAACATCAGAAAATTCCAACAACTCCTCCCTGCCTCTTTCTCTCTCTCTCTCTCTCTCTCTCTCTGAATGAAGGGAATATTAATAAAAGATGGGATAATTAGAGAGGTGGAGAACATAAAAAACAATTAGAAGGGAGAAAAAAAATATAAAGAGAGCGATGGAAGGAAGAAAACAGCGCAAAGAGAGAGGAAGAGCGAGCCGTGACCATGAGAGACACAGAGACACGGGACACTATCGGGAACCAGGAAGTATGGGGGGCGACTAGCCACCCCACCCCCCGACTGTCAACTTTTGACTGATAAATGTCCTCACTTTCCCTCCAAATCCTGCAGAGTCCTGTGACTTTTTCTGAAAGCAATTTCAGGAATGAAGTTACGGTAGACTGACGAATGAATTGGTTGATAAGGAAGCGTTCTATCAAATTAGATCTATTTCAAAGGTGGAGTTTGATTCTCTCTTTCTTTTTGCCTATTATATATGGCTATAAAGGGGAGGGGCATCGAGATCTTCGAGCTGTATATTGGGATGTACATTCTGGAATAGATCTCTAATCTGTACTCGGAAGTATGAGAAGAAAACAGAAAGGTCGACTCTAAGACTCAACTTCGGATCTTCGAAATGTTTACGATAGCTACTGTAAGCCGGAGAAAGAATCAGTTCCGGGATAAATGATTCATAGATGCTTGTGCTCTCTCTCTCCGGCTGCAAATGGGGTCAAAGAATGAAGTCAATGAGTCAGTTGAAAAGCTATCAAACGCTCTCTCTCTCCTAAGAATCAACAGAGACTATTTGGCTACATCAACGCCAAAGTACCGCAAATTCTACCTCATATATTACCGGGATCAAAAGACGGCCTGGCAACAACTAGTTTTACTCGTCCCAGGATGAAATGTTCTCTACAACTTTGCGGCAGGGCTCCCCTCACGATTACTGTAGTCGAAGATTTCCCCCAATTTGGTGTGTTTTGATTCAAAAATAAGTTGTTGCCCAGAAATAACAACAGTAATTTGTCCTTTTTAAATTATTTGGTGAAAATTCTCCCCGCAAAAGGACATAAATTTATTAAAGAAAGGAGAGTGTTTTTTCTCTGGAAAAAGAAAAGTCCATCTAGTTTGAAGCGAAATGAGTCGAGCCATCAAAAATTCAAAGGAAGACTCTGTCTGACATCAGAATGAGGCTATTTCCGTCCTCCAAAATTAGATTATAAAGGAGCCTTGGAAGGAATCAAGCATATGCGGGTCTACCGATCAGTCTAACACAGTTCTTTGAGTTCTCTGCAGCAATTACAAAAACACGGAAGTGTCTCGAATGGAAAACAAAACGAAATGACGGCTGGCGGGATAAGCGCGTCGAGCGATCCAGATGTTCGGCCAGAGGGGCAATTCGTCCAATCTGATGGGAAGGCGATTTTGAGCAAAAGATCAGCGAGCTAGAGAGAGAGAGAGAGAGAGGAAGGAAGTTATCACAAAACGGAGATTATACGAGTTCAATGAAACACAAAACGGAACGACTCGTGCAAGATAAGTCCTGTGTTTGCAGATACTAAAACCATCTGGCCCCGATCTCTACGAACTTTGGCCTTCAGGCTCTCCAGAGAGAGAGAGAGAGAGAGAGAGAGAGAAACTTCCTCAAAACAAAACAAAACTCGTCTTCTTAAACTATAGGGAAGTCCTTGATTATTTGGACCGGAATTCTTTCGCCTACGATTTGTAGTCATTAAACGGGCGGATTCAGCGAAACAACAGTTCTCACGGGGCCTTCTTCCTACTCGGTCAAACACTGATAAAAAAGATGCTATCGATGGCCAAATAAGTCATTTTTCTCAACTTTTCGATTTTTCAGAGGATCTCTTCTCACTCCAAGAACAAAATTTGGCTCTCAACTTTCTAAAAAAAAGCTCAACAAATCGGAATAGCTGGAAAACTAGTTCAAAATTAAATAAAAATGGTCAATTAAGGTTGTTTTGTTTCTGGGAAAAAAGAGTTCTCCAAAATTGCAGAGGACTATAATTTCGCAGAATATTGCATTCTGTGAAAATTGCTGCTCTAATTGACTTCTAGGAAGCAAAAAGAGCATCTAAAAATAGGCTAAAAAGTTTAAGGGAAAAGTCTCGATCTTTTTAACACAAAAGTCGAGTTCAATTCGACCTAAAAGTCTCGTAATTCCAATGGGCTATTTCCAGCCTCTCTCTTGCAGACTCTCTCGAGGCGACGTCTGTGAATTTGATGAATTATATGGCAGAGTTGTGTTCTGCTCGCGTTAGCACCTGTCACCAAAAAAACTGACCACAGTGTTCCAAGGGGGAGAGAGGTTTCGGGGAGAACAGGGAAGTAGAGCTATTTACGACTTCCCTCTCTCGGAGCTTTGGCAAACAACTTGCAGCCATTGTATTCTTGGAGAACAAAAGACCAAAAATACATCTTATCACTTCCTTCCTCAAAGTTTTGTACATTTTTCTGGGAAGTGGTCGGCATCTTTTTTAGAGATCTTATTATGGCGAAGAGATTCGAGAAACGACATCGAAGGTCAGTTCCGCATTTGGGGCAAACAAGCAAAAAAAGCTGCCGAGAACGGGACTAATAATGGCTTCCCAGGAAAAGAGAGGGACAAAATGTCGTTTAGCTGGAACGACTTGGTGTTGACTTTATAGCCTAGTGGTCCAAGGCGCAGAGTTCAGTCGACAGGTCGGGGTTCGATCCCCCCCCACCCGCCGCCGATGATGAGTCAATCCTACTGTTCATGTCCTGACTGTCAGTGCAGAGGAACTCCTTCCTGAGGTTACTTTTTGTGTTCTGATGTGTGGCCAAGGCTAATGTGAGTGTGTCTCGCAAAATGGGGCTAAACGGGCCGGTTTTTAGACAATAATGTTTTCCCAAAAACTTCCTCTTCCCAAAAAGTCTTCTGCACCGCCGACTGCAAGAAGAAGAAGAAGAATGAATCAAAGCGCCTCCCCCTGCAAAAAATGGCCTTTCATCTCGTTTTGGGACAATCTCAGCAAAGAAGGGAAAAAAAAGTAATTGAATTTCCCAGCAGAAGAAAAAGGCCTCTGTTTGGGGCGAATTCCCTTCGGAAAGTTGCACAGATTTCTGAATCTGTAGAATCTCACGTGAGACTACGGTAGAAGCTGAGAGTTGAGACTCAGCCTATTTTCTATTTTTGAAGCATGAAGTGGCTTTGATTCTGAAAAAAAGCGAATTTGAAAGAGATAGATGATTGTAAAGAAAGCTGACACAAAAAAAGTAAAGATCCACCGTTTTTTTCTCTCAAAAGATCTTGATTTTTTAAAAATCTACTTCAACATAATTTTTAGACATTTTCATATTCTGCAATCTTATAGAAGAAATCAAGGGCTGCAACTTTGTAGAACATCAAAAATGCTGAAGATGAGGGCAACTTGGTTAAAAATTGCGAGCAAGTTTGAGACCAGACGAGTTTGGGAACATCCATAGATCAATGCCATATGTGCCTTTCAATTGTTCAGGAAGACAATGAGCCGACGAATTTGTGATCTATTCAGACTCTAAACACGATCTCTGCAAAAGGAAGTTTCGCAAGCCCTTTTATGGATCATATAGAAGTCTCTTCGGGTTGCTGCAAAATGCGCATAATAAGACTGGAAATTAAAGAAAGAGGGGGAGATCTTTCGGCTGCAGAAGCCATTATATTTGTTTACGAAAGTCAATAAGGAAGGAGAAGAAAAAGTTGATTGGCTCATTTGTGGAATTGGTCTCTGCTTCCTCTCTCGTTTGCAATGGATATCGTGTGAGAGAGAGAGAGAGAGGTTGGTGTTCGATTCTCCCCGAAAACAGTTCCGCTTTTTGAACCCAAAGAATGAGGTTTGGTTCGAATTCGGAGAAAAAGTTTCGCGGGCAGAAATCAAGCAGGAGTTGCAAAGAGAGAACCACAGACCAACAATCTTCTCTTCTTAGTTCGAGTTAATTCCGAGTTCGAAAGACTGAGAGCTAAAAGCTGTGGGGAGGAGAAAATTTCTCACATTTATTTCCACAGGGAGGAAGGAATACGCAAGCGGAATTTCATTAAAACTGCCCACCTTCTTCCAATAGAAGCCAGAGAGGGAAAGGAAGGAACGCAAAGGGAGCGGGAACTCATTTGATTTCATTACTAGGTTTCTGATGGATATTCAGAACGAGAGACGCATTTTCCTGTTACATCATCTTTCTCTTAATTGGCTGCTATTCTGAATGAACTTTTTCTCCGAAAGAAAGATCAGAACCGCATTTATACTAATAGAAGTGCAAAGTGCCAAGTTTTGCATGCATTTTTCGGAATTTTTCACATGCTTTCCTCATTTTTAATGTTCTGCAAAGTTGTAGTCCTTGATCTCCTCTACAACTTTGTAGAACATCATTCTTTTTGAAAATTGCGGGAAGATTCAGAAATTTAAATCTCTATGTGAAACTCTTTTGAGCATTTTTCTCATTGATTGGGTAATTTCGCCCTTGATCTCTTCTATAAGTTTGTATAGCGAGTAGTCCTGGAAGACCTGTGAGTCCATATAAAATCAGAAATCAATCTTGTTTTCCTGGAAATGATTCCTAAAATCCTCAATCAAGAAGATGGATTCAAAGAAGATGAAGAGCCAATTCTCAGTTGAAAGGAAATGAGGAAGAGAGAGTTCCCCACTCAGACAGATTACTTCTCTCGTAATATTCCGCGAATTAATTAGAAAAAGAGCTGCCTCCTTCAAAAAAAAAAGTGTGTCTCACTTTGAAAAATCGCTTTCTCTCTTCAATCTTCCCATGAGGGGATTCCAGGAGGGCTCTATTCCTAGAACGACATCAATCTTCAATGGCGGAAGTATTTTTTGCTCTTCGATTCCTCCAAGAACTTCCGTCAGAAATATATATTATATATTCATTATTAATAATAGAACAGAAATCTTTTTTTTGGGGAAAGTGGGGGAGCAACAGCAAAATGAGATTCTTTTCTAACGGCTAGGGCAATAAGACAAAACATCCGTCAACTCGGCTACCAGTATAACAACGGATCACTCTCTCTCTCTCTCTTCCTTTCTCTCAAGGCAGCATGCGGAACTTGTTTCGTTGTCGTTGAGCGTAGCAAAGACTTCCGACGAGCAGAGCAATACAGGCTATGCAGACGCCCGAGCCGGCCCAGAATCCAACCAAAGGCACGCAGACTTCTTGTCCCAAACTGGACTCCTTCCTCGAGTGTAATGCTTCCGGCGCTTCAGGAACTCCTACAAATTTTATTTGAATTTGAAAAAAAATCGCAAATACCATATTCCTTATCGACGAAGGTGACTTCAGGAGAAGAGATATCTACATCAATTACGGTATCGCGTCGTTTAAGCTCCCGTTTTGTGCTCAAATTATCCGAAGAGACATCAGGAGGGGTTGTATCTCCAGGACGAAGATAGACGTCTTTCTTGGCGACCTGATCAGCCACAATCAGATGGACAGCAGTTGAAGGGAACACTTCCAATCCTAAAAAACAAGGACAGTTTTATTTTTTTAAGCCAAACCTGATCCTTCTATCTCCTCAGTCTTATTCTCCACTGGCATCTTACCCGGTTTCGGGAATTTGTGATCCTTATTCAGAATGATGATTGTAGACGATGGTCGTCCAGACGTAGTCGAAGTCATTTCCGTCACAGTCGTTGTCACAATCGTCGTCGTCTCAGGAATCGAAGTAGTTGTAGTTGACGGCTGCGTTGTGGTCGAAGGAGAAGAAGTCGTTGTTGTCGATTTGATCGTAGTGGGAGCAGTCATCAATTGATCATCATTGAATTCACTTTGAAGGGAAGGATCGATTGAACGGGCTGGCGCTGCGCTACCGCATTGGGGAGGCTGAACACATTAGTTTAATTGAAAAACGAAGGACTCACAGTAATCTGACTACAAGTGTCGGTTCCTTTGACGCAATAACGGATTTGACAATTGAAGAAGACAGAAGTCTGATCGGGGATCAAGAAGGCATTCGATGCCTAAAACTTTTCTCTTAAATGGCTCAGAAAAAAACCTACGGTAATCGCCTTGGAGAGGGAGTCGCTATAAGTCAAGGCTGGCATGAGGTAGTTCTCCATGGAGCAGCCCTGCTCGTCGAGGATCATATATTGCTGTCCAGATCCATCAGCGATATGACACGAGTGGACCATCATCGCATAAATATCGGAGGGGCAATCCCAGACGTGGTAGATGAGGTCTCCAACATTGGCGTATTTGATGATCGGCCCATTTGCTGAATCTTTGTGCAGTGTGTAGTTGCAGACGGGGAGTTCGGCATTTCCGGGAAGGGTTTCCGTTGGTAGATCCCTGAAAAAAAGAGTTTATAATTCTCATCGGCGCCTATAATTAGCCGGGAAAAAGCCAAGGATAACTAGGAGTTTCTCAGCCTTGAAATTTCTGCCCAAATTTCAGAGTCGCTTCGGCTCTAATTGAGAGGATCTCCTCGCCGAGAATAGACATCTCATGGATGGTCGAGTGCAAATAGAAGTGCACGAGACAGTTTCAGGGTCAAGGAGACTCACCACACTGGCAACTCGACTCCAACGCCTTTGTCAGTCTCCTGATAGAAGCAGCGCACGTGAAACATCCGATCGACTTTCGTCACAAACAGTGGATGCAGTTGAACGACGATCGTCATTGAATACGACATTCCGCGAGGATTCGCCTGCAACATTTAGTTCCTGGTTACGGATCTGCACGCATTTAAGTACGAGACTTAATTATTCCACACAAGCACCAAACTCACTTCGCGTTTTCTGCTCACATCGCACTTATTGAAATCGAAGATTACATGCGAAGAGTTTGAGAACGAACATCCATCCTGCAAGTTAAGGGATTAGCTAAGGCTGAAGGAACATAAATCGAGAAATTTTAAGTAGATTCACAAAATTATCAAACGGAACCCAGGAACTTTTTGAGTCATTCTCCTGAAATTAATTCTGCTTTTTTCTTCGCTGAAAGTGAAAGAAAAGGCCAGAATTTTTCAGAAAACCTACGGAAATCGTAAAGAACCCCCTCGACGGTTTTATGGCTTTGAATTTAAGTAGAAAATTGGACGAACCTTTTTGAAATGTCCTTTGGCAAAAAGATGAGCTGGACGGTCTTTGGCTGTCGCCACGGATAGGGCTACATGATCATGGCCGCATTCTATTTTTGGAGTATCTGAAGGGAGGCTCTTCAATAGAAGGGAAGAGAGAGAGATCAAACCTGTGAGAGAATTGTCGAATTGGTAGACGGCTGAGACTAGAGGAAGAAGAAGGAGGAGACGCATCTTTTCCCTATAAAGTGAAGAGCATTTACCGGGTTGAAAGAAAGGTCAAAGAGAAAAGAGAGCGTCGGATTTCTTCGTGTCTCTCCCGCTAATTGCGGATGACTGTCACAACCGACGGCACCTCCTTTTGTGGCTCTCAAGGCCAAGGTCCTCGCTTCACGCCTTCTAATTGCCCTCAGTTTTGTTGTTATTAGCGGGAACATTTAGGACGGGAAAGAGAGAGAGAGAGACTGGCCACTCTTCTGGGAGGAAGAGACGGCAATGCTAATCCAACTGACAGTCTGAAGGCGGGAGGGCGAGGCGAATCGTAAAACCGAGTACAAGGATTGGATCAGTCAAGGCTACAAAGCTGTAAACATTTTTACTTTTGTTTACAGCTTTTACAGAAAGTAGAGCAACTTTTGAGCTACTCTCGCTTGATTTTTAATCGCCTTCAAAGCTTTAGATCTCCTCCACAATTTTGTAGAAGATAGGACATTTTCTATGGAAATAAGCGTGGAAAAAACAATAAGCTTTCTTCCCAAAGCGAGCACCTGGAGGAGCCAGGTGAGGGAATAATTATGTCTGATGATGTCTTTTACGATGCATCTCCGGTGGTGCGGCAACAGCTGGTGAGACTGTCCGATCACAGGTGAGGCCAGACATATGGACTCCACTAAATGAGCGTTGTTTGCAACCGGAAACGCCTCAAGGATGGGTTCGCATGACCCTTGGATTGCGCAAAGACCAATGCCATTGTTGTCTTTTCGGAGGAGGGGGATTCGTAAAACTCTAATGGGAATACGGTAAGGACAAACGTCGTAAATGTATAAGAGATGGCTAACAGATAGCCTCAGAACACGGTCATCTCCGCCCCTCCTGGGGGTAAAAAGGAAAGACTCTCTTTGAAGGACAGCGAAGGGGAGGGGGAGAACATGAAAATCAGGGATGACTTCAAATGGGCCGTAGAGACCATATGTTTGACTGTAATTACTACGAGAGAGAGAGAGAGAGGGAGAGATTCTATTTGTTACAGGGAATGGGAATTGCATCTGGTTTTCGGAAAAATCATTTCTCGAATCTATTTGAAATAAATCTCTATCGCTTATTGGGACAGGAATCCGAGAGGCAAATACAACTCGAGAGTGTCAAAATTGTCGGGCGGAAAAATTGCTTCCAAATACAGGCAATCTTTTACAAAATCTCAGGAGGATCAAGCATTTCCTTCCGCTTTTGAAATTTTGCTTCTTTCGAGTCATTCAAGAAGATTACTTTCAGCCTAATTTTCTGGAGGACAAAACATTGGAGGAAAAAATGCCGAAAATTAGAGAGAAGACAATCCGCTCACGTCCTTGATTGTTTTTGTGAATGGAGGCCGAGTCTCTATAAGACGAACTGTAGGATTGGAGAGAAGGGAATTTCAGAAATAAAGTCTTGATTCAAATCTCTCAGAGAGAAAGGAGACCTCTAATGACCGAAAACGTTTTGGGGCGTAAAAAATGAGTGGTGGGGATGGAGGTTAATCCCGAATACCAGAAGAGACAATAGGACTCGAGGGGGTCGGATGCCTTTGGTCTCCGGGAGCCTCATTAGCATTGTTGGGGTCAGAGAAGGCCAGGTGAGGGTGAGGAGAAAGAGAATGGCAGACAAGAAGAAGGGGAGATGACCCCCTTCGCCTCCGGACACGAATGTTTGTCTTCTGAGTGTGGACGGAACTTCGGGGGTGAGGACGGCGGCGAAAAACAGACCGAGATTCTCTCCGGATTTTTTCTTCTTCAGCCATAAAAAAGCAAAAAACTCGTCTTTCGTCTGGAATCTTCCGACTACGGTAACTTTTTGATTCACAAGAGGGACGGGTTGGCCTCTTGGAAACAATCCCCGAGGTCAGGAGTCTTTTATTCTTCGCAATTAGTGATGGCGCAACAGATCTTTTGCCACTTTGTTTGAGTGTTGTCGCGAGTGCTCTCTTTGGTCTGGACCTAAAAGTTCGAGAATTCAGAGAGAGAGAGGGGGTCTATTACAGAAGAAAGATGTCACCAACTGACAGACAGAACTGCCATTAGAGACTGAAGAGGCCGCCATTTTTTGAGTCAAATAACTCTTCTTTGTTGATTTTTGAAGGAAAAGTCAAAAGCCACTCGAACAATTGCTCCCAGAGGCTTGGGGTCAACTCATCAATGGTTGAAACTTATGTCATCCTGTAGATCTTTTCACGCTCTTTCGAATGATACCACTCATGCTATTGAAAATATTTATCTCAGATCTCCAAAAGCCCTTTTAAAACTGCTTGCCTTCGGCGAAATCAGAAAAAGAATATTTATTTTGATCAAATGGGCTTGGTGGTGTCCTTCGATTTGAAGATTGACTCCACAGAGACGGCTCGTCTAATTTTGTGAGGTGGACAAGGACAATAGGAAGCGTCAAGTCCAGGAAATCCAGGCACTCCGGGGATGCCTTGTTCGCCTGAAAAAGCAGGGTAGCCTTGAAAGCTGTTGCGGGAGTTGAAGAATGGTGGGTAAAAACCGAGACGGGAGGGTAATCTCCGTAGATTGAAGGGAAAGTGGCCAACTGACCTGGAGGTCCTTGAATTCCATAAAGGCCGAAATCGCCTGGGAGACCGAGAGGCCCATCCGGACCAGGCTTACCATTCTACAAATAGAGAGAGGAATTGAAATCAAGAAAAGACTCACTTCTCCTGGCGGACCGACTTGTCCTTGTTCGCCGATATTCCCATTGGGACCTTTCTCTCCCATAATTCCTTTGATTCCAGTATAGCCATCATCGCCGGGAAGACCAGTCTGACCTGGAGGACCATCGAGTCCCGGCTCACCAGTTTGGCCATGTTCTCCACTTTCTCCATGGACTCCCGACACGCCTGGAATGCCATTCAATCCCGGCAATCCCACATAGCCCTAAGATTTTAGAGTTTGGTTATTCTAGGAGAAAAAATACCGAAGGACCCGGCGGTCCAATAAGTCCTGGCTGGCCTTTTGGACCAAACGGACAAACTCGACATCCGTCGATTTGTTGGTAGAGGATTGGAGGCAAATAGCCGGGTTCACCAATCTCTCCTTGTAGACCCGGTTCACCAGGATAGCCATTCTCTCCCGGGTATCCTGAGATTGTTTGATGAATGTTTGAGATTCATTCGAAACCTGGTTGGCCTGAAGGCCCGGGTGGACAATAATTGAAGTATTCACATTCGCAATAATTGTAAATGATTTGTCGCTTTTCCCTTCCTCTAGCCAGACGCATTTCTTTCCAAGCGGCGGCCTCCAGCTGGGAAAAGCTGGCCATTTCTCGATCCAATAGACTTCTCACAGCTGATAGACGAGAAAAAGTTGCTGGCAGAGCGCTAGATGAAATTACAGATGAAGAAACTAGAAGCGAATTACATGTAAAGGGAGCAGAGAGCGATGAGAGAGAGTCCGCAGGCGACATGAAGGTCTTTCATGACTGGCCATTTTTGGACGAGGCGAGGCTAAGGAGGGAGAGACGTTCCAGCGATTTTCGCCGCGGATTATCGGGATTTTATTGGAAGAAGAGGAAAGATTTATTATTTCTCGATTCACCATTCAAGCTTTTCACGAGCTAGAACGCCTTTTCGATGACCTCTGGGAGTCGACACTTTCTTCTTTTCTTGCATCATCGCGTAGTCGTCCTTTAATTTGTTTCTAATTAGATTTCTGAGATTCTCAGCTGGACAAATTTTCGACTGGGAAGTTTATATGATTTTTGGCAGAAAAGGTCCGATTTTAAATTAAAAAGAACTGACCTTGATGGCTCTCTTGGATCGTTCGTATTGGTCGACTCGAATTGGGATTCTGGCATTTTTTTGTTAAAATTCTTTAGAAGTCTCACGCAATTTCTGGATCCGATAGATCTACGAAGATCTCCCTATTTTCTAGCTTAAACCCATTTTTTTGTTGTAAAAGTAAAAAGAAAACGTACAGCGAAGATACAGACGAGGGAGAGAATTGTGAGAAGAACAATAGAGACGACTCTCATTTCAACTGTGGGATCCCTCGTATTGTTTATATCGAGACTTTTTATTATAAATTCCCGGGCCAGTCATATCGGTAAACAATAAACGAGCCGATTGGTTTACATTCGCGAACTCTCTTTATTGGAGATCATTTAGATGAGTGGAGTTCACAATCCGAGAAAAGCGCTTGTATTGATGGGAAGAAGCTGTATTGCTATCGATTTATTGCAGGATACTATTCAGTGTCTGACTTTGCTCAAGTTCACTGTCGTTTATTCATCAAGTCGGAGTTTATTTTCAAATTAAGGATGAACATCGAAGAGCCTCAGCATTTTGGAAAGCTCTGCGCCAAAAAATGGATCTACAACCTCAAGTTTCTGTTCGGAAGGAGTCCTTTGAATTTCAAGAGGATTCCTCCATCTCTTCAGAGGAAAATTATCCTAAAGGTTGTTCCCCAATTTGTAAAACAAAAAGTCGATTCAGCAAGCAGCGCAGACTTTTTTGAATTTCCGACAGACTGATTTAGAGTCTTGTCAGCTGGCATTTGAGACTATGTCTCGTCAATCCCTCACTACTCCAATTCTCAAGAAGAGAGCCAAAGAAGAAGGGCTCTATAATGAGATCGAGTGCAAAAACATGATTAAGAATCGGGCTGCTTATCAGTCAGGACTTCCCTTTTTTTTAAAGAATAGGAAAGAAAAACTTACGCTCCCCCAAGCCTGGTAGGTTCCGAGGGCTTTTTGGATGTGTTTGTCCATTTTTACCATTTGAAAAACCACCTCCACGTTATTTAGCGCTGACCCAATTGGAGAAAGAAGGCAAGAAGAGACCTTTCTTGGGCCAAAGACAATGCCAATAAGGCAACTAAACGGAAAACTATTTGACAAAGTTCTGCTCAAGGTGAATAGTTGAGTATACGCTCGAGCCTACAGTAACTCTGTAGAGGAAAGTCCCTTTAACTTCCGTTTTTCTGAGTGATACTGTAGTCGAAAGAAGTTTAGATGAAGCGAAGTGCTTTCGTCCAAATGGCGAGAACATCGAGATCTGTATTTGGTCGATGGAAGAGAGTAATTGAAAAGTCGAGAATCCTTCTTCTGACGATGCGGATTGCCAAATCTCATTTCTTCCTCTTTGAAGGCTCGGAAGTTGAAACAAATATATCTTTCTATAAGGTAGGACTTCTAGGAGAAAACACTTGCTTCAGCTCTGTTGCCTACTTGTGGCTTTTGTGGACAGAGATTCACTTTTGTCGGTCGAAGAGCCTCTGCGAAGCATAATCGATGCAGTTAGCAAGGAATTCTATTGCCATGAAAAGGACATCGAAATCGCAGAGTTCGACTTAAATACCAAAATGGTCGACTTGCTTGGATCCTACCCATTGCAACATCCGAAGATTGAAAAAAAGATTCAACCAAGAGAAATCGAGGAGGAAAATATGTGGTTGGATTTCCAGGAGCCTACCAATTTTGGAGAATTTTGTACACAACTGTGGCTCTTCGATCTCAAGTTCCTCGTCGACCGACGTCCTCTGAATTGGAATAGAATTCCGTTTCATCTGAAGCAGCAGATATTCAAACAGGTTTGTCCTCCCACATTCGATCGAGTTCTTCTCCAAATCCAAAAACTCCTGCTGAACTCACGAATCAGCTTCTTTCTAAATGGACAAAATATTTCCGAAAGAAATCGCCAGGAACAATTCATTTCAGCAAGCAATCGAAACTCTTATGAATATGAGTAGGATCAACTCCAACTGTTGCGAAGAAGTCGAAAGAACGATCGCACAGATGAAAGTGGTTTCTCTGTACAAAGAATATCTCAGCACAAACACGGTCAGTCTTGTTTCTGTCTATCAAATGTGTCCAGGGTGGAATAACAGCTTTCAAGTGGAGAGCGGAAAAAGCTTGCTCCCTGCAGTATTATATTGATGATTTGTTCGAAACTCTAATTAATACTCGTTTTGTTAACCAACGTGCACCTGAGATCAAAGAAGATATGAAGGAAAAGATTTCTAAAAGAGTTGCTTTGATTAAAGAGAGGTGAGCAGGACTGGCAATTATTCTCTTTTTAGTCGAGTGGATAAATGGATTGCCCCTGTTGGTCCAAAAACGATGGAACTAAAAAGTCTTCAAAAAAAACTCAGCAGAATGGTCATCTGCAAGGTGAATGCCAATTCTAAAAAGAGAAATCTAATTTGCAGATGGATCGGAAATCGGCTGCCCGTCTAGCACGCAGCTCTTCCGCTGGTTTGCAACTTATAAAGAATACTTTTGAGAATTATTTCGTCTGCCATTTGGCTCTAATAATAATCGATCATGATTTATGCCGCAGAGATGTTATATATGCCAATCATCATTCTAGGTCTTTTTATAGAGTAAGCTATTATAAACTGCCGTATTCTCTCCAAGCCTCTCTAATTTATGAAATTGCCCACTTTCGTTAAAATCTCTACAGACTTGTAGCTCTTGCCTCTGCTACAAGTTGGCAGAAGATCCAAAAACACGAGAATTCTCTTTGAAGAGAACGAAAGAAAAATCTCTTAAATTGGAGGGAACTTTCATCAGAAGAAATACGTTAATTACAAACAAGTTTTCAGCAGTGTCGTATGGTGCTAAGTTTTATGCGTACACCTATAGTGGACGGACTGGAGAGATTTGAATGTATTATCAGTGATCTTGATAGCCATTTCTACTACCACATATCTTCTTGCAGCGACTATAATGCAGCTCGTTACTGGTGGAGGTTATTTAACCAACATCTGGGGTACGGTTGGACGCATAAAATAGAAAAGCTTTTGTCTGGATCCAATTACAATTCTCTGTCAACGTTTAAAAGAAGTTGGCCTTCTTAAGCTTCACTTCCTTTTCCATGGTCTTAAAATTGAAGTTGCAAGTTTAATAAACATCCACAATGTGACTGAAAGAATCTTTAAAGAGTAATATCAAAAAGATTTCGGCTACGTATGGGTTAACCAAATCTTTGAGAGCGACTTCATCTTGAGAGGTTTACTGAAAGAGAGAATTTGGATAATTGTTTGTCCCTTTGTCTCAACTCCAAACAACTGAATAATCAGCCTGATCGGTCTGGCTCACGTCAGCCAACGCAAGCTCCTTATCGGAGCCTTCCGCTCCTCCGAAAATTCAAAATGTGTGGGTGGAAGATCAAATGGGATGATCTTTGAAGCCAAGCTACAGCCAATAGAAGAGATAAAAATAAGCGCCGGAAACAGTTTGACCCCAAAAACGAATCGTTTATCTCCATTTTCTGGTCTTTTGGACATTTTGATCGAAAACAAGAAAGGTCCTTTGTGGTGCTGGGAAGAGTAGTATCACTCAGACTTTGTTTGCCCTGATTGTGTAGGAGAGAACCATGACGAATTCTAATAGAATCTAATAAAGCTTACTAAAATTTAATCGCTCTTTTTCCTCAATGAAAAGTACATTTAAAAGAGAAAAAGAGTTTAAAAACCAACGAAAGATCTGACATATCTGGTAGCTCCTAGACTCGAGGAGAATATCTCGAGAGCTAAGAGCATCAGTGTTTATCAGCCAAATAGAATTCAGAACAAGTCTTCTATTCCAGCGACTATTCGATTTCATGCAGTTACACTCAATGACGCAAGAAAACAACGGAAAATAATTGAAAGATTACGTCTCTGACTGACTCACGGCTTCCCCTCAGGTAATTTTTCGCCTGCCGCTCAAAGATTCAGTCCAATTATGGAATCTGTTGAAATACGAATGGACGGCTGCTGTCATTTTTACGCGCAGATTCGTTCTGATTTCAACATCTTGCAACTGAATAAATCCTGCCCGGGAGTGATCAGTAGTCTCTGGGTCAAACTTGTAAGAGAAGACGTCCAAGGTGAGTCCTCTCCTAAGGATCCTTCAAATAATTCCCTCTGATATCCCAGTTTCTCTGTCACGGGATCTCCACTTTTATCATAAGAAGTCTTCTCGAAAGTTTCTTTCCTTGGGGTTCCCTGGTTTTAAGACTCTTATCTTTCTGTTGAGTTTTATCAGTCAAGAAGCTCCTATAAAACAGTTGCGTCCATCTCTTCTCCAAATCATTTTATCTTTCTCGTCTCTTCCAACAAACATAATATCTTCAGGATGCTCGTCTTTCTTCTCGGCTTGTCTGTTGCCTCAGCTTTTGTCATCCAAACACCCGAAGTGCCAGAAGTGGCTCCAGTCGTGACTGGCAACGATGTTAGTTCTTTCCAACGGCTTTTCCAATAGCCACCTTACAGGTCTCTTATGCTTATGCTGTAGACTTCAGTGGTGCTGCTAGTGTGAATACCTTCAAATGCTTCAAATCCAGCGGATATGGAGCTGTCTTCCTTCGGTATTTTGTGTTTGCTAATTATAAAATACTTTTTAGTGGTTATACTCCCAGCGGATCTGGTTCCTATGACACTAATGCTGCTCCCAATGTTAAGAACGCTTATTCTGGTTAGTTTCCTTCTAGAATTTGAATGAAAATATTCTTTCAGCCGGCATTGGCACAGAGATTTACATGACGTGAGTTTTGTTTAATTGACTTTCTCTGGATCCAACCAACCAGTGCGGCTTGTCAAAGGAGAAAAAGGAATAAAATAAATTCTTCCTTTCAGCCCTCAACCTTTGGGAAGTAAAAGTGCCTCTACTCAACTCGATGAGCTCTACACTTCTTTGACCAACAATGGAGTGACCATTCGCTCAGTTTGGATCCAAGTCACATCTCCAGTCAACTGGAGCTCCAGCTATAATACCAACATTAACTTTATCAGTGGACTCATTTCTCGTGCCAACTATCGTAACCTCAATGTTGGAATTTACACCTCCGTCTATGACTGGGTAAGTTGCACTCAAATATCTCGAATTTGAGATATCTAACGCAGAAATAAGAGGAATTTTAGAGTCAAATTACCAACAACTGGACTGGAGCTGGATCTAGCGTCATGCTTTGGTATTGGAATGTTTACGGAGGTTTGTTGAGAGAGGATACCTCAAGAATGAAGAATATTCCAGGTGGAGTCAATGGAGAATCTCCTGCCAACTTTGGAGATTTCCGTCCATTCGGATCCTTCCAAACTGCTACTGTTAAGCAGTTTGGACAAACTGAGTCCGTCTGCAGCATGACTGTCAACCGTGACGTATACTCGACTGGATCCAAGGCTGCTGGCATGTCTTTCCGTGAAGTCAGCGGACCCGTTGTTGGACATATCGGATTCTAAATTATCTGCTTTATGCATCTGAAAACTGCTCAATTATTACGGCTTACTTGTTTTTTTCTTTGTTTATAAAAACTTCTATGAATTTTCTTGTTATCATTTTGCGACAACGCCCTGATTAGCAGTCAAAAGACTGGAGGATCCTCTGAAGCAAAGTTCGCTTGATTCATAGATTATTTTAGTGGGAAAAATACAAATTTTAAAAATTTATAAAAGTGAAAATAATAACAAGCTCTACTCCTCATCATAAGAAACTTCGGCGTCCTCAACTATTTCCATTTCAATTTCTTCTGCTTGCTCGGGAATTACCATTTGTCTTTCTTTCTCGGAAATTTGTCGCAAAAGCGTTTTTCCAATTTCAGCAATCTAAAATAATAGAATTACATAGAAGCATCACTCACATTATCATGGGCAAGACATTTTTCAGCATATAACTTGGCTTTGTCCCATTCTTCTTTGTTGGTGTAGTGTCGAGCCAAAAATCGAAGAATATGCGGTTTATTATCATTATTAATCTGAAATAATGTTCATTATATTATTTTAATTTGTTATTTACTCCAATTTGGTCTATTTGCATCAAGAATTCTTCATATGTTCTTGCAGCTTGATTGTGTTGCTCTTCCTTTTCAAATAATCTGAAAGTCGGAAATAAAAAAAAGTGAGAAGACTTACTTAGCTAAATGCCAGAGAGCAGTTCCTTCCACATCGCCATTTCTATGAGCAGCAGTGAAGGATTTCATAGCGTCTCTTGATTTACCAGTTTTCATATAAATTAGTCCTAATGCCACCAAAATACGTGAATCAACTGGCCGGCATTTATGAGCTTGTTGATAATAATAAAGTGCATACGAATTCATTTTCAAGATGTCGTATAATTGGCCAAGTCCGTACCAAGCACGATATTCATGCGGATCAATTTCTTTAATAATATGGGTTCTGGATACGTAAAATAAACTAACCTATTGCTTTTCTATATGCCAAACAGGCTGCGGAGTTATTTTTCAACTCCACAAACTCATGACCGATAATAACCCAAATACTGGCTCGTTTGGGATTTAGCCTAAGAGCTCTCTGGAAGAAACGAACGGCTTGTTCGTGTTCACCTCGAATAGCATAGTAATTTCCTACATTTGCTTAAAAATAATATGTGAGTCGACTTACCGACAATGTATGCTGTTTCCCATTGAAACTTGTGTGTTTTAAAGAAAGAATGTGTCAAAGTTGTCAATGCTATACGTTCACTCTAAAATTTATATTAATTTTTAAAAAAAAACTCACCATGCAGAAAAGTGAATCGCAATATAAATGCATCTCTTCTATTCTCATTGGATCTTTTTCGCGCAATTTTGAAAACAACTCTATTGCTCTTGAATGCTCTAGCAGCGTATCAAAGAGTGCTGCTTTAAGACTAAGAATGAACGGAACTTCTGGAAATCCTTTTGCCACCAAATGTTCAATTTTCTCCAGAGCGTTTCTGCAAGAAAATCTTTAAAAATAAAGGCAAACAAGCCTTTCAAAATTGAATCTTCGAAGGGCCAAAACAAGAAACATTTCAGGCATCCAAGAATTTGTATCAGGAGATTTGAGATCATAGATGTCGTGAATATTGTCTTTGCTAGGAATTAAATCAACAATTTCTTCCCATGCTGGCCAAAGTCTTGGTTCCAATTTAATAGCTTTTTTCATGCTCTCAAAGGCTGGATTTTTTTTCCCGACAGCATATTCCACTTTGGCCAATCTAAATAACAGAATAAAAATGACAGAAGAAAAAAAACTTACAAAAAATAGAGAAAAGCATCAAATTCGTTATTACCATTATCGCTGTACATATCTCGAAGAAGTTCGGCCATATCGTCATCATCCTTAATCTCAAAGCCGCTATTCGTTACTCTATGATCAATAGCTTCGGTTTCATTTTCAAGATTCATTTTTGTACATAACTGAACGTCTAAAATTTTAAAATAAAGTGGCTTGACTTACTAAGAATCTGCTGTAATAGTATAAAAATTTTGTAACAAAACTGTCGTTTTTTACTTGTGAGAGGAAAAATGATGCTCTTGCAAATTCTCTTGTTAGGATCAATGTTTTTGATAGATTTATCTTCCGATTTTGTAAAAATTCTTGTGGACTAGGCTAAAAGCTTCAGTAGTTGGTATAAATAGAAAAAGTTACCTCTACTGGAATATTTATTTCGGGATTGATAAGCCACTGATGTGGAATATTTGCCAATATTTCATTGCACCTAGAGATCAAGGCTTTAAAAAAAAGAAAGAAAAACTTGCCATTTCTCAGTATCTATCAAACATCTATCCTGACATTCTTTGTTTAGCCAAATTAGTTGGTTTAGGACTTCATTTGACCTGATTTCAGTAGCAGTTTCGTTGAATAGAAAACTAACGTCCTTCATTTCTGATAGTAGATTGCTAGAAAAGCATTATGTTCAGTAATATGAAGAATACTTAGAATTATAATGATTGACTTTGAAATTTTGAATTTGAAAAACACTGCAGCGGCTTGCCGCTTCAAGACCAAGCCTTCTGCAGTCTCTGAAAAAAAAATTAATGTAAAATGCGGTATTAACCATAACAAAAAACTTGTAAATTGAAATAAATTAACTGTATTGCAGATAAAAATTGTATACGAGTAAGGTAGATCAAGTACAATTACGTAAACGATTCTGAAAGACTACACAAAAGAAGTGCTTAGCTTTTGATAGCATTTAGTCCATCTTCTTTAGAGTCTCAAATCGTCTCATTAATTCTTCATACTCGTTATCCGCCTGGGTTCGCTGCGGTCCTATGCCTGGTAGTGTTGCATATGCTAAAAGGACGTTTTAAAAATAAAGACTAACTGTGACTTATATCTGGTTCATCGGTGCCTTTTTCTTCTGGTTTATCATCTGACTTAGAATTGAAATCATTTAGACTGAAATCTGCTGGTGGCTGAGCTTCGACTGAGTAGCATCTAGCCGATATTTGAGGGCTTTTCTGAGTTTAAAAGATTTTTTTAAAATAGATACTAACAATATCTTCGTCTGGAGTATCTCTTTTAGATCCGCTAAAAAACTCCATTAGCGATGTTTCAGCTTGAGTTGCTTTTTCGTCCAAGATTAATTTCATTCTTGATTTGTAGGGAACACCATATGTATCAGAAATTGCTATGATATATCTAACTACTTGCTGAAATAAAGATAGCAACATCTAACCTTTCAACGAGTAATTCGCTGGGTGTTGAAACACAGAGCTTTTCTATCAGCTTTGGATTAACTTTTTGTGGGAAATCTAATGTATTGCTCATAGCCGATTGGTTTAAGGTTTTTCCGTATTTATACGTTAGCTGATTGGTTAATACCTAAATTGATAATAATATTGAATAAAGATTGATATTAAATAAAATATCGGATATAAAACTAACTTTAAGTTCTGGTATATCTGTAGCAAGCCGGGGAGATGCCCAAAGAATGCTTACAACTGCTTCAGCGATACTATCATCGAGTATTCTAGAATGCTGAAAAATATCAAATAGAGCAGCCTACTTTTTCTGTTCAATTAGTCCGAATCGAGTAATAAGAAGATCGCAGTACAATTCCAAAATTTCTAAGGCTTCCATAAGAAAATCTTCACGAATAACATGTTCAATACGAATTCTTGCTCGATCCTCTTTCTTATCTAAAAAATAGGGTTGCACTTAATTTTTTAGCATAAGACCTGCTAGTATCTGCGAAATATCTTTTCTTGTCTTTGCGTTTATTTCTGCTTTCTTAGTAGCCAGCATTTTTAGTCTATTAGCTGCTAGGCGAAGATTAGTTTTGAGTTTGACATATTGAGGTCCATACATCATGGATAACATTTCTACCTAAAAGCTGTTAGCATCAAATCAGAAGGAAAAGTACAATGAGTTAGAATGATTTTGGCGAAAAAAAACTTATCTTGAAATGGTTTTAGTGAAATGTAAATAAACTGATGGCATTTTTGATTTTATTTTTTGTGCTTTTATGTCTTAGCTACTTTTACATCATTCATTGGAGACACAAATCGCCGAAGAAAAGAAAGAAACTGAAATCTGCAAAAGGAAACGCATTGAGAATTTCAAAAAAGGTGCATCGACTTGTTAGCATCAACTGTAATCTAAACGTCCTAGTTGGAAACAGTCTGTTGGCCTAAAAGGTTTTACTCTCGAAATGTTACTTCGTTATTGCGCTCCTCCGATTGTTTTATTCTTGTCTAACAAAAAGAGTTTTATAGTTGAAAAACGATGTTACTGATTGCTCTTTTGTTCTTCCAGATTTCTTAAGATAATATTTTGATTTCCAGAAAGACGACCTTCCTATTCTACCGGCATGGGACGTAAGTTTGCAATTATTTTCTTTTTATTAAATAGGGAATGAAGTATCATCAGTGCATTTTCAGTCAAGATCTTGGGATATGTGAAGCCCTTCTTCCGCTTTGTACCAGAAATTGCTAAGCCAGAACGAAAAGTGCAATTTAAAGAAAAAGTTTTATGGACAATAGTTGCTCTCCTCCTTTACCTATTATTCTGTCAGATACCATTGTTTGGTAAGCGGATTTTATTTAGAATTTATATTTTGTAGGAATTATGGCAAGCGAAACAGCTGATCCATTTTTTTGGCTACGTGCCATCCTCGCTTCAAATAGAGGTACTCTGATGGAACTTGGAATTTCTCCTATCATTACTTCTGGAATGTTTATGCAGCTCTTTGTTGCAGCAAAATTGATCGAAGTTGGAGAAACTCCTAAAGACCGTGCCTTTTTCGCCTCCGCTCAGAAACGTTAGCTAATTGATGTTCAAAAATGTTTTATAGTGTTCGGAATTTTCATTACTATTGGACAGGCAGTTCTTTACGTATCTTCCGGCCTCTATGGCAAGCCAAGTGACATTGGAATGGGAACTTGTGTTCTCATCGTGGTGCAATTGGTAATTACTGGAGTTATTGTACTCCTTCTGGACGAGCTTATCTCTAATGGCTACGGCCTTGGTCATGGAACTTCGCTCTTTATTGCAACTAATGTTTGTGAAAATATCATCTGGAATGCATTTTCTCCTGCTACTTTTACCTCTGGACGTGGAGTAGAATTTGAAGGTGCAATTGTTGCAACTATTCATCTTCTTTTCACTCGCCACAATAAGGTAAGCATAAATTATTTCAACATGTAATTTTTTTATAGCTCGGAGCGCTTTATGAAGCCTTCTTCCGCACTAATCATCCAAATTTGATGAATGTTTTGGCTACCCTCCTTGTATTTGCAGTTGTCATGTACTTCCAAGGATTTCGAGTAAATCTACCTATCTCATCAACACGTATGCGTGGAGGAAATTCAAGCTATCCAATCAAGCTGTTCTATACTTCTAACACTCCTATCATGCTTCTGTCTACTTTTGTTTCCAATATTTATGCCTTGTCTCAGGTATTGACTTTTCTATGTTTTTGCAAGCTTTTCAGATGCTAACTTCCAAATTTGGCAGCAATATTTTCTTTAACTTTTTGGGAAAGTGGGAAGACGAATATGGAGTGCCAAGCTCATATCCAACAGGAGGGCTCTGCTACTATATGACGCCTCCCAAGACATATAGAAATATGCTGGAAGATCCATTCCACGTAATTGCTTACATAGCTTTCATGCTGGGCACTTGCGCCTTCTTCTCCCGAGTTTGGATTGACGTGTCCAGATCTACTGCTAAAGATGTAGCAAAAAGTCTCAAAGAGCAGCATATGACTATGAAAGGCCACAGAGAAGCCTCTCTTGTAAAAACACTCAACAAGTTAGTAGCATTTTCAAAGCAATTAGATTTTTACAGATACATTCCAATTTCTGCCTCTTTTGGTGGTTTATGTATTGGAGCTCTTTCCGTTTTCGCTGACTTTATTGGAGCTATTGGCACGGGGACTGGAATATTATTGTCCGTCACATTAATCTTTAGCTATTTTGAGATTTTTGTCAAGGAGCAAGCAAGTGAATTAGGTGGCGTTGCATCTATTTTCTACTAGCATTATAATAAGTGTATTCAATATTTTTATGTTATTGTTTTATTTGTTTTTTTTTGAAAGATAAATGAAAAAAGTTTTGATTTACTACTTTTTGATATTTCTCAAGTGTTTCTTCAAGAAAAGTTTATTAAACTTGGCTAAGGGTTTTATATCTAACGTGTTCTCAGCATGAGTTCAGCTTTTGCCGCCAATTTCCTCTCGTTGAGTCGTCTTGGTCCCCAGTGATCGTGATCCGGCGAAAAGGCAGCATAGAAGTTTTTCGTCTTTTCCATTATTTTAGCTGCTTTATAGATAGCAAAGCCCGGAATCAATGAAACAATGCATATAGCCAGAATTACATTTAGATCCGTTATTGAATTCATATTGGTTGTAAATCCAAAGTAGAATTTACCGACGATTGCTATCAACAACAGAAGTGGAATAATGTACATCCAAAGTATAATGACGATGCCTCTGATTACCATCTGTAAAGTTCTGGAGTCGCCCGACAATGTGATTCTGCTCATTGCCATCAGATTAGCCATAAATCGCATTCCGCCGTAGAACCATCCCACAGCTATGAGCTCCATGAAGCAAATAGTCATTGCTACCGTCGGCGTTGTCAAATTATCGATTCCAATTTGGAGTTCGAATCCATTGGGATAAAAGAACAAAAAGCTGAAAAAAGCACACAGAGCCACAGCCAAATGGATTGCAATATTTCTTCCAGCTGAATGCTCAAAATCCGGATACCAGTCGACGAGGGTCCCAACGAGGACCAAAACTCTGACGACTTTACTCACTACCGTAATCAGCACTCCAGCAGCTGAGAGAAGCATCACAATAACTGGCTCGTGACTTTTCAAAAGACGCAGCGATTGCATGAAAAAGATCATCTTCAAAATACTGTTGGCATTCAGATAGAAATATTTGCCTTCCACCGCTTCAACTGAAAGATTCCCCATGAGGAGCTGTAAAAACCACACTAACATCCAATAGTCCTCCATTTGTTGATATCTCCACCCAATAGATGTAAAACATAAGAGTCGACGGCGAAAAGATGCATGAGACTGTAGAAGAAATTGAAGACATTGGCCGTCACGAAGATGATCAGAGATTGAATGGCCAAATTATTGTGGAAATTCTTCTGCGATCCAAGATAGATCAGTCCACCCTGGCCGAGTCGAAGAGTCGTCAAATTCTGAAGATGTTCTCCCTCTTTTTTGAAAAAGAACAAACCGTGAATACAGCAAAAACAAAGACACGCCAATAATAAACAAAAAGAGATTCTTTGCGCTCATCGAATCCTTCATGAAAAACTTCTGTCCCATGCAGATATGGAAATTGATAATCGGCAAGGGTGAAGAGAGTAATTCCAAGGGTTATAATGGCGCAAAAAGTGAAAATAATAGCCAATCGCGAGACAAAAGCCATGACATTTCTGCCAGCCAGCGTCGCTAAAAGGACAAACGTCCAAGCAGCCAAAAAGTAAGTAATCGTCTCATTCGAAGGCCATTGAAAATATTCGAAAGAGCCCTCCGAAATTTGCGCATGTCGGAACAGATGCTGTCCAAGAGCTTCACTAGCAAACCATCGACTTATTCCACCTTCAGAGATATTAGCCAATTGCCAGTCAGGCTCTTTATCGATTTGAATTTGCGACAAATAGCAGAAACTTCCAAAAGAGCTATATTTCAATCCGAGGCTTTCAATCAACTCCGGAGGAGTCGTATTGAAACGCTCTTGATATTCATCGCAAGTGTGAAAGAATTCTCGACATTCCCGGCTATTATAATTCGAATGGCAATTATGCCACGGCATCTCGTCGCCAAAAATACCCAAAGTGTCTATCAACATCTTCAAGAAGTAGGTGACGATGACCTGATCAGTCACAGCTACAAGAATATTCAAAGCCATCATTGCCAAGCCGAGTCCTAGATAGTCTTAGATACTCCTAGAAAAAGCTAACCGAGAAAGGCAGGAGCCATGTAGGTGAAGACATTAACGGGCCCAGTGCCGATGTATTGACCGAGAGCTAATTCCATGTAGAGTAAGGGAAATCCGATGAAAAGCCCAACTAAGAAGTGCATCATAACGAAGAAATCTGGCCTCTTTTTGTCTTAAAAATTCAAACTTACAGCCATATTGACCCATTCCCACGGTGAAGGCATTGAACGAATCGTAGCTGATGAGAAATGCTAAAATGATGAAAATAGAGGTGATTGGGGAGCCGAGTGGCCGATGAAATCCCATTCTGGCTAATTTGGAGAGCATCACTTGACGTAGGATATTCTCGTCTTCCTGGGTCTCGAAGACATAAAGATCTTCCGATTCTGAGGAATCATCCTCATCATCTTTCGTTGTTGGTGGGACTTTTTTATTTGAATCTGACACTGGATGCAAAAAGTGGAGAGAGGTGAGAGGAGAACTTACTAGTAGACAATCGATTGGTTGGAAGATTCTCGAAACAATTCTTGGCTTCTTCTCTCGGATATTCCCGGATTATTTGACTTTTAGCTAAGTTTTTATCCAACTCTTCGTTGACATTTGATTCCCATCTCATCTGTTCAAGAAGTTAGTTAGACTTTCTCTTCTATTCGTCTCTTCCCAACCAAAAAACGGTTTGATCAAGGCTTTTTCAGTGGTTAAACGAAGCATCACCAACTCTGGAAGCAGTCAGTCATCAGATGAAACGATCGAAACCGAAAGCCCGGATGGTTCAACTCCACCTCAAAGTCCTTTCTTGAAATTGCAAGAAGAGGACGCCAGCGGTCTGCCATTTTCAGGGAGTGATGAGATTTCAAAATTCACCAAAAGGCTGGTCGAAGCGAAGACCAAAAGCAAGATTAAAGAATTGAAGGCATTAAAATCGAGCGAGGCCGTGATCAAATCGCTGGTCTCTACCTTGCCCAAATTAGATGAGGCAGAGATGGGAGAAGACGATGATTCCGATCAAACCGAAGATCTGGTGGTCTTGGAGACAATTACCGACAAACAGAAGGAATTCGATATCATCAGGGCTAAACTCAACCGAATGGGATTTCGCTATAAGCTTTAGAAGGGAACCATCGGCTCTTATTTCGTCTTTGTCGCTTTTATTGGCGGCTATGGCAGCATGATCATATTCACCTACTACGTCAGTCAGCACGGAAGTAAATCATCTTAGGCTCGTTGAATATTCCCAATTTCAGTGGGATTTGTGCTGATCTACCTGCTGAGCCTGATCTTCTTTGGTCTACCATTGACTTATATGGAGATGGCGCTCGGCCAATATACTTCAAGTGGAGCTGTTGCGATCTACAGTCGAATAGCGCCGGCCTTCATTGGACTCGGCTATGTAGCGATGGCTTTAAATCTGTTTTATTTTGTAACGGATCAGTTTCATATAGCCTATTTTATGGATCTCTTCTTCAACACTTTGAATTTCTTTGTCAACGAGATGCCATGGCATAGATGCGAAAATGAATATAACAATATTAATTGTCGAGATGTGACGCATTCGTGTGAATATTTGAAGCAAACTGGATTGGGATTTCTGAGGAGCTCACAGAAATGCTCCAATATTCATCTATTGGAAGTTTCTGCTATCGATCTCAAAGTCAGTTCGCCAGCAATGATGCTGTAGGCAATTGGAGTCTCAGAAATATCGGCTACTATCCGTTAAACGAGTGGATAGAGCTGAAAGTATGGGACAGCATCTCTTCTGGAATGTCAACATCTTCGACGATCGAATTCAATTCAAGATGATTCCCTCATCCAGCTATCTCATCTACTATCTGCTCGCATTGATCGTCATCCTCGTCATCTGCCACCTGAGCAATAGGGCTATCACTTTTGTTAGTTTGCCTCTTATTTTCGAGGAATATGTTGTGGGTGGTGGATTATTACCCTAATCTGCTCATCTTTTGTCTCTGAAATCCCATGATAAATCCCAAATTGAATAGCTACCGTACTCTCTGAGTACACAAAAGGAAGACAATTCATTTGCTTCTAGGTTGCGACGGCGAGTGGAATAGTTGCAGTGGCTACGGTGGGTTCGATGTTCATCTGGATGGTCTTCCTCTCGCTCCCACCCTACCCCTATCATCACTATCTGCAGCAGCGTTTATCCGATAATTTCAAGACGAGCAATGCTACAATGAAGCTCGTCTCCTCAGCTGTCCTGGTCATATTAACAACTCTTTGTCTCGGTCAAGGAGGCCTCATCTACTTCGGCTCTCAGCATTTCTTCTCAAATTCTCTGGTCATCGATAGTATAATCTACACAGCCACAGCTGGGTTAACTCTTTTCATCTACAGCTTCCTTCATTTTTTCGGTAATTTCTTGACCAATTCATTGAGGGAGATCATTCTAGGCATTCATTCGTATACATTAGGATTGGTTGATGGCAATATGAAAGAGTGGAGAGTATTAACTGCAAATGTGTTGAGCCCAGAGAAGTCGTATTTTTATGCGGCTGGAAGTCGTCTAGTCCATATGGCATTCTTCCTTCAATCCCTCCGAGCTTGGGCAGCGAGTGAGTCGCTCCTTATTTGTCTCTTCTCAGAAATGGCGATACTCATGACCCTTGCGAATAAAATTGTCCGAGCGGAGATCATCATCTCCAGACTGTTTGAGACCATTCCAATACTTTGTATGACCTATGGAGTGTATAGTCGAATCCTGTTGATGTTTGGCTTCTTCTGTGAGACCTATCTCTTGATGTTTTTGTTTATGACCGTCACCGGCTTGGATATTCTCGTTGGAATTGAGAATTTAACTCAGCCGGCGGTCACAGCGCTCATCGTTCTCTGCGAGTTGATTGTCGTCGGCTGGTGTTATGGAGGACGTCGACTGGTGGCTAACGCGATGGCAATGGGCTCCCATAAGAGACGCACAAAGGTTATCAACTTAACAGTCTTCTCGTCGCTCTTTCCATGACCTGGATTTGGAAATTCTTCACTCCTATTCTCATTCTGGTTAGTTTTCTACGAGCTTTGGGGGAAAAGAATCTTCTGATGTTTGATGAGCCAAACTGATTCCTTACAGACTCTCGAAAAAAAGCTGGACTTTTTGTCTCAAAATTTAAGAGAATTCTATAGATATGCTCGTGATGAAGATAATCATCGGCCGCACGGGAGCCCACGGATTCCAGACGAAATTAATCAAATTAACAGATATGAACGTTGTGCTGATGGTGTTGGTGCTGACCGTGATTATCGGCTGTGCTGTGAAGAAAATCCTCCAGTCGAGACGAGAGAAATTGGCCTTGCGCTCGAATTTTCAACCGGATTCAGATTTATGAGGAGCGAGAGCGGCCGATGACATTAACTTCGCTGAGAAGCTCGAGATGAAGCTTCGTGTGCGTTGAGACGCGAAAGCGAGAGAGCAAAATAAAAATTTTCTAATGATTATTGTTGGCGAGGGTGGTTTGAACGAGCCAATTATTGAGGTCTCTTCACTCTGCTCCATTGAGCTGCTGAATCAGCTGATTGCTCTCCGGTTTTTACTCTATTTCCCCTCAATTTTTTCTGGAATCTCTGCAGCAAATTTTTTAGAAGTTGGCTGCGTAATTCTCCTCCAAATAGGTGCCTGGAAACGTCATTTTTTATTGGCGTTTTTGCATGTTTTTCTTGGAAGAAAGCCGCCTCGAATAGGCTAGAATTTCCTAAAGTTTCTCCTTTTTTATAACTGTTCCTCCAAATTGTTGAAGAATTCCTCTCAAACAAATCGAGCCTTTAGTCATCTTTTCTTTGTACTCAAATTGAAAGAAATACGGCTTAACTGAGCTGTTAAAATCACCTGAATGTTCTCCTTTTTGTGCCAGCTTCTATTGGATCATTGAAGTCTGTATTCGCTTGATTAATTTTCTTAAGAAATTGCTGTGAAAATAAGCGATAAATGATCCATTGAACTGAATTAGATGATTTGATCTCGTTCTTTTGAGGAGAAACTTTGCATCTAGTACGGGCTTAAAACCTAGCTTCTTGAATAGATTCTGATTATATACTGTACTTCTTCTAATAGAAGCCTAGCTTGGCAGCGATTTTATGATTTTTATTCTTTTTAATGTTCTGCAAAGTTGTAGAGGAGATCAAGAGCTATAACTTTGTAGAACATTGCATTGGATTTCCTCTCAAATAGAGTCAAAATGATTGGTCTGATTTCTGCTCGTTTGATCATGTTTTGGCAGTTTCGACTCATTTTAGGGTGATAATTGCCTCAAAAATATAGAAAAATGGGTAATTGAGCTGTTGACATAGAGCTGAGTCAACTAATTGGCCTTTCGAATTGTACTTTAAAGACTCGGCCTTTGATCAGAAAAAGCAGGAAGTTCCGGAGGAGGTTCTTCCTCATTTGACTTCCTTTCGCCCACCCAGTCTATGTGCAACTCTTTCTAAAAATAATTTGCTCCTTCTTCTTCAATCAACCGGCTCAATTTCCGATAGGATGAGCAGCTCAGTGGGTCTCTCGATTCTGCTAGCCGTCTGGAAAACTTCTTTTTCTCTCTCTTTCGCCACAACCGGCCGGGTTTCAGCTCAACTTTTGCCTCTCTTCTTTTCCAATTAAGTCAGACGGTGTCTAATTCGCATCAGGGATGAACAAAGAAGCGATTAGACCCCACCCTCACTCTCCAGACTTTTGTTCTCTTCTCTCAAAAGAAATCCGTACTTTGAACATCGCTGTTTATCCGGCGGAGCTGCAGGCTCAACAGACTACTGTAATCCTCGAGTCAAATGGCTGTTTTCCCGGCTGAAAATCGTACGCTATCATACATTTTTCATCTCATCTTTCCTCAGCCCTTTCTGCCCTCTTTTAAGTTATCTTTGGCTTCATTTTCAAGGGAAAACTATATAGCTTTTTAGCCTGTTTTTCTCCCTTTTTCAACATTTTAAAAATAGACTTGGAAATTGGAATTATGGTTCTCAAACTTTAGACAAAAAGATTGTAATTTTTTTCTAATTTAGACTGTGAAAAGTCTAGGAAAAAACGACCCATTTTGTGAGATTTTATCCTCTCCCATTTGACATAAAGATAAGTCGAAAATTCTCCAAAATTTAACAAAGAAAGCGATGAATTATCTCTGGCTGCGGATGATGATAATTGTTATTGAGAGATCTATTTTGTCTGTCGCTTCTTCTTCGAGAGAGAATAAGATGGAAAGACCATTTTATTTCTTCAAAAATAAGTCGATCCAAATTTCCTTATTTTTCAGATATCAAACAATCACACGGCCTATTTTCGCGTCTTCTTTCTCATCTCTCGAAAACACAATTCTTCTGCCTATTTTCCCCACTTCTTTTTTGACTTCTTCTTGGGGAATTTCTTCTTCTAGAGAGAGAATGTACGTGGATCGACCATTCCAACGTTCACTCACTTCTCAAACCGTCTATGAACATGCTTCAGTCGAAAGGTAGCCATTTCTTTTTCTTTTTTTTCGAATCCATTGGGTCCAGATGCCGTTCGCAGTCGGTGAATAGAAGATCATCTGAAGGCGCTGAACCGCAAGAGAGTCGTCGATCGACCAGTCGGGTAGAATCCCTTACGGCTAAAAGAAAGAAAGGTTCAGATGATCATGGTCCAGCCGAGATCACTTCCTCGCTCCTCGACAGAAAGTGCCATTGAGAATGTGCGGGGGAAGAGGAAAGAGGAATTATCTGTAGAGGAGGAGGAGGACGAGGAAATTCTCGAGCAAAAACATGAGCCAATTGTTAGTCTCGAAAGGGCTTCCATCCTTCCATTTCTCTTCATCGGACAGTTTGAATCACTCCGCGATTCGGCCTTCATCTGCTCCAAAAAAATCTACTTCGTTGTGGTATTTTTCCCCAACTAAGCGTTAAAAAAAACTTTAGAATTTGACTCCAACTCCTCTGGGTCCTTGGCTTCGATGTCTCTGTGATCCTCGAATCAATTCCGGTCATTTTCTCCAAGAAGTTCATCTTCCAGTCACTGATTCAACTCATCTAATTGTGAGTCAAAATGCCTCTTCAAAACACAAAAATCGCCATAGGATTTCGTCGGATTCTTCCAGGACTTCAACTCAACCATAACCACAGTCCGTGGAACTGATAAAAAGGTACTTTTTGAGGATTTTTAACGCAATTTTCCGAATGAAAATAAGGCAGCCATTTGTGGCTTTTAAAACTTTAATTCATAAAGTCAAAATTGAAGCAAATAAAGCCTCCTTTCAGGTGCTTGTCTACTCCCACAGCACTCAGCTGAGTCTAATGTTTGCAACTCAATTTATGATGTCTTATTACAAAAATGTGGAACTGAAACGAGCCATTCATCAGATTGAGAAAAATCTCCAAGGATCTTTGGAGTTCATTCCAGAATATCAGAGAGTTTTGGAGCACGTTGAGCAATCATTTTCCATTGCTAGTCTCACAAGAGAACGACAATCTAGAGTACGAATTTAATTTATTTTTGAAATTTTTTCTAGGGATCAATTCAAGAGGAATCGTCGTCTGGTTCTTCGATTCGTTCGACATCTTCAAGCCATTCCACTCCCACAAAGAAGAGAAGTTTTCGGAATGGAAGCCTTCCCCGACTGCCCAAATTGGCCTGGCAATAAAGGATATCACTCTCCTTCTTCTTTTGGGGGCCTTTTAAACGGAATTTTGGGAGTACGGTAGAAGAGAGTGATCAAAGATCTCAAAATACTAGACGATTGAACTTTACACGATAGATGGATGACAAAATTAGCTAAAGGATTACCTGACTTACGTTAATAAGAACTTTAATCTGCCGCCTACTACAGAAGCACTCAAAGAGGGGATCTTACCAATTCTCAGCAAAATCACAACCAACGGATAGCACTTTTAGAATCATCTTCTTGTACAATAAATCCGTAAATATTTACCGCCGGATTTGCGGAAAAATGACTCGACGAGTACAAAAATTGTTGTCGAATATAAATAAGATGGATCCCAAAATCATAACGAATTGAATAATTAGGGGAATCCACTAAAAATAAATGTTATGGGCTACGGGAGGATTGTCTAATTTTGAAGTTTGAAGAGCCATTTTGTGCAAACAAAAATCTCCCTCTTCTTGATAAAATTTTAATTTTCAAAAGCGTCTACAATTTTTTTTGATGAATTGGCTTTTAAAATTCGACACCAAGATATTTGGTTCGATTGATTCTAAGACTCCAAATCTCCTCTTCTCGTATTAAACATCAGTAATTTTTTTTGCTCATCATTGAGACTGATCGACCTGAGAGATTATGCACCTATTTCCATATCCACCTACATTATTCTCGTGGACTCCTTGAGATTCATTAGGGTTGCTCACTATCTCCGTGTCTTTTATGAGTTTTGTCTGGTGTAATTGAGAGCAAAGTATGTCGTTCGTTTGGTTTCTCAAAAAAAGATGCGATTGGAAGAAGGCTTGAGGATTAATTGATCCTTCCCCTTCTCTCTCTCTCTCTTCGATAAATCTTGGCGGAGATCTCAACTCAATGAGAGACAATTAGAGTCCGTAGGGATATTGGCTTCTTCTTCTCTTTTTTGTTTGGAACTTTTCATAAATTTCAAAAAGAGACGAAAAACAAGCCGCGAAAGAGAATTGTTGACTTCCGACTGACTTTATTTGTCACATCTCTCGCCTTTCTTTGAACTTTGAGAGTCTAAAATCTGGAAGTTGAGATAGAAGCCATCCAGCTAACCAACCCGCTCCATATAATGGCCGATGTGGGACGTCGGAGGGAGGAACTGAATGGACTTGACAGCCCTCCATTCTCCTTCCGCTTTACCTCTTCAGATTCATCTCCCTCTTGTGTTTGGGTGGACTTTGAGCGACTTTGAGCCTGCAGGCCTGCTTTTTGCCTTTTAGAACGGCTCTTCCTGGGAGAGTTTTGTCAAATTTTATTTTGTCCAAAGTAAACATCAGAATTTGTCATTACCGTTGCCTTTCCTGCCTGAAAATGCTCTAAAGTGCCTCTATTTTCTCGCTTGAAAGCCTCCATTCACCTTTTCCCTTTTTCAATTCTTCTTGATCTGTAGATCATGATTTCTCTCTCGCGTCGCCTTTGAAAAGAACTCAGGTTTTGTTGTTTCGAATGGAAGAGGGAGAGATTCTATTCAAATATGGTAAACAGGAAAGATGTGAGGAATAACGTGTGTCCAAAACACAAACGGCTTTACAAAGAAATGATCTGAGAATGTCGTTGTTCTATTTTTGAATTGCTCCACCACACGCCAGACGCCTCGCGTGGAGGAGCGATTGAAAGGACTTGTGAGGTTCAAAAGATAAAACGCAGGGGATTCCTGGAAATGACAAGGGGGAGCCTCTTCACTGTCCCTTCCCGTCGAAAAGAGCTTTGCAAAAGTGACTTTTCCGCGAAGAGAGAGAGAGGGAGTCGGTCTGTGCTCAGCTAATTTAAGATTCTTGAAAGAGGATGTCTCCCGGGCCCCCTGAGGCATTTCGAACTCTAAACTTATAATTACCTTGAACGTTGAATCTTTCGTCTGAACGGCATCTTTTGGCTATTCAATTACTGAAGATCTCTGAAATTTCGCCAATGTTTTCAAAGATTCGGATCCATCATCTGGTTTCTCATTTTGTCCTCTAAGAGATTTCTTCGTGTTGAAGTCAACTCTAAGCTTATAATTACTACCCTCTTTTGAGAAAATTCCACCTTTTGCTTACATTTTTCATCGAGTCCATTTTTGGGTTTAAAAACAAAGCCCCCGGAGTCTTTTCGCTTCTTTTCTTGTCATTTTGAATTTCCCTGGATTCTTTTAACATTTTCAGTCTATCATTATTTATCTTTCCCTTCTCAAAAAAAAGGTCTCGACGAACTGGTGGCAGGGCTGATCTGTCAAAAATGGAGTTATTTTCATCGTGAAAGATCTTTTTAGACTTCAAAAGACGTCTGTAAAGCCAAAATGGAACACAATTTCATCAAAAAAATCCAGAAAGAGACTCGAGGGATTTGGAAAGCCTTTAAAAATGATATAAATAGTCTCTAACCAAGAATCTATTTTTCCATTTCTCGGAGATCTTTCCAAATCAGCTGGCCAGCTTCTCTCAAATCTTTGAAGTTCGAACGAATCTCTTTTTTATATTACCTCGCAAAAATATTTCCAATCCACACACCTGTCCCGTCATTTCTCTCAGCTCGTAAGAATAGAATATTCCAGTTTATTTATAAGCGGGTTTCCGATTTCCAAAGGCTTGCTCCATTACTTCCTTGGAAGGAACGAGTTCAGCTTTTTCGGATCATACCTCCAGACTTTCTCTCGTTTACAAGCCATTCAAGTCAGCCGCTATTTTTGGACTTATTCAGACGACTTCCTAGATTTTGTTCCATTCTACAAGCGTTAGAAGACGTTTTGACGTCGCTTTTAAGTTCTTGTTTTTATGGAGATTATGTAATTTCTTAAAGAAACAACAATTTCGACTTTTATCGTTATTTATTTCCTCTTCGTCGACTTTTTAAATGAAAACGAAAATTGGTCAGAAATCTAATTTCCAAAGGGGAACACAAATTTAACTTCTGCTTAGTCTGGAGTCTTTTCCAAGGTCATTTTCAGCCACTTTTTTCTTGCAAAAAGAGCAATTGCAAAGTAGAGAGAAGTTCCTGAGAAAAGAAATGACTCGCTCTGTTGATCTCTACTACTTTTGAATGTCGTCAAGAGTTGGATTGGTTAGCAATCACTCGCTCTCCCCTTCGAATATAATTATTCCCTCCACCACCAGAAGATCACGAGAGAGATCTGGAATAATCGCGGTGCTCTCTGGTCGAAGGTTGTCCTGTTTGTTCCCAAGTTCTTTTCCTGTCAGAGCCGGAGTGTGTTCTCTCCAAAGAAGAACTCAAAAGAACAATTATTTTTGCGAAGAAGTAGAAGTTAAGAGAGGGAGCTTCCTCGTTTTCTGCAAATGAGAGTCTGCAAATGATTGAGGAGAGACTCACATATAGGAGAGCCGAGGTTCAACCATTTTCAATCAGCTGCTATTTTGAGAGCCCGAAGAGAGGCGAAGTACTTCCTCAACAGATTTTTGATCTTTTTTATTTCCCCAATATCTCTCTGAAAAATTTGGGGTTTTCCCAGTTTTTTTCGAGTTCTCTTGATGATAATTTCTAGATCCCAACCTCCTTTACAATTCGTAAATTTCAAAAAATTGCACCAAAAAGGCGAAATTGTTTGTCTTAAAAAGCTCCGTTTAACTGAGTTAGAATTTTCCCAGAAAAACGAATTACCTCGAAAGTGGATCGAGGAGAACTATATGACATGGAGTCCTTTTGGTGTTCTCTGAATCCTGGTTGGAAAAGGTGCTCTTGCCCTCTCTCTGTCGATGCAAATAATCTCGTTTCCTTATTTTTCGAAAAGGACTTCCCCCGTCACCCGGCAGGTGATATTGCAAGGAAACAAATTCGCCTAATTGTTATACCTCTTCCTCTCCGGGCCGGCCTCCCCTGTTTTTCTCAGATTCAAAGATCTCTCTCTCTCATCCCACCCAAAAGCAATAGCCATCTCGAAATAACGACAATACTCCGTGGCAGGTGGATATATCCATTTCTTGTCGGCGCCATATGGGATCTGACATTTTTTGAAAATCTCGATTAAAAATAGATATTTTCAATTAAAAAGATCATTTCCTAGTTATTTTCCAAATTTGCTGCCTATTGCAAACTTGTAGATTTTGATCTCCTCTACAAGATTGTGGAACATCACTTTTTAGGAAAAATCTTCTTTACGCCTTAATGATTAGATTTCCCTGCGAGACCTTTGCTTCAAATTGGACAGTAATTACGGTAGAAAAAGGAGCAAATTGCCTCTGCTTTTAATTTTTGATCTTCTTTGTTGATTTCCTCACATCATAACTTATGAAAATCGAATCGAAAGCCCTTGGAAATTAAAACCGGAACACAGTAATCTTTGTTTTTTTGTCGAGCTTGATCTTTGGCGGAGGAGAAGGAGAAAATTCCTTTGTACTTAAGGGCTTTTAAAGGCTATAGGAACAAGAAGAATTTGTTTTGGCCGTAGGCAAATGAAATGCCGAAAAACAGAGAAGAGAGACTGGGGATTACCCACCATCCAGCCAGCCACTCTCTCGAAGAGAATTTGATTGTTTTCCTTTCGGCTACACTTTTTATGAAATCCAGAGACGTCTTCGAGATGACTGTGTGAATAGCCGCCTAATGCTCAACAACTGACGGATGGCTTCCAGTTGCTTTAGTCACTTCCTTTCCCTCTCTCTCTCTCTCTCTCAACACGCAACCATTGAAATTCTACTTTATGACCTCCTCTATTCTGAGAATAGCTTCCTCGGGAGGGAGAGGGAGAGTGTCATCTTGAAAAATTCAACTGGCTTCTCATTGAGAGTCGGAGCAGCGGAAGTTCATGTTTGCTCTCCTTCTGGATCTGTTTTGGAGAACCAAAAACAATTCATCGGAGAATTTCCAGTGTGGATTTTTCTAAGAAAAAAGCTCAAATTATTTCTTGAAATTCTTGTCCTTCTATTTGTAGCCAAATAAGCTGAGAATCACAAGACAAATGGGGTCATTTAAAGCCCCCTGGTCTGCCCCCTCGAGGAGAGACTTTGATTCTTAATTTGGAAGCAATTCCTCGAGTTTCAATAAAAGCCTCCGGCTTCATCGAAAACAGCCCTAATTTCGGGACACAATAACATTTTTCCTCGCTCATGGCTTTTTGACGGCGATTTGTGATCAGATTTTAACTGTAGGAATTTTTAAAAAAAGAACTACAATTAATACACAATTCCTTTGGCTTTCAATTCAACAATCCAGGAGGCAAACCCCATATTTTCCCCGTAACAGACTATAAATCAGCCTCCGTTAAGTCCTCCTTGTTGGCGGGACCTCCTGCTAGAATATTTCTATTGTTCTTTCGATTTCTGCCTGATTTCTGTAGGCTAACATCCATAGTAATTTTGAAGTCTTTAATTACTCACTTGATTCTTCTGTTTTGCAGCAAGAGAGAGCAAGAATTTAAAATTACTGTAGGCGAGATGAGACAAAGTTCGAGTCAAATCTTCCGTGTTGGGAACTACTCGAATATTCTTCGCCGTTCCTCCTGATTTTTTAATCTTTTGTAGATTTTTGGAACTCTCTAATATGGAGAATACTGTAGGAAGAAAGTGTCTAAAGTGTAATTCTTGAGTTGAGACCAGCTCTACTCGAATATGTTTGGGCTCGCCCACTCGTCTCCATTGTGTCTCTGCTGATCCCCCGTTCCTTCTGTCAAAACTCTCGTCTCATAGTCATTCATCTTTGGGCCTCCTCCTTCGTCAAAAAACATCTAAAATCCTAATTATTCAGTGGATGATCGGGGGGTTGTTTTTGTTCAAAATCTTCGTTTCTCCCAGTCTTCACTAATTGCTCCTTTCCCCTTTTCTCTCTCTCTCTCCTTCCATTTCAAATTAGAATCTTCCGAACATTTTGAAAATCCGTATGGAGAAATGGGAAGTAGAGAAAGAGAGAGCGAAAAACAGGGCGGAAATCGGATAATCTCGAGCCTCCAATTTGCTAGAAAGTCACAAAATGATGTTCCTCCTTTCTAGTCAGTTTATGCTTCAAGTTTATCTACGTCAGCTTCCTCCACCACCCTTTTTATTTCCGCTTAAGTCTTCTCTACGCGCTCCCCTCACCTGGGACCTCCGTTTTCAACGAATTTTACAGCAGAGGGAAGTTGCGCTCCTAAATTTGACGACGAAAATGTGATGATCGAGGAGCCCACGAGAGGGCTCTCAGCTCAGATCATTCGTGTTTTGGTGTTCTGAATTCCAAATTAATTCTTCTCCTCACTGTCTTTGAAGATTTTATGTTTTGAACTTTGCTTTTTTTTCGAAAGTCCAAAGGCAAGCCATTTGTCAGGAGGGATTACTACCGTAAGTATCTCTCTGACTTTTTTCCAAAATGCTCTACTCCAATTGGAAATTTGAACTCGATTTCTCTCACGCTTGATGACTATCGTAGGAAAGGACAATTTGAGACTTTTTCTGGACGCTTTTATGGAGAAAAAAAGGAAAATTTAGAGGACTTTTAGTCAAAAATTATTGGCGGAACTAGTAAAAAAATTGAATTAAAGGAGAAAAGAGAAATGTGATTTCTCTCTTGATCACTTTACTTCTATGGTTAGTCTTTTTTCCCATCCGACTCCACTTGCATTTGTCCAGTTTTTTATTTGAAATGATTCGAGAGAAACAATTGCTTTCCCTTGGTTGATGAGCAGCGTTGCGTGTTGATCAGACCACGTGAAGGGCCTGGGAATAGACTCCTTGGAAGGTCAATCAGTCGTCTAATTCCATATGAAGACTCTCTCTGCTTTTTTTATAGGTATTCGTGTCTGGACAAACAGATGCTTCTCTGCTGTTCGGTCGCGTATGATTAGCCCTAACTCAATTGAATTTAGGACCAAACTTTCTTTGGACCACAATTGGTGGCTTCAAACTCATAATCCGCCAGATTCAAAGACTCATTTCATGACGTATTTTTCGAGATACTAAACGAGTTTACAACTGGGTCTTTGGGGAGGCCATGGGAGGGCGGCCCGGATGAACTCAAAAAGTTCTTTTGGTTGACGATTTTTGGCCTTCTCCCTCATCGCTTATTCCTAATGGCGGAATAATTTAATTTAATCTTCTACAAAAAGTCTATAGCTCTTAATTTTCTCTACAACTTTATAGAAAAATTCAAAAATTTGCGTAAATCTTGGAAAAATTAATTCTTCCCATTAGGGATCTCTTTTAATTTTGTTCGTCTTTGTGTTCTGCAATAATAATGTAGGCGTGATTTGCCCTACATTTTGCCAAAAATCCTATTGTCTTTTGGATTAAAAGACGCCAAAACAGACACAGTCTATTCAGGAGAATTTCAAAAGTTAATGTCCTTTAGAAGGAAATTGGATTAATTGAAGAAGAAGAAAAAAGGCAAAATTTTTAGAGAGACAGGTGGACCGGATTGCAGAAAGTTCATTCAATTATTCATAATGCACATAGAAACATCATAAATCTACAAAAACGGATCCATTTTGTCTGGCTCGCGTCGGCTGTACTTTTCTCTCCTCACTTTTTTGGACTTCGTTTTGTGTTCTTCGAAGTTATTTAAAAACAAACGACGAAGGACTTCTTCTTTTATTCTTTTCTCTTGTTTTCGAGGCGAGGTTATGAAAATTTTCTAAAAGCTCTCTCTCCCTTTTTCGAAGACTATTTTAAACCCCAAAAAAGTGCCTCTATCGGATGGTTTTTCTTCGCTTAATTTTGGCTCAATTTTATAGCAAAAAGGAGAAAGACCTATTTTCCTATCAAATGGCAGAATCTGATGAGGGCGACGAACTCTTTCGTCCCTGCAGCGATCCACCCTCAATTGGCTGAATATACGAGGAAGCTTTTGTCGTTTTTGACACCACAGGGTTGTGTCGCTTTTTCGTGATCACTGGTCTGGAATTTTTGTTCGAAACTTTGACGCCATGCACGAAGCCTTCTCTAATTTAGGGCGATTATGACGATCTCTCTCTAATTCGATTTGTTTTAAATTTTGGAGGTACGACTAGGAGAGAGAGGGCGCCAATTGAGTTACCTCGGGTGGCCCCCAGACCGATTTTTGGGGTCATTTTGTGCCGGCAGATTTTTGAGTTTTCCAATTTGTTTGGAAAGCAATTTGGCTCATTCTTCCTGGCGTCTTCTAATAGTCTCTTTCTCCCGCTCGTACTCTTCTATGAGCTTTTTTATGACTTCCTGGACCCATTTCCTCTAATATTTTTTAGGATTTTCTTCTCTATTTTCCTCCTCAAATTTCTGTGTTGTTCACTTTCGAAGTTCTTTCGAGTATTTTTGTGACTTCTTTTCCCCACCGGCGAGCGGCGGTCATTCTGACGCTCTTCGTCTTGTTCTATTTGGTCTCTTCTAATGTCCTACTCTATGAGTATTTTGGCTCTTATTAGTCAGACGGATGTTTTCTTAAATTCCCAAGACTTCTAAGAGCTCTGACGCCCTTTTTTCGCGTTGGTCTCCTTCTTGAGTATTTTGAGGCTTCTTGTCTTTTTGATGATTCAGTCAATTTGAGCTTTGACCATTATGACTGTTTTGCCTCAAGTCTCTTAATTTTGAAAGTCACAAGTAGTATCTTTGGCTCAATTCGCTTTCCTCTGGACTCCTCCAGCCACAAGTATTTTTTAGTCTCTCCCACTCACTCTTTCTCTGCTATTGAATGTAATCTCTAGAATTCTCAGATTATTATTTTTATGCCGACTTCCTCATGAATTTGCTTGGACTTTTTGGTCTTCTCACATCTCTATGAGTTCTACTCTCACAATTGAGATTCGTTTTATTTACTCTGCCCTTCTTCCGTTAAAATTCTCTTCCCGATTAGTCTCGAATCTCTTCCTCCTCCAAGTCCTTCTCTCAGCCCCACCCTTCGTTTCTTTAAATTGCAAAGTGGCTCCCAAAAGAGTCAACAAAAACAAGGAGAGACCATTTGATTGAAGCGGCTTTTGCTGGTTTTTATTGGCAGCGAACACAATCTGTCATATTTTACAACAAGATCATCCATCTTCATGTATTCGCTCGCAAAACAAACGGAAATTTTCTCTGGCTCATTTCCGTGAGAATCAGATCAAATCGCTGTCTCATTTTCCCTCGTGGATCTTGGGAATTCTCCTCTCTCTCTCTCTCTCTCTCTTTCACGTGGGTTTCGGGTTCAAAGTCCTTTTAGGAACTCTTCCTCACTTTTTTGACAATATGACTCACTCTAATCATCTCAAAATATTATCCTCTTTTTCGAATAATTTCCTGCCAAATTTGCGAAACCATTTTTCAACAATATTGAGCAAGGTCGAGCCGAAATACGATAGCAAATAGGCTGACAAATCTCGTGCAGACTGATTCTTAGCTTTGATTTTTGAATGTTTCAGGTCATTTAAGCCTAGACAAATTTGAATTAGAAAAAAGATTTGATGAAAACCGTTAAACCGAAAGGGGGTGATTTATTTCCACGAGTTTATCTCAAATAACTTGGCTGTAAAAGTTTCAACGTTTTGCTGAATCTTGAAGACTTTTTTCCTTGGGAATTTTTAACAAAACCAACGATCAGAATCCCAAAGCCGTTCTTTTTTTCTATATCTTTCTCTCTACTTTGCAGCTCCAGGGAAAAGTTTAAAAAATGAGCAAACAAGGGGGGCTCTTTTCTGCCGTCATTTTGGTCCTGGAAGACAAGGAAATGAAATGAACGATTTTTCCTGGAATCAAAGGTGGAAGGAAATTCAAATTAGAGCAGCAGATTCCCAAAATGTGGCTATTAGTTTCAAGAAGTCTCTCGCGTTCAAAATTGTTCTCCCTCTCCTCTGATTGGATCCCAGAAGAAATCGTGAGAGATTTTTCTCTGAAGTCTCTTCTCCCTTTTTTCTCCATACACTTGGCTGCACTCAGATTGTGACGCAGTGCAGATTCATAAAAGAGACAACAGAGTTCAAATGAGGCTCTAATTTCAGCAAACTTTCCTCTGTTACACGTGTTCGCGGTATAAAAAAAGAGGAGATCTAGTTCCGTCCTTCTCTCCTCCTTTGTCTCAAATCCCCTGGTTTATCAGACAAAAATCCATTGGAGTCAAAGTTCTCCAGAAATCGTAGAATTTTGTCAGCTTTTTCTCCCTATTTTTGAGAGAAATACTTTTTTTTAAAAAGAGCATATTGTTATTCAGATTTGTATAGACAAAGTAGTAATAACTCCGTAGGGAGAAGACCCTCCTTCTCGCCTCCTTTGACCTTTTCTAGGGCTTTCCAGGAATGACAGATTTTTGAGGCGAGAAATTTAATTCCAGCTATTCTCTCAAGGTACGAGAGCGAGTTTGTGAAGATCTCTCCTTTGAAGGAAAAAAACATCTTCCCCCGCCTACCTTTCCAGACTTTTGCTCTTGATTCGATGGGCTGAATTGAGCTCGCTTTGTAAAGCCATGATTGGCATCGCCTCCTCTAATTTTTGTACTTTTTTTGAGAAGATTCCTTCGAAAATAAATCCTGGATTCTATCCTCTCTTCTGACTCCTCTCATTCTTCCAAGATCTCTCACCGTTTGCAGTGAATGTTCGGCTTGTAATGAACCTCTCGAATGAGTCAGCCATCACCGATGCCATCAATGAATGTGGCTTGGAACCACACGATTTCCTTGAGGTATTTGACCCCCTCGAGATAAGATCAAAATATTCAGGTGAAATTCTTTTTGATCAGTGTGGTTGGAAGTCTAATTGGACTTTTTGGACTGTTCGGCAATGCGTCGACTGCTCTCATCCTCACCAGGTTTGAACTTTTGTCGTTCGGAGCGTTCGTTTTCTCATTAGCCACCAGAGATTTTTGATGTCCTCGTCTGACTTTTCTTGGAACAATCCGGCCAAATGTCTCAATTAGCTGCCGTTTTTGGAGTCTAAATTCGGGGGGATTTCCTTAGAATATTTCTATCTTTCAGACCATCGATGCGCAATCCGAATAATCTCTTCCTGACAGCCTTAGCCGTATTTGATTCGTGTCTTCTGATCACAGCTTTTTTCATCTATGCAATGGAATATGTTATCGAGTATACTCAGGCATTCGATCTCTATGTCGCATGGCTTACCTACTTAAGGTATTATTCTTTTTCCAGGGGGAGAGAGAAAATTATCGGGCTGATTCTCACAAGGGAGAGGCTTCTTTTCGAAATCTCTCCTTCAGTAGGAATCTCAAAAATATTGACCCAGAGTTGGGTAAAAAAAGCTTTCTTGGAAGACATAAAATGTGGGTGGAAATTCAAATTTCCTGGAGAAGGTGTTTCCGCAATCTTCCAAAGTTAGTTAGATTTGTGAAGATCAAAAGTCAGAGGCTGCAGCAATCTGAAAGAGTCCTGTGTGGAAAATCTGATTAATTCTTCCATAAAATTTTTGAATTTTTAGATTCGCCTTCGCTCTGTCGCATATCTCCCAGACGGGCTCTGTCTACATCACGGTTACCGTCACCATTGAGCGCTACCTAGCTGTCTGTCATCCGCGGCGTTCAAAACGAATGTGCAGTTCCGGTGGAGCAGCTTGGTCGATTCTTGGCGTCACCACCTTTGCTGTTCTCTTTAATGCCACCAAATTTTTTGAGCTCGACGTGAGTTTTCCCTCCCTTTTGATCAAAAGTCTCCCCAGGTGACAATAAACCCAGCTTGTCCGGATGGAAAAAACTGGCAATCCTATATTCTGCTGCCATCCCGTTTGGCATCCAACCCGATCTATCTCCAAGTCTATTCGCTTTGGCTCACCAATATCGTGATGGTCTTCTTGCCCTTCCTGACTCTATTGGTTCTCAACGCCTACATTGCGTATACAATTCGCCAAAGTCTTCGCAAATATGAAAACGAGAAGTGAGTCAGAGAGTCGAGAGGAACGGTAGCGACGAATGAAGAGCTTAGTTTATCCTTATAGCATGAAAAGGGCTACGGTAACCATTTCAGATCAGTGGCAGATGCACTCAGTCGGTGCTCAAATGTGGCTCGTGAGATTGTCAGGTCTGATACCAAAAAAAATATCTTGTACTCCCGTTTTGCGCATGCATTTTGCTCTCTTCATCCTCTTAACAATACGAGTGTACTCTTTCCCCTGAGCTTTTGCTTTTTATCCGTAGTTATTACTTGTAGTTTGAGTGAGCAAATCCAATGAGAATTCCCCCGAAATTTGGATCAAATCAAAACGAATTCTCAATGGAAATGGATATCAATATTATTTGCAGAGTGTCTCCGGTCTAATCGACTCAAATTCACTGCTTTATTTCAGAGTTGCTGGTCGAAATGAACTAAAGGAGAAGAGTCGAGAGGCCACTATGGTCTTGATTATCATCGTCTGTATCTTCTTGATTTGTAATTTTTGGGGCTTTGTTCTGACTCTTATCGAGAGAATCGTCGACGCCGAGACATTGGTGAGTCTTTCGAAATTGGCTGAAAATTTTGACAAAAAAATGCTTTGATTCCAGATGAGAGAACACCACACGTTTTACACCTTCTCCCGGGAGGCGATCAACTTCCTGGCAATTATCAATTCCTCCATTAATTTTGTCATCTACATCGTGTTTGGAAAGGACTTTCGAAAAGAGTTGGTCATCGTCTATGGCTGTGGAATGAGAGGAATGACCCTCCGCCTGCCGACGCAAGACAAATTTTCGATTTGGAGATCCTGGGCCAAGCGGAGTAAGGATATCCGAAGGAATTTGAGTCTTTCCGGTCGATTTTCCCGCTCTTCCAGGGTTAGTTCAAATCCCTTCTATCGCAATCCATATTCCTTAGATGTCAACTCAATTAGCTTTGGATTCGCTGGAACAGACGCGATTTGTTTCCAGCAATGCAAATGGCCATGTGGCTGGCTCCCCAATTCGTCTGTTAAGCAATGGTTTAGAAATTTGAGCCGAAAAAAAAACAAAATCTCTTCTAGGATATTCTCATCGTAACGGTCATTTTAAGAAGATGACCACCGTGAGTCTATCCGACGAGATGAATGGCCATGCAGTCTGTTCCATTACCGAAGGAACACTTTGTTGAAAAAATTCACTTCGCCTTATCCTATTCAAAACACATATTGTGCCTTAAAAAGGTTTCAAATCCATTCTGGTTCTTCAATACGGTTCTAGCAATAAAGATTTTCTTAAGACATAATACATTTAAAAATGTTATGCGAAATTGTTGGCGGGAAAGGAGACGAATGATTATTTACAGACGACGGCGACTCGTAACAGTTACCAAAGAGACATCTCATTCATCTCTTCGTTGTTGAAAAGACGAAAATACGCATAGATGGCTGAGAGACAGACTACATTCGCCATCCACGTTAGGAAACACGAAGAAAAGTGTATCTGCAAATTATTAGATCAGAAAATGCCTTTTTCCTCTGCAAATGGACTTGATACTGCAAGCAGACAGATAGAAGCCTCAAGCTCAATCACTTGTAAAGAGTTTCAACGAGGATCTTCCCACAATTTTTGAAGAAGATTCCTATGAGATTGGTCCAAAAAATGGATGTTTTTCTCTATAGCATTCCTCTTCCGACTCCCCCGGTCTACTGTCACATCAAGCGGCTATTAGTGCAGGCATTTCCACATTCGTCACAACAGAAAATGAAAGAAAAACGAACCACAACACAGGAATGTTAGAAGAGCGGCGATCCCCACTGTTGATCGTCATCCTGATGCATATAAAAGTAGGCAGCGATGGTCAAGAACATCACTAGGTTGCCCAGTTGGACGAAGCACATCGCTGTCATTTTTATCTGAAAAAACACAACATCACGACGTGACATGCTTTGTAAAAATGGATGCAAGGAAAGAGAAGAGACGACTTACCACTCCAGCGTGAGCCAAGACTGTTGGAAGTCCAAATGCTGAGACGATTATGCCTGCCGTTAAAAAGAGGGCCAACTCAATACAGGCGTTTGTTCCTGAAATCGGATATCTTTTTGCTAAAATTCTCTGAAGAATCTAGGCGAGACATAAGTTCTCATTGGCAGGAACGAATATGATATGTGATTCCAGATTTTTTTAGTTCGTATTCTCTTTTAGAATCCGTCACCCCAAAAGTTCTAAAATGAGACAGAAAGATTGATCTGTACTCACCTGTCATGTCCTCTTGGTAGTATCTGGCAACCAGTAATGGAATGGGTACCAAAATATAAAAAGTGATAACGAACATAGGCGACCAGTTCCTAAAACATTTTAATTATTTAGCAGAGGGAAACTTCTACCCAAACTGAGGAAGAGCACATCCTAGGACAAGTAAAGTTAAGCCGATCACTCCAGCCAACGAAAGCACAGCAACGGCTGCAATCAGATGAGATTTTTTACTTCTTATTTTGTCTTTTCAATGACTCTTTCTTCGATTAAAGTGAGAATTTTTTGGTCAGAAAATCTGACTCAAAAATATTAGTTTATAATGATATTTTATAGTCATATGACCATGTAGAACCCACCTTTAACTCCTCCCATTCTGCTAATACAATTAAACAGCTGAATAAACTCGAATTGTATAAATTAAAGCCTGAAAAAAGAGAAATGTATTGAGGGAAAATAGTATTTTAGAAAGGAAAAAAGCGTCTTTAAGAAATGAAACCAGTCGCCGAACAGCTGAACATAAGCGAGCTCCGCCGATAATTCCTCTCGCCGTCTCTCTAAAGCGTCTGGTCTTTCTCGTTTCTCGCCAGTCTGACTCTAACATAGGATAGAACTATTTTCAGCGTTTTTAGACAACGTCTGCTTATAAGACGAAACTTCCAAATAAGGATAGAATTTTGCTGACCACCTTTCCTAATTTTTAACGTTTTTCGATGACAGTTGGACTTTTGGCAATTTCTTTCTGCATTTCCAGCCCGAGTTCCCTTGATCTAGTTTTTGTTAGGATTTCATATATTCCATGTTTGTTGAGTCAGTTTTGTTCTAGAGAGGAATGATCTGAAGCAAATAAACGATTCTATTCTCTTCCGAATTCGAAGACAGCTCTCAAAAGTAAATGATTTTAACGTTTTGGAAGTATTAGTGAAGATAGGAGAGGCTCTTAGAGAATTAAAGAAACAGTTTGGGGTTGCTTTTTCAGTTAGGAGCTGAACGTTGGCTTTGAATCTGAAATAGGTAGAGATTTGGTAAGAACCATCGAGATTATTTGGCAGGAGCAGTCCTAAACTCTTTTATTGAAGCTCTCTCTCGCTGAAACCTTTTTGCACATCAAACCTTATCAGAGACTTTTATTTTACTTTCTGCAGAGTCTGCAAGCGCCTTAACTCGTTCTTTTTGTTCTTTTGGTCTGTTTTTCTTGTTGTTCCCTTGAGGCTTCGTCAACAATCACGAGTTTTCAGGTGACAATTATGAAGTTTTGGACGTCGCCGCCTTCTGTATTTCCTTATTCCTTAGACGAGGTTGGTATCTAGTGTTGATCTTTTTGTAAATAATGTCTTGCAGCTAGTGAGTGTATTTTGGGACCGTTATCCTAACAGTTTTGCCAAGCATATTCTATCAGAAGATGTGTTGGAGAGAAAGATTACAGAGAATACAATTGTCACAAAGAAGTTAATAGTTAAACAAGGTTGGACAGTTTTTTGGGTTTATTCTGTTGCATTTAGGTAGTTCGATATTAAAACGAGTTCCTAAATGGGTAACTCGAATGACGGATATCAGAGTTGTTCCAGTTATTGAAGAAAGCATTTACGATCGGTGAGGGATTACGCCAGATCTTATTGCTTTTTAGACGCACGAAAACTCTAACTACATATACTCGAAATGTTAGCAATCTTGCTTTGTTTTCTCTCCATGAATTGAGCCATTTTAAATCCGCTTCTCTAACAGTTGTAAGTGTTTTCATCAGTGGCTAATTATATAGTTTTTCAGGAGCTTGGTCAATTTCCAACGACTGAGATTGTTAGAAAAGCTTTCGTGGAAGTGAATTCTGGCCGAATGAGCTCACTTTATGAACAAGTCATATTAATGGGATTCAAAAAATCAGTTAGTTATTTTTATTTACTGATGAAATATATAATTTAGGTCACTAATACAGCTAAAGGATTGAATGAAAAATTGGAAGAACGTTTTGGAACCAAAAATATTCCGACAGAGCAGAAACTGGATAAGATAAAACAAAAGCTGAAATCCTCATTGGTTACTCAAGCAAAATGTGAGGACTGAGTTTTTATTTGTAGTGTTGTCATATTTGATAGGTTTGCTATTTTTTTACACAGATATATTTATATTTTCAGTTCATCTTACTGATAGCTCAGATCGAATAATTAGCTTCTCAGAGTTTTTATTAGAAATGCCGGATTTTTCATGATAAAGAGCCTTTCAAGCGCATATCAGTAAGTTACCGTGATATTCCAAATTCCGCCATGTAAATATATTGTTACTTGTTTCAATTTAAATAAATTGTTGAGTGCCTCTTTTGGTCTATAAATTGGAAAAAGACGAATTGAAAAGCAAAGCAATCTCAAGGATTTTTCGACTTGTTATTAATTTTGTCTCACTGTATTCAGTTTGCTTTGACAATCCGAGAAAAGCGCTTGTATTGATGGGAAGAAGCTGTATTGCTATCAATTTATTGCAGGATACTATTCAGTGTCTGACTTTGCTCAAGTTCACTGTCGTTTATTCATCAAGTCGGAGTTTATTTTCAAATTAAGGATGAACATCGAAGAACCTCAGCATTTTGGAAAGCTCTGTGCCAAAAAATGGATCTACAACCTCAAGTTTCTGTTCGGAAGGAGTCCTTTGAATTTCAAGAGGATTCCTCCATCTCTTCAGAGGAAAATTATCCTAAAGGTTGTTCCCCAATTTGTAAAACAAAAAGTCGATTCAGCAAGCAGCGCAGACTTTTTTGAATTTCCGACAGACTGATTTAGAGTCTTGTCAGCTGGCATTTGAGACTATGTCTCGTCAATCCCTCACTACTCCAATTCTCAAGAAGAGAGCCAAAGAAGAAGGGCTCTATAATGAGATCGAGTGCAAAAACATGATTAAGAATCGGGCTGCTTATCAGTCAGGACTTCCCTTTTTTTTAAAGAATAGGAAAGAAAAACTTACGCTCCCCCAAGCCTGGTAGGTTCCGAGGGCTTTTTGGATGTGTTTGTCCATTTTTACCATTTGAAAAACCACCTCCACGTTATTTAGCGCTGACCCAATTGGAGAAAGAAGACAAGAAGAGACCTTCCTTGGGCCAAAGACAATGCCAATAAGGCAACTAAACGGAAAATTATTCGACAAAGTTCTGCTCAAGGTGAATAGTTGAGTATACGCTCGAGCCTACAGTAACTCTGTAGAGGAAAGTCCCTTTAACTTCCGTTTTTCTGAGTGATACTGTAGTCGAAAGAAGTTTAGATGAAGCGAAGTGCTTTCGTCCAAATGGCGAGAACATCGAGATCTGTATTTGGTCGATGGAAGAGAGTAATTGAAAAGTCGAGAATCCTTCTTCTGACGATGCGGATTGCCAAATCTCATTTCTTCCTCTTTGAAGGCTCGGAAGTTGAAACAAATATATCTTTCTATAAGGTAGGACTTCTAGGAGAAAACACTTGCTTCAGCTCTGTTGCCTACTTGTGGCTTTTGTGGACAGAGATTCACTTTTGTCGGTCGAAGAGCCTCTGCGAAGCATAATCGATGCAGTTAGCAAGGAATTCTATTGCCATGAAAAGGACATCGAAATCGCAGAGTTCGACTTAAATACCAAAATGGTCGACTTGCTTGGATCCTACCCATTGCAACATCCGAAGATTGAAAAAAAGATTCAACCAAGAGAAATCGAGGAGGAAAATATGTGGTTGGATTTCCAGGAGCCTACCAATTTTGGAGAATTTTGTACACAACTGTGGCTCTTCGATCTCAAGTTCCTCGTCGACCGACGTCCTCTGAATTGGAATAGAATTCCGTTTCATCTGAAGCAGCAGATATTCAAACAGGTTTGTCCTCCCACATTCGATCGAGTTCTTCTCCAAATCCAAAAACTCCTGCTGAACTCACGAATCAGCTTCTTTCTAAATGGACAAAATATTTCCGAAAGAAATCGCCAGGAACAATTCATTTCAGCAAGCAATCGAAACTCTTATGAATATGAGTAGGATCAACTCCAACTGTTGCGAAGAAGTCGAAAGAACGATCGCACAGATGAAAGTGGTTTCTCTGTACAAAGAATATCTCAGCACAAACACGGTCAGTCTTGTTTCTGTCTATCAAATGTGTCCAGGGTGGAATAACAGCTTTCAAGTGGAGAGCGGAAAAAGCTTGCTCCCTGCAGTATTATATTGATGATTTGTTCGAAACTCTAATTAATACTCGTTTTGTTAACCAACGTGCACCTGAGATCAAAGAAGATATGAAGGAAAAGATTTCTAAAAGAGTTGCTTTGATTAAAGAGAGGTGAGCAGGACTGGCAATTATTCTCTTTTTAGTCGAGTGGATAAATGGATTGCCCCTGTTGGTCCAAAAACGATGGAACTAAAAAGTCTTCAAAAAAAACTCAGCAGAATGGTCATCTGCAAGGTGAATGCCAATTCTAAAAAGAGAAATCTAATTTGCAGATGGATCGGAAATCGGCTGCCCGTCTAGCACGCAGCTCTTCCGCTGGTTTGCAACTTATAAAGAATACTTTTGAGAATTATTTCGTCTGCCATTTGGCTCTAATAATAATCGATCATGATTTATGCCGCAGAGATGTTATATATGCCAATCATCATTCTAGGTCTTTTTATAGAGTAAGCTATTATAAACTGCCGTATTCTCTCCAAGCCTCTCTAATTTATGAAATTGCCCACTTTCGTTAAAATCTCTTCAGACTTGTAGCTCTTGCCTTTGCTACAAGTTGGCAGAAGATCCAAAAACACGAGAATTCTCTTCGAAGAGAACGAAAGAAAAATCTCTTAAATTGGAGGGAACTTTCATCAGAAGAAATACATTAATTACAAACAAATTTTCAGCAGTGTCGTATGGTGCTAAGTTTTATGCGTACACCTATAGTGGACGGACTGGAGAGATTTGAATGTATTATCAGTGATCTTGATAGCCATTTCTACTACCACATATCTTCTTGCAGCGACTATAATGCAGCTCGTTACTGGTGGAGGTTATTTAACCAACATCTGGGGTACGGTTGGACGCATAAAATAGAAGAGCTTTTGTCTGGATCCAATTACAATTCTCTGTCAACGTTTAAAAGAACTTGGCCTTCTTAAGCTTCACTTCCTTTTCCATGGTTTTAAAATTGAAGTTGTAAGTTTAATAAACATCCACAATGTGACTGAAAGAATCTTTAAAGGGTAATATCAAAAAGATTTCGGCTACGTATGGGTTAACCAAATCTTTGAGAGCGACTTCATCTTGGGGCCTATGCTGAAATTCGCGACTGGTGGAATTTACTTAACAAACATCTTGACTAAGGTTGGACAGAGGAATTTGTGAAAAAAGCATTGTGCAAAATTACGCAAATACTATTAATTTTGTTCTCAAAGTTTACTTCATTTTTTGTGGTTTTTAAATTGAAGATCAATAAATTTACAAGATCAATGCGAGTACCTCGTCAAATGTGTTCACGTGAAAGATAGCTTATGACATTTTTTAAAGGTATTGGACAAGTTTCGAACCGGCTTGACGACAAAACGCTCATCGCTGTTTTCCATACTGTTAATCTAGGGCCTTTTAAACCTAGTTTAGCAGTATACGCAGCATATTTTTGACTTGATATTTGAAAACTGCGCAATTTATAAATTCGCACAAAGGAGTCAGCAGCTTAAAAGTCTAGTGCTTACTCTTTTTACCTAAATTTCTAGTTCTTTTTTTGCTTCAGCGCTATATTTTTTTGTTGTAAATAAGCGATTTGTCTATTTATTCACTGTTTGAAATAGCAGTAATAGTCTATGTTGATGTTCACATATTGTATTCTTTTAATTTTATATTTCAGTTTGACAAAGAACTTCAACAAAATTGTTCTATCATTATAAGCAAGCATAAAAGTAAGTTGCATTTTGCGTTTTAATGTAGTGTATCCAATAAAATAAAACATATATTAATAAAACTAGTTCTTATTTTTGGTTTCTGCAACTAATTATCGCTCATTCTTCTAATGTACAAGTTTCTTTCAAATCTTATCGCTATCTTTTTTAAATTATAAATAACATTTCACTATTATTACAGATGAATCCTCCACCAGATGCTGAAGCCATTGTCCATTCGCTCACCTACCATCACAGAGCTTTTGTAATTGAAGTAAGTAGAAGTTTTTGTTGGGTATATTTTTTGCAGATGGAAAAGGTTGTCAACTTAATGAGAAGATATAAAACACGTACTGAGGAACTTGAAATGCTCATGTTCCAAAAGAGCATGATCAAAGTTAAAGATGCTCAGTCCCAGACAAATGTAATCGTTTCTTTTACTTTTAATGGTTTATTGTTTAGGAAAGTGAATCCTGTATCCAGCAGCGGTTTGACCGTAGAACATTTAGTGAATCTGGAGTATCACTTTGCACTGGCTTTGAGCAAATGCCATCTTCTTTTCCCGACATATGGAACTTTGTAAGTTTCTTTTAAAAATATCTTTATACTTTTAGAGCACTGAGGGTTTGGGAAATCTATCTGGAGCTTCTGGAATTAACGAAGGCTGGTCAAATTCTATTAATCCTTCTAGCTTCTCCCCACTGGTTTGGTGCGATGCATCTGCATTGGCTCAAAGATCTCCTCCATCGGTAAGTCTCTGTGGTGTATCCATTTTAAAATTTATTTTAGGACAGCCAGACGCTTTCAGACTCAGATTTGCATACTGACTCAAGCTTAGGACTATCTACAACTGCACCGGCTCCCATCCAAGAGGATAGTTTTGATCTGCGTGACATCGAAGAAGCTATCCGTGAATCACAAGCTGTCGTAAGTTTAAAACAATTTAATTGCATCGATAATTAGTCTGACGAAAACTGGGAAATGGCTGCTAATATTAAAGAGAAAAAGTTTCAAAAGGCTCAGCCTATTAATATTCCGGCAAGCCCTATTAAACGTGAGCTCAACTCAAGATTCTCATCAAGACGTATCAAGGCCTGCTCTGAATCGAGTGTCCCACTCAGAAAAGCTATTGATGAGCGGAAACTTTCTAGAAATATTATGCAAGTATTTTATTTTGCCCTAAATTTAATATTTTAGCGCAGAACTTCCAAGCGTTTTTGTTGGAAGATGGTTTACTGTGAAGTCGTGTGCTATTGGAGGCAACAATGATGGTCGTTGGAAGGAAGCTCAAAAGAAAGAAAGAAAGAGGGAGCCACGAGTTTGTTTCCGCAAGGTAACCGTTTTATCTTAATGGTAAATTTTTGTATTTTGTAGGGACAGCAAGAGGGAACCTATCTTGTAAGCCACAAGAAGTTTACTATCAAAGATGCAATCTTCTACGAACATTGTGGTGGCCAGCGCTGTATTGTACTAAAGGATCGCTCCAATTCTATTTTGATTCGAAACAAGCAGCACACCTACACATTTACCATTACTGATAATCAGCTCTTGGAGACCTTCAGGGAGGGAGGCGTGGAGTATAAAGTGCTCTCTGCCAAAGAATAGGCACGTTTTATTTTTTATATTTCCTCCGCATACCTTTGTATATAAAACCGGTATTGTTTTGCACCAAATGTGCTTTGCCATTAGGACTGACTGCAGCCTAATTATCATCATTCTGTCTTAATTTGCAACCAACTTTCCCCAACTGTCTGTTTCTAGTAATTTGTATCTGGGGACGCAATAAATTTGCGCATTCTATTTCTTTTTTAGGAAAAAGCAACAATAGATCGAGATAATTGCCATGGGAACGAGAGCACTGCTGGCACTCTAATTTTCACCACGGATTAGGATTCTCGCGCTCCATGCAATCTGCACTCTCTCACCCTGTTATCATTCGCATGTTCTACGCAAACATTTGCTGCCAGCTGGCTGCATGCTCTCCCGTTATTTCCGTGAATACCTTGATTTGTTCTCCAGCGCTTTGTCTTTCTCTTCGACTTTTCCAACAGCATTTGATAAGACTTCATTAGGCCATTTTCAGATTAAAAAGGTGAATGAATGCGCTTTAGAGATGTCTATCGTGGATTGGTGGTGCACATTCTTTTTCTCCTAATCACCTATCTATTTTTACTTTGTCTTCGATGGCTAATTCCTTCAGTTTCGGGAGAAGATCTTCTATATTCCAAGTTGCTTTCAGTCGAAGAATTGAACCAGAAAAGGATTCAATTCGCTCAAAAGACTATCAACCAAAGTCTCTTCGCCAAACTTCCAACTAAAGATGACTTTGAAGTTCGAATTGTAGCTGCAGATAGGAGAAGAGGCTACCTAACTCAAGTAATTTTTCCCTCATTTCAATTGACTTCTCAGGTAATTGGCTATTTATTAGCCACGTATCAGCCAGCTGCACCATTTATTTCAATCTGCAATGTTGAGTCGGAAATATTCCCTGAATTGGTACAATTTCAAGACAAAATGGAAATTTTTCCTCTTTCTGGTAAGAAAAATGAAAATCTTCTGAAAATCTAGCTTACTTCCAGGTGAAAAATTCAGACGAGGACTGCTCACAGAAGCCATAAAAAAGGAGACACGCGACTACTGGGAATGTTTGCAGAGGCCTTCTCCTTCCAGGTCTTTTTAAAAAAAATTTGCTGAATTTATTTTTTCTACAGATACGTTTTATTGCTAGAAGATGATGCTCTGATTATTCCACAATTTCCAAAGATGATGAATTCTCTGGTGAAGCAGTTAGATCAGAGATCTGATATCGATTATGTAAAGCTGTATCATCCGAATTATCTCCGTAAACTTCCTTCCATTCCGCTGGTTAGACTCACTCTTTATTTTTTACAAAAAAAATGCGGGGAAACTTGGCTTTCCGTGAAAAAAGATGGCCTTTCCCTAGTCTAGAAACTTTGAAGAGAGTTGAAGTTCTTATAAATTAGAATTGCAGACGATTGCCGCATCGATAGCTCTTGTTGCTATATTGCACGGGTTCTTTTACGGTCGCCTTCATATCCTTTTCCTACCCACTACAGTTATTCTCTATGTGATTATTCGTTCTTTCAATCCTCAGGTAAATTTCCCTTCTTTTTGATTTAAGAAAAAAGTAGCTTTAGTTTATGGTAGATTGTCGATTCTATCTAACGGGTTCGGCCTATATTTCAATAGCGGAATCGTGCTGCACGCCGGCCGTTATCTTCCGGTCAGAAATAAAGAACACAATGGCGAAGGAGTTGAGTCAAGAGGAGTCGTATGAAGGTCGAGCAAAGGATCACATTCTGGATGAGTCGCGTTTCATCGGAAGACAGGTAGAGGGAGGCTTTTGAGATGAGTCGAAAATTCTAGTCCGATGGCAATTGGGTCGTCCATATTGGAGCGTACAGTTCAGTCCGAGATAAGGAAGTCAAATTATCTGAGAAATACTCCGTCTGGCAGCAGAATGAAGCCTTTGGATGGAAGAGATTCTTCCTTTAGTTCTCAAATAAAAGTCAAATAATTAATTTGTACACAAATCAACAACGTATTGCAATCCGATACGGAGGCGACAAATTTGGGGTTTTGAAAAAAGGTTAAGGACAGACAGACATATGGCATTGTGATTGGCACGAGGGCATACACGAGCTGGCATTTGATGAATTCACACATTGGGCACCGCATCTCTCTTTACAAAACGTCGCACAATCATCCGGCGATAATCTGCAATAGTTTTTTTTTTGTGTTTGAGAGAGATATACATTTCGCTCAGAAATAGGGGGAAAAAGCTCACCCGGAAGGGGCATTTATTTGCTGGTTCATCGGCTGGTCCCAAGCAATATTGACTTTGAGGCTTTGGGTTGTAGTTTGAGAAGGAGAGGGTGTTGAAGAAGAAGGCGATGGAGCATTTTGGAACAATTGCGCGGAATTCTTTTGAACCTAAAAGAGTCATCCTATGAGTAGCCTTTTAAAGGCGACAGACTTGTTCCGAAGTGCATGCTTGATCACATTGAGGAGCACAGGCGTCAACGCAGCGAGATGGTGGACCATTCTGAGAGGCACAAGCCAACTGGCAGACTGATTGACATTCGGAGGAACATCTCTGTTTGGGATCTAAAGTAACCGGGAAGGAGGAGACTCCAGAGCCAGTTAGCTGGGAAGGCGTCGACGGGGAACAGACCTAAGCGGATGATTATTGGCTCCTTCGCTTTACCTCGTTGCAAGTGGCGGCACAGCTGGTTGGACAGCCCTCTGGAGGAGATGGACTCTTTTGAGAACAACTCTGCTGGCAACCGGTGTTGCAAGTCGAAAGACACGAGTCGAATTGTGATGGAATAGTTCCAGGATGAGAGGGCGATGAATTCTGGCCAAAAGTCGAAGTCGAAGCTACGGGTTGGAGCTAAGCACTTTTATTAAAAGCCACAGAGAAAATTACCTGAATATTTACTCGAATTTGAGCTTTTGGGGAAATTGTCGTTGCACTCGGCTGGGTCTGCAAAAAAAGTCTTGGAGCAAAAGAAGGATGAAAGAACTCCTCAAAAATAATCATTTTTACCTGAGAATTGACTCTCAAAGTAGGCGGAGGAGTCGTCGAAAAACTTGGAGCTTGCTGCTAAAAACATAAAATCCTACTAAAATATATTTCAACTAACTTGTATCGGAATCGGAGGGCAGATTGTTCCACAGGTACTGTCGCACGCCTTATTGCAGTCAGACGACGGCAAGTTAGGAGAGCAGGAGCTTCGACAAGACGAGCTGCAGGTATTCAGACAATTGGCTGAGGCCGGCTCCATCACGCTGATCAGAACCTGCAATACAAAAATTGGATTCGCAGAGCTCAAGGGGTAATCACAGATTTTAGGGCTACTGCAGTGTTTATAAACGCCTATATTTTTCATATTTTCAGCTATTTTCAAGATTTTTGATGTTTTACGAAGTTGTAGGCCTTGATTTTCTTTATAATTTTGCAGAACATCATTTTTTCAAAAAAAAATTGCTCTAAAATCTTGAAATAAATAGGCTAACCTATGAGACTAATGACTCGCACCCGTAAACTCTTGTCAAACTGATATTAGACGGTTATAAAAGTGAGATATTTTCTGAACGATACCGCCGAGCTCCCTCCATTGCATATATTAGTCTCGCTAGCAATGTCCAATGGTTGGGGATTTGGCACTTTTGTCTAATTTTGGTTGAACTTTTTGCGCAATAATTCACAAAAATCATTAAAAACAATCAGAATCTCTCTCATAAATTAATTATTTTTGTTCAGAAAGTTGATGGCTTTTTTTCCGAATAAAATGTGGTTAAACTTCTCGTCCGACTATACTTTTGTCGTTTTTGATCGCAACAAAGAGGCGACCACTTAAGGTTCGAGGCGATCAACATCTGGAGGATCGTTTTCCGTGCAGAGCTTCGACAAACAAAAGTCAATCAAGCGGATCGCTCGGTGTTGATTTTGACTTTTTCGCGCACCTGGAGAGGAGAAGGAGTGCTGGTCGTCATCACGGCGTCGCATACTCGTGAACAAGACTTTTGGCAGGAGTTGTCGCAGGCTCCTCCGCTGAATTGCTGCTGTCTGCAGGCTGATGAGCACTGAATTATTTTTGTTTGTTGGGTCGAAGGTAAAACCTTTTGGGAACAATCACTGGCACAGGCCTCACCGGGAGAGGCTTTAATTATCAAATTTAGGTTTTTTGTCGTAGTTGTACTCGAAGGAATTGGAGTCACAAATGTCCTGAAGAATGGAAATATTTCAGACGAACACAAACCTGGCTGATCCACACGCTGTGGCGCAAGTATTCTGGCAAGTCGAGACACAAGGCATCTGGAGATTGCCCTGACCGACACAAGCACCAACGCATTGGGCTTGACACTGCTGGGCACATGGAGTCACAATGATCGTCGGTTGGGAATTACAGCCACAAGATCTAGATGCAATCAGGCAAGGAGAGGGAGAGAAACTCACGATGCCGGATAGGCACAAGGACAGGCTGGTCGAAGTTGGCAAGCGCAGGCTGAAGCACAACCGCATTGGCGTTTCTTTCGAGAGGCTTCTATCTGCAAAAAGGAAAAATAATTTGAGAAAAGGAATCCTTTTTTTCTAAAAATTAAATCTTTGATAGATCTACTGTAGATGATAGAAAGAGAAGCGAATTCTAATAAAATTCGAATTTTGGCACTGAAAAGCGCGAAGAATAAGCTTCCTCTTTCCTTGTTCTTAAAACTGGAAAATTATGTTGACTCTTCACCCCCGTAATGACTCGGTATGACCACGAAGTCTCAAGAATTGTTTTAGTAGGAAGAGGAACAAAGAATAGCAAAGGAAAGGTTTGGAGTAGCTGCGTGGCTCACTGACCATAGCCAAATAATGGGATTCTTGAGGGATCTCAAGTGAATTATGAATTAAAATCCTGTGTAGGAAAAAAATTGGGAGGAAAAAGAAGAAAAAGAATTCTGACCTCAATTAGGAGACAGAGGAGCAGGAGGAGGGCAGCGGCTCGCATGGTCCAAGTGACCAGCACCGCCCTTGATCCTGGAAGACGCGAAAGCCAAACACTCGGCTATTTTAGACCGGTCGCGGATACGGTACGCGTGAAAACACGCAATGGCAAAGGTCTCTGGTCAAAGGTTAGACTTCCCTTTCGTCATTCTTCAACTTTGGAAAAAGGTAAAAGAGAGAGAAAAGAGAAAACTGAGGCAGACTTCGCTCTCAAAGTGAAGTCTTCCTTGAGATCTTTTTGGAAAAAAAAACAGAATGACTGGCTGATAAATCTAATAAACCTTTTTCTGCTCTTGTAGATCCAGTTTTGACTTTAAAAGTAGGGAAAATTCTATTCTGATTATGGTAGGAATCTTTCCGTAAATTTTCTGCTGATAAAATTCGTTCAATGGCTTCCGTGTTTTTCAAAACTTTTTTGGTCAAATTTTATTCTTCCAGTCGCTGTTGAAATTTAAAATTTTTTTAGGGATACGAACTTTTCACAATTGAAGAGACTTGGATTGTTTTTGCCTTTCTGATTTAGAGAGCTGGTTCTTGGGCTTTCTCTATCTCTCTTCCCCTCACTGATACTCATCACTGTTTAATTTGACCGCCGTCCTTCTCGGATTAGCAGATAATAATGACCCGGGACCGGTTGACCCGGACGCCTCCCTCCCTCCTTGGAAGAAGAGGTGACAACCAGCTTGGGCAGGAAACTGAACCTAGGAAAAAGCGGGAGATTATAGCGGAGAAAAAGGAAAAACTTCAGCTTTTTCCGAAAGATTTCCTGCAAAACCGTGCGTCTTTTGCAGCAAAATGGCTCATAGAAATCATCAATTTGCGGACATTTTTATTCTATCCAGCCTACTGTTCTTTGTCTCTTCGTTGATTGTTGAGAAATTGGATCAGTTTTTTGAGACAGCTGATGAAGGAGATGTTCCATTTTAGTGGGCTATTTGTTTTGATTTGAAGGGCCGGCTCTGTCCATTCGAATTGTGTTTGATCGCTCCTCCAGCCACTTCACACCTCTTGCCAATCAAAAACTCCTATTCTTGGGATCTTCTCCTTCTGTATTTGGCTAATAAACTTATATAAACAAATTTATTTCAATAGTTGGGGAAAGAGATCATTGAACATTCTGAAGATCAAAGGGAAAGAATATGGGTTGAAGCTTAGAGGATTAATTGAAAGTCATTCAACACGAATAGTCGATAAATTGAGAGACAATCAGCACGAGAAGAACCATCGAATGTAGTCAAAAATAAACTTTTTTTAGGAGTTTCTACATCAACAGCTTGAAAACAAGACGTTTTATTTGAGGTAGGTCGATGAAGCGATAATTTACAACGTATATTCGCATCATCATCGCATCAGACTAGAATCTAATCTAAAATAGGAGGATTTGGAAAATCCATTAATAATAAGTTCCAAAGTTCTCGACGAATATACGAAATTGAGCTTTCTATTCAAAATAAATGGGAGCAGTTGTTGTTTCGAAAGAGAATCAGACTTCATTCAAGTTCAATAAACGAGCGCATTCAAGTTAACCAACCGACTGTGCTGACGACATTTGTGGATCTTTGTTGAGAAAAGTTATGAGAATTGTGAAAGAAGAAGGAGATCCAATATCCTTACATTTTCTACCAATTTTTCTAAAATAATTTCTTGAATAAAAGATGCTAGAAAAGAGTCAAGAAGATCCTAGAAACCCCGACGAAATTCTGTCTTTGTTTTTCTTGAAGAATTGAGCTGAGATTAACCGAGAGAAAAGAGAGAGAAAGAGAACGAGAGAAACTGGTAACTGGGCGGAGTGACGACCCTCCCCCTTCTTATCACCTGATATCCGCCTACTTTTCAACTCCGCCCAAGGTATTTACACTCTGTCCATCTGCGTCTAACTTCAGACACACATACAGTAGTCCGCTGAAGACGACAATCAGGAGGCCTTCTTTATCTGGAATCGAGCCCCAACTTTTCCTTGAAAGGAAAAGAAAACAATTATTTTTACTCATCATTTATTTCGAGAGAGAGAGAGAGAGAGAGGAGGTAAATTAGAGGAAGGGCCAGTCAAAATGTACAAGAGCTTACGAGGGACTCTCGGAACAAGCACTTTTTGGGGAATAGCAATGCCTAGAAAAACATAAAGAAAGGGAATAGGGAAAGAAGCTCTCCTCAATCTTTTGGATAATTCCAAGGTCGATTGCAGTTGTTCGTTGTGCAGCAGCAGGTCTCAAACTTCCAGTGAGGCTTGAAGCCTTTATTGGTTTTGCAGGTGGAGGAGCACGGCTCATCAAACTGAAATTCTGGATTATTCTTCGAGGCAAACTTACCGATACTCTGCTGACGCAGCCTTGGAACATATTTCCGACACCAGGCTTTCGAACTACAAAACACGCTAGTGATTTTTTAGATAATCCTACTTCCTTTTCGGTGAGCCTGCAGGTTTGACTGGAATTATTGTTGGAACTAAAACAGGAGAGTTCCTGGGAAAAGAAAAGTTTCATCAGTTTTAGCCTACTTACGATGGGTGGAGCCTCGGTTGTTTCTTCCGACTCCCACAAACGTAGCGACCAGCAATCGGAGAAAGGCAATGAGAGCGTAAGAACGATTAGAGAAAGAAGTTGCATCCTAGACTATCTCTCTTAACGATTCTATAATATCCCTAGAAGAGAGAGAGAGAGAGAGCTAGAGCTGGGGAGAAAAAAAAATCTCTGGGAGCTTTTTTTGGGGAGTAGAGTTCTCCCCAAGGGACTCTTCGTCCATCCTAGGAGCCCACCGGCTCCCGGACTGAATTTTTCTCGAAAATTCCCTCTTTTATAGGGCAAATGGGAGGAGCATAAGGCGGAGAAAGTGAGAGAAAAAGAGGCGTTCCCTAGTTGGGGCGGAACTTGGCCAAAAGAAAATTCGAAGTAGAAAAATCAGAAGAAGAAAATAGCTTATTTTACCGACAAAAAAACAGTAAAAAATGAGCAAAAACAGTAACACCAATAGATCCAGCATTATGGTAGTCTCAAGGGAAGCCCACTATTGAGCCGTTTTCTAGGCCATTTTTTTATGGATTTTAATAAAAATGTCTCCAGTTTTCTATGCAAAAAGTAACAATAATTACCTTATTGCCACAAATTAATCCATATTTCTGCTAAATCAAAATCCCTCTCTCCTCTAAGGATATCACTCACTAGAAGCAACCAGAAATTATCATACTAATCCTGAAAAATATCTCAAATTTTCTGATCAAAGTGCAGAGAAATTTCTGAACAATACTACAAATTTGAGAAAAGCTAATGCCATCTCTATTAGTTCTCATTAATCATTCAAAATGGTCTTGTAAAAATGTAAGAATGTCCTCGATCTGTGAAGTGTTTCCTTGAGGTTCTTGGGTCATGTGAGATAATCCCGAGGATTAAGAAGCTTTTTGTAGGAGCCTGGCACGGGCTGATACAAGAAAACAGACGGCTACATATGGCTGGAGGAATAACAAAAGTTCTGATTGTTTGAGAATAAAAATAACAAACAAAGAAGAGAGGTTTTGAGCTGGCTAATGGTAAAAAAGGGTAGAACCAAAAAAATCCGAAGCAAGTAGGAGAATATTTGAGAGATACGGTATGCATCTTTGATTTCTCCTTCGATTCTCACTCTAACTAAACAACTAATTGTCTTTAATTCCTGTGAAAAAATATTCTACTCACGTGATGGCCTCTTTTTGAGAAAAAAAAAACAAAAAATGTATGATGATCATCCACAATAATCACACTATACTAATCTGATAGATAGTAAGAAAAGTAAAGAAGCGAAAGTCAAATTTGTGAACTTTTTCAAAGAGAAATGAAACCAATTATTAGTTTTTCTATTCGCTAGAAATTCTCTTTGATCAGAAGAAAATGACCAACTTAATTTCCCCGAAACTTTCAACCATTTTAGTCACACTCTATTCACATCGCCGCCAAAAATAGTTTGATGGCCCTGATGTTTGCTGGCAATAGAGGGGGATTATTATCACAGTTCGGTGATTACTCCTCCATCTACAAAAGGAGGATGGATCTCGCAATTCCGATACTTTTGCCAAAATGAGGACTGGTCTCATCTTCTTACTTGTCAGCCTGGTTGGGTCAATCTACGCTGGATGTACACTGGCCACAGCTAAGTCAACGTTCGTCCAAAAGCTCATAAAAATCGCCATAGTTTTTTGGAATGAGAAGAATTTGGGCCAGGTTGAAGAACTCTTTTCTCTCGATTGAATTAGGAAGATAAATTTAGATCTCAGACACTGTGATTGAAGACGTGAGGACCCAAAAAACTATGGAACAAATTGGAGACAGTGAGTTGTATTTTTCTTTACTTTTTAGATGTAAACTTGCAGATGGGATGAACTATGTGGCGCCGAATACGCCAATCTTAGATTATTCCAAGCTGATAACACTAATGGGCGCTATGGATAAATGTCTTCAAGGGACCAACTCCAAGACGATGGATGTCATCAAACTGGCTCTTCCTGTCTTCATGGATAAACTCAAAGCTCCTTATCAGAAAATAAAACAAAAGACGAAGGCTATGCAGGCGGCTAAGCAGACGAAGGACCAACAGACTTGTCAAGCCTACACTCTGGCTGCCAGCTCTTTCAGCAAGCCTTTTGTTCAGAAAATTATCACAGCTTGTTCCAAGGCTATTTCTATTTTTTTCTCACTAAAACTCAAATATTTTAGAAAATGAGCAAACAACAGTGGAATTGTTCGGTTGCGAATCTCCAAACCATCATTCGAATGTCGCTTTATGACACCAAAAAGGCCACTTAGCCGTTCTGTTCAATCATCAATTCAAAAATAAACATAAAAATTTCTCTCGAGTCTTACTGCAAATAATGAGATTATCCACTGAGATTCTATTTTTAAAAGAGTTCATGAGTGAGGATCGATTCTTACGACTCAAAGAGCTCGAACGTTGATCAAAAAATCTTTCGCTTTTTCACGTCTTGTTTATCTCGCAGAACTTTAAAAAAATGAGCAATCAAGAAATATAAAATCTCCGCTGATCTGACTAAAGTGACTCATTTGAACGGATTGATCTCGTCTCCGGTCGAAGTGAACCTACAGTATTTTTAAGTTTCAAATTTCACGAAAAATGATGTGAACCCATTGGGCTGATAATTTCAGAAATCGAAAGAAACGGTTCTGCTAGAATTGTGGAGCTCTATGGATTCTCTTAGGTCATTCGAAAAGAAGTAAACAGTTTCTGGGGAATCTAAAGCTCTAAAATCGCTTCTGTGGAGAGGAAGATCTAGGCCAACCCGGGAAATTCCCACAACAATTTTCAAAAATCGCCCACCAGATCGCGAGAGGATTAGAGTCTGATTTTTTGGGCATTTTTACCTGATTTCCCGGTCTGACCAATCAGCTCGATCAACCCAAAGCGAAGCAAAGTTCTTTTTACATTTACCTCTCGAGAGATTTATAAATTATTTTCTTTCGGAAATTGCTGAGATGGCTATCAAAAACAATGTTGCAAGTGAATTAATTTTAAAATTCATCAGGATTTTTGAAAGAAAAAAATCCCAGGACCTCCCTAAATATCTCATTTTGACTGTCTAATCTTCGAGTTAAACTTGGAAATTGACTTCCTTCTTTAATTGTGTTTCTTTGAGAGGCACTTTAGTCTAAAAGCTTGTAATTTCCTCGAAAAATAGTCATCTTTGGCTTTGCGGAACCTCTTTTCTTTCTTTGGACTACTGTAGGAATAATTTTCCTTATGTGCAAATGCTGAGTTTATTCTCTGTGACTGCCCACGTCTTCGTCACAACCTTCCGAAATTGTAAAGGACCATCTAATGAGCTTAGCTGTTTGCAAAGATCTGCAGAAAACAATGCTGATGTTGGCACTCTGAAGTCACTTTGTTCTGCTTGAGAAAGAACAATTCTCTTTTAGAAATTCGATGGTACGTGGAAAGAGGAAGTGTGCTTAAACGAGGGTTCTCTGGTGAGATAATCACCTTTTTAGAAGGACTATTGTAATCTTGAAAGAAGTTTTTGAGAAAAAATCTCCCATTCTTCCACTAATTTAGATTAGAAAGACTACAGTAATCTTTGAAAGAATATCTGGAATTTCAAGAATTCCATGTACAAAAGTTCTCCAGTGAACTCCAAATGAATTTTGATCTTGCTTCATCGAAATACAGCAACTTGTGCTGTTAGAGATGATGTCGCCATGTACATTTAAGTAAATGTACAACCAAAAACCACTTGGAGAGTAGTCTTTCAGTACTTCTGACTACAGTAGGACATCCAATCGGACAAAAATAGCCAATGAAAGAGTTCAATTACCATCTTGTATTCATGAATCGCCAGCAAATTGAAAGCGCCATATTAGAATCAAAAATAAATCTAACCTAGCAAATCCGCTGATAGTTAGCTAGAGGATTCAATTTAATTTTATTCGAAAGTAGAAAATATAAAGGAGAAATGATACAAAAATTAATAAAAGAGCAATTGCTCCTAGCTGATAAAGAGGAGAAAGAGAGAGAGATTAGAGATGTGAGGCGCGTGGGTTACTGTGGATCTTACTGGTTAGAAAGGGAGGTTTTCCTCTAAAACTGTTAAAGGAATGGCTCAAAATAAATTGGCTGAGTCGATTCGCAACACCCTTTTTGGTGTTAGGAAACTAAAAACTGAAAGATTTGGAGTATCTCTCGAGAGATACTTGAGTTAGCATCGATTTTGGCTCCAAATGCCGATTCCGATTGATTTACGCTGCAAGAGCCAGGTTCCTCAATTATCGACTTTCTGGAAGTTTATTTTTATTTTATTCTCTTGTAGATTCGTCTATTTTTATAAAGCTTTTGGCAATTCTATCAGTCTGATAAGATCTGATGAACCACGGAGAATGCAAGAGCCGACTGACCACTAGTCCTCTCGATGAAAAGGGGTAGCAATTTTAGTGTAAAAGCCGTCTTAGAATAAAAATAACAGTTAAAGCTGATTTTCACAATCATTTTTAACTTAGAAGGGCCACTATTAAAGATTATAACTGACTCTTTATATTTATTTTGAGCTGGACATTTTAGTGCAGAACGACCTCTACAACGGAAGTCGTTTATCTCTCTAATTTTACTGAAAAAATCAGTCTTTTTATCAGAATCTTCGCTTCTCAAATTAATTACTTTAATGGTAAAATCATATGCGCATTCGAGTCGAACAAGAGCCACTGTAGAACCAAGTGAAACTCCATAAAGTGCAAACAAAAAAGCAATCTTTATTTGATTACATTTGACTTGAAAGTCTGGTTATAATTTCTTTTAACATATCCTTTTTGCTTACTAAACTCGGTGATTGTTGTTTTTTCCTCTTCTCGAAGTAGCTTAGAAACTTAGTCAGTTGGATAGTCGCGTGAGGAGTAAGGCTAACTCCAGCTTTAGAAGATTATTTTGAGGATGATCCAACGTAGTTACAGTAGTTCTTGTCTAGGAAGTTGTAAACAATTTTCTCGTCAGAATAATTTCTCTTTTTGAGGCATACTGTAGTCCTTTTATTTGAGGACGAACCTCAGATGTGTCATGTTCAAAGTAGACAGCTGTTATTGGAACAAAGTCTAAAGAAATGAGTTGGTTTGATCTGGCTTTCTGAGATGATTCATAGCCATTTGATTCTGAGAATATTATTCTCCCAGATACAAAACATTCCGAGGATAACTAAGGTTGAAAAACAATTCCGCTTCCCTCGGTATTTTACGAGACTCACAAGGCTAAAAATCATTGAAAAGAGTAACTCTCGTCAGTCTTCTCACAAAAGAACTCGAAGGTCTCCTAGTTGTTTCCTCTTCACATTTATCATCAATTCTCTAGTTTGTTCCTCAAGTTGTTTTCGCTACTGTAATAACCGCTGAAGAATTAAAAAAACCGGAGACTTTTATTAGAGAGAGAGAGAGAGAATCTCTAGAAATTGGCTGAATCTTCCCTTTCTAAGAATCTTGTTGACTGTTGAGCCATTTATTATTCTACGTACCAAAATTGTAGTTTAGTCTCGGTCACACTCTCTGTTTTGGCTCATTTAGACAAATAACAATAATGATGAAGATGGACTTGTTGTTTTCGACTTGGTAGAAGATACAAAAATTTGTAGGGTTGTGGCTCATAAAAACATGAAATTGGAATTAGCCTTTGGCTGTGAGGGAGCACACGATCTCAGCGAGTTGAAGGCTCTTGAAACCAGTTGGAGAGATTCCAAGCTCTATTGTGGCTCGTTGTTACAGCTGTTGACACAACTATATTTGGTGGCTACTTGAGCTCAACTCGATGACCCCAGCCAACTGAATAAAATGCTCCGAGTTGAGAGCAGAGATGGCTCCACACACAAATGAAATTAGTCATCCTTCTCCTGATTCTCTCCGCTTCTGACGCCTTCTTTATGGGGATGGGTTGTGGAATAGGAATAGGTTTTTTTTCTCCTAATTTCCTTTTTCTAAAACAACAATTTTTAGGATTCGGTTGCATGGGAGGATACGGCCTCGGCTACGGGTTAGGCCTAGGCTACGGTGGATTTGGCGGCTACGGCGGCTACGGCGGCTACGGAGGATACGGCGGATATGGAGGCTACGGCGGCTACGGCTTATTCGGTGGTGGAGGTGAGTCAAAAAGTCTTTGAGAAGAACTCTAACTGACCAATGAGTAAGAAGCCAGAATGTTTGTTTGTGTTGTCCCACCGAGAGGTGTGAGTTTCCGATTGACGGAACTCTTGTTGGCACTGTTGCGCAATGTGTACGGTTTCGTGTTTCTCCTCGACGAGTTAAGGAAAAAAACTCATGTAAAATTTGTCTTTTTTTTCCCTCTTTTTCTCCCTTTTGGAAAAATATATTTACAGGATGTGGCGGTTGTGGCAAGAAGTGATCTCCCTTTGCTCTTCTCTACCTCCTCAGCTCAAAAATTTAAAAATAAAAGTTCTTTTTTACACGTCTCCTGGTGCCACAAAAGGCCTCAACCGGTCGGGTATTTGAACGCCGGGTTGACACCGCTTCCTGGGGGGAGAGATCCTCAAAACGGTGGAGGAACGCCAACAACTTCTCTCCAGACAATGAATGGACTTTGTCTGGCGCCACTTGAGTTAACTAGTCGGCCAAAGAGTTGTTGTTTGCGCCTTTTGGCCGAACATCAGAAAGCTGCTAATCAACCATTTTAACCTTCTCGAACTCATCAGTGGGAAATAAGCCTAATCAACCGAAGAGTTCTGCGGATGGATTTACATTCAAAAAGAGCAGTGATGCTGAAGAATGAAATCTCGATTGATGTCGCTTCAAAGAGATCACAAATTTGAAAAATTGAAGCTAATTTTGGCCTATTTTTATCACTTTTTAGCGAACCATGAAAGAATTAGAAAGCGCTTTTGATTGATTTGGCAAGAAAAAAGCTGATCATTGTCTTGTTGAGGCTTTAAATAGATTTCTGTGGACTTGAACTCTGTGCAACATGTTGTTACCCATTGAGAGGCCTATCGAGCAAATAATATCGGGCAGTTCCAAACAGACTCTGACTCTGAATCCCCCTGTTGGAAAATTTAAAAAAATGAGTGTTTCTCTCTGTCGCTTTGAAGGGGAAAGACTTCCTTCCTCTTGATCGGCTATGTCTCTCTCTATTTACAGAAACCGTTTCGAAGCACCTGTTTTCTCTCTGGCAAAACACATCCTGGCGGCACTTTGGTGGGAGAGCCTCTCGTTGTCCGGAAACGATAGGGCGATCCCCCGTTCTCCCTTGGCCATTGCCTCCTTCTCTCTCTCTTCAACTGACGCCTCGGGTGCCAACAAGGGCTAAGCAAACAGAAGAACAGCGACTTCTCTTTCCGAGACCGGACATTCCATCCGGAAGCAGCAACTTCATATCAATGTGTTCGTGTTATGCATCTGGAGATTAGAGTCGAGAAAGAGTCTCTCGAAGAAAACATTTCTGCACGGAATTAGCTTCTCAGAATTATTGAGATGCAAAATCAAAGCTGATTCCTCTCACTAATCAGATCGGCTCATAAGACCAAGATAAGACTATTTTGGTGAGAGGAGGAAATATCGAGAAGAGGAAGTTTCTGAAAATCTTCTCTCCCAATTACTGGAATTGTCGAGCAAAAATGATCAAATAGATTGCTTGCTGGCTTCCTTTTCCCCAACCTGGAACTCAAAAGTTTTGTTCTCAGAATTAGGATGAAACTATTGTAAGATTCTCTATTTTTCTCCTTATTTTTAGTACATCTTTTGATTTGAAGCAGCTTTAATCATCCTGAGAGCAGATTAATTCTTAGAACTTCTTATCCTCGTGAGCTTCAGCGTCAGAAAACAGATCTTGTACCACAATATCCTAAAATAAATGTTCTCCACTTCTTTCTCCTCTTCATCCGATCAGTAACACAGCCACGTCAAGCGGACAGATGTTTGAGTATTATTTTTTGTTGCTCAGAACGTTCTTCGTTTCAAAAACAGAATAGAAAATATGGGATCCCATGATGCTGATGCATGTTCAAAGTCGATTGAAAAATGTTCTGAATGTGCAATTCGTTCAAGGGGAAAAGGAGAAAGAAATGAGTCCGAGTTGAACATAGGAAGTGACCAGCTGACGGGGAACAACAATGATAGCTTTGTGATTCATCTCTTTTGGAGACAGAAAAAGAATTTAAGGGAAAAAAAGGACAAACAAAATCTATTCGAATCTCCTCAATCGAGAAATAAAAGAGTTCCTGAAAAAAGAAATTCTGGAGCAGTCAAAAAGCCGTAAGAGTCACGTTGCCCTCCTCCTTGGGTCGGAATTCCCGTGAAGGAGCGTCTCTTCCGGACTCGACCGGTTCCACTCCAGTCCGACATATTTAAGGTCCGGAAGGCGGTGGCTCCGCGGAAAAGAGCAGCGATGCGTCCGCTGCTCTTTTGTGTCCTGGCGGTACTTGTCTTCCCCTCCTTCCAGGTTATTTACCCTAAGAAAGTTCTTCCAAAACTCACTTTTTAGTCCCCTCTCTCACGAGCGAAACGACAATGCCCTTGTGCCCAGCTACAAGCCTCGAAATGTTACTGTAGACCAAGCGGTAGTAATCAGTCATGTCAATGCACAGCTCCCATCCAACAGCCATCCTGCTCATGTGCCGTTCAGGTTAGTTGCCCATCTTCTGCTCCACACTCTCTCTCCACTTCAGGCAGCAGTATCCGTCTGCCAACCATCCTGCCAAAGAACGTGTCTTCGCTCATGTACCAGTCAATTCTCTCCCCGTACAGCTTGTCCCACATCTTGCCGATCAACATGCAGCCAAACATGTCAAGGAAAGAGTCAAACAGCCATCCGAGTCCTGGTACCCGTCCAATCCAACCCAGCCTCCTGTACTCCCGTCTGTGCTCAATCCTGTCAGAATTCTTGCTCAACTCAATCCTCTCCAACCTATTGCAATAATCGATGTCAACAAAGTTGTGTCTCTTCTTGTGTTCAGACAAGTCCTCAACTCTTCCAGGTAGGTCTTTCTTCTTTTACTCTCTAATCTCATCTTCCATTTTCCAGCCAGTGACCTATCCCCCATCGACGACAACCACGACCTCTCCCCAATGTGCTCCCGCCTGTATGCCAGTTTGTGCTCCCAGCTGTCTTTCAAGCCAGCAAGCGTCGGAAATCTCTATTACCATTCCGTTGAATTGTGCTCCTCAATGTCAGCCATTGTGCGACGCTAGCTGTTTGAATCAAGCCGTGAGTTTTAAATCTACAAATGATGAATAGCTTTAGTTGCCAACACCGGGACCTTACACGACGACTCTCCCAACCCCTGGACCTTATATTCCTCCTTCGACTCTTCCCCCAGCGACACTTCCTTCAACCATCATCACAACTCCAACCAACAATATCTGTGTCTCCGTTTGTATGCCATCCTGTGACGAAGCTTGCCTCTCCTCTCCACCTCTGAGCATCGAAATCTCCTATGAGCAGCCGTCTCAATGCGTTGACTCCTGTATGCCCACCTGTACTCCTTCATGCATCAATACCTACCAACCAACAACTGCTCCTGCGCTTCCATCTGGTCCCAGCTGTACGGCTGTCTGTCAACCCGCCTGTCTGCCTTCCTGTACTGTTCATTACGAGCAGCCACAGCCACAGCCACCGTCTTGTGCTCCTCAATGTCAGCCATCTTGCTCAGAAACGTATCTCTTCTTTTCTTTGTAAATCCTTCCCAATTTCAGATGTGTCAATGCGTTGACTGTGAATATCAGCATGGTCCAACAATCAGCTCCTCAATGCACACCGGTGTGTATGCCATCTTGTGCCGATTCGTGTATTTCTTCGGCCAATCATCCGATAATCTCAACTACCGTGCCTACAGTGGCTCAATCGACCTGCGTTGAGGCGTGTCTTCCAGCCTGTGAACCTCAATGTATCGATCAAAATAACTCGTTCCAGGTATCACTTTTAGACTCCTTCTTTACCTTGGTTCCTTCAGATGACTCTCAATGTTGAGCCCTCAAATCCAACCTGCACAGCTGTTTGTCAGCCAGCCTGTGAGTCGAGTTGCGTCGAGTCTCAAACTCCTCCAACTTGTGTTCCCCAATGTCAGCCAGAATGCTCTCCAATGTGTATCCAAGACTATCAATTTGAGATAGTCCTTCCATTGGTTGATGAAGCCTGTATGCCGGCTTGCCAGCAATCTTGTACGACCAGCTGCAGCGAACAAAACTTGGAAAGTCAAGGAATCCAATGCAATACGGCTTGTTCTGACACGTGTGTAGCCTCCTGCTCGCTTTGTGGACAAACGGAGACTCAATGTGACGCTCCTTCGGAACTCCGTCTTGAGATTGTACTCCAAGAGCCGATGGCTGAAGAAGTCACCTGCGCTTCAACCTGCACTGGACAATGTGAACAACAATGCTCCCAACAGAGTGGCGGAAATTCATGGACTTGTCCATCAGCCTGTCAAAACGCTTGCGAGCAGAATTGTCCTCTTCAGGTTTGTGAAATTTCTCCTCTCTTGAAAGATATGAATAGACTCTTCAAAAGATAAAGACTAAAAGAATCTTTAGGTGGAAAGCTGCTCCTCTCCAGCTGGAGATTGTGCCTGTTCTCAAGGATTCTACTCTTGTGGCACAAACCAATGCTGTCGTCGCCGAAGAAGACGATTGTGATGGTCTCAAAGACTCTGTCTGTATATATCCTGCAGTAATTATTTACATAAATATTCAACGCTTTCAAATTTACTAAACCATTGTAGAAATCGAAAGAACTTGATCACTTTTGGATTCGCATTTACCAGATAAGGTGTTTATTCTCTTGGTGCAGGGTTTGATGGCTGTTGTTAGATGGCGTCAGTCGCTTCGAGACTCCGCAACGAGGCACGAACGCGAACGTCACGAGGAGTTATAAACGAATATATCTTCTCCTTATTAGTTTCCTAATTATTCTCCCACTTCTTCATATTTTTTTCATGAAGACGGCTTGAATTATTTAGATTGGCCAATTTGATAATATACAGTCACTCAATTTCCTCAAATATTCCACCAGATGATTTGATCTTTTAGGGGGAAAGCGATTTAACTAAAAGTCAAATCTCGATGGACACCTGTCCTACGGAGGTTCTTACAAATATTGCGAATTTCCTGCCCTGGGAAGATCGTCTTCGTTTCGAAGGATTGGCGCGACGCTTCCGAGGTCTATCATGCGAACAAGTTCTTTCAACGCCTTTCGACTATTTGACCATCGCAACTGTTAGTTGTTTTGTATTGCTTTAACGGAATGGCATTTAGGAGCGAGAAGGCTATTCTTTTTGTGTTGGCCAATACACTCTTCATATCATCCATGAATTTCCCTGGTGTTCTCTCGGTGTAGAGGTATATGTAGAGGTATTATATTAGAGAAAATACGGCATATCGTCTCTTTTTTCGAAATCGTTTGTAACCCCAAAATTAACTAGATTATTCTTGCCTGTCGGAGAATGTCTAGACTTCTCCATCTCTCTTCTTGAAAAGATGATGGCTCTTTTTCAAATTCCAAAGTTTGATTTTGTAAGTTTTTTATATAGAAGAAAAACAAAATAAAATGTTTAGGTTTCTGTAAATAGCGAGTTCTGCAAAAAAGTAACTATGCTATTAACGAAAAAGACCACGAGACCATTTCTTCCGAAAATATACTTTGAAATTAGCTTTTTATCAGATAAACCTTTTGCTCGCTTATCAGAACAAGAGTTTAGTGCTGAGCAATGGGAATTTTTGGAGACCCTGAAAGGTAAGTTGAGCTTCTCTTAGGCTTGAGCCCAAGTCCGATGAACCCCAAAGTCAAACAAATCTTTAAGATCTTCATAGCTTTTCACTCAACAGGTCTCAACCTTGCAGAGTGGATCCTAAAAGGTTGTGGAATCTTCCGTGTGTTCAAACCGTAAGTTTATTTGAGAAGAGTCCAAATTGCGCATCTTTAGGCTAAAAATATATATCTGTATTTTGGGCAGAACTATCCTAAAAATAAATTGATCGATCTTGACATTGACGACGTCTTCCTGCAGGATCTGATCGAACGAAAGGTTGAAAAATTTGAAACTAACACAATTACCCATGTGACTTTCGATTTCCTCTTGGAATATATCCAGGTAGTTTTGAAGATTTTGAGAAAAAAAATGATTTTAGAATTGGGAAAATGACTGTCATGCTCTTAGTTCTCTGGTATTGTATAAGCAAGCAATAAGCCCAACCTTCAAAGCGGATCTTTCACTTTTAGGATTTAGTATAGAGATACTGGATGACCCCTACGCAACTGGTCGTGGGTTTAAGGGACAGCTAGTTAGATCTCGCGAAAGGAAAGAAGATGACCAAACACTTGATATTATGATTGTGCAAGTCATATATCCTTGTATGGTTGGGATTGAATTAGTAGCACCGGAGCCCGAAAGAGACCCTATTTGGGACATCTAGATATATCGCCACCGCACTGGAGCCAATCCTAAAAATTTTCTAAAGGAAAAAGTAGCTCTTGTCGCAAAAATCCCCCTCGATCTCGAGGCAATGCAGGGCTTTTTGTCGGGTCATTTAGAGCTTTTTCAGACCTTTAACACATTTTAAAAATATTTTGAATTGTTGCTTTATTATGTGCCATTTGTTAACTTTGTTAGCTATTTTAATTGTTCCGGTTCAATAAAAATATATTTTTAATCAGCTCGTCTAGTTTCACTCGATATCGGTTTCAGACATTTCTGACCAAAAGAGAGATCTCAGAGAAAAAATAGGCCTAAAATCATTCTGAACAATTCCGAAAACTTTTCTGGCCGTTTTCAATACTCTAGTGAATAAAAATGAATCCATATGAGAGCCTCTGCAAAGTCGCATTCGATCTCTGGAAGGGCTTTTTAGCCTCGCCATTCAAATGGCAAACAGCATAGTGAAGAGCCATTTTACGATAAAATGAACATCAAGGATTGATTGCCACACCTTTTCTGTTTTCCCCATTTCACTGATGGGAGGTTGCAATCTGCGAGATCTCTGTGTAGAACGTTGCAACATCAGCATCAGAACTGAGGGATCTATTATTTCTCATAATACTGAATCAATTTAAAGCTTTAGCTAGACAGGGAGAGACAATCCTTTCACTTATTTTCTCTTGATAAAAAAAAACAAATATTTTAATTGAATCGGCATCTATTAACAACATTTGAACGGATATCTTATGCGTTATTTTTCTTCTAGTCGCTTGAGTATCAATTTACAGTATAACCGTCTTTTATTGTTTCTGAGAGTCTTTTTAGACTGCCCGCTCACTTGATAATTTCTGATAGAGTACGTACAGGGCTTTGAATGGTCCAAATCTGAAAAATATTCCTTTTAAGGCCGACCAAAAAGAGATTCAAACTTGATTCCAATCTCCTTAAAATCGTCGAAACTTAGAGTTGTAAAATTGGAGGCTTCAACCGACTCGGATTTTAATTTCTCAACCTCTTCTTCTGAAGTCAACGATCTAACCCATTTGTAGAAGTCGTCCACCTTAAACGAATCTATCAAAAAGAAAAAAAAGACTCCCTCACCTCCCAGTTGGCTGGAGCTCCTGCTGGGATATAGACTCCAGTCTCGCGAGATACCTGAGCTTCCTTCCAAAACGCTTTCATCTTCAAAGCTAGAGCAATCCTAAAATATTCTTCTTTTTTAGCTCAAAAGCCTCAAAACTTACGGTAGACGGCTTTCGAGCTCTGGGAGAGTCAAATAGCCGAAGTATCTTCCCTTCATTCCCAATCCTTTAAAATTATCGGGCGTATAGCCTTGCATATTTTCTTTTAGCCATTTGTCTAATTCATCGCCCTAAATTAAAGTTTTTTTTGTTGAAATAAGGCGGAAATTTCTCTACCTCTAATGTGAGGAAATTCTCATCGATTTCCTTATTAAATTTGATGTGAGAAAAGTCGACTTCTTTCAGATGTTTTATGATGAGAGCCATTGCCATCGGGTTGAAAAGTGGCTTAACATTTTCGGCAAATATGAGAGTCCTCCCATCGAAGCAGCACCTCTTGAATTGGTTGAAAATCTCCTCGTCACACAGCGTTAGGATCTTCTCAAACCAATTGGCCACATCTTCGGTGGTCAAAGTCTCAATTGGAGCCGCTGGAGCAGGAATCTTCGGAATCTCTGGTAATATTTCTCTCCCACGGAAGGCATCCACTTTCACCGATAGTTTCTTCAATAATCCAAATCTGGAATCAATTTTTTAAAAAAAAAATTTGTGGGCTATAGAAAGATTTGATTTGAAAGCTTACGATAGGTTATCGATGGAGGTCCAAGAGAGAATTTGCTCAGTTGTGAACCAAAGTACACATGGATTTGCCAAGTGATTGGCGGCAAGAATATCAAAAGCCTCTTGTCCAAGTTCGGAATGAAGAAGTTTTTGGAAGATTTTCCTCCCTGTACGAGTAAAGAAATCCACTGGCTTGTAGTCAGCCACTTCATCGAGTTTCTTAATCGGCTCTTTGCCTGCTGCTTTCATCATCTTCACCACAGCTTCAATCGTTTTGGCTACTCCCAAACTGGAAAAATTCCTTCTTTTTTTTCGAAAAAATCTTACCGAAGTCCCAATCCTTTGATGAGATCATCGACTGAAAGATAGAAGAGAAGATTGATGTCGATTTGCTGTTTATATAAAATATTTTTGCTCTCTTGGTCCAAGAAGGAAATCAACCAACTCGTATATTCCGTCGCCTAAAAAATAGAGAATTCCCACTCTCTCTCTTTTTCTTACTTTATAGTCCCAACTCTCATTAAATTCCGGCACTTTGGGCGCACTTTTACTTGGCCAGCAGTCGATTGGCCAAGTTTTTTGCTCTATCGATTTCGTCACAGCTACATAAATCTTGAGAGCTCTTCCAATTCTTCAAAAATAAATATATTCAGTTATCCCATTCACTCACTTGATGCCAAGATGGTCAGCCAGCTCGTCCATATTGCAATATTGCAGGGCCATAATGTGCATGTGGTGTCTCTGCATGGCCTCAGCCACATCTTTATCGGTGATCTTCTCGATCCACTGATAGAGGCCATTATTAGTTGAAGCTTGGGATAAACCGTGTTCAGAGGCGAGATTCCTTGTGCCCAAATATGGCTTTATGTAGTCTCTGATCGTAGAAGTCAATTTCCTCCAAGGACCCAGCGAGACTTTTTGTCCATCCGGCATTTTTAAAATGTTCTTCCTCAAGTGCTCAAGCAAGTCTCCTCCGTTAGCGAGAATAAAAGCGTCCAGCCCGTTGTCGACACAGAACTTGCGCATTCCCTCGTCAACATTCTCGCAGGTCGTCTTGAGATCCCAAGCTTCGGGATTTCCCAGCACAGTAAGGTCCTTAGTCGAGGATGTTCGCGAAATCGACGATGAGGTCTCCTCCTTGCTTGATTGTGGTGGCTCAGGATTTCGGATTTCAACCGTTTTTGGTGGACTCTGAAAATGATTTTGATAGAAGACTCAGCCACTACTCACAGTTTGATGGATGTTCGAAGGAGTCTTTGGTGGTTTGACGACTTCAACTCTAGATGTTCCTGGTCTGGCTGTCTCGATAGTCTTGGCTTTGACGACTGCTGGCTTGGCTGGTTTGCTCGTCGATTGTCTTTCAAGATAGCCAAGAGCTTCTAGATCGGGCTTGATATCGGGCTTGATATCCGACTCGTCACAGCCGGGAAGCGATTCGACTATATAATGTGCTGAGGACCTTCGCAAACGCGACGAGCTGGGCGCCTGAAATGGATGCTTTTCATCTCCTTCTGATAGGTAGTGACTCACTGGTCTCTGATTGGCGCCTTCCCCCTCCGTATTTGGATATTCTCTTTTTTCTGCCTTAAAATTCTCTGAGTTCGATTTCGAAAAACAACGGTGTGGGAAGGTGACAAAAAGTTGTGATGAAAACTCACCTCAGTTGGGATGCTAATCTGCTCCTGACCGACGACTTCAATCGACATTTTGGATGATTCGGGGCAATTGTGCAGAATTCCTGAAATCAGCTCGATTATTTCTCATTTTTCTTGAGGTACAGGATGCGGCAGAAAACGGGTTTCAAACTTCAGCTTCACGTTTTAATTTGAAGGTTGTTTTTCTTCGAATTTGAACGCCAATCAAAAGGTCAAAATCTCACGTGAAAAGAGGGTAGCTTTCGTGTGAAACTACCAGACTTTTTTTCTCTCGCAAATAGTTAATAAGTTGAAGAGGAGGATATTTTTGGGAGAAGAGTTAGGTGATTTTGTGTGCCGCCGCACCCTGTACCTGCTTGTTGAAGTTGCGAGGCCTCCTCCATTATGTTTTGATGGTGATCCCGACATTTAATCGTACAGAATTGGCTCCAATGCCACCTCCTCCTCAAGATCGACTCCCCGCAATGCAGACAATCCTCTCTCAAGTCCCCAATCCCCATACCTCGTTTTCTTCGTCTCTCCTCAGAATATCTTTGCGTTTCGTCGTCTTCTTCTTCGTCAAATTCTTCCTCTTCTGCATCTTTTGTCACATCGAATGTTCTTCGCCGGCGAGTCTCGTAGTTCTCTCGATAATATGAATTATAATCATCTTCGGTCGATTCGCCTTCTTCAGATGAGGCATCCTCTCGGAATTCGTTTCTGCTTCGTTGTGGTCTCTGCTCTTCACGACTAGCAGGCTGAGATCGTCGTCGATGTCCAGAAAGAATTCGCTCGCCAGCCAAAGGACCAAAGTCCATATCGACCAATCGGTCCGCTTCAGTTCTCCTCTTTCGTTTCCCCTTCTCACCAGATTCAGCCTTCCCCGTTGCTTTTGGTTGTTTGTTCTGCGGAGTTGGAGATCTCTCCTCTCGTTTTCGACGTCTTCTTCTCTCAGGAGGTCTCTCCTGTCTTTCCTTAAATTAAAAATAAAAGAAAAAGTCAAATCCTACGTCTTGTTCGCTTTGATCAGATCGTCGACTTCGTCCTCTTCCAGCTGGTCGTCCTCGTCTTCGAGGTCCTCGCTCACTTTGCTCTTCAATCTCCACCTTTATCTCGATTCCTTCTTCTCCCTCCTTCACCACCCTTATCCTCTTTGCCGACGAGAGATTCGGCTTTACATCTTCATTCTCAATCTCCACCATTCGGCGTCGAGGAACTCGTCGATATTGCTCAGGACGAGTAGCAAATGGTTCTCTTGATTCCTAAAAAGAATTAATTTAAAAAAGAGGAAAAGCACTACCATAATCAGAGCTCCACCATTGGTGTAATGATAAATCGGTTTGTCGGCGTTATTCCTATTGTTGAAATTCTCGGCCTCTTTTATGAAGGCTTCTCGACTCGCATGGGTAAGATCATCCGATCCTTCCGAATCAGCAGACTCTTGTGAATCCATATTGCGCGGATCCTCTGTAAATTTCTCTTATTTTTTGATAAAAAGTTCTCTCACGTCGATCAAGAACAGGCATGTCAGTCTCGTCTCCTTCAGCGCCATCTTCTGTTTCGTCTCCTCCTGCTGTTATTGAAGAGTCGGGGTTGACTGGTGAAGGAGTGTCGCTGATTGTGACGATTTCTGGATTGCCTGCTGGCTGAACTTGAGCTGGCTGCTGGGCGACGGCTGCTGGACGTTGGACCATTTGGGCGATTCGTTGAGTTTGTTGAGCCATTTGCTGCTGTCGATTCATGATTGCTGGGTTGACCATCTGAAAGAATCGATTCGTTTCGTTGACTCATAAATGCAACAGTCATCTCGCTGCCGTTCTCAGGAAAACCTTACCCGTTGCGGCTGAACGATTTGGATGAGCGGCTGATTGGAGCTCATGAATCCGACTTGATTTCCATCGGTTACGTAGGGAAACGATCTGGCTCCAATAAATTGAACTGGCATTTGGATTTGACGAATGTTGCCAGAGACGGGCACCAGCGCAATCGGGGCTCCTCCCAGGCCACCCTCGTCGATATAGATCCCAGCGCCTGGAGCATTTGCTCGAGGAGCGATATTCCTCAGCTGATGGTTTCCCCCCAATCCTTGAGGGTTCACCATTTGATGAGCCTGAAATGTTAATCTGTTAGCGACAGGTGGGACGGGAAGAAGGAGAACATAAAAAGCAACACAGTAAAGCGTTGAGGTTAGAGATCGGAGAGAAACTAGGAGAGAGAGTGAGAGAGAGAAGGCAAAGGAGAGAGGGCGTCACGTTTCTTTCAAGTCAATTAACCAAAAGAGAACTTTTCAAATCTCTTGGAAATATTCCTCTCTTCTGGGAAACTTTGGCAAAAAAAAATACCTAGAAGACCTGGGAAAATTAGGCTCTCAGAGTCAGCAGTCAAATGCGTCAACTCTTAGGAATCACAAGGGATTTTTTTTACAAAAGGCTATCTGTCGCTAAAAGCAAAAAAAGATGACTCCCTTTTGGATTATTTCTATAGAATATCAACAGAAAAAATGAGAAGTTTTGATTAGCTCCGCGTGACAGCTCGTTGTTACGGGCAACGTGCAGTAATTGGAACTGAATAAAATAGGTATGAATAGCGCCTAATTGCTATTGATAGGCTGACCAAACAAACACGAGGGCATGAGTAAAAATCGATGACTTCTAGCAACATTATTCTATATATTGAACTTATTCGTTGTGATAGTCCTCTCACAGAAATAAATCATTCGGCTCAAAAGATCTTCAGGCTTATTGAAGGCTTTCAGGAAGGTCTTAAGGCGGATTGGATGAATCAAGGGAATTCTTATTTCTGACGGAAGTTTAAATTTACTATTAATATCGTGTAGGATCTCAATATCGTTATGGGATGCTCTTCTTGAAGCAATCGATGGGACCAGATTATGCTAATATTGCGGAAACGAATTGGACTCAATTTGAAAAGGAATGGTGAAATTCGAAAGAAACCAAACCAAATTGGGTTATTGATTACTCCCGTAGGGGGTTCTCTCACATATACAGAGATTAAAAACTAAAAGCTAAGTTAGTGGCCATGCGGGGGGTGAAGCCACACGCAGCCAACCTGCAAAAGTTGTGATTGGAAGGGCTGCTGGTGGATTGACGGCGCCGAAAGGGCACTCTGTAGGGCCGGATTTAGCTGAAATTTGTTTTATTTTCCAAAGCAAAGGATTCCTCTTGATCTCTCGGAAGGACAGAAACATACCCCGACAGAGTCGTTGCCCTGCTCGTTCATTGGAACGGAGGCGATTGGCGGTTGGCTGTTGAGGTCTGTCTTGAAAAGTAAACCTTCAAGAGGAAAGGAAAAAGGAGAGGAGATGAATTTTATTCTTTCTTTTTTTTTAACGAATGAATAATTATTCTTTTTACATCTCTTTTAGCCGGCGAAAAGTCAGAAAAATAATGACTACAAATGACCGATTTTAGTAGGGCGTCACGACATCAACATGGCGTCAATTTAAATCTGCTCCAATCGCAATTACCGTAGACCTGAGCGGACCGCGGTGCGTATGGCGATGCGTCGCTTTTGAATTGTCATCAGACGGACAGACTCCATTACTCTTGGTCACTCCACTTCAATGGCTTCTGTACCTACGTGAGTTTTTTTTTTGCTTCTTTTTTGCTCAGTTGGGATCTCCTTTCCTTTGAGCTGACTTTTTCGACAAATCCACTCAAAATTCCGTCAGAATTATGTCATCTTCTAGAATATTCTTATCGATTTCTTCATCACATTTCGTCACCATTTTTCTAGTTTTTTTACAACAAAACTCCATTGTTTTATGGCTACATTCTAATTAGAATTTAGATGATTAGGTCAAACAGCTGATTTTTGGGTCAGCTGACGTGGCAATTAGTTCCAATAGAACGGCGAATCTTTCAGGCAAAAAGACGAGAAAGAAAAGAAAAATGAGGCTTTGGCCACAGCTATTCTCAAGGACAAAGCAAAACCGAATCGCCTTCTCGTCGATCAATCTGAAAAAGACGACAATTCAGTCATCACACTTTCCCAAGTCAAAATGGACGAGTTGAATCTCTTCCGAGGAGATACTGTTGTCCTCAAGGTTTCTTTTTTCGATGAAGATGAACTTTTTCTAGGGAAAAAAGAGAAAGGAGACGGTCTGTATTGTCCTGGCTGATGAGAACTGCCCCAACGACAAAATTCGAATGAATCGAGTCATTCGCCACAATCTGCGAGTTCGTCTCGGAGATGTTGTCAGCGTGACTGCCGCTCCCAACATCAGCTACGGCAAGAGGGTTCATGTGCTACCAATCGACGACACGATCGAGGGTCTCACAGGGTTTGTTTGTTCTTCCGGCGAGGTGACAACAACTTGTTTTTAGAAATCTGTTCGAAGTCTTCTTGAAGCCCTATTTCGTTGAAGCCTATCGTCCCCTCCACAAGGGGGATATCTTCACCATCCAGGCTGCCATGCGAACGGTCGAATTCAAAGTCGTCGAGACGGATCCTTCGCCTTCTTGTATCGTCGCCCCAGACACCGTCATCCATTACGAAGGCGATGCCATCAAACGCGAGGAGGAGGAAGAAAATATAAATGATGTTGGCTATGATGATATTGGAGGAGTCCGTTTATTCCTTCATTTTTTGCTAAAAATTCAATTTTTAGGTGAGAAAGCAGTTGGCTCAAATTAAGGAGATGGTTGAATTGCCGCTCCGCCATCCTCAACTCTTCAAGGCGATTGGAATCAAACCACCACGCGGAATTCTGCTCTTCGGCCCACCTGGAACAGGAAAAACACTGATCGCTCGAGCTGTAGCCAATGAGACCGGGGCCTTCTTCTTCCTTCTCAATGGCCCAGAAATTATGTCGAAATTGGCTGGAGAATCCGAGTCCAATTTGAGAAAAGCTTTTGAGGAATGTGAGAAGAATTCACCGTCGATTCTTTTCATCGACGAGATTGATGCCATCGCCCCGAAAAGAGAAAAGACTCACGGAGAGGTCGAACGCAGAATTGTCTCCCAGCTTCTGACCCTGATGGACGGACTCAAGCAGCGCTCTCATGTTGTCGTAATTGCTGCCACAAATCGGCCAAATTCCATCGATGCTGCCCTTCGTCGTTTCGGTCGATTTGACCGAGAAATCGACATCGGAATCCCTGATGCCGTCGGCCGATTGGAAGTCCTCCGAATTCATACGAAGAATATGAAGTTGGCTGATGATGTCGACTTGGAGCAAATCGCCAATGAATGCCATGGATTCGTCGGAGCTGATTTGGCTTCTCTTTGCTCTGAAGCTGCTCTTCAGCAGATCCGAGAGAAAATGGAGCTCATCGATCTCGAAGATGACACCATCGACGCCGAAGTTTTGAACTCTCTTGCCGTCACCATGGAGAACTTCAGAGTAAAAGATCTCTTATTTTCTCAAATTTTCTCAATTTTCAGTTCGCCATGGGCAAATCGTCTCCATCTGCTTTGAGAGAGACAGCTGTTGAGACTCCCAACGTCTCTTGGGATGATATCGGAGGTCTTCAAAATGTCAAGAGAGAACTCCAAGAGCTCGTCCAATATCCCGTCGAGCATCCAGAGAAATATCTCAAATTCGGAATGCAGCCATCTCGTGGAGTTCTCTTCTACGGCCCACCTGGATGTGGTAAAACTCTTTTGGCCAAAGCTATCGCTCACGAATGTCAAGCTAATTTCATCTCCATTAAGGTATTTCCCCGTCCTCTCTAGAAATAAAATAATCTTCCAGGGTCCTGAACTTTTGACGATGTGGTTCGGAGAATCTGAAGCCAATGTCCGAGATGTTTTCGATAAAGCACGAGCTGCTGCTCCCTGCGTTCTCTTCTTCGACGAATTGGATTCTGTTGCCAAAGCTCGTGGAGGATCGGCTGGTGATGGAGGTGGAGCTGCTGATCGAGTTATCAACCAAATCCTTACCGAAATGGATGGAATGAACTCCAAGAAGAATGTTTTCATCATTGGAGCCACCAATAGGTAATCACTCTCTTCTCCTCTTAATTTGATTTTAGACCTGATATCATCGATTCGGCTGTGTTGCGTCCTGGCCGTCTGGATCAATTGATCTACATCCCTCTACCCGACGAGATGTCCCGTCTCCAAATCTTCAAAGCCGATCTCCGCAAGACTCCTGTGGCCAAAGATGTCGACATGATGTTCCTTGCCAAGAGCACCGTCGGATTCTCCGGAGCCGACATCACCGAAATCTGTCAACGAGCCTGCAAATTGGCTATCAGAGAAAGCATCGAAAAGGAGATTCGTCTGGAGAAGGATCGACAAGATCGCAGAGCTAAAGGAGAAGAGCTAATGGACGACAATTTCTCTGATCCAGTACCAGAAATAACTCGAGCCCACTTCGAGGAAGCAATGAAGTTCGCCAGACGATCCGTTTCTGATAACGATATCAGGAAGTGAGTTTTTTGACTCATCGGGAAATAGAGCTTTTACGTTAATTTATTCAAAGAATTGTTGCCGCAGAAAACATAGAAAGCTTCAAGATGTTTTCGCTGCCATTTTAAAGTGCAGATCTCACGGAAGATTTGATTATTTTGACTATAGGCGTTTGCAAACTTGCTGTATGGGAAGAATAAGCAGAGACAGTTGGCTTTCAAAGCAAATTTTCAGATACGAGATGTTCGCAACAACCCTACAACAGCAACGCGGCTTTGGGAATAACTTTAAGTTCCCAGGAGAGGCTGGATCGAACCCAGGCGCTCCATCGGGAGGTGCTGGCGGAGATGATGACGATCTGTACAATTGAGGATCTAGTCACAGCCTTTCTATTTATTTCTTGTCTCTTCTCAACGTGTGGAACTCCTTTTTTTCCCGTATTCATGCGGTTGCTTGTATAATACAGAAATAAACTGTTCTCTCAACTCTCGTCATCATTGTAGGCAATTAAAGTGTCTCCGCTCCTCCCATCTGTTTGTTCCTCGAGGAGACTTTAATTAAAAACAACGTGGTCTCTTTCTCTCCTCAATGAATCCGACGATAAATTTCCTCTTCGACCAATATTCGCATTATTTTCTCTACGTCAATGGAATCTTCAGTATTGGAGTCAACATTCTGGCTGTTCATGTCATTCTCACTCGATCTCCCAAGCAAATGAACGTCTACAAATGGCTTCTCTTCCATGTGACTGTATGCCTCCTTTTTTGAAGGAAATCGCCTAGTTCAGATGGCCTGTGCATTGGCTGATTTTCTAGTCTCCGTGCTTTTGGCACCAGTCCCGTTGGAGAAAGGAGTTGGCGCTAAAATGTGGGGAATATTGGGCAGTCTCTTCCCCAACCATGGTCGTCTTTTCTGCGTATCTCTTCTTCTCTCTCGACTCATCCATTCCGTTTCAGATTACGGTAGATATAGCGATTGTCTATGTCTGTTGGGCGAATCTGCTCTGTTTTGTATATCGTCTTTATCTTCTAACAACTACCCAATACAAGTGGATTCATAGGTCAGCTTTCTTTTCTCATATAATTCTCAATAGATATCTTCTGCTCCTGGTGGCGTTGCTCTTTCTCGGAATAATTGGCTCGATTTTGGTCTATTTGCCTGCCCTTTCCTCGGAAGATGAGATTCGCTTTTATGCCAAAAGGGAACTCTCTTTGGTTGATGATAGTCACGCTCTTTGGCTCATTCTTCCAGCTAATTTCCAAGCAAACACCAATTGGGGACTCTACTGTCTCTTCTATATTATAATCACCTACGCGTCGTTTATTGTAATTACGATAGCTGCCTATTATATTCTCAAAAGGATTGGCAATATGACCAAAGGACATGTGGCTCAACATAAAATGCTCTTGAAATCACTCATTATGCAGGTTTCGCTTTATTTTGAGAAAAGAAATCATTCAAGTTTTAGACTGTGATCCCATTAATTACCGTAGTTTTTCCACTCATCTTGACTGGCCTCGCTCAAAAACTCAAACAAAACCCAGGCAGGGAGATGATTCTTTTGAGTTTTCGAACAAAAACGTTCAGAAAGTGCTCCATATGCCCGTCTCTGCTCGATTCCTGGTCTCATAATGCTCTCCAATTATTCCATTTCTCATGTTGCTGTTATGTTCTTCTATACAACTCCCTATTATCGCTTCATTTCTAAGGTGCATCTCACGGAAGAGAGACAAATCTTTCAGATTTTGAATAGAGCTACATGTGGAAATGTGAAGTATGAGGAGAGTACGGCAGTTAGAAGTCGTCCGCAGACTGTGACGAATCACAACGGGTAGAAGCTGGGATTTCGAAATAAAGATAAAAGTTGTCTTAATTCTTGCCTTTTCTGGTCTCTTTATCCGGTCGAAATGAAAAAAGCTGAATGGTACTCTGATGAGTCAGATGAGCCGAACAGCACCCCAGGAGTCAAAAGAAAATCCAAGCTTGGCTTAGCTATAAAAAAGTCTTCTGTCATCGAACGAAAGAAATCTTTAACCATCTCACGCAAGTCGAATGTGACTACTCCTAAGGGAGATGAAGAGAGGAAGCCGATTGAAAAGAAAAACTCTATGCTTCGAGCGAGATCGAAACGCTCCAATGTGAATGTAAAAACGGCCGCTTGGAAGCCGGTCGATTTGAATCTCGACTTGAGTCTTTCGGTGAAGGACATCGACGAGGATTTCTACAAAGAACTACAGAAGAGTCAGCTAACAAAGAAAAGCTCAGTGCACCAGCTGACACAATCCGCTCCTCCTGCCCACATCAATCGAACTCCGACGCGACGAGCGCCTTTCAAACCCGACGGCAGCTTCGATTATATGGAATTCCTCGACTCGCATTATGCCGATTGTAGTCCAGAGATCAAACGAATGAACTACACGAAAGAGGAGATTGATCAAATTCAAAAGGATGCCACAAAAATCTTCGAACCTGAGCCAATTCTCTTGGATGTCGCACCGCCCTTCATCGTGGTCGGAGATATTCACGGACAATACAACGATCTCGTCAATATGTTCATGCTGTTAGGATTTCCACCAAAGACCAGATATCTCTTCCTTGGTGATTATGTCGATCGCGGCCTTATGCAAGTTGAAACCATCATGCTTCTTCTCGCATATAAGGTTCATCTTTTTCCACACAGAATATATCTTTTTTAATTTTCAGATCTGCTATCCAACCGACATGATTTTGCTTCGAGGAAACCATGAATTCCTTCGAATTAACTACCAATACGGCTTTTTCGCGGAATGTCGGAGTGTTTTTGGCGCTAAAGGAGAAGAGATTTGGCTTGGATTCAATCGAGTCTTCAATAATATGCCGGTAACGGCTCTAATCGGCGCAAAAATCCTCTGTATGCATGGCGGACTTTCGCCAAACCTGAGGTCTCTGGACCAATTGAGGAATATGAAGAAGCCGATCAAGAATCCGTCTTATGGAGTAATCAATGATTTGGTTTGGAGCGATCCCGAGTCGAATATCCTCGGTTGGACGGCTTCACCTCGTGGCTCTGGCTGTATTTTTGGCGATGAAGTTGCTTCAGCTGTAATGGATCTTCTAAAAATCGATATGGTCATCCGAGCTCATCAACTCCAGCTGGCTGGATATCTCTTCAGCTCTTCTATGAGAGTTCTTACCGTCTTCTCAGCTCCAAATTACTGCGCTGTCTTCAAAAATGCTGCCGCTGTGGTAAATGTCAAAGAGAATCTCAGTGTCAACTTGATCCAAATTGTGCCCGAGACGATCGGCTGTCGGGATAGAATCCAACTTTCTAATCTGGTTTGGAATGATGATGTGGATGAAATCAGAGATTGGGGTGAATATGAATTGGAAGAGGACGATGAACAGAAACAAGAAGATAAGGATCATGAGGATTTGACTGCCAGCGATGAAAGAGAGGATGGAGCGAGCTCCGTTGATGAGACGAACAATGAGCCGGATCCTCCTACTCCGCCTAATTCCAATTAATTTCAAAACTTATAAAATCTGTTTATTTTCTTTGCCTATCGTTCGTCTGCTTGCTTCTTAATCTTTCCATTCCGGATAATAATGGCTTCTAATTCTCTCCAAATATTGTCTAACTCGAGGGAAATCATCTTCGAGAAGATCGGTTATTGTCTGGCGGTATGGAAGAAATCCTGTGACACCCAATTGGCCGAAGACACAACAATCCGTCTGAAAGAGAATTCAATTTTTGGGAATAGAAATGAATCAACAAACCACGGTTATTCGATCTCCGAAGAGGAATTTTTTATCACCGAGAATGTAATCAATGGCTTCAATGTCCTTCTTCAAAACGGCTTCCCGCTCCTCTTTGTTCAATCCTCCCAATACTCCGTTGATCCTTTTACTCATCTAAATTTTGGTTTACCATAAAAGTAGAAAAAAACTTACAGTATCCGAAAATCGTTTAGCAAGAAAATTGGTAACAAAGGCAGGAAGTGGAGCACCACTTATGTTCCTTGAGAGTAGGGAACGGCTATTTATAACAGCTTTGTCAAATTGCAGTGGACTAAAATAGCGTATAGAAAATAGGCAATAAGTTACTAGAAGGATGAAGTTTCAACCATACGCTCAACAGCACGAGCAACTCCTTTCTCCTCTTTGGTTAGAAAATCTTCCTTAAAGAGCTTGAATTAACTAAGATCATAAAAACGTACGGATATTTTAAAATGTTTCTGAAGATTCCATATAATGACCTGTGAATCGGCTATTTGTTTGCCGTTGAGTTCAATAAAAGGAAGTCTGAGAGAGATATTACTATCGAAATAAAGAGATGAAATTTACCTTCCCTTTTCAGAACGTTGAAAAAAATTCCCAATAACCTAAAACTTGGAAATTAAATTTAAAAAAAAACAATATACCTCGTATTTAATATTATTGACACGAAGGAAAGTTTCTAGTTTGAGACAATATGGAGATAAATTCGGCATTATTGGAGGTCTGGGAAATTGGTAGAGATAAACGACATCTTTTTTCCAATTCGTCTTCTGAACAGCGGAACTAAACAGAAATTAAATGAAAATATAGAGAGACTAGCCTATTAACGGCAACTGTTTGACTCAATCCTCTGGCAAGCAGCTTGGGCTGATCTACAAAGACTTGAAATAACCTCTGCCGCATGCTGAAGTAGAATGTTTATACTTAAATGAGGTAGCTGCTTAAACAAAACGAAGTAGTATAAGCGAAACTTTCGCGCTTACCGCATCAAATAAATTTGCTAACAATATTTATTGTAAAATTCTAAAATACATTAGAAATTATTGTGAATGTTGGGATTTATATTCTCGGTAGTATTGTTTTTGCAGTTCATATTCTTCCATATTCTGAAGTGATAAGATTTTTAAAAAAGTTATTACTAACAGCTTGTTGTTGTATGGATTTTAATCTATATTTTACTCCTTCTTGTCGCCGCTCTCGTTGACTCCTTTCATCCCATAAGACTAATGCTAAAATAATTAGAACATTAAAATAAGTAGAACATACCTATACAAGTTGCCGAAAAAATGCATGAAGCAACAAATACCCGGAATCCGTATTGCTTCTTCATTAGCTTAATCTATTAAGAAAAGTTACTCAAAAATAGTCTGTTCAAAAAATACATAGGAAAACCTCAAAGTAAATTCATGTCTAAAATTTAAAAAAAAAAGAATTGATTTATTATTAGGTAAAATTCTATACACCTGTATAATCCAATCACAGTCTGTCTATAAATCACAGTTATACCGATAATGCTACTGAACCCGAATAGCAAGGAGGTTAAAGCTAACTTAACTGGGTGATGAGATAACAAAAATATTTCGAAAGGCTATATGACTAGAAATTTGTAACCTGAATTAGTTTTTATGGTTGGCCAGCGTTCTTTTGTTATGGTCATACTCGTGCTTAGCTCTGAGAATTTTTTCTGCCAGGCGGCGGGCAACCTTGAATTTTTTTTATATAATAGCAAAATAACTCACTTCAAAACGGCTACACCAAATTGATCTCGGGTTTGTGCTCTTATGATCATATGAATCTATCAAAACTTCTAAACTAGTATTGAAGGAAAGGTTAAAATTAAAACTACCTATTCTCGCTAGTGTATTAGCTAATTCGGGTTTTGCCTGTACACTTTTTATATACTTGTATGCCAGCCTTGCAATAACATTCGAAGTTTCTCCTTTCTCCTGAAAAATAGGGCCAACTTGTTCAAAAAGTTAAACCAGACCTGTTTACATATATACACTTGCTTTGTTGATATCAAAGCATATTGGCAAAATGTGTACTCAAAATTAATTATTTGTTCTAAACAAATCTCCATATCAAGGAGCCGTTCTTTAGTTGAAAATCCATTAATTCTAAGCAGTTCCATTTGAGACTTGGCTAGCTGTTCAGAGTATGGAGATAGCAAATGATATAAGTCTCTACATACTCTTGGTGGACGTACTCTCCTGAAAAAAGGCATAAATTATTGAAATGAATTAAACTAACGCCGCTCCTCCTATTCCTGAACATTGTGAAACCCCTGATCCTGCTACGGCTTTCATAGCAGAAGCAGTTCCTTCAACAAAATCGAATACTCCTTGTACTGGCTTAGTTATCGTATCAACTGCTCCGGTTGTTATTCCTTTTAGAGTGCCCTGAAGCAAAAAGCTGATTAAAACTATAGCTGCATACCGTAAGTATTCCACTTTTTTTGCTTTCATATATAGTATTAGTTACAATGGCCGAAACACCACCGATAACTCCAATTCCGAGTCCTTTTACTCCAGAATAGAGGTGTGAAAGAGGTGTAGAAGATGCGCTTTGAGAGCGAACCATATTTCGTCTTTTAGCTTCATGACTTTGGTCAAACGTAAACGCTCCAACTCCAGAAGATAATGACGATGCCATTTTCGAGATACTATTGGAAACGCCATATCCTATTCCGGCAACGAAACGCTGAACATCTCCTTCTATAACAAGACCCTAAACATATTTAAAAGTTATTAAAGTTTCTAAATAAACATGCCTGGAAGGAATCCTTCATTTCTGATAAGAAACCTTGAGGATTACCAAATGCGTCTAGAGTAAAAACAAATTTAACTGTTTGTTTGGATAATTCAGCTATATAGAACTTTTGCATGGCTTCAATGAGGAAGCTAGACGTTTCGAAGTAATGGAACTGTCGGAAAGGTGGTAAATAAACGGTAGCATTTTCAAATGAAATGAGCTTCACATTAAACTGTTGTTTCAGCTGACGACATGCAGACGGAAGGCTAGACTTAGGAACAGTTACAACTAAAAAAATATTTTTTTTAGAATAAAACTTCGCTTACCACTTAAAGAAATTTCACCCATTTCTAGATTTAGTGTTCCAAAATAAAGACGTCTTGTGCGCAAAGGATCGGGTCTTTCCAAACTAAAAAAATATAAATTTAAAAAAAAAAAAACTTACTCAGTATTTGGTGGCAATGTTAAGGCCTTTTCTTGCACACTTGAAGCTGCATCAGACGCTTGAACAAACTGAACGATTTTCCAAAGTATAAGCTCGTTCAATAATAATTGTACATTGCAAAGTTTTACTCGGAAACACTAAATGTACTAATAAGTGTTGAATAGCTAATTTTACCTCAAAGGCTGTGTAGTTACTTTCAGGACAGCATTTCATTTCTAGCTTTAAAGCTGGCCTGGCAGTGGAAGGTACTCCAGGAGGTAGCTCTAGTTGAACATCGTCTGGTGATTCAGCTTGGCAGAATACTACTTTAAAATTATCCGCTTCAAGCAGCTGATTATCTATCTATAGCAAATACTATTAGAAACTTCATATAAATGGCGTACCTGTATTACATCGACACTGATTGTGCTCTGATAGCTATTATCAACTGTCCTGCCATGAGCTAAAATTCCGCCAAAATGTGCGTATAATAACTCTTCATAAGAGCCATTTACAAAAGACAAACCAAGACCAGCTCTCATCGTAATAGTAATATCAACAGCATCCCCTAAAAATAACCATATGAAAAAACTAGAATACCTGATGTATGTGTTAAAGGTTTCTTTGATAGTTGATGAAACGTTTCTTCATCTTTAATTTGGACAACCATTGTAGGCCCACGATGAAGACATTCGACACAAAGGGAGCCACTTCCTGGTCGTTGTCGACTAATCCTCCATTGCTGAGTAGCTGCTATGCCATCTTCATTTCTCGAACTTTTAGCATCATGTTCAAACATAAAAACATCAGTTCCACGAGATGTAAGCATAAGTCCAGGAAAATATTGAAGGCTTAGGCGGCCATCCTGGAATGAAGATTACCTGGGGAAAATACAGTAATTTACTGGAGAAAATATCCATTTTTGGAATCGATCACGATGTGGATTTATTTCTGCCATCATAAGTTGATTTCCCATTTTGTCAAGCATTTCAAGGACAACTCTTTTTCGACTACGTGCCGTCATTCCTATATTTTCAATACAACCATCATCACATAATTTCCAAAGCTGATTACTTCCACTAAATGATATTTCTGCAATGGTAAAGAAAAACTTACTTTGCATCAAGTTTATTTTGCTTATTTAGAGTAACTTTTCCCTTTTGTAATGTTTCCAAAACAAGTTCACACTCTTCAGATTTGTTTTTCTTTAATGCAAGCTCCTTAAATGAAGAGGTCAATTGGATAAACATATTATTTTCATAGACTAGCTTTGAGCCTTGTCCGGGAATTGAAGGATCATAAACATGTGATTTATTTTCATAAACCTGAAATTAATTACTTTAAAGCATAGTATTTTGACACCAACCTGAAGGACTATATATTTATTACCATAGAGATCATCCCAAGCGTAGTCTACATGACTGTTGGCTTTGCAAATTGTTCGAAGGTGAGAACTTATTGCACTTTCTGATTGCTGCTGGTACAAAACGGGTACCTATCATGTATTTTTAACAAAACAAGTGTTATTTACGTCTGACAAGTTTTCGATTCTAATTGGAGGTGGATAGAATGAGGAATCAGTAAAAGTAACAGAAAATACTGCACTATTTAGTGAAATTTCAACTCGAACGAATTGCGGAGTTTCATCGGCATCTCTGAATAGTTTTTTATTATATTAAAACGCTTGAAATTAGGCTAACCTCATTGTAACATGGAAAGAGCCAACTCTGTCTAGTCGAAAAGGACAACTCCAATGCTTTACATCATATCTTCGAATACACAGCTTTCTCTGATTTTCAACTTTCTCATTCCACACAAGAGAACTTTGGCTTGAAACCAAAATATGTTCCGAAGGTCTCTAAAGCGCAAATTATTTAGAAAGTGAAGCTCACGTCTATAAGATCATAATGACAGACATAGATTGTATGCGTTGATTGATTATTGATAACAAATCGTGATGTAAGTAGGACAACTTGAGTGTCCTTATATCGTCCTGTTCCAGCTCTAACTTCGACACCAATATTATAATATCTAAGGAAGTACTAAAGTTAAAAGATTCTTACAATGTAGGAAGTGTAGCATGTTCTAATTTCAATTTAAATGCTTGTACACCGGGCGTTAACGAGAACTTTGTGCTATATTTTGGAGAAAAACCAGCTTCTTTTACAAAATAGCGACCAACACGGGCAACACACTGGCGTGGACATCCTGCGTCAGAGAAGCTGAACATTAATGGATGCTTGTCTTTAGCGCTTTCATGCTCTTTCATTTGACCGGCTGCATCAAATTGGGCTGCTTCTTGTTTTATAACCAAAGGAATTCCTAAAGAAATATGCTTAATAAAGAAAGCTTAATAAATTTATACCTGACTTATTAACGATCCAGTATGGCACCCAAAATGAAATCATGAATGATTGACTTGTTCCAAAAGTAGCATTTGCATATACGTCCAAAAGTCTTCCTTTAACATCGCTAAGTCTTATATGAATAAGTTTAGAATTGTTTTCAGTAATGGCACTGGAAATTGTGCATGGAATTAAGGAAGTCAAACGATCTGTTGAAATAGTAAACGTGACCTCTTTTGTTGCATTAATCTTTAAAAAAACATTTAAATCATATTGATTTTGATAACCCACAGAAATCAGCTGTTTCAGTTTTCCTGCACCGATTGCAAAAATTTGATCCTGTATTCGTACTTCCAAATCTAGTGGTAGCAAATTTTGAATGGACATGGGCGCTACAATTGCTATAGAATGACCGGGAAGAGCATCATCTTCGGGATAAAATTCTCTCTTAGCTGAGGTACACAACCTGAAATCAATTCATTTAAAAATACTTAAATTGACAAACCAGTAGTAGCTATTTAAATTATTTGTAGCAAGGCGCTCAACTCTATCCCGAATTTCACCGGGTGTTTTTAGCCCTTTCCAAGCAATTTCAGCCTTTTCTTGGGCATTTAATGAGCCAATTGGAAGGATTTTAAATGTATGATGAGCATAAGGAAGAGCTACTGGTAATGTTGTTGCTGGTTCAATTGTCATAATTTCTAGAAGAGTATAAGTTTAATTATTTTTAAAGCTAACCTTTCTTTCCTCCATCAATAAATACTTTAACGGGATCAGGTAATGAATTGGTTATATCCATAGAAGATCTTACAGAGACGAGTTTTCTTCCGTCTTTTTCCATTTGGACTTTTATTACTAGACGAGCATTAGGCATTCCAGGCTAAAAAAAAACCTTAGAATGTTATTCAAAAATTTTACCTTTTGTGACTTCACTACCCGACAATACATTCCACTGGCATCAACACTAACGGGAGCAATTTCGTCCCATCCTGTTACTCTAAGTAGCAATTGCCGAGGCGGTTCTCGTTCTGCCGATGAATACAATAGTAGCTTTGATGGGAATGCAAAATAATGAGCTTTTCCTGGAGATAGGGTGACCCAACGAGATGTTGTTTTACACTGTCCTTGTTCATTTCCAAGAATTGCTGAAAAGGGTTTAAACTAAATTTAAAGGCAAACCTGTTGTGAAAAGAACTTCGCATCCAGTTTCATTTTTCATTATATATGGCAAATGATCGGCTTTAGATTTGGCGCAGACGTGACGAAAGTCGTCCCTTTCATGAGAAGCCTTAATAGCAGGCCATCTATCCATGAACTGAACTGTTTGTTGAATAAATTGTTCAGTTAACGTGATATTAAGCGGACATTGTGACTCTAAATCATAAACGTTTATAATTAGGAACAAACCTGCAACAAGTTCCATTATTTTTAGTTTATCCTTTGCTTGACATATGAAGCGTAGAATTTTCCATTTTTCTACCAATGGCTCCCATCCGAACATTTTGTGATTGAAATAGTCAATACTGACATGTAGATGAGTAGTAATGCGGTCGAGTTGCCTTTCAAAAACAAGATCAGACAGGGAGAATCGCAGCATTGGGACAGAAACACCTTGGTATTCATCTAAGAACCAAACATCGATGCGCTCAGCTTGAACTCCAACTTTATCAATTGTGACAGCTAAAAAATAAAGTGTTGAAAACTGGCAATTACGTTTTGTGGAGGTAACATGTTTCATTGGAGGAATTAGCGATTTTCCAAAATGTGAAGAAATATGTTTGAGAAAACCTTTCAATGCCGTGTCCAGTACTGTAATATCTTTGTAGGCCAAACGGCCAATTATTCCTCGAAGTTCAACCTAAATTTTAGAAAGATAAATTTAACTAAAGATTTACATCAAGATAATGTTTTTTTGCAGCTATTAGAGGCAATCCAGGCACTGATCCTGGATTAGCAATAACAGATAGAGTAAATCCAAGTGAAAATTCATTTGAACAAAGGTTCATTGTATTTACCTCATCATTCATTGCACACCAGCCCAATGTTGCACTCTGCAATTGAAATCTTTGCAATAAATAATAAAACATACCTGTACTTCAAGATTTGCATTCATATCGCCAGCTGGATCTGACATATTGAGTACTGCTGTTACCGTTGCAACGCAAGCAAAACTATGAGGGTCAAACGGATTTTCTAGCAGATATAGATTTGAGTTTCTACAAAAAAATAAGTTTAAATAAACGCCTTCTACCTTAATGTTATTTTAAGAGCTAGTGTTTGCTCGGTTGATGGAGTGCTGGACCTCACATTAGAAATACGCCCAACTACACCACCTGCTGCTTGCAGCTGAGGTATATCTTCCCAATCTAAAAATGGTTACTTTGTTACGCTAACTAACAATTTGGAACAAAGCTTGTAGACAGGTTTAAAAAGTCTTTTGCATCATTTAACCATTCTGGTAATACTAGTACACGTGAATTCATAAGAACCAAAGTAAGCAGCGGTGTTTCATCTCTTTTCAATATCATATGAGCCTCGAACATTAAAGTTGAGCTTAAATATTATGTATATAATTCCAAATATTCTTACGAATCATCAGCAGAACGTTCTATTGGCCTTAGGATTGTTTTATATAAATTTTCTTCAGATCCTATACGACTGTCTATAAGCTCTGTACTTTCACTGATTACATCCAATTCTGCCTGTCCATCGATAAATGTGTCGAAAGATATTCGAGCTTTTCTCAGATTTGCTTCTGCAAATGGTCCAAATGAAATTGGTCCAGGAACCTGAAAGAAAAACTGTGTATATTAATTAGCAATACCTGGCAGTCGAGAATAATTTGTTTGAATATTAATCGAAATGAAAGTGTTGCATATTTTTGAGCATTTGTAACTTCCTATAAGTGTTGTTACCTAAACAACCGTAAAACATACACATCCAACAACAGGTCTTTGTAAAATTTCAATGGGAATCGTATCTGGAAGTGGTATAAGCAGATCGCCCATGTTTTTCTCAAGAACACCACGGAAAAGGATATAAAAGTCTGTTGTTATAGTCCAGCGGAGTCCACTAATAATCATAATAGCGGTCATATCAGGTGCTGAAAACTGACGGTTAAAGCATTTAAAAACCCACTATTATGCGACAATGCTCTGTCTAAATTACGATATACTTCTGTTGTTAGATCAAACTTTTTGTCAAAAATATTTTTGGACATTATTTGAAAATCACATTCTTCAAATACTCCGCAACATACGGTGGGTCCTAATGCTACCTAAAATACACTGATGGAACATATTACCAGATTATAACCTTTTCATCTCTTCTTGCCATTCTTGCAACACGCAGACCTTCAAAGATGGTTAGATTAAAAAGCGTGATATTTGAAAAGTCTAGCAAACAATCAATATTTTCATCTAGAGCTCTGATTAAGAGTCCTATATTAGCAAACCGTATCCATAATCCGTCTCAACACAATGTTCGATAAAATGCTCTTCGACATCACTTGAATTAATAAAAGAATTCGTTACAGTTGCACCACTACTTTCCAAAATTACTACCTATATAATCATAGAATCAACTAAAAAGTCTTTACCTGTTCACTAAACTGATTCATTGGTAGTAGTATCGTCATTGGCGAGACGATATTTACATCCAAAAGTACTCGAGATAGTCGAGAGCTGCTAATAGCATTGTGTCTTTTACTTTTTCCAACAATGTCTTGTAGCTCATTGAATTGTAGCCAAAAATCCAGAAGTGCTGTGAAGAAACGATGTGTGTGTACATAATAAAGGTGCATATTTTTTGGAATGTCCAGCGACAATTTTAAGTCACATGCTCGATTTTGATCTGTACCTAGATACCTGAAAACAAAAATTTTAATAAGTTTAAAAAAAGCGTAAATTAACTTTTACGCTATACTAAAGTGGTAGTTAATTTTCGAGTCAAGTCCAAAACAGCAGTTTATCTAGTTAAGGTGCTGCTAATTGCTACAATGATCCTAACAAAGTCATTATTTTGCCTTGTGGCGCGCTAATTTCCTGCGATATTTTGCAGTTTTCTGGTGATAATCCATTTTTATACTACTAACGTCATTTGCTCAAGTTCATGCAATCACAATGTGGGATGTTTTGATTAGACTGGGTAAAAATGAATCTTACTTTATAACGCGGAGTTCCGCTCTGGACGGAATGATTCCTCCCTCGTTTATTAAATACATCCTTTCTCGATATAACTCGGAATACAAGGGCATGTGATCTTCTATTTTAAGACCTTCTATTAACAAATTTGTCGATACAATGCCGCCCGTGGATTTGAGAATAACCTGAAACGAACATAAAAATAATCTATAGAAAGGTACCTTCACTAATAGTTCAGGCTTCGTGATGTAGAGGAAACCTAAGCGAGTTTCATTTTTCGGGTATAACATATCGATGATTAGTGTTTGTAATCTTACTGAACATTCCACTATAAATTCAGATGCTGGTGCAACATCTAAACGCAATTAAATTTTTTTTTTAAATTTACTAGTTTTTGAGTTTTCCTCCTCGCTAGGTTCTAAAAGTCCCATAAGATCTAGTAGAGCTGTCCATGTTCTTCTATTCATTCCTAGAGTCAGTTCATTCATAATGATATCCAGTTTACAATTGCTCTGAAAGAAAATTTTTAATTTTTGTAACTAATCTTTTGTCTTTCAAGTCCTTCTTGTATCTACATGCATTGGCTATTGTTTTGCCAGTGCCCGCACTTAAAAGGAAGTTTCCCTATTTGAGATGTAATTGAAACTTCTTGCTTTGACGTAACTACATTGTGATTTTTTGCTTCTTGGACTCAGGTTACTCTAGCACCCAGCTCCTATCATCATCCTCCCACATTTTCTCGTGATAGAATCTCCATCTCCGCCCCATCTGCGCAATATGCAATTTCCGATGTAACAATAGAAGCGCAGGTAATTTCCTCACCATTCCAGGTAGCATCATGCTCGCGGTCCAGTTCGCTCTCGCCCTACTCCTCTCAACTTTAATCAGTACTTCAGTTAATGCCCAGGTAAGATTTAATTTTAACTTCCATTCCATAAGAAGTATTAAGTTTCGCTTACTTTAAAATCTTTAGGACCTCAATAAGCCGATACTTATGGATAGGCGGGAGGTGGGAGCTCTCGGGGACATCGTCACTGAATTAAAGGGAAAATCTATGGGAGGACGAATGCGGTAGGTTTTCCCTAATTTTAACAACAATAACTAAGTATAACTAAATAACTAGATATTTTTAGATTCGGCAAGCGCGGTCTACTATACGCTCATCGGCCCTCGTACTATGAAGACTTCTCTTATTAGGAGTCGTTTTCAAGTATAACTGTTACCATTATTCGGAAATAAAGGGGCTTATTGTTAAAAGCAGCAGTTAATTTTAAATGCAATGTTATTTCGAGCAAAAGTTTAAGGTACCTTATATTTGCTCTCAAATTGAGGATGCTTCGAGTCGATAAGAGTAACCATAATTTGCGTCTCTGCTGTTGTAGATTCAAATGAGCTGACTTTTCTTGAGGGAAGGTGAACTTTGCACATATCTGGGCAAAAATTAATTAAAGGATAGGACTTACTTGTTAAATAAGAGTTATTTGGAACTGACGAACTTTCTGATGGTATTCCCCCTTGATTCAATTGTGAAATATCAGGACAAGAGCTTGAAAAGGGCTTCTTAAAGGTTCACTGGTAATTAATTATAAAAATTTACCGAAACGCTGTCTATTCGTTTGCCGGTATTCATAATTGGATGTAGTGAATGTTCAAGGCGATCAAGCATTTCCGCATGCCCTAGGTCAATTTTAATCTAAAGATTTGTTTTTCTAAAAGTGTTAAAAACCTGTGTTATATGTCTTTCTTTGCTAATAACTCCAAAGCTAACGTCTTGAAGCTCTACACAAACAAACGGTTCTCCTGCTTCCCAATCGCGAGATTGTGGAGAAGCCCAACCTTGTTGTCGTAGCTCCATTACAATCTACATCATATTTCAAGCTTAGAAAGAACTTACTGTCGGGATGTGCAAGTTTACAAAAACATGTGATTCTATCAAATTTTCAGCATATCTTTCAGATGCCAAAAATGGATCAACCTATTAATAATTTCTTTAATAATAAAAATAAAAATTTTACTGTTTTGTAGATATTCGGATCATCTGAAAAGAGCGTCGAAAGACCGTCTAATGCATTCTCCTCATACATTACTGATATTGGACGAAAACGACCTTCGATAGTGTGACGAACAGTTAGCTTTGGAGAAACTCTTCTGTAGCGCAACCTAAAATTATAAAAATATAGCAATAAAAGAATCCAAATAAACTCGCCTAAAAATAGGATCCTTCACAGCACCACTTTTTTCATATTTTCCTACTGCCAATAAAATTTTTGTAGTTTCTGTAGCATCATAAAATAGGGATTCATTCAGGGATTCATTTGCATTCTAAACAAAATGGTAAAATAAGTTTTTTCAACTAACAGATGATGGATAACCAGTGCATAATCTCTGGATACTCATATCCTCTACGGCTAGTTGAATCGACATTGAATGTTGTCTGGGACTTAATTCTAGCTGTGCGGATACTCCTGCACAGTCCAAAGCTAAAACACGACGCTGATCAATTCCAGAAACTAGCTAAAAGATCCTAACATTTCTAGTACTAAAACGTACACAAGAGTCTATAAATCGCAGCGTAATATGATCTAATCTTAATGAAATATCTGCCAATATAGCATCTCTTCTAAGGATAGTTGAGTCGTCCCAAGACTCGTGAAGTACATCTAATATTTCATCTTCCATGTCTTTTACATTAAACTGTTTTGGTAAGTTTTTCAGTTCTGATAGATCTATCTTTGAAAATTCAGCATTAGCATCTTTTGCTTCTTCTTCTAGAAAAAAAAAATTTATTTTGGCACGCGATCTTACTAGGTTCTTCAGCCACAAAAAAGCTGGTTATCCACCCATATACACCTTTTCCTTCTTCATTTTTTTGTTGAGGTAATGAATCAATTTCCATAGGTAGGTCTCCTGGTGATTCAAGTGTTTCGAATGTGTCTTCAGCTCTATTGAAACCTAGTTCTTTTTCTTTCTCAGCTACAATTTGGCGGAATACTGTTTCTCGAAATAGATGCAACTCCTAAATCGCTTTGCTTGCATTTTAAAATATTTTACATGAAAATTATAGTCAGTATCACGTTCAATTTGCTTCATAATGGCACCATCTTCTTGTGATATATTCGGTGCGACAGTAACTCCAGAAGGAGTTTCCCTGGAAAAGATATTATTGTTGAGCAAATTAATGACGACATTCTTACCCCTGAGGCTTCTTTTCTATAAAATCTAATAGCTTCCTGCGATACGCTCTACAATATGCATTTAAATGCTTAGCTCTAGTGTATGCAAAATTCCATGTTTTTCTCGTGTTTTTTCTTCTTTGTTCCTCAACTACACGATCATATGCAAACTTCCACCAATCTTTAGCACTGAAAGTAATTTCTAAAATAAATTTTCAAGTCACTAACTGATCTTTAACTCCCATCAAGGGCTTCCACTTTCTATGTTGCCTAGCAAGTTCAAATTGAGCCCACTCTCTATTTAGCGCACGTAATTCTGCCATTTGTCTTCTAGTAAGCTCGCAAATAATCTTGTCAGGTTTTAAAAACAGCTAGAAATGCAAGATTTTTAACTTCATGCAAAGTTGTACCTTAAATCTAGGAGTTGACTTCAAGGGAAATTTGCTCGAATTTCGCTCCATTCGTAGTTCTCCGCTGCATGGATGAATAATGTATGAATTATTTAGATTTTCTGGTGCAAGAATATTCTGAAAATATAACAAAATCTATAAAAAGAACCTATAACAAACTCTCAAATCTTGAGGCTGTATCTCCTTCTTTTCGAATTTATAGTTAGAATTCCAATATAAACTGAACCCTTTTAGTTCAAGTTTTTTGAAAAAATTTTGGCCATCTTGGGGCTCAATAAAGCCTGCTTTCCATGCAGCATTAGTTGTCTGAACAGTCATTTTTTGAATTCTAACGCCACAGTTGAAAGCAAGGCCATGAGGTAGTGTTGTATTGTCCTCATATCTAATATGCACGTTTGTCATTACCAACTGAAAAATCTTTAAATATAAATAACGTTCTTACTTGGATATTATTTAATATAGTGGATATTAATGATGCACCCCACCAACTGTCTTGTGTTGATGTTTTTGGAATTCCAAGAAGTGTAGATAATTCATTCTAAATAAAATATTTGATCAAATGAACTTATTACTTTGTGTTTCTGTTCAAGTTCTGTCAAAAGTGAATCCTTTTTTTGTTGTTCAAGTTCTTCTGCAGCTTGGATATCATATTTTTTAACTGGATCAGGTGGCCCAACAATTACGAGAACATCTGTTAACTAATGGCATTAAAATATAAAATAATGGCAAGTGGAACTTACTGTTAAAATCCATGGTTCACTTCTTATTCTTGTAATCGGAACATTAAGTGTTAATTTTCCTAAAAGACCACTTTTAACCTCTAAAGGGAGATCAAGTTTTCTTAAAGCGGTCTTTTTTAGTGGTACATTTTCCAATTCTAACAAACCTGATAAAAAAAAAGTTATAATTATTTAAAAAATACTAGCCAGATAAAAGTGCTAATGATAATTGATTTGTGTTGAGGTCTTCTAAATATTCTCCTACATAGGTGTTCAACACCCAAGCGACGACATTTTCAAGCATTTGCCTGAAAGAAAATAGTTTTTAGTGTGACTGTAATTGATGATTCCTCGTTTTTGTAATATATTAGTAAGAAAAATAAATATTCGCTTAACGATTAGAGCTTATTTTTATTAAGGCTCCAAAAATATTTATTCTACAAATTATAAAGAACAAGTATTCTGTCACACCTAAAGTCGACTGTACAGTGACAACTTTGAGAAAGTACTCGAAATAATCTGAAAATTAACAATATAAACTATTTTTTAAAAATTTCTGACCACTGCTTATTGAGCATAATGTCCATGTTGTTCGTACTGGTCCCTAACGCGAAGTGCATGCCATCTACCATAATCAACCCAGGCTGAGGAAACAGGCTGGTAACTCCACCCCTTATAATCCCATCGTTCGCCTTCCAAGTGTTTTACACGTTCTTCAATTTGTCTAAATACTGCAGTATAAAATTGAACTTGGTTAGCATACCTCCAATGTGCAAGAGTTCCTTGTTTCTCAAAGTAGGCTAAATTCCTTTCGTGGTGTTCAACATCTGAGACTCCAAAGTGCTTTGCCCACCATTGACGGACAGGAGTTCTTTCAAACTGCCAGTGATGGGGTGGAGGGCCTTCAGTCGGGTAATCCTTCAATTCGCAAGGGCCATGCACGATGTGATTGTAAGCAAGACACATAAGGACGGGTAGGAAGCCAATTCCGATGAAATAGAAATGGCACACATCCTAAAAAAATGATAACATTCTAAAACTATGCCTACCTTGATCCTGTTTACAATGAGCTGTCCAGGTCGTTTTCGGAAGAGGGCAGCATGCGATTCTCTAAGTGCAGGCATTATAAATGGCTTGGGCTGAAGCAGTGCCCGACTGGCTGGCGCAGCCATTTTACTGAGCAACGCCATTTAACTACCTGAAATTAATAACATAATTTGTATACGAGCAGAAGATGAAAATAAGAAAGAGCTGTCGTCTAGCGTAATATGTGAATGCAACGCGTATTACGTATATGTTTTACATCTTGTTTTTTTTGTCCAAATAAGACTCTACGTAGCATACTCCATAGAATAAAATATAAAAAAGTAAGAACAAGTGAAATAAATAAAATGAGACTTGAAGAAAATTGGAAAATGTGTCAAACCTCTGCTGCGCCATTGTGATGATTGACGCAAATCTATCGTTTAACTTCTTCAAGCACTTTGATTGAACTTTCTTATGTTTTCTCTATTATTGAGGCGTACATTTTCAATCAAAACAAGTTTATCTGATAATCAGTACATGCAGCGCTTTGTACAATATAAAATTAAGGTTCAACTAAGTTGAGCTTCTTTTTAAAAAGATTCTAATTGTTTTCTATTTTTCTAGCCCTTGTCTCTGTGTGAATCGTTATAATAAAAATATACAATAAGTCTTTTCAGGGTATGCAGTCAGCAAAACCTTCGCTTCTCCGAAGCATCTTTAATTTGTCTTGGACCACAAAAAATTCGGCATCTGGACGCTGGTGGCCGCAACCAGAGTAAGTTTTTCTTTTTTATACATTTTTGCTTGGGGATATCTTTTTGTGATGCATTCCTTGCAGAGCTTCTCGTAATCTATGTAGTTTGCCGACAAAAGAAGGAGAGCTCATTTCCCCTTCAAATTCATCCTTAGTGCTGGATAAAGAGAAAGCGGCACCGGTTTTTTATAAGCCCAAATCAGAAAGTAAAGGATATGCTCTTGTTCCTGGAAAAGGAGGCGAAATGGTTGCCAATTATCCTCTTTTTGAAGACTCGATCAATAAAGCAACTGTTCCGTGGAACAGCTATAATGGACTGACTAGCGAAGAAAAAGATATATACATGAAGCATCTTGATGCTATTCAAGCCAGGAAATTGTCGTACATTGACCCGAAAACTAAATTCACGGTTTTTACTCTTTCACATCATTTGATGAAAGGCGAATGTTGTGGAAATGGATGCCGACACTGTCCATATCAGATGCAAAATGCAACAGAAGAAATTAAACGCTCAAAAGTATGGAATGGAGCCTTCTATGTATAGAGAAAATGCAAATAAATAGTATTCCTTTTCAATCAATCGCTAGTTCTGGGGATATTGTCCATTGTTTATTTTAATTTTCCCACGAAAATTTATTAATTTCAGCTATGAGCTCTCTAAGCATCGAACGCGCCCTCCAAATTTGGGGATTCATAGAAAAACCCGTTGTAATGTAGTAGATAACTCATCACTTGGCAAAGAAGCCCATGCATCAGGTGAGAATTTTTGTTAAAATTTATTTATAATTGTTTTTAGGCAAATTAGCTTATTGTATACATGTTTACAAGCAAGGTAGACGACAGAAACATATGCCTCATGCAACATTAGGAGATAAAGTAAGCTATTTTTTCTAAATAAAATTTATAAGAACAATTTTAGATTTTGGTAGCTATCCGTGGAGAAATGAGGAAGGCTTTTGTGGTAGGAGCCAATACTCACGTCCACTATAGAAAGCACGGAGTTCCAGTTACCGACACAAATAATATCGTTCTTTTGGATGAAGAAGGCTAGTTTGTGTTATCATTCCAATAACTGTATTATAGGTAACCCCTTGGGAAATAGAGTGACAGCTCCAATTCCAACAAAACTGTTGGAGAAGAAGTCGAATGTGCAGTTCAACAAGGTTTTATCACTAGCAAACAAGTATATTTAGAATGTTATTAGATTTTGTTTTCTTTTGTTATAAAAATTTATTGTTTCAAGAGAATAAAATTGCCGTCAATAGAACTTCTTTATTTATTTGGAAAATGAGCGCCTTGAAAAATTGAGCCATAAGTTGAAGGTGACAGAAGTTGACCAGAGATAAGCCATAAGATGTGATCATTTGTTCTAAAAATGTCGCCCGATGCGGTCTTCAAGTGTCCCTCTGCCGACTGGATGCCCCGTCTGATTGTCATCGACGGCTGCAATATCGGACGAACTGCGTGCGGTTTGCTTCGAGAGTGAGTTTTTCCTTCCTCCAGTTCTCACAGCAGAGTTGAGGTCGGTGGACTGTGCCGGTCTGTTGTCGGTCGTCCGCTGGCTTCTGCTGCGCGACTTCGAGTGTGTCATCTTCCTGCCGATTCTCTACAATAAGGAGACGAATCACAGCGCCTCTCACGTGCACGTTTTGAAGAAGCTGGAGGAACTCGGCCTGGTCACTTTCACGCCGGCTCGGACTGGCAATGGTGCTCGCAAAGCTTTCACCAACTACGACGATCTCTACTTGATGCAGTTAGCCAATCGTCATGGCGGCTGTGTGCTCAGCAGCGACCGCTTCAAGGACATCTTGGCCCAGGATAGCTATAACGAGTTTCACCAAATCATCCTCAATCGGGTCGTTGAAGTTCGCTTCCTCTTCCTCACTCACGATGTCGTCCATTTCGGCGACGACCTCTTCTACAAGGCCGCTCCCGAGCTGTTCATCGGTTTTTCTCTTTTCCAAGCTAATCTTCCAATTACAGAGGAGAATTTGGACATGCGAGCAGTCAGAATCAGCCAGAAGATCTTCTGTTCGCCTGAGGACCCGTCGTTCCAGCGCGTTGTGACTCGGCGCAAGCAGTTCACCGGAGCCAAGAGGAAGGACGCTCTGATCGCCTGTGACAATCTGCTCTACGAGATCTGCGAACTCGAGGGAGTTCGCCCGATGCGTCTTACCGCCTTGCCGACTTTCCAACATCGCGACGAGACTCTCCAAGAGATGCAATGCGTCCACGACGAGAGCGTCTGGCAGCCGGGAGACTCGATCCAATTCGAGGGCATCCAGTGCTTCTACGGGGAGGAAATCGAAGAGCTGCCATTGATCGACCTATCTGCCAGCGAGCCGGAGCTCCAAAGACAACCCGCTACCGTCTCACCGATCGACTACACGCATCTGCTGGATCCATTCGAGGCCGTCGAGCAGCGACTGATCGTCGACGAAGGTTCGGGCGATGCTGTGCTCTCCGGCCAGCTGATGAGCATCTTCCCGAGGGATATTGTCGAGGCTGTCTTGATGATGAACGCCAGCAAGAACCTTGACTATCTGGCCGAACAGTGTCTCCATCAGATGTCTTATAGTCTATGAAAATAAACATGTTGATTTTACTTTTCGTTTCTTTTTTTCAATCAGACGGCCAAAAAGAAAGACATCGACATGACTCTGCTACTTGATTAGAAGGTAAAAGAGGAAATTTCTTAAATGAAACAGTAAGTAGCATTTCTCATTGTTTTATTCCAAAGCTGGAAGTTTGCCTACTTAACAGCAGAGATCTTCTTCACGCCGTCCTTCTCTTCACCATCTCGATCAACATTACCCTCCTGCTTGGCCCCAACAGAGTCTTCCTTTTCGCCTTTTTCTAGGTTCTTATCCTTGACTTCAGGCGGCGGCTTGGTCCAATCGAGTGGCAGAGCCATGTCGATGTTCCTCTTTTTGGCCGTCTGATTGAAATGAACTTTGATCAAATCGTATTCCGGTGCGTCTTCGTACGTCAAAGGACCCAAGTGATAGATAAACAGGTGGAGATCCATCAGCACGGTATTACTACTGTCTGAAAAGCAGCAAAAGTTTTTCTAGCTTGTTAGAAGGAGCCTACACTGCTCATCGAACCACTTCTTGTCGGTGCAGAATTTCTCCTTCTTGCTGATGACGAGATGCTTGTCGGAGTCCTTCTTCCACGGCAGGCCCTTTTTTCGATCGAAAATATCGAAAATGAGGTAGATCCAGGCCTCATAGTCATCCTTTCTGCCTTGCTCGAAAAGGCGGTGACAAGCCCTCGAAGCGAAACGCATTGTTCCCAGAAATTTGACATTATATCTTGGAGTCTTGACGTTTCCTTTTTTGTCGAAGATTCTCTTCGCGATTCCGAAGTCGAGGATGTAGATAATCGAGAGATTCTCGCCGAGACCGTGGGCAAAATTCTGCGGTTTGATGTCGCGATGCAGCCAGCCGACCTGATGGAAATCTCTCAGAGCTTCGATCGTCTGCACTCCGATCTGCATGGCCGTTGAGGGCGTGAAGTCCGTGTCGTATTTCTTGCGATAATCCTCGAGAGAAGTTCCGACCAGACTCATCACCTAAACTTAACTACCTACTACGTCCGTCTACTACCATAAACTTAAATTTATCGGTCTTTCCACGGTCAACACACTTCAGAAAATGCTTCTTATTCTTCGATTCGTTCGCTCTGATCAACGATTCCACTTCGATTTTCAGTCGCAGCATATGTTTGTCTCCAATAACCATTTCCGTCTTCATCGCATATTCCTGAAATTGTCCATCGAAATTGACTAATTCAAGAGAATCTTCTCGCTTATTTTTCCTTAAAATTCCCAAAATTTTTAAGGAACTATATTCTAAACCCTATAAAATTGGGCTTTTTCACATGGGACATCTGTGGGATTACTGAAAGGAACGAGCCTTTTGATCGGGGTCATTCTCCTTGACAACCTTGTAGACATCTCCGAAACCGCCGCCACCAAGAATGGAGATGACTTTCCAGGTGAATTGGCCACTCTTGCAGATCTCTCCCTCAACCATCACGTCCCTTTTCGGTTTCTTTCTTTCCTTCTTCTTCTTCTCTCCCCCAAGTGCCTCCTGCGTGGGATCCGCTGTCATAACTGGCAGCTCCTTCTCTTGTTTGACTTCTTTTGGCTTCGCAGTACCCAAGCCATCAATCGAAGGTGTTGCTTGGGCTGGCGGCAGTGGTCCCTTGGCTTCCATCAGACCGCTCGAAGGGTGTTAGTAATTCAACAATGATTTAATCTTCTTGGATTTTGGCTGACTCAATCACTTTTTTTTTTTCGCAAAATCGATGTATTTCTAGGTGTAACAAATGCTATAGGTAGATGGCTGTAGTTGATGGAGCGTCCCTATAAAGAACCAAAAGCCTCCGGCAAAATACTTTGTTATAGAGTTGGGGAAAAAGTCAACGAATAAGCTCTGATTGTTGGGGGACTTGAAGAAGGGAAGAGAAAGACAGGCATGAATGCCGGGTCGAATCTTCGGATCGAAGGTCATCATCTTCTTGATGGAGTAGATACAAGTCGGATCCAAGTTGGCGGGAAAATGATAATTCTTATTCATTTGAGACTTGACCATGGCGCGATTGCTGTCGTCCTCGCGGAAAGGCATCGTATCGGTGACCATAATGAAGCTGGTGACTCCGATCGACCAGACATCCGATTTGAAGGGGTCATAGGGACGACCCGAGAGCACTTCGAGCGCCGAGTAGCTCTTGGAGCCGCAAAAGGTGGCCGAGTGAGCGTCGGGTGCGACCATCTTGCGGGCAAAGCCAAAGTCCGCCACTTTGATGAGAGTCTCGGAGAAGACGATGATATTCTCGAGCTTCAGGTCGCGATGAGCAATGCCGGCCGAATGCATAAAGTCGACGCCTTGGATGATCTGCGTGAGCCAGCTGCGAGTCCGCTCCTCAGCCAGCGCTCCGTGACGCTGGACGTACGACAGAAGATCGCCCTTGACGCCGAACTCCATCGTGAGAAAGACATATTTGAGAGCTTCGTAGTGGCCGAGGATTCGTACCAGATTGGGATATCGCAGCTGACGCCAGCAGGGTTCTCCCGGGGAAGAAACTTTTCTTTGAACTCGCGAGTCACCTTCTCCGTGTTGATGATTTTTATGGCGATCTGAACTCCTTTTTTTGTTGGAAAAACCCTAGAAAGAAACCATCTCGTTGCCCTGCCGAGCTGTGATGACCTTACTGTAGCGTCCAGCCCCCAATTTGACCGAAGTGCCGATGTTCTTCTTGCGGAAAAGAAGATCGAGCATATCGTTCACATTCTCACTCGCCTCCTCCGTCTCTCTCGGCGTCTGACTGTAGAGATTCCCCCGAAAAAGCTCTGCTCACGAGGCTTCGACCGATACAAAGTAGGGCTCTCGATGGCTCCTTCGACGGAGAAAGTTCATTCAGTTTGAGAGACAAATCACTTCCTTTTCTGAGCTTTTTGACCACTTTTACAGGTCTTCTTTAATCTTTTGTAAATGAAAGCTTGAACAAGAGGGACGATTTGGCTGATTTATTCAAAAATCGCAGTATTGTTGAAGGAAGAAGCTCCTTTAATAGCGACTGGAGATTCAATGGCATTTGTCGCAGTAAACATAGGCGTTCACTGGAGCATCGTAGAGGTAAAACCAGAAGATATGCTGCTCATTGTAGACCTCGATCGTCACCTGGATTACTGTGTTTTTATTGTGGAAAACTTACGGGCGAACTGCAGAAAGAACAATACACTCTAAGGGGCCAGGTGTCGGATTTAAAAAATTCATCAATCTTGACGCAGAGGGACGCCTTGGCCTTAGATAAGGAAGCAGTTAGGAAGCAACGAAGCTTATGCATTTTGCCAGAAATTCGCAACATACTGACCAATAAGGAAGACGAATGATTGATTGGAGAGCTACCAAGCGACTCTTCGATAAAACGTTCAAGAAGCTTTTGACTGATTGATTAAATGGAAAAAGCACATTTTATTGAATTCGATCAGCGCTGAGCCGTAGCAAGAACGTGATGGCAGTTGGGGCAGGAGTGAATGGCATCCATTGCATCGTCACAACAAAGACAGAAAAGCTAAAAAAGGAATCTTACAGTCACATTGAAAACCTACCAATGGGCAACAAACAAGCAAGCCTACAATCAAATAAATCCAGGTGCATGTGCCCCAATTGAAAGTTACACTGGTCGTTATCTAAAACAGATGAAGGTAGAAAGAGAGGAGACTTACGTTGCAATTACAATACGGACAAAATTCGGAATAAGACTTAAAGACTTGGACAGTCTTAACCCCATGGACGACAATCATTGGAGCCATGGCAGCCATCTGAAGACTTCTGCATGACTCTCTACTTTTTGTAATGCTAAAACCAAATCAATCAAACGCTGACTCAGCTTCCTGTCAGCCTTTTCGAACTAAAAATCCGCCATTTCAGCTTTAGAATCCAAATGAGTAAAGTTGATGGAGAACAGTGCCTGGCTGCTGAGAAAATACTCACAGCCAAAAAAGGAATCAAGATAATGAATAATTTGTTTGCTCAACTTTGAGCAAGCTGAAGTTAGAAAGAATTCCTCCTTTTAGTTGGCAATACAGGGTGGCTGGTAAGTATTGGCGTGTTCTTTTTATTGTGATTTTCCTATATTTTTGTGTATTTCTTCTCTATTGTTATATGCCATTTTATAGCCCTTTTCTCTACTTTCTGATAGTGTTTGCCTTCAGAAGCCATGAAGCCTTGCATTCATCAACAAGCTATTGCAAAACTATCGGAGGCTGGAGAGACTTGTACAAGCATATCTCGCAAGCTAAAAATCCCTCTAAGAACCGCCCAGAGGATTGTCAGGCAATGGGAAGCTAATGGAAATGTTGATGTGAAAAAGCCGCCCGGTCAACCTTCTTCTGTAAATACACGCAGGATTCGTTCCATCATCAAAAAGAGGATCTCAAGAAATGACGGCGTAAGCATGAATTCCATTGCAAAAAGTCTTGACATTTCCCGCTGGAGTGTCCAAAACATCACCAAGAACTCGCTAGGTCTTCGTAGTTATCGTTTCTACAAGCGACAATATCTATCGGACTCGGCCAAGCAGAAAAGACTCAAGAATTGTAAGAAAATACGCCGCATCTCTGATATCCTATGGTCGGACGAGACAATTTTCACTATTGAGAAGGCTCACAACTCCCAAAATGATCGCCAACCGATTAATCCGTCTCTGAAGAATTCTCGTAAAAGAAGAATGTCCACTAAAACGTTATTTCCAAAAGGAGTCATGGCGTGGGCTGGAATATCAGCTACAGGCAAGACGCCACTTGTCTTCATAGAGAAAAATGTGAAAATCAATGCTCAAGTTTATCAAGATGAAATTCTGAAGAATGCTGTGATGCAGTGGAAGCAGAAAACCCCAATATGATCTTCCAACAGGATTGGGCTCCGGCCCATGGAGCAAAAACTACGCTAGCTTATTTGGAGCAGAATTTTCCAGGATTCCTGGACAAGAATCATTGGTCTCCAAACAGCCCTGACTTAAACCCACTAGATTTTTCGGTGTGGAGCGTGATGAAAGATAAACTTAAGAATAAGAAAATACCTAATTTGGACTGCCTTCGCAAAGAACTTATAAAAATATGGGGCGATATAGACATAAATTACCTGCGGCTCACGGTCGATTCTGTCACAGTACGTTTGCAAGCCTGTATCAAAGCTAAGGGAGGACACTTCGAACAGTTTTTATAAATATTGTTGTTTACATTATTGTCGATGTTTTCGATCAATAAAATCATTCCCACAATGCATAGTTTTCATTTTATGCCGATTTTGCTAGCGCCAATACTTACCAGTCACCCTGTACATATCACCTTTCGCTATTTACGGCCTTGTTATCATATCAACATTTATGACTTTCCACCGAAGATAAATTAGTTACTTTGAGTAAAAATGAACTAACAAACGAATATTTATTGGTATATCTCATATGAACTCATTTTTAACGCTTAGCAACAGTCAGCTCTCTATGAAACCCCGGACAGCTGTGGTGAGCATCCTTGGCACAGTCACAGCAACTGACGCAGATCTGAAAATGATTTCTTTGCATCGTCACAATAAATGCAGAAAAGCTAAAAGAGGAATCTTACAGTCGCATTGAAAACCTATTAACGGCCAACAAACAAGCAAGCCTACAAGAAGTGAATGTCCCCTTTAAAAAACTTACTTTGATCACTACTTTATAAGGCAACTTTCTTGCAAGTTCCGCTGCCAAACGCTTTAGGGCTTCTTTGAATTTATCAATCCAAATTAAAATTGAAGGAAAAGTCCGCAGGAAAAAAGGGAAAGATCTTCTTCTTGAGCAGCTCGTTGAATTACATCTCAAAAGGTCGATGCTAGTAGGCGTTGATTAGAAATCAACATCTTAAAATCAAGCATCTACTCTCTCCGACTTATGCTCGTAATGAATTTCTATTCGAAGTCACGTCCGAGGATAATGGCGCTCTGCCACAATTGATCAATGGTAACCAAGGAAACGCGAAAACTGCAGGTGTTTCGCCGCGGCTCTCATTCCGCTGGATGTTCTCACAGCAATGAAGCTGCTCTTCAGCTGTGTCCTATTTTTTCTCTCTTCGACTGTTTTCTCAGCAGTCCCAGCCGTCGAAAAGGAAGGCTCGGAAGCTTGTGAGCACTGGCGAAACATCTCCGAGATCAAAGGTACGCCTACTGTTGTTGACTCTTCGAAGAAATAGATTTCACTCGTTTGGATGACTATACCCACGAGGAAGAATGTATTTTCTACTTTCTTTTGGCTCGCGAACATGCGAAAACCCTCGATTTCCGGTCAATTCATGACCGACCTCCACCTGAGAAAAACACAACAATTGAGGTATTTTTTCGCGGAGAAAAAAAGCACAAAATTCATAGGTCTTTGATCTCAAAATTGAGCATGTCGAGTTGGCAAAAGGCTCAACCTATCAGTTCAATATCTACGGTTTTATTGATCTCTCCTGGAAGGATACCCGCCTCATTTGGGATAACGATCAATTCAAAGTCTCTTCTATCACTCTGATCGATCCTCATCAAGTTTGGACTCCGAATATGGTTGATCATGCGTATGAACAAAACAAATATTTTTAAATGTTCCCCGTTCAGCCTTTGTACTGACAAGACGACTTGTGATCTCAATTGGATGGACGTAACAGCTGAATTCGATGGGAATGTCTCAGGCCGATTGCACTTCCGTTATGCAGCTTTTTGTACTCTCGATTTTACCAAGTGGGAAGATTTCAGAAAAAAAAACTAATCGATTTAGATATCCGGAAGAAGAGAATAACTGTTGTATTTATTTCACAATCTTCGAACGATTGGCTTTCCTCCAATTCGCTCCGATGCAGGACAAATCCTCTAAGCCGCGACGTCCTGTCGTCTTGAAAGAGTCTCTTGATGCTGATGAAGAGATCAGCCGGCTGACTCAGGATCACAGCGCTTGGCTGATTGAGGAACAGACCTATGGAGTGACACATCTCGGGGGAATGCAGATATTTCCAGCTTTGAAAGTATGCGTTCGAGCTGGCAAGAAGATGAGCACAATGAGGATTGCTCTTCGCATTCCTGTCACTATCGCCACTCTACTTATGTTGGTCAGTTCTTCGAAATCTAGAAAACGAAAAAAGTTCAGAAACTCATTGAGATTTCTCGATGATAATCAGAGAAGAAAATGTTTAAAAAACTCTTTCCAGGCTGCTCCTCTGTTTGGAGATCTTCGTACCCAGGCGTTTGTAAAGCTGATTACCTTGTGCATCCAGACGTTCTGCTTCCTTTATTTGTGCTCCATCGCACCGGAAAATGGCTTCGCAGGTCAAAAGCCCAAAATTTGTGAGTTTCATTTTTTTAATAATAAAAAAACAACTCTCTTTTTAGATCGATTCTATGAGTCGGTGTTTATGTTGACAACCGTGAGTATGCTCGTCACAATGTGTTGTATGGCTTTGAGTCGAGCTAAACGAACTGTCCCTCCTTCCCATCGCCTCTATTTGAGTGCCAAACTGGTCAATCGCGCTGTCTGCTGTATTGAGCCTGAAGATTCTGCTCGTTATCAGCAATATCTCGAGCAAAATGAAAACCAGCAAGCTAGCAGTGAAAGCAACTACACCCAAGTATGTTCCCTCTGCTCTCTCCAAGAAAAAATAAAAATTAAGGATTGGCGTCATATCTACATGGCAATCAACAATCTGATTTCGGGACTCTTCTTTACCTGCTTCATCTTCTTCGTCATGCTCGATTTTGTCTAAAAAGAAGCCATCACTTCCCCTCTACTGGTCGTTTGTGATTCTCCCCTGATGTTTCCTCAACAAATAATCCAAATAAACAGCTTTTCTGTCGGAATTCAAGATTCTCAGAGTCATCTGATAGTTCAAAATCTCTTCTTCCAGCTGGTTCCTGAGAGTTCTCATTCATTGAGAGGTTTAATCACTGGCTGATGAAAGGCCGAGTTCATTTCCCATATTTGATAGTCTTGTGACTGGTTGTGAATACAAATGTGAGAAAGAGGGGGACCCGAGTGATTATGGTATAACACATGTCTCTGAAGAGATTCTAAACATCGGCGAAGAAAAAAAGGCAGCTTTTCTCATAGACAATGGGCTTCAATGGAATAAATGCAGATTTTCCCCTATAAAAGGCAATCCTCGCTGTCATTTTCAAGCCACAATGAGATTTGTTCTCCTACTTTTGGTTGCCTCCCAAGATTTGGGCCAAAGCGACAACAGTCTTCCAGGAATCTCCTGGAGAACAGTAGTAGGTGTTTTTTGTTCAAGGAATTTATATTATAATAACCTTCAGACTGTCACAAAAATCATCACGGATGAGCCAGATTCTAAAGAATATTTCATCAAGTAATTTGGCTTCACTGAATCATTGAATTCAACCGAAAAGATTGTTGATGTCTTTGCTTTGAGACCTCAAGAATTTAAAAGGTTCCCAGAGTTCCCACAAAAACAACACAACATTTAGAAAGCTGTGGAGAAGCCGGATGGATTGAAGCAAGCGATTGATGTACTAAAAACAAAATTGAATCAAACCGTCGAAACGACCGATGAAGTTCTGCTGCTCTTACTGAGACTCAGTGCGACAACTCGTTCAGCTTCCCTGAAAATTAAAACTCCCAAAGAACTCAAGAAGCTCTGGAATGCTCCAACTGATGTATTTTTTTGTCAAGTTTCGACCCAAAACAATTTCAGGTGGATGTCGAAGGGGATAACATTGGACCTGGAGGATTGCTTGAAATGACTTTAGCAATGCCAATAGTCCAAACAGTAGTCGAAAATGCGGCAAGTTTGATTTTTAGCAGACGGCCTCAGGATAAAAAACATTTCTCTGGAAATATACATTGGAACATTTAGAACAAGTCCAGCAGTATCCACCGTATCCGCAGCATCAACAGTAATCGGCCGACTGCAGCCAGAAGAATCCAAATCAACAGATTTAATTTTTTTAAATGCTTCTTATTCAGAAATATTATGATATTAGTTCTTCCCTTGTCGAAGAGCGCTTCTTTGCGGAAATCGAAATGGAATCCAGCAAATTAGGGGTTTTTTAAGATGTTTTGGGTTCAATAGAAGCCTAACAGAAGCTTTGATTCAATATTTTCATTCACAATCTCCACCAGCCTCTCTCAGTAAATCAAGAAATGGGAAAAGCTGCCCGTTGTTTACGCGAGACTGTGTAGCGACATCAGCAGTCGAATATTTCCGTGTGATGTCAGCTGCTCGTTTTCTTGTATAGCATTTTATTCTTTCTCAAAGCTTATTTATCTCCCAGTCTTTTCTCTTTCTTTTGTCTCCGCTAGCTAATCGATTCGATTTCCAGTTGGGTATCCGAACCTCGTGAAATGTCGTCGGGAGGCCAGCCGTCTGGTGGCTCCAGCGGTGAGATTTGTTTAGCTTTCCCTGTATGATTCCGCTGCAGACATGAACAAGGAGTCGAATCGTCAACGACTCTTCAAAACTTCAGAATCGACAGATGATTCAGATGAGTCGTTGATCGAAGGTTCGTTTGATTTGTCAGCCGGAGGAGACAACCATTTCCAGATGGAACTCGCAGTTCACCAGAAACTTCAACTAATCGTAGTAGTTGTCTGAAAAATGAACGAGCAAGAGATGATCAGCCTGGATCCAGTAGAGCTCGTGCTCCTCAACAGGTTCGATTTTTTACTAAAAAAAAACTATCTGAAATTATTTAATGGAACTTTCGATGATTTAGTTCAGTTTTTCTTGCAATAAATGTGATTGCTTTTTGAAAAGACATAATCAGTTTTGAATTCTATTTTACTGTTTTTGGACGGAAGTTTTGAAGCGCTTAACTCTAAAATTTAGTGTAACTCTCTGACTAATTTTCCTGGTGAATCAGCCAAGCTAAGGTCACCCAGTTGATCCTATGTGAGAGAGGGAGAGACCAATCTCTGATATTTTAGGATATTTTTCCTTATTAACTTCTTTATGAGATTTAGAGATGTTTTCAGAGCGTTTTAGGCTATGATTAGACGTGAAAAAGGTCTAAAATTAAAACGAAAATCGGTGTGTGATGTGCTTTTTTTTGGAAGTAAAGACGGTAAGAGAGTAGTTTCCAGCTGTCATCTGCAGCTTATTGACAGTAGTAGAGCTAATTAATTAGCTTTTTTCAGGTCTCTTGGTCTTTTGGAGCAAAGAGTGCTGCTCCACATTCGATGCCTCCGAATTTGGTTTCAATAGTGACTCGTCGCGAAGAAGGTATAGTTTGTTTTGACTCTCTAAGCGTGTGATTTTCTGCTTAATTAGCCCTCGTCATTTTATCTCTCTGTTGTGTCATTTTACGAGGCGAGGAGACTGGGAGGCTATCGATTCCGTGAAAAAGAATCTCACTGGCACATTCAGACGTTATCTAATCATTCAAGTATGCGCTTTATGGACGGGTTTCCACGGGTGCTTTTGACCCGGTTTGCTATGCCATTATTCTGACGAGGGAAAAGAAACAAATTCCTCAATGAGACTTTCAGCGAGAAAATCCTCGTTGGCTAGTCATGGATCGGCCTCAAGCTCGGGACAAACAAGTCCATCCGAATCGCCGGCTCGAACTGCCGTCAGCAGTGGCTCCGAATCAGCTGCGGAACGCTCTCTCACAACTCCGCCACTGCCTTCAGCAATTAAAAATAATTCGCGTTCGGTGAGTTTATGTCATTTCCTTTTCCGCTCTCTCATCATCAAAGGAAGGATTGTCGCGTAGCTACCACCGGCGTTCAATGTGCAGCCACACGGGACATAAACTTTTTCCCATCCGCAATCATCTCTTTTCTAGGAGCATTCTACCTATCGCGGTCAGCGCTCCATGTCTCTTGGTGGTCCAGCCCACGAGTCTCTTATGTCCCAAATGGCGGCTCGTCAATCCACCACCACTATCGATATGTCTCCAGGAGAAGGTTTGTGTTCTGTCTCTAAATTTCCAAGCTTTTAGTTCAAAAAGTTTGCCTTCTGGTGGATTTTACTCGATTCCTAATTGATCCAAAAATCCTAACGGCCAAGCCGGACACCATGCTGGGAAGGATGTTCCTCGTTCATAGCACATCATCTCTTGGAGCAGAAATGGTAGCACCTAATGAAAGAAGCGAATTCGAAGTTGCTGAGGGAGTGTCGGCCCCTTGCTTCCGGGCTATCATGGAATATTACACGAAAGGAGTCATCAAGTGTCCAACCAGCGTTTCTGTCGTCGAACTTCGTGAAGCTTGCGACTATTTGATGATTCCATTTAATGGCCACACAGTCAGGTTCACTTCTGCCATTTTGTCTTGGAATTTCCCCTTTTTAGGTGTCAAAATCTTCGAGCTTTCCTTCACGAGCTGTCAAATGAAGGAGCAAGATTGCAATTCACCAATTTCTTGGAGGAAATTATCCTTCCCCAGCTGGTTGCTAGCACTGAGCATGGGGAAAGAGAATGTCACATTGTGGTGCTTTTAGACGATGATATTGTCGACTGGGATGACCAATATCCACCCCAAATGGGCGAAGAGACAACTCATGTCGTCTACAGTACCCATCTGTATAAATTCTTCAAATACGCAGAGAATCGCGACTGCGCCAAGCAGGTGCGAATTCGTCTTTTTTTGCATTGATCGATTCAGGTTCTAAAAGAACGAGGATTGAAGAAAATTAGATTGGGAATGGAAGGCTACCCGACACATAAAGAGAAGGTCAAACGACGTTTCAATCGGGCAGAGGGTTTGTCATACTGTATCTCTAAAAGAGAGAACTTTTCCAGTTGTTTATAATTACGTCCAACGGCCGTTTGTACATTGTTCCTGGGAAAAAGAGGAAGCCAGAAGTCGACATGTTGACTTCGCTTGCCCGATAGTTAAATCCAAGTCGAATCCTTCTCTGGCTGAGGCGGCTTCAGATCCGATCCCTCAGCCAGCTCCTCAACTTCCCAATCGCGATAATAACAATCAGAATAATCTCCTTGGCGTCAATATCCAACAGCAACAGGTTTGTTTAACTTATCGAGAGAAAAAAACTGTTTTAGTTCGCTCAGCCATTACATTCCCCACCTGTGAATTTCAATCGGAATCGAGACCATTGATGATTCTTTATTGTCCGCCAAAATGTGCATTTCATTTGTTGTAGTCGAGAGAAGATATCTGGTGATTCCCCTTGCATAACTCTTTGCAATAGCATATCTGCCGTGCATTGTGATAATTTCAATTGGCGTGGAAGCGCCTTTCGAAAAATAATCATCATGCATGTGGATCGACGAGGTTCGAAAGTGAGGAAAACGTTGTGACTGAATGACTTCTATGAAGTCTTTTTTTCACCTTCTATGCTGGCTTATTTATCTTCCTTTCACATTGTATACATTTCCTGATAAAACATTTCTATTTTTCGTATCTTACACGGGTGAGACTAAATTTGGCTAAGGCTTGAAGGAAGAGAAATCTTTCAGACAATAAGGAGTTAGTTTCGCATTACTAAATCGACCAATCAGAAATATCCGAGAGTTTGCTAAAGATATAGATAGTTGTTCTGTCTAGTGGAAAGCGTAAAAGAATTATCTACTGGCATATTGAGCCCATTTAATATCCTGTCCTGGAAATGATCAGTTGACTGTTTCTTCTCCTGCTGGCCCTAACTGAATCTTCTACATCAGACAATTCTTTCGCTTCAACTATTCCTTCCTCTTCTGAGTAGATTTTTTTTCTTTCTTCAATTAATTCACTAGAAATGAGACAGAAGATAAATTGATTGTGATAGTTGGAATAGTCCTCGTTTCAGCCGTCACTGGTTTTATCTTGTCTCTTGGTGTGCTTTGCTTCTGCTATTGGAGGATTCAAAAGGAGAATGGAAATGTTGTTAATGAAAATAAGTCCATTAAAACCTCCATCGCTAGTCAGAGCGAAAAGCCCTAGAAAATAAACCTAAATCTTAATTCTAATTAGTTAAATACCAAGTATCTGAAAATGCAAAGATATATTAATAAAATTTAAATTACAATTTTTATTATTACAGCTTATGGAAGCCAGTGGTCCCAAGAGTCTCCATCGCTTACAACCAGCATCTCTTCTTCTCCAAAACCAATGCTGTTGTCTTCTGAAAGAATTTTTTGAAATAGGAAACTATTAACCTGTAAGCGGCTCTCTAACTAAATATTGGCTCCCGTCCATTTCTGCCAAGATGTCCTTGATAGTGGCTCCTTCTTCTATCCTTACAGATATTAGAGTTGGGATTTCAACGTTATTTGGCAACGTTGAGCCCAACTGACCATATCTATTCCACCCCCAACCATAAATTTCCGATTTTTCTGAAAATAACATTTAATATTATTTAAAACTCTTACCTGACATGGCTAAAGTATGGAAAAACCCACATGAAATTTTCTTTATTTCTTTACGATTCAAACTTTTTAGCAATACAAACTCCATGGGGTTACCCCTATTTCGTAATTTTGCAATATCTTCTATCAAAAGGCCCAATTCAGATTTTCTAAAGAGAGTAAATAATTAAAAAATTAGCTTACTGAAAGTTTCCAAATACAAAAACTTTTCTTTTTTTCGTGAGCATGACTACATGACTGGCCCCAGCTTCAATCTATTTCTTGTTTTAGATTTAAAAAATGAAAGACTTTACCTGAGATATTGACTCGAATTCGTAGAAAAAATCTCTTTCCTGGCTTTCTACTGGGATGATTGGAGCTTCTTTAAGGAATTCCCATTCACCGTCTTGCTTTAGATTCAGCGGAAAAGGTACAGCATCTACAACTATTCTACAAAATAAGTGTTAAAGAACTCTTAAAAATTTACTTACGAAAAAACATTCTGTTCTTCAGGGTCAACATAAAATCCAGCTACTTCCATAGCAGCAATTCGTGTATGCGAATTGAATTTCATCTGTCACATGTTCCTTTAAAAAAATTACAAATACTTACTTTTAAATCCATTAATATTTGACCTTTCCATGAATTTACAGAAAATGTGTGTCTACTTACTTTAAAAAGATTGTTGTCATAAAATAGTCGATAAACTTGCTAAAAAAATACAATAATTATTAAAATTAAAAAAAAACTTACTGTGCAGTCTTCAAGGTTAATTACGGCAAGTGCCTCTTTATCCCTATCATATCCGAACAGGATACAATGGCGGTGCGTAGTTGCAATTTCTGCAACACTAAATGGCAGAAGTATGTCTATTCCTCTCTTCAATGCGGCTTGCCAGATGGTGAGAGTAGTTGATCCATCGTCGTTATGGGTTCCATAAATTATTCCAGACACGTTTTTGTGATAAACCTCTGGTTCTATATCTCTAGTTTCCATTTCTGAAATCGGCCAGAAATTAGAGTGAAGAAAGATGTTAAAAATTAAAAATAACAAATAAAGATGTTACGATTGCTTTTTAAAGAAATTTTGCATACAATTTATTTGGGCTTTACCAATTCCAGATGGCTAGATATCACACTGATCAGGCACTCGGATCGTAGACAAGTGAAATGAGCAACTGGTGAGGCATGTACAGACACATAGGGAGCAATATTTTGACAAGATTCAGGCCTCTTCTATAAGACATCTAGAAATCCATGTCAATTAGTAATTCTTGTTTTGGAACGGCCTTAATTTGATCAACTGCATTCCTCAGTCTGAAATTTTTGTCTTAAAATATCAAACTCGAGCGAACCTGGAAGAAATTTCGGACATTTGAGTTGTCGAGGCCTGAGTTACAGTGTTTCTTCCCAACCAATCAGCTGCCTTGTTACCACATTCTTCTAGTAGTTTTCGTGTTGTTTCAGGCTGTTTTGGTTGCGCTTTTAGTTTAGCATTCACTCGAGTGTCCCAAGACTAAAAAATACCTGTAATAAGAAAAAGAGACTAACCATTATAGCTTCTTCGTATTCACGTGCTCGTTCAATATATTCAGAAGTTGCCAACGTTCCTTGGAGGTTAAGATGTCCAACATCAATAACAGACTAAATCTCGCTATATTTTACAAAAAAAACTTACATCTTGAGCATCCTGGAGGATTTTATTTAGTTCATCTTCTTCGCGTTCAGCTACTGTCTTTGTTGTTTCTGGGCTACGTTGAAGAGAACTTGAATGAGGATGTCCATCAGACTCTTCATTTGTAAGACTAATAAAGTAGGATAAAAGTAGAGAACATACTTTTCAGTTGGACGTTGACGTCCGCGAATTTCATTTCTAACAAGCCTGACACCATTGCTTGATTCATTAGTCATCCTTCTATAAGGAACATCTTGATCATCGCTTTCCCAACAGCAGCAGTATTTCTTTATTAGATTCATTTCTGAAAATAATAGTTTTACTACGAAAGCATTGTCTGAAGGTCTTTAGAGTCGAACTGATATGACGAGATAAGACAATTTCAGAGAAATCAATGCATCACTTCAAAATATTGCAGTAAATATAATATCCAGTTTAAGGATTCAGAGTACAAACAAATGAAATAGAAAACTTATCTTTATTGTACACCTATAGATAAACTGTACTGATGAACAAGTAATGTTTTTATAACAATCTACACCAGCTATATGAGTTTTTAGTACCTCGTGCTGGGAATATCGTGATCGCCATGCTGGAATAACTTCCAGGCAAATGGACCTCCCCAGATACCTCCGCTTTGAGGCTGAGAAACTCTTCCCTGAAATTAATGTATTTAATAAAATATAAGACTAACCTGTAGGCCTGTGTCAGAAACTCTAGCATATTGCCAGAAAACTCCTAGAATTGTTGTAAGAATAGCAGCGGTGATACCCACGGGCACATTGTTTTCTAAAAAAAAATTAGATTGATTCAGCTTGAATAGCCTACTTAGAGTAGCGATAGCTGCTCCAGTTGCAGCACTAGCGGCAAAATGATTATAGACGTCATCCTAAGTAAATTATAATTTTATATAATCTCGAAATGTTTTACCTTATTACGAATCGTAGCTGAAGCAGATAGTGAAAATCCCCAAGTAAAAGCAACGATTGTTGGCTTGGGCAGCAATTGTAAATATCGTTTAACAAAAGATTTTGGGGTAAATTCTCCGACTTTAACCGTCTCCAAAGCGCGAATTTCCAGCATAGTATAAGGAAGCACTGAGAATATTATTTCTAGGTTGATTAAAATATAACTTACTGAAAATAGCGGCATACTTAGCACAGCATAGCCCTTTCGTGAAAGCTGCTTCATTCAAAGGCTTATCGAAGAAGCGTGGACCAAAATGGTGCCATGTGTTTGGTAAGAATGAATTTCGTCCGAGCATACTTTTAGGCGCTAAAACGATAAATAATTATTAATTTTACTTACTATTATTCAAGTCGTTCAGGGAGGGATTAACATCAAGTCCAGGATGTTCCTTGCTAAGGCCAAACTTTTCGGCAATATCTTTATATTGATGTGAGCCCTTGTAAACCTAAAATAAAACATATCTGGAAATAATTTTAAAAAGACAAACCTTTTCTTGAAAATCATGCAGGGATCCAGGCGTATCACCCTTGATAGAAAGATTGGGGTGTTTCTTAGAATCGAGTCCATCTGGTCCTGATAAAGATGTTCCATCCGCTACCTGGAAAATGACTAAATATTAAACTTACTTGTTATTGGTAAAAAGTTCTTTGAAAAATTAAATTGTCTAACCTTTGGGTCATACCAATCGGGATCTTCTTCTCTGTACCGTGCATGAATAAACCGTAGTTTTCCGCTTCGAACGAGATCATCTTTCAAACCTGGCTCTTTCCACCAATCTGGTCTTCCCTTGCTGAAATAAACAATTTAGACTCTGGCTGATGTAAACTCCGATCATCAATAGCATCACATGATTGTCATGAGAGTTGCAGACATGTGCTGGATCACCTGGATATGGATCAATCTTTACTTTTTCAACCTAACTAATATTTTAGAAAGTAAGCGCACTGAAGTAGAAAAAGCTCAAGTCTATTCACAAGCTTAGTTTATGATTAATAAAAAAACTCACTATTCACGAGTACTCCATAGTCCAATCCAAGGTGGTCTTTGAGTGGTGTATGTGGCGGTCAGTGGCTGGTCGTCGTGACCCATTACCTAAAAAGATTCTACTAGAAAATAAACCTTGTGAAGAGAATAGTAAGATTTAATTCAAGTGTTTTGATTTTTGTTTAGTAGCCCTTGCTGATTTTTACGAGAAATATTATATAAAGCTAAGCCGCTTGTCTTTATGAAATTGTGAAAAGAATGCATTAAAAGTACACCAATAACAGATAAATTATATAATTGAGCAACTGTTGTACGAGGCCTGCGCCAACACACACATATCCCGATCCGAGGTCCCTTGACGTCCTTTAGGTTTTGCTGACTGCAAGTATAATCTAATTCGCACTTTGTTATAATAATACAATTATGCCTTTAATTTCTATTAATACTTGTATAAAACTGCTCTACTGACTGTTTAGCATAAGTAAGCTTCAGGAAAGCTTCAAAACCATTCTGAAAATCCCTCATGCAGCTTATAGATCAAGCCGGGCGGTCAATTAGCTTTTTCCAATAGGATTCATGAGCTCTGCTATTACTAGAAAAGTAGTTAGCAAGCTTTTTGGTCCAATACACCGACTTATATATTAGAGTTAATTATGTTGAACCTGGTTCAAAGGTCAGAAACTTCTTTCAAGCTAGCAATGAGAAACGTATGAACTAAAATAACTCATTTATTATTGTATTTACAATAAGTCTTACCACTTGGAGCTGTGTATTTTGGAAACATAAGTGAATGCTTATGATCCTATACATTTTGGCGACTTTTATCTGAAGATCGATCTATATCTAACTATATTCTTGTTCTCTTGCTGATTTTTCTACTCAAGCGTTTATTTTCAGATAAATGGAGGACCAAACTTTCGTTGGAAATTCATCTCAGATCAGAGGTGATCCTCTCAAACAGGTAATTTTTCTTCTGCTATAATAGACTGGTTCTAGTTAATTATCTAGCCTAAGACATCACACCCCAGAGATAAGAAAAAGTCTAAATTTCAGGCTGAAGAATCTCAATTCAACTCTCTTGCGACAGCACAGATTGCCAATATATTTGGAATTGGAGACGAAATAAATAACGTCCTACAAAATGCAGCAGGTTTCCAGCCAATCGCGATCAATTTTATCCGAGGTGCACTGTCCTGCGACAGTGGTAAGTCATTTCGCCTTTATTTTATTGCTTTTTATTCTAGAAGCTACAAAGAGTCAACTCTATGAGACTCTCGTAATGCTCACAACATTCATTCCCGAATCAAATACGGTAATGGAAGCTGAAGAAGCAGGGACATCTCTTGGAACGGTGCTAAGAATTAAAGAGCTCGATACTATAGAACATACCAAGGAGAATGCCATCCTGAATTACCTATCTGGCTGTTGTAATAGAGCATATGTCCATATAAAGGGCGATGTAAGTCCAAAATTCATAAAGCACTGTAATACTTCATTTAGGCAATTGAAAATAAGGAAATTGGGGAAATGTCTCGTCTTACAATTGCCGAGGTCACAATTGCATTCTGTAGAGGCATCATCCCCAAATGCGACGGAAATCTGGCAAGGATATCCCTACTAAAGCGGATTTTCTACGATATTATATCTGATCATTTTCTAATGACAATTATGGAGAGAGCGATAGATCTAGAGGAAACAGCTCTATCAGAGGTTAGTAATCGCATTTAAAGAAATAGTGCACATTAATCTAGATATTTAATCCTATTTTGACGATGCAGAAGAACTCAATTATCGGCCAAGGAATGTACTCAAATCAAGATGGAACCCTTTCACATGTCTACAAATGCATCCTCAGATTAATGCAGATAAAGGTCCAAAATTCTCGGCCTATCTGTGAATTGGTAAGCTATTTTGCCTCTCTAAACTCTTGTCTTCAGATCACTAATCGCTTTGATTTTCTTCCAGCGGTACGCGATGAAAAATTCCAAGGCCGAGAAATTGTAGCCTCTTCCTTCTTTGGATCATTCTTCTTATATGGCATAATTTGTGACGATGGAGCTGTAAGTTTTTCAAGTGTTTGGTTTTGTTGATTTTTTAACTACGACTTGCCTTTCTAACACAAAACCTAACCAAAACATTTAGTCTCAGGGGCGCGGCTGTGTTCAATACTTCCAAGATGAAATCAAAGATGAGAGAGATCAAGAGCTCATCTTCCAAACATATCGCCATCGATTCGGCAATTTTCGAGTAAGAAACTTATGAAATGTATACAATTTTTATTAAGCTATATCTACGTGATATGATGTATACTCTACTTGTCAATGCCTCAACTCGTTCCTCAGCTTTGAACTATTTTTCACAAGTGATTAAGAGAAATGCTAAAAGGAGTCAGATGAACGTAAGTTTTAAAAAAAAATACAAATATAAAACTTTTCAGCCTGATTTCCGAGTTCTTGCCTCTCATATCTTTGTGGTCAATCTCATGTCTATAATGTATGATCTTTCGAGTAAAATCACTCTGGATAAAGTAAATACCGCATATCCATTCCTTCCAAAGTCCAAAATTGATATATCAGAGAAGACTCGTCTTAAAATGGACAGCAATCAAGCTCAAGATTTTGCTCATTCGTTTGGTTCGTTTTTAAAAAAATATAATTATATCGACATTTTTAGTTGATAATCCTGCTGAAGAGAAATTTACAACGGAATGCTTTTTCCTTACGATTCAATGCCAAAATATTTGCCTACAAACACTCGTCGTTAGTATGAGCAATGTCAAAAGACATTTGTATGAGCTAAGAAAATCTATTGAAGTAAGATTTACTCGTTTTCTAAATCAATTGATATAGGCATTAAAAAAAGAGATTGATATAGCTAAACCTGGCCAACCTGATCTAGAGCGAATGAAGCAAGAACTAGAATATAGGCAGGAATCAACGAAGGTAAAGTTTTTATAGCAAATAAATATTTAATTTTCAGAAAATGAATGCAACACTTTACAGCTTTAAATGTATTCTTCTGGATGATGCCTTCCTTTCCTTGGCACTTGATTTTGCTACTAAACAGCTAATGATGCTCCTTACAGCCATCAATCCTGACTAGTAAGAATGAAAGTGATAACATCTAATGATTTTCCAGTTCAACTACCAAAGTGCTTCCAGAAGAAGCTCCAGATCTTTTCTCAGCGTATCCCGAATTTTATATTGAGGATGTTTTGGATCTATTGACTTTCGTTCTTCGCTATCGTCCTCAGGCAATTCTTGGACGAAAGAATGAATGGCCAGAACAGATACTTGCTTTCATTTGTAGAACTCAATATTTTCACAAACAGTATTTGGCTGGAAAGGTATTGATATTTTTTTTTTTAGAAAAGTTCATGTTCTTATTTTTTTAGGTTGTTGACATCCTAATGATGGCCTGCCCGTCAGTCAATCCCTCAGTGGCCAGTATCTGGTCTCAAATTATCTTCAACAATATTGCTTGTGAACATCTCATTCCTAATTTAGTCAAATTTTATTCTGATGCTGAAGCTGGAACCGATTTTTATACGAAATTCACTATCCGTCGTAATATCCAAGTCATTTTTGGATCCCTATGGGATGATGTATCGTATAGATCGAGTATTGTTGATTTGGCCAGGTTAGTCGTTGATTTTATTCAATTTAAAGCAATATTTCAGCCAAGTTACCCCAGATTTTGTTCGTTTTATTAATATGATCATTAATGATGCTACTTTTCTTTTGGATGAGAGTCTGGCTGGTCTCAAAAAGATCCACGATGTTGAAAGCTTAATGGAGAGAAAAGCTGCGTGGACCGCTCTTAGTCGAGAAGAGCAGGATAGTAAGAGAGGAATTTTGGAGGCAGCCAAGCGAGATGTTCAAAACTGGCTTCAATTTGCTACTGATACGCTCAACCTTCTCGGATTTATGACTAGAGATGCGCCCATACCCTTCAATACAAATGTCTTGGGCGATCGATTGGCCTCCATGTTAAATTATAATCTACAACAACTTTGCGGTCGAAAGTGCACCGAACTCAAGGTAACCCACTATTATAAATCAACTCATTTTTTAGGTTCGTGACTCGCTTAATAGATTTCGATGGGATCCAAGGAAATTTACAAACCAGGTTGTTGATATTTACCTCAACCTAGCTTCTGAAAAATTTGCTGCCTATATTGCAGCCGATGAACGTTCATATACTCCGGAGAAGATGTTGGAAGTAACCAACAAACTTGATGCTTCTAAAGTGATTATTGAAACCCAGTTGGAGAAGTTTAAGACTCTTGCTGAATGGGCCAAGAAAATCTATGAGCAAAAAGCTAAAGAGGAGGAGGACCTTGAGCTTGATGATGCTCCCGAAAACTATAAGGGTTTGTTTGATGATAAAAGATGTAGCAAGCTTTTAGATCCCGTCATGGCAACGCTTATGGTGGATCCTGTGAGATTGCCATCAGGCCATGTAATGGACAAAAAACATATTGTCCGTCATCTTTTATCTAGTGAGACCAATCCATTTAACAGGGCTCCGTTAAAAGAAGAAGATCTAGTACCACGTAAGTTTATTATCAGTTTTGAGTCAAAAAGCTCGTCCAAAAATTGAAGTTTCAAATGTCAAAGGCTCGCCTCTTCAAATTGCGCGACATCTGTTTGCCCGTTGCACGGGTTTATATCGATTTCGGCTGAGAAGTTCAAGCGAATTCTTTCTCCCTTTAATATTTTTGCATTCAATTTTTGGATTGAGCATTTTGGAATATGACTTTAAAAATAATTAATTTTAGTCCCGGAGCTAAAGGCTCAAATTATGGCCTGGAAAGAGGACAAACTCAGTAAAAAATAAACGAAGAAAGCAGGTGTTTGACAGGGTCTTACCAACTCTTACGGTTCAAAATCTAGATTCACAATCTTGTCCACAATCTTACCCGAAATTATATTGTAACCCTCGTGTCATCATATGTATATAACTCCATGCGTTCTTAAGATAAATTATATACTTGTTACACTTTTCCTTATCTCTTGCGTTTACTCGACTCATTTACCTTTACTATTCAGATGAATAGCAGTATGTTTCTTCGATGGTTTGGTCGCTTTCGCGATATTCTAAAATCTAAATATTTTGATGAAAAAAGCTCTTCTTTATATAAATTATCTCTAATTCTACAGGGTTACCTCGCGAAAAAGAGCTTTAGAACGAATATGTCTATTCTAGCTAAAACTTTAAAGGTTTGTTTTAAATTTTTTAATTGCATATAGCTAATTTTAGGCTCCGGTGCCAGCAGTTTCAGCAATCACTTCCAATGTTGCTCAACGAAGATTTGCCAGTGATGTCACCTTCCACACAAAGGTAATTTTTTTTTAAAGATTTACTTTAGAATATTTAGGGATATAAATTACATAAATTGGATACTGGACCAGCAACAACCGTTACTTTGAATAAAGACGACGCTCTGCATTATTACAGACAGATGCAGGTAATTATATATTTTTTCTGATATAAATTTGTCAGATTATTCGAAGAATGGAATCAGCCGCAGGAAATCTTTATAAAGAGAAAAAAATTCGTGGATTTTGCCATTTATATTCTGGACAAGAAGCTTGTGCAGTTGGGATGAAGGCCGCTATGACGGAAGGTGACGCCGTTATTACTGCTTACCGCTGCCACGGTTGGACTTATCTCCTTGGAGCTACTGTAACAGAAGTTCTTGCCGAGCTTACTGGTTAGTCCTTTTATTTTTAATTTAAGGCTAAACAAAGCGAAAAGCAATAGTCAATGTAGTCCGTATATATTAATGCCCCCATAATCCATTTGTAATTAGCCATATATCCAGCTAGTTATGCGTTCATAGCGATTTTATCTATATCGCACCCGCTCGGTAGCATGCGTTTATCTAATATAGAAGATCTTCTCGCCATATTTCATTATGGACTCGTTTTTGAGAATACCGCATAGAACACAGAACATTTTAGGCCGTATCTCTGGAAATGTCTACGGCAAAGGTGGATCTATGCACATGTACACCAAGAATTTTTACGGAGGAAATGGAATTGTTGGTGCCCAACAGCCCTTAGGAGCTGGTGTAGCTTTGGCTATGAAGTACAATGACAAGAAAAACGTCTGTCTTACATTGTACGGAGATGGAGCTGCTAATCAAGGACAGCTTTTCGAAGCAGCTAATATGGCTAAACTGTGGAACCTTCCCGTAATCTTTATCTGCGAAAATAACGGTTTTGGAATGGGAACAGCAATTGAAAGAGCTTCAGCTTCAACTGATTATTATACAAGGTAAACTTTTTGTTTGCTTAATTCTTTGTTTCAGAGGTGACTATGTTCCTGGAATCTGGGTTGATGGTATGGATGTTCTCGCTGTTCGTGAGGCTCTCCGTTGGTCTAAGGAGTATTGTGATTCTGGAAAAGGTCCTCTCTTTATGGAAATGGCAACTTATCGTTATCACGGACACTCTATGTCCGATCCTGGAACCAGGTAAGTATTTTTGAGTTTGACCATAGAAGAAAACATTTCTTATTCTTTCTTTCAGAAATTTTTATAACTAATTAATTTATCTCTTACATACAATATCTTACAGCTATCGTACCCGTGATGAAATTCAAGAGGTCCGGAAAACTCGTGATCCAATCACTGGATTTAAAGATCGGATTATTACCTCTGCTTTGGCTTCCGAAGACGATCTTAAAGCTATTGACAAGGTAGATTTACTTTAGAGTTATTTATTAGAAACGTTTTAGGACGTTCGTAAAATTGTTGACGATGCTGTAAAAAGCGCTACCAGTGATGGTATTTTGCCTCCCGAAGCTCTCTACGCCGATATTTATAACAATACACCAAATCAATGGATCCGTGGAGCAACGATCGACGAGTCTCTTGTACAGCCTTTCAAGACGACAAAGGATCTCCTCAAATCTAAAGGAGCCTAAACGATCTTTTTTCTCTTTTTGAATCGGTTTTTAGGTTTTTGTTAAATGTTGTAGAAGTTGGCTAGAAGTTTTGTAGCCGGCTTAGTTGTTCCGCGTTGTGATTAGTGGAATAATATGATAAGATCTAATAAATCCATAATAGGAATATGTCGACGAGAGCTACAACAACGATAGAATCCACAATTTGGATGCAAATGCGCAGGAAACAGGTTGCAAACACGGGTACCGTCCGTCAAGGATAATAGCAAACGAAAACGGTGTGTATTTAGTGATTATGCTTCTTTAAGCATACGACGATTTTACCGTACTATCCGGTCTTTTGCGAATCAAGCAATGAGACAACCTCTCCAATTTGAGCCATTGGAACGGATCGCATCTATAGGTAAAGCGCACCGGCCAATAGTACAAGTCCCGTGAAATGTGAGTTTTTTCTCTGAATGGCTACTCGGCGCGCTGTGAGGCATTCCTTTCATTGAGGTCGTTAATGGGAGCAAAATGGAATGTGCGAAAAATCAGACAAGCAAAAAAGAGCTGAAAATTGGATGTCGCATCGCTTTCAAGTTCCTTCTCTTTTCACGTGTCTTCTTTTTGCTGGTTCTAATAGCCTATTGAATAGATAGTAGAAGAAATTTGTTTCCATGTGCTTCAATCTAGCGAGGAAGATGTCTTTTGAATAAGCGTGAATTTCCGAGAGGCTTTAAATGACTCCGACGGACGACAAGATCCAGTATGAAGTGCCTTGAAGAGACTAAAAATAAAGAGTTCTCAAGAAGTCCCACGTTTTCTCTGGCAGCTGGTGTGATCCGATATGGAGTCTTTCCCATCGAGAAACCAGTTTACAAAGCTAACAATTCCTCATTCCTGACCAATGTCAATCCGCACGTTTTTCTGCCCTTGGTTAGAGGGAGGCGGGATCAGATCCCTCCTTGGCAGCTAGTTCAGACTTGCCATCGGGCAGAGTCAGGTATCACTCTGTGGCATCTTCCGCCTCTTTCCTTTTCTTCTTTTTAGATCTTACAGCAATCCTCCACAAGGGCATTCTCTTAATTATTTTGACAATCTTTTATTAAGGAGGAACGAGTTGAGAAGACCAGCAATTTTCATCAAAAGCTACAATTTCCTGTAGTAAAGCAGAAGAAAGAGGACTTCAATCAGCGGGCTGTACATTGGAAAACATACTTGTGGCGCGTGCCGCAATCAGTTCTCCATCCCCTTATCCCTTATAGATCTATGCAGTCAGAAAATGTGCGAAAACAGATGTCCTATTTAGATGAAGCGAAAGAGAGTAACAAGACTCCCAAACGGCTTACATAGACTTGTTCCTTCCACCACTTGAGCTGGCCGAATTCACGCCGCCTAATTACCTGTCTCAGACTCTTCTCCATGTCTTACTTTCTTCACCGGGATCTCTCATAAAGGAACACTTTCAGCACATTCGGCAACATGAGGCGATGGCTTCTAGTTGCTCTAACTTTTCCTCTTATCTTTGCCCAATATGAGCAGCCAACTGAAACCCACGGTGATTACTTTTGTCTTACTGTAATTCTCCCCCTTCAGATTCCTATGACAAGCCTCTGAAAGTATTTGGAGAGGCGAATGAACACAAAGCCCAGGAGCATCTTCTCGAAGGTCCAGCTGGATTGCCAGGTAAGTCTCGTCCTCGCCCTCGCAAAATTATCTCCAGTTGTTGACCCCTTAGCCGGTTATGGCAGAGAACCGCCAGCGCCTTCCGTTGATCTTCCTGGATCTGAACCTCTCCCACCTGGGCCTCCAACAACCGCTTCTCCTCCTGCTCCAGAGTCTATCTCTTATAATGCAGCCTCTTCGCCTGGAGAAGCTCAACGACCAGGGGAAGAGACTCCCTCTGCAGCTTCACCTGTTGGACCGGCGGAAGAGAAAAAAGAGGAAACCGTTGCAACCGCAGAAAAGGCGACTAGCACAGATGACAAATACGAAACTGCGCCAGTCAAGACAGAAGAGGTAACTACTTCACCAGTCCCAGGCTCTCCTAGTCTTCCTCTTGACTCATCCCCTCCCGGACGAAATGAAAACGCAACAGCTGGAGCATACCAATCTCCTAATGGCGCTACTGTACCAGTCGAGACTGCTGACAAGGCTGAGACATCATCATCTCCAGCTTCTGTTGAAAATATAGTACCCGATACTACAGCAGCTTCTGTATCGGAGGCTGACACGACAGCAGCTGAGACTTCTTCTCAAACGGAGTCTGCCAAACCTGAATCTTATGAGAAGCCCGGTGGCCCAGCTAAGGAGGAATTGAAAGTGCCATCACCTGGATCACTCGAAACAGGTAGCTCTCCCGCTGCCCCAGTATCCCAGCCAGCTTCTGAATCATCGACTCCTTCAACCGAAGCGGGATATGAATCAGCACCTGGTGACCAGATTGCTGAGACACAAAAAACGTCATTACCGACCGATACCACTCAAGGACAACAAGAGAGCACCGCCCAGACTGAGGGAGTCGTATCTTCTTCGGCCGTCTACGAAACCACTCCTGTAGAAGCAGCACCTACAACAACAGTTAAACCTGAAGATACCTATGTGACCAGTCCAGATTCTCCACCAGAAGAGAAGAAACCCATCGAGGAGCTGCCAGCATCTAGTGAGATGAGTTCAATCTCTTCTTCTGGACCTCAAGGAGAGACGAAGCCTGTTGAGAATACTGTAACTGTTCCTGAACAACCTGCTGGAAGTTATGAAGGATCTAATGAGAAAGCCAAGACAGAAACTCCAGTCGAAGCTCCCTCAACAGTAGCTTTATCTCCTTCAAGTGAAGCGCCAGTCGAATCTACAGGAACTACTTCTGAGCCAGTCTATTCAACAGAAGCTTTCAGCGTCTCTGAAGTGACCGCTGCGCCACCAAAAGAAGAAGCTACAACCGGGAGTCCAAAGAGTGCTGAAGAAATGATCCCAGAGCATCCACCAACTCTCGAGGAGGGATACGTCCCAACCGGAGAGAAATCAGTCGAAGTTAAAGCTGATGTAACTCCAGCCGCAGCAGAGACAACAGGTTTGAAGAAGAAAGAGATAATTCCGAAAAAAAAAATTATAGAAGGATCTGGAACAACTTCAGCTGAGAAAACCAACGAATATCCAAAGAGCGGAGAACAGTAAAAACTAGAAAGTCTTCCCCAAAGAGCAAAATTAATTTCAGATCTCCAAAATCTGGAGAGATTGAGGGCTCTGGAATGATTCCAATTGAAGAAGGAAGTGGCCTCACCCCTCCAGCTGAGCAAACTTCCACCACTATCTCAGTGACTGTCTTCGCTCCTTCTGCTCCAACTTCTGCTGAGATTCAAGCAGCCACTCTTCCCCCTTACTCGGGCGAATCTCCCGAGTCTGTCGAAGGCAGCGGAAAGAGCAGTGAGGCTCCAGAAGAGACAACCAAATCTTCCGCTTCCTCCGGTATTCCTCTTCCTTCCTCGAATAATTTGCGTCTAGAAAGTTCAGAATCCTCAACAGCATCTTCCGAACAAGCGACTCCATCAAGTGCAGAAAAAGCTGGGTATGTAGAGAAGGTTGGAGGTGGTGAGGAGAAGAAATCCACTGAAGGCTCGCAAGAAGCTCCAGCTGAAATGAAATCCCCAGCTGAGGAGACTAAAAGTAACAAAATATCTTCATTTAATTTGGTTTTTAGAAACAGAGGAGCCAGCAGCAGCTGGAGAGACCAAAGGAGCTGGAGGCTATGAGGAAAAAGCGAAGAAAGTCGAAGGTAAGAGAGCTTCTTTGGTTGCACTCCACACACACTTGCACGCTTTAGGCCGAAGCACTGATGCGCTTTTGGAAGAGAGTCGAGATTTGGAAGAGAGTCGAGATTCGGAAGACGAGGAGGAAGAGATCGAGATTGTCACTACTCGCACTACCGTAACCAACAAAGCACCTAAAATAGATGGGGAAGTGGGTATTTCATCGGAGAATCTTCCTCTTCCTTTGGAGTTGAGGGAATCCTCTCCAAAACTGGATAAAATCGTCCTCCATGAAATTGACGAGATGACGCTGAAACGACTCCAAGATGAGAAAGAGAAGGAAGAGTTGGATTCCAGATTGGCAGGAGAAGTCAGGAAAAAGATCAAGAGGATCAAGGACAGTAGTCATGAAGAAGACGAAGAGGAGGAGGAGAGAGTGAGATCGGAGAAAAAGGGAAATATCTCCGAAGAAGAACATCGGGCTAAATTGAAGGAAGTCGTTCTGGATCTGGTACAAGCTAAGCTTGAGAGAGCGAATTCCTCGCTGAAAGTGAATGGCCAGAGTGCTTCCGACCAAAAGCCAAAAACGACAAGGTCGAAGAAAGTCCAAGAAGAGTCTCTTCTCCTAGTCGGTCCTGTGATTGTCGACCAAACCGAGGAGCCGCTTCCTTCGATGACCTCTTCTTCCCCAACGACTATTGAAATGCTAAGCAGAGAGGAGAAGATTATTGCAGGAATTGATTCCGAATTGAACAAAGATATCCTGATGACGGAGGATGAGAAAAGCACGGAGATTGTGGATTCCCAGGGCTCAAAACTCGTCAAAATGAGCTCTGGAAGTCTAGTTGAAATGGTCCCAAAAGGAGTTCGAGTTATTTCCAAAAATCCTGAGCCAATTGTAATTATTGAAGCGAGAAACGAGACGGATGACGGTGATCTTCCCGTCAAAAAGCGAACAAAAAAGGTGAAAAAAGTGCACAAGCTTAAGCGGGTTAAAGTCATTCATCGCACTCGGACACCTCCAGCCAGGGATTTGCCAACCTATTCAGGAGAAAAAGATCTCTCCGAGGAGAAAGTTATCCTCCCATTCGAGGTCAAAACAACCCCTTGGCAATATGTAACAGCGCCTGGGGAGAGAACAGCCAAGCCGGGAGTCACTCTCCAGCCAGAAGCCAGTCGAAATGACGGAGAGGACGTCAAGACCTCCGTTGAATTGGAGACTTCGTCAGCCATTCCAACAGCAGAAGAGAAGAAAAGTGAAAAGGGTAAGACAGAGATAGAGAGATAAAAGAGAGAGAGAAAAACTAATTCAGACGTCCTAACCACTGTCACAAACACTAAAATTACTGACAAACCTTCGATTGAGTTCTCTACTGACACAACTAACAATAGCATGGAACTTGAGCCCAGTGGCTACGAGATGGGACATGGTAAAATTCATTGAAAAGAATATTGCACATTTTTCAGAGCCAGTCATCTTCACCCCGGATCTTCCTCCCATCAGTGAGTTTTATTCTTTTTTTAAAAATTGGATTTGTAGAACCCGAGGAAGCTGTTGGCTATGATGGGATTGCAAAGGACGAATCGAAGCAACACGATTTGCCACAGAGACAAGGTTTTGGCTGAGATTGAAGCTAAATGTTTTTTTAAAGATTTTAATGTGAATAGTGGAGAGACGAAGGTTGTTCAAAGAAAAATCGACAGAAGCTTCTTCCCTGAGGAGCAACGATCCAAATGGACTCCCTATAGGTTCGACTGTAACACAGAGGAGGATGAGAAGGGTGCTCTTTGTAAGGTATTAAATGCCGGATGGAATCAAGGAAATGAGCAAATAATTTCAGGAATGGGCAGTAGCTGGATTGTGTGAGCAGCATCGGCCAACGATGTTCCTTTTCTGCCGGAAGACATGTCTCTGCACTGGGCCGTTTGCCAGAAGAAAACGCTTCGCCTATTCATTATTCTAATCTATGCTCATTTTGTTGATTTTCATCTCCCTTCGCAATCCATAACAGCCAGTGGCAATTAGAAATAAATTTCTCTTTTACTCCAACTCTTGTGGATTTCAAGAAACTTTCGAATTCTTCGTCTAATAGTCCTTCGAAACGTTTGACTCTAGAAACGGAAAAGAAAATGACTCTTTGTTGACACGAGTACAAGCTTGTTGCAGGTCGTCTCCCGAGAAGGGCTCATCCCCAGCGGTCAGAGGATTACTGACTCTTGTCTCTGTGCTCTTCTGTTTACTCAAAAAACTGGTGCAGTACAGTTTGAATGGCCGCGGGAGGAGAGAGACGTTCTCTTCACCACCGCGTTCTAGCTGTTCCGCCCGAAACCGAGCACCTTTTGTGTTGTTTTGAGGATGGGCGCGTTCTTCGGAAGTCAGCTCGAGAATAGACTCTACTCGTAAACAGTCCAGTAAGCGGCTCCCCTTTTGCTCTTTTCCTCCTCTTCTCTGATTTATTGGGAGAAAAAGAAATTGACTAAAAAACCTCCGAACAGACTCTACTCACAAACAGTCCATTAAAAGGTTCCCCCTCTTTGATTCCCTTTAGATCCATTGAATCTTCTGGATCTTCTGAGAGATGGTCTATTCTCCCTTCAAATTTCTTTTCTATCGAATCTTTATAAACACTTTTCTTTATAGTTTTAAGTGAATTCCATCAAAAATTTTACTATCGATCCTCCATTGGATCAACACGATCGTTGGATTTTAAAAATAAATTTTAAAAAAGCCCGAAGATTCTCTCTGAACCTTCTTCAAGTCCAATCGTACAAAAAGTTTAAAGCTGATCCCGCCTTTTCGAGCGCCCGTGAAGAGTTACGTAACCATTTACCGAGCACTTCAAAAAGGGGAAATCGAGTCGGATCGACTTTCTGGTATGGCCAAAAAGATGCTTCTTCTTTTTCTTCTTTAGTTTCATTCCTTCTTCAGCTCAATTCAGCTCATCTTTTCAGGATGACAATTCGGAAAAAGAAGGAGCAACCGACTTCTTGGAGCTATCGAGATGCGTTTTATGCCTTCAATCCATCCTATGGCTATATGGTTGATAAGAAGAGGTTGGTTTTTCTTGTCAAAACAAGCGGGATGACTAAAATTAGAGAAATAGACAATATTTTTCGTGTTTCTTTGAAGAGCGCACCTGTAAAGAGGGAGCTTCGGCCACTTGGCGAGCCGTCAGTCGAGTGCACATACACGCTATTACGTGTAGCCGACACGGTGGCTGGCTCATGGTCACTAATCCTCAAATATTCCTCGTTTTCTCATCTCTTTCCCCCTCAGAGACTTTTTCAGCTATTTTGATTAAATAAACTGTACTCGCCAAGATTACCCGTCTTCAAAATTGTTTGCGTTGAGGAGAAGATAAGGTCAGCTGAGCTCTGAGATTTGTTTTTAAAGACGGGAAATTAAGCGGGAATTACTGTGTAGTTTTAAGGAGTAAAATGTTTTGGTTTCAGCCGTCGTTTCCACTCGGGGACGACGGCCCGAGTGGTCAGCGATTCGAGGGATACCATCCATAGTGATATCAGCAGTGATGTGAGCATGGATTGCGAGCAGGATCGGTGAGTTGACCCCAATCATTGGTAGAAACCGGGCCATTTGGAGCCCCGGCTATTTGTCGATCATAGCCCCCAGACATTCCCGCTAACCGGCCTCCGTTCCTGTTTCTTTTCCATTCCAACCTCCCCCCAACACATTTGAATTTTTGTATTTTAATTGGTTTACAAGAATTTCTTCTTCTCTCAGTTTTTTCACCCAAAAGAAGAAGTTGTAGAACGAAAATTCGGGGAGAATACAATATTTCGGATCGACAGTTTCGCAAGTGAGTTCCCTCTGCTATGCTCATCTTTTGGGTTTTTTAAAACTCCCAGCTGTCAAATCTCCTTGGTTTCGGGTGGCGGAGAGCTTTCTCCTTCCTGGTGGGCTTTGTTTGAGAAAATTTTCCTTCGTTTTTGACGAAAAATCTTCTTTTTAAAAGCTCTTGTGGAGATGCTTGTCTAAAATTGAAAAAATATCCAATGTTCTGATAATTTTTGTTTAAACAATCTAAGCGAAGGCCATTTTGAAGCCTAAAATCTCCATCAAAAGGCCTGGCTTTAAAGTGAAAAAATATTAAATTTTTCTATCTTGTTAGAAAGACTAAATCATTCTCAAGAGACCAGCTTGAGCTAATATTTTGCGGCTGTTATGATCCCCCTCTTTCTCTCTCTCCAGCATTATTCTTCTCTACCAACCAGATTGTATAGCAGGATTCCTGCTGCCTTTTCTATACAGTTTTGGTAGAAAAAGACGTGACCTTTTTGCACCTGAAAAGCCTCTTGCTCGGCTTGAACTCGCCATTTTCTCTCCACGTTTTGTACGTGCTAATGTGTCCAGTTGGTGTTTGTCTGGCGCGCAGATGATCCGTTGTCCACGCCTGCCAATCGCTTCTCCTTCCTTCCCTTTTCCCCTCCTCCTCCTCCTCTCAGCCGGCTGTTCACCTCCTTGTTGTTGTTGCACGTGGATCACAAGTCTGTTCCCCAGTCTGCCATCGATGACTTGAATCCCCCAATCCTCTTCGAACGAAATGGTCGACTTCTCTTTCACCCGACTCTACAAAAGCAACACATGCAGGTTGGCCCTTTTTCCTGCCATTCCTCTCGGCGTTTCGTGTAAAAGCGTTAAAACAGATGTCTCTGTACGGTTTGCCTTTGGGATTAGAGCTCTTGGGTGTCGCTGACCACCGCTGCTGGACGATCAAACACACTTGCTTGCGAACAAAAGTGCTCTCTTTCCTTCAGTTGCTACTCTAGGAGGCAGAGAGGGAACGAATGGGGAGCGAGAGAACTTCCTGTGTTATGAGCGATGACGGAGCTCAGCAGCTGAACGATCAATCAAATTGTGTCTGGACCAGCGGATTTCTGAGAGGTCCAAAGAGTCTCTCAACCATTTCAAACATCAACTTTTGCAAAGATTCATCTCAGATCAAAGATGAAACGACTTGAGAAATGGTTGGCTCCAGAGATTTCTTCTTCTTGAACTGAAAATAAATTTTTGAGGCCGTTAAGGAAGTCGAATTAGACAATTACAGTATCCCCATTAAGCTTATTTACAGCTCATTAAGTTCTGCTTTATTCCAATTTAGTTGGGGCTTTATTTAACCCGGGGTTGGGATCAACAAGCTACTGTATTCTACAGCTGTCGAGGAGACTATTTTTCACTCTAATTTAGTTGTTTTGGGCTTAAAAATCAGAAAATTTAGGAAAAAAAAGCCTCTAATATCCTGGAAATGTATGAAATTTTAGTTCGTCGCGACTTGCGGCGATGTTCGCGATTCTGTTTCTGATCACTTTGATCTTCGCCGTCTCATTCATCACCATCCTTGCCATAGTCTCCGATGGGTTTTCGAATCTTTCCGGTCAGTTTGTTTGTCAATTACCCAATCGGGCTCCTTCCCCCCTCAAATCAAGTGCCTCTAGCCCCGCATTTTCAAGCGTTTTGCAAACGATGTCGGCTCCTTTTCGGCCACTTGGAAATACTCTCTTTTTTTTGCAGGGAACAGCTCGTGTTCACAGCCGGAGAATGAAATTCAAAATGTCATCGTTGGACAAAACGACAGTCGCTGTATGAGTTCTGAATGCATTCGTCTATGTAAGAGACTTCGAGTCTAAAAAGTTTTCCTCTTTAGCTGCGAAGTTCCTGGATAGTATGGACAGAGAGATCAATCCCTGCGAGGATTTCTATGAATTCGCCTGTGGAAGATTTGCTTCCCAAAAGGTTTTCCTCCCTATTTGGTTCTAATTTTTCCCTCCAGGTTGTCCCGGAACACGAGAAGAAAGTCACAGTTTTGAGTGAGATGAAGAAAGATTTGGATAGACGACTTCGAGGTGACTCTTTCACCCAGTTTTTTTAGTTCTGTTGTTGTCAGATATTTTGGAGAATTTTACCCAGGAGAACTCAACTCGAGCCATGAAACTCACCCAAATTTATTATGATTCGTGTATGGATGAGGCTTCCCAAAACGAGATGGTAGCTCCTTCTAATAATTCGGAAATCCTCCTTAGGGAACTTTGCCATTGACTTCGCTGATCTCACAGCTGGGAGGATGGGAATTGTTGACAAATGCGAGATTCGACTCCACTGATTATCAATGGGAGACGCTGCAAGGACATCTCCTATCCCATGGAGTCGATGGTTTGATCAAAGTCTTTGTCCATAATTCCTTCGAGGACAATCAGCAACAACTTCTCATGGTAGTTCTCTCTTTTTTTCCTAGATAGAGGCATTTTTTTCAGTTTTCTCCGCCGAAATTATTCTTAGAGAAAAAGAAATATTACCGAGAAACACCCTCTTCAAACCAATATTTGGCCCATTATAAGAAGTACATCCTCGGTCTTTTGGAGCTCCTCGGTCTCTTTTATTTTTACAACAAAGACAGAAAACAAATTCAGGCGTGGATATGGAGGATGATTCCGGGGTCATCGAATATCAAGTCAACGACATCATCGACATGGAAAGAAAAATTGCTAACGTAAGTCCTAATTAGAATCCTAGAGAGACTTTAGTTCACTCGGGTCGAAAACACTAGAAATCACACTTCAATCAGCAATAGGATGACATTCGGAGAGTTGAAGCGTCGATTCAACCAGGTATTTAGTCTTATTTTAATAGATAGAGGACTCAGATCAACTGGGAGACGATCATCAATGCCCAGGTTCGATCTCATTTGTCAGGAATCAACGACGCCATGGAGGTCAATGTGGTTGATCCAGCCTATTTGGATGGCATCACTCAACTCACAAAATCCAAGCCTCTCAGGTAATGAAAAGAAAAATTAAAAATAAATCTCAGTTCGATCAACAACTACCTGATGTGGAGATTGGTCTCCTCGCTGAATCCATATCTACCCCAGAGATTTAGGAAGCCAATGCACGAATTCAAAAGCAAACTCCACGGATCTTCTACAGAGATAAGCGATGTGTTGAGGAGTCTCAAAATGGATGAATTTTAGGAACCTCTTTGGCTGCATTGTGTGAATGAGGTCAAAGAGCATCTGGCGACTCCTTTGTCCACCGCCTATGCTTCGAAATTCTTTTCGTCGGAGGCAAGAAGCCAGGCTGAGGATATGATAGCTGATCTGAAGGCATCAATGGAGCAAACGCTTTTGAATGCGGATTGGATTGATGAGGAGACGCGACAAGCGGCACTTTATAAACTCGAGAAGATGGGGCATAAGATTGGGTTGGTGGTTTGGATCGACGAGGAGGTTTTTGTTTTTTCAGCTTCCCGGACATGTTGATGAACGAGACGGCTGTCCTTTTGCCCTATGCAGGCGTCCGATTGACAGCCAACAAGTATTTTGAGAATGCGATCACGCTCAAGAAGACTGAAGTCAGGGAGATGCTGGCCAGAACAAAGAAGCTTCCAAACGGAGATCTCTGGCCTTCGCCGGTTGTGGCTGTCGATGCCTTCCACTACTTTACTGGCAATGAAATCAGTGCGAATTTCTCAAACATTTAAAGGATTTTTTTGCAGTTTTCCCAGCTGGAATCCTCCAATTTCCAATGTTCGTCCCCGATGCGCCAACTTACGCCAATTATGGAGCTATCGGTATGGGAATTGGTCATGAAATCAGCCACGGATATGATGATTTAGGTATTTTTTGGTTAAATTGTGAGCTTTTCTCTAGTTTTTCGTGAAATCCGAGAAAAACAACGTAAATTTAGGCTCTCAATATGACGCCGATGGCAATTTGAGGGGCTGGTGGAGACCGGAGACTTTGGGGACATTCCAGCAAAAGAAGCAGTGCTTCATCGCCCAATATGGCAACAAAATCGAGCCTTCTACAGATAAAAAAGTCTGTCTTCGCAAGATTAGAAACTCAAAAAGGGGCTTCAGATTGACGGGAAGATTACAATTGGCGAAAATATTGCGGATAACGGCGGGCTGAGGATCGCCTACCAGGCGTATTTGATGAAATTGGCTCGTGGATCCGAGACCAAATCGCTTCCCGGTTTCGATGATTTTAACGAGCATCAGCTCTTCTTCCTAGCTTATGCCAATGTAATTGTTTATTTGAAGAAAAACAAAAAAAACATTTCAGACTTGGTGCGAAGCGTTGAAACCGTCCTCAATCGAGTATCTCATTGACACAGATGTCCATTCCCTGGGCATGTTTAGGTAGTCTCCTTTTTCTCAGTTTGTTAGAATCAAATGTAGGGTGAATGTTCCTCTCCAAAACTTCCCATCATTTGCGAAGGCCTTCGACTGCCCAATTGGATCTCCTATGAATCCGTTTGAGAAGTGTCGAATCTGGTGATCCATCTCATATCTGCTCATCCACAAAAAAAATGCTCTTTCACATAACTGGCGGGTCCTCCTCACGAGATATTTCTTCCTATTAAAGTATAATAAACATTTCTTATATTGAATCTGGCTTAAATCCTTCGAGCGACGAGGGTCGATGACCTTACAATGTCTCTCGATGTCACACAGCTCCCCCACAATCCACAAAATCAATCGCGCTCCACCGCTAACCTAGCCCAGATGGCGCCCTTTAACAGCACCGCTCTAATTTTAAAATTTTGAAATCTAGTCCGCATAAAAATATGTGGATTTTTCGAAGCTGTGAGAAGCCATCTGGGATGCCAAATCGTCGATTAGTCAACTTTTGAATTATTCATTTTGAGCGACCAACCCAGCCGAGACCCTTTCTTCCCTTTGTTCTCTCTGCGGTCAATATTTTCATAATTTGAATAGCTTCGCATCGCCTTTTTCATCCCACATTCCAGCAATTTATTCCATCTTTCCAATAAAAATATCTTCTAGGATTGATTGTAGTCCCATAGTCGATCGGGCTGAGCCCGTCACTCTTCAACTATGGATCCTCATCAGGTAGAAGCTGCCCACTTCCAACTAAAAATCACTAATTTTAGAATTTTCAAAATACAATGCTGAACAATCCTCAACAGCAAATGCAACAGAATCAATACGCCCCGGTGAGTTTCGTTCTCTAATAAATAAATTTCCATTCAGATGATGTTGCAGCAACAGTACATGAATAATTTTCCAAATTTCTATGGAAATAACCAGGTCAGTTTTCTCTCTCTAACCCTTTGAAAGAGCACGAAATTGAGATTAGCGAGATACAGCAACTTAAGGTGTTTACGATCGAAAATTGTTTGTATTGACGAGAAATTAGAGGGGAATGTTTCAGATGGCTGTGGATCCTTTCCACCAACAGCAGCAGCAGCAATATCTGCAGATGCAGATGCAGCAGAATTCGATGAATATGTTCCAACAGCAGCATCCGACTCCTTCACAGCCTCCTCCTCATCAGCCTCCTCCACACCATAATCCTCAACATCAGCAGCAGCAGGTACTGTGTTTTCTTATTTTTTAAGCCTTTTTTAAGGCCATTTTGCTCCAACAGCAGCAACAGCGACCGATTCAGCAGCAGCAGCACCCGCAGCAGCAGCAACACCCGCAGCAGCCTCCGAATCAGCATCTGCAATTCCATCAGCAGGCACAGATGCATCAGCATTCTCAGCCGATGGTGGGATTTTTGTTAAAATTTGGGGGAAAAGGTCTTTTAGAGTCATCAGCAGCAGCTATTCCAAGAGCAGCAACGACAGCTGGAACAGCAAAGAATTCAACAGCAGCAGATGATGGAGGAGCATAGGATGAGGGAGCAGAGACAGAAAGAACAGGAGAGGGAAGAAGCTCGACGAAGAGAACAAGAGAGGAGAGCCCAAATGGAGAAGGAAAGGGAGGAGGAGCGAAAGAAGATGGAAGAAGCCATGCGAATGGAGGAGGAGAGACGTAAAAAAGAGGAAAAAGAGCGAATAGAAAGGGAAAATCTCAAGCGAATTCGCCAAGAGCAGCTCAAAAAACAAATGGACTCCGAGCTAGCAACCAAGGAGATGAGAGAACGGCTTCAAACCATCTGCCAGCCGCTTTCTCTCGCTGGCACTCATTTTCTCTCCGACCGTAAGACTCTTTTCTTTTTCTAATTTGGGAAAATAATATTTCAGTGAGGACAATGATCCCCATCCCGATGGAGAATCTCACAGCAACAAATCTGTGCTCAGTCTTCCCAGAAACAGATAAATTGGCGTCGACTCTTCAGAGCATCGACCTGCCTATGATTAAAACCATCTCCGATGCTCTTTCCAAGGTCGCCGTCACTGACATGTAAGTCCTCCAAAGGATGTTCGTTTTTCCCACACAAAATAGTTGGCTAAGGCCATCTCTCTCTCCATCTATTGGGAGAGCACATCTCCAATCACTTCATAGATTTTATATTGATTTGCTTCATTGATTTTCCTCCAAATAGAATTGCTCTTCTTCTTATCACTGGGGTATACAGTAGAAATAAGCCAACCTTGCCTGGCAACCTTTTATCATATGACTAGGCAAATCTCTATTATGGATGCAATTTTCTTGATTTAATTGATTAATTTTTTGGAAGTTTAAAAAAGATGACCCAATCGTCTCGCGGCTCTTTGTGGGGTGGAGTCAGTTGTGCGAGCCATTTTTATGAGTAATTTGGAATAATAGGCCATTTTTTAGCCATACAAGACTTGATCTAATCGAGCCGGAGAGCAACGATTTGCCGTTTGCCGCTCTGCCAGAAATTGTGAGAACTTTTGTCGAAATCTGCCCGGAGGCGTTCGACGTTGAGCCGGAACATAACGTCGAAGATTTGAATCTCTTCGATATTGAATTAACAGGAGACGAGCCGCCGGTAGGATTTGATTCATCTTTCTTTTGAATTTTTTTTTGGTTTAGAAGTTGCTGCAACAATTGGCTGGAAGTGCGCCAGAAACAAAAAGATATTCTCAACCTACGAATCATCACGAAATACCATCGACATCGAGGGATCCAATGGCTGATGTCCAGAGATTTCACGTTCAAATGGATCAAAATGAGGCGGCCAAGTTGAGAAAACAGATGATTTCGATGGGAAAAGGGCCAAAAGGAGCTCAGCGTAGAAAAAGAGACATGGTAAGCCAGCCAGGATGAGTAATATTCCGTGATTCGGAAAAAAGAGACTAATTTTGGTTCATCATTTTCTCTCGATCATTCTATTATGCCCCTTCTAATTTTTTTTTGAGGATCTTACTCGTTTCTTTGATCCAAACTTCGAGTTCAAATTGCCCGATTTTTTAAAAATTTGCCTGGCTCCTAATGACTCATAGAATCTTGGGGAAAGGCGGAGAACATTTTTATGAATAAATCTGAAATGATCTTGCAGGTGGAATCGCTCTACGATTCTTTGACCGACTACTTCGATCCATCAGACGGCCAGCGTAGAAGACGAGGACGAACCAGAACAATGGATGGCGAGGATGAAGACGAACAGCTGAAGAGAGATCTCGAATTGATTGCTCAGATGGAAGCAGCTGAGAGAGGAGAACGCCTTCCAAATGCTCATTTTAGTGATGCAGCAAGCGAATCGGATGATGATGGAAAGAAATCGAGGAAAAGAGGTCGAAAAGAGGAGGAAAGACCACCAACTCCAACTGAAAGTTAGCTTTTTCATTTTTGATTCAACCTTTCTCAGTTATTCGTGAAAGAGACTTGGAATGGAATGAGAGACAACGCAAAAAGCAGGACAAAAGAAAGCGACGACGAGTCGATCAAGAAGAAGATATTTGGAATAATGAGGTCAGGCGAATCCAACATTTTCGAGGAAATTCCTTTTAGACAATGGCTGAAAATGACAGTCACATCAAGTTTACGGCCATTTTGGATGGAATTTTGGAACAAGTTGAAGATATCAGCGACATTATGGCTGCCAATGGAAAGTCAAATAGTTTGTTTTCTTTTTTAAACTAAAATGTTCCTCTCACAGATGAAGAAACAATAAACGAAGAAGATGACGACGATGATGTTGACCCCGAGCTACTGATCGATCGAGCTATCCTCGAAGATTTGAGATGTGAAGCCATCAAATTGAAGGATTGGAGACGACTCAACAAAGTAATCTCTCCCCTCTGCTAAAGATAGTTCTTTTCAGATTCAAGCTGATCGTTTAGTCAAATTGATTTACATCCTGGAAAGGAATATGAGGGATGTGATCAGTCAAGATGGAAGTCGACTTCGAGTTCCTCTATTCTTCGATGAGGATGGAGAGGAAGACGAGGCAGCTTTCAAAGAATTGGTTGGCGATCGTCTGATGAGAGCTTGCGACGCAGCCAACACGGCTCTAACCATCATGACCTCTCACAAAATGCCCAAACAAGTAGGTTCCTCCCTTCTCGAAACCCCATCCTTTTCAGGTTTATATTGAGGATGCGATAGATCGAGCCATTAATCTATGCAAGCACTATCTAAATTATATTGTCTTCCCGGCCTCGGACAGTCTCTTCCGTTCATCCAACAAAAAGAAAATAATGGAGGATGGAAGGAGGAAGAAGAAGACGACCAACACCAATAATCGCTCCAAATTTGTCGAGGAGATTTACAGTAGAATTTCTACTTTGGTTCGCTCTTTTGGCCAACTGATTCGAATTCAATCTCTCCCTGAAACTAGCATCCATCATCTCGCCTCCTTGGCTATTTCTACCTTCTTTGTCAACAATGTTGGAACCCTTCAATATGAGGTTTCGATTTACTCAGAGAAGATTCATCCCATTTAGGCTGTCAACTTGGCATCGAATATTTTCTCAATCGCGGGAGATGATGTTCGAACGACGATGCTTACCGACATCCTTAATTCATTCCATCGCTTGCCGCATGCTTCTTCCAAGAATTTCAACAATAGTCGGCTAGTCGGAACTGATCTCTGGATCAACAACACGACTCTCCTCGTTATGCAGCTGATTCAAAGCGTCGTCAAGGTTTTTGCCATCTATCTCTTCTCTAAAATTTTAATCTTCAGATACCTAAACGCAAAAAGAATGACGAGGAGGATAGAAACGACTTGACTCCGGATACAATCGTCAAGGATTCTTTCCGAGAAGCTCAAAAGCTCGCTGGAAAGTTCTTACAAGGCTTCATCTCCAAGTCAGTTTTATCAAAGAATTCTTTAGAAAGAATCCTTTAGATGCTCGTGTAAAGGAAGCAAAAGCGAAGGAGAGGAGGACTATCGTCGTATTTTCGATGGCTTCCTCCAAGATCTCCTGGCCGCTTTATACAAGCCAGAATGGCCAGCGGCTGAGATGATGTTGAGTCTGTTGGGAACTCTTCTCGTTCAACATTATCGAAACAAACAAACGGATTTAGTTATTCGACAAGCGTGTTTGGACTATTTGGGAACAATCACGGCCAGATTGAGGAAGGACATGAAAATGGCTGTTGAGGACTCTGAGAAACGGATGGAGGTTGATTTGGCCCAAAAATTTAAGAGAAAAAAAATATTCAGATTGTGGTGAAAACCCTTCTATTTGAGGAACAAGAAGAAGGGAGATACATGTTCGTCCATGAGGTCGACATCTCCTCTCTAAGCATAACAGACCGATTAAAGAAGTTGGAACAAGCGTTGATTGATTATCTCGTCGAGACGAAAGGAGAAAATGTTAGTGTTGAATACGCTGTAGTTTTCTATGCCGGCGAATGGTACAAAGAGACCGCCGAGGACTTGGATATGGCCAAGAAGAAGTTCAAACAAGAATTGAAGGAAGAGATGAACGATAAGGAGCGAAGGAAATTAGAGAAAAAACAGGATAGAATGATGGAGAAAGGAGCCTCTATGAAGGAATTTCTCATCAAACTTGTCGACAAAAAGCACATGAGGAAGAGATCTCAATTTGTCTCGTAAGTTTATTCAAAAGCCCTCAAAAAGCATCCAATTTAGGAGAGACAATGTGATGATGGAATCTGATGCAGCTTGGGCCGTTAAATACCTGGCGTCGAGGAGAGAGTTCAGCCATTCGTTTGAAGGCTATCTTCGACAGGTGGATTGGCAAAAAACAAACAAAATATTTTTTCTCTAGATTTTATTCGGAGTGACGGCTGAAACGACGGTAGGATTAAGAACGAAAGCGATGAAATGCCTGACACAAATCATCGAGGCAGACCATGAAGTCCTCGGGATGGTTTGTCTCTCTTCTTTCGGGAAATAATATAACCTTTTAGACGGATGTCTTGGCAGCAGTTAAATCGAGAATGATGGATCCGAATGCGGCTGTGAGAGAGGCGACAATCGAGCTCCTTGGAAAGTTCCTACTAGTCAAAGAGGAATTCATCCCCAACTATTATAATATTCTATTAGAGCGAATCAAGGTATCCCCATTGTTCCCAGAATTCAAACAAACTTTTTTTTAGGATTCTGGAACAGCTGTTCGAAAGCGAGTCATTCGAATTATGAAAGAGATTTGTGAGAAATATCCAAATTTTGAGAAAATTCCCGACATGTTGGCTAAACTTGTGAGAAGGATAATTGACGATGATGGAGTCAAGAAGCTCGTTCAAGATACCTTCTCAGCGCTTTGGTTCAATCCTTGTCACGAAAGACATCCTGAGATTTTGGTCAAGAAGGTCATCCAAATGACGGCTGTAGCTCAATTGTGCGCCGCCGAACAGACGATCGACTTTTTGGAGCAATTACTCCAATCAGTTCTCAAGCAGGGAGAGAAACCATCCGACGGAAGAGACGTCATCTTCGCAAGCAAGCAGATTGTCGACTCATTGGTGGATAACATTCTCGTCTTAGAGAGGAATCTTGCCGCCGATGCCAGCACGGTTCAAGCACATCTGAATGGGGAAGATCTCACTGGAGCGCAGATTCAAAAAACCAATCAAGATCGTCTTCTAGCCTGTCTGACCACTCTCAGCATCTTCAGCAAGGTATTTTCCCTTCTTCTTTATGGCTTTTGGCTTCTCTTCCTCACCAATGATTCTTCAGGTTCGGCCAGAACTATTGGTCGCCCATGCTGAGACTCTCCAACCCTATTTGTCGATGACAGCTGTGACAGCCCCAGAGCAACAAGTACTCAATGAGGTCATCAATATGTTGGAGAGGATTGTTCCCTTGATGAGCCATCCCAGTGATAATTTCCTTCACAAGTAGGATTCTTTCCTCTTTCTCTCTTATTTAATTCTTTCAGTTTGGATGAAAGCTTAGCCGTTTTGGCGTCGAATGCCGGAATGGTGATAGTCGAATCAGCTATTCGAAGCGCCTCAGCTGTTTGGCACAAATTCCCTCGGAAAGTGACAGCTTTGGCGCCGAAGTTCCTCTTCCATTTGAGGAATTTGAACTCGATGAAGCAGCAGATCGAAAGAGATAAAAACTACCAAATTCCTCAGAACAGAATTCCTCAAGTTCAACGGTATTTTCCCCCCACCTTAAATATTCATTTTTTCTCATTCACAGATCCGTATTCACAATTGGACTTTTGGCCAGATATTTCAACTTCGACATAATGCTGGAGAATGATGAAGATGCTGCCAAGAATCTGATCATTGCCAATCTCTCCCCAGCAGAGGCTCTCGTCGCCGGTGGGGACAGCTTCAAATTGACCGACGAGGAAGAGACTGAAAGCCGCAAATACAGAGACAACGTTTTCTCCCTCTTGTGCTTTTTCTCTCGGAATGCTCATCAACAAATCCGACAGAGATCAATCTCCTCCATCGGTAGGCTTTCTTTGAGAACTTTTGAATGTCATTTTGTCAGGCCATTTGTGTGCCCAATATGCGGATTATTTGGCTCGTCCCGAGGTTAAAAATATGTATGTCTTTGTGCTTCAAGCCTCCCAGCCGGAGCATTTGGCTTTGAAGATTCAAATCCTCAAAAATCTAGAGATGTTCCTCTCCAATGAAGACAAAAAAGCCATCAAATGTAGTCAAGAATGTGAGTTGTCTTTCAAAATCAAGAGTCACTTTTTAGGGGATAAAAACAAGGAGTATCAGAATCTGAAGGAAATGGAATTGGCTGGATCGGGATTGAGCTCAGCTGTGATTCAAATCTATTGGAATCTTGTCCTAAATTGCTATTTCCATCCAAATGAGACGGTTAGAAGCGCCGCCGCTCAGGTCACTTGTCTCACTCTGAATCAAGGACTCGTCACTCCGACCAATTCGATTCCCACTCTGATCGCGATGACCACCGATCCAGTCCATACGATTCGGATCAAAGTAGAGAATTTGCTCAAAGAAATCGACACCAAATATGCCGGAATGGTTCAAGCCAAAGCCATCAACGGAGTTCGAATTGCCTTCAAATTAAACTGCTTGATCAAATCTCCCGGAACTCCGGTAGTCAGAGGAATTCGCTCTTGCGACGCCTCAGTCATGACACAAAGTAAAATTTACCTCTCCCTTCTTTTAGAAAATAAATGTTTCAGGCAGAGGCAGAGATAGTTTTGGATTGCCGCGAATGACTAATGATGGTCAAGCCATTTTGAGCGGATTGTATACGAGTCTTCGAGGTAGCCGAACCTATAGGAGATCCTTCCTGAACAACATCCTTAACTTGTTCAGCGAAGGTTGTCGTGACAAACCTTCCCTTGAGGAATGGATTTTTATCGCAGACAACATTGCCATGTTCCCCTATCAAGTACTCGGTCCTTATCTGCGATTTTTATCTAAATTTCAGGTGATTGATGAGCCATTATATGCGATCAAGCAAATCGACTCAATCATTACCCAAACTGGTCTAGCGATTGTCGGCAAATTCAGATCTGAGCTCATTCTAGCTCAACAGATGGAAGATGATGAACTCTTTAAGCCGGAGAATCTTTTTCGTAAGGCTCTTTCCCATTCTCAAACCTCAAAACAAAATCTTCAGAGCGCTTTCCTGACGATAAAACAAATCTATTCCGACTGATGGTCGAAAGTCAAGCTTGTTTCATTCTTCTTTACTTGAAAAACTTCCTCATAAAGTTGTATGGATTCAATCAAACGTAGGCTTTTTTTGGTTTTGTTTTAGAGCCAAAATAATTTTTAGAAAAATACAAGAATATGGTCCATCCGATGCGGCGAAAATCTACGAGAAGCCAGTCACAAGGAAGAACATCTACATGTTCCAACCGGATAGCGCCTTGCAAGAGCTACGACCAGAGGTAGGAAATTTTAACTCAAAAAAATACCGTATTTCTTCGCTTAATTTTCTAAAACTTCCCACCATTTTTATAATTTTCTATGATCAAAAATTGGCAGAAGTTCACAAGAATCAAGTTGACTTAAAGAATCCACCATAACCTAGGGGCAGGCTAGAGCTGCAGCTCTATCGAATTGCGAAGAATAAGTTTAAATTTTGCAGGTGGTTGAAGAAAGATATTCCCTTCAAGGAACCTACCAACTGGCCCATAAGATCCACAGCTTCCGAAGCATGCTGCTCGGAATCGCTAATGATCGATTAGAAGACGACGATATTGACGACGAGGGTCAGACGACAGGAGTGACTGAACGAGAGGTTTGCGTCTTCAATAAAAATTAAATCAATTATTTAGGAGGATGAGGAAGATCATGAAGAAATATCGGAAGAGATTCAGACTGAAGAGTAACGGGTAGTACGGGTTATTGTATCATACAAAAGAAGAAGAAAAAAAAACTAGTCCCAATACTATTTTGTGAATATTTGTAACGAAACTGTATAACTCAGGTATTATTAGCTAATTCCTCTTCTGTTGAGGTTCCTAATTAATCTCATCACGATCTCGTGTACCTCAAAAATAAAATCTTTTGACTTTTAGCCTTCCGACACAGATCATTAAATACCAGTTGGTTCTGTTGCCATAAACATCATAAGATCTGGCTCTTTCTTTGTCTCGTCTAGATCTCTCTCTTTCTCTTTGAACAAACAGAAATAGTTCCTTTATGAGGGGGCATTGAGGACATAAAACAAGAAGAAACGAGTCACTCCCCCGGTCATGGATAATAAAACTTTCTGACCAGCTGGATAAACACGGGATCAACTGATCGAGTAATTACACGGGATTCCCGCAAGAAGATGGATCGAAAATGTTAACACGTTCTTCTGCCAATGGAACTTTTAATCCAATCTTTTGGATTCCCTGTCTGGGCAACTCCTCGTCCAAGTCTATATGGAGAAGCAGGGTTTTGTCTGAACTACTGGGGAAATACCAATCTCTACTCGAAATAAAGTAACTCGTCTGCTAACGAATCTGAAAAAGAAAAGATCAAGAAAACTTCTGGAATGTCTAGACAATGGAAGGATCTCCCACCTATAACAACAACAAACAGAGAGGTTCCAGGGGAATCTAGACACCGTTGGGAGTCATAACTTGAACAATCTGTCTAGACAAAGAGAAGGAAGATCCCTTCTTTTAGAGAAGACTATTCTGTCTAGACAGTGATCCAGTCTATCCCAAGAGACTATCGCGATAACAAGTAAGTGATGAGGTCAGGAACCGGCAGTTTCAGGAGAGTCTTTTTCTTTCCGTGAGTCATCCAACAAAAACTGGAGTATTGTTTATGTTGGTGGAAGTTGAGTGGAAAAGAAGAGAGAGAATGTGCGTCTCCCCCGAAATCTTCCCCAAAGATCTTCTTTCCCGGCCTTTTCCTAGTCTACAAGTTGTCCACACAACTGCTAATCTCCGCTATCTGCCGTGTACCGTAGCCGGTTTCGTCTACACTACAGTACACCTGCCGCAGTAGGGCGGAGATGTGAACCGGTCTCACTCACCAACGGGCTATATAACCAAGTAACTGGCCAGAAGCCATGGACTGCTTCGATCCCACACACCAACTCGGTCAGTTTCTCTTTTTTTTCGAATTAATTGAATTAGAAAATCCAACAACAGTTTTAGGGTGATGGACGAGAAACAAAAGATTCAAGAGGCTGAAAGCCTTAAACGGCTCGCCTTCTTTGGCATTTCTATTTCGACTGTAAGCCTTTTTTGTCTAGAGTTATTCCCCCTTTGAAGATTGCCACATTAACTGCCATCGTGGCTGTACCTATGCTATATAACTATATGCAACACGTTCAGTCTTCTCTTCAGAACGAGGTGAGATCTCTCTCTTTTGAAGAGACTCTTTCTATTAGGTTGATTTCTGCCGTCACAGGACAGATGGTCTTTGGGATGAATTCCATCGCTTTGAGACTCTTAAAGGCAGCGATAGTCGCGTAAAGAGACAGACCGCCTGGGATAGGTGGGGAGCTGCTGGCCGACATGCAATTCGTGCACGAGCTGGCGGCTATAGTACTGGAGCTGCTGCTGGCGGTGGTGGCGGTGGATATGAGGGAGGTGGAGCTGTTGCTGGAGGTGGTGGAGGAGGAGGAGGAGGAAGCTGCTGCTCTTGCGGCGTTGGAGCGGCTGGACCTCCTGGCCCACCTGGAAAAGATGGAAATCCTGGTCAGGATGGACAGGCTGGATCTCCTGGACAAGCCGGACCTGATGCCCCAGCTCAGGCTCAGCCATCAGCTAATGACTTCTGCTTTGATTGTCCACCAGGACCTCCTGGACCAGCTGGAAATGGTGGGCCACCTGGACCCTCTGGAAATCCTGGAGCTCCTGGAAACTCACCACCACCTCCATCGCCCGGACCTCCTGGACCTCCTGGACCACCTGGACCTCCTGGAGGAGATGGACAGCCTGGAGGACCTGGAGAGGCTGGAGCCCCAGGACAAGTCACCGAGGTTCCTGGCACTCCGGGACCCGCTGGACCTCCCGGACCTGCTGGACCACCTGGACCTTCGGGAAATCCTGGAGCTCCTGGCAACTCTCAGCCTGGTCCTCCCGGTCCTCCCGGAGACGCTGGACCAGATGGACAACCAGGAAATTCTGGACAGCCCGGAAGCCCTGGAGATGCTGGAGCCCCTGGAAGTGGAGGTATATTTTCTGTTTTTCTGTCAAAAAAGAGATATTCAGGCGGATGCGACCACTGCCCTCCTCCACGTACCGCTCCTGGATATTAAAGTTGAGGGTCGTTCTAGAGTGTCGAGAGACGGCTGTAATAAAGCATTCCATATCGATGTTCTGGTTTTATGCGGGGGCAAACCCAACTTATCGCCGACGAGAAACGATCTAGTTCTGTTATACTCGCCGGGGAGAAGTCGACTTCCTCTTTCTCGAGTCTAGCGCTCAAAAAGAGTCGAACAAGGAAGATAATAAACCAATGAAATTCACTTTATTTGATGATTATGGCATTCCTCTGTATTCAATATAATCAAAAAGCCCGCCTAAATGTTATTCAATCCAAATACAAAAACAACCCACAACAATGGTGCTAAGAGTTAAAGAAGCCATCTGAATTGGCTAACACGGCAGAAAACGGAACCGCTTAGCCAATCCCTCAAAACGAAGACGATCTCTGTAGGGGAGGAAACCCTCAATATGTATGAAAATCTCCTCGAGGCAGACATCCATCGATTGATTTTGTATAGACAAAGGTTTACTCGGTAATGATCGATAATGATAAAGCCTAGTGGAGAGCTGCATGGCACAACAATCAATTTTTCATTAACCAAAAATGGGTCAGAGGACCTTCGCATTGGTAGAGCTTTGCAAACAGCAAGGAAATAAGGAAATTGATTGACCAGAGTTGTGTTGGCGGTTACTGTAGGCAGTCTACAGTAGAGTCCAACAGTTTGGAATCACTTCACAAAATTGGTCTATTTTATTTATTTCAGAATGCCAAACCGATCCAACTTGTCTGAATATGTCAAGGATCAAATTATCTCTGAAATTAAAAGGGGAAAAAGTACGAGAGAAGTAGCAATGACTTTTAGGGTAAGTCAATCAGCCGTCGCAAAGATTCATCAAAAATAGAAGATTTCCGGAAGCAATAAAAGGGCAAAAACAAGCGACCGTCCAGCGAAACTAACAAAGCGTGACGTAAATGCTCTAATTAGGCCGTTTAAGAAAGATCCAAAACTTACATCTGCAGACTTTCGACGTGACGCTTTAGTAAACCTTGGAATCGACTTGTCTGTAACCACGGCAAAACGAGTTCTCAAGTAAGTTTTGAACGTTTAAATTGAGCTGGACTTTGTTTACAGAAATACTGGACTAACAGGATGTCATCCTTCACGAAAGCCATTGATTTCTAGGAAAAATATAAAAGTCCGACTTCAATTTGCCTTGAGATACAGAGATTGGTCAAAGCACGATTGGAGCAATGTACTTTGGAGCGACGAGAGTAAATTTAACCTTTTTTCTACTGATGATATTCGATATGTAAGACGTCCCACTAATCAAAGGAATAATCCTAAATACACAGTTGCTACTGTTAAGCATGGCGTTGATCCATTAATTCAAGTTCACGGAATATTGAATGTCGAAGGATATGAGAATATTTTAAATCGACACATGCTTCCACATGGCCAAAATTCTCTTGGAAACAACTATCTCTTTATGCATAACAATGGCCCTAAGCATGCGTCTCGTCAAGTCAAAACCTTCCTTCAGCAAAATCGTGTTCAAATGCTTCCTTGGCCTGCACAGAGCCCTGATTTGAACCCTTTGGAGAATCTTTGGGAGCACCTAGACCGATAAATTCGAATAAAAAGCTTCACAAGAACAGTCGAACTTATGAAGGTACTAGAAGAAGAGTGGGCAAAGATTCCAAAAGAAGTAATTGATAAATTAATAGATTCGATGCCAAATAGGTGTGCAGAAGTCATCAGAGCTAAAGGATATGCTACTAGATACTGAAATTTTGTCTTTGTGTTGTTAATAAAATGTTGATCCTTCAAGTGATTCCAAACTTTTGGACCCTACTGTAACTAAACTAGAATTCTTCGTCCGAGCCTTTTCGCATGGCTCTTAAAGCTCGTTCCGTTGTCCTTGCTGTGCTCCTTGGGAATACGACCCTTGAGTTCAAAAAAAGTTCAAAGAATAATTAGGAAATTAACAAGGAGAGGATATATTCGTTTAAAACTCCTAGTGGCGTTCGCGTTCGTGTCTCGTTGCGGAGTCTCGAAACGACTGATTGAGTTGGGGGTTGAGGTCAGTGGTTTAATAAAAGGCACAAGCAAAACTAATGTCGTTGCTTAGCGAAAGCCTACTCGATCGAACCTCTGCGCTTTGCTTCTGGCTTTGGCTTACCAAATACACCAACAGGCAAAACAGAAGTATGCAAATTTCGATTGTTGCTGACAAGACAAGACAGTCAGAATCTGCTGCAAGGCGAAGAACTACGACAAGTACAATAGGAAGTGTTCGACTAGCAAAGCTAATCGAGCAGAGCTCTGGACAGAATGAATGGCAGTCTAGGAGAGCAATCAGCCAAAACAGCTCGAATAGAACGAGGCCTCCGACTATGAACTTCTTCTTCGAGAAAACCTACGATACCTAAGGCCCTCTTCACTTTAGTTTTTGAAAGGTTCTCGGAAATCAAAGAAAAGAATTCCAAAATTTATTCAATGATTATGAAGTTCATCTGTATTCGGCATAATCGGCTTGAATCCAGATTGTTTCCCCGTAAATTTTAACGATGATTTCATCAGGCTTTTGACCTTCTTTCTTTTCGTGACAGTTGACTACTCGCTTTGCCGAAAGAGTTACGGTTCTAGTTTCTACTGTAAATCCCAATGTTGAAAGCCCCTGCCCGACGGTTGAACTATCAGGGATTTGAAGAGACAGAAAGCTTAGAGCATGAGAGCCAGATAGACAATTCTAAAACCATTTTCTTGTTATCCCAAGCTTAACTACCTTGATATATTTTAAAAGGAACAGGGGAGTCACACTGCAAACTGTGTTTGTGACGAATCTTTCAGCCTCTCGGTCGATCAGACTCTGTACGAAGTCGTTGTTAATTTCACATTCGAGAATAAAGTATATCTGGTATTGGAGGCTAAAAAATAATTCCACTACTTTAGCCTAAAATATAGACAGTTTGGACTCGAATCTGCAAACATACTGTTTGAATATACGGGAGTTTACAAAATTTCTCAAGATCTTTTTTTGTCAATCTATCAGGTCCATGCATTGTGAAGCTATGAAGATCTGAAAGATTTATTGAAAGATTTTCTATGCAACGTACTCTTCAGACTCTCAAGAAATTCCCAGTCTTTGACAGAAAACTCGTTTTCTCCTTCGGCAGTTGGAGATCCACGCATTGTGACGCTTATTCCCAACTTTTCCGGAAGGGATGACCTCTTTTTATTGAATAGTCCAGCTAGTCTAGTGCAGAATTCATTTTTTGCATAGCGCTATAAAAACAGTGCTTTTCTTCCTTAAAAACTCACAAAACTATAATTTTGGATTGTAACAAGAAACATTAGCTTTTCGATCATATAAATGGAAAAGTCGATATATTCTGTGGTGAGCATGTAGTGCTTAGATAGTCGTTGATTTGAAAACAATTCGAGTAGAGCGTCGGACGAAGGCTTGATATTCTTATTGATGACAGAGAGGAAAATTCGTCGTTCCTTCGATTTCTCCACCAATGTTAATTCAAACGAAATAGCTTCTTGAAGCTAAATATGCAGACTTGGAAGGAAGTTGAAGCCAACTCACATTGTGGATATCCAAAGAAGCCGTTTGATTTTGTTGGTAAGGCAAATTGCGGAACCGCTTGGCCAATCTTTCAAAACGAAGACGAGTCTTCCAGGGGAGGAAATTCCCAATATGTATAATAATCTCCTCGAGGCAGGTGTCCATCGAGTTGGATAAATTGATTTTGCCTAGAAAAAAACATCAAAACTCTGGAACTTCCCAATTTTTTATAAGAACCTCCTTTGGAGAGGTATCCAGAGAGAAAGAGGAGAACTCCATTGATTTGTCCTAAAAAGGTCAGACTGTGGTTGTGGAAATCAATACCGGCAGAGTCCATGTATTTGTCTTTATAGAGCGACCTAAGGATAAGGTGAGAATCATGACGGTTGACCTGCGAAAATAAAGGATAGAGAGTCAAGCACTGGTCACAAACTGCCTGAGAAGTCTCAATCGATATAACTTTTTGAGCTCGAATGGCTCATTCATTTCAGATCCTAAACTTCTCGACTCGCCATCTGGAAAGTTCAACGTCAGGACAAAGTACTTTTAGTACAATTGGAGTAGTAATTGGCTGCACCTGACAATGGATAATCAATTGAATTGTCTTCTCTTTGAATGATAAAATACGAGTCAGATTTATAATGTCTAAAAAGTAATTTGCATCCCAAATCGTCTCTCAGACATCCAGTTAATGTTTAATCTAAAAGACACCAGGAAAAGGACGAAATCTCCTGCGCGAATTTGCACATTCAATGACTCACAAATTGAGAATAATAGTCGCCAGAATTAGATATTCCTGGAAGAAGCCAGAGATATAGTCTACAGGTCATCAGGAGCGATGGCATCAGAGGTCGAGGGCTGAGTCTCATCGATCCAGGTCTCTCACTCCTCTTCCAGCTTTATTACTTACTAATATCCCCTCCCCACTTCGTCTCAATCTTCATTAATTTCTGACGTCGATGTAATTGAATAGAAGCAGAGAGTATAGAACGAGACAAATTGGATCCTCTCGGCCAACCGAACCGCCCCGACGCGTTATGAATGACTTCGCATCTACATGCATTTGTTGCCGATTCTACATGCATTTTCGTCAAATTTTGAGCTCTTATTAGGGCCCTTTTTGAGGCCAAATTTATTCGAACTAGCTCTCGCTTTTTGCGGCTTATCAGATCCCAAGCGGAACTGAGCTAGCGACTGGTCTCTCGCCTCCCTCCGGCTCAATCTTATTTCGTCATAACAGCATTTGAGTAAGTTAAGGCTATTGAACGGCTCAATTTGCTTTGATTTCCATTTTTGTTCCGCAGCTGATTCTTGTGGCTGACTATTTGATTCGAAACTCAACGCTTTTTTTGTTGAAAAAATCGCCGAAAATTGGTTCCAAAACTCAAACCCCAGCTGCTTAGTCGAATCTTTGCTTCCTTTTCTTTAGGTAAAAAACGATCTCTGAAAAATAAAGAAAGCATACCTGGACTCTTGACAAGAGATCTTTGATATAAGCTCCTCCCAAATTATATTTTCTCGGTAAATTCTTGTAATCGTTCGAAATCGCTCCTTCTCGATGAAATTTATCCGAAACTCTGACATTTATTTCAAGAATGAGAGTTTTTATCACACTTCCTGTTATGATATTTTCTCGAAAAATCATGGAGAATCCTATTTTAGTCGTATTTTCAACAAAATTCGACGCAGACTTTTGAGAGCTCCCCTTCCCCCTAAATGAGAGTAAATAAGTAGTGTAGCATTTGCTCCCGGAACCTCCGAGACCAAGTTGAGTGATCTGCTTACGCATTTTGCAAATTCGGGAGCAGCCAAAAACAATCCATAGCGATGCCTTTTTGATATGTGTGAGGTCGCTGGTTGTCCCACTTTTTTTCCAATTTCCTCAGTGTGAATAATTGCCGCCCTAGTGCGGCCGGTCAATGGCGTCGAGAGCTGAGTTCGACGAGTTGCACAACTCTCATAAACACAGCTCTCCCTCTCTCTCTCACTTCGCTCAACACAGCTTTTTCCACTTCATCAGATCCAGAAAAAAAACTGCGTCCTGGCAACGCGTCGTGTCGAGACGAGATTAGGAGAAGTTTCCAGTCGACTTGTTTTTCCAATCGAACATGTCTAAAAATGACTTCCGCTGTTCTCTCTCTCTCTTTCTCAATTAGTTCGAGCTAGGATTTGTCACTGCGTCTCTTTTTTTTCCTCTCTTTCGATTGCTCTCCGTCTCATTAGCCATCCTCTCTCACACTCTCTCGCTCTCCTGGGCTGTTTTTGCCTGGAGGCTTCAGATCTTTTCAGTTCAGCTGGATGACCGAACGTCATCTGTCGTTCCATTAACGTGGCTTTAATTTGGGGCCTTTGACACCTCAATTGCCCTCCAAAAGTCCTTAATTTTCGATTAGAATTTTAATTTTTTCTCTCTTGGTCTCAGAGAACTTTATTAAGTTTGCGTGTCCTTTTCCCTCCTCCTTTGCCCTTTTCTTCCCCCCACAATCAGCTGATCTCAGCTTCTCTTGCAGGTGATTCGCTTGGGGTCCTCCCACCAGGTGTTGCCTGTTTTCGTCGATTTCCTTACTCTCCTTCAGTCCACATTAAAGTTTCAGATGCACGGGTCGGCGTCAGATTGGAGTTTTCGGCGAGCGGGAGTGATTTGCAGCAAGACGGTGAGTTTTATTTTGGTTACGGTGGTGGTGGTGGTCTCGTGACGGATGGCCCCCGGAGAGAGTCGTCTTTTCAGGGAGAAAAGCTCGGCACAATAGAGGAGGAGCACTTCGGAAGGACGCCGCCCACAACACGCAAATCTCACACCTTTCATGCTCTTCGAGAGATATCTGGTCGGTGGATATTTTTCATTAGAGAGAGGGGGACAGAGAGAGAGAGAGAGGAAAAATAAGAAAATAGTTCTCCTACTCTCTCGCTCTCTCTCTGTCAGTCGTTATTTTGGTCGCAATTATACCGAGAGCGAGTACAAACAGACGAGAGCTTTTCCGGTCAGTAGGACGACGTCAATAAAGAGAGTGAGAGCCGAAAAACAAAACGACCTGTCTTTCTCATTTCAGGCTCCCTCTCTCTAACTAATTCTGCACTTTCAGACCAACCGAGTGGCTCCGGCTGCTGTTCTCACTATTCCCAGGTTCGTTGGCCATTTAATTCCGATGCATCTCATAGTCAAAAGTGCGCATTCAAGCCATCTTATTGCCTTGGAATTCGTAGTGGATTAGGGGGGAAAGCAGGACATCGTTCTCGTTTCGACAACAAAACAACCTTTTGACTTTAATGGGGAAAGGCTACTGTGATTGGAGAAGATTCTAGATCAAAATTTGAGTCTTGAAATCAGGAATTCAGCTAGGAATTCTGGACTTGAAATTTCGATTTCTAATTGTCTTCTGAAGTATTTCTCAATAGGAATGCTGTATGCCTTTTTGAATCGGGAGAGCTACTGCATCTTTGTTTTTTATTGAAACCGCCCGGATTTAACTGAGGAAGGGATAAAACGACCCAAATTTATAAATCCTTGCTCTCTCTCTTTCAATTAAATTCACGAAATTCAAATGAATTCCGTCAGTAGAAACTCTAGAAATTTGAGGTTGTTACGCACGTACATCAATTTACGGGCCATTGAAAAATGTCAAAAAAGGGGATTTAATCTGACCCCAGGGAGCTCGGAGCCCTTCTCTTATCCAGTGAATTTCCGCCTCTCGAAGATTTGTAGGAGAGAGAGAGAGAGAGAGAGAGTTGAAGAGTTCTAAAGGCGTTCTTCGTTAGTCGGAACGAAGCCATTAGTGCTCCCGACTGAAGTAACGACACTTCGATCATAACCCGAGGGAAAGTGGTCCTCTTTTTGTTCTTCTTCGTGGGCTTTTAATCTTTTCTGAGGATAATTCGCTTGAAATATTCCAAGAAAAGTCGAATCCCTGGAGGGAAACAACTCCCAATGCATGTCTTATGCTCTCTCTCTCTCTTTTTCGCTTCTGTCAAAAGAAGTGAGAGAGAGGCTCTTCCGGAACCAAGAAAAAATGCAACAATTTCAGACGAAGCCAGCCCATCGCCGGTCGAGAAAACGCTCCCTTTTCCTTGAGGTTTGTTTCTTTTTTTCGAATAAATTCTCATATTTTGTTTCTCTCCTTGCCTGAGCTGTCAATAATCTTTTCTCTCACATTCTATGCGGTTTATTAGAGGAAAATATTGAAACCAACACGCTAATCAAGGAAGCAATTTTTCTCCTCAATTTTGTAGAATTTTGGCGAAAAATTTCACCCCAAAAAGTTAGAGAAACAAAGCTCCAATGATCAGTTGCTCTCACACATAACTTTTCTTTCTTCATAAATCTTTGAGAACTTCACACAATGTGCATGATTTATGTGTTCGTGTAATCAATCAGGCGATGGTAGGGCCTTTTTGAGCCTCGAACCTAGAACTTTTTGATACGAGGAAGTTCTATGAATCAGAATATATTATAGCCAATTATCTCATTAGTCGAATAATTTGTTTTCGCCCTCTGTGTGAACCAGCTGGTCTGAGCAAGTGCGTTCTTGCGAGGTGCAGATGCCCTCAGATTCTCACTTCGTCGCGTGTTTCGACCGCCCAGCCTGAAATACTATCCGATCTTCCTGGAGGCCAAAACAGCTTCCAATTTGAGGGGCCTCAACCTCCCCTCTCGTTTGATTTTCTTAAGTCCTGCTGTTTTTCCTCTGTCCCCCCGTGAAGAAAAAAGTTCTGACCATTCCTCTCCCTTCCCCGATGATGTCGTCTTTACGTCCCACTGGGAAGCCACAATTGGGGGGCCATTGGCCGTTTCCGTTCCGCTGTGAGTTCGCTCGAACCAAAACAAAGCCGAATTGCCAAAATTTTGAACTACTCGCGTATACTCCATCCATCCAACCGACGCCTGATTCGTCCTGACGTCGTTCCGCATTGATCTCAAAGAGGACGAGCGCACTTTCTGGAGATCAGTCCACATCAAGGCTCGCGTTTCTCCTCTCTCTTACACGGCCACAAAAATAACCAGCTGTTCTCCCCACCTGCAGGACAAAAAGATCCTATAAAATGACCCAATCTGCCAATTCCTGGTAGCCAGGAAGGACTCGAAAGTTCGTTCTGAGTGGGAGAATATTTCCTTTCGCTTTTGACTCTTTCCCAGAACTCTTCTCTCTCCAGCAGGAAGAATAATCTTCAGTAAAATTCATAAGGTTTTGAGTCTGACTTCCTTCAGGAAGTTAATCGTAAATTCCTTCTAATTTCTCTCCCTCAATTGGTTTTGAGTTCCTCGTGACGTTAAGACTGGATTACACCCGTCTTCATCTCTGAGTTCTCAAAGATTCGCCAGGAAGTGAAGAATTTCCTCCAGAATCTTCGTCTCTAATGGCTATCCTTTTTTTGCTAATTCCTTTTTGGAGTGGGAAGTACTTAAAAATGTCTTTTTCCTCGGTTCTTTGAGTGGGAATGATTTTTTGCAAACTTCATTCGAAATTCAACACTTCAGATGGGTGAGCGTATCCGGCTCTTCTCGACGGGCTCCTTCGTGACAACATCTCCTGTGAGTCCGTGCGTGCCGAAGACCAAGTCGCTAAACTCCTTACTCCAACCCTCAGCCGGTATGTTTTCAATAAAAAAAGTCCTAGATCGTCTTTCATTTGTTTATCGCATCTGTTTACCTCCCCTCTCTTATTTTGACTGCGGATCGTGACCTCCGGCCTCCCGTAATTTCCTCTTCCTCAGGGGAAAAACTTCCTAAATTGTAAAGAGAAAAAGGCCATACTCGTCAATGCATAGCAGCAGCAGAGAGAATCTCTCTTTTTTGAGCTCTTTCGAATCCCTACTTGAGTTCTGAACTTTTCCTCCTTCGGTCAGCCCATCCGATTGAAAGAAAACTCAAACTCCCTTAGATTTTCTGGATGGTTTTCTCGATGGATTCTGTTTGTTTGTCAATCCTCCCAGACCAAATGACGCTCCCTTGTCATTGTTAGTCATTGGGAGGTCCAAACCTTCCCCTTTTTTATTATATCTCATTCAGCGCGAGAATTGAAAACAAAGTTTATTCTATTTGACCAATGAGTCATTTAGACAAGAAATTTATTCTATTTTCTCTAAACCGTCCAAAACACCGGGTCTAAAAATTTGGAAAATCCTCTCGATGGGAAAAAATTTCCATTGGGTTCCTTTGATTTTAAGCGTTTCTCTCTCACTCTTATCTTTATTTCAAAAGGAAAAGGCCAAAAAACTTGTTTATCTGACCCGTTGATGACCCATAGGCGTTCATTTTGATCACATTTTGGGAGGTCTGACGACGATTTTCGACTTTGACTGATCCCTCTCCATTTTCCTGCTTTATGTCCACTTTGCTCTCTATCCACGTCAATTGACCTTAAAAGATTCTAATGTTGATATTCCTCCTTCATGAATTCCTCCCAGAAACTAATCGAATGAATTTCAGTTGTATTGGCACCAAAACGAGGTACTCCACGGGTCGTTCCAGCCGGGTCAACTAGTTCTCTTCGAAGGGACTTTGGTCAGTTTCATTCCCCCAGAGAGGAAGAGAGAGAGAGAGAGACTTCCCCCTTTCTGAGTTTCGTCGCTGCGTGCGACCTGTGAAAAATTCATCCTCTTGGGCTGCGTTCACACTGTCTGACTAATTTGTTCTAGAACATCTGGAAGTGGAGCTGAGTCGGGCGCCCTCTCAACTGGGTCTCTTCTGTCGGCACTGCTCCTCCGGAGACATCTGCTGTCCTCCCAAGGCTGTACAGGTACGTCCTCCTTCTAATTAGAAATCACGCACGTCTGACTCAAACAGCTGTTTCCGTCTCGTTCCTTCCAACCGCAGTTTCAAATTTTCTATGCCAAGGTCCTCTCCTCGCCAGGTGTCTCAATGAATCATTGCTTTTTCTCGAAAGGATCTTGATTGGATCTGGGGAGAGAATATCGCTTTGATTATTGGTCAACACGAACTCTCAGGCCTTCCTCCCCTCAAATCAGACGAATGTTTTCCCTCCTCGACTCCAAAAGAGAGAAGGAGAGTGACATCAAAAATGTATGATTATTAACAAAAGGGGGAATGCTTCCTCTCTCTCTTTCTCTCATCGGCGTTCGCCCCGAGAGAAATGTTTTCTTTCTCAACCATCTGTCAGTTCTGATTTAATCGAATTTCGGTGAACTAATTCTGGAAAATTCTGTTTGTCCCGATTGAAACCTTCGTTAAAAATTGGAAAATAATTTGTGACGTTTTTGTCCCCTCGTGTCTCATTAACTCTTCTTATCTGCCAATTTTACTCCTTCGAGAGATCGGAAAATGGTCTCAATAAACCCCCGGGGCTGTCCTTGGACCTCAAACAGAGAAGTACAAAGGGGGCCAGGTGCACTCTTCTGCATCCAGACGCCTCCCCCTCTCTCTCCCTATCATTTACCGACTGACCAGGTTTTTCTCACAAAATGCGACTCCCCATTGGCCTTCTCGAGATCATTTACCACCGTGAGTGACCTGGTCACAAACCTGTAGCTCTTTGTCTCTTTTCCCGTCTCCCGCAGGTTTTTCTCCTCTTTAAGAGTTGACTCTTTCCACCGAATTATTAGATTCTTGAGGCCTGTGATTTCGAGGAATTTACTAGGGGCTTCCCCTTGCCAACTGTTTCGAGGTTTTTGGACCCGGAATGAAACAAATTCCACTTCTTTTATGACGACTTTCTCCTATCATTTACCAACTGACTTTTTGTCCTTCTTTTCAAATTTTGGTTTACGCCTCTTTTTCAGTTGATGTTCTCAATTTTTTGGACTAACAAATTTGCACAAAAAAGAGTCTCTGAGATTGAAGAATTGACCATCTCTGTGTTTTTCCTCAAAAAAGACCATCCCCTTGACTAAAGTTCTAAAGTTTTGTTTGTTTTGGACCAAAGACACGGGTTTCCGGTGCATTCGCAAATACACTTTTACTAGCTGGTCGGAGACTCTTAGCCTCAAAAATTATTGAATTTTGGTGTATTTTTGTGTTCTAGGAGATGTCATCACCTTCGCTGCCATCTCTCTACTCCTTGGCGCCATCCGATTTGTCAACGAATGAACCGATTTGTAGGATTTGTCACTGCTGCTGGCCATCAGATCCATCAGGTAAGAGAGCAGCATTTTTTGGCTCAGAGATCACGCGCCCCGCGAGAGTTTAACTAGGAGAGAAAGGAGCTTTCAGATCCTCTAATCTCGCCGTGCAGATGTTCAGGATCTCTTCAATATGTCCACGCCTCCTGTCTGATGGTGAGAAGGTCTTCTCTCCTTTTTTGAAATTTTCCTTTCAGCATTGGTTAGACATCTCCTCGAGGAAACTCCATCGACCAGCCATCTGCGAATTGTGTCTTTACAAATACAGAAGGAGACGCATCTTCAAGGTTATTTTTATTTTATGCAAAACCAGGACATCAACAAGAGGAGTGGGGTGAAAGGGGATATCCTTGTTTTGGGCTAGTAGTAATGGGAGAGTGTGGCACAATTTACCCTTCGAACTTTTGAGGGAATGGACATTCAAAAATTTCAATAAATTCTCGGATAAAATTCATTTTTTTTTTCTGGAAAATAACTCTCTGAATATCACAAAAATCGCCCTTCTTTATATCAATTTTCTCCTCGAACTTGCGAGGGAATATAATTCTAAAAATTCAACAAGGCTCTAGGAGAAACAAATTCATTTTTTTCCCCTGAAAAATGATTCTTTGAATATCACAATAGTCGCGCTTTCCATCGCTGATTTAGTCAAAAATTCTTGTTCTTCCAGTATCGCGATATGAAGATGCCGGAATGTTCTGACCGAGACGTTCGCTATTATACGCTCTTCATCTGTGCCATCGTTTTGATGATGTTCTCAGCTGTGGCAACCGTTGTTTGTTTCCAGCTGGAGAAACAGATGCAGGCGGAGAACAACCAGACGCTGATTTCGGAAGGTGGCTCGTCTCATGAGACGACCTCCCTGACTCCCGAGAGCGAAAGGGCTCATAAAGAGGTGGGTCATTTGCCAACCAGCTGTGAGCTTTTTTTTTTCGAGGCGACAGATGCTTTCAATAGCTTTTATTGGAGTTTTCAGATGGAGAATCTGCTCAGCACGATAACACTCGTCTCAGCCATTGTTTTCTTCTTCAGTTTTTTCCTCTCAATGTATGCTCATGTCAAAGTGAGAATTTCTTTTTCCCCATACAGAGAAAATTCTTTCAGTCGGGTCTTAGTTTCTGCAATTATCTCATCCTCTGCTGGAGTTCAAATCTCGATTGGTCCATCGAGGAGTACAAAACATCACGCGACAGCCAATATCTCAATAAGCTTGAAGAGTTGCGTCGAAAAATTAATGGTTCGTTCCTCGTTTTCGGCTGAAGAAGAGGTCATCTTTCAGAGAAAGCGAAAAAAGCAGCGGATGAAGTGGAGCCGCTGCGCAGCTCGATTATCGTGATCGAATGAAGTCGTTGAGTGTCTTTCAGTGCGAGTCAAATCACGGGTTTCGATCTCTTTTAGGCCTCCTTTTTTTGTAGGTATCATTGTACCTAAGTGCCGTTCACTTTATCCTATTGCTACCACGAATAAATGGGTCAAATTCTCTTAATAATTCCGCAGAGCTAGAAGAACTTTGTTTAGCAAAAAAAGGCGAATTTGGCCACAAAAAACTTGGATTTTTGAGACAACATTTAAAAAGACTACCTTAAACTGTCTAATAGAAGCCATTTTTCTCAATTTTTTTTACAATTTTTATAAAATTTACTGCTTTGCATCTTGTAGAGGAGATCAAGATCTACAACTTTGCAGAAAATCAAAAATTATAAAACTTGTGAAAAATTAGAGAAAATCTCGCTGTAAGTTAGACCATTTGATGGATAAAGAATCTATGGTAGAAAGTCTCTTTCGCTCCGAAACCCTCCTTGAAAAATGAAGTAAAGATCCCAAGAGGGATTCGTTTCATCTCTTTCTCAATCTACTCGTAGGTTTATTGGATATTAACTAGCAGTAGTCGGTATTGTCTCGACGCAGGTGAGGTCGTGATTTATGGTTTGGTGGGAGCGGCTGGCCAAAACAGTTCCCGACGGCGAGAGAACATCTGCTGGCACATTTGTCATCGGCTTCTCGCATAATGAATGACAGGCTCTCAGTTGAACGCTCCCAATCATTTACATAATTCTTTGGCTTCGATGGTGAGAACTAATGGCTCTCGGGGAGATCATTCAAGAGGGCAATATGGTCCACCCCTTAATTACTTTATGCACATAGAGAGCCTAGGATTCTTCTTCGCTCCAGAGAGAGAGAGAGGTCATCTTTCATTTTTCTGTTTTACGCTCTAAGCACTCGCCTCCCTCCAGGGAATTAGTAGGATTTGTGGCCCAACTCTCGGCCGCCCCAGTAGCCGGTCAAGGACTCACAGTAATCCGCCGGAAGCATTTGTTGCGTAACCTAATCGCTGATAGTCAGTCGCTAATGGCTGCCGTCTCCATCCTTTTTACCTTTTGACAACCTCTTTTCGTATCGGAAGCCCTGAAGAGGTGAAAACAAGCGTCGGATCGGATTTCCAATTGATTATGTAAACAGCTACAAACTTTTGGATATTTTAGTCCAGCTGCTGTCCACTTTTGCTCAAAAATTCTAAAAATCTCCAAATCAAGCGTATCTTTTCTCCATTTTCTTCAACAAAAAGCACTCTAGAGAGAATCTTTTTCAGCTTGTTTCTGACAAAAAATCTCATTTTTTGATGAAATTGGCTCCAAAAGTATGTCATTCTCAGCCAAATATATGCTTTTTTTGTCAAACCTCTGATAAAATCAGTCTAGGCAATTAACTTTTGAGTTTTAAAGCTGCCTTTTCAATCCATTTTGGGTCAACAATTCTATTTTTTAATATTATATTTTCAGCCAAAAGAGTATTTTCTCCAATAAAATCAGCCTAGAAAAGCCAATTTTATGGCTATTTTTCAGCAAAATATCCTTGCAAAAACATCGGAAGCGAGACTCTGTATTTGGACAGCCGCTGGAGAGAAAGAGAGCCACAAAAACTTTGTTCTCTCTGTGAAACAACAACGATTCGAAACGTTCTCGTAAGCGATGAATTATTCCTGGTTTTTAAACGTCGGTTGCAAGATCAGAGAGCCCTCAAAAAGCCTCTTGCAAAACCCAGCCAGACAGACTGAAATTGAGTCATTTTGTTTATGATTTTTCGGTTTGTTGAGTAATCGACTCCGCCCACTCTCACAAGCTGTAGTCGAAATTTTTTCGCTTCCAAAATCTCTCGAATTCTCGACCAAAACATCCTGTTGACATCTTGAAAAATTGGTCAAAGTGGGGGGCCATTTGTTTCCTTTTCAACGGCTGTTCTCTCTCCTTCAAAAACCTCAAGAGTCCTTTGAGCACAAGCTGTGTGCCTCATCCATCACCTCGGTCAGTTTTCCTCTCACGCTCTCCCCGCTCCCTTTCGTCCATTGTCAACGAGGTCACCAAATTAACCGACGCGACTCTCTTTACCTCTCTCTATTCACAACTTTTAGAGGAATCACATCTCTCCATTATTACGCCCCAGATCGCTTCCTCTTTCGAGAAACATTTCCTGTTTTTTGGCAAAAACAATCGAAAACCCTTCCTTTTCCTCTGAAGATTGATCCCTTACATACGAAACAAAGACCGATGGAAGCTCTACACGGTCTAATAGGATTACGATAAGAACTGGTAGCTTGGAGTCCTATCAGTCGTAAACGGAGCCATAAATTCTCAGCGAATTCAACAGCTTTTTTTCGGCGACTTTTCTCAGAATCTTTCGAGACGTCAAAAGCTTCTCCGCAAAAAAGCTCGTTGCAAATCGAATTTTGGCTCCCAAAAAAGGCCTAATCCAGTGTTCCTTTTTCGAAATAAACAGTTTACGTTCGTAGCGGCGACTGGAAATGTCTCTCTTTCTGAATCATAGCCATTCATTTGGTTGGAGAAAAGGTTTCTCTTTTTCTTGCTAGGAGAAAGCCAGGCCCCAAGCAATAAAAGGAAATGATCCATTCCGGGGTCTATCATCCGTGACACGTCGTCGAGAGCTTTCTAGCCTCCAGCCCTGCACCTAACCGTAATTACAGTCTCTCACAATGGCACTTGAGCCTCCTCGGCCTCCGATAATTACCAGCCGACTGGGGGGAGGAGATTAATCAAATGAGATTTTCCAGGTATTGACAGCTGGCTGGTGAAGATTCCTTCACACCTGGCTGTAGAACATCGGGAGACGCAGAGCGGGCCGACTGGAAGAGAGCACGTGGGGGTCGGAGTGTGGGCGGGGCAGCAGGCCGAAATCAGCCCGATTTTGCTTTCATGGGAGGAGGTGGTAGGACTTCTCCTCAAATCCTGAGGCTCGTAGTCGTTGGAGGAGGAGGTGTTGGTAAATCTGCGCTGACAATCCAATTCATCCAGGTGATTCCTCCTTCTCATTCCTCAAACTCTTCCCTTTTCCAGCAATATTTCGTCCAAGATTACGATCCAACTATTGAAGATTCCTATACAAAACAATGCTTTGTCGACGAAGATTTATGTCGCCTAGAAGGTGAGACGAGAGACCTTTCAATTTTGGCATTGTTATGGTATTGATAAGGCCGTCTTTCGACCCAAAACCTTCTGAACTTCTTATGGAATTGATCGCCTTCTAATCGGCAAAGAGAGCTTTCAGTTTTGGACACAGCCGGCCAGGAAGAGTTCAGCACGATGAGAGAACAATACCTCAGAACGGGCAATGGCTTCTTGATTGTCTTTGCAGTGACTGATCGAAACAGGTAAAAGAAGTTCGAAGAGAAGGGTGACCTCTCTCTCCCTCCCTCGTATCCTTCCAGCTACCCGTAAAATCTCATTTCCTCTTTTTAGCGCGCACCCATTGACTCTTGGCTGCCTCTCGGCCGAAGCAGCCGTGCCGTCGGACTGTAAAGAGAGAAAGCCAGAGCTTCGTGTTTGAGTTCGTGTTTCGGGCCCGAGATCGCTGAGCCTTTGAGCTCTTTGTCTTAGCGACGTCGCGACATGACAAACGTGCCTCCCGGTGCCGCATCCTAACCTGTACTTTTACGACCTTTACAGCCACGGGGCCACACCTCACCTGGATGCCAATGACCCTTCCAACTGTCGACTAAGAGATGCGTCACCCCTCGGGGCTGCTGTTGTCAGTCAGCTTTTGCCAGCGCCAAAACAGGGGTCATCACGTGTCTCTTTTCTACTTCTTTTCCTCATCTCGAAACAGCTGTGTTTTCCGGAGAGATGAGAGAGCCAAAAAGTATTGCATCCCAAGGGTGTTGGCGGCGCCGAGAAGACCAAACAAAGCGCCTACGGGTATCACAGCCACCCGCTTATCAATCGAAAATCGATAAAATGATAGTGTCATTCGGAGAGAGAGAGAGCGAGCGGGGAGGAGAAGCCCGACCCCTTGTTGCAATTTTTATGATCACTCCGGACAAGTGTGTCATTTGGGGCTCAGGGCACTTTATGGGGCACACACGCGATCGAAACAACTCGAAAATGGCTGTAGGCGAGGGATTTATGGAGAGCATTTCAGAGAATTTCTTTTGGGGCTCCCTCTCTCACTCGTTTGATCAAAAATGAGAGCCAAGTCCCCCCACAAAAATATAGCTTCTTTTTTCAGTTTTGATGAGATTCGACGTCTGCATACGCTGATTTCTCGAGTAAAAGACCGCGACGATTTCCCGATTCTCCTAGTTGGAAATAAGGCAGATCTACTGCAGGAGAGACATGTGAGTTGAGGCTGAGTCCGGAAGAGACCAACCAAATATTTAAAAAACATTTGTTTGGCCTGAAATTCGAAGCCAAGAAAGAAATCTTGTTTGGATAATCCGTGGTTACTATCGCTATTGTTAGCTTAAAACCCGGGGAGCAACAGAAATAAAAGCACTTTCATATCAGCATTCCCTTATCAGTTTTTGCCTTTTTATCTGTCGAAAATCTTTGCTGTAAATAAGGCCTTTTGGGAAAAGCTTTCGCCCAAAAATACTGTAGGACTTTTTGCTGGCGAGAATAGACTTTGTGCGGATAATTGTCCCGCAACGATCTTCCAATGCTAATTGCCGTTAGACCCTAATAAATACCATATTCTCACGATTGAAAGCATTCCTCAAGATTTGTTTTCAGCTTTTTTATTGACTTTGGTGACTTTCGAAGTTCTACAAACTCAAACTTTCTTCGAAAAAAAATTCTATAGACTAATCCCAAGACAAAACTTCCCAGCTTTCTGTAGTTCTTCTCTGCGATTTTTCCAAGCGCTTAGTAAAAATTGTCTTCAAATTGAAAGAAAGATTTATTCTTTGACCAAAATAAAAAGAAAGGTAAAAGTATCCTCGATTAATCCATTTAGAGTCCTCAACCGACTCCTCATCTACCCATTGAAACCTGTTTTATGGTGTTTCAAGCCTAATTCAGCCAGTAAGTGGCGGTGCCAAGTGGGAGTGAACCAGCCCCCTGACCATCGATGCGCGTAATCTTCAGTCCGGGTATAGTTCCCACACTACGTGTTCGGCTCCTCTCTTTCTCTCGTGTTTGCCTGGGCTCCGTTTCCTTTTCTTTGGGATCACAAAGCCACCACGTAATTCGACCTAGCTCACAGGACTCACAAGACTCTAATTGGGGGGACTTTTTCTTCTTTTCTCACCCTCTCTGTTTGCGACTAATCCTCCACAAATCCGTCATATCCTCCTTACAGTGTTTGCCTTGGCGTCTGTTCGACATTCGGCACACGATGATGACCATTTTTGAGAGAGAGATTGGAGAGAAATGTGAGACAGTCAGGGCAATCCGATATGTCCACCAGGCTGGCAATTTGCTCGACTTTTTTCGTGCGCGACTTTTCTCGCCGACTCCAAGGGCACAAATAATAGAAGGCAAGGCCGTGGGAATTCCATCCAAAAGAGAGTCTCTTTACTCCCAGATGTCGCGAATACCATGTGGTCGGAACTCCCGCTGTGTCAAATCGAATGCAAATCAGAAAGCGAAGAAATATTGTGGCTATTTTTGAAGATTCAATTTCCAAGAGGAGTTTGAGGATCTCATTTGAATTGATCAGGTTTTTGGACTCCCCGGGTTGACTCCCGCTGTGTGTCCAAACGGAAATCATCTTAAAGCAAAAATTACCGCTTTTTCAATGCGTTCTTTAGAGGGACGCAAGACCCTACAGTAAGACAATTTGATTATTTCTCCTTTTAGAGGAAGTAATCAGCGCCATTTCTTGAGAACAAAACAATGAATTATAAATGGCTTGGATTCTTCTAAATGGAGAGAAACCCATAGAGATTTTAAAAAATATATACTCTCGATTTTATTTTATTTGGAAAAGCGGCAAATCTTATTGTTTCCTCAGTAGGATCATCTGACTTCGATTTTAACCAGTTGACTGCCCATTCAAATGGAAACTATTTTCGCAAAGATGTAGAATATTTTTCAGCTCTTCCAATAGAAAGAGATAACTCCAGCTTTTCTCCTATATTTATTAGAACCTTTTTCTTTGCAGGTATCACGCTCGGAGGCTGAGGATTTGGCCCGCCAGCTGGGCGTCAGCTATGTGGAATGTAGTGCCAAAACGCGGGTAAATGTGGACCGAGCCTTCCACGATGTTGTCCGTTTAGTCAGGTAAGCTGCAAAAGAGCCACAATATTATTCCCTCTCCCTTTCCCCTCGGCGTCGAGTTTGTGCGCGTGGAGTGTTTGAGCAAGCGAGAGAGCCAACCCGAACAAGTGCATCTCCGCTCGGAATTATGGTCCGAAGTCTCTCGTTTTTCTGGGAAGGGGATTTCCCATCTCTCTCTCTCTTCTAAATTGAAATTTCTTCAGAAAATACGTGGAAGAAGAGCGCCAGCCTAGGAATAACAACGAAAAAGCCGAAAGAATAGATTCCCCGGTCAAGAAAAAGGGCAAATCCAACAGATGCAAGATACAGTAATTCATCAGTCTCTATCTCTCTCGTTTTTTTGGCTTTAAATGCGGGCATATAGATTCATTTATCCCAATCATCAATAATTCAACCTTTGGCCTTTACTTCTCCTGGCGATGCCCTGCCGTCGCCGTGAAAAAATGAACGGCTTCTGGCTGGGCATCGAATGAGCTCATGACTTTCTAAAAGGCCCTTTTTCGTCGTAATTTTTTGTTTACTGTGATGGCTGACGATCTCAGGCGAGAGATAGGCCCTAAATCCCGGTTTTTCGCCGTTGAATTTCATTGAAGATGTGTACCTCTTTATTGTATATAAGACGATAAATTATATTATCAATCGATTCTTTTCAGAAGAACTTACTTCTTCTAATAGAAGCCTCCTCTGTCTTGTTTATGATTTTAAGAACATTTTGTTTTTGAGACTTTTGATGTTCAGCTGTAGAGGACATCAAGGACTACAACTTTGAGCAACAAAAGCCTCTATCTGGTTCGAATCGGATCTTATAGCTTTGGGAAGTAGAACCTTCGGCTTTTGAATTTTTAGCAAAGCGAATAGTCGGTGGAGAGAAAGCCAAAAAACCTGATCAAGTAATTTTGAGAATTTTTGAAACTTCGAATTATAAAAAAATATTGAAGAAGTAAAATGAAATTTATAAATGCTTTGCTTTATACTTTCTCCAGTGCTGACCTTCACATTCAACTGTTAGGGGCTGTCGAATGGACTGTTGGAGTGACAAAAGATTCGATTTAAAGATTCAGTTTTTGTCAAAGTTTGAATGTCAAGTGAAAGGCTAAAAACGATGGAATTCTAAAATTTTTATGAGCTCCTCTTCCTCCCAAGTCTTTTCAATAAAACGTCCGACTTTTAAAAAAATATAGAATCGTTGGTATTTCCAGTCAACCGTATTCTTCTTGATTTGTTTCATTAGTTAATCTGATTCTTTCCTCTGTTGAACCTGATGAAACTACTTGCGGCAATTACTTTTCTCATTTAGTAATTTCCTTTCCAGATGGATAGAAAAGATATCCAGAACTTTGATGCCTCTTTTTCCAAGAAGATGACTTTCTCTACTTGTTTTCGAATAGAGTTTTTGAAAGCTGATAAGAGGAAGAATGGATTTGTGGACTTTAACCTAGAGTCAATTGAGTCAAGATTTGTTTACATCCGAAAGATCTCGTCGAGTCGGAGCCACTTTGTTTCATCTTTCTACAACAAAAAAAAGGTTCTTTTAATTGCCCCGGGGTTCAATTTGGCTGAGCAGGTGCTTTGAATCTTCGTCAGTAGGCTGATCACAAGGGATGGAAAATGTTCTATTCCATTTCTTCTATTGATATTCAAGCAGTATGTACTTCATTTTCAATTATCTTTGGGAAATCGAAAAGAGAATCAGCCAGATTTCGCCCAATTATTTCCTCTCATCTTCATTTTCCCGTAAAGATCAGAAGAATTCATTTTCTATTCTGAAGAGCTGATGCTGACTGACTCAACAAAGATACAAGTACGACTAATTTCATTTCATAATTTTGCTCAAGTGTCGCACGCACATGACTAAGTTTCCCGTCTTGCATATTGGGAAATTTCTAGGCTTGAGTTCATCGGCAGTTCTCGATTCGATTTCCGAGAAATCTCTAGGAGATTTCCTAACCCTTGTGACGGATATATAAGATCTTTCGCACGTATCTGTGAGAGAATTCATTTCACACAGAACTCTCCTCTTCTTCTTTCAAGTCTTTGAGCGACTTTCTTTGAAAGAATTGTCCAAAAATGAGACAATTCTTCTACTTGCTAGAATGATTGTAAGCTCTTTTAGATAAAGAGAGTTGGATTGATTAATGGCGCCAATCTTTAGAAAGGCTAGCGCCATTTTGGAGATAATTTTGTCTTTTTTTGGAAGGCTCTTATGGAAGAAACTAGAGTCAGAGAGAATGCGTTATCTTTTGGGCGCTAGGAGTAAAGATTGTATTCGCTATTCTTTGATGCTTCCGATAATGGGTGAATGCGTGAGCAAACTAAAGAATAAGAGTTTGAAAGGAGATTAAATGTTTGTCTCCTTGTTGATAGAGGAAGCAGAGAAATTTTGAAAAATTATTCAATTTTTAAATCAAAAATACACAAGACCAATACGTTTGGTCTTCTGAAGCGGAAGACGATAAGGGTTAATTTAATCGCTGAGTAAGCGTATTGTCATCATTGTCTACTCCTCCACTTTCTTAAGCCTATTGGACTCCGCTTTCTCTTCATATTCCCTGGGAAAATTGTATTTTTTTGCTTAACTTCATCAGCAATAATCTAAGTCTATAAAGTCCGTCCCTGCCTATGTGAAGCCTCTCGCCATGCTGAAATGCCATTTTGAGGAAAACCCCGACGGTGAACTTTTCTGACAGAAAAGTGCTAAAATCTTGTTGAATTCCCATATTTATTTTTGACTGACGAGATTTTCGAACATTCCGTCACCCCCGTGGATATTCGGTCACCTATGCATTTTTTTTCGTACAGTTAAGCTGGAATTGGCTAAGCCTAAGACAAAAAAATAGAGGTTTCCTCTATTAGAAAATATTTCAATTCTATTTTCCCTTTTAATTCTAGGCTTAGGCTTAGTAAAATTACAGCTTAGCGCTGCAAATTATCCAAATTCCTCAGTTCAAAGTGAGTTAATTCCCATGACTCCACAATATTGATCAAAACTATTGTGTTATCTTCATCACTCAAAGCGTTTGAGCTGCTTACGCATCTCGATAGCAGGTTGTCCTCCTTCTCCTTTCTTTCCATTTCTCTGAGACCCAGAGAGTCAATATTCTTTTTGGTTCGTTGGTTCTCTTCCTTCTACCATATCACCTGATAGCCAAATGATTGTTGCAGCCTTCTTTTACGACTATGAGCGATACTTATCCACCAAGCTACAATGCATATGACGAAAAGGGGGAAGGAGCGACTCCTCAGGTCGTTTATCAGCCAGCTCAGTCGACTCCCGTGATTATCCAGACGCCGGCTCCTCAGCCTACTGTACTCGTGCAAGCCCAACCCCAGGTACTACCATAATCAGTTGTTTGTAGCCTATTCCTAGGTAATTATGAGTGGACAGCCGGTCATCGTGGTCGCTGGAGCGAAGGTCGCGCAATCCTTTGAGCCTTATACTGAATGGTGTCAATTCTGTAATGCCCATGTATGTTTTTTTTGAAGGGAATACAAATGTACCGTAATCCTTAGTGAACACGAGTGGAGCACTTCCTTATAATAAAGAGCCTAGGGGAAGGAAAAGATACAGTAATCTTTCTTTAGGTAATGACCGAAGTGCGCTTCGAATGGGGCTCATGCACTTGGATTTACTGTATTCTAGGATGTATTCTCTTCTGCCCACTGGTGAGTTCTTTCCCATTTGCTCACTGATTTCCTCAATTATTAATGAGCACTCTTATACCAAGTTCACACTACAACTAACTGGGAAAGGCCTCTTTCATTTTCAGATTTTCGCCATCTGCTGTGACTGTGCCAAGGATGCTCACCACAGCTGTCCGAGATGTCATAGAGAGCTGGCTGTTGCTAAGCGTTAAAAATGAGTTCATATGAGATATACCAATAAATATTCGTTTGTTAGGTCATTTTTACTCAAAGTAACGAATTTATCTCCGGTGGAAAGTCATAAATGTTGATATGATAACAAGGTCGTAAATAGCGAAAGGTGGTACGTATTGCCAACTAAAAGAAGGAATTCTTTCTAACTTCAGCTTACTCAAAGTTGGGCAAACAAATTACTCATTATCTTGATTCCTTTTTTGACTGTAAGTGTTTTCTCAACAGCCAGGCACTTTTCTCCATCAGCTTTACTCATTTGGATTCTGAAGCTGAAATGGCGGATTTTTAGTTCGAAAAGGCTGACAGAAAGCTAAGTCAGCATTTGATGGATTTGGTGTTAGCCTTACAAAAAGTAGAGAGCCATGCAGAAGTCTTCAGATGGCTGCCATGGCTCCAATGGTTGTCGTTCAAGGGGTTAAGACTGTCCAAGTCTTTGAGTCTTATTCCGAATTTTGTCCGTATTGTAATTGCAACATAAGTCTCCTCTCTTTCTACCTTCATCTGTTTTAGATAACGACCAGTGTAACTTTCAATTGGGGCACATGCACCTGGATTTATTTGATTGTAGGCTTGCTTGTTTGTTGCCCATTGGTAGGTTTTCAATGTGACTGTAAGATTCCTCTTTTAGCTTTTCTGCATTTATTGTGACGATGCAATGGATGCCATTCACTCCTGCCCCAACTGCCATCATGTTCTTGCTACGGCTCAGCGCTGATCGAATTCAATAAAATGTGCTTTTTCCATTTAATCAATCAGTCAAAAGCTTCTTGAACGTTTTATCGAAGAGTCGCTTGGTAGCTCTCCAATCAATCATTCGTCTTCCTTATTGGTCAGTATGTTGCAAATTTCTGGCAAAATGCATAAGCTTCGTTGCTTCCTAACTGCTTCCTTATCTAAGGCCAAGGCGTCCCTCTGCGTCAAGATTGATGAATTTTTTAAATCCGACACCTGGCCCCTTAGAGTGTATTGTTCTTTCTGCAGTTCGCCCGTAAGTTTTCCACAATAAAAACACAGTAATCCAGGTGACGATCGAGGTCTACAATGAGCAGCATATCTTCTGGTTTTACCTCTACGATGCTCCAGTGAACGCCTATGTTTACTGCGACAAATGCCATTGAATCTCCAGTCGCTATTAAAGGAGCTTCTTCCTTCAACAATACTGCGATTTTTGAATAAATCAGCCAAATCGTCCCTCTTGTTCAAGCTTTCATTTAAAAAAGACTAAAGAAGACCTGTAAAAGTGGTCAAAAAGCTCAGAAAAGGAAGTGATTTGTCTCTCAAACTGAATGAACTTTCTCCGTCGAAGGAGCCATCGAGAGCCCTACTTTGTATTGGTCGAAGCCTCGTGAGCAAAGCTTTTTCGGGGGAATTTCTACAGTCAGCCGCCGAGAGAGACGAAGGAGACGAGTGAGAATGTGAACGATATGCTCGATCTTCTTTTCCGCAAGAAGAACATCGGCACTTCGGTCAAATTGGGGGCTGGACGCTACAGTAAGGTCATCACAGCTCGGCAGGGCAACGAGATGGTTTCTTTCTAGGGTTTTTCCAACAAAAAAAGGAGTTCAGATCGCCATAAAAATCATCAACACGGAGAAGGTGACTCGCGAGTTCAAAGAAAAGTTTCTTCCCCGGAAGAACCCTGCTGGCGTCAGCTGCGACATCCCAATCTGGTGCGAATCCTCGGCCACTACGAAGCTCTCAAATATGTCTTTCTCATGATGGAGTTCGGCGTCAAGGGCGATCTTCTGTCGTACGTCCAGCGTCACGGAGCGCTGGCTGAGGAGCGGACTCGCAGCTGGCTCACGCAGATCATCCAAGGCGTCGACTTTATGCATTCGGCCGGCATTGCTCATCGCGACCTGAAGCTCGAGAATATCATCGTCTTCTCCGAGACTCTCATCAAAGTGGCGGACTTTGGCTTTGCCCGCAAGATGGTCGCACCTGACGCTCACTCGGCCACCTTCTGCGGCTCCAAGAGCTACTCGGCGCTCGAAGTGCTCTCGGGTCGTCCCTATGACCCCTTCAAATCGGATGTCTGGTCGATCGGAGTCACCAGCTTCATTATGGTCACCGATACGATGCCTTTCCGCGAGGACGACAGCAATCGCGCCATGGTCAAGTCTCAAATGAATAAGAATTATCATTTTCCCGCCAACTTGGATCCGACTTGTATCTACTCCATCAAGAAGATAATGACCTTCGATCCGAAGATTCGACCCGGCATTCATGCCTGTCTTTCTCTTCCCTTCTTCAAGTCCCCCAACAATCAGAGCTTATTCGTTGGCTTTTTCCCCAACTCTATAATAAAATTGTATATTCTGACTCGGCTTTGGAACTCGATTGAGCCCGAATACCAGCGGAATTTTCTAAAGGCTTTTTCTTCTCTCTTTCCCGACCGTTAATCGTTTAAAAAAGCCCGGGCTTTGAGAACCCTGGGCTTCGGGATGCAAAATCCCATCGCTGGTTGTGCTCTTCGAGAAGGAGGAGTTTTCACCTTTCGTGATGAGTTAAACGAGATCTTCGGCTTGCCTGATTCAGTCTCCCCAATAAAAGTTTTTGGTCCTGATGTGGTAGAAATCTCTCTTCGGTAATCACTTCCGGTGACACATTCTCTCTTTTGTAATTGGGCGTTACACCACAGGTACTGATCCCGAAATAGTCGTCGATGCGCCAAACCGGTTGCAACCCTGCTTGTCTCTGATACGAACTTTCAACTTTCAGATCAGAATGCGCGTTGTTCCCATCGATTCTCTTACCAGTGAGTTTTTAATTTTTTTTCTTCTTCTTAATTTCTCTTCAACTTCAGATGATTCGTTTAAAAAGAGCGATTCCAAAGCTAAAGCCTGGTTCAACAAATACATGATGGAAGGCCAACATCTGGACGAAGAAGCTACCGAAAAATTAGAAAAATTGCCTGAAAATCCCACACTGCGCGATCTTCTCTTTGTCAAATATCGTAAATATACGGCTATGTTGGTGCCTTTTTGTCTTATTCAGGTAGCCATTCTTTCCTTTGAGACTATGTAATAATCTTCAGATAGTCTGGTGGTCGAGTGCAATTCGCCATAACTTTTTCGAATGGTATCCAACCTATTGGCACATGCCTCTAACGATGATCCTCGGCTCATTTGTGGCTGGAATTACATCTGAAGGATCTGGAGCTGTCGCCTTTCCTGTCATGACTCTAGCCCTCCATCTAAATCCTCAAGTAGCTCGAGATTTCTCCATTATGATTCAATCCGTTGGTGAGTTGCTTCCTCCTACCGTAGTCTGCGATTTAGGCTCAACAGCTGCGTGTATTTGCGTCCTTTTTATGAAAGTTCGAGTTGAGCACAGAGCCATCATTTTGGGAACGATTGGCTGCATTCCTGGGTTCATTATCGGCGTTCATTTTGTAAGAGATGATTGAAACAAAGAGCTTTTTTTTTTAGATTGATCCACTCTTCACCGCTCCCGAAAAAAAAATGCTTTTTGTCTCGATTTGGACAGCTTTTGCCGCCGCTTTGGCCTATCTGAATGCCTCAAAGCGATCAACTTTTCAACAAATTCCCGAGTTTAATCTCTGGAAAGCCGTTGTCCTCCTGATCACAGGGTTTGTTGGAGGCGTTTTTGACTCTTTCGCTGGCTCCGGGATCGACATTTGTAAGAGAGCTCGATCTAGAATTGAACAAAATCTTTCCCAGGCATCTTCTCAATCATCACACTTCTCTTCCGCGTGTCTGAGAAAACTGCCACCCCGACTACGGTAGCCTTGAAAGGTTTTGTTGGAGAAAAATACCAGAAAACGTCCCCGATTTAGGTATAAACGCCATCTTCGGCTTCTATTATCGAGGAGTGATGATGGGAGACATCGAAGTCACTGCGATTCGCTATTTCATCTGCTCGATTCCAGTGGCCGCTTTAATGGCTCCCCTCGGCAGTCTCATCGGATCTCATCTCCATAGACAGGTCCTTTCCACCACCTTTGGTCTTTCACTTTACAGTTTTCTCGCCAAAGAAAGTCACCAAAATAGAAGTTTTTCCAGGTTGTCGCGGCGTTCGTCTACGTTCTCGAGTTGGCAGCTTTAATCGGGTTCCTCTTCACCCGTCCGACTTGGATTCTAATCGCCATTGGAGCCGCGATTATCTTGGGCGGTTTTGTCTTCTTTCATTTTGTCTCAAAAGCCGGCGAGAGGCTGATGGACCGAATTGAAGAGAAACGATCTCTACCTCAGAATATTAAATAATAATAAAATAAATTCTTTTTATTTGTAGAATACAATAAGCGAAACAACCGAAGTGAGAGGGGGAAAGAGGAAGGAAAGAGAGAGAGAGAGAGAGAGGGAGGAGGTGATATGTTTTTTGACACCCGTCTGACATGTCTCTGTCAGTTTTTTTTCTTATTCTTCATCATCACGACCCCACGATCGGCTGAAATTGATCTCAAATTGGATCCGAAGAGACTCAAAACCTTCGACATTTTTGGAGCTCCTGTTCCATTGTGATTTTCATATCAGTCGATTGAAGTTTATATTTGCGAAGATGTTGTCGCTGAGGATGGCTGGGCAGAGCAGCCGAAGCGGATGTATGAAGAAGCTAGATAGAGAGAGAACTTTTTGCTTTTTTGATAAAATGGAGAAACGGAAATGGTCACACGTTCTACTTTGATCCAAACGTTTTTAAACAGTTTGATCGTACGACGTCGAAGGTCACTCACATGAATTTCATCCTCTAACGACTCGACATAGACCGGCGGAACTTGGTTGTGCAGATCGTCCACAATTAACATTGCAATCTAGAAATAGGGTTTTTGGTCGATTTTTTTGTTTTCAGGGGCTCATTTTGTTAACGACAACAGCTTAAAAACTAGTCGAATAGCATCAGCGTCATAGGCCATTTGGCTCCAAAGAATTCCCTTCAAAAGGCAGGGGATACCGTATTTCTAATTGAATCCTTTGGTAGGCTTCTATTAAAATAAAATAGCAAAATCCAAGCTGGTAATTTCTTCTTTTTTTCTACCTAATTAAACTTTTTTTAAAAAAGGGTTGAGGTAATTTAGATAATTTTTGCTCTTGTTTTACATTTTCGAATGTAAAAATAGGTAAAATTGGCCCAAGAAATGTTCTCTGGATGAGGAGATTTTCAAGGTCTTTGTCTTTCTTGTTGCGTACCTCGAGATTCCTCTCCAAAATGTATCCGAATTCGAAGTCCTCGTCGTCGGCTCCGAAGGGAAACATGAGATCTTCGCCGACTTTGAGCCAGCCAACATAGAAGAGAAATTGTAGGACGGTGAAGATGGGAAAATAGAGGTCGACAATCTCTTTGGTCTCATTTTGACTGGGGAATTGTCGTCCAATCAGGGCGAAGGCAAAATATCCATAGACTGAGATGGTCGAAACCTGAAAATGGAGGAATGAGGAACTGGGAAAATAGAGCCTTCCTCGCCTATATCTGTTAGTTTTGATTTTGAACAGGTGAGAAGAATATTAGAAGGGGGAGAAGAAGAGAATAATGAGAAATCTCGGACCTGAGTGTAAACGAGAGGGATATTAACCCAATCCGGAATAAATAGGCGAAAAAATCTGCGTCGGAACGTCTCTAGATGGCCGAGGAAGGCATGTTGCAGGACGCAGGAGGGCATGAAAAAGAAAAGATAAATACCTGAGTGTATACAAGGGGGATCACCACCCAGTCATAGATAAAAAGACGAAAAAAACCATCACGATACTTTTCTAAGGCATCCAGGAGAACTCGCAGCTCGTTGGTGTGCGTGAGGGTCCCCTTCTAAACTTCGTCTTCAAGATAAAACAAGATGGCTAACAAACCTCGAAGCATCTGACCATCATTGTTTGGATCCAATTGATCGGCACAAACCACTTCTAAAGTGTTCTTTAGCATTTTTTTTCAACCAAAAGTTTCTCATTACGCAAAAAAAAACAATCAAATTTGGAAGGAAATAGGGCCCAGAAAAGTCGTACCTGATGTGGATCTACTTTGACTTCAATGCTTTTGAACATGGTGAGCTCTTCCCGAGTCATCAGACCCGAATCGACGAGATGCTCATCAGTCGGATATCGTGTGAGAACTCGTAAGGAAATACTCCTCCAAGCCAAAACAGACGACAAAATCACGTAGCGAGCTATCGTTTTTCTAATAATTCTCGTCTCCGGCTGCAAAAACAAAATCAGAATGTAGGAGCCAACTCACATCATTGCCTCGTATCAACGCTGAGACATTGTATAAAAGATGATCGGGCCAGCTAATTAATTGACAACAATCCCACCATCTGAAGGATTTTGTGCCAAAAAGAGGGGAAAAGCCAACCTTCCAACTATCATAGCAACATAAAAACCTAAAAGGAATGTCAGCGGAATCTCCTTGGTCCAATTATCAAATAATACTACATATTTCATGAAAATTGCTTGTTGTTCTGTCGTCATATAAAACCTGGAATATATTGGCTAATTTTGTAGAGAAAAAAAGACTAATTTATCACAGAATATGGTCTACCGTATTTCTAAAACTTTTCATGTATTTTCTAGATGTTTCCACTTATTTTCATAACTTTCGATGTTCTACAAAATTGTAGCTCGTGATCTCTTCTATAACTTTTCAGAACATCAAAAATCTTAAAATTCAGAAAAACTTGGCTCAAAATCATGATCGGGGAGGCTTCTATTAGAAGAAATACAGTAATTCCATTTAGCTTCGAACTAAGGTATTTTTGTGAATTTCCCCTCACTTAATTGGCCCCAAATTGTGTAAATGATATTTTTTAAATTTCAAACTCATAAGGATTGGACTTTAGAAGAAAAAAAATCAAAATTCTGGACCAAACCCTGCTTTAAAATAAAGAAAAAAGCTGACCTATAAAACATGTTGATGGTGTAATAGCAGGCGAGAAAGACGAGTAAATGTTTCCAAATGGCCTTCCAGAGAGATCCTTTCCATCGAAGAAGCAACTTGACAAAAGTATCCGAATAACTTATTGTCATGTCCCAAGTGTCTCTACTCTACCCTGAATCTATCCTTCGCAAAGACCAAGTGGCACGATTTGATTACACGCGAGAGAAGATTGAAAGAGAGGCGAAATATAAGCGCGGAAGAGATCACAGCCGTGTAATGGATGGCCCCATGGGAACAAGCAATAAGCGAAGCAAAAAATCGAGTACATTTTTACAACCGGTGAGGGAGAGAGAGGATTGGCTCCATTTTGAGTGACATTTTCATTAACGAGGATAATAAGAGGAGATTCTGGGGAACAGAGGGAGAAAACAATTGGGGCGTCCAATTTTCTTGTTGATTCGAGTCTCTTTAGAGACAATCAAGCATAGATAAAAACAGGGGAAAAAACCTTAATTTTGTTGAGTAGCTTTTTGGAAAAGATTGATTTTTAAAATCCATTTTGGATAATTATTCTTTCAGAATTCGATGAGAAATTGCGAAAATCGAGTTGAATTTCCAGAAAAAAGTAAAAGGGCTTCTTCTCTCATTTTCCCTCAAAAAGGACAATTCTAATTTAGAAAATAGAATTCAAAATCTACTTCTTGCCTCCAGAAAATCATCAAAAGTCCAGGAGGCTGACAAGCTACTCCAGTGAGTTTTTAACTTTTTTTGCTCCGAATTCCATCGAAGTCGAGATAAAGTCATCCATTAGTAGGCTTTTGGCAATTGAATTTTAAAAATCCAGGAAAAAAGGGGAAATTAGCAACCCGAGCTGGCATCTGCGGTAACTCGAGAATTTATCCAGGAAGGAGGTCTCAACAAGAGCCTACAGCCAGCAGAAAAAATATTTCAAAATTGCCGGAAAGAGAATGTGTCTGCTCGAATAATCCGTGAAATGCTAATTGTCCAAAATTCCGTGAGGGGATCGATGGAAGGCACAGGTGGCGTTGAAAGATTCGACTTCCGCGGGCGAACTCATTTTTTACGACTTGGGGTGTAAGTGTACTAAGAATAGATAAAGGCAGGTGCCCTCTCGAGTCCAATTAGAGAAAGTAAAATTTGAGACTTTTTAGAGGGGCGGAAAACTGAGGAGATGACAGATGGGACAAAAACATTCCCAGTGTAATGGAGCCATAAATATGACGAGTCGTGTCGCTCTAATTTATGACTCCCTCTTCGCAAACTTCAAAAACAAATTGTAATCGTTCTTCTCCTCTTTATATCTGAAATTACGGAAGTAGAAAAAAAGAACTCAGCTTGGATCATCTTTCGTCCCGAGAGGAGTCCCAAATTCTTTCTCAACTGACCTAGAGAGAGAGAGAGAGAGAGAGAACAAACGCTTAGAAAACGATCAGAGAAAGATTAAAGGAAGCATGGGATAGTTTTTAGGCGGTCTGGTCTAGATTTCCGGCCAAACAACGCATAAAGGAAATGGGCTCTCCTCTCTCAGAAAATTCTTGAGAGAATTCAAAACATTCATGAAGGTTGAAAATGTCGAATTCTTCTCGCCTTCGAGTTCAACGGTCGGAAGGAATTTGTTGCTTTTATTCCGGAGACTCATAGGCTACTCAATGACAACTACAATTTGAAATCGAAGAAAATCACTGCTATCCGTCTCAACAAAAGTAACATTTTCCCATCCGATCAAATCGAAAAATTATCAGAAAAATATTCGATTTATAGGGGAAATGAATTCTGAGAACTGCTGACAGCTTGGAATATCAACAAGAGGGACGAGCAGCCCATAAAATGTCGAATGTGGCCATGCTCATTGTGTGCGCGCTTACGTCAGCCACAAAAACAAAAATAGAAAACAAGGAAGATCGGTAGCGAGGTGGTGCAGTAGGTTTATCGAGCGAGTGCTGCCTGTTGCTTGTTACACCTCACGGACTGGCAGTATCTCCCCGAGCTATCCTTTCCGACGTCATCGTTCACCGCCACTATAAATCAACTGGAGTCGGACCAACTGACCCCGTTTGACCCGAAAATTAGACACAAATGTTGACATAGATAATAGACCGAATGGCCCTCGGAATTCATCCATCACTCGTTCAACTTTTCTGGGGGTCATTTTAACTTCTTTTCTTCTTTCTCAGCTTCAACTTTCATCTGATATTCCCAGAGAGAAATCATTAAGAGAAAAATATCTTCCTCTCGCTGTCCGTTGATATTCAGCAAGATTAATCTTTTAAAATTCGATATTTAACATGCTACTTGATCCAATCAATTGAAATCAGGACATTCAAATAAGCAATTTTTACTGCTTATGTTCCATAAAAAGTTATTTCATTGATTAGCTTCCCCTGTGTCTTTTATCTTGATCATTGACTTTACTCGATTATGGACACCTGTCGTGAGGAGATTCTCACACATATTGGGGATTTTCTCCCCTGGAAGGATCGTCTACGCTTTGAGGGATTAGCTAGACGCTTCAGATATTTGCCGTGTCAACCAATCGAGACGACTTATTTAAATATCTTGAAGGTGAGTTATTTGTATTTGAATAATAGTATTTAGTTTCGAGGAAGTTGCTCTCTTGAAGTAAGAGTTAGAGATAAAATGAAAAGTTTCAAAAATGTAGTCCTTCATGTCATCAGTGAAGATTTCAAAGATTCATTCCTGTCATTAGAAGTTTACCCTAGAGAAACAAAACAAATTCATCTCGTCCTGTCAGCATAGCCGAGAAAGATGAGCATTTGTGAACGTTATACAAATTTAAAATCTGAACTCCCTCTACTTCTTGTTACTTCCACGAAATTTTCATCAGGCATCTCTCTGATAGTATCTTCATTATCGCATCTTTCGTCATCATCATCATCAGCTGGAGTCAATTCTTAGCTTAATTTCTTTTTATCGATTTTGATCTCTTCTTCGTCTTTTGAATCCTTTCCCTTCTTTCGTGGCTTCAAGCAGTTATCACAACTCTATAATTTTGAGCAATGAAAACAGATAAAATTACTGACTATACAGCCAACATAACTGAATACTACAAAGGCCAATATGACGCCCAGAGAATTCGGAAGCACGATTGACAACGTTGTGTTCAGACCTGATAGAAGAGATTATTAGAAAATATAGTGAATGCACTTTTTTGAAATTAGGAGAAGTCGGAGGATGATGGTTCCACAGCAAGCGATTATATTAGATATATTTGTAGAATTGTAAATAAATTTGTGCAATTTTCCCCAAAGTGAGAGAAAGGAAGTGGCAAACTGCCTCATTATTTGCTGTAATTATTTGACCCGCCGGAGTTATCTTCGGCTCTTTACCCAAAATGTTGTCAATAGCAATTTATTAGGGTGAGTAAAAAGTTTTGCATCAACGATTTTAACAGCTCATAACTCTGAGTCCAGTTGATCGTTTGAGTTGAATTATTTTAACTGAAAACTTTGTCATCTTGTCTACCAAAATCCAAAATTTCAAGCCCATTCCTATGCTCTGAAAACATTTCTGGAATTTTTCAACACACTAGAGAATAAAAAATCCATATGAGAATACCTGAAAAGCCGTAATCGACCGCTGACAGGACCACAAATGAAGGTTAATTTTGTACGAGCTTGATTATGTTATGAGTTGTTAAAATCGTTGGTGCAAACTGACCCTAATAGCTAGCAAAATAGAATTTTCTATAAGTCATTTATTAGTTGTTGTAGCGAATGTGGACGACCTTCTTGACGACGGTGATATTGTCATTGGAGAAGAGATCGTAGTTGAAAGTGACGCCCGGCTCTACGTCGACATATTGGACAGTCAGACGATCTCCGTCTTTCGGTTCCGTCGTCATCCCTTGGAACGTCAGAGCCAATTTGACATCTTTTGCTGGATTGAGCACGCCACAAGTTGGCGTCGAGTTGAATATATCCTTACGATTTGTCTTGACAGCCCAGGCAACGTGTCGTTTTCCGTCGTTCTTCAACTCCAACGAGTAGATGTGCGGCTGGTCAAACGGAGCATTGATGGTCAGACATTCTTCAGGAACCGTCTTCAATTGAACAATCGGAACTTCCTCCTCCATAATTTTTCGTCTCTCCAAAATGCGCTGTTTTGCCACTGGAAGAGCGGTCTCTTTGGTTGCCGATGGTGGCTTGAGAGAAGCCAGAAAAGGGTCAGAAATTGTTCTCAAAGCCCTTTCTCTCTTCGATTTCTCCGCCCTCTCTTTTCTACTCGCCTTCGTTCGTGGCGTCTGTTTCTGCGAAGATTCATACTTCTTTGTTTGTCTCTTCGAACTCTCCTGACTCTTCTTAGTTGTCAATTGTTTCTCCAATCGAGTCGAGTTCCTCTTGATTTTCGATTTGGAGAGTTTGACCGGTGGCAAATCCTCCTTTGCCGAAAGAGCGATACTCTTTGGAAAAGTGAGCATTGTCGGAGTCGGGGAGACACTGACCGTATCGGAGTCCATTTGTGTGGGCTGTTCGTCAGAAAATTCAAGGAGGTATTCCTTCTCATTTTCTTTGTTCAAAAGTCGAGCCAATGAGTCCTTTTTGAGAACCATATCTCTACTTAAAATGAGTGCTTTTCCCTTCACAATACAGCTTTCCTCAAAGTGAGTTATCTCTCCTCCAGTTGGGACTTTCGACTCTCCGGACATTTTGATAGAATTGCGCAGCTCCTCAGTATCACTCGGCATTTTTCCAAAGCTCAAAACAAGGGCTTCCCTCTTGGAGATAGTCGTTTCCGTCCTGTTGGAAGCGTAAATTTCTTCAGCATTGAGATGACCTTCCTCTCCGTCTGACCATTTAATCGGACAAATATCCGGCATTGGATGCGAGATAAAGAAGCCTTTTTGACCGGAAAAGTCTATCGACGTCCTGCTGTGGAAGAAGAGAATCCGTTCAGAAAGAAGAAGCGAACTCTCCATTAGCTCTGTCACTTTTCCATTGTGCGAGAATTCCTCGACGAAAGTCTTGGCTTCCTTTAATTGGCTGATCAGATCGCTGAGTTCCGATGGGCTAATTGTCTTCGGTTTCACCAACACCTGCCAATCGACGACGAGATGGTCGTTTTCGATGAAGAAGTTCGTCCTCGTTTCCACTTTGACTCCTGTCTCAATCCTCATCGAGTTTTCAATCTTCTTCTGAGAAAGCATTCTCGGCGGGTTGAAAGGTCCATAGAGAATAGAGCGACACGTATGGTAGTTGGATGGGACTCGCGATGGATTCTTCTTCGGTGTCGACGTCATGAAACGAGTCTTCTCCTTGGCTATCTTTTTTGGCAGAACAAAACTCACATGGACAGATTCTATCGAGGAAGAATCAGATGAACTGCTTCTTCTCGAATAACCTCGACGAGAAGATCGAGCACTGTTCTGCAATTGCTTTTTTGCATGTGAAAAAAGTGAAAACTGACCGACAAGTCAGTCATACTAATTAGTCAGAAATGACCTTAGTTTTAATCTATATCCAATTCGCTTATTAGACAGGTTCAAAGCTTAACATTTTTCCTCTGAAATTTGCTGTTTTCCTTCGAAAGTCGGTGACTCCTGTTTTCTTCCTTGCTCTGAGTTGTGAAAAAATTGAGAGGCAATGTTTTCAGAATACTTGTAGTTCTCAATAATAATAGTAGACAAAGCTCGAAAGTTTCGTTGAGAAGAAAAAGAGCAGCTGGATTGTTAGGAATGACGCCACGAACGAAGGCGAGTAGGAAAGAGAGGGCGGAGAAATCGAAGAGAGAAAGGGCTTTTGAGCTTTGAAAAAATGCTTGCTAAATGCGAGTTTTTTCATCAAAAACGACCATCTCGTCGTCGGATAGAAAGGCAAGCAAAGATTCTTTGAATGTCAGTTTATTGATTAGTTGAGTATCTTAGAGTTAGGTATACTGGGGGTGTATCCTATAAACCTCCCGAGCGAAATCTTTTTCATATAAAAAACCTTCAGGGCGATTTCGGCCAAGCCAAGTTCTAAGTATAGTTGATTTTAGACTGAAAATATTGCGGACATTCAGACATCTTATATGACATTTGGATTGGTCATCCATAACTTCATCCTATCTCCTCCCACAAAAAGTGCTATACAGGTTCATTTTATTTTGTTGCCATTATGATATCAATTTTTTAGGGGGCGCCTTCCCATCTGAGTGACACTGGAGCACCATTTTAGAAGTCTCGTGAAAATTCAAACAAAATTGAATATTGTCTCTACTTTGAATAATGTTGAAATCTTTTATCGTATATTTACCGTGCCGGGAGTTTAGGCTAATAGGATAAAAATAGCTAGTTATTCTACAAAAGAGGTCACGGTAATTCAACGAAGAATGTTGTTGGTTGCATTTCTGTTCTTTTTCTTGTTGCAATTCACATCCTCTTCTTCCTATCGGAAATGTTCGCGTCTTCGTCTTAAAAAGGACCCGGTGGCTGACATAAAATATAAGATATTTCTCATATTTTTTCTCAAAAATAGCATCTACACTACGTTTCACAATTATGGAACCACCATCAAAATTGGCGTATCTTAGTCGGGTGAGATTCTTTTGGGCTGAAATAACTTTTATCTAATTCTCTGACATTTTGGCCTGCTTTTCCTTCATAATCTAGCCAGACAAGTTTGTTGAATAAAAAATGATAGCCTCATCTCCAAAAGTGGCATTTTCCGAAATTTCAAAAACCCGAGCTATCAAAATTTGGCTAATGCAGTTCGATTTTGTAATTCCAAAACACTTAAAATCTCAAAAAAGGTTGGAAATAAGCCGAATTATGACTTAAAAAAGATGAGACTTTTGGTCCAAAAAACGCGTTTTTTTATCCTAAAACTGGTGAAAATTGACGTCTTCTTTGAATAATATTTCCGCGAATTTCCACCCTTTTTTGAGGAAGAAAGATCGGATCCAGAAGATGGAAATTCAATTCTGAATGCAACCGAAACCGTCGATTTAAAAGAGGCCAATCTATCCGTTCCGAGGGATTAATTGTCTCGAGGAAAAAGATGAATTTCCAACCAAATGTGGAGCTTGGAAGGGTGCTGGCTATTGTAAAACTAACCAGGTTTTCCAACGATTTTAAAGAATCCATTTCAAATGGTTTCTACTCAACACGAATATTCCAGGCTACGCAGTATTTATGGTGTCGCAAAACGTGTCTCTGTGCAGAAGTTGAGCGACGCAACAAAAGGAAGACGTCATGGTTCTTCTCGGTTTTCAATTAATTTCAAGAAGAAACTTTTTCTGACAACGGGTTGTCAAATAAAGAGAATAAATTGTTGAGAGAGAACTCTCTTATTCGTCTTAATGCCAATTTTTCAAGTGATGCTTTTCTCTATGTGAAAGCGAAACAATTTATTGTAAGATGGAGAAAGAACTACCCGGACGGATGAGACTCTTTCTGCCTCTGTAGCAAAGTTGGCAGACATTTTAAACAAATCAGAGTCGAAAGATATGAGAATTTTATCTTTTATTTTCAGAATTGGCTACCTCCTTTTTCCACAATCTTCCCAAAAATCTTCGGATTCGCTTTGTATCTTAGATTTATCAACCTTTTGAAAGCCCATTGCCTTAAGTTAAGCAGAGAATTCTCTAAATGAATCCATCTGCAAACGCAAGTAGTGCATTGTGTGAGCTCTTCCGAGAAGACAATCCTGAAGATTGGATTTCTATTTCAACAGAGCTTTATCTGAATATATCTGATAAGGAAGTCCATAGATATCCACATTTCTCTTAGTTTTTTAGAAAGGCTCAAAAAATGAGCTGAGAATTTTGATTCCTTAACAACAAAGTTGGTAGGGGAGAATCAGAAGATGTCTTGACTCTCCCAACTACATTAAAGATTTCCTTACTTTAGAAATAAGGAATAAGATCTAGGCTAAAACACCTGAAAAAAAATGCAGAACAACAAATAAAAAGAGGAAAATGGTCGGGGATCGAACCCGCAACCTAGGAAAGTCAAAAAGGCTGAATCACGCGAGATATTTCAAAAGTCAGGTCTTCGAGTCGCCCACTTTCGGGATATTTCTAGAGGTGTTGGGGAGTCGTTCCGAAAATTTGGAGAATGGTTCCTGGAAGTGCTTTTCAAGCTCTATCGAATGGTATATGCCGTTTTCCGAGATCACATAGTGTCCTCAGAACATTCCCTTGTGAGCAATAAGCTTTAGCACTGAAGAGAACGAATCTACAATCAACTATCTGTTGAAGGAATTCATCGTTTATACTCGGGGTTAAGGGCTGGCTTCGTTCCATGGAAGGACGTTGAAAATGTTGGTTAAGACTTCGGCAGGGAAGAACTGCATGCCTCAAGTTCGATTGAAGAATTCTTCTCAAAGTCGACTATTCTCCTAACAAGTAAGAAGGAACATAACCCTTACACTGCCTAAAACAGTTCTTTCATATTCCCTCTATTAGAGGCGTCCTCCATGGTTTTTGAGTTTTCTACTTGCCCCATGATTTTGGATGTTCTACAAAGTTGTAGTTCTTTATTCCCTCTACAGGTTTACAGAAAATCCAAATACAAAAAACAGGAAATTTTCAAAAAAATCAGTAGCGCACTACTATTAGAATGATTACGTTAACTTACTATTTCCACATTATCTGTAAGGTTTATAGCTCCAAATTTGCACAGATGAATTGCTTTTTCAGAACCATAAAATGGACGTTCTGATATGGTTGAATTTTGATTGTGATTTGCGAGTAAGATATAATAACTGAATTTAGCAAAGGAAGGGCCGAATATGCTGATCCTCCTATTCACTATTAATTTCAACAAAAAGATGCAAATGTTCGATTCACTGTATTCACTTAGGAAAAGAGAAATGTGTGACTTATTTAGAATGACCCTAAAGAAATCGAAAGGACTCTCGCGTGGGCAATTGATAGTTCCAAAGAGTTGAGAAAGTTTTGTTTATTTTTGAAAAAGTCGTCTTGATAAACCATCTTTTTTATTTCTTAAAAAAAGTTGCGTGGTGAAAATTTATTGAAGAAAATAGGTTGGGAGTTGAGTTGATAAGCGGTGACCCTGACCAGGCAACATGAAGCAGGAATATCGATCTCTGGATTTCAATCACAATTTAAAGCTCCAGCAGAAAGCAGAAACTTTGATTTTTGAACGAGTGCTTTATTGACAAGCAAGACTTCGATCAACCCAAGTCTTATTTCTTCAATAAACTCAGTTGCCTCAATAAGCTCCGCATCGTCTGGAAATAAAGAAGATGGTTTGTCAAATTGGTTTTCAAAAGAAAACGACTTTCAGCCGCATCTTGAACAAAATGGATCGAAGATTTTTCCACTTTTTTCGAAAATTCCCACGGAACTTCTTATTTTGATTATTAACAAGGTGCGTTGCATGTTCTATGAGAAGCCTCCTCAAGCTGTAACTTGTCGTGCGAGTTGCTTTCTTAATTTTCTAACCGAAGTAAGGCCTCTTTCCTCTGCAAGACCTTTAGAAGATTCAAAAATATAAAAGCTAGTGAAAACTCGCGATAAGTTCCACTGTGAGGGAGGATTCGATAATTTCTGAGACATCGTCAGTTCAGATTGAGCCAATCCCTTATGTGAGAGCCCGTGCTAGTTCCAGTTGCTTTGATAGCTTTTGTGAAGAAAATCGATGTCAAGTTCAAATAAGGTTCAAGCATAAGGCCACAATCCACCTCGTCAACTCGTCAACTCTGAGTACCTTTTTACTCAAAAATGATTTGAATGGCGTTTATGCAAGAATTAATTATGATGACATTATTGAAAAACACGACCTTGAAATTAAAATGACAAAGGAGAATATTCCCCTCCTAAGAGCTTCTATTTCAGGGTTTTACTTCACTGAAGTTTTGTTGGTAAGCTATACTCTTATTCTTTAAAATATCATAGTGTAATACTGCTTTGGATTTGCCTGATGTTGACGCAGAACAAAGAAATAGAGGTTTTGAAGAGGCAATTGACTATCTGCTTGAAGCCATAGGAAATGTGAAGATTTATTTCGTTAGGGAGTGCAACAACTCGGCAGAACAAGTCGATAAATGCTTACGACTTTGGAAACCAACTAGATTACATATTGTTGATAATAGCAATGGCCGACCTCTTATTACAAAAGTAGAAAAGTGGAAATTGCCTTATTTAAAGGTAAATTCTCATCTCATGCTCTTCATGGTTATTAAGAAAATTTCTGGCCTCTTTGGAATCATCTATTGTTCACGTGAAGATCCTTTCGATTTCAAAGAGATCATTCTAAACAAGGCGTACATTGGGCTTTATCTACGCGAATACAGTGAGGAGGATATATATATCTGCTTGCAGAAATTAATAGCAGATTGGGCGATCGGCACGTTTAACCCAATTGCTGCTGAAATGGCTTTTTATATCTCGCAAATATATCACATTGAGAATTCAACCATAGCAGAACGTCTATTTTATGGTTCTGATAAAGCAATTCATCTGGGAAGTTTTAATGCTGTAGACCTCAAAACTAATTTGGAAACTTGGACTTTTAACCGGCATTCGGTAAGTTACCGTATTGACGCTTTTTTGTGTTGAAATTTTTCCGTTTTCATAGTTTTGGAACTTCAGAAAACTTATAGATTCGCAAGAAATTGGATTATTGGCTCTATCCATTGAATGACGTAGACAATAATAAGAGACTAGGATTAATTACAATTTCTCATATCTACTATGGAACTTATGGCGTAGAGGCTGCCATAGGTTTATTTAACTATCTGAATTTTGAAGTTGATGAAGAGCAACGGAAAGAGGGCAAACGTGTAAGAATCGATGCGGAATTGATATTTGGTTTACTGAAAGAACACTTTTGGAATGTACCGGCTTTGGATTTCTCCAGTTGGATCGCCGAAATCAAGGAGCCTGAAGATATCAAGAAATTTCTTCACGAGAAACATGAATTCATTCGAAACTTTTATCGGAACAACTAATTGTCTCAGAAATCGGCTGAGTAATTCCTCGCCAGTTGTGGCCAATTTTCTTATTTATTTCTTCTAATAAATGATACAGACCGCAACCCGTTTCTACTTCCTTTCGAGTTCTTTTTTAAAAATTTCCCAGTCTGAGATATTTTGTCCCTCGCTTCTCCCATCCTTTCCTTGCTCCCTTTCAGTTCAATTTCTCTCCCGGCTATGAATTGTTCCAGCTATTCCAGCTAAGAAGCGGGTCGCAGGTGATGGATAACGAGCCGAAGATTTATTCTTTGTTCCACGACGACAACAACCACGCCGCAGACCACAATCGCGGCCATCCCGGAAACGATTACTATAGGTGTAATTTGAGCTTATTTCGCTTTTTGTAGACGCCTGGCTTCGTTCCTCCGACAACTTCAGCTCCTTGTATTTATCCACCAGTAGCCACAGTAAACAGCACTTCCCAGGGCTGTTTCTGTCTTGATGTTTCGACTCAAGTCGTTCAACCACTTTGTGGATGTCAATGTAATTGCCAGACTGCTTTAACTTCTGTTCCGAATGGAGTTTGTTCGTGTCCCCAACAATCTCATCCGACGCCTGCTCCGGTATACTTTTTCTTTTAAAAAAATAGAAAGACATTTCAGGTGTCAGTCCAGCCAATCGTTCAATCTCCCCCAATGACTTCCGACTCGATGTACCCTTTGACTACAACTTGCGTTATTCAGATTGGAATTCCCCAAGTCTCAACTCAATCCTGCTCATGCCTGCCACAGTATTCCAATTGCGCTCCAAACATTTGTTGCTTAAAGCCAGCTTTTAGAAGTTATAAGGTGATCTCAAGTCTGGAAGTCTAAAATGAGTTCAGAAAACGCCAGTTGTACAAGATGAACGCTCAGCTATCGATATGATCATCGGCTTATTGAAGACAATGAGAGCAGATGTTTGAAGTTTTTTTCCCTTTTAATTAAATAATAATGAGTCTATAATAAACTATGGCGATCGAAATCTTTATTTTACGACCCATAAATAAGAGGAGGAGGAGAAAGAGACGACTATCTTTTTTCTTCTACTTTTCTCTTTTAACGGCTGGTTCCGCCTCATTAAAGTTCAAAATAGGCTTGTCTCAGCCAATCGATCGTTGATCCTCCTGATCCCGTTGTTGTCTCCAAATAGTTCTTAAATGCGCGGTATTCTACTTTGGCTGCTTCTGTTTCGACTTCCTTCCGGCTTTGGGAAATCGCAAAATTCGTGAGATCATTCTTCATTATATCGATGAGTCGAAAGATCCCACTGAAATTTGCTTCAAAATGATAGACGATCTACCCTATAAGCTCGACAAGATCATTCTTATCCGTGAGTTGTTTAATGATTTGGTCTCTTTCTGGACAACACAATCTCGACAAAATTTCCAGAATAAAGTGCGAAACTGCTTTTGCATCGAATTCGTTATCATCCATTCTTTTCCTCAACTTCTCTAAACCTTTTAAAGGAAATCTCTTATTCCTACCTTCATCCCGCGTTTGATTGACGTGCTCCTTAAAGCGGACATGCCTTTCGGAGAGAAGATTTTCCATTATTTCTTGTTTGATTTCCACCAGACGAAAGAAAGCCTGTTCGTATGATGGAGGATCCCTGGCCAGATCGTCTCTCACCGTTCAGAAGATTCGAATGCTTCCTCTCGTGCCTCCAATTCTGGTCTTCCTTGCCAAACATCCTATCTGCAGCAACTTCGATCTCAGCTCGGTGCAATATATCCTTTGTGGAGCCGCTCCTGCAGGAAAAGACATTTGCGAGGAGATCTACAAGAGATATCCCAATATTAAATTTATCCAGCAAGGCTATGGAATGACAGAATTGACCATGGCTACTCATTTCCCTGACTTGGCTGGCGGCCAGCCTCTTGGAAGTGTTGGAAGATTGGCATCTAACTTGGAGATGAAGATCGTCGATATATCTTCACAGAAAGAACTGAAACAAGGAGAAAAAGGAGAAATTTGCGTTAGAGGCCCTACCATCATGATGGGCTACTTGGGACGTGAAGAAGCTACGAAAGGATGTATCATCAATGGCTGGATGCACACCGGCGATATTGGCTTCGTCGACAAGGATGGAAATCTCTTCATCGTTGATAGATTGAAGGAACTTATCAAAGTAAAGGGACTCCAGGTAATTTCTGAAAAGATAAAACAACAAAATCTAACCTAGGTTGCTCCCGCTGAGCTTGAAGACCTCCTACTTTCTCATCCTCGCATCCGAGACGCTGCTGTTATTGGTGTTCCTGACAAGAGAGCCGGAGAACTGCCTAGAGCTTATGTAGTTCGTGCTGATGACAAATTGACAGAAGAAGAAGTAAAAGACTTTGTAAAATGTAAGTCTACTTTTTAGATTTTCTCATATATTCTTTAGCAAAAGTTTCCGCCTATAAACAACTTGCTGGAGGAGTTGAATTTTTACAAGAAATCCCTAAATCTGCTGCTGGAAAGATTTTACGAAGAATGCTTCGTGATAAGGCAACATCGAAGCTTTAAATGTCATATAATAATAATAAAACTGAATATAAAAAATATTCATTCGAACCTATTCGGCATCATTTCTAGATGACTGAAGTATAACAGACGACTTTTGCAAAAACTACTCTTCGCGGTATAAGTCTTCGACTCCGAATTGAGCAACTCCTTCCTCGAATGGAATATTGACGGCCGCGCTTTTAGGTCCCGCCGTGATTACTGTAGCTACAGTAATTATGTGCTGGTAATAATGTTCCCCCTGGAAATATAATTTCCACAATTTTTCATCCTTTTTAAACATTTAAAAAAAATTAATTATTGCTTTAAAGTATTGATTAATAAATGTTTTTTTAGGCGATGGCTGACCGAAAAATCACCAACAAAGAGCGTGATTTGGATTACTCTCCGCAGGAAGTGCACGTAAGTTTATAATTTTATGTAATAATTTTTATTTACAGAGTACCGTATGGCGCGTACGACATGGAAATCGACTAACTTCTGGCGCACTGGACTACAAAGTCGCCGACACAACTTTGGCCGAATTAGGCAGAGAGGTACGTGAATGTAAATCTCGAATGTATTTATAATTTTAGGAAATTCTATTGGCCGAAAATGAGATGCCCGGCCTCATGGCAATACGACGAGCGTATGGCCCCAGTAAGCCTCTGAAGGGCGCTCGAATTGCCGGATGTCTCCACATGACGATTCAGACTGCTGTCCTGATCAAGACTCTCACTGAACTAGGAGCTGAGGTGAGTTATTGGAAGACGCATTTCAGAAGTTTAAGATGTAGAAGAAAACACAACTTTTACTATTTAGGTTCAATGGTCGTCATGCAACATCTTCTCTACTCAAGATCATGCTGCAGCAGCTATCGCTGCCGCTGGAATTCCCGTATATGCTTGGAACGGAGAAACTGATGAGGAATATAAGTGGTGCATTGAGAAGGTAATTGTCGCCTATTTCTTTAATAATTCTCCTTGCAGACAATCGTTTTCAAAGATGGACAGCCACTTAACATGATTCTCGATGATGGAGGAGATCTCACCAATATCGTGCATCAGAAGTACCCTCAATATATTGCAGGGATTCGAGAACTTTCGGAAGAGACGACTACAGGTGTACACAACTTGGCCAAAATGCTCCAGAAGGGAGAGCTCAAGATTCCGGCGATTAATGTCAACGACTCGGTTACCAAGTCGAAGTTTGACAATCTTTATGGAATTCGCGAGTCACTTCCGGACGGAATCAAGCGAGCCACCGACGTTATGTTGGCTGGAAAGATTGCTGTAGTTGCTGGATACGGAGATGTCGGAAAGGGATCTGCTGCCTCGCTCAAAGCTTTTGGCTCACGGGTTATAGTTACTGAAATCGATCCAATCAACGCTCTGCAAGCGGCTATGGAAGGTTAGATTTTACATTTGCTCTAATTGTAAATTTTAGGCTATGAGGTTAATACTCTTGAAGAAGTTGTTCATAAGGCCAACATCATTGTGACTACTACCGGATGCAAGGATATTGTTCGGGGAGAGCACATGGAGAAGTTGCCCAATGACGCCATCGTCTGCAATGCTGGACATTTCGACTGTGAAATTGATGTGAAATGGCTCAATGAGAATGCCGTGCATAAGGATACAATCAAGCCTCAAGTTGATCGCTACATCCTGAAAAACGGCCGTCACGTTATTCTCTTGGCAGAGGGACGCCTTGTCAATCTGGGATGTGCTACTGGACATCCTTCGTTCGTCATGTCAACTTCTTTCACAAACCAGGTAGAGTGTACCTACTCATGCATTAGTTATCTCCTTCTAGGTGCTGGCGCAAGTCGAAATCTGGACAAAATTCGGCACACCCGACGAATACAAAGTTGGACTCTACGTTCTTCCCAAGCACTTGGATGTGGAGGTTGCCCGTCTGCATTTGGACCAGTTGGGCGTCAAGCTAACAAAGCTTACAGATGAGCAGGCAAATTATCTTGGTGTTCCTGTGAATGGACCCTACAAGCCGGACCATTACCGGTATTAAAATCTCCGAGCCGAAAAAAAACTTTATACGCATTGTTCCAAATTGTTGCTTTATTACCTTACTATCAGGTATTTTTAAATAAAACTCCAATTTCCTTTATTATATCTTTCAAACTAATATTTATATTCTAACATGATTCTTTTATATTGGAAGCGTTGAAGTAACTCTTCAAATGCTCGAAGTCGATATCTCCAAACTCATCATGCAAGTCTTTTCCTTTACGTAGTTAGCGAAAAATTGAAGTAAATCACAAAATAATTTCAGAATAGTTGTGGTTATTGGGCTGGTCCCATTCGTAATAATCATAGTAGCGGTGACAGCGCATATTCTTCGAAGATACAAAGCTCGAAAGCTTCGTCGAGAAGAAAAAGAACAGACTGAAGAGCAGCTCCGAAGATTGAGAGAATAACGGCGAAAAATTGCTATGAATACTTTAAGTTGATCCCAGATGTTCATTGTTTTTGTTTTTTTCTTCACTGAGAGAGAGGCCAAATCCACACGCGGCTCTCTCATTGCTATTCTTCCACCTATTGTACCTCCTCCGGGGAGACCAGGAGGGCGAATATTTACACAGCCCGTGCTGGTCTCTTACGATCCACCCCCTACCAACACCCATCTATATTGATCTACAGCCGAAATGACCATCACTTTCTAATTTTAGTTATATCCACTTCTTCCTTTTCTCAAGTGCAGGGGATTGAGAAATCTCCAAAAAAAATTTAATTCTTCTTTCTCTTCAGCTTCTGGAAAATGATTCCTTCCTTCCAGAAATATTAATTAGAAGTTTGAACAATGATATCTAAAAGCGACTGTATATCCAATGCTCTTTATTTGATCAGAAATCTGTCCTCCAACTTTCAAAGAAAATGAATTCTTTTTCCGAAAAAAGACAACAGTAGCCAAATTGTTTTCCTCTTTCGTCTATTTTCTTCCTCTTAGAGAGCAAATGAGAAATTTAATTTCAAAAGGTCAATGATTAGCGAAAAAGGTGGCTGTAGAATTTCCGGTACTTGTTCACTAATTTGGGCGCAAAGTTCAACACCAAACTCGAGTCCTTACCTTCTTCTCTGACTTCCTTTTGATTTCGTCATCATTTCGATTTTCGTTTGTTGTTCAAAAAGAGACCATTTTGTTGATTCGAAACAGAGTGTGACCCTTTCTCTTCTGTATACATTGTTTCTATCGGAATTGTGGTGAAATCCATTTGAGATATTTTCTTTAGCAAAAAACCTGTCGCAGTCTGCTGAATGCAGGGAATTTTCTATTTTTGTGGTCTGTACTCGATGTTGCCAATAAGAGAAGAGGGTAATCCCTGCCTCCACTATAAGAGCTGTGAATCAGATTCTGTTTACACGTTCTGTTTTCCGGATGGAGGCCCCCTCTTTACTTCCTACAAATTAGTCGAAATAGTCGAAAGACGTTGGCGGACTCTTTTTGAAATTCGAAACCCAGAGGAAGACTTTTGAACTTCGGAGTTTTATCTGAAACAAGAAAGAAAGAAAGCTAAAGTTCCTCATCGATAGAGATCTATGTTTGATCCAGTGTCGTTTCCGATTCACCTGCTGTGCAAACCGATCTCGGGTTGACGGTTTCTAAAATAAGCCACTGACAGCGCCGACAGGCGCCATTGTATTTTTACTTTACCAGTAATTTGACTCCCACTTCCACAAGAGGCGTGACCTGAACCGATCCTGAGTCAGAAGGAGCTCTGTTTGTGTCGAGCTCTCTCCTCATTCAGCTCGTTCCCTCCGGTCGCGAATCGTGAGCGCGTGACGTGAGAGTGTGTGTAGGAATTATTTACTGTAGAGCCTCGTTCAATCCACCAACACGGCGTCTATTATGGAATATTACCGTATCCGCTTCCTCTTTTTGACTTCCAAGCGATCAAAACTCATCTTCTGATTTCTGCTTCGTTTCTCCGATCAACTTCCCTTCTATTTTTAGAGTTCAACCTTCAAAAAGAAGAACGTTGACCTTGTGCGGTACTGTGTTTACCCACTGGAGCCACACTTTCACTCTTTATCAGCTGTCCAAAATCAAACAGATCAGCAACATGTAGTAGCGCCTGCTTTTTAGTCCTTCTTCTTCTTCTTCCCTTCGCTTTAAAAACTTTCCAAATCTTTCGAAATCCTAGTTTGAACAATAGAAATGAGCCGCACTTACTCCCTCTGGAATTTACTCGTCAGAGTTGTTTGAGAAATACCTAGAGAGTCACCTTGAAATAAATTGGAGGAAATCTTGAAATTATGAAGTCACAGGCGATGAAGTTCTGAAAAAAGCCGGTTTTCGCAACCATTTTATTTCAAGTGTCCGTCCGCTATATGGATGTCATTCAAAAATGGTTGGGGGGAATGAGCCTCAGAAAATACTCTATTTCTGGTTGGCATCTGCAGACAGTGAGAGAGAGAGAGACGGGCTCCTCACGTGGTGCGTCAATAAAACGCTGGCTAAAAGGATCGGGAGAGATATCGGAAATCAAAAATCTGAACAAAAAGTGTTTGTCTCCACCTCTTCCCCGAACAAAACACATCCCTTCGAAGATTTTACGAGTACAGAAGAGAGAGAGAGAGGCCCGCCCCCTTTGCCTCCAGAAGTCAGGTCGTGATCCCAGTCTGCCCTTCACACCCCGTTCGTTCCGTCTTCGTCCTGTTCACCCGCCGCCGAGATTTATTGCCGCCCAGGCTTTGTTTCGCCTAAAGGCAAAAGACCCTTCTCACCTGTCCTTTTTGCTTATTACTTTTCTCTCTCCTTTTCCTCCCTCCTTGTAGACACAACTGCTCGAGTTTCACTTCACAACCGGATTGCCAACAATGGCACAATAATATCTTGATTAGTCTCCTCTTTCCCAAAAATATCTCTCTTCAGCCTTCCAATGGAGGAAATATATTCGGTCGAGTCGCCATCTATAGGAGAAGAGCTGGTGCTTTCCCGAAGGGATTTCTGCAACTTTTCAACAATCACCGACCACACCCACGACCAGGTTTGTCTCCTTCTCTCCCCCACATGTGATGCTTATCGCAAGAAATTACGTAAATTCTAAGTCAGATAAGGCGATTAGATAGTTTTTGACTTGCAGACGCACGAAACAATCAAAAGAGAAAAAGCCATTTACACATCACAAAATGTTACAGCCGCTTCTGTGCTACTGGGCCGTCTGGCTGAAGGCCAAAGGGAGGCCGAATTCTATGAATTTTTGCCCACTCTTTCGAAGTCAAAAGGCCCTTTTTGCTGAGCTCCAAATGGGCAAACACAGTAATTCTTCAGTTATGTTTTGAAGATGGACTCTATCGGAGAAAAATAGTTTTTTTCGACTTCCATTTGTCTAGAAAGGGTCTCATTGGAAACAGAGGAGTTACTGTATCCTTTTACCCTCTTGGTTCGCTCTTGGTTTGGAATGCCTCGAATGAATTCAAATTCAATTTTTTTGGATTATCTCCTTTTTTAAAGGCTATGTTGATTGAAAGCTGAGCCCGTGAGAAAGAGAAAGAGACTCTTGGCATTTTTATCCCCCCTTTGAGGAAGTTTTTCCGAAACTGTTTGCTAGTTGTGAAGGCGTCTTAAGAGGCCTCAAAGTATCGCAATTCAACGCGTCGCGTAAACAGCAAACAAAATTAGAAGACGCCGACGGATGTTGACAAACGGGTTCTTCTTTTTTGGAAGGAAAAAGTCTTCAAAAAATACTACAAATTTCAGGAGGCTATTGACATCGTCTGGTGGAGTAACGTCGTCTGCCTGCCGGTGATAGCCCTCGTTGGCTTGGCCTGCAACCTATTGAATATTGCCATTTTGACGAGCAATCGAGGAGCTCGTCGAATCCCCAGCTGGTCAGTAATGTGGGCAGCGCGTGTGTGTGAAATCACCGTCCTCACGCTCTTTCCTTCTTCTTAACAAACACACGGAAATAGCCAGGGGAGAAGCAAGCCGGATTTTCAGGGCTAAATGTCAACAAATAACTGATAATGCGGAAAACGATACGATTCCCAAAAAAAAACCGGGTCCTATCTGGAACACACCAGGGAACAATAATACGTTTTTCAAAGCGAGGGGGTAGAAATACCGTATCCTCTTGAGCTCGAGAAAAGGGGCAAATTATCATACCGCTGTTTTGACCAGAATCCCACGTAGAGCATAGGGACAAACAAAATCTTTTGGCTTGAGTTGTAGTTACTCCGGATAAAAATTACCTGTTTACTAGATCCTTTGAGCACGAGGGAGGCCCTACGTAGAGACAGATACAACGTCCTTTTATTGAACACTGATCGTAAGAAAAAAACAATCTGCAAACTTCCCAAATACAGTACTCGAAAAGAGAGACTAATCCAATTTCAGGACGCTGCTCCTTGCTTTGGCTGTCTGTGATTGTCTTTTTTTAATCTTCGCCACATTGGAAGTGACTCCTCTCTCAATCCCTTCCTTGGCCTTTTCTCCTCTCTTCAACCACACATATTCCCATCTCGTTCTATATATCAGAACCTTGGCTTCCACTTTCTACAAAAGTAGCGTTTTGTGAGTTCTCCTCCTCTTTCTTTTAATAAAACTCTGTTCAGAATAGTTGTGGCCTTCAACGTGGAGAGATATATTTGCGTTGTTTTTCCACTTAAAAGCCACCGGATATGTACTGGAAGGACATCTCGGCTGGCGATTGGCGCTTGGTAGGTTGCGTCCTCTTTGGACTCTCAGGAAATAGACTCCACGCTTGGCTTAACCAAAACAGCTGCTTGTTATTTTTGGCGCGCAACTGGTCACCGGGGGAAAATACTTCGCTCTTCAAAAGGGCCCTTTAGGTCATCAAAGAGGGGCGCGAAGAGATTCAAACTTACAGTATTTTCAAGTCTTTGAAAGAGAAAAGTGTCTAAAAAGAGAGTACAGTACTTGATAGTTTTCTGTTTTTGTTAATAGGACAATCCGCTTTATCCTTCTGTTGTGGTTGGCTATTTGTTGAAATATAAAACCTCCTCGGATATGAGGACAACTTTCGCAACTTTTTCCCTCTAAAAATAGCTTTATTTCAGCTTATGTTTGTCGTTCCTTTGCTCTCTCCAATGGCCTCTCTGCTATGAGGTTCGACTCTGCTATGAGAACCAGTCAGACGACTATTATTCTGTCGTTCTACTCACAGAAAATGAGACTTTACGGGTAAATTTAGACTTACTTTTTAACAAAAGCTAAAGAATTTACCTCTTTCACTTGCTGAAATGTGAGACAAAACAAACTGAAACGTCGCAGCCGAAAATCAAAGAGAACAGTTTTTAATTTGCAGTATTACTATCGATTTATGGACTATTTCACGCTGATTGGATTCAACCTTCTTCCAATTGCTTCACTACTCTTCATGAATATGCGAATCATTATGACTCTCCGACGAGTTGTTGATGAAGACAGTCGAAGAGATGAGGAGATCACCCGGCTAGCCGATGGAACTCTCGTTCAGGTATGCCTTTCTCTATAAAAAAAATAATCCAAATGAGTAAACACGAGCCGATTCTTCTAACTTTTTTTTGTGAGAATGCCATATTTCCATAAAATTCCCATTTTGGGTTACTTTAGCCTAAAAAGGATCAGTTTTCTCAATGTTTGAGCGAATTTTCTTCTCCTCTCTAATTTTGCAGAAGATTATAAAATGAGAGTAAAATTCAAAAAATTGTACAAAAGTTGGTAAATTCCAAAGAAGTGAGTCTCTTGCAGTCAAGGGTGTTTGCAGTAGCAACAAAGATCGGAATGGCGGGGTTGGCGAATATCTCACCTTATGCCAGACTGAAGCAAGTTTTTCCCTTTCTTATTGGTAATTGGCTTATAAGAGCGCTATTAGAAGGCAATTTCAACAACGAGATTTCTAACAAAAAAGCTTTTTTAGTATCGTCGATTTGCTCCAAAAGAGGTGGGAGGATAGTGTGATTGATTGTGTGTTGTCGCGCCCCTCGTCTCTTCCACCAAAAAATCAGATCTGCTTTCAGGAACCTGCTTCCCATCGGCTGAACGCGAATGCCATGCTCTTTGCCGTCGTTTTCATGCTGTTGATTTGCGTCGGACCACAGGTAAGCCGCTCTTGGCACCAATTCAACGAATCTGTTTTCTCTTGCGATCTTATCTCCCTAAATTCTAGGCATTGGCTCGATTGCTGTTTGATCTCTACGGCCAGTACCACTCCACAGCCATCGTATACACTTGCGTCACCCAGCAGGTACTGTACCTCCTCTCTTTCATCAATCTTTCAGCTGGTCTTTCTCAACGCCAGTCTCAACTTCTGTCTTTACTGCGTAGTTTCGAAGAGATATCGAAGTCTGATGAGGATAACAGTCAAGAGATTGCTCCACAGTCTAGCTGTCGTCGAGCGACATCCTCTGAAGCTGAGTACCAAGCAGAGCAAAAGCAGTTCAGCTCATGCGACATCGCTCGATGAGAATGGACACAGTAGAAATATCCTAATGCTCCAACCGATGTAATAATTGTATTTTTCCGCTAGCGAAATGGGTAGCCAAAACGGGTCAAAGACATTCTGTAAAGATGATGGAAAAAAACGCAATGAATCTTTCTTTCAGCCTTTATTTCTCCAAAATATACGGGGGGAGAGATATGTACAAAACAAGAGCAATCTTAGCCTTGAACCGAGTCGGGCTTCTTGTTGTAGAAGCGTTGAAGAGTTACAGTATTCTGAGGGGTGACAGTGAAGCGATGGGAGAGTCCTTTTGGGATGACGATGAGATCTCCACGCTCCAAATGGACTCGAATCCATTCGTCTTCTTCTGGCTCGACGTCGTAATAACACGCTCCGTCCATTACGAGAGTCACCACGTCTTCATTCTTCACAGCTGGCTCGTAGAGCTCTTCCAACTGAAGGAGTTTGTCTCTTTTGGAGAGAAGGGGGAGATCACCTTGTCATTGAGGTCGGAAATGGAATTGTTAATGGTGAACATGTCGCTGGGGCCGACATTCTTCTCAGCTTTAACACGACTGATTCGCTTTTTCATTTGATTGGTGTCGTCCAAATCTACCTGGAAGCAGATTTGGCCAGCCAACGAGAGCAAAAACGAGAATAAGAGCGGCTTTAGAGATCGCCCGGCAGAGATATTTTGAGGTAAACAAGACCATTTCCCATACAAACCTTGTAATATTGGACGCCAGTGAGAGCATGAAGTTGATCTGGAGAGAGTTTTTTCGGCGGGAAGACATGATGAGGAAGACGACGGTCTCCACAAGGGAAAGGCTCCATATGCCAGATTTGCATGCTGAATGACTCGATGTTTTTGTTAGTGAAAAATGTCTTTGCAGAGCGATGAAGGCCTCAAAATAGGTTTTACAATCGGTGGGTAAAGTCTATCCTTTTGGCTACAAAAACAAGGCGATATTTGTGAAGGATGGATGGACTTTAGATGATGGGGAAAAATAAGAAAATGAAAGGGAGAGAGAGAGAGAGCGACCTGAGGTCTATTTATTTGGGTGAGTAGTCGACGACAATAATTACGAGCGCGGAGAACGAGAAGCAGTTCCTCGAAAGGCGGAGGAGGAGGAGATTTCTGACGGAGATTGGAGAAAAAGTCAACAAAATAGGCTGCCGAAAAGACGCCGATCAAAGAAGGGGGGAGGGGATGGATGTTGTAACTGTTATTGTTGCCATATGTACCAGTTTGAGAGGGGTGAGACCCCGATTCAGCTGGATTATGTTGTGGACAGGAGGGGGGATGGGGTGGCTGGGTGAAACCGCTAATTAGAAAAATGGATATCTCGGCAGGGAGAGAAGCTGCTGACCAAACTGGTCGGAGAGAAAGAGAGAACGACATATTGGTGATCATCATGATATTCAAATAAAGCGCCCAGCAGAAGCGGCAGCAATCCATGCGCAAATGGAATATTTTCGACTTTTGTAGCGAGTGGCAGTCCTTTTTAAATGCCAGGCCGAGATAAATCAGCAACGGCCAAGATCCCAGGCCGATAGGCACCGATTCTAAGCCGAGATCCGGACAGGCTTTTCATTCCGGGAGACTTATTTTCATGAAGAAAGCCAGGGGGGAAATTAATTCATTTTTGAGAGAGATCAAACGATGGAAGAAATAGAGGAGACTACAATAGTAAGATTAGAAGCGAAAAATAGAAACAAATTAGGGGGAATAAACGAGTTTCCAGGGATGAAAAAGAGATGAAAAGATGAGGTTTCTACCAGTTTTTCCTGCTTCTAGTTTACCTTAGACGACGCTCTTTATACTCCTCGAACAACAAGAGAGAGAGAGAGATTTAGCAGCAAAAAAGGGCTAGATTTAAGAAGGAGACAAACTGGCTTTTTATACCCTTCTGGGAGACACTTTGAACTTCAAACTTCTCATCAATTTAATAGATTAGTTGTTCAAATTAGGTAACTCATCCATAGAAATCAAATGACACATTTGAGCTTTTGGCTGGATTCGAAAAAAAATTTTTTTTTTCTCTTCTAATTTTGGATGTTTTTTTTAAAATTCTACTTTGACAAAGACCCCTCTTATTTTCATCAAACTTATTACAAAAAAACAGGAAAAAAGTACCAAAATCTTTCGGATTAATCGGAAAAGATAGAGAGAGAAAAAGAGCTAAAGATGAACCGATAGCCATCTGTTTTTCTGCTTATTTGTATCCGTATTAGTTTCGAGTAAAATCAGAGTCCAGCCTCCTGTTGTTGACGGGAAAGAAGTGAAAAAGTTTTTGGTGTCGGATCAGCGCCTCGAATCTCAGTTTCGGCATTTTACAATCCCAAAAATGGAACAAAGATCGATGGATATGGTAAGTATGAACTTAATCGGCTCTCTGAGAAGAGATACTTTTAAAATCCTTAAACCTCAAACTTGAATGAAAGATTTTTGTTAGATCTTGATGGTTTTTTGTCGACTCAACTAGGTCTCGTTGTGTATAGCAATAGACCGTATCTCGCTCGAGACAACAAGATAGATTCATTTTTATGAAAATCAATAGGGTCTTCTAGTGGTAGCCATTAGCAGCTCGTTGTATTGTTCCCTCATAGTCAGCACCTAAAGGTCTACATTTTCCCTCAAACTCCTTCAAACCTCTTGTTTAATTTTCTGGTAGTTGGTTTCGGCGTCTCGGGCATCCAGCTGCTTTTTAGCGCTTTCATTGCTTTCACGTAGGAGATCAATTTTCCGGAGGAGAGATTTTTGCTTCAAATCGTGAGGATAAAAGGATCTTTTTGACCAACCGAAGCATAATTTGGATCTTCTTCGAGTTTTCGCTGTAGTCTCTCTGTCTTCATATCCAAAGAGTCTTGTTCGTCTTCCAACTGGGGCACCTCTTGGGACAATTCTTCTCGTTTATTCTCCAAATCCTAGAGAGCAAATTTAAATAAAGAAAGAGTCAAAACCGATAGATTTCTCTCAGCATCTCGGGACAACTGGCCAAGATCAGAAAACTGTTGAGCCTGTTCAGTCAGTTCGATCTCCCTCCTTCCAAGGGTCTCTATCTCCGAATGAAGATTTGTTTCCATCTCATCCACTGTGATCATCTCTTCTTGCAATCTCACATGAACTGAAAGCAAACTAAATCTCCACCCCCGCAGGAAGTGTTCGCCTCACGATCTTGCAGATCTTTAGCCGAGGCGTTCTCATCCATCGCTGCTCCATGAAGAAGTGCCGGATCAAGATCGTTCACCCTCGATTCAATTGAAACTTTCCCCAAATTTATGGAGATCTTCTGAAGGGTTTGAACCACAGCAGAGGCATATTCTTCCGTGTCCATCGTCAACAAATGCATCTCGTGATCATAGCTATCCAAGAAGTCAGAAATCTCCCTGTCTTTGACCGCCAGCTCTCGATATCTCTCGCTATTTTTAACTGAAATCTCAACTTTAAATAAAGAAATAATAAATATCTTACTGTATTGCGAGTCATCATTCTCAAAGTTATGCAACTCGTCGGCACATTGATCCACCGATTCCTTTGTTGTTTGCAATCTGAAGATATAATATTCACAGTGAAAAAGATTGCCCACTGTTTCTCCATTGTTGCAATATCTTCGGTGTTCTTTTTCATGCTCTCTTGGAGTTTGATCTTCCTCTGCTCGGGAGTGTCGACTTCGGCCATTTCGATAGTCAGATCGGATTGTTTTTTGGCCAACGAGGCAAGAGTCTCATTCAGCTCGACGGCCTTTCTCTTGAGTGTGGATTGTTCGAGTTCCAACTCTAATTGAGACTTTTTATCTTCAAGCGAAGCCAATTCTCCTGTCATCAAGCCAACCTGGAATTTTTAGATTAAAAGAAGTTGAACTTGCTTCGTTTTTGAGATGATCGGCTTCTTCTTTGAGCTGTTCAAAGCGCTCCTTGACCCCCGGCTCCATATTGGCCACCGTCTCTTCGTTGCCTCTCTTCTGTCTGGCTATCTCAATCTCCAATTGGCTGACTTCCTCTTCTCGATTCTTCTTCTCAGCATACAGCTCTTGAACAGCCTTTTCTTGCTCATCGGCCACCTCCTTCAGACGTCTGGCTTCCATCTCAATTTGACTCATATCCCCATTTGTATGCATCTTATCGATGATGATATTCAACTCCACCAATCGGGATTGTTGTTGTCTCAATTCGAATGCACTTTCCTGTGCTCTGAAGAGATCTCTCTCTCTCTCTCTCACAAAGTGATTCGAAATACCTCTGCTCGTAGGCGGTTATCTCTTTTCGATCCTTTTCCCCTTGAGCATAGACATCCTCCAATCGGCCAATTTCAGCTCTTAATTGACCCATTTTGGATCGTAGAACTCCCACAAAATAGCTTTTGTCCAACACCTGGCGTTGACTGGCTGTACCCATTCGACTAACAGCTCGACCTCCACTTAACCCTTGCTGGGTGACTGGCCGGAAGGAGGCTGTAATTGGCCTGGAGACTCCAGTTTGTGGTGGCGGATTAATCTAAAAACAAACAAATCCAAAAGGAAAAAACCCTTGCCGAGGCTGTTGGGGGACGAACAAATCCAGATGGAGGTCGTTCGCCCATCCGACTGGAGGGCATCACTGGTCCAGCTCTTGATGGCGGCGCCATCCCCATTCGACTAGGCGGAGCTCGTGAAGGAGGGCGAGGAGCTCAAATCCTTCTTTTAAAAAGCTCTCTAGGACTTACCATCAGCAACTGCGGTGGCTGTAGGTGCCCGTCTAGCAGCGCTGGCAGCTCTTCCCGCCGAAGTTTTTGGACGAGCCGATGGGGGACGTGACATTCTAAAAAAAAAAATCTCCTTTAAATTATTTTTAGCTCTTTTCTCAAAGTCATCATCGTAACCCAAAAGATTCAAGAGATTTGAGAAAATAAGGAGAAAAGCGAATGCCAGCAATGGTTGCTATGACGACGCGGAGACAACAGACCTCGTCCTTGGGGAAAAAGAACTTCTTCGATTAAATCGAATTCTCCAAAAATAGAATTGTTTATAGTTTTGCCGAGAACAATCAAATTCGACGACCTTCAGGTCTGAAACGTTGTCTCTTTGATGTGTCTAAGAAGAAGAAAAGAAAGCCAGTGTAATTTGAGGTTTCTCTCTCTCCCCCAGAAGATGGACTGATCGTCGGTCGCCTCAAGTTTACTGTAAAATCACGTTGATTTCATCTGGAGGACGAACAAGGTTCGAACGAGACAGGACAAAAAGCAAAGGTCTCTAATTTGTGTCCGACCCAAGAGTTCGCTGAGACAGTTTTTATTTTTTACTGTTTCTCTCTGTCTCCTTGCAAGTCGTCCTTTTGTCCTTTGTTTTATTGGAGTTAGTTCTTTGGCACTGTCTTAGAGATCTGCACGTTGCCTGTCTGCTGACTTCCTCTAAGACTACCGCATTCTCCTTGATAATAAATACCAAAGAAGATTGCTTCAAAAAGAAGAAAATAGAGTTTTTTCTTCGTGGGAAAAACACATTTTTATTGTTTCAACTCCTATTTTCATAGAAAGCGATGTTCTGCAAAGATTGAGATCTGCACCTTTTCTGAACATCAAAAGTTCAAAAAACAATAAAAAAAAGTGGAAAGAGTATGATAGTATGTTCCCCAATTAGAACAGGTGGCCGTTAGAATCACATTTTTCTTATGCAAACTGCCGGCCATTTACGATCAACAAAGTTCTCTTTCTGCTTGAAAAAACTGTCGCTCGGGAAGACATCTTCTGATCCGGTAGTCGGCACAATCGTCGTGTCGCAATCTCTCTTCCTTTTATCTTCTATCTCCCTTTTTATTGTCTTCGAGATCTGCTTGTCCTCCTTTTTCAACTCAATCCGCATCCTCCCCATCAAAAAGTTAAAAGTTCACGCGCTACTTGACTGGTCTGACTCTCTTTTTCGGGGCTAGCCTATCCATACGAGGAGAGGACCACCCGACTGGCTGTTGTGCGGCTAGAGGCTGTGACTGTCCACCAACCAACCGCCGAATTGGGGCAGGGAGAGAGAGACCCCCGCGCGGATTACCGCCGGCTGTCGCTAGTTGACCGGGGGGAAGTTTCTTCCGGCTATTTTTTGGTTTCTTTCGATTTTTCAAGGAAAAAAGCTCTTTTTTCTTACATCTTTTAAATCGTTCGCACAATTTATCCAAGAACACCATCTGATCTATTTTTGTTTTTCTTGCCGAATTTGTCGATTAAAATCTCACAAAACTCTTAAAAACTAGACTCCAACAAAATAATTCAACCCAGGACTCAACAATTTAGCCAAAATTTCCCCCCACTTTTCTAACGAATGCTCGCTTTAAAATTGTTTAAATTCCACCTTCTGATATATGTTTCTCTTTTTTTCACTTGTTGTTTTAAAGAACTAACAGCTGATTGTCTCTAGGATGTCCCTAGCTGATTGAAAGCTTCTTTTTCTTCTTTGTTGTTTTCGATTTATCTAAGAGATCACAACACACTTCCCCTTCTACCCTACCAGTTCTCCCAACTGACCAATTGAAAAGTTACTACCTTTTTTTGAGCTAAAAATACTTCCTGGAATGTTCTCCTTTTCTCCTAGACACTTGTCCTTCCAGCCGGGTGGTGGTGTGTCCCGGCTGATCTCTAAAGGTCATGTCTCTCGCACTCTCTCTCTCTTTAGCTATTTTATAGAAGAAAACGGTGAAAAAATAAGAGACGAAGCCGTAAATCACGAGTCGTATAGAATGAAAGAGAGAAGAGACCGTGACCGGTAGCTGTTGGGGGAAGTAACACGTTTCTTTTTGACTAATCGCATTGGCCAGAAGGTCATCAACCGGGATGGTCCTCTCTAAATATCCTTCGGCCTTGAGACCTTTTTGAAGACAACAGTAAACCTCTTGAGAGTGTGATGTCTTGAGATGTTCTAGATCGAATCTCTCTCGATGTCTATCTGCCCCTCGATTCCCTTGGAGAGAACCCTGTTTCCAAAACAATGAGGACCACCACCACCACCTGTTTCAAGCTGCTGTTTTTCCCAAGAACAATTCCCCAAGTAAATAAGTGCGTCGTGACATCAGAGAGAGAAAGAGAGAGAGAGGGTCTGCTGTGATTCATAGAGAGAAACCTGATGGGGCCCACTTCTCTCCTTCACCTTCTGGGCCCCAAAAAGAACAGCAGAGAATTCTCGTGGCAAACGATGCGTAGCCGAAATTTCAAAGACCTGTTTCAATACAATTACGGTTTGCTTCAATTTACGGGGTCTTTTAGTGTTGACAGAGAAGGTTGAACAGGTATTCTCTTTTCTGGCTGAGCAATTACCGTAAATTCGCCAATTTCATCCCTAAAATCTTGTCCTTTCTCCATGTCGTTTTCTCACTTTTTCCTTTGATCTCTTCCACAACTTTTCAATCAAATAATTTTTATTAAAAATTATGGGAAATTCTACAATTTTTGATTTCCATCTGAGACCTATTGCTCTTTTTTGGACTAATTTGTATCCTAAAATAGTAATTTTCTCGAATTTTTGAATATTTTTCGGAATTTTCTCAATGATATGCAATTTAAAAGACTTACGGTATTTTTCGACTGATCTGATCTTCCTCACATGGAGTGTGTGTAATACACGTAGGTAAACCTGTATACTACGTAGAAGATTTCCCAGCTGATAAGTTACGCTTCAACCTTTGCTCTGATTGGCTTAAAATGCCGTCTCTTCCTTGGTTTTTCAGTTCTGCTATGCTGGAATTTCATTGAGAGAACATCTGTTGGACTTTCTCCCCTTGCCAGCCTGAAATCAAGGTTGCCGCTCTCGATAAAATCAGAAGGAGATCTCCATCGAATTTTTGAAAAAAAAACCTGGTTCCTTGCACGTGAAGACTAGACTATCATTGAGAGAGAGGAAGTCAGTTATTCGATTAGAGTCGAACGGTTTTGAGCTGAAAACTGGCCGACTGGTCAGACTAATATGATGGCCTCAAGGCTCGATCTCCCTTGTCACCCGCGACCTCAACCCACTTCCCCGTCCTCCTCTCACTTTCCCACTGGTAAATAACTTTTTTTCCAATAATGTCCCATAAAAAATTGGGCGGCCAATCAACTCGCTCTCTTTCTCTCAATGATCCCGCCTACCCAAGCAAGGAGAGTAAGAGAGAGAGTTTCTTTTCGTCTCCAAGAGAGACAGAGTACGGATTGTGGCGCTCGACTCTCGGGTTCCATACACCGGTTTGTGGCCACGCGAGTGAACGTCGTCAAGGCGCTTTGTCTCTCTATCACTGAGAGAGATAGAGAGGCTTCTCCCAGTCCTTTTCCGGGCTTCTATTCTTTTATATTTCCAACCGGTTTCTAGCCATTTTCAGCAGCAGCTTCTTACGCTTGAACATTGACCCAAAGAAAGGCTGTAAATTTCTCGTTTTCTGACTCTTGATGTATCCATTTTCTCCCTCAATTTCGACCCAAAAGTGTTCCGCCTCTCCCCCCTCTCTGATACAATCAGGTCGAAAAAGTAAGACTGTAATTTCCTTGTTTGGTCTCGAGATCGTCTAGTCCTTTTGCCCTTTTTCTTTCCCAACCAGTCAATTCTTTCCAGATGTATCGGATATGTCTCCTTCTCTTCTTTCTAGTCAGTTGTAAATCCACTTTGGGCTCATTGGAAGAATACGACGATGAATTTATTCTGGAATTTTTGAATCGCTCACAAGCGCTTGATGTCAGCTCAGAGTGTCGGAGCAGCCTGGCAAAGGTGAGAAAAATCGGCTAAAAGAGAAACACGTTCTTGGGTCAACTGGCAGCAAGTTTGGCGAAGGCGAGAGGGCGAATGAGCGATCTCGTTTGAGAAATGAGTTTGATTTACAGGTAAACAACTATCTCCAAGACACGGAGACTCTCGAAGCCCAACGGGTCTTCTACTTTCAATCGTTTGGCAAAGGACCCTCCCAGCTATTTCTTTCTCGCGACCAAGATCGATGGGTCTATCGGGGATATGAATGTCTCCTCTCAGCCGGCGAGACCGTCTACTCCAAAAGCGAACATCCCATGCACTACTGCTACAGCTATGATGATGGCCCAGCTCCAGTTGGGGCTTATTCCGTCTGCATTCCATCACTTTGTGCTGACGATAATGTCAAGGTTTGATATTTCTCTTCATTTAAAAAAAATATTTTTCCAGCTCCTAAAAGAATGGAGAAAAATGACAAAACCAGCGGAAGACGACTTTCCAATGGACTTCACTGATTGTACTCGTTCAAGACATGCCAAGCAGTGGTTTGAGCAACTCATCCCAGTCGCAGACTTGGCTTTTAATCTCTTCCTTGTGGCTCTGATCATTATGGCCACAATGTTCCACCACATGAAGGGCAACCAAGCCAGGTATGGCATCTTTTTTAGATTTTTTACTGACATTTTTTGTAAAAAGTAGCAGTCTTCCTACTATAATTGATTCTCTTACAGATCGACCTCAGCTCGAATGCTGTTGGCCTTCTCTGCCAAGACCAATATGACGAATTTGATCAAGTTCCCCAAGGATCCACAATCCTGCATAACTTGTCTTTTTGGCCTGAGAGTTTTGGCGATGGTTTGGACCTTATTGGGACATTCCTTCATCTTCGTCCAGGTTTTTTTTTTCAATTTTTCAATGACCCGGTCGATCCAGGCTTATTTGGAGAATGTAGAGACTTATAAGGATTCTTTGGTCAACAATTTCTGGGATCAATGGATCACTAATTTCACTTTGAGTGTTGACGTCTTTTTGGTTATTGGCGGTTGTGTTCTCTCCTACACTTTCTTCCGAAAATGGCTCAAAGTTAGCAGCGGTTTGTTGTTTTTGGGGAGATAAAGAATTGGGTTTATAGAACCTGAACCAACATGGACTTCATTCGGATTTTGGCTTCGTTTTTATCGCCATCGGATTGTGAGACTCTGGCCGGCGTACCTCTACACTCTGATGGCCGTGACCCTCCGGATTTCAGTGAGTTTACAGTTCAAATTCGACCAGTTTTCGTCGCGAGCGGTCAGCTGACGTTCGAAAAAAAAAACTCTTAGGGCTCTCTTTGGAGGGCAATATTTGACGATAAATAAGAGATTGATCAAAGTGTTATTCCAGGTGACTCACTTCCATCCGATGTGGCCACCGACTGATCCAGCTGTCCAATGTCCCAAATATTGGTGGCAGAATGTCCTCTTCATCAACTCTCTGACCAACAACCGGTGTATGCCGTGGACTTGGTATATTGGCACCGAGTTCATTTATTTCCTAATCTCGCCTATCTTCCTTCTCCTTCTGAGACAATCTCCCCAGCTGGGTCTCGGAGTCAGCGTGGCTGTGATCGCCATGTCAGCTGGAGCCAATACTGTCAAAATTCTCAACGAAAATTTCCCTCCAACTCAATTCCTCTGGCGCCAACCGGAGATGTTCAATCTCAACTTCATCCAGGTATTTCCAGAAAGAGAGATTTCACGTGATTCTTTTAGCATCACATTGAGCTGTACATCAAGCCACAATATAGAATTGGACCATACATCATCGGCATTCTACTCGGCTACTATTTGGCCAAATATCAGCGGTTGGCCATCAAACCAGCAAGGACGACTTCCTTCGTCGGCGAGTGTCTTTCCAAATTCTCAATAAGTTCGCTTTGGTTCCTTGGTTTGTAGAGACATAGAGCTTCAATTAGAAAGTGGCTTTGTAGATCTCAAAAGCGCAATAATCTTAGTAAAAACCCGCTTATCAATGAGGATTTTTAGTTGGAGGTTGGCTCTTTGGAGGAGCTTGTCTAGCCTTTGGCCTCTACGGACTCTACCCATCCCTCCAAGCCTGGGAATGGCCACTCTATCATATCGTCTATGGAACAATCCACAGGTACAGTAGCTCCTCATTTTCCAAAAGATGTTTCAAAGCCAATTATTAAAGAACCTAATTTACAGAGATGTTTTTGCGGTCGGAATGGCTTGGCTCATCTACGCTTGTCATACGGGACTCGGAGGACCGATAAACAATTTTCTGTCGGCTAAAGCCCTCGTTCCTCTTTCTAATCTTAGTTACTCCGTGAGTTTTTGTTGGAAGCTAACTTCTCTTTCTTTCTAGGCGTATCTCTTCCACATGATCCCCGTTGTTTTGACATATCTTTTAGTGCCTTTCCCCCTCTGGTACGACAGCAAATGGCCCATTTTTGTGAGTTTTCCCCTTTTTTCGGTTTTAAAACCAACGTCTTCAGGCTCATTGTGTGGCGCAATTCACAATTTCTTATTTCTTCGCGGTAGTTTGCTATCTTTGTGTCGAGGCGCCAGCTGCCCACATTGAGAGGATTTTACTCTCGCCACGACCGAAGACAACATTGAAGCCGGTACAGACTGCCGACTCGGAGCTCCAGCTCAAATCTTCTCCTCAGCTCTGATCTGATAGCTCTCTTTCTCTTCCCACAAAAATCCATTACGAGTTCTAATAACTAGTCGCAGATTGCCCGATTTCTCCCAAATATACTAGGAGAGATACCGCTGCTTTACTCCTTTGGCCAATTGTAGCAATTAGGGCCAAGATTCGGGATCAGATGCTCATTCCGTCTTTCAAACAAACCTTCTCATTTCTCTCTTTTTTCCCCCATTAAAACACGGTGAAATACACTGACCAATAATAAATATTTTTTTCTTTTCTTTTCTCTTATGGCAAAAAGAGATGTCGTCCATCAGCCGAAGGAAGTCGTCGTTTTGAATCCTCCCTATCAGAATTCGTTGTGTAAAGAGAAGCTCGATCCATCCAGTCCATATCGTCCAAAACTGGAGCGAATGCCGACACTTGATGACCGTGTTCCAACGTCTAAACTTACAATACTTATTTGATTTAAAGAAGATGACCTCTTTATCTAATTTTCCAATGAGACCTATCCTTGCTAGAGCTTGGAGTTGACTCATTCCGGCTGCCAACCCAGATATTCCTCTCTGTCCCAGATTCATACTTTGTGCCATCTGAAGAGATCAAAAAGTTGTCTTTTTTAACCAACCTGGAGCATTTTTCCGGCAATTTCTTTAGCTTTTCCTACTCCTCGACCCATATAATGGATGTTGTCGATGATCTCAGCTGCCACATAATCGATCGTAATTGTAACTAAAATCACCCCGAAGACGATGAAAATGACCAAATGGAGGACATTTACTTGCGGCTGAAAAGGAGTCTCAATTTGAGAAGGAAATTACCGTAATATCGCCAAAGCCAATAGTGAAGATGGAAGTCAGAGAGAAATAGATAGCATCAAGGAACGAAATTCCTGTCGTGTAATGGAACAAGAATCCGGCAGCTACTGGATACAACGACAGCAGAGAAAGGAAGATAATCGTCGGAATCAAAAGACTCTGATTTTTTAATCAAAAGCAAAGGGGGAAGCCAAACCTCTTTGAATATCTTGCCAACCAGCTGACTAATAAATTTACCCGTATCAGCCATGGTCACAAGGGCCAGTGGGATCCCAATCATCCCGTAGACTACCAGCAGCATTCGTCCTTCTGAGGTCGTCGGCCAAACATATCCATACCCTACAATTCGACTTCGTTCGGACAAATTTTAGCCTTTTCCATCAAATTTCGAGATTCTCCCTCCATTTTTTTTAGAAAAAAAAACCAACCAACAGGAATTACAGTAGTTGTGGTGAAGAGAACAGCTGAGGAGAAAGTCCACAGATCTTTTGACGTGGAATAGTTGGTAAAATGACTCTCAAAAACCTAAATAAAAGTCCTCAATCTCTCTTTGAGAAATCACAAACATGAGCATACATGGGATCACCGAAACGAATGAACAATTGCTCCATGTAGATGTCGATCAGCCTCTCTGCCTGGCTGACATTCATTGTCAAATTGCCAAGTAATTCCTGTAAAAATCTGCTTTTCTATCCAAATCATTGACTAACTGATTGAAGCCGCTTGTACTCCAAAAGTGCTTCTTTTCTGGTTTGCAATTCTCGCGGTCTCTCAATTGAGCGGAACATATAGGCGCCGAGGAGTATGTAGGTAATACACGTGACAACGAGACCGAGATGGACAAAAGCCGTCCGGAGACGCTGCATTTTGCTTATAAATTAATGGGGTTGGCTCTCCTACCAGGCGGGCGCAGAACGTTGTCGGCTCTTCCTCATTCTGAGACTTTTGTGACATCGCTGGCCGACGGACTAAAATTCTCTTTGTAATTGGCCTCTTCTAATTGTTATTTCAATCCTACAAATGGGTCTCCCTTCTGATTCCCTTGAATCTTAAGAAAATTGACTTTTTTCACCAAAATCCTTGAAAAATGAGGTGAGAATCTGAGGATTTACAGTAGCCTATCTTTCACCCAGAGATTGCAAATTCCAAATTTTTTTGACTACCTTGGAACCGAGTGGGATAGCTGATCGGCATGTTGTCAAGTAGTCGAGAGGGGAGAAGGAGACTATGAATAAGTTAAAACTAATCTCGACTACCAGGAGACAACACGCCCTCCAAAAAAGAAAAAGACGGCGACAAAACAAGAAGAAAGAGAGACTCTATTGTGAGTCCCCTTGTCAACCCGTAATAACTCTGCATGACACGCGAAATTGGTCATAACCCGGAGCTGGAGGCAGTTCATTAATCCATTTCTCAGCTGTCTTACCCGATGGTGGTGTTTTGGCCTTTTGAAGCATTCTTCCAGGATTAAATTTGGAGTTCATTTTTGAAGAGGAGAGAGGGAGGGAGGTAGACTGGAAGCAGTAGCAGGTTGGGTAACTGAGACCCGTGAGACTCACTTCCGACCACCTGAAATTGAGTCATTAGGGTTGTGGGACAACAAGAGAGCCAGAATGTGTGTAGTAGAAAATCCTCCATTGTCCTCCGAAGACACGCAAATCTCAGAACGGAACTTCCATGAAATATCACCATCTCTCACGGCTCATTCTCATTAGAGGAGAGCGAGCGAAAAAATCTCAAAAATAACCGAAAGTTTTAGAATATAAGGATGTTTCATCGTAGTTATTTTCTACTGGAGAATTCCCTTTTTTTTCATGTGGATAATCATATCCAAACACGGCGACAAAGGGTAAATATTTTCCAATTAAGCAAGTATTTTCCTCCCAGAGAATAGAATCCATTTTAAATCCATTCAAATATCTAGGCAGTGGCTAGAAAGTGAATTCTCTCTTCCCTTATCAGATTGAAAGGATTCATTGAGAGAGATGATTCACTTCCTTGTGAAACTTTGAATTAGTCAATTCAGGCAAAAGCCCATTAAAAACCAAACCCAAAGCTGCATGAAATTAAAGTTGAAATGATTTCTGAAAGATCAAAAGATTTTTGTTTTTGGATTGATGATGAATCTCCCCTCTGCCTCGACTTCTCCGCTGAACGAGTCGCGTCCTCGGAAACACATTATTCGCCCGATTGGCTAACTGAAAGCTCTGCTCCTCGCCGTCTCTATTGGCCTTCACCAATGCGACAAAGGCTTCGATGAATCGCCGTGTACGCCATCGAATAATTCGTCTAATTTGTGGGAAACGTCTTCCCCAAACGTGGAATACCGTACTCGTTTTGCTCTCTGTCCATATGTATCTCACGGTTCCAGTCATCATTGCAACTGGCATTGACAGCAGTGACATGGGAGGTAAGTCTTTTGGACTCCATTTTAACCCGACTTTTTTTTGTAATTTAGGGCTTCTACGCCCTTATCGAGAAATTCAAGAGAAAGGCATTCTACTCGGAGAGATTGAAGACGAAGTTTTAGAGATTTTCTACGAGAAAAGTAATAATCAATAAACATTTATTTTATTCAAGGAAAGACCTGCTTGTAGTTGAGGACACCCAGTGGCTTACCCTCGTTGTAGGCCACAATATTCTCGGCGACTTCCGTAGCCACACGTAGCTGAGCGTCAATAGTCGAGGCTCCCAAATGTGGGGTCGAAATACAGCGGGGATGATCGATCAATCCGAAATTCTTTGTTGGTTCCTTTAAAAGTTCTCGTTTTTTCAACAAAAAAGGGACTTACATCAATAAAAACATCGAGGGCAGCTCCTCCGACTTGACCGGCCTCGAGTCCTTTGAGCAAATCTTCCTCGTTGACGATTCCTCCACGAGCAACATTTATAATCTTGACTCCCTTCTTGCATTTTCCGAGAACCTCCGTGTTGATGAGATTCTCCGTGGCTGGGATCAACGGCACATGGACGGTGATATAGTCCGCCTGGGGCCAGATGTCCTCCAATTCGAGAAGGTCGATCTTCATCTCGGCAGCCTTCTGAAAATTCCGTCAATTTATGAGAAGAGTAAAAACTCTCACCTCCTTGCTAATGATGGGATCGTAGCCAATAACTTTCATTCCAAAAGCTTGCATTCGGAAGGCAACCTCGCTGCCAATTCTGCCGAGACCAACGACGGCGAGAGTTCGACCGAAGACTTCTTCTCCCATGAAGAGAGCCCTTTCCCATTTGTGTTGAGACATCGACGTATGAGCTTGGGGAATATGGCGAGCCAAGGCGAGGATCATAGCACAGGTCAATTCAGTAGCCGAACGGGAATTAGCTTCTAGAAGGGGATAGGTAAGAACAGCTTTAGACTTACGGGGAGTATTCATGACGAGAATCTTGTTCTTTGTAGCGGCAGGAACATCAATGTTGTCGACTCTGAAAAATAGAAAATCTGGAGAGGAGGATCCTACCCGGTACCAGCTCTTCCAACCATTTTCAATTTCCCAGCAGCTGCTTCCAACAACTCGGCGGTTATTTTGGTGGCGGATCGGACAATGACAGCATCGTGTTTGGGAAGGGATTCAAGGAGTTGTTCTTTTGTTTGCTTCGTCTGGACGGTCACTTTGATGCCAGCGGCCTTGAGGACATCAACGCATTCCTTTTCGATATTGTCAGCGATGAGGACAGAGGAGATTTTGGTCATTTTCACTGGAAAATCTCTTTGAAAGGAGAAGATAAGGGGAGAGACGATATGGGGGGACAGTGGTCAAGGAAATGAGCGGAGAAAAACAGCCGAATGCTTATCGTTGGATCGATCTCCGGAGGTCACTCGGGAAAGGAGAACAAACCCGGAGGAACTCTTTTTGGGAATAGATAACCTCTCTCTCTCTATCTGATGAGATTGAGTTTTGAGTCTTTGAACTTTGATTGAGTGAGAGAGAGAGAGGACTGTGGCAAATGGTCAGAGATGTCGATAGATTTTCACGGACAGGACAAAGGGCGATCGGGAATGGGGTGGCCTCTTTTGGGAAACTGATAAACTCGTCTAGGACAAAGTTCTCTCCAATTAATTGGATAAAACTGAGACTTCAATAGAGTTGAATCTGATGCTTTCGAACGTGTTATAAAAACGATATGGGAGGAGAACTCTAAAGCTAATTCGAAGTCAAAAGCTAAGAAAAAAGCGATTCAATCAGGTCGAAGTGTCCTCAAAGTAATTATTTACTTCACATTTAGGTACTTTTTATCGTTCGATCCTTCAAGTCAACAGTCACCTTGTTGATTGGAGAAATCGAGAAAGTTTTGATTGAAATGGTTGAACAAAAAGAAGAAGTAACTGTAGACTGAGAGATCTCTTCAGCCTTATATATCCTCTCCTCCTGCCACCAGAATTGCCAAAAGTCACGTAGACAAATGATGTAATCTTATGAGAAGAGAGAAAAGTCAAGCCGACAAACATTTTATTATGAGATACTAATCGGCAAATATTACGATAACATCATTGAGCGGCGGTCGCTGATGATGTCGAGGCGTTCTCCTGACCACCATTAGCCACTTTCTTCTTTATTCTAAAAAAGTTTTTTGTTGAGTGTTTTCTGGTTTAATCGCACGGTATCAGGAACTCCTAAAAGTCACGTAGGCCTATAAGGAAGATAAAAAACCTGCTGCTGTTTTTGTTTGTTATTTTTTTGTCTAAAAAATAAAGGAAGGGCCCACAATTCGCCGAGGGTACAGTAGCTTGAAGAATTCAAATTGAAGCTAATTATTATCCTCAAGAGAGATTCAACCGATTTTTCACTCGAAAAGCCCTCACTCCAAGGGCCTGAATCTATTTAAAAAATGATAGCTTATTGATTACTAAATGAGATCGTAAACAGTCTGATTTTCTGATAGTTTGGTCCATTTTTTGGATTTATTATGGGAAAGAAGATTAGAGAGAGAGAGCCAATTAGGATACGGTGGTAGGAACATTTTGTTGATTAATGCTTGACGATTAATAAGAGCTAGTTCCTGGTCGAGTTGGTCCACCTTAGGATATTTTATTAGTTCTAACGGAGCCACAAGAGGAGGAGACATTTATCTCTGTCCCTTGAGGCCATTAGTTTTTCGGAATTCTTTAGAGTCCGCCGTTTTTAAAGTCGCTCACCGGAAGGCGCTTTGAATTTTCTTGGCAGCCGCTCCCACCTGCGGGTCGGTGAGATCAATATCGACGACTTCAGCCTGAAAAATAACAGAAAAGATTTGCATTGTGTTACGTGGAGAGGTGGACATCCGTATCGCGTTTCCCTCCGTTCCATTAGCGTTTCCGCAGCTGTGTGTCATTTGGGTACAAAGTGTCATGAATCGGGCCCTGAGGACTCTCCCCTCTTGGTGTTCTCTCTATTCGATTTACGTAACTAATTGTGGGCCCTGCAAAAGAGGGGGGCGCTAACTGCCGGAAGGTAAAAAGTTTTCTGATCTCTCTTAATCCCAAAGAAAGAGAGAATTCGAGGGGAAATAACAGGAAAAGGCGTTCTCCTCAAATTAATTCTCGCAATATTGCTCAGATTTTCGACTTGGGATTATTCATCACTTCTCTCGTCTGACGTCAAACGGCGTTCTCTCCTTTTACCAAAAACGGAAGGGGGAATCCCCCGACATTTTCGACGTCTCCAGGGAGAGAAAGAATTTCTGAGGAATGGGTCAGAATAATAATTATTCCTTCCTGGCTTTCGATGAGAAAACTCCAAGAAAATTAACTATTTTCGCTTGAAAATTCGTCAAATTTATAGCGAAAAATTGAGGTTTTAAGCGAGATATAGAAACAAAAAATAGTCTGGCTATTTTCCCTTTACAACACAGGAATCAGATTTGGCGGGAGGAAATCCCCTCGAAAGAGAGAGTAGACGAACAAATAAAAAAGTGGTTATTTGAGCCGAGAGAGGAGAGTTTACGCGAACAACTTTTTGTTAATAAACTCTCGCAAGTCTGATCGAATCTCTCCGAGAATTTTGACAGCCACTTGTCAGTCAAAATTTTTCGTTTCTGATAAGCTTCCTTAGAGAATTTCCCATCCTTCAAAACAATTATAAAATGCAAATGAAGCGCCTCTCCTCTTTCGTCTAATCAATGGCTTTTATGAAGGCTATTAGAGATAAGAGCAAATACCTCGACTTGGCTGGCTGGAGCAGTTGCAGCATCGGCCATGGTGTGAGAGAGAGAGCGAGACTTATGGCGGAGGCGGTGCTTTGAGGGGGAAGATTCTCGCTCGTTCACACCCAAAGGTGCCGCCCACTTATCTCTTCAAAGTTCAGAAGTAAGAGAGAGAGAGAGAAAATTTATTAGAAAATCACTCCGTGAGGATGCCGATCATTTTGAAATTTGAAATGATGGACTCTTGTGACTCCCTGAAAATGAGAGTTCTTTTCCTTATCCTCTCAAGGACCCACTTGTTCATAATTGTCCGGACTCGCGCCTCCGAGCTACGTCTTTGCAACTTCCGCCAGATGAAAATATTCATGCGGCAGTCTTCTAAAATGTTCTTTTTGTCTCCTGGCTTTTTGAGAGAGATCTACCTCGAAGCAACGGTTGCATAATGACATGAGCCACTGGGAAGAGGATTACCCGACATGAGTAGATAAGAAACGACAGCGGTGTAAACAGATCTGAAGAACTATGGAGATTCGTCGAAATAAATTAAATTCGAGCGGAATTATGAGCTAAAGAGTGGATTTTTTTGCTCAGATTCTGTCCTTTTTCCTTCACTAATTTATTGAACTAAAGCAAGTCCTAAAAAAGAATCATTACAGGTGATTTGTTTCCACCTGTCTGTCTTGAAAATATCGCGACGTCGACGTCGACTAGACGTTCTGTACTCGAACTCACTGTTGACGAAGAAATAGGCTAATATCTCAACGGCGGAACAAATTGACATCATAAAGGTCAACGGCAGAATACAGTTACGAATCGCCGCACGTTCTAATTCCAGCTTTTTTGTTCGAACAGCAGCCACCAGGCCGTGGCTCAATTTGTGCTTTCTTCCGATCCTCGAAATTAGACAAAGGAGGACGATTATCATCTGAATTTCTCTTTGTGAAGACAAGGCGCTTCTTACTGGAAATGGAAACGAGAAATAGAAGAGATGAGAGCCGAAGAAGGTTTGATGAGGAACAAGGGCATCGATTGAGCATTTTGCCACAAAAATAGTAAAAATGGCTGTTGTTAGTATTGAGATAGCAAACTGAGCCGGGGTGAATTTATTCCAAAATGAGAAGGAAATTACCGAGATACAGCGGATGAAGAGGGTTAATTTGCCGACTTTATCCTCTCTGACGCTGGCATTGAGATTGTAGAAATACCTCTCGACACAGCAGAGAATCAGTGATGCTCGAGAAATTTCTCGAAAAACCAAATAGAGAAAAGCAGGGGCCGGCAGAATCGGCCAGGTTATGAAGCGAAACACCCAACACACTGAAGACAAGTGGATTTCTGTGAAAAGTGGGTACTTACAAGAAGTTAGAGAAATGATAACTCCAAGGAAAATATGAACATAGGCGAGGAAGCGAATGACTCGTCGATGGGAAGTCGCCAAAAGAGTTGATTTGAAGAGCGAACGAGCTAAGACTAGATTCATGTAGACTCCGACTGAAGAGAAGAGAATCGCGCCACCAGACGAGGCGGCTTCAACTAGGACAGGGATTGGAGTCGTGACATTCGAAGATTCCTATCAATTTTAATTTTTTTAAAACAAACTAAAAACTTACTTGGATGGAAATATTGGAAGAGATGTTGAGAAGCGCCTCGAGCTCATCGAAGGCTTCCATCTGAAAGTACAAATCTCTGAGTGAAACGGAACTCCGATTTTTTCATTCTCTCAGAGACAAAGGATAATTTTCCAATTTTCGCGGCATAAATAGTTCATAGGTTGGTAAGAGCCGACAAATGAGATTGATGACAATTCCTCGGAATTGGCTGCCTTTTTTAAGCAAAAAAATACTCCCACAGGTTCAAATGGAGAGATTCAAATTGGTTGAAGAGTAAAAGCATCCCCTTGTCTGGAATAAAGGGAGAAAAAAATGACTAGAAATGGAAGCGGTTTTTGATGAAATTATCGGAGCTTATTCCGGACTCGATAGAGGGAGTAAAGAATACAACCAATATAGAGAATTTTGGGAGGAAATTGTTTCGTTTCTTACGGGGGAAAATCTGAGAATAATTGGAGGAAGGATGACTACATTTCAAGTAAGATTCGAACAAAAATCTCTCGAAGGATTACGAGGAAATGAATGATAAACAGATGAGGGAATTTTTTGCTCGAAAATAGTCAGCTCGAACCATAGTTTTTGACCCGAAGTTCAAAAGATTTGATTCAATTCGTTCATATCCTAAAGGAAATAGACTAGACAAAGGGGTTGAAAGAGCCTCCAGTGAAGAAAAGAATGATAAAGTTGAGATGAACCCACAGCTTGTATCTCACACACGACGTCTGAGAGCAAATAATGAAAGAACTTGATTTACAGTATTGGGGAGAAAATAAAGAGTCTAATTCTATTCTAAGCCCAATTATCTGTTTGAGATTTCTGAAATAAACAAACTGAAAGAAAAAGAGGAAATTCCAGTAAACAATTAGCCATGTCCTTTGAGGAATTTTGTTTTCGAGAAAGGGAGGAAAGCCTCCTGTACGAATTTTGATTGTATGAATTGGAAAATTAGATTTTGGATCGAAATTTCGAAGGAAATTATACACGAAGTATGATTGGAGACAGCTGAAATTGCCTAAATGGCTGATTAGGAGGAAATTACGAGGTTTAATGGTTAATGCAAAGAAAAAAAAGAAGAGATTTTTTCTGAAATATCTTCTAACGACTCTCCCTTTGATTCCACAATCAGCCTAATTAGACCTCCTTAAAAAACTGACAACAAAATGTCTCATGGAGACGAAAAGACAAGTATGTGGTTGCAATTCTAATTAGTCGATCAATTCTTCGTCTAATAATCTGATTTTCGGGTTAAAATTTTCATTTTGTTAATTTAGAAGCAGGTGCGGAAGCAATCTCTCACACGTTCGACAAGGAGATGCTGTGAAAGCTTGATTCATCCAGAGACTTTTTCGAAGTTATTCGATCTGTCTTTTAGACACAAGGAATGACAAAAACTATTACGTATGTAGATGTTATAAATTAGACTAATCAGCTTCATCCTCCCGGAACTATTCATCTCTTTGATAACAAATTGTTTCCTCTCAAGACGTCAGAAGAAGATCGGGATGTGTTGTTGCATCCGGAAATTTCATATATTTTAGGCGGCAAGATGGGACAATAGAGTTGTCCGAGACGAAACAGGGACAAAAAGCTTTGTACAACCAAAAGTTTTGAGTCATCTCCTTAGAGATTCATCAAACTAATATTTACCTCCTGGAACTCAATTTACTCGACGGATTCTGACAGATTGAGATATGTGTAGTTGATCTGGGAAGGTTAGAATTGCTTTCAACCCGAGGATGTTGGCGACTTTGACGAACTCGTTGAGTTCGCTCAAGTCACTCTTTACGGTTTATCTGAATCGACTCTTCGACTATTTTCCAAGTCTTCAGCGCTCCCCGCCTGCCGCTCTTACTGACGAGAGTCAAAAAATTCCATTGGTTTTGGTCGAAAAAACTCAAATCAACTACAACACTCGTCGCTTTCGTTTTCGTCTTCCTAGTGAGAATCACGTCCTTGGGATTGCTCCCGGTCAGCATGTCAACCTCAGCGCTACAATCAACGGCAAACTCGTCGTCAGATCCTATACGCCCGTCAGTTTCTGCGACGAATTGGGCTTCGTCGATATCATCGTCAAGGTAGTCAGCCGTCTAATAAAGTAAGTAAAAAGATTTTCAGATTTACTTCCGCAGAGTGAATCCAGCCTTCCCTGAAGGCGGCAAAATGAGTCAATATCTCAACGAGTTGGAAGTCGGCCAATCGGTGGATTTTCGTGGACCAGCTGGTGGAATTCTCTACCGAAATCAGGGCACTTTCTTCTTCAAAAAACAAAATCTCAAAAGAAATTACACTCAATTGTCGATGATCGCCGGCGGTAGTGGATTGACTCCGATGCTTCAAATCATCACAACCATCTTGCGAAACCCCTTCGACAACACTCACATTCGATTTATCTTTGCCAATACCGAGGAAAGAGACATTTTGTACAGGTTTTTTGATATTTTAGTGGAAAATTGGAGGAAATTCTAGGAAAGAGTTGGACGATTTAGCTTTCAAATCGGGTGGACGATTGATTATTCGATTCATTTTGACGCAACCGACAACTGATTGGATGGACGGTCGAGGACGCCTTGATGATTTAGAGATTCAGAAGCATCTCTTCCCACCATCTGCTCAGAATCTCGTCATGATTTGCGGTCCTCCTGGAATGATCAACGAAGTCTGCAAACCTAATCTGGAAAAACTTGGCTACGCTTCTGATAATATCTATGTATTCTGATTTGTATATAAAGTCATTAATTTTGTGTTTTTTGTTGGAGAATTTTGAGGGGAAAACTATTGAAATGCGGTAAAATATCGGAGGAAAGTGAGTCATTTGAGCCACGCAGGCAAACATTTATGGATTCTGATAAATAAAATCTCATGCAAGTCTGATCAACATTGGGGGAGAGTTTGAACACCTCACAGGGACGGATAGGTAGGGCCAATAATACGGGCGCGAGTCGCACTTGTACAATCTCGGCACCGCTCGCACACGACCTTATCGCTTCTTCTCCATCATTAAACTTACCTGGCTGGGAGTTCGGCGTGATCAAGAAGACGTCGGCTCCATGGCGAGGCTATTCCATTGCACTTCTGGAATGGCTGACCCGTGAGGCAGCCCCGAGACGGGGTTCGCCTACAGCTAAATTTTTGCGTTCGGGGATGCGTTCGCGCATCCCCCAAAAGTCGAGGAAATCTAAGGAAGAATTTCTTTAGGTTTTATTGAAATAGATCTGAAAATGAAGTAGGTGATCGTCTATAGTTGCTGCAAGAAATCTCAACTTTTTTTATTGTGTTTGTTCAGTAGATTCCGTTCAATCGGCCAAAAAGTAAATTTATTTTCTTCTGATATCTTTTACTATACGATTTGTTAAATAATTCGGGATCAGGTGCAGATAATTGTGAAAGGTGATACTCTAGGGGGCCAGGACTGCCTCCAAGAGTAGTTTACCTTCTCTCTTTCGTTTATATTCTCTGAGGAAAGTTGCGACCTTGTGACGATCACTTGAGTTGAGAATCCTTGAAATCGCTACCTCGACCCCCTCGGCTGGCAGGGCCAAAGACAATTCTTCGCCTCGTGTTTGCATACAAGACGCTTACGCGGAGAGCATCCGGAATCGACAGTCGGCCGGAATTGCCGCCGCTGGCAGACTTCGTAAGGGGGGAACGCTATTTCCAATTAGTATACAAATATTTGTTTCTCCTTCGGGGATATAGGGGGAGATCAGCTGTATTTCACTCGCACACCTATCCAAAGCTGTTTGTCAGAAGTTGTCTCATATTCTATTGGACCAAGCTATTTGTTTGTTTTCCTCATGGGAGTCTCGGTCTTTGGCATCTCACTCATTCACGTTTTGGGCCAATAGCTGTTTCCGGCCGGCTTTTGTTGGGAAATACTAGCCATTCTCTCTAGTAATTTCGTAAGGCCACGAAGGGCTCTTGACTACCACCGTTGTATATGCTTTTTCCCTTTTTTTGAGTGCCTTTCCAATCTTTCACACAACAATCGAAATGCTTGGATTAACCCAAATCGCAATTATTCGATTTATAGTAAAGAAAAGTTTTACTGGAAGCCACTCAATTTTTCTCAAAAATTCACGAATTTGGTCAATATTTGTGGGGATGATTGGATTCGATTTATTTTCTTTGAAAGTCTAAAGATCTCAACCTACGATTAGCATCAGTTTAAATTTTTGACCGGTAAGTGACCAGACCCGGTAATAATCTTTTCGCGCGGTTAGTTGATCTTTCTCGTGCCATTCCGCCCAACTCAAACAGTCAGCAAGTGACAGTGCCATCGGGGTCTCTGTGGCATTCGCCGCAGTTCTTTTTCTGTCAGAACTGGTCTTTATCCAATCAACAGCTTTTAGCCTCTTTTTTGAATTTCCAGTCTTTTTTAATCGCAAAAGATAGAAAAATTCTGGAAGAAAAACCTCCTTCTGTTTGACTTCCTCTTCGTTTTTTTGTTCTTCCTGAAATTCTGCCCAAGATTCGCAATATTTATCATCTTTCCTTTCAAATTTTCAGCGTTTTACTTTCATTTTCTGGTTTTTCTATTCAAAACCTTTTTTAGACGATCTGTTAAAGAAAATATCGTATTCTCTCTAATATAAGCCTCTCTAAGAGGTAACCTTGACTTAAAAATACATACAGTATTTGATTTATTTCCTTTCGTCTGCCCCCATTTGTTGCATCTTGAGAACGTCTCTTGTGTTTGGTTTCAGATTCCTGCAACTGCCTGTGACAATAATTACTCTTTCGACTCGTTCAAAGAACAGGCTCAAGTCAACAGAAATCTCTTCTCAAACTGTTCACTTTTCTCTCTAGCTCGATCACAAAAATCAAAACAATTTGTCTGAATGTCTTGGGAGAAATTCGAAGAATGTCTTTGTTTGGGGCTGCTCGAAGTGTGAGGGAAACCCTTAGAAATAGTGTTTGATTTCTTGACATCACTCTCCCCAAACAGAGTCCAAAATCATGTCTCCAGACTGGCTCTTTTTCAATGCAAAAAATTACTGAAAATTGTATTTGTGCTAGTTGACGTCGAAGAAGCGCGAAAACCAAAGACAAACAGTGTAGTTGAGGACGATTAGGCTCCTTTCTGCTCTCTTTAACCTGTTCTTTCTTCTCTAATTTATCTATTTTGCAGATGGGGAGATTTCTCCTCCTTCTCTCAGCCTTTTTAGTCTCCCAAGCGAACGCCCAATTCTTCGATCCTTCGACGTGTAGTCTTCAAAAAGGCTGTCTCTTCTCCCCAGCCGGATGCAATCCTCAAGCTGGAAATTGTCGAATCTCCTTCTCCTATCTGGTTCGTTTATTTCCAACGGATTGCCCTCAACTAAAAACACTAATTTAGGAAGTTGGAGATCGAATGCAAATGGAGCTCTATGGCCGAATCAATGGCGACGGCTATGTGGCTTTAGGTTTCTCGAACGATCAACAAATGGTAGGTCAATTTGTCGAAACTCTTTTGTTTGTTTTGTGTGAGTCAACTGAAATGAGCTCTTTCATGGCGACGGCAGTTAGTCATGACATTCCAGGGAGATGATACGGTAGTTTGGTGTGGTTCTCAACAAGGTCAAGTCCAAGCAGGGCTCAGTTATAACAACGGCAAGGCGAACGATCCAATTGTGAGTCTATTTGAGTCGTTGATTCAATCAGAAGCAGACAACTCCCGGCATTCAACAGATTAATAATGTTAACTTTGCCAATGGAAATGTTTACTGTAGCTTCAGTCAGCCGATCAACGCCAATGTGAAGAACGTAAAGAAATTAGACAATACGTATTATCCTCTTATGGCTACGGGTCCACTTCAGAATGGACGTATGACTTTCCCTTTATGAGAGTAGTAGATTGTTTCAGGCTTACAGTATCATGGACAGGATAGATTCATCTTGCCAAAGACGGACTTCAGAGTTTATAGACAAGCTCCGAATGGACAAGTTATTGTCAGCACTGCTTCTCCAATCAGTTTGTTTAGAAACTTGAAAAAGACTGAACGCTTTTCAGCTCAAAATGATGCCAGTGGATCCAAGAGGTCAACAAACGATAAGTTGAGAATAGCCCATGGTAGAGTTCTTTTTCTGGCTATTTAGTTGGCTCATTTTGTAGGAATTTTGATGATCCTCTCTTTTGGAATTTTCATGGCTTCTGGAATTCTTTTCGCCCGTCATTTCCGCAACCACTGGCCTGAAACCGTCTTCCTTGGTGTTAAGATGTGGTTCAATGTGAGAAACAGAGTCCTCTCTTATTTCTTTCTAGCTCCACAGAGGATTAAATATGATTGCCATAGCTGGCTCAATTTGCGGTTTTGTTTTGATTTTCGTCGCTTCGGATTGGCAATGGCTTGGCCCTAAGGCGTACGCATCTTCCCAACAGAACCGACAATGGGGATCGATCCATGCAATTCTCGGCCTATTAGCCTGTGTTATTGCTTGGGCTCAACCGTTGAATGCCGTCTTTCGTTGTGATCCTCATTCAAGAGTTCGCTTCATTTTTGCCTGGATCCATCGATTCTTTGGATTCTCTGCTTATATCCTGGGATGTGAGTCTTCAGAAGAAAAAAAGATAAATTTTTAGTGGCTGCGGCGATGATAGCCTGTGTCCATTTCATTTCAATGTTCAGCAACAGAGATGCAGCTTTAGGCATTTGGATTGCTTATGTTGGTGTTTTCGGCATCACACTTATCATTCTTGAAATTTTGAGTATTAAAAGTAAGAAAGAAAGCAGTATTTAAACTCTTTATAGATTGGTGGACCGTTCGAAAAATTGGACCTGAAATGGAAATGACTCGAATCGGAGGAGTTGTCAGCGCCGATTATGAAAATGTTAGCCGAGTGCAAAACTTGCAAGCGGGCATAATGTGCCTATTTTTGATATGTGCAATCGGTCTCTGTGTTGCACTCAGTGTTCTTATCGGATTGAAGCCGGTAGTTACTTCCTAATTGGTCTCATTCTTTTTCAACCGCTGTGATTTCTGTATTATTGCTGCTCAAATAATGTCAAAAATAAATTTTTTTTTCCTTAAAATATTGCCAAATATATAGCCCATCTGAATAAAATTTTATTTTAAAAAAAGTCATAGACCATCTATACCGGGAGTAATAGATTACAAGAAAACTAACCGAAGATTTTGAGCGAATTATAGGAAGCAGTGAATAAAGTACATATATATTGAGAGTCAACAACTTCCTCCGTTTCCATTGAAGCAGTATTGGCGATATCTTCGAGATAGGAGATATTCAGATCACGCGTAAAATGAACTACTGTTCGAGCAACTGGAGGGGTGCCAGCTTTTGATGAATATGTAGTTTCATTGATCCACAATGAAGGTTTAACTCTGAAAAATTACAAACGAATATCGAAATAGGCTTACTGTTTGAAAGCCACCTGATTGACATCAGTAAAGCTCACAGCTGTCTCAAAAATGAACGACGTGCTACTCTCCAATGACATATTTGTATATTCAGTAATCACTCTCCTGAAAAAGATATTTAAATAAAATAAAACCTACTTTCTGAGAAGAGACAGCCCGTGATCGTTCATGCTAAGGAATCTTGTAAGCTCAAGGACTGTAACGAGAGCCATATGTAATGGTAAAAGTTTTAATGCATTATCCTCTGCAGAATTTTCATTCTCCATATATTGAAGCATAAACTCTTCCGTATTTGTGACCAATTTTTCGTCTACAAATCTGTGGATCATATCTCTAAAAAAGTAATATGGAAAAAGAGAAATTTACCGCCTAAAGCGCTCAACTCCAATCTCGAGTAGCATTTGCAGTACAGTCATATTTTCCAATCGTGGAAGATTAAGATCATTAGCTAAAGAGTCACGAATAAGACGAGCCAATGTTGACTTGTTGTCGTTATGCAGCTAAAATTTAAGCATTGAATTGTTTTTAAACTTACAATTGTATTGATTTTAGTAGCTCTTAACGCATTAAATACGAGTTTGAAGCCTGCAACGAGAGTCTCATGTGTAGTACAAAAACGAAGTATATCGAATAATTGTTCAGTGAAGTCGAAAAATCTTTTTCCCACGGGGCTTTGTTTTGTTAAGCTACACTCCTCAATTAGCGTTTTGACTCGTGGAATAACTGTTTCATTTTTGTCGTCACCTCTTGGCCAGATCATAGGTGTATTATCTCTCAGAGTAATAGCAAGACACTGTAAGCAAAAATGGAAAATAACAATTGAAACTGTACCAATAAGTGCTCTAAAATGCAAGTTTCTTCAAAAAGCGAGACACGGGGGTCTTTCCAGCCAGGAGAGCATCGGACAATAACACTAGAAGTAGATGAAGGACTTGTTAAGAAAGAAGTTGGCTAAAATATGTAAACAATTGAAACCTTAAAATTTACCGTAACATTCGTTGACCAAGTGAACTTCATGCTAATCTCAGAAGGCCGTGACCCGATATAACGCCTTTCAGGAGCAGTAGCAGTTAGAAACTGAAACAATATGTGTGCTAATAAAGGTTAAAAATACATTGTACACGGCAGAGGCCTTACACGTAGAATGAAATCTATTAAAACGGTGCGACATTTGATTTAAAACGTTTTCGTTGGCAGAATTCCATTTTCCTTAAAAATCTAATGCTAATTTGTTTTTTTTTTAAATTACCTAAGAAGCGACCAAGGCCTGTAACGATGTTATCTTTTTCATAAGAGACTGAGAGAAACGCAGTTGAAAGCTCATCTTTGGCATCAGTAAAGATTATTATCGGCTCTTTTATAGCATATGAGTTATCACTTTCCTCTTCACTAGGGCCTTTAAAACTAAAAAAGGGCTATTAACATTAAATAATTTTTAACCGATATCTCAGTTCCAATGCTTTTTGAACTGTCATTGGATTACAAGGAAAATAATCAATGTTTGAAAATATATGGAAGTGTCTCTTGGCTAAAGTTTATAAAAGTTATAAATATGCAAAGCTTACCTGATCCATCTAAGCCTCTTACTTTAGATAAACTAAAGAAATCAAATCTCAACGGTCCTTCTTCATTTGACAAGCTGCCTGTACTTATGTTACTGACCGAAGAAATAGATTTAGCAGTGTTAACCGGCTATAACAAAATTTCTATATAAAAAAAAGCTTACATTGTGTTCAATTCTATCGCTTTTAGAGTCCAGGATATAAATTTCCTTTCCAAAAATAATTTTCATGTCTTTCAACAATGGAACAGCATCGGTAGAAACAAGGCGGATGCGACTTTCGAGCTAGAAATTTGCTCAACTATGCTACTATAAAATATAACTTACTATTTCAACCTCTTTGTTTATTTTCTCCGATGAATTTGCCGAGTTGTAGGCCAGTAAATCCGCATGACGAGCGCTTAATTGAACCATTCTGCAAATTAATTAAAATGGTATACATTTAGTGAAATTAAAGGCGAGCAATCCTAAATACAAAATAATACTAATAAGTTATACATTTTATTGAAATATAATTATGCAAATAATTTGTAGCGAGTAAAAAAATCAACAACATTACCGGTTTGATAAATATCTAGTTTAATCATCATTCCAACTTTCGTCTCTGTTATCTGTATCATCAAGCTCCGAGTTATGTCCATTGAATGCGCGGAAACGATTCTGAAGAGCATTAAACAGACTGTCCTAAACATATCATTCTAAGGAGAAATACTAGACTAACCTGATTAGAAAGAGCATCGTAAGCTCGTTTGAGCGTTTTTCCATGCGGTGTTCCACCAGGCGAACGGGCTTCTACTTTCCTTAGCTGCACTTTTAAAAGTTCATCAGCTGTGGGACGTAGTGGGCGCTGGTATGTACTCGTTTTTTCTGCTTTTGTTTCTATAATGTTTATCTAAATTTTCAAAAAAGTATATAAAACCAGTATTTTTACCTTATTTTCAATAGGTTTTAGGAGACCTGGAGGAGGTGGCGGTGGGGGTGGCCCTTTCGGTGGTGCAACAGAAGCTATTTTATTTGATTTATTCTCCTCAGTAATATTTTTTCTTCCGGTTAATGGGCTACATAAAAGAGAAGGAAGTGATGTGCCACGGCCTTCATCTTCTGATGAATCTGCTGTTGGAGATTTACTTCGAGTTTTCGCCTAAAAGATGCACGTGTACATTATATTTAAAAAATAAAAACGTTATTCTGTTGCAATTGTAGTAGGTGCTGCATTTGCTTGGTGAGAATAGCAAGTTGTGTTTCAACACTGCTCATTTTATCAGTGCCCCATTCGGTTGCTCGAGTACTTGGAAGTGAAAGACGTTCATCATCATCTTCTGGCATAGCGCAAGGGCTGCCCAAAGGTCTGTTCCATAGCTGAAATTGATTTGAATCCGTTTCTTTTGTAATAACAGGTGTATAATCAGGCATTTTACTCCATTTCGGATTTTTCGCAGCAAGACGACTTATTACACCTGAAATTTATGTTTCCAATAAAAATAACATTTACCATCTTCTTCGTCGTTCAGTAAAATAAATTCTAGATCAACAAAAGTACGACTTGGAATTGTGTAAGTCTTCTCAATTTCTTTCGGCCATATTTCGTCTTCTGCTTCACTTTCTACTTCGATGGAACTTCTAAGCAGTAAATTAAATACGACATAGAATAAAAAAATACGATTTTAGGGCCAGCTCGATAAGCGATTGAGCATAGATTTCCTTTTTGTTGAATTGGTTATTAACAAAATTACGAATGTTCTGGCCAAACTGTCGAATTTTTTGTCTCTAAAATCATAATTACATATCCTTGCAAGACTCCAACCGCATTTTCTGTTTCTGCATTAAAAAGCTGTAAAAGTACTTCTAAGGTAACACCAGCGTTTTTTACTGCAATACGCTTTTCTAGTTCATCCTTATCTTCGTTCATTCTAAAATTGAATAGTATCTCTCAGCTATTCTTCACACATATTAAGGACATTCCTTTGATAAAGATTGGCAAGATCAAGTAGACATAACATCAAGAAATAAGATAATTATACGAATACGTTTCTTATGAACTACTGTCAATTGTCCATAAAACGCGTTTATTTTTCATAATTTACAAATGGCTTCAAGATTTAGTTGATCTATTTAGCGTTTCGCAAAGATCTGACTACTCCCGGAATAGATGTATTTGACATAACATCATGAATACGACTTAGCTCTTCATCAATTCTGGCCAAGATATCTGGCTTAGAAATTCCAATCTAAATTGATTCTAGATATATAACAAAATAAGCTTACCTGGTTCTTCATTTCTTCATACTTCTGTTTAAACTCTTCCAGCTTGGCAAACATTTCCTTGTTTTGGTACCTAAGAGATTGGACATACTTAATAAGTGTTGAAACGTCAGTAGGCATATTTTCCTTATCAAAGGAAATATACTTTCTGATAGTATCAGCAATTACTCGAACTTCTCTTGAGTCATCGATCAGTTTTTCTAAGTCAAACTGAAAATTTTTTTTGAAACTAATTAATTTTTAAAACTACCAAATAGTTTTTCCTTTTGCCTTCAGCTGCAAGTTTAAGGTTATGAGTTAGGTCCATGGATTTATGTAGCAATTTAAGAATGTCTCCATATAGCTTGTCCTTATACTCATTGGTAATCTCTGATTTTTTATAGACTACACTTCTTGCTTTAGAGCTGCTAGATGTACTAAACCAAATTGAATAAAAAATAATAAAAAATACCGAGAAGTTGCCTCATCTTTCATAGTTTTTAAGACATCTTGAGTCTTCTTGTCACCTACAATTTTGTCTTCAATTGCACGGAGAAGTTTGGCTGCATTCTTCTCACCATCTTTGAGATTGCTAAAAAAAATAATTCATTAAAAAAAAAACTACCTTGCTTGGTGAATTTTCTCAGAGTTCATAACAAGTGGATGAAGACCGACTTCAATCTTATTAAAAATAGCTTGCCAAGCCTCGAGATTGTGTTCAAGTTCATCGATCTTGCTTTCCATGTCAGAAATATCTTCACCCATTAAATCTGTCTGTATGCTTTTTTGTGGCTAAATTTGTTTAAAAGGCCAGTAAGCATTTACTTACCTGTGTACTTTTGAAAATCAGACTTGAATTTGGTGAGTGGCTTAAAGATGGTGACCAGGTGCTATTAGTTTTCACATCTTTTTCTTCCTTGAAAGCTGCTTGATTTATATCGTTGATCAATCGTTCATTCTACAAATTTGTTTTACTAGATTGTAATTGCTTACTTCTTGACGAGTCGCTGTAAGTTTATCATCTAATATTCTGACCTTGGCAGAGTACTCTTGCTTCAAGTCCTCAAAATCACTTTCTTTTTCATGAATGTCTCTGCGAGCAAGAGACAAATCCTTTTTAAGATCCTTAAGATTTTCCTAAAATCGATCTAAATCTTTTTTAAAAATTTTAACTCACATTATGCTCCTCCAATTGTTCTTCAAGTGCTTCTATCTCTTTTGTTTTATCATTAACAATCGTTTGCATTTTGCTAACCTCAAACTCGAAGGAGACTAATTTTATACAAAGATCATCTCTCTACAAGTATGGAATCTAGAATATTTTGTAACTGGACTTACAACTGACACCAGTAATTGCACCGATTTTTGTAATTCACCATTTTCCAGAATTAAATTTTCGTTCTTTTGGTTTGTCTCTTCCCATTTTTCATTGCTTCTATCAAGAAGCCGCTTCGAATGATCTCGGTCTTTAATTGCAACCTGTTAATATTGATATTATTTATTTTGAATAAAAATTACCTCTAACTCTTCCTCTGTAATAGAAAGTTGAACACGCATCTTTTCTTTATCTTCCATAAGTTGTTCTTGTTTCATTTGCATCTCACTCTGGCCTAATTCAATTGATCGTAACTGCTTTTCAAGTAAGTCTATCTTATTTATAGCACCTTCGTAGGCTGTATTTGCTTCATCCAGATCAGAAGTTAATTGTTTAATTTTCGCCTCATCGACTGCATTTGATTCAACTGAAAATTATTTTTATTTAAAATACTCATTACTTTACCTGGAATTTGGTTCAGGAATGACATGCTCGATAAAGTCATTCTCCTTGTATGATCAAGAACAAATGATGTTTGAACAATAGACTGTTCAAAAACAGAGATGTGTGCTTCCAATGTGAGACAACTTTTTTCAGCAGCCTCAGCAGCTTTTGTAATATTTTGTACTTTTTCATTCGCAGAAATCCACATCAACTGCATTTCTTTTATTTTATCTGCAAGAGGGCTGTGTTCCCCTTCAGTTAGCTAAAAAAACATAAATTATATCTAATAAATGTAACATACAATTAAACGAATTTCATCGAAAAGTGCTGCTGAACCCTTTAGACGTTCAAAAAGGCTAACCAGAAGGTCTCTAAAGCCAGAGAGATTTTCTTTGAGATTTAAAATGTCGGCTGTAGCATTCATGGAGCTTTGGAGAATATTTCCAATAGACGAATTTAGAAGCAATACGTGGTCTATTGCTTCTGGTGCCACCGCTAGAGGATCTTGTTTTCCGAATCGTTCTAGCATTTCATCCATTTTGTTTCCAACATCGATTGGAGCGTCATTGGCAAATGAATCGATAAGTTCTGAACTACTAGTTAATAACATACAAAATCAGACCATTAGATCTTTCTGTTTTATCTAGCCATCCACGTTTGCGTAGACCTTCACAAACTTCTTCGCTTTGTTTGAGAAGCATGTTATATTCTTCATCACCCGATTCTTCTCCATAGAACAGTTCAACTGCTTCAGTAGCTTCCTCGACAGATTTTTCAGTAATATTGGAGGTGTCTTTTCCCATAAGATTATTGACTTTTTTGCGCAATTTATGATTGGTTTCGTGTGAATTGATTAGCTCCTTTTTCATTTTTTGAAGCTAAAACAATATGAACATTATTTTTAGAAAAAAAAACTAACCATTTCCTGAACGCGAGTTCTATCAGTGATATCAAAGTTAGCCGATAAGTTTAATTGGCTCGAAGAAAGGGCAGCCGACATCTTTTCTTTTTCATACTTGTTGACTTGGTTCATATATATCTTAATCATACAAAATTAAACTATATGTGCTAACTAACCACAATGCCTTGGCTTAGACTCTCATTTCGCTGTCTTAATTCTTTGTTTTCCGTGAGAAGCTCATCCAATCGCTGCGCCAATTTCTGCTCTGATTCGGTTATTACAAAAGTACTCGATGGCTCCGAGTTAACTCGGATAGTTTCGTTACGACGTTCCTTCATCTCAGCGATCTCGTTTTCTAGCGTTGCAATTTTTTTAAGATAATCATCGTTGATTAGCTTTAGTTGATTCATTTCAAACATGATTGCGCGATTGCCACTGAAAAATAATTGTAAAACTTAAGAGCTTACTAAAAACTTACGGTTGATCTACTTCTGACACAACTGAGGCCAACGTAAAATCTTCATCTCCTTCCAGGTCAGCACATAGTTTCTCGATCTCAACTTTCTTTTGTAGAAGCTCTTCTTCGTATTTTTTGACTTTCTCTGATAGCTCCTTTTGCAATTTTTCTTTTTCTTTGACGGCATTTTGATACTTTTCGGATAGTACTTCATGGTCTTTAAATGTATCTTCGGCTCTTTGCAGTCTGAGATACTAAAAGTAAATATAAACAAAGAAAATCCTTGAAAAATAATACGTCATCGAAAATATCTTGAATCTGTCTATTAAGTTGTTCATGAGCGAAACGTTCCCTGGTGCGGGAATCGAGCAGCTCCGCTTTTAGTTCGTATATTTGGTTTTGAAGTTGCTTGTTCTCTTCCTGCACTTTAAAGTAGGGAAATCTTTCCGGGTTTTGTACACTACTCAATGAAACTGATTTCTCTAAAATAGCATAGCAACATTTAACTATCAAAAAACACTTACTTCCATCAGATAAATTGGGCTGCGAGTTGAAAATTCTTCTTTTTCCATCAGTCTTTGGAGTTGATTCTTCGACATCACTGATGTCTTCTGTTAAATTCAAATCTTCATCCATCCTAAAAATAAAAATAAAGTTAACCGAGTCAAAAGTTGAGCATAAGACAGATTGTATTTAGAAATTCAAATACGTTCCTCTCGCGGGCGATTGTAAACAGCGCACAAGCATGGGTCACATATCTAGAATGCTCAACAAGAATTGACTATAACTGGCAGTAGATCACGATCAGAAAAATGAGGATGAGTTTTTTAGCACTTAAAAATATAGAAGGATGGAAATATTACATAAAAAGAATGTGCAAAAGTAATCAAATTTTAGAGGTAGAAGATGTGGTTTATACATTGGGTGCCATGGCAATTATTCGGCGTTACAATAGCACTGCACCTTTTCAGTAAGAGATATACGAAGGTTGCATACAAAGCGTGCAGCGCATAGCATAATTCTAGATTTTTAATAGCAGAAAGTCAGCATTGAACATGGAGTAAAAACAATGCAATATACAAGGTCTACAATGTTCTTATAAGCTTTGAAGCAAGAGAAACTTATCTATTTTTAGAAGAGAACTTTCTCTAAACTGTTTAAAAATAGCTCGTAGCTTATAGAATAATCACATTTCAGTTTAAAAATCATCTCAATGCCGAAGAATGCTTGACAATCGGCAAGCAATAGAGCAATCACACTAGCTTATTGAAAAAATTTACTAGAGAAAGACATAAACATTCAAAGAGCATGCCATAGCAGCTTATTTTGAACAAGTTGTTCATTTTTATTCTCGATTCTTCCTCCTAGAGGACGGCGACAGCGAATACACCGCCGACAATGGAAGGTTGCTAAATTTGCTGATGTTTCTAAGCGAATTGTCTCACTTTTCGTTTCCCCTAAAGCTGCGCCAGAAATGCTTTTGGCGGTACTTTCTTGGAGGATTCTATATTTTTTGTCGTTTTTCTCGTGGGCCTCCCTCCACGCTGCTTCTACTTGGGCGTTCGGTTGCCAGCCAATTCCTGCCAATCTTCTGTCCTCTTCCTTTTTGGTCCCATGAACCAGTTCCGAATTTTCGTGGAGCTATATTTCATTTTTTGGTGAAGAGAAAAAAACCTACGCGTTGTCTGATCTGAGCATATTTGGCACGTCTGGCCTGACTCGCCTCGGCGTCCATCTCGGCCTGTCGATTTTTGAACTGCTCCAAACGGTTGATATTGCTCCTATCGAACTATTTTTGGATCATTTTCAATACACACCTCATGTATTCGTTTCTCTCGACCTGGTTGCTCTGTTTCTCGATCCTGGCTGCTCTCCACCCGTGTTCGTCTGGTCTCTCTGCCCACCAGAGCCAACTGTCGTCCGTATAAGGGATCTTTCGTTGCATCTCCATCCGAAATTTATAAATTTCCCCCAAACAAATCCATGCTATCTCACCTGGAGTTCTAATTGCTTCTTCAATACGTCTTGGTCATGTTCTTTCCTCATCTCCTCAGCTTCTCGAAATGCAGCAAACTCTTTTGCAGCTCGACTGTTACTCGCTGCATCAAGAGCTTCTTGTCGTTCATGTTCTCCGACCAAACGGAGACGTCTTTCCTCCATTTGCTTGGCCAAATCCTTCGCATAAATCTCCTTCTTCTGCTTGTCCATAACACCCAAATTCTCATCTTCTCTCCGAAAAATATAATAATCTTGAGGGGGACTCTTCCTTCTTCTCAATTTATGATTATCAATCAATTCCTGGTTAACTCGATCCACATGTGCCGCTAATTTCCGGCGTTTCTCTTCAGCTTCGAGCCTGGCTTCTCTCTCCTTTTTAGTCACTTCCACCTCATAAAATACAGCTTTTTTTGCAGCTTCCTCGTGTTTTCTGATTTCCGCATTAGCTTCATCCTAATTTTTATTAATCTCAACTTTTCTGTAGTCTACAATACCTTCATCCTCGCGATATGCATTTCCTCCAGTCTGCATTGAGCACAAATGTCTCCATGCTCTTCGTAATATGTTTCCTAAAAGCACTTTTTTCTATTTTTAGTGTCCCCAACCTTTCGGAATCTGTCCAACGAATCGTCTCCTCCAAGTCTCATTCCTTCAACCTTTCTAATATCTCGTAAGTTTAACTCCTCCATGTCATTGCGAAGTCGTTCAGCAGTCCCTAACATGATTCCTTTGTCGATGGAAGGTCCAATATCTTCTTCTCCAAAGCTTTTTCCAATTGGATCCAGAGTTTGTGGTGGTTCCAATCGTCTACTTTTAAAATGTTTTTCTAAAAGATAAGTCAAACCTGTAATTACGGTCAACTCCCACTTCCTCCATTCTATACTTGTCGACATCAGCAAAGGGTGGATTCACATCGGCCATTGGCATTCGAGGGGGAAATCCTGAAAGCTCTTAAGGACTAGTGAAAAACAGACCAAGAGGACTATCAGTCTCCATGAGATGTCTGGAAGAACTTCCAATTATCGGCTCAGGCGCATCTTGGTTAAACGGCGGCGGTGTTTCCAGTGGAGAAACTAAGCAATTTTCGTTTTTACAAATTTCTAAAACAACTCACAATTCCTACCGTATCCCTTTGTGAGAGTTAGCCCTTCAGGTGGCCGAAAACGAGGAGCATCGAAGTTGTCCAATGCTTCTAAAATATTAGATGACTTTTCAAAGGAAAAAAGAACCTCGGACACGATCCGACTCCGTAGGTTCACGATTGCCCATCCGGTCGTAAAAATAAACTTTCCCATAGCGCATCGAGGCAGCCAGAGGTGGAAGGAGAGTCGGTTGACTGCACCTCTCTTCCCGACACCACCCCGACTTCCGGTTGTAAATAATCGCGAGCTATACGAAAAGAGTAACGACAAATATCAAGTCTAGAGGAGGATAGAATTTAAACATTTATTGTAAGAGAGAATGAAATTCTAGATTCCAAGGTAGGCTTTGCAGGTGCTGAGTGCTTCTTCGAAGTTCGACTGAGTCATCGCAGCAGCCTTTTCTCTAATCTCACAATAAAGGAGAGTGGATCTGAAGAGTTGACTATTTTCAGAAAGGACGAAGAGACTTACAAATATCGTTCGCCAAAGCTATTGATAGTTGTCACAATGAGTTTGCCCTCATTCTCTGGTCTTTTGGCCAACTGGATGGCAGCACATACATTGGCTCCAGAGGAAATTCCAGCCAGGATAGCTTCCTCTCTAGCCAGACGTTTAGCCATGGCAATAGCATCATCCGAATGGACACGGATAGCTTCAGTAAAAAGCTTTAAATCAAGCACATCAGGGATCATACCGATACCCATTCCTAAATAATCTTTTGTATGATAAAATATTATATTTTACCTTGAATTTTATGAGGAGAATGAGGAAGACCATTGATCACAGAGGATTCGAAAGGTTCCACAGGGTAGACCTTCACGTTGGGATTCTTCTCCTTTAAGAATCGACCAGTTCCCGTACAAGTTCCACCTGAGCCAACTCCAAAGCAAACGATATCGACTTTCCCATCGGTTTGTTTCCAGATCTCAGGTCCAGTCGTCTTGTAATGTGCCTCCGGATTGGCAGGATTTCCGAATTGGTTCAAGATATAGCCATTGGGAATAGCCTTACGGAGCTCCTCGGCTCGTTCACAAGCTCCTTTTACAGCTGTGGCTGGGTCAGTGAGGACAACCTCAGCGCCGTAAGCCTTGAGAAGGGCACGACGTTCAACACTCATCGAAGCTGGCATAGTCAGAATCAGCTTGTAGCCCTTGAGGGCAGCACAATAAGCGAGAGCAATTCCCATATTTCCACTGGTTGGTTCGATAAGAACCGTCTTTCCAGGAGTGATCTTTCCCTCTCTTTCAGCTGTTTCGATCATATTGAAGGCAATACGATCCTTGACAGATCCAGCTGGATTCATGTACTCCAACTTGACGGCAATAGTAGCCTTCAATCCTTCGGTGACACGATTAAGACGGAGGAGAGGAGTGTTACCAATGACGGTTCCTCCAGAAAGTTGCATTGTTTCGCGAGACATTTTCCTACAAATTGAGAATTGAAATTGATAAGAAATGAAGAACAAGAAAGACAAGCGACGGTTGATGATTTAAAAAATCAATAGGAAGCTGTTTTGATTGGGAGAATTTGTTGTTTGTGGATTGCTGTCTGGCACGGTAGAAGGGGGAGTCTTTTATAGCGCGAACAGTAAAGAACACCCACGCGACCAGAGACGCCCACATGAGAAGACTACGTGACTTTTCAGAGGTTCTATCAAGACGACTCTTGATGATAATTTGGAAAAATTAGAGAACGACTGACTGTGAGAGTAAAGGGTTTATCCAAATCGTTCCAAGAATTTGATAGTTATTGGGATTTTTAGAGGAAAATGTAGTTAATTATTCTATTGGATTCAAACGCCTCTTTAATTTGTTCAGTTTTTCTCTTGAATAAACATCAAAATTCGTCGAGCTCCATATCCCTCAAAGACCAAGGACGAACACCAACTCTTTTTGAAGAGTTCGCCATTTGCTTTTTCATTTCTAGATGATAAATCAAAAAAATGTTCATTTGTTCAACCTTGATAGATCTTTGGGCACACCACGTGGGTTTTTCTACTCTTAAACCATCTGAAAGCCTAGTTATCTAAGAATTCCTGAAACCTCTCCTCCCCTATAGACTCTTGTGCGCTTTTGTATGTCTACGTGACTTTTAGTGCTTCTAACTAAGCGACAGGCCAGATTGTTTTAGGCGATAATTGTGACGAGTGGTCAAGTCGTTTCTTGAACGCACGGAAAGTTGGGCAAAGTCACGTAGGCAAGCAACTGGACCAAATTGATGTCTTATCAGCTGTTTAAACGATTTATTAAACCGGAGGGTTGGTTGATTAATTAACGGGACAGTCTTCCTTGTTGACATCGCCAAAGGTCTCCATATTGGCGATATCTAACTGCTTCTTCCTTCTAATCACTCGACTCTTCTTGTCACCATAGTTCACAATCCTTACGCATCCCACATAATTCTCTGAAATTAGGTATTCTTTCTCTATTTTTATCATAAATCTACCCGTGATAGTTAGTCCCTTATTGGTGACTCCTTCAGGCACTCCTCCCAAGTAAATGGGATCATTCGTCACAACGTCAGGCTTCTTGTTCTTTTTCATGATGTGGAGATTACTCTTTCCATCGACAGTCAGAGTCATTAAATTCTTCTTTTTCATAATCTTCACTGAATGCCAATGTCCATCACAGAGTCCATTATGAGCTGGGGGAGTGTACAAGAGCTCTTCTGGTCCGGCACCACTGTCCACAACGAACTAAATATTTCCTATTTGGGTCTTTTTAAAGCTTCTTACCTTGATGCTTCCTTTGACTAACTGCACTGTGAGATATTCGACCTTTCCGACTGACAAAAGGATTGCATTATCAGTTCGAGGACGGATTTCAAGATCGGCGGCGAAAGTCTGTCCGATGTGGTATTCTTTCTTGAGAATAACATGGCCACCATCGGGACCGAAGAAGATTCCACTTTCGTTGAAGGCTTGGCAAGGAACTGTGTTGAACTCAACTGGTTCTTGATCGAATTTCTTCTCGTTCAACTTGATCTCTCTGATACAGCCTCCAAATTCGGATTTCACTCCCTAAAAGCTTATTTTTAGATAAAGCTGCCACTTACGGGAACAAGAGTCTTGACATAAGTAGCCAAATCGGGGTTGATTCCTCCAACATAGAGGGGAGCCTCGGTGTCGATTGTCTCAATTCCCAAAGAGGAGCTAAAACTTTCTTTAAAAGGTTTCATCGGAAAAACTGACAAGTTGTCTATGCTGTCGTCGTCGATGATGAGAGCAGCCTCCTCTCCATTCCTTGTGGCTTTAACGGAATGCCATTCTCCATCGAGGATCGATCTATTAGATTTCATCACCACCTGGCCATTTCCAGCATCATAAGAGAAGATGAGTTTTCCCTCGTGAATGAAAAGACCAAAGTGGTCGGATCTCTTCTCATTTGTAGCCAGAAGAATGACTCCACTTGAAGCTGTAGCCCTGATTTGGAGAGAGAATGTTCCCTTCTTGTCGAAGGCATCAGGTGTCTCAGCATATTCCAATCGAGTATTGGCTGTCGCTCCGAAGCGAGTTCCATCATTATCGGAGAAGAAGCCACGAGGATTCCTCGGCAAAGCACAAGATCCTTCCGGTCGAGGCTGAAATATTACGATTTGCTAGGAAAACTGCCATCTCGAAGCAAAATAAAGAAAATAAGCAAAAAGCTAGCAAAAAAGGAAGGGGCAAAGCGAACTTAGGAGATGCTTGGGATATTACTTACTGTTGGCACCTTGCGTTTAACCAACGGCTCCGGAGAGTAAACAGAAAACGTGGGGATCACGTCTTCTGCTTCCTCCGGAACGTTAGTGGTTTGAACCATTTCTGCTGGGAAAGACTGAAAGGGTTTGTGTAAAAAGGGATAGGGAATTTGATGAATAAAATGGCCTTACCTTAGCAGTGGTTTTGACTGCCATCGCTGTTAAGACTTTCGTTGTTGGAGCTGCAACATCTGGGGATGCTGTAGTTGAAGCGACAGGGGTCTTGACAAGATCATCCTTCAGCGAGCAGCCAGTCAAGGAAACTTCTTTTACAACAGCCTGAGATATTAGATTGTTTTGCTGGTTTAACTCCTTACCTTGGAGAAATCAAGCAGTTCTCCATTAAAAGTGACATCACCAACACAACCGACAAAACTTCCCGAGTCGTATCTACCAAAAGTGATAGAGGCAATCTCACCGGCGTGGTTTTCCTCTCCATTCTTGAGATCTCCCTTCTTGGAATACAAGTCATCCACATCGATTCGAATGAAATCATTGGTTTTCTTGACAGAAACGAAGTGCCATTGTTCATCAGAAGCTGAGGCTAAATCGAGAGCTAATTTCTCTTCTCCAGTTTGGGCAAGGATCTGTCCATCAGCGAAGGAGAGTGAGAGGAGATCGTCTTCCTCTGTTCTGACAGTAAGAAGGAGTCCCTTTTGCTCGCGAGTCTTGAAACGAAGAGTCACTTCAGCCTCATTTTTGGTTGAAATGTTATTGAAGAGAACAGAAGATCTATCGGAGAGGATAGACACGGTACTGACTCCTCCCAGTGGACAGGCATTTCGAATGCCCTTACTGGCTCGAACTCCTCGTCCTTGGAGATCCACTTCATCTGAATTTAATCGAACAGAGCGGAGACATCCACGCAGGGGTTCAATAGGAGATCTCCTGAAATTGATTTATTATTTTAAAGAATGGAATCTCAGACTTACATATTGATTCCACTTGGTACTCCTCCCAGATAGAAGTTCTCAGTTACGCTCATTTCATTCTGATCGCCTGGGGAATCTCCCTCAGCTCCGGTCTCTCCATCAACTCCCAATTTGATGTGAGTTCCATCGCGAATCACTGATACAGTATGCCATTGTCCATCATTGTAATCAGATTTGTCGGTCGTCCATTGTCCAGATCCAGAGCCGAAGTCAAGAGATAGTTTCACAGCTCCAAAGCTCAGTTCCAGCTGAAGGAATTCGCGATCTTTTCCAACGAAGAAGAGCAATCCGTCAGGGGAATAAGTCAGGAATTGAATCGAGAAGACAGTCCTCTTCCGAGGATTCCAATGGCCCAATTCGTGGACGATATATCCTTCTCCATTCAAAGAGATTCCTTGATTCTCAACAGCATCCGTATTTCTTGGTCTCTTTTGGGATCCTTGGACTCGAGTATTTCCTTGAGATTTTGTATTCCAAAGACCGACCGGCTCTCCATGAAGGAGCAGCTCTTCGATATCTCCAACAAAGTCTCTGTTTCGGATTTCACTGGCAATTCGAGAATTGGCTGGAATTCCTCCAACGAACAGTTTGCTCATTGTCTGATGGAGATTGAGAACCGATTTGTTTCCGTCCGAAACGGCCTGCTTCTTTTCAGCAATTTCGTCACTTCCAGGTTTGGTTAGAGTCACAGTAGATGATTTTCCGATTCTCTTGATGTCAATTCTTCTCCATTGGCCATCGCTGACTGAGGTGTCTAACTTCACAACCAACGGCTCATCTCCCAAATCGACGGTCACTTTAGGCTTTCCATACTCAATCTCAACGGCAATATAGTCATCAGTCGGTACGGCACGAGTTCCTAAATCATATTTGCTTGAAAGTCTCTCTTTTCTCACCAGCTGATCCTTCCTCATTTCCGAAGAAGAGAGGAATTCCATGATCGGCTGAAGTCCTAAAGTAGAAGGAAATATCTGTATGTGCAGCTGATCGAGCCACTCTGTGGGGCATATTCAAGTCGAGGGAACTTCCACGTTCGAAGTGAGCTCCCAATCGAATCTAAAATTTTCTCTTTTTTTCGAACCTGAATACAAAAAAACAAACCCTGTTGGCGGCATCTCTAGCAACAGCGATCATTTCCTTAATCTGAGAGATCTTATCGGTGAGAGCCTCAAGTTTGGCGGTTCTGTTGCTGGCAGCGTCCTTCATCGCATCGAAAGCAGCAATTAGCTTTGGTTTGAGAGCGATGAGTTCTTTGATGTTATTTCTCGAGCTCTTGACAGATTGCATGGAATCAGTGTGGGCTTTGAATGCTCCTTCAGCTCCAGTTTTAACGCCATTCAATTTATCCTTATCGCCTTCAACAGCACTGACAATATCTTTGCTTATGCTCTCAACTTGATCGATCTTTTTTTGGAGTTCATCGTCAGTCGTTTTTTGGATTTTCTTCAAAGACTCTTGGATCCTATTGCGATCCTTCTTCATCTCCTCCACTTGACTAGTCAATTGATCGACATTCCTCTCCACCCCACTGGCTTCCTTGATAAGTCCTTCAACTTCTCCTTTCAACTTGGTCGAATCGTCATTGATCTTCTTTGAATCGGCCAGTTTATCAGCCAAATTTTTGGACATCTCTTCGAGTCCATCCTTCACATTTCCAGTGATCTCAATTGCCTTTGTGGCAGTCTCCTTGGCATTGGAAAGAGAATCAGCTAATCCCTGGTAGGCATTGGCAGCAGCTACAGCACTTTCTGACTCGAGTCTGGTACTTCCGAAAGTTCCATTTAGTCGTAGGGCTTCTTGGCGAAGTTCCTCAGCTTTGATTTTGACAGCCTCTTTGTCGATATCTCCCTCTCTCTTCTGTCTTCTCGTCTGATCCTTGGTCACATTGTCCCTGGCTTCGTCTAGATTCTCCGTAAGAGTGTTGATTGCTTCTATATGGTCACGAGTCATTTCCGTCTTGTTATTGGCTTCAAGAAGAAGGGCAGAGACCTCGTTTCTTTCTTTGTTCAATTTCTCCACATCGTCAGTGATTGCCTTGTGCAAGCCATTTATTTTGAAGAGAGTTTGTTCGCGAATGGTCTTGGAGTGTTCTTCGATCATTTGTTTGCTCTTTTTCAAACGTTTCTGAGCGTCAGCTATGTAATCGGCGGCTTTTTCTCCTTTTCCTTTCACATTTTCAATTCTGTCATTCAACAAGCCTTGCTGCCCGTTTCGATCTCCCAAAGTTTCTCCCAGCTTGAGCAGAGCTTCCTTGACCTTTTTCATTTTTTCAGGTTCTTCTAATGTAGTAGCTGATTCGAGATCCATAAGAACTTGCTTAGCTTCTTCCAGATAACGAGGATCGACTTGTAGAGCAGTCGAATGACTTCCAATTGAGAGACCTAGTCGACGAACAGAATCCACAATAAATCGGGCATACTGAAAACAGGCGATTGATTTAAGAGTATGATCTATCTCACCTCAGAATTGTCCTTGATTTTCTGGAGAAAACCATTGGCACTTTCTGTCAAATTTTGAACTCTTTCAGTATCTCTAATGGCATCGTTTCTCGACCGATTAGCCGCATCCAACTGATTTGCTCGATCAATAACTCCAGCCTTGGCATCTCCCAGAAGATTGTTATAGTCGCTGTCCGTATTCGTCAAAAGATTGGCCAAATCCGTATATTCCATTAGATTTTTGTTGTTTCGGCTGATTCGAGCTCCAACCAAAGTGGCGGAGGAAATATTTCCAATCGTTTTGTTCAAATGATCCAAGCTGATTTGGAGAGCATTCGTATCATAGATCAGATGATGGACACATTCATCGCAGCCTAAAATATCCTTCTTTTTGGATTTGAATGGAAACTACGTCTGCAGCCAAGAGTAGGAATCCTCAAGTAGCTCTTTTCACACTGATCACAACGAGATCCCGTAGCTCCTTCTTGACAATGGCACTGTCCAGTTCGAACGTCGCAAACTGTTCCCATTGAAAGATCAGCTTCACAATCACATTCTATAAGTGAGTATATTACAAGTAAAAATGAATAAACTAACTGGTACAGCCATGTTCTCCATAGTTCCAGAATCCATGTTCACAGTGCTCACATCTCAATCCAGCAGCTCCAGGTCGGCAAGCACATTGCCCAGTTTCTCCGTGGCACTGAGCAGATGAGGCGGCAGTTCCACAGTGGCAAGCATGACATCCTTGGCAACGAGAGAAACCCCAAAAGTCAGGAGCACAGCGGTCACAACTTTCTCCAACAACATTTGGCTTACATTCGCAGTTTCCGACGATGCTGTCACATCGAGTAGATCCGCATTGATCGCAATCACAGTTGGTACAATTCTTGGCAGTTACAGCATCTCCGTGGAACCAGGAGGCACACCATTCGCAATGTCTTCCGTCGGTATTCTGCTCGCAAAGGTAGCAATCTCCAGTTATGGGATGACAAGCTCTTGGATCGGTCAGATTGTTGTTGCCATTGCAGTTGCAAGGTTGGCAAGAGCCTCCAGGACGAGATGGTTCTCCAAAGAATCCAGAAGCACATCTCTCACAACGATCTCCAGTATATCCAGGCTTACATTGGCAGGAAAGAACCTCTCCATAATCGGATACTTGGCAACTCGTAGCGAAATTGTTTCCAGCTTCAGTGTAGGGGCAAGCACAAGGCATACAGGAATAGGGAGAACCAGTTGTAGCATCTCCATAATGGCCTTCATCACAGAACTCGCAGTGATCTCCATGGGTGTTATCCTCACAGTCGAAACAGACTCCAGTATCTGGATCACAGCTTCCAGAGTGACCATTACAGTCGCAAGGAACACATGAGCCAAGGTAGGATCCTCCAAAGACGCGATAATATCCGGCAGCACATTGTTGACAGCTGGCTCCGGTGTAGGGAGCAGGACAGTTACATTGCTCTACAGAAGAGGCACGAATGACGGAGTGTTCGCCTCTTTCGGTGGCAGATTCAAGTCCGAATTCAACAAGACGAGCAGATTGAGGAGACTCAAAGTATGAGGCTTTGATGGAAATGTTCTTGAGAGACTGGAGGAGCATCATGAGATCTTCTCGAGTGAATGACTTTCCGGTTGGGAAAAGGAAATTCTCAGGGACAAGTTTGACTTTGACAGAGAATGTATTCTCCGGATCGGCGGGCTGTTCAGCTGCCCAGAATTCGGCTGTAAGATTATTTCCTCCATAAAGACGGACATCAGCTTCTGTGCTCATCTTTTTTTGATCTTCTTTGGGTGTGACGGAGAGTTTGAAAGAAAGCGTCAGGCCGTAGCTATCAGTATGATCAGCTCCATGATTAATTGGAGCGTTGAAATAAACCGAAGCTGGGGAATTCTCTCCAGACTCGTAGAGGGCTTCCTCATTGTCGAGAGTTACTTTTCCATTGACATTGTTGGTTGAGAATTGAGATAAATCCACAGCTCCCTGCAAAGATGTCTATAGAAACTTGGCAAACTTACAATGTTGACGGGGAACATGCTGGATCGACATTGTTCGGTGATTCCGAAGCAGAAGCAATCGGCACATCCTTTTGGATTCTCCTTGGAAAGATCAAAAGTTCCAATCTTGCAGGTGTCGCACTTGCTTCCATAGACATTCTCCTTGCATCGACAGACAGCAGTGGTGGGATCGCAGATGGCTTCGGTTGTTCCACTTGTATCGCAACGGCAGCTGTAGCAACTGGGGAAACCGTAGAAGCCAGCCAGACAACGATCACATTGTCGGCCTCCGACAGACTCACGACAGAGACATTGCCCGCTTTCGGGGTCGCATTGTTGAGCGCCTCCTTCCGATCCTTGAGGTTGACAACCACACTGAATTTGTTTCTTTTTTTCTGTTGGAAGATTGATCTTACGGGCTGACATCCGATGAGAGGATCAAAGCCAAAGGCGTATCCAACACAACGATCGCAAGAAGTTCCCTCAACATGAGGAGGACAGAAGCATTGACCAGTTATTTCGTCGCATTGCTGGGAAGCACCACATTTGCATTCTAAAAAAAGACTATAAAAAGAGCGAGGCAAAAGACTTACTAATACACTCGGGGAAGTTGTAATATCCAGGAGCACATCGCTCACAGCGACGGCCGATCACATTTGGCTTACACTTGCACTGCCCTCCATACTCTTCGCAGGCGAAGGATTCAGATCCGCGGGCATTACAGTCACAGGAGAAGGCAGCCGAGTTGAAGTCTGTTGTCAAAGAGAAAATCTTCTCCTTACAGAAGTTTGAGACATTGGTTGGACTGGAAGGAGATTCTTCAAAGAAATGATTAAACTTACTGGTTCTGGTAGTGATCCTCTGCACATTGGTCAATGAAATCGGCGGATAAATCGACAGGAAGAGGACTCATCAGATTCTCATTGAAGGAATTGTAAGGAACGGCGGTGACCGAATCCTAAAATCTTTAGTTTATCGAATAGTCGAATCAAAAACTCACAATGTAGACGGGTCCTTGTTGAGTTTCGTTAAAATAGAAAGTGGTGATGTATTTGTCTTCGATGAAAAATTGTTGGACATCGGGTCTTTCCTTATCCCTGATCAGAGCACGACATCCACTGACAGAAGGGCAATAAGTCAGAGGAACAACAGCTTGAGAGAACTGATCATGGTATTGGAGCAAAACAGACATATCGGTCGGAGCATTGTCCGGATTGTAGTAGTGGACAAGGAACTTGTAGTGGCCTCGGGTAGGAACGACTCCAGGAATGTCAAGAGTTCCTTTTTCAGCATCCAATGGCACTACATGGATATTTCCAGTGTTAGTCACTTCGAAGGGCAACTTGTCGGCATTGATGGCGTGGGCTTGTCCTGGTCCGGCCTCAGCTTCAGCTACGATGGCACTAGCAGCAGAGGGATACTCTTGAGCGAGACATTTTCCATTCTTTCGAACACAATTAGGAACTTGGTTCAGATAGCTCGAGCTCCAATCGGCCTTTCTGATCAAACTCACAGCAGCCAATCCGAATTCGTGCATTGGCTCAACTCTGATTTGAACACTTCCTTTGCCAGTCTTAAGAGGAACGAAGGGGATGACTCCACTGGTAGTAACGAGTTCGCGACAGAAAGTAGCATAGGGACAATGATGGATGACAGCCGTTCCGTTGAGAAGAGATTCTCCTTCTTGAAGGACCTCGACATTGATTGGGAAGTTCTTCTCAGCCAAGTGATGATACTCTAAGACAAGAGCGTATTCGTTATCCTCGGGGACAGTGAATTCTGCCTCGATAACTTTGGGATCTTTGTCAGTTCGAATGTAGACGGCTTTTCCGACGAGTTCTGGAAGAATTTCAACTGGGACCAAGTCAAGATCAGAAGTCGTTCCATCAGCATGGACATTCTTAAAACTTCCTTCGTTGGCAGCGTCGATGCGAGCAGCCTCAATTCGAGTGATTGGAGGATAAAGGAGATCAACGCAGATTGAGACATTCAATGTGTGCGCCTTGCAAGTTGGAGTTCCTTTGACATGAAGAGAATTGGCTTCGTAGTATTCAGACGGAAGAATGACCACAAAGTCAAGGAAGAGACGTTGCTTGGTCGAAACAGTCAGAGCCCATCGACCAGGGTTCATGACGAAAGGCTTTCCATTAACAGTGATCTCCTTCATAGCTGGCTCACTGGTTGGAGGGAAAGTCACTTTCTCCGATTGTTCTTGGTCATGGACAGAGGAGGTGCGAGGAACTACAGCTACCACAGCCTGGATGGGAACGGAAGTTGGATTATGGAATTTGAAGAGAAGACGGTAAACAGATGACTTGGCAATGTCGATATCAAGAATGATTTTCTCTTGGATCGGCGAGAAGACAGCATAGCCTCTCCAGCTAAAGTTGGGGAATTGTTGAGCATCCACAGCAAAGCGAACTGGACGATTATCTTCAGTATGACCATCTTCTGCTTCATACTAAAAGAATTAATTAAACAAATCTGAGAGAGATATCACCTGATTGTGCCATAGAGTCGGATAGTAATGATTATCAATGGGCTTGTCGCAACGAAGGCCAGTAATTCGAGGCCGACAACGACATTGTCCAGTTTGACCGTTGCATTCTGATCGAATAGATCCTCCCACATCACAATTACAAGCTAAATACTTATACTTCTATTGAAATAATTGAATTCCTACGTTCACATCCTTGTTGATTGTGACTTTGGAGATTGAAAAAGCCACTAGCACACTCATCGCATCTTCTTCCTCCAGCATTTCTCTTACACTCGCATTTACCATCCCTAATCGATTTTTATGTAATTCTAGATTTATACCTTTGGTTACACGAATTCGTCTGTGAGATGGTTCCAGCAAGAGAGCAGTTGCAAGAGATACAACCTCCCGGATGGTGATACTGCAAGTCCCAGAAAGTGGACTTGCATTGGTCGCAAATCCTTCCAGTCACATGTTCTCGACAGGAGCAAAGTTCTCCAGGAGCGACTTTATCGCAGCCGGCAAAATCTTGAGTAACTCCAGAAGGATTGCAGTTGCACTCCTCGCAAGCTGGGAAATTGTAGAAATTGGTTCGACAGCGGTCGCATCGCTCTCCTTCAAAGTTATTTTTACAATAGCATTGACCATTGTTGTCGCAAGTTTGTCCTTTGGCTCCTTCAATCAGACAGCTGCAGGTCTTGCAGTTGGGATAATCGTAGAATCCAGCGGCACATTTGTCACAAACTCGCGAAGTGAAGTTGGCAAAGCAAGGGCATTGTCCACTGACGGCATCGCACTCAGGACTCTTTGCTCCCGCTCCGTCACAATCGCACGGACGACAATTAGGATAACCGTAGAAGCCGAGATCACATTTGTCGCATTTCTCTCCGACGAATCCATGCTTGCAGAGACATTGGCCAGTTTCAGCATCACAACGTCCTCCTTCTGTTCCGATGGGATCACAATTACAATCTAGAAAAGATTTTCTTTTAGCTATTACAGAAAAAGGAACTAACATGTGCAGTTGGGGAAGCCAAAGTATCCGAGTTGACATTGATCACAAGCTAGACCACTGTAGGCGCTCTTACAAACACATTGTCCAGTCTCAGCCGAGCAGTTCTTATGCTCAGCTCCGACATCACTACATTCGCAGCCAACACATCCAGCCGTGACATTTGTGAATCCGGCAGAACATGTCTCACAGAAAACTCCTCCGTAGCCGGCTTTGCAGGGACATTGACCATCAGTTGGCTGAATCAAAGTTTTTTAGACGATAAACACTTACCAGACATTCTTCTCCGACAGTTCCGTCGACCATACATTCGCATTTCTTACACTCTGGCGGGTCGTAGTATCCTTTGGCACAGCGATCACAATTTTCTCCTTCGAATCGAGGCTGACATTCACATCTCCCAGTTCCTTCATCACAAGCTCCAGTATGCTTTGATGGATCACACTGACATTCTGAAATTGATTGATTTCAATTCTTTCCTAAAAATCTACGCTTGCAGGGACGAGTATCATTCCAGTTGACTCCTTCAGGTCTGAAGAAGCCGACCTCACACTCGTTACAATTGATTCCAGTGGTATGATCTCTGCAGTTTAGACAACGACCTCCTCCTTCGTAGTTTCCATGGATGTCCAAAGACTTCTTATTCGTAGCCAATTCTTCCTCATAAATGCATTCATTTGATCGTCCGAAACAATTGCAAGCTGAAGATACATTTGTTGGAAAAAGTGGAAGACTCACGTTCACAAGTGAAGTTATTATGAGCCGTTGTTGGCTGCCATTTCTTTTGTTCGAATCCTAGACAGCATTGGTCACACATATCACCACAGGTGTTGTGCTCGCATCGGCAGAGCAGAGCTCTTGGTCTCTTGGGGTCCAAAATGTCACAAGTGGAAGCATGTCCATTACAGACACAACGTCCTCCCATCAAAATCTCCTTAATGGCATAGAAGTACTGTAAAAGTAGATGATTTTTTGTGAGATAGATAAACGAACCCGACGGGTGACAGAAGGATCTGACATTTCGTTCAAATCCATCAAGTGTCCTTGAAGAGTTCTTGTTCCTAGAAGGCGAACTCGAACATTGGTAGCTCGAGTAAAGTTTTGTAATTCTTCCGAGGTAGCAAAAGAGAGACGAGAGGGTCGATTTTCCAGCAGGTTGATTACGATTTCAGCATTATCGAGGGGTTGAATATTAGAGAAATCAGTTCGACAAATCACAGAGGAATCCTCTGTAATGGGAGAGAGAGTCTCCACTCCGAAACGACGCATGCATTCGGCATGATTCTCAGCGAAATAGAACCAGGGTTGGAAGGTTTTTCCATAATCAGTGGAACGCTCAAGAATCCAGGTTGATGGCTTGGGAGAGTTGGCCATTTGGATCCATACGTAGGCAACATGGAATTCCTGCTCCAAGTCGATGGTGATATTGACTTGATTGTATTGCATTCCACGCGAGAGAGGAGGTGATTGCCACCAATTCTCACGGCCATCTACCATATAATCGGCAGGATGACGATCTGTTGGACTACTAGCATCACAAGTTCCACAACCATGTCCTCCCAATGAGAAGGCTTCCCGAGGATTTCTCAACTCATGGAATGGATTCGGACTGGTCTCTGTATTTTCCTGATAAGAATAGCTGGAATATGGTGAATATTGGGTAGATCCTAGAAATATTTATAGAGAGTAATAGATGGATTTACCAGCGATGGAGCAGAACATTTCTCGGATGGGTTGACCGTTGATTTCTCCGCAAGTAGAAGTTGCTTTGATGGGCTTCTGGTGGGAAATAGTGACTTGTCCTGGAGACAGAACATCCGCCCATGTTTGGAGCACACACGCTGCCAGAAGCAGCGGTGGCGTCCACTTCATCGAGAGATCTGAAAGGAAATTCTATGAGAGGAATAAAGGAGGTGCTGCTGCGTGAAGGAACTGCGCTTTGATTAATGGGGAGTATGGTCGGGGGGAGGGACCAGCTGCGGAGCTTTTTCATAGCCCAGATGGTTGGAATAAAAAGTACGGAGACCAGCACCGCCATCTTCGATTACCCAAAGAGCACACTGTATAGGAGAGTGAGTGACCCGGTGTAATTAGAAGACCTTATCGAGGGATTACCGCACATACAGGTCACTCATACCGTCTCTAGTGTTTACTTTGCTGGATAAGAAGTTTTTGGTTGAGAAAAAGAGAATAGGCAAGATTTTTTCTGAACAATTCTTTAGAACAATGATTCCTTGGGTGTAAAAATATTCCTAACTTAGAATTATAAAGTTCAAATGGATTTTCTGAGAGGCACTGTAGCCAGAGCGATCGATAGGATTGTACAACTCTGGGCAATTGTTTTTGGGAGACGTGAACTGCTAGCTATCGGCTCGGGCCGGGTCACCAGAAGGTGCGATCGGCAGGGTCAGCGGGCGCTCTGACTCAGCACAACTGTTGCTCCAAAAAGACTATTACACTTTGCCATCCACAATTAACGATGTCTAGGCTCTGAAAGATTGGAAGAGATCATGATCACCAAGTTTATTATAAAAAAAATAAAGGGTAAAATAGAACGAGTACCGGTAGGCCCAGTGAATAAAAGTTTTCACAGAAATGTACAATCTTCACAGACAGTGCGACTAGGACTCTATATTATGAAAGTGGTGAGAAGGAAGCATTGCAATGGAACATTACTTGACGTGAACAAATCCATCGTCTGCCCTTCGAGGGCGTCTCTTCCTAGGTTGAGTTGAACTTTCGGGCGATGGAGGAACAGAGTTTTGTGAAACCTATAGGAAATAAATCTACAAAAAAGAGTTACAAACCTCTGAATCGCTAGCAGAATTTTCTTCTGAGCCTGCTTCTTCATCAGAAGCACTTTCATCTGCTTTAGTTTCGCTCTCTTTATTTTCAGCAGGCTTTTTTTCTTCAGCGTCTAAACAATCTTTAATATTTTGAGCAAAAAAAACATACCGCTATCCTTATCTTTCTTCTTTTTCTCTTTCTTTTTGTCTCCTGTAGATGTTTCAGCTTTTGATTCATTTCGAGGGCAATATTCATATGTATACCAAGGTTGGAATGATTCGAGGAAACCGCAATCCTGTAAAATGAATTTTTTTTAATGAAAGAAAAAAAATGAATATTTTACCTCAGTTAAATTTGGAAGAATCCATAATTTATGCTGACCAGCGGTACAAATCCAGATAGCAAAGTAAAGAATTGTTCGCACTAAAATACAATAATCAGCAATAAAAAAAACTTACAAATAGCCGTGACTAAAATTGCTCCAAAAGCTCCCAATCCAGCCACGGAAAGATACCAGACGCCTTGCCGCATCCAGGTCGGCCACAAAGGGAAACAACATCCAGCAACAGTAATTAGAACTAGAAAAGGTTAATTAATATAAATAACGTTGCAAACCCATTCCCAAGCCAACCAATTTCTTCCAAAGAGGGGTTGGATCAAAAATCCAAACATAAACGTCTTTGTCGTCTAGAAAGCTCTGGGTGGAGTGATATTCGAGCTTAACTTTCTTCTTCTTCTTGTCTTTTTCATCAGTCTGGACATTTTCTTTTAAAAAAAAAACTAACGAAAAAAGTACCTTCTTATCTTCCACATCATCCTTTTTATCGTCTTGCTCGCTAGCCGATACATCCGAGTCTTTTTTGTCCTTCTTTTTTTCTTTGTCCTTTTTGACTAACTTTCTAGCGCGGAAGAACATTCCCAAATCCATTAGCTCTTGAATGTAATATGTGCATGCTGACCTAAAAATAGTAAATTAATATTTATAAAACGACTATCTGACCTGTCCGCGAATTTAGCCTCTCCTTTAGCTTTGTTGCCATACTTCGAGTTTAACAGTGTATCTACTGCCTTGTTTCCTGAAATACGAAGGTGCTAATGAGGTAGCTAAAAATACCTGAAAAATAATGTGCTTCATTTTCCTGGTAAATTGTCGTATTAGTTGGGCAATTGAAGCGGAGGAACTTGGCAATCTCATCTTGCTCCTTCGATGGCATTACTTGCTTATCTTCATCGCCCTCCTAAAAGTATCTACAGTTAGCTAAATGAAATGCACTAACTCGTTTTATATTCTTAGCTTTAGGCGCCATTACTTTGGCTGAGGTTGCACCCTAAAAAAGTAGTAATTAATTATGAAAAGAAAGGAGGAGAAGAAGATGAATTTCTGTATAGAAATGGAGCGACAAGCAAAAAACAACAACAAATGCAAATGAAAAACACTCAAACATTCAACCATATGTGAATACGACGAGTTATGAAATAAACGTTTGACTTCTATCGGTTTTTTGCAGTTCGATTTTGTTCTTCAAGAACATTGTTGTCTTTTATGTGAAAATGCAAATGCAAACATGGCGCTCGAGTAAGAACGTCTATATGAGGGTGATGTGGAAGCGAAATAGCTCATTTGACCGGCAGCTGTGACGATGAAAAATAACCATGAGTTTGCTTTTATTCGCTGAAAAATGAAAATAGCTGAAATTGCCGACAACACATGTGGACGTCACTTATATAGAAATTCGCGTAGAGACGCGTGGCCAAATTCCCTGCACTGCTTGCAAGCAACTGCGTACAATGCTGAATCTGACGTTTTCTTCTCTTTTCTTTTGTCTTTTCTCTATTTTGTACAACCTTTAACGTTTACTTTGTTTAACAAAATCATTGAGATGTAGTCTATAGCATTTATTGACTTTTACATTACTTTTTTTTGACTTCGCTCCTCTTGCAAAATATTACTTTTCAGCATGGGCGGCGGACATCATCATGAGCCGTTTACTATTCCAAAGTATACCATCTACAACGACTATCAGAAGTTCCCAGAGTTGCTCGCCCATGAAAAAAGACTTGCTCAAATTGGACTAAAAGATCCGTGGATCAGGTGCAGTTTATTTTTTAAACTTTTAATATAATTTTTAGAAATTATACATACCTCTATGATCGCAAATATCCACATGTTGTAGGACAATGGGCTCATTTCAAAAAGGTGTGCTCTTTCTATATAAAACTCTTAGGTTATTAATATCACGATATGGAAGCAAAATTATGAGGTTGATTGAAAGACTCAATTATCAACCGTTATATATTTTCTATTAAAAGACTCCAACTATTCAAAGTAGTAGATAGAAATTTCAATATAAACAAGCAGAAAGCAAAACATTTTAGTTGATTCTTCCTGGTTGGAAACTTGGAGTTGGTGCTTCTGCTCTTCTTATTGCTGCTGAAGAGCTCTACCAATATGTGCACCATGGAACCACCTCCTGGGACTCTCACCACTAGATAGAATAACGAAATTGGATGTTGTATAATTTTTAGCAGCATAGATAAAGAATTCCGAGAAGCAAGTATTTTTTAGCAAAGAAAAGCCGATACGCGTATTATATCTTCCACTCTTCGTGTAAAGTCGATACCAAGTTTTAATTATAGGCTTCATGTCAGCATTGGAAGCCTTTGTCAATGAACAAAAAAAGAAGACTAGTGGATTAACAAGCGGAATAGGATCGGTATCGTTCAGTTCTTTTGGAGATCTTAAAAATAAATTATCTGGCTCAATAAGGTCGGTTTTTAAACAACATTTATGCTTTATTTTTTCAGTGGGATTCCATTACTGTCGAGAAGTGAAACAGCTGACACTGAATCGTTAACAGGAGAGTTTGGAGATGGCCAACTCCCACAATCTAAGAACAGGTATTTATCTTGTATCTATCTAGTATTATTTTTTTTAAAGAAAAAGTTCAAGCGCATGGTTCTCTGCAGATGAAAGTGTTTTTGGTCTAACACGAACTCAAAGGATATTCGCCTTCTTTATGTGTATAATCGGAGCGATGATTTGCTTTTCCACGGTTAGTTAATTTAAAAAAAATTATCTTTTACATATTTCCAAATCATAAAGGACATTTAATTAGATAGCCCTTCTTTTATATAATAGTACACGTCCTTCTTGGAGATCAGCAAAAGATGCGTGAATCTGTCGCGTATCCCACGAAGCAGTGGCCTAAAATTTAGCATTTTCTAGGTAGAAAAAATTCTACCTTGAATATCACTACATTATCATTAATTTGATCAATTCTCGCTTGGAATTTTCCAAACGTGTTGCTTTCTACCGTCACCTCCTCAGTTTGCTTGTATCTAAATTAACCAAACATTTTTGGTTTTACATTTCCTTACGGTTTCGAATCATAGATTAATCTTAACTTTGACAATTGAACGTCAGCCACACGACGACCTGGCTAAAAGTTTTTTTTTTCTAAATTTTCATCAACTTGAACTAATTACCTTTATGGGGACTTGAGGTTGGGGAATTTCTATAACTTCTACTTCTCTTGTTATTGCTCGAATATCATCCGCAATCTCGGTTTCGTTCAGTAAAAACTGAGCGGCTTGCGTTATGCTTGGTGTTGCAGGTTTTGGGTTTGCGTTTAGGTAAGAAGGTGGAATTATTAATTCACCACCACCTCTTCTAAAAAAATTTTTTTTGAAATGATCTATGATGCCATTTACCCTCGAAGAGTCTTTTTTTCATTTTCTTGGTTAACACATACATTTATTCTGCTAATATCGGCAGAATTTAGCTCAATCTCAATCATTCGTTCGTTATCATATGTTTCCTAAAAAGAAGTTCTAAAAGTAATATTATTCTCACTTTAATTTTGTCTTCTCTAAGCTTTTTTATTGAAGTAGTGCATTCTTCTACAAGCATTTCTTTCCTTCTCTTTTCATCAGTTGCCATTTCAGCACAAAAACTCTAAACCTTTTTATACCTTTTCATGTTCTTTACCTTGAATTTATTTCTAGGATTCTCTCCCTTAAACTCGAAAATGGCTCTTGATATTTTTCTTTTGTTTTTCTTCTTAGATTTTCTTCTTACAGCTATCTTATGTATAGCATCGGGATTTAACTTATTTTCAACATTTTTTATGATTTTTGAGAAAATGTCAAGCTGTTTATCTAGAGCATCTGACATCTGGAATAATAGCTATATATAGGAAATATATGAAAAATAAATAATAATAAAAAAGATAAACGAAGCCTTTTCTTGGCTGTGCACTCGCCATTTTGAATGGTGCTACTCTGCGTCTCTATCGCTCTTGTAGCATATTTACGGGAATTTTGAAATAAGTAAGGGGATGTATGAGAATTTTAGAATGCTAAAAAATTTCATAAAATAGTAAAAATAACTCTAAAATTATCTTTTAAGAAAAGATATGTAGTGATTGCAATATTTTACATTTACATATACTAACAGAATATTATTTACATCATAAAATATTCGGGGTTTGAAGAGCTTCCCGGTTTTCACCCTTTTTCTATGATCTGTTGGTGAAATTTAAAGCTTTGCCTGAGATGAGGATTATCTCGTGCGTAGGCTTTGCCTTGAGCTAGCTCGTGACCACAAAGTGACGAATGACGAATCAAATTAAAAAACCAACGATACCTTTTAAAAAATATTACGTATAATAGTTTTTTTTTTTCAGGCGATGTTCCTTATCCCAGTTATTGTCTTCTCTACTCGGAAATTCGCTTCTTTAAACACACTTGGTTCAGTAATGCTTCTAATGAGGTTTGTCTATTTTTTAACTTTTTTTTAGAAACTAAATCCAAATATTCTTTTGGTGATCAATTAGGAAATTAATCTAAATATACGTGGAAAAGGTCATTCGAACAAACCAATTGTTCTAGCGCATGATCCTATTTAGATTAGTTAATTAAATGAAGCGAATGCATGCTAGTCCACGGTCTTGGCAATTCTTCCAAGACAAACAGAAGGACGTGAAAGATGAAAACGATTTTTCACCCCAAATGCTCTGCAAAATTGCTCAATTTCGCGGCCTCATATGTGGGTTGGAGAAATTAATGCAGCTAGCAAATGGTCTTCTCAAAAAATATTGCCATGCAATTATCATGAGGAACATCTTTGGTTCCCCAAGCTTGTCAGCTAGAGGAGATGGGATGACGATTTTCTGGCAAAGCGCGGGTGTGTTTTATGTAGCTCCCCAGAGATTTTTGTCAGTTTAAATGTGTTTCAACTAAAGTCACAGATGCTATTTTAAGAGAACAAAGGAAATACTAGATGAATTAGTTGGAAATCAAGAAAAGTTTAAAGGAAAAATAATGATTTAATGTAATACTTTAATTTCAGCTTTTCATTTCTTTGGGGACCGAAGTCGTACTTTCAACATCTTCTATCTGAACAGCGTCGTCTTGTAACAGCTTGCTATTTCTCAGCACTCTTTGCCACACTTTACTCTTCACTATGGGTTAGTTTATTTTTGCAATCTCCTTGCCGAATAATTGACTTGCAAATATTAAGGTGCTGCAAACTTGCAAGCTAACACGTGTACTTTAGATTTTATTATTATATTGTGAAATTGAAATTGCTCGTATTTCCGGCAAAGAATCGCAACGCTAAGAATGAGCCCTTTTAATTTAATTGTTACATGCCTACGCATTGGATTGAGAGCAGCAGAAAAACAAGTTTCAAGTGTTGAAATTTGGTCCCATAAGTTAGACTCATTATGTTTTGGATAGTTGTTTTGTGTTGGGAATTCATCACGGCTCTCTGTCCGACGAGCTATCGAAAACAGTTGTCCCAAGGAATGCTGGCTCTTCCGCATCCCGAAAACAAGCTGGTTAAGAGTCGAGGCTACAGATTTGAAAAAGTTGACGAGCGAAGAGAAATAGTGAACTCTACCTTTGAAAGGTTTATTAGAAATGGAATTTTGGGTGTGAAAAGTGATAAACTTTCCAGAAATATACACGAGATCGGAGTTTTTCTTGTTTAATATTTGTTATCGAGTGGAGGTCATCATAGTTACGAACTCTTCGTAGTCTATTTGCTAAATTGGAGATTTGCCATGGCAAATAAAGCTACGACTCACCCCATCACCGTCAATATCTACTTCTTTTATAATTTCATCCACTTCCTCCTCAGTAAACTGCTCACCCAGATGGGTCATGAACCAACGGAATCTGCAAACAAAAAAGTAAATATTAGAAAGACTTCAACTCAAATAAAGGGATATGAAGAACTTACTCATCAGCTGTGATATAGCCATTTCCGTCTCTATCGAATACTCGGAATGCTTCGCGAATCATTTCGGAGTCGTTTTCCTGGAAAAAGTTCATAGAAGCTCTCAATTTTAAGCTCCAATGTTGCGACTACATTTCTCGGACACGTTGTTCTGAGTGATTCGTCACTTTCGGCGGAGTAATCTCTCGAGGCCGAGTGATTGAGTGTCGTTCCATTGAAGTAACAGTAAACAAGAAACCGTACAATGACTAATGACTTTGGACCAAGGAAACCAAACATGGGCTATTTTGAGAGAAGAGGTGATCGTTATTCAGGACAATAACCTCGCCTACTAATGACTCTATTGAGCCTCCAAACTCACCTTATTCATCCGCTTCATCATCTGACAGAATTCAGCAAAATCAATAGATCCCGAACCATCAATATCTACTTCATTGACCATGTCTTGGAGTTCTTGCTCTGTAGGATTTTGGCCCAACGAGCGCATTGCCACCCCCAGCTCTTTTGATGAAATTGAGCCATTGCCATCCTGAAAGAAGCCTTTTGGACTGCACGGATTCCCAGCACAGCTGGAGATGCTTCGCGTGAGAGGATGAGCCCCATGACACAGAAAAATATCTTTATGGGGAATTGCGGAGGATCAAACGAATTTCTGGGAAAGATAAATGACGGCAGGAAATTGGCTGAGCTAAGCCAAAGTGGGACAATCAGGATTAATGCGATTGTTGTGATCTTTTCATGGAAAGGACGGGTTGAATTGCCCCCTACTCCCCCGGGTCTATTTTAGAATTTCAAGTCCACTTTTATGGCTAAATGAGAGGCCAAGAGGTTTTGAGCCTTGGTGTGCTCTCTAGACGTTATTTGAAACCAGAAACGAACCTTGTCAAACAACCTGAAAGCCTCCTTGTATTCAATGAGTTCCTCTTCATTGATTCCCTCTAATCCTGTGACCACAGTGTTCTGTTTGGCCTGCCACCTGTTAAAAAGTGAGACTCGTCGTGAATCGCCCATTTTAAAGAAGATTCTAAAATCGTAGGATAGAAACGGCAGAGAGAGGTGACGAGAGAAAGAATTCAATTATGAGTCGCCTATAAGCTGATTTGTGGGAGGTTGATAAAAACATCGGATGGTTAATCAGCGAAAAAAAGACTGGGATCTAGCTGGAAGGAAGAGAGGATGATGCGAAATTTGTCCCGGGCGATGGCACGAGGAAAATGGTAGCCCCAGCCCAGAGCCCGAGTAAATGGCCGGGAGGGAGGCCACGCCCATGGTTTGAGAGCACAGCTGACGCCTGAAGCGATCTTTCGAGGAATCAAGACATCTATCAAAGGTCTCGCTATGTTCTTGTCAAGAACATGGATTTTGAGGGACAGAGAGTTGAGGGATTTATTTTGGAAGAAGCGTAAATTGCGGAAGTGTCAGCGACGTCACCACTTGCGTTGTGTTCCGGAATCCCCGACTGATCATCCAAATTCTAGAGAGCGTAATTTTGGGTCATATTCGTGTCAACTTTTTGGCTATAAACAGATAGGGCAAGCAGAGGAGGCATAACATTTTTGGAAAGTCCTTTGCGGTTTTATGAAAAAAATATTGTTGTTGCTCGTTTGAGAGGAAAGAAGCTCTCTCAATTTTGATACTTCAGGCTGGTTTTTGGTTATCTCAGTCGAATGTTTTCAGAGGGTATCCCAAAAGAATCAGTTTCCGCTTGGTTCTCATTCTTTTTCGGAGAGAAACAAGTTGTCTAGCAACTGGCATACTATTCTCATAAATCTAGTATTTATGGCTTCCGGAAAAGGGCAGGGAATTGGGAAAGAGAAAAATTAGCTCTGAAATGGGGATCTATTTTCGCTAGCTCACGCTGGTGGTAATGCGGGAACTTAGTAAATGTGCCCTTTTGTTTTTAAAGTTACCTTATTAATAGCTGTTTTTCAGTTGCAAAGCACAATCTTCACACTTCTCGCATCTATCTTCCAAGGATTCTCACTTCTCTGGTAGGTTTCTTTTTGTATTTTTAGGGGCTGTTGTTTAGCAAAAGAAAGGAAGGATAGCGTGCAGTATATTGTGTTTCCTCTTGAAGTTGGCGTGGTTTTGAGCTCTCGATATTCAGGGCTAACAATTCCCATGCAGTTTTAAACTCGACTTGCAGTTAGTGGGTGCTGTATTCTGATGGCATTAAAAGTTTATAGCTGACGTGACGATAAAACTAATGAGCAAAGCGGGGGACCGTTAATAGAGGGTTCTCTCGTGGTGGTTTTACAAGTTAAGCGCCGTTAATTCTTGTTGCTCTCTCTGACTTTGAAGAATCAAGGAGCAATGCGAGGGACCGTTACCCTATTTGGCGTAATTCATCATTGGACGAGTTTTTCTAGATCATGCGTCTGCCTTTTATGAAGGGCTCTTTTCTCCATGCTTCAGCTAATCACCACTTTTTCTGTGGGTGCGAAATCAAATCCTTTGGGAAGAAACGACCATGTGAGAATCGTTCGAAGAGCAAAATCTTTGAGGCTTGCCCGCTCGGAGTTTCACCCGCACCTGGGTAATTCGTTTCACGATTTACAACTTCGATGTCTTATCGGATGTTGTAATACGGCACAGCCCTTTTGGTGTCATGTGTTCCAGGCGGAAGTGATCCGAGGTTTGTGTTCGTCTGTCTGCGCTTTGACAGCCCTTTTTCCTTGTCTCTGGTCAGTACCTAAAAATAAAGGAGGGGAGTCCTCGGACTAGTTGCTCTAAAGCTTTACTAAAAATTTCAACTCGCCTGGTTGCATTTCGGAAGCAATTAGCACTATGATTGGTCTTGTCAGAATCCTTTGCTCTCTTAAAATGAAGGGAAAGAATTCCGGGAGAATATGAAACCGCGTCAGGCGTGATCTTTTAGCTAAAAAGTTTGTTTTTATTTTGACCTGAAGAACGGTATATGATCCTTGAAGTAACATAATCCGTGTGAAAAATATCCCGGACATTTGTTTCTTTGCACTACAGCTGGAACTTTGAGCCGCGGCTCTTCGGCTAGCTCAAAAGTATGTTTCGATTGTCGTAGTCGATGTACTGATGAGGACCATCTGGTTGACGGCTGTTGTTTTTCTGTTGCAGAATTTCTGCATAAGGGACAAAAGTTCGACATAAGAAGCTCAGTCGGGAGTTTTGATGGGATTCTCCAGCGCATGTCACAAACAGCTTGATGGCGCGTGAAAGTGCTGCTATCAAATTTCATTGGAATTTTAAAGATTAACTGAGATGTTTATTGAGAAGTAAAATATATTGACAAGTCGCAGCAAATGACAGATTTCTGCCGAGGTAGTGATGGGATGATGAATGATAGTCGCAGCTTTGACCCCATTACTTTTTCCTACTCTATTTTATTTTTAGGTTCGTTTTATCCTATGTGCCCGGCGGCGAGAGAGGCCTGCGATTCATAACCGGCTTTTTCACAAGCTTCATCAGAAGGAGTCCAACGACAGTCTTACCCATCTAATTTATTCCCAGTGATTCTGTGTTGTTATAATAATTATTTATGATACTTCTAACGGGGTCCTATAACCATCCTTTACTGTCTCTCATTGTGATAATTCCTTTTTAGGGTTAGTCTTTATCAAAAAGCGTGTATATATTCCATCCCTTCCTGGTTTTGCTCACATTGGGCTACTCGTAATTTTGATTAGCTTTCAAGAACTTTCTCACATGGATGAAATGAAGAGTTTATGGTAATTCGAAGCTCACCAAAACACAGTCGCTATCAGCAGCTCTTTTTTCAGCAGTCATGCCTTTACTGTCTTCAAAGATCCCATGATTTATGGGCTGCTTGTCAAGGAAAGACCAACACAATGTTGAATTATCGTTGTCAGCTTGGGGTGGCTTCTTGCCCTTTATCAGTCAGCTGTGATTATTCATGGAAAGTGAAGATAATCTCGCTTAGGACTTCAATCCAAGACCTGGCTTATCACAACACTCATTCACGGCGGTTATTCGTTAGTCGAGGCAATCAATCGACCTTTGGCCCAAGTAGATAGAGTTTCGAAGCTATTTCCAGGAACAACTGGGCCCTTCGATCAAATCACCTCTCGTGAACTCAAAGGTGTCACTCATTTGTGACTTTTCTGGTCGAATTCCAAGCAGTCAGAAGAGAAAAAAAATGAGGGGATCACCAAAATGATTTAAGGAAAGACCAATTACGTCAAATTCGTTTCGGAATTAGCGGCTTAGTCCTTCAAGTCATCAACGAGAGAAGAAAAGAGCAAAAGAACATCACAGATGAAGACAGGAGCCCACCCGGTGCTTTGTTTTGCAACTGATAAGACATATTATTATTCCTCCTTCAACAGGACTGGTTTGGTTCTTCACATTCCACAGAGAAAAGTGCCACGTTAACATAGGTAGCTACCCCATCGAGTCCATTTAATGGCTCTTTATCATTCTCGCATTTACGACACCAATCGAACCGTTGGCTTCTTCATTTCTTCGTGGAAAGAATGTCTACACCAGCTGTCTCGGAGCTAACTCCTCCCTATCTCAGTCCGGAAGGAATTGCTGTAAATTATTTATTTCCTTTGAGAGAGAAAGTGCAAAACCCAAAAAGAAGGAATTTTGTAGCGTGAAATAAGTCGCTTTGCTTTCATTTCTCCCAGCTTAGTCAACTACAATCTGCCTTTCTTCTTCTTATTTTGGGCTCCAGTCCTCTATCTTAAGCGTCTATTGGGTCGGTCCTTTTCCCACTCTCAAAATGGAAATTCATCGTTCTCCAATCAGTACAGTCGATCAGATTCAAGAGCAAGTAAGTCTCCCCTTCTCCAATCAAACACACTATCATTCATACGCCCAGAGAGAGAGAGAGAGAGAGTCCGTTACCGATTTTAACGACTCTGATAGTTGGAAAGGAACCACCTCATTCAATAATGGCTTTGTCGTTTCAGAGGTATGCTGGAGGCTGGGGCGACGATGAAGTTTCACCAGAAGTCGTCGTTCTTAAGAAGAAGAATCGAGATAAATATTCGCTTCTGACCAAGTGTATCGCTGAATTTCTGGGCGATTTCACCTTTGTTTTTGTCGGTTAGTCTTCCCCCTCTTTAGCCAGCCAACTTATTTTTTTAGGAACAATGCAGGCTTATGTGACAGTTGGCGGGATGTCGGACAACATTGTTCACGCTGCGTTGTGCCACGGCTTTGCAATCTTTCTTCTTGTTGCCAGTCTTGGACATATCAGGTAGATGCTGTTTACGGTCAGAGAGAGCTGGCCGATAAGGGCAACACTTATCAAATGAACTACACTTCATTTGGGGCAAAAGTTGCCGAGAGAAGGGATTTTTATCTCGAACATCTAGACCATCCATGAAGCGACCAAAGGCCCTCCATTTTCTAACTTTTGAAGACGAAGATGGATAAATTTGAGCAATTCCCACAATCGCAATAGAAAAGTTCTATAAAATAATACCGCAAATATGCTATGAAGCTATTTGAAAGAAAAGATAGCTCCATTCAACGGTTTGGACAGCTCATAACTTTTTTCTGATTTGGCCGATAGGCTGAAAGTTCAAATCCAAATTCCTTTCCGTCTTGATTTCTTAAATCCAAAATTTCAACCGATTTGATTGAGTTAACTTTAAGATATGGTGCTCAGAAAATACCGTCTCAAATCTATCTCTCATATTATTTTGCCAATAAAATCAGATCAAAATCCCAAATAATTTGAGATATTTTGCAGCGGTGGGCATTTTAACCCGGCCGTTTCTTGGTCAATTACATGCCTCTTCAAGATGCCATGGTGGCATTTCCCATTCTACATGTTCAGCCAACTGCTAGGAGGATTTTGTGGAGCCCTAGTCACGGCGGTAAGTCTTTTCGAAGGTGAAAACAAAATAAATAGTTGGTGATGAGTTCGGCTGAATTGGACAGCACCCACGCTGGAGCCACTCTTTTGAGCCCGAAGAATCAATGGTGGGAGGGATTGATCTCCGAGGCTGTCGTCACTTTCTTCCTTTGTCATACAATCCTCAACGCAGCCGTTGATACGAATAGCAACGTCTTGGCTCCATTGGCTATTGGATTGACTCTCTCCATTGACATTCTTGCCACGTAGGTTCCTCTCCCCCTCTCTTCATCCACAACACTTTCAGAGGAGACATCACTGGCGCCAGTATGAATCCAGCTCGCTCGCTTGGACCAAATATTGTCGGCCAAATCTTTTGCACCAAAGGAACATTGCCGAATGACTTTTGGCATCATCATTACATCTATTGGGTTGGACCATTTGCCGGCGCCACGGCTGCCGCTCTCGTCCACAAGTGAGATTCTTCCTTTTTTCCCCAAAACAGACAAGAGTTTCAGATTGTTCGAACAAAGAGAGGATCGTCTGGTCAGATAAAGACAGACCTTGTTCTTGTATAAAAGAGAGAGGGAGAGAGAGTCTAATAAATTATTTTATTTCTATCTTCTAGTCATCTTTGAAGAATCTACAGTAACGCAGGCAATTCTCTCAATGACTCATGTTTTTCGAATTATAGCGAGTAATTTGGTTTAGCTAATGACGTCGAATCTCTATTCTGAGAGTAGCACCCGAGCTCGCTTTCTTTGTGCTTTGCATTATTACGCATGACTGTTTTCTGTTTGTACAAGCCTACTCGGGTTAAACATTATTTTTCGAACCAGTAGCAAACAGTTGAAAGTTTTGAAATATTTGTGTTCGCTCAGCCATGCAATTCCCTGAATCGAATGTTAAATTATTTTGGCCGATCTCTGTCTTACATATTTTTCTAATAGAAATTAATTGACTATTTAGCCCTCTCTGACTGCCTACATCCTAACTTTATTTTCGCCAAATTAGTCGCTGCAATTCCGAATGTATTTGTTCTCCTTTTCTGCTACAATCTATTTCTTGTTTTGGTCTCTTGCTGCAAAAGTGGAATTGTAGCCGAGTCGTGTAATTGTATTTTGGCGCTAAGACGATGAAAAACAAGAGGAGAGGAATAGCCCTTCTTGGTGGAGGAGGTGGAGTCGAGAGTGAATAAATGACAAGTCGAGAGAGAGAGAGAGAGAGAGAATATGGGAGACTCGGGTCATTTTCACTTCCCCCCTATATCATTCTCGCATCTCATATCCGAGGATCCACATCCAAGGCCAAATTCCTTCTCTCGAATCTGTCCATCTTCGCCCATCGAAACAACGACAGTCGTTGTCTGGGATCCTGTTTGCTCTCAAAAAGCCAAAAGAGACGGGTTGAAACATTCTTCTGTGCAGTCCCAATCATACAGCTTGAATCATAGTCTCAACTGTACAGTCTGAGTCTCTCTCTTCTTCGTTTGTCCGTGCTCTTTGATGTCCGTTTCTGCAAAAGGGATAGCTATTTAATCTGTCCTTCTAATTACACGTCGTCACTCTCTCTCTCTCGCTTTGTCCATTTATCCACCCATCGCCTTATTTCCAAAATCCATCTCTCGCTCCAGGTGCTGAGCCAGCGCTCGCTCCTGATTACTCTCCGAGTCCCTCGTGCAACAGCAGCGACTCATCGATTCCTCTTGCAGCATTTTGCAGAAACCGACGAGAGAAGGAGAGAGCCGAAAGAGTCAGCCGGAAATGTGCAAAAACAGCCTTCTTACTTCCATTCCTGGAGGCTATAGAAGCTTGGTGGAACCTTCTCTGATAATATTTCTCTCCGATCAAATGTGGATATTGTCATCCAATCATAATTTGTCGCTAAGGCTTGTTGGCTCATTTTTGGCTGGCAAAAAAACAAATAATAGGCCTCGACATGCCAGCTGCTCCGTTTAGCATTGCTCATTTTTAGCACAAACAATTTCCAGCCGATTTCTGGCTCTTTTGATCGAGAAGCGAGGGTTTGGACTTTTCTTCTCTTTGCAGCTCCCGTCTAGACCTCTAGTTTTGAGCAATTATGCATAGACAACTCGAAGAGGCTTCCAAGACGGGCCGACTACCACCAAAGCAAAGAGAGACCACGATGTACTACTTATGATCTTTGTCCTCACCTCAGAGCGGACCACCCCTTTCCTCGAGTTGCCCAGCCCAGCTGCCACCGTTTTGGCGCCTCTTTATTTGACTTTCACACCTCTCTTTCTCTTCGTCCGTTTTTGTCTCCCAACTCTAGTCTCCAGTTGACCCAATTAAACGGCTATAATTAGCTCTCCATTCTAAGGAACTTGAGGCGATGAAAGATCTCTCCCCTTCCTCTGCATAAATGTTGCAAGTTTCGGGGAAAATCTGCAGCCGAAAGGGGCCCGCAGAACTCGATCTTGGATGCAGGCTCTTTTTCGGCGATACATTTATAATCTCAAGGGTTTCTAATTCGTTCAAGACGTAATTTTCTAAAGGAATCAAAAAGCTACAAATCATCATCGGAGCTCCTTTTTATATCAAACTTCATAACTTCGGTTTCGAAGAAATAACTGGATACCTTGAAAGAGCTCAGCTGAGTCAATGAGCTTTCCGCATCTTCGAATTAATTTCTGCCCGTACATTCTCAAAGAAAATTCAGAACAAAAAAGAACATAGAAATTAGATATACAAAGCCAGGCCTCCTTTGGCCCCGTTTCAATTCTCCGGCTGTTTTGCAGTCTCCAGAATCAACAAGCCTCTTGTTCATTCTTGTTACTAATTAAAGCGTTTCGAAAATGAGTCCCTGAACTCTCCAAACGAGGTTGAGTGATTAATTTGTCAGCTCTACTGCTCTCAGATAATGAGCTTATTTTTGGCAATATTCAGCTGCTTTTTACCCCCTCTTTAGCTCAGCCAAAATTCTAATTACAACTCTTATTTTGTCTTTTTTTAAAAATCGAATGTCAAGGACATTTAAAACAAAAAAAGCAAAAATTTTTGCAAGAAAATAATTAGTTAGCCTCGACTAGCAATTTGTTCTAGATCTCGCTTCTGGCCAAGAATTCTGATCTCTCCGTTTGCGTGTTTGTTGTTTCTCGTGCAATATGTCCGCTGTGTCGCCCTCCGACATAGAGTTGCCACCCAACACCGAGTGCCCCTTACAGCCTACTAGAAGAGGGAGGATTCTTTTGCAGAATCATCTCCTTCTTTTCTTAGAGCCAGTCTCCCCAATCACAAAAGGCACAGATTCCTCTAATAATTGGTATCTGATTCATGCAACATATAATGAATACATAACTGAGTCTCTCCCACTCCTCCTTGTTTCATCTTTCCTCCACTCCTTTCCAGTCGATTTTCCAATGACCTTATTAAATTTAATTATGACGCACCTCCGGCTTCCGTTCTCAGAGGCTTCTTCCCCGGTCAAATTAGAAGAAGTCATTCCTATCTGACTTTGTTTTTGGAATTTTCTAACGTCTCTATGGAGGCGATTTCACCCGTCGAACTTCTTCCTTTTTTGAAACAACTACAAAATTGAAGTGGGATCATGTTTACAGTACGAATAATCATTTCGCCTCAAAGTGCTCAATGATCCCCTCGAAATTTCCAAAAGAAAGAGCTAAATCAGCTGTACAGTTTCCCTCAAAATAGCCGCTTTGATCCCCGTCCAAAAGTGTGGTTTCTCGGGGTGATGATGAAATCAGAGAGGGAGAGAAAGAGTACACAGTTTCTTCAGAAGCAATTGTCTGGCTCAGTCTGATGATGCTGTCATAATTATCCGAGATAGAGAGACTACTAAAAAGCTGTTGTGGTTGTAGGTGAATATTAATCCACAATTTGAGACAACTCTCCCTCGAAGGTTTACTGTAGCTACTGACGTTTGAAAGTACTTCGCGAGACGGTTTCTTTCACGCTCTTTTTCTCTGTCTAATGGCCTTTTAACATGTGATTATCCGAGTCGTAAAAGCCTCCTCCTCTTCGTTCCATTTTGTGTTATGAGAGATTCCATTGGTGAAAGCCTCCTCTCCTCCTTTTGCAAAGTTTGAGCAAACGCCGGAGTCTTTTTTGTGCCATTCAGCATTGTGCAGCCGAATGTGAGAGAGGGAGAGAGAGAGAGCTCTACAAGAGAAACAGCAAACACGTGATTCTTTTTGTTGAAAGGCTGCAATCATCACGAATCTGTTTGTCCTCTGCTCTTTGATCTCCTCTGCTAATTTCTGGAGGCTTCCCCGCTCTGCATTTCCAGATCAGCTGATAGGAATCGTCTGCTCTTCATGCCTCTCTCTCTCTCTCTCGCTCTTTCTCTCTCTCTCTCTGCTAATCCCATAATTATCCTATCGATAAAAGGGCAGTACGTAGTCTATTAGCTCGACTAAAGGATCAAAATCATCCCCGTCTTTGTTCGAATTATTCTCCATGAACTTATTATTTCGATCTCGTCTGAGCCGATTTCCTGTTACTGCTCGAATTTTCTTTTTTTGTGTGGAAATTTCCCCCCTCAAAATCCTGTTTTTGGTCGCTTCTCTCGACCATCTGCAAATAGCACTTTTTGGAGATTTTACAACCTCGCTTTATGGGACAATTGCAGAGCCAAAGTTTCCCGGTTTTATGGCTTCAAAACTCAGCAAAAATATATTGAAAAAATAACTTCTGAGTCAGCTTTCTTCAAGGATTTCGCATACCTTTTTCTGCTCCCAGATCCGATACTACTGAGTCAGACAAATCTTGCTGTAGCAGAGCCTTCCTCATTGCTCTCAAAAACACTTTCCCAAATTGGTTGCTTTTACAACAAGAAGTTCCACAAAAAGGTAGTTTCTCTCTCTCTCTCTCTCTCTCTCTAAGCAGATCAAACAGAGCTAGCAATTTGGTTCATCGAGTCCAAACGAAACTTCTCAAGAGATCAGCAGACTGGCCCAATTATAGATTTCAAAAACTTGCATTTTCGAAAAATAGGCCTTTTAGCCGTAGAACAGTGCTGCTCTCAGCTTGATCCAATTGGTCTAATTGCAAACCTAAAAACTTCCCTTTCCAAAAAACAGAAGAAGAGGATTTTGAGAATAACAGGCTGATTCACTTAGCCAAAGTGAGAATCCAGCTGTTGTCCTCTGAGCGATTTGCAAGCTTCTGTTACTTTTTTGGATCGGAGAACAGTCAAGATCCACGCGTTGTTTCAAAACAAGAAGAGGAAGATTTTGATCATAGAAAGATTTCTGGTTTGATCGAGTTAGTCAAATTTTGGCCGAAAACTTCCTTCCAAGGAGGAGAAGACTTTGGTCAGAAATTATGAAAGGTTTCCCTGATAAAAAAAAATCTCTCGGAATGACGTCAATTCAGCCTCGCCTGTCGGTTCTTCCTCACAATTCATCCAACCTCCCGACGAGCGAGGAGTTTATCTCCAAGGTGACGTCACCAATCCTTTTTGAGAATTCTTACGCTTTCGCAGCCGGTAATTGATAACTCCCACCTGTTCCGCTCTCATTCTCTTCAATTTCATCAATCGCAACATATCGAGTCATGTGCAAGGGGAGAGCTCAACTGCAGCTGCAGCGTACAAGCACACACCTGGCTGACTAAACTTTTTATCGGCGGGGCTTTCCACTTTTCAAACTGATTGCTTCTTCCAGGAGATCTTTTTGGATTTTATGCAGACTCTTCCCCTTTGAGATTCGAACTCACATTAGACTTTTTTTTTATCAAAAGGGCGTTTCTCCTGACTGCGCTATTTGTCATTTTCTAAACGCTCCATTTTTAGGGAGGAGAGAGGCTTTTGTTGTTCCTTGTTTCTCTCTCTCTCTTGTTTTGCATTTTATCCAAGGACTTCCCATTTTTGAGGAGGAACTCATTTCTTCTTTTATTTTCCTATTGGGCTCTTCTCTCTCTTATTTTGAAGGCTTTCCCTACCTATAAGGGAAAATCTCGCACTTTTCTACTTTTTTTGAGGGAGCTCGCTTTGTTATACTTTTTGCCCTCGGAGTGTGGGAGTGGTCAAGTGTCCCTTCCTCGGGTCAAGTATAGCGCATTTTTCCCCCTCTCTTTGTTCAAAAATCACTGTTTCCCTGCTCTCTCTTCAATCCTGGGAATACGGTGTATAATTCAGTGTCTTTTTTCAGCTCAAGTGGGAGAGCTTTCAAGTGGCCACCCGGTTGGAAAATTCCTTCCTCACTCTCCCTCCCACCTCACGTTGACCAGTCCTTTCTTGAGCAAAATGACGATCAAATGAAATTTGAATCAGCTGAGCGACCTCCGACTACGTAGGTTCCGTTCACATGGAAAAGCCCTGTTTTTCCCAGAGAGAGATCCTTTACCGGTGAACATTATAGCTGACGGGAGAGAAGTCATTTTTACAGAGATCTCACTCAATTTCACGAAAGCAGCAGCAGCAGTACGTTTAGAATTCTTGATTAGTTGTTATGCTCTCCGATTGACTAAAATATTCTCTTGAGTTCTCTGCAAAAGTTGTCGCTACAGTTGACGACTTTTTTGCAAAGTGGATGTTTGAGCAAGGCCTTCTCCCCCTTGAAAATTGTGTTTGACCTTCAGCTTTGGTCCAAAGTAACACGCCTCAGTGTTCTCTCAAGCCACTTGTTGTTTTTCGTCCTTCCTGACTCTAAACTTAATTGAAAATGAGAAGTCCTACTGTATCTCCCGATGATCATTGACTCCTTCTTGACTGGCCTGCAGCCGGAGATTTATGGCTTTGCCGTGCAGAGGCCATAACGGCTCGTTCGTTCCGATGCACATCTGCAGCCATCCAATTCCCTCACAACGTTTTGCAGAACTTTTTCAAGTAATTATCTCCTCGGCTCAAATGGATTCCATCTACCGTAGACTTCTCTTTGTACAGTTGAGGAGAGATCCCTCTGATTTCAAATCTTTTGGACTTTTCTCTCGAAAACAATCCCTGAAGGTCAAGATGTCTAATCCCGACCAATCCGTTTGAGACTAAATTAGCATTTCTTCTCTATCCACTTGACTCCTCCCCCTCCTGTGATTCGAATCCTCACTCCCCCCTCTGCAATCAACAGCATCTATTTTTGCAGAAGGAAGACGATTTGTGAGAATCAATTGGCTACCAAAAGCTATATACACAGCTGTTTTCGATCTAACTGTCCACACAATGGTAGCACTGTTTACTCGCTGCATTCCCGTGCAACTCTCGACTCCACTCATTGAAACTCCTTTTGAGCGGAAGTTCAAAATTATTCTTTCCCCGACTTCACCTGCAGACGAGAGGGAGTCGAATCGAGAAAAAAGCTCAACTTTGCAGACGATTGTTGTTTGGTCTCTCTGGTTTTATTGGCTTCAGATTGTCCTCTAGCAGTTGTACTCCTTCGAGGAGAATTTCCCGAGTTCTTTGATCAGGCCGATGTATTCTCAAAAGTCCTTGAAAAGGACCATGTATGAAAAAACTGTCCTTGAATCTCTCCGACTATGATTTTCCTCGTGGAATGTGTGCAAAAATGACCTTGGCTGCTCAAATCAGCGCCCATTATCATTCATTTGCTGCATTTTGGATCTCTGATATCCCTTAAAAATAGACCGAATTTATTGCAGAAATGCCCTTGAAGTTCATCTCATCGTCATTTTTCTCTCTCCCTCTTGGAATCTCTTTTCTGAACGATTCTGCAAATGAAGCGCTAATCCCGATTTTGGACTTTGCAGATTTGCCCTTTTGGCTTACTGTAATTTCTCTCTGCAGAGAGAGGATATGACATGAGGGAATTCCCAGAAACCCTTGAGAATATTGTTGATTCCGACTAGATTTTTCTGCAGGAAATCTCTGAGAAATTAAGTAAATCTCTTGAATCTGGAAATGCGTCATTTTGCAAACTTTCTCGTGCGCACAAAAAAGTTGGCTTTAGTTTGGCAGAGAGGGAGAGTTTGACTGTTGATTGACCTCGGATCTTGTCTGCACAAACAGCGGGTTTCTATGATTTTCAAGTAGGAAAAGGATTTATGTTTGTCTCTCTCTCCACTTGACTTTGAAACTTCAGACAAAAAATTGAAATTTCTCCTCCTCCAAGAGATCTCTAGGATCGCCGTGTTTTTATTGAAAGAAAACTGCTTCTGCCAGATGGTTGCAATGAATCAGACCCATAATCCAGATGCTTTCTCTCGGCATATTTTTTGGGGAGAGAAGAGGAGGCTCAGGTTGCAAGCAGTCGATAGAAACGCCTTCGGATTTTGCAAAAACGCAAAACAAAAACCTTTAAAATTTGATCCAGCTGACCCATTTCCTCGTTCCAAAAGAAAAGATCACCACTTCTTACAAATATGAAAAATGCCAAAATCAAAAGACAATCAGACGGCCCATACAAAACCCCGCCTTGTCGCTTGTCTCGCCACGCCAATTCAATAAGAATTTTTTTCTCTGAAGGTTTTGAAAGTTCAAAAATTAAACAATATCAACCTACACTTAAGATTCTCTTCAGTTTTCCACAATTTTTAGAATTTTCGATGTTTTACAGACTTATAGTTCTTGATCCGTTCTATAAGATTGCAGAACATCAAAACCCAAGAAAATAGCTCTAAAATTAAGAAAGTTGACTCTACTGTTTGCCTACAGTATTCCTCAAATACAGGCTCCACATGGAAATAAGCTTAGAGAATTCATGATATTTCCCAAGTCACCCCCTTCTCCAAAGCAAAAATAAAATTCCTAAAATGCTTTTGCTCATTCCAGAAAGGTCAGTCTTTTCTATTTTTCCCCATAAATAAAGCCGAAAGCTACTGTACTTTTATTCATCTCTCCGTTTTTATGAATTGTCTATTTTGCCCCACAACGAAGGTTTATTTTGTGCTGTCATCTCTTCTGGAACTCGAAAATAAGCGCAAAATTCGTTGCGAATTTGATTTTTCCATCTCAGCTTCTAAGATCTCTTGATTACGAGAGAAAAGCGGCTGACATCTAGCAAACAACATATCATAAATTTCCGCTTTCTCGGGGGATAAAACAAGAGGAGGTCAACTGTGAAGATAGATCAGAGATCCCCGAGATTATGACTGTGTCCTTTTTACCCGAGAAAATGTCCTCCACATAATCCGAAAATTGGTTGCTTCGCTTCGAATTGTGTCTTCCTTGCCTCTCTCCTTAATAGCAATCAAGCTTCGATCTGACCAATTAGCCAGTTGGCGATCCTCCCACTCTTTTTGCCCTTAAACCTGGCAATTTTTGGAGGCTTCACGCCATCTAATATGACGCGATGTGTGCAACATTTCCCTGTCGGCTTGAATTTCGTCCAATGAAACCCAGTCTCCCTCTCTCTTTGACCCCCCAGAAGGGCCTTCAAAGTCTTGTTCTGATGGTTATCGCTTATCGAATGTTTTCGACCTCAGCCACCCCCCATGCGTTCCATTTCCCTGTGACCAGTTCTATTGGAACATCGAAAATCTATGGCTGTCAAAACAGCCTTCTTGCAACTTGCCAATAACAAGGGGTCCTTACAGTCCATCGCAAGTCACTTCCTCTTTTTCAGTCTGCGACGTCAAAGGGATCCCAACAGTTCTCCTCTTCCAATCCCTCGAAGACTTAAGAGAAAGAGTCACTTCCTCTTTAGTGTCCTTGCGGTAATTTGCTCCACTTCATTCCTCCTGTTCCCTCCTTGACCTGTGAAGAGAATTCAGACTCAAGGCCATTGCGAGACCTCCTCTATGTTGTCCCAACCTCCCCTCTCTCCTTTTATTTTTCGGAAGTACATCGACGGCTTCGTTTTTATGTGCTACTGCTGCAGCTGTCAACAGTTTTGAATGTTTTGTGTTCAGAGGAGAGGCTGCTGTTAAGAGGGGCTTTCTGTTTGTGAGAGTGAGTGAGGCGGAGAGAGTGAGCAAAATATTAATCAGAATCGCGACTTCAACGTTTCACTCCAATTAGATTTCTCTCCCACTCTTTCTCTGTTTATTTTGCAGTCTTTTGTCGTCCCTACGGTAGAGCTTACAGTACTCTCTCTCTCTCTCTCTCCCAGCACCGATAGACACCTCAGAGAGATCTTTTGAAAAGAAGTGAGAGAGAGATTGATTCTCAGAACATTTGCAAAATATTCCGGCGGAAATGCGAATCTCTCTCCTCCCAGCGAGATCATAAGATGTTCATCGAAGGAATCGAAAGAGCCAGCCGTTTTTCATGTGAATTGCCATGAATGATCTTTGCCGAACAACGTAAAAAGTGAATCAGAAAATAGACAAAACGAAAAGATGCAGAAAGCCTGAGCCTTTTACAAGACGACCAACGATTAACCATTTTTGAGCTCCCTTTCCGCTAAAAGGAGCCAAAGAACGGTCCGATCTTGCATACCTCCTTTTAACTACCGTCTCAATTTATTTACCAGCTTCCCAAAACGTCGGTAATCTATTTGCTGCCGCCCGTTTGCTGAATGTGTTTGCACCGGAGCACACACAACCACAGCCAGCCAAGCCACACACACACACATATTCATGGCACCGTCGTCGTCGTCGTTGTTGTTGACGTCAACTTGCTAAGAGGAGGTAGAGTCCTTTGACTGCTAGCCAGCTCTCTCTCTCTCTCTAGCCGCCCAGCCATTCTTCTGGAAAATGTTACGAGCTCTGTCAGGAGTCAGTCCAATTACGAATCAGTCATTGCAATGCAGTGAGCGAATTTGTTTTCCTAAATGCGGCTAGTTGTGAGCGATATAGCAGCTGCAGAATCGGCCGAAATATTTATACAGTTGCAGGGAGAGAGTCTGTATTCATTCATCCTCTGCACATTACTTTCCTTTCTATCCGATTTTTATATGATGAGGGATTTTTAAGACAGAGATCTTCTCTCTTCCTGGAACAAAGAGTATTTTTGCGTCAAATTTTGTTTGCTCTGGGACTCTCTCTCTCTCTCTCTCTCCTTCTCAGCTCTATCCTTGCAAAGCAGATCACTTCCGGGGGAATTCGTTGACTCTCCTTGCAAAATGATAGCTGAAGATAACTCGAGGATAGTTTGTTTTTTGAGGCTGACGTCGTTTTCTCCTTTTTGATGGATGGGAGAGAGAGGTCACGCGATGGTGAAAGGGACAATAAAAATTCTCATAATTTTTCGGGCGGGTTGAGATTCTCTCATGACATCTCGCTCCCCCCGGCGAGCAGTTGTCAGCTGCAGCTGCAACGACACTTCCTCACAGCTCCTCCCGTGGCTGCATTGCAGAGTAGATGTTCTTCGGTCGATCTCTCTCTCCCTCCAATTACCCAACAGAGAGGGAGGGTGGGGGTTTCCATGGCAAGGACGTCACTCTCTCTTTCCCTCACTTCCTTTCTGCAAAATGGCGTGTCGATGAGACATTTTGAGCATGTTACTTCCCTCTCTCTCCTTTTTTCTCAACTTTGACCTTCCCTCGCCTGTCCGATCTTGCAAGACTCAAGCGCATACTGTAACCAAACAAGAAACTGTACAAAGGTTTCCCTCTCGTGATTTCCTCGCTCTCGACCCTCTGACCCATTCTTGGAAGGCTGTACTCTTCGCTTATCGGCTTTTTCCTCGATAAGATTCCCTTTTTGAAAACTCTATTCTCTCTTCTTCTCCTCCTCACTCGTTTTTAAAAGTCGACTTCAGATAAGCCAATGACATGAGATGATTACAAAGAGCCTGTTCTTAGGCCTAATATTAATTCCACTTCTTTTCGTCCATGCCCAGCAGTTCAATGAGTCAGACTTTGATGATGGCTCTCAGCACGTAAAACAAGTGGGTTTCCGGCAATTTTGGAGACGACGAATTCCAGCTGTTGGATCCTGAGACATTGGCGAGAAATGAGTCAGTCATTGTCGTCAGTTTTCTCTCAGCCATCTCGCAAATCCCGGAAGAAGTTGGCGACCTTCTGAGGGTTTTCTCTCAATCCAGAGTCAGTTGCTAAAAATTTCTTTATCAGTCGATATGAGCGATAAGCCGTCAAAAATTGCTGCTTCCAAAATAAAAATTGCTGCTTCCAAAATAAAATTTGCAGCAAGTCTCATCGTCTGGCGATTCGTCCTCAACCTTCGAAAGCAAGCACGCCTCAACGGTCGGAAATCTGCACAGCTGCTTTCGAACGGATTTCGATGGCTCGATGATTGCTGGAGCCCTGAAGGTAGCCGTGGATGACATCAACGAGCGAAATGACATTTTGCCAAACCACGTGCTTCATTACATTTTTAAGAACACTTGTGGGGATGAGCAGATCAGTGAGTTTGGAAGATCGCAAGTACAAACAATTGTGTAGGTACTCAAGCATTTATGGATCACTGGAAAATGGGAGCGAGAGTCTTCATCGGACCGGAGAGCAACTGTCGAACCGAAGCTCAAATGGCTGCAGCCCAGAATCTTCCCATTATCTCCTACAAATGCCGAGACAAGATGGTTTCCGACAAGAAGAAATACATGACTTTCTCACGGACAGCGCCGGCTGAGACGGACATTACGAGGGCTTTCGTTACCATGATGAAGGAATTCAAATGGCATAAGTTCAGCGTCATCTACGAGTCGACAACCCAAGCCAATCGTGAGCTCATGGAGGCTCTTAGGGTGAGGCTTATTGTGGAATCTTGCAAAAAGCCCGCGGTCTTTGAATTACAGTCTGACTCTGCAAATCGAATTAGCTGATGCAGATGTTCTCAAAGATCTTTGCAACGACTAATTTCTTCTGGGAAAACTCATGAATAAATTGCAGGACGCGGTGGAGATGGAGAACAAAAAAGCCTTTGACGATGACGGCTCAAAATATGTCATCCAGAATATTTCCGACTTACATCAGTTCTCGGAAATTAATGAGAAGTTTGACTCCACCCTCGAGCAGATCATCGATCAGACCAAGAAAATCACTAGGGGTGAGTTCTTTTTCTTTGATCTTTTGTTATTAAGCGAAATTTTCTCTCTATCGTTTGATATAAAAACAGAAAAAATCCCATCATAAAATAATAAAAGAAATTGTTTTTATTAGGGAGAAAATCCCTAGGTTTACAGTAGTACTCAGAGAACGAATTTTGCAGTTTATGTGACATTTGGAAGTGTGCGTCTGTTCCGTCGAATTCTTCAAATAATGGGAGAAAAGGGAATGATGAATACTCAGGAGTTCATGTTGATCTATCTGGATCCCGACTACAATTGGCTGGATCCTTATCACGCTATGAATAATCATTTTGTACGAAGTAGAGTTCCCTCGCATTTTTTGCCACAAAGAAATATTCAGATACGATGGTTGAGCTGCTAACATCTTGGGATGGAGCAAATAGCACAGACAAATATTCGATTCCTTATTTGAAAAACGCCCTGGCTATCATCCCAACTCCTGTGGATTACACCTCGGACAAATTTGTCAAGTTTTGGAATAGATCAACTCAGTATTTGAACTATTTTGGAGTTTATAAAGACCGAGACCAGCGATGGTCAGTCAGAGTCAGTTTCTTATTTTTTTGTTGGAAAAGAGAATTGCAGTACAATCGGTTCGCCTGTTATCTCTACGATGCGATGATGCTCTATGCGAAAGGACTCCACCAGCTGATGGATGTGGTTGATAGAACCAGGAAATACGATCCAACTAGAGATGGCATCGAGATCACAAAGAGAATCACCGGCACTTATGAGAGCATCTGTGGATTCACTATGACTATCAATGAGAACCATGACGCCAAGGGAAATTACACTCTCCTCAGCTGGCAGGTGGGATTTTTGAATCCTATTGAAAATTTAAAACAAAAACTGTATCCCTAGGCTTTCTCAATTTTATCTGAATTAAAGACGCAGAAAATTTAAAAAATCTTGCAGACGGTGCCGAGTAGGACGGATAAGACTTCTCCTGATTATTATCCTTTCAACCATGCTTTGGATGTGACGGGAGTCTTTGTCGAAGGCGAGAATGGCATCCCACAAATCAGGTGAGTCTCCGATTTCAAATATCTCTCCTCCTGTGGGAATAGCAGCAGTTGCTCAAACTGAAAGCTCAGATTTCAGTCTTAAAAAGTCTAAAAGTTCAGATTCAATCGGCCAATGCAATGGACTGACGGAGTTCCAAAAGATCAGCCCGAGTGCGGCTTCAACGATGAGCTGTGCGCCGGTGCCAGCGTCCCAATCGCCTATGCCACATTTTTCCTCGTCTGCGGCTTCACCATCGTCGGAATTGGGCTTGGCGGCTACTGTTCTATTAAGAACAAAAATGTCGAGAAGGAATTACACTCGATCTGGATGCTAGACTCGAATGAAATCACCAACTACACCAAGGAGCCAACCGGCTCTCTGCTCAATCTATTCGCTGAGAGTAGAGAGTTCATGGATGGATCCGAGCCGGATATGCGACAGCTTCGCGACACTGGACTCTACAAAGGACAAAACATTTGGATTAAAGGTACTACCTAGAGGGATCTAAAAGACTTGTGAGCTTTTCAGAGTTGACATATCAAGACAAGAAATTGAAAGTGTTCAGTCGGAAATTGAAGATCGAAATGAGGACGATGAGGCAGCTGAATTGTGCAAATGTGAATTGTTTCCTTGGTATCTTCGTGAGACAACAATCAGTCTGTGTGGTGAGAGAGTACGCTCCTCGAGGCTCTCTCATGGACATTCTCCAAAACAAAGAGCTCAAGTTGGACAAAGTTTTTGTCGCTTCCTTCCTCGACGATCTCATCAAGGTTCGCTTTTTTTTCAGAAAATAAAAATCTTTAGGGAATGGCTTATATTCACGACACAGACCTGGGATACCACGGCAATCTGAAGAGTACAAACTGCTTGATCACTTCTCGTTGGGTTCTCCAAGTGGCGGATTTCGGAGTGGGAGAGTTGAGAGAAGGACGAGTTTGGCATACAGAACGAGCCAGATGGGACAGTTTGCTCTGGACAGCGCCTGAGATCTTAAGAGAAAGTCAATTCGGCACAGCTCCTTTCAAACGTAAGAAGCAGATATTTCTTCTTGAAAAACTCAAATTTAGCAACAAAAGCTGGCGATGCTTATAGTTTTGGTGTGATTCTCCACGAGATGTTGTATAGAAATGGTCCCTATGGTTGTATGGTTCAAAGCACCGCAGAAGAACTTTCCGGTAATTCAGAGAGAAGACTGATCTAATATTTTTAGTGATGGAAATTATTAAAATGGCAGCTGAGGACGTACATCCCCATATTGGACATGCGGTCTACATCTCGCCGTCATTGGCTGAAACGATGAAGAGATGTTTCAGTTGTCCATCGGAAAGACCAGATTTTCGGTGTTCGATCAGAACGACACTTCGAGCTCATTTGAACGAGCAGAAGAAGAAAAACATTATGGATCATATGCTCGATATGATGGATAAATATCAAGAAACACTCGAGGAGACTATCAAAGAGCGAGCAGCTGAACTGAGAGAAGAACAGCAGAGAAGCGAAAAGCTTTTGGAGAGAATGCTTCCAGCTGCTGTGGCCAACCAATTGCTCCAAGGAGTTGCCGTTGAACCGGAGGCTTATCCAGCTGTCACAATCTACTTCTCCGATATAGTTGGATTCACCAGGATCTCGGGAGAATCTGATCCAATTGATGTTGTCAAGTTTTTGAACAAATTATATACCCTCTTCGATGCGATCATCCAGCAATATTCCGTCTATAAGGTCGAAACAATCGGCGACGCCTACATGGTCGTCTCAGGAGTACCGACCTTTTCGAATAAGAGAATCCACGCTGAGCAGATCTCCGTCATGGCCCTTCATCTCCTCAAAGCCGTGCAGAACTTCACCATTCCCCATGTGCCTAAGGAGAAGTTGCTGCTGAGAATTGGAGTTCACACGGGACCCTGCGTTGGAGGAATTGTTGGAACGACAATGCCACGATTCTGTCTATTCGGAGATACGGTCAATACGGCCAGTCGGATGGAGAGCAATGGAGAGCCGTTGAAGATCCATATCTCGGAAGAAACAAAGTTGACGTTGGATGAGACCAAAGGCGAGGAATTCATTGTAGAGAAAAGAGGAACTCTGTTAATCAAAGGAAAAGGAGAGATGACAACTTACTTTTTGACTGGAAGGAAAGGCCTCACATTCGAGGAGATTGCTGATCCAACTATTATGTCGAATGAAATTCTGCCAGCTCCAGGCATCTTCCCTCGAAGTTCAGCAGTCAAAACGAACAAATTTGGATCGTTGTGGGGAATCAATCGCGAGTCGACTCTTTCTCTCGTCAAAGACTTCACCTTCATGCGGAAACACGACAAACCAGCATCGAATCCAAGAACGGAATTCCCTTTCATCGACTCTACAGTGGCTAGCTTTTCATCTAAAAATGGAGGACTTGTATCCGTTGGAAGCAGCTGTACCGCCTTGGCTTCCGTCAACGAAGAAGAATCTCCAGATAGATCAAGAGATCGGAGGAGGAGGCCATTCGCTAAAAGTTCGAAGCATCGCGAGCCAGTTATTGAGACTGAAGCTGTGTTGAGAAAGCGATCAACTTCCTTACCTGACGGAGAGACATTAGCCTTGATCCTGGAAGATGTCGCTCAGAACACGAAGAAGCAATTAGAGTCTGCTCCACCAGCCAAATACAGTGTTCATTCGCTGGCATCCTGCTCGCCATCTCCCAGCCAATATCCGTCTTATCGAGATCTTCACGCTGAGGTTCAAAGGTACGTTGATATCCGGGGTGTTTGTCTCTCTCCCTGTTGTGTCTAACTATGTAGTCAAGTCCTCCGTCCTCCAATTCTAACCTGGGTCGGGTTACAGAAAACGCGGGATGACGCTGACTGTCTGGCCTTCTAGGAAGCGATCGCTCTCCGTAGGAGATTCTCTCCCCGACTCCGAGCCACCCATCAGCTGTCTCGACACTCAACTGCTTCTTGAAGACAAAAGAAAGCCTCGACGAGTCAAGGTAAACCCTCACTCTTCAATCATCTCTTCTTTTAGGATCGAAAATCAATGCTTTCATTGCATGGGAATTTCCTGCGAGATGTCTCTCCTTTAACAAGAATTCGAGATGCTTCGCCTTTTGGTGGAGGTCGAAGAAGAAGCTTCTGGAAAAATTCCACGTAAGTTGAAGAAAAAGAAATTAACCGAGTGGATTCAGTGGTTCCCTAACTAGTTCAAATTGCTCCTCCGAATTGGAGAGCTCCTCGCTGGATGTTGTTGTCTTGTAAGCCTATATGTATCCTTTTAACTGTTCGTCTTGTGCATGGTAACCTTTGAATTTTTTTCCAATCAAAATTCAAAAGGTTAGCATGCATGGGACCTGTCCGTGTTGTTTTGCTTTTGCTCCTCTTACTTTCCGCCAAAAAGTCACGTCCCGATTCGTCATTAGAAAAACGTTAAATACCGTCCTCTTTCAGGGATCGTTCGCGCGGAGAATCAATACAATCAATCATGAGACGTCTGAGAATTACGGGCTCTGACTATACAGGTCTGACTGATACATCGGATGGCAGCGATGAGCGAGGTAGGGAGACTGTGGCTGATTTAAAAAGGAATAAATAGTCAATTCAGAGACTCAAGAGAGTAGTGAGAGCTTCGCCTTTTTGCCGTCGACGGATTGTCCTAAGGAGCCGCTGCTTTCGAAGCCAGAACTGATGGTCTAACATATTTGAATGACTTTTCACTTTGACTTGTGTGCCAAGAAGCCTTTTCTTTTTGCGGGTTTACCTTCTAGATATTATCCAAAATGCTGGGTTGCTTCGATGCAGAAGCCTTTCCTATGATCTCTTGAACCTTTTGGACCTGACTGTATGTATTCTATTGTGATCCGGTCCCGTTTTCCCCTTATTTTATGTGATTCTCAACTCGGGTGATTATAGTCATTATTAGAGCTTCAATAAAGCATTCTAATAGTTCAATTGTTCGATAGACTTGGCTCTACAAGACCTCAGAGGAGAGTTCATCCGTTTTTTCAAACTTTCCATCGATTTAAAACCGAATTCGGAGAAAAAAATCTTTTTTTTCTTCGCGATAAGTTGAATTTTTTTTCTTTCGAGTAAATAATTTTCAAGTGACTGCTATTCACAATGTTTCTAGCTGACTTGCCTAAATTTCAAGGAATATTTTGAGTTGTCAATCTCCTATATTTTATTGGGAATAGGAAATTTATAAAATGATTTAGAATTCTTCAATTGACTTATTTCTCCCATTCATCTCATTAAGTTTCCGATAAACTACTCGACTTAAAATACTCATAATGTCAAAGAAATTAGCCAAAAGTGTACAAACCTCGCTAAAATCAGTTTGCTCCACCTCTGGCTAAATAGTTCATTGGTGTTTGAACTCAACTGCTTGTTTACGTGAACTCAAACAATTAATTTTATACCCATGAGTCATGCTAAGTAGAGCTGCATAATAAAATGGAGATCGTTGTCCCCTCTATAGATTCAGATCCAGAGCCTATCTAAAAGAGCGGAAAGAATGAGCCAATGATAAAAGATATTTGAAGGAGAGTCATGTGAGGAGATGAATGGCTCGGTAGTCATGCTTGGGAATACAATGACGTCTCCTTTATCAGTCAAAGTCAAATCATTGAAGAGATCAAAGAATTTTGATGATTTCTGCCAGCTGATTGTTGCAGGAAGAAGCTCTGGAAAAGTCTTTTTATCTCTCGGAGGAGACTGTCATCACCAAAGATTATTTGGTTTTTTTTCTTCTTTGAGAAGAAGTCCAAAAACCGTTACACAGTCACATGCCGACGTTCTTTGGAGGAAGTTTGCAGAACCAACATTACGAAACGTCTGTAACCAGTATCCAAGGGAGAGTTCATTTTGAAATTCCTTCTTCTCCCAATTGAGTTGGGAAAGATGGTGACAGCTGGGCTTTTTACGAGTCGTTGAGAGAGACAAATCATTCTCTCTTTCGTAACTTCCTTGGCGACTAGACAATGACCCAACAAGGGCCGATAAAACCATTGCCCTATTGCTGGCCTACTCATAGTAGACAAATTATCTGAAAACTGGAATAAAAAACTCGCTTCAAATTCCATAACTCGAGCAGCTAATCTTTGATGTAAAAGGAGCAACTACAGTAGCCTCACTTCTAGATAATTCTGTCATCCTATCTTCGCTTTCCTAATAATTTCTAATAACTTTCTGCAAGATGATAGAGAAGAAGCGGAGATGCCTCTTAGAAAAAGAAGCGATTCTTCACTACAGAGATCCCATTCTTAAAGTATAACTTCATGCTTTTATACTGAAAATTTAAAAAAAAAAACAGAACATTCTAGACAATGTTTTCTCATAAAATTGAGTTTTTAAAGGTTTTTCTTGATTATCATAATCCCTCGAAGAAATCTTCCAATTTCTAGCCGATTCTAGCGATAATTGAATAGGAAATTGGGAAGAAGAATTTAGCCAAAGATCTTCGAAATAAGATTCATCATACTTCCACTAATAGTCGCTTCCTCCTCTCTTGGCTCTAGTATAATGTTAACATTTTCGGTAAATAATTCAAGTTGCCGCGTATCACATGACGTCGATTGACGGTTTGTTCAGTGAATAAAATCCACCCACGATTCTGGTTTTAAAAATTCCTTCCTCTCTTTTTCCTCGATGTCCCCCCACCTCGATTAGAAAAGATAATCCTGTCAGTGACAGAAGAAAGTGTTGACCTTTTGTGACTCATCAACCAGCTGACATAGAAGGGAAATTTCGTCCCCCGAAGTCATATGGAATTCGAGATTTACGCCTGATCTTGTCAGGTGGCCTGAGTCACACTCGCTTCCTCTATTTGCTCGGTCAAAGCCCTACTCCTACTGCTGACGGTGATGATGCTGTTCAATTTGGATAAACAATACTCCCCACAGCTCACTCATAAGAGAAGAATTCTCTTAAAAAAAGTTCGTCGTGATTTTTGGAAGAAAAGAGGTCCCACCGGTACAGACTATAGTCACTGTTTGCCAAACACTGTAGCCAAAGAAGTTTGGACTCGAGATCAAAGGTTAAAAAACTTTTCTGCAAGAGGGAATTGCTAAAAAAGATTCAAACGATACTGTAGCTTTATCTCGGATTTCGGAATCAACATGGCTAGACTTCTTTCGAATCTGGAGCCATGACGCCTACAGTAATCTATTGTAATCTTTGAGGGATTGAGTCAGCAAAAAATGTGATTTCTGTCTAAAGGAAACCAGGAATCTGAAGGAAGAAGTTGAGTTTTTATCTAACCGAATCTCCTTGGTGAAGATTATTGAAAGGGCACAAATTAAGTCAGACTAGACGAATTGAGTCATCTTCATTCTCCAAAGTGTTCTTTGACATAACATTCCGGCTGATGACTGTTTCAGAATCTCGACGAACCTATTCAATTTCAATGAATCATTCAGAAATTTCTGGGATGATTCATATTGCTCAAAGAAACGGAGTGAAATATTTATATCTTTATGCTGCAGTGTATCACAGTGTGCTCATCGCAGATTGTCTCTTTTCTATCTTTCTTGTGTAGTTATAGATTATAACATTGAGAGTCAATATCACTCACGGAGTAAATTATTTTTTGGGACTATAATTAAAATGTTTGGATGGGGGGGAAAGGGACTACCCGTATTGGAAATATGGAAAACACTGGGAGTTTTTTTTTTAAAAGAAGAGAAACCGGCCAGTATATACAGATTGTTGAGGGGATGATCATCTTTTTTACTGGACAGCGATCTCCATACTGCTTTGAGAGCTAAGACTAACTCGATCTGATTCGTCAGGAGTTGATTTATATTCCTCCTGAAAATGGCGAGAATTAGCTTTGAGAAGAGCAGAGCAGGCTGGCTGACTGCCAGCCACGAAAGGACAAAAAACGAACAAGGTTTCACCTGGAAGCCAGACTCCGGCGATTCAGCTTCATCCTCCTCCGTTGTTGAGAGGAGAGTCGGAGACTTTTTTATATTGGCAGCTCGTGTGCTCTGAGGCGGCAGTTGGACTCCAGCCGAATCTAGACAATTCGGTCGTGATGTTCCCGGAGTCCTTGGTTGCTGCTGAAGAATTTGTTTTATTAACCCAGGAGGAATGCCTTACCATTCGAGGAAAAAAATTTTTGTTAATGAAATTAGTCGCCGAAATCTCATTTTTACTGGGTCCTGGGAAGATTCCCGGTTCGCGTTCAGTCATTGGCGACATGAAGCATGGATTGGCCAGACTGAAGGATTCTGCCGAGACCGGCGAATTCAACAGGCCGCATTTGGCATCAAATGTTAACTTCTGGAGTTCAGAGGAAGGCGACGGCAGTTCATCGGGAATGCATCGATAGGATCTCACGCCAAGACCAAGGGCCTTCGGTCGATCCGGTGCTGGAGCAGTTGGATCCAGCAGCAGCTCCTTGGCGCGTTTGCCGTTCTCATTCAGTCGAAAGGAGATCGTATCCGGCTCATAGAGTCCCGAGCCGCCCATCACACAATGTGACGAGGCTGATTTAGGAACCTTCATGCCATAACAGCTGTCGTCTTGTTTTTCCGTCAAAGGGCCGTTGCTGTGCTTTTTGGAAGAAGCCTCCGGCGGGAGGATGTCTCGGTTGATCAAAGACTGCTCGTATTCCAAGAGTTGGCCCATAAAATTGAAATTTGGTGAGATCGATGGGCGTAGATTCTTCACAAATCTAAAAAATCTTAGATTTTTAGAAGATTTCTCTAACCGATAAGCCTCATCGGATGACATTTTCGTATGGCGCATAACATAGGAAATAGCCAGCGTTGGGCTCCTCGAAATTCCGGCTAGACAGTGAATCAGCACGGTGTTGCCGCTTTTTCGTACTCGCTCTGAAATTCCTCGGATGAGATTTCGTCTTGTTTTGGCCGGATGGCTTGAGCCACAAAACGGACCTATGAATTCCCAGGCGTTTTCAAAATGCGGCGTAAGTTTGTCTTGATAACTGTCGTTGACGGGAATCCTCAGAAAATGCTCCTCATCCACCACTTTTGGGCATGTCATCGATAGATTGACCACATAGGAAATGCCATAACTCTGAGAGAAATTGCTTGGTTTAGAGGCTAGAGAAAATAGGAAAACCTTCATCCTCTCCTGGTCGAGAGCGTCCTGCTGACTGCCGAGATAGAGGAATGGGAAGATTTCAGTTGGACCGTCACTGTCAGGCTGCTGGTTGACAGAGAGACAAGGCTGCGACAGTGAGGGCTGCAGTCGTGCCATGCCCTCGCTACTGCCTTCGCAGAGCTGTGGAAAAGCAGATTGGAAGGTATTGAATCCGCCTGAAAAAGGGCCTCATTTTGATCGGTCGCGTCACAACCCACGTAACATCATTTTATTACTACAGTTCACTTTTATGGAGCACACGCTCACGCACAAAAATTGTACAACTAGAAGGATTATTAGGGGCTGTTGAAAAATCGCGAGACACACTGCTGACTGATAACACGATGAGTCAGTTGTGGCTAGAGAGAGAGTGACGTCGAGGGAATAATGAAGTGAGAGCTGACTCAAGATGGAAATGAGATCGGATATGGACAGGTGAAAGTGAAGGAGGCTGGTCTGGGTCAACGCGAGGGTTAAAAGTCTGTTTTTTGGTGGGGAAAAACGAGGGAGAGGTTTGACTGGCTGTGAGTCAGCGCTGCGGCAGCGCCCACCCGCCGCCGATATACAGGCCAGCTGAGAATCGATCGAACAAACGCACCTGGATCGATTCTGTTTGATCTACTCGTGTCGAGTTGAACTGACCCGAGAGTGGTAAAGAGCCCTGTGATCTCCCAGCTGTTTTCATGGGGCCCGATGAGGGAGGGAGGAGATCCCGAAATGACCTTTGTGTTCTTTCCCGGGGACCCCAACGACCGGTTTGCAAGAAAAAAGAGAATGACTCAGGGGGGAACTTACTCGAGCTGGTGCTCGGCTGGCATTCCTGCTGCTGCAGCTGCTGCTGTTCTTCCACAGATGGCACTTTTATTTTGTATCGTTTCTCTCTTCGATTCTTTTTCCTCTTCTTGTGTTCACCCATGTTGAGAGGAAGAAGAAGAGGAGGGAAAGGTCTAAGAGGGTGTGGGAGGAGTGCCAAGGGCTATACGGCCCTATATGAATGTGGGATTCAGGAAGCGAGCGAGAGCCCAGAGGCGGCCTGGCGAAGGGAGCCAGAGACGCAGGTCCCCATGGCTGTGGCCATTGAAAACAGACCGCACCAGATCGATGCGAATGAGTCATACCCCCTTTGGAAGGACTTCGAAGGACCCCCAAAACTCTCTCTCCCTCCATCGGCCGAATTTCAAGGGACCTCTCTCTTCCAGCTAGCTTGATCCCACGCGGAAACGACGTCTGTTTCTTGAGATTTCGGAAGGAGCAAAAGACTTTCAGTGATGAGACTACAAAATGATCAAGAACACACAAAAAGATAAAAGATTGATTGACTCGAGAAAAAGAGAAGTAGATGGAGGATGAAGGCGTTGACTCGATTAAGAGAAAGAGGGAGCGAGTGAGAGACGGAATTAGTCGAGAGAGAGAGGGCGAGCAGGAGGGATCCAGAAAAAAGTTTGCTGACTCATACACACAGTTCCCGACCAAGTTGTAATCTGCACACACAGAGACAGACTTACCCTCTAAAATCATGATGTTCTTGAACTTTTTCGTGTTCATCAGCTGTTCTCTCAGCACCTTCAGCATTTTGCTCGGGTTATCTGGAGAATTGCAAGAGGCGATCCTAAAAATCCATTATTGAGATAGAGAGGACGAATACCGTCGTTTGAGACTACATTTAGGCGCTTTTTCCTCGTCGGAATAGAGGACAATATCCAATTTTTCGGTGTGCATTCTATCGCACTGATCAGCACTGGAAAGCTGGTCGAGTAGAGTTGAGTCACAGAGCTGAAAGTCCATAATTAGACTTGTGAGAGAAAGGAGGCGGACTTTCTCCCCGAGTCAAATTCCCCAGGTGATATACGACTAATAATAATGAGAATGAATCAGTCGCTGTTTTGGCTTCACATCAAAAACAAGAGAGCGTCGATCGGTTGATCTATTCTCCCTGGGTCGGTCGATGACTCAAATCAAGTCTGACGTCAAATGAACATTGAACACCTGACCCAAATCATTTTTGAAGGTGGACAACACCTGACCCCAAGGAGGAGTTGAGTCACGAGAAGTAGAACGTCATTTGCAAAAAAAATGTGAGTGAAATGTTTTGAGAGGAAGAAGCTGAGGAAGGGTCAAGACATCTAGTCAGAATGGTCAACTGGGCGGGGGGAAGCTGGAGAAAAAGAAGAGTGACCGGCTGGATGAATCATCTAGTTGACTCAGCTTGGGAGCGCGAGGTGACATCGTGGGAAACTTTGTTTGATTTATCAATCATCTCCATATTTGGAAACTAATTTGTTGTCCAAATCTGACTGTACTTCAAAATATTTCCCCCCTCTTTAGGGATTAACAACATTTTCGTAAATAAAGGAGAGATCTCTGAGATTACTGTATCGATGACTCAAAAGTCTTAAGGGAAATGAGGCGGAAAAAAGCCCGTTGAACTGATCAGCGGCTCAGATTGGATTTCTTATTTGGAAGTCCAGCTGGATAGCTGAGTCAGAGACATCTGGCTTTCTCGTTAATTGCTTACGAAATTGTAGAAAGGACACAACGGTGGGAGAGAGAGTTATGAGTCAAACAAGAATGATACGAGAGGGAGGACTAATTGAGGACGCTGGGACGGGATGGCACGCACATCTATGATTCATTCAGATGAGATTTCTTCAAAGGACGAAAGCTGTATGATTCAATCAGGAAGGATCTGGGTGGCACGCATTATCTCTTTCTTACTGTATCTCAAGCGTGCCAACAAACAAAAAATGTATTGTGTCGGCTGGATCAAAACAAAAATGATTCAGTTCGTGAATGAGAGAGAGAGAGAGAAAGAGATGGAAAACAATGTGTCTCAGCCGATGCTCTGAGTAAGCCAGGAAATATATAAATTTCTGAAGGCTATGTTCAATAACAGAGAAAAAAAGGGCTGTGAGATTGAATTCACCATCGAGTCGGCTCTAATCACTGAATTATAGGAGGAATCAGCCTCAGGTGGAGACCAAGGAAAGATTAAAAAGGGAGGAATATTCGAAGTGAATAAGAGAGAGAGAGAGAGAGAGAGAGAAGGGAATGATGTGTGAGAATACCTAAAGTACAGTTAGTCACGATAAAAGGAAAGCGAGCAAACAGATACGGGAGCTGAGAGAGGGAGTGAATCAGCCTGACGTGAAGAGAAAGGGAACAAAGGATGTCGTGAATCAGGGGGGACTAGATCCTATAATCTTTCGTCATTTATGAAGCGTTGAAATAGCAATTATTATGTGGCTTCTCATATTGCTGAATCAGAGCAGCTTAAATCTTTGGACTCGTGAGGATTTATCGCTATATTTGTCGGCTTTTTTTTGAGATTTCTGATCACACGTACTTTAACGCCATCCAATTAATTACGATTGAGGGAGTTTTTGAACGGGACAAACATCTCATCTCGAATATCCCAAAGGGCAACACTGTTTTTTCAGCTTTATGGAATCAAATTCAATCTATATTCCGAGGGAGAAATTGGACCAAAAAATATCGCCTTTCCCCCTATGAGAATGAGAAAAAGTTCAGTAATTCGGATAGTTTTTGAAGACTTTGTGGCCAAAAATATGATTAAACTTCAAGTTTTGTAAACAAAATTTATCAAAAAACCGATAAAAAGTCGCCCAACTATATTGAAGGTTTTATGACTTCTTTATCACAGTCACTCACTAGCAATTTTTTACGTTTTAAAGCGAGAGAAAGACGAGAATTTTGAACTGATTTTCCATTTTTTATAGAGTGTTTTTCTTTCAAAGTTGACCTCAAAAATCAAAGGTGATTTCTGCAAGAACCCCTCGAAAAGTTGACAGAAGAATTGCTCGGCTAATCATCCGCTGTTTGCCCGGGAGAGTGAGGATGGCACATTTTTCGTCATCATCATCATCACCAACAGCAGCGGCGACTTTCAAACATTTTATAAGCCTCGGGAGTAGTAATAAGAACAGGTTTTCTCGCTCGGACGTTTTTTGTCACCGACATCCATACGTAATGGCCTACTGTAGAATTGGGGGCTAATTAAAAGTCACTGACCTTATTTTCAATCAGACGTTTTCTCATCAATTTCGCGAAGAAGGCATTGATGGCGTTTTTGACGTGACAGGTACTGTATTCATTCATACAGCGGCAGTCGACGATAATCTGGAGGAGAGCTCTCAGAGTCGGAGGATGGGAGACAAACCGTTGTGGCTCGCGAATGACGGACGAGTGAAGCTAAGCCCGAAGCGTCGATTTCCATCGGAGCCCAGATGGTCATCCCCTGGAAGATTTGAAATTATCACTCAGAAGCAGAGAGAAATATGGCGTGATTGGGACAACCAAATAGAACAGTCAAGACTTTAGAAATTTTCTTTAGATAAAGGAGATGAAGAGGAAGGAGTTTTTAAAATGATGAACTGATTAGTCTCCGATCGATTCAGATAGTCAATCTCTCTCTTATCGCAAAGTCAAAAATCTCAACTTTTAGCCCGACTGCTCTATTTTTTATTGCAGAATTTTACCTTTTTCGGTGCGATTTGATGCAGTGATTTGAGCATTTTCGGTTGAGTTAGATTGAGCCAGTGCGCTAGAAAAAAAAATCTTTATAGAGTGGGGGCAATTTAAAAAAAGTTGGCTGGTTTCTGAAGAAAGGTTGGGTCATAAAATGGGTAGAAAATAGGAAAAAGGGGCGAAGATCGTGATAGGAAAGCGCGAGGGAACGGAATGACGCCATCCCTCTCTCTCCCCTGGCGAACTGTGCTATCAGTCTTCTACTTCTGATCGAAGCTAATTTCCAAAGAAGGATTCTGCCCTTTTCAAGGAACCCTCGTTGTGAAAGAAGAAAGAAGGCGTTGAAAGAAGGGAGAATGGGCCGCATAAAATCACCACCTTCAACTCGAAATCATGGCTTTTCTCCACAGAAAGAGAGAAACAAACATTCCCAAACTCATCTCCCGGAGAGCCAAGAAGCTACAAAATGAGTTGTAGCACTTGTAGCAGAGATCTTAGCGTTTGAAAGAGATAACATTTCGATCCTGATCATGATAAAAACCACTGTAGCTAACAAACTTCTCTTTTCTTGATGTTTTTTGCAAGGAAGCTCAGACAATGTGACCAAAATTAGAGGGACGAAACGGCCTGATGAATCGTAGTTTATGGCTTGTGAAAGCTGATACTTTCTACTTTTGGCTGATCGAGAATCATCAGATCTAATGACCAAATAGAAAAAGGCTACTCGAAAAAGCCAAATGAGAGCATTTAGGAGAACTTTTGCAACTTCTAGCCGAACGAGGCTAATTTCGGAGAGATTCTTCGAAAGAACCAAAAAGTGTGATTTAAGTCGTGGCGACCAACTCTTGGCCAGAATGACGAAGTGGCTAATTTGAAAAGGCGGCCTTCTTTCATTTGTAAAGTCAGCAAAGCAAACAACAACAAAAAATAGAGAAGTTTGGACGATTCGCTTCTCTCCAATGAGACTAATTTCTAAAGAAGAAAGGAACACGTTTGTCCTCTTTTGTATGGAAAACCAGTTAGAAAAACAAAAATATTCTCTTTCAAACGATATGATGTCATCGCGGATATATGGAGAGGTCAATTTCAGGATAGTGGAGGCAATTTGATGGGCGGTGATTTAAAAGTCGACATGACGTGAGCGAGGGAGGGAATGCTGCAAAGAATACAGTAGTTTTGGGAAGAATCTTCAGAAGAAAATCTTCACAAACATCCAGTTGGATGATATCATTACCTCATTATAAATGGGAGGATACCTCAAAATAGTGAGTGGGAGGTATTCTCTTCGTCGAGAGAGACTCAAGCCCAATGACGAGAAGAGCAAAGATTTTCGTCTACGTAGTCAGGTCGAAAAGGAAGAGAGAGAGAGAGAGAGCTAAATGACCAAGGACGCAGTTTTTCGGGTTGACCCGGACCATTTCTCAACCCAAACCTCCCACTTGCGTGACTAATTCACTAATAAAGTCTCTCTTTCAAAATGTTTCTTCTCTTCGCAATTATGACATCAGCCGCCACCTGCTGCTACTGAATATGCACATTATGTGTGTGTGGTTCTTTACGAAAGAGAAATGGTTTTTTGGGAGAACGGGGAGCGAATGATGTCATTCGAGAGGTCGATCGATCGATTTCAAAAATAATTCTAGTTTGCAGTGATGACTGATGATTATAGCCAAGGAAGCTGTGGGGTGAAAGGGGAACTTTTATGACCCTAAAAAGAATAACAGAGAGAGACCAAGAGAGATTTTTAATTTACAGTAATCCTGACGTCAGCTGGACGCGAGGGGTCAGCATCTCTCTCTCTCTCTCTCCCACAGTTCGGTGATAGGAAAAGAATTCAAAACAATAAGGATAAGATTAAAGATTCTTACAGTAGCTTCTGAATATGACGAATAGATAGAGAGAACATTAAAATACACACACAGAGAGAGAGAGAGAGAGAGACTGTAAGGGAAAGGGGTTGAACCGGCTGGGAGCGATGGGGCGTATCCATCTCTCTTCATCTCACGTCACTTCCTCGAGAGAGAACTCCAGAAATATTGGATTGGAGTAGAAAACAGGTGCATCGGATACGCAGAGTCAACATTGACAGTATCGGCACAAAAGAAGGAGACACATAACATCACTTTTTGGTGGGGCCAAGGAAAAACAAGGAAGTTTTCCATGTTTTTGTGATTAGAAGCTGCTTTTTAGAGCTTTTTTAGAGGGCTAATTTTAAGAAAAGAAACTCTGAGAGAGAGAGCCAGAGAGCTATCAACTTTATCTAAAAGTATAGGCCAATGACGGCAGCGGGGCAACTAGTTTGAGGCTTTTCTAGTCATAAACTGGTTTTTTTGCTGGATTTTTTTCTTTCTGAACCCCCTGACATCATTCCGATCACAAGCGATGTTTTGCAAAGTTGTAGATAAAATCACAGCCTGCAGAAAAATGAAATCATCTTCTAGGTTTTAAGAACAGAACAATCTCTATTCTTAGAGAGGAAACACGTTTCCTTTGGCAAAAGGTGGAACCAAAGAATTTTCTTTTAAAGATCTCAATGGATAACAAAGAACGCTTTGGAAGTGAACAATTATGAATTCAGTAGCAGCAGCTGGTTGAGCCAGCAGAGAGTTGATCAAGAAGTATGCATTCATCATTAGCAGGCGCCCTTGAAGTCAACAACTTCCTCTAAATATACCTGGGAAAGTGACGTGCAAAAAGAGAATATTCGAGAAAAAAAAACTGTATAACATCTAATCAGTTGGCTTGGGACGAGAGAGGCCATCACGTCACAAAACCAACATTTGCACGCAGCACCCCCTTTTACTCGTTTGATGGGATCAGCTGGACTGATTTCTCGATGGAGGAAAGAGACCTTTGAAAATCGTTCTCTCTTCTCGAATCGATTGATCAAACAGAGCGACAAAACAAGAAAAGCAAATATAGATTTTCCTGGGAAAAAGAGTAATCGAAAGCAAAACGTCCAAGGAGAAACAAAGGCAGAAGGCGACGTCATTTTCGCGCTGCGGGTTTCACTCTTTACAGCTGCTGTAAATGGCAGAAAGAAGAATACAATCTTGCAGCTGTCCAAATACAGAGCAGATCGCGCCAAAAATAGCCGGCGAAGGCAGGAGAAAAATTCATCGAACCTGAAAATTCTGGCTGGAAAATCTATTTTTTCTAGCCGAAATCTATGCTAATTTGGAGCATTGACTTCATTTTAATCCTAAACTATGCATTCCACGGTCAAAGTAGAGCAGAGTTCTCAAGGAAAAGGAGAACAAAAGACACCAGATTCAAACTTGACCTGAGATGGTAAACCTCGCAATTTCTGACAAAACCTTAGAAGAGAATTTTCCTTCATCTACAGTAGTTCAAAATTATGTAAATGGCAAAAGATTAGAGGATTGTTTTCGAGAGAGAAGCTAGGCTGAATTTTAAATTTTTGAGCTGTTAAAAGGGCAAAACGAGAAGAGCAGTTGTTGGGAAAGAATCTTGAAATCAAAATCCATCTCGTGGGCTCGCTTTGCGTCAAAAAATGAGTTTATGAATTCGATTAGAACAAAACGGGGAGAACGAGAGGTCAATTCTATTGTGAAATCAGAAGGAGGAAATTAGTTCTTAGAGAGGCCTACGAGACTAGACCTCTCCTTCTCTCTTTAAGTCTTGACGTCATTCAAACCGGAACGCTCAGTCGCATCGATTGATTTCTCTTAAGTCTCAAAAAAAGTCACACCTGATGACGCTGCCTGATCTCATCACGTCCAATATCGAATCGATTCTATCGATTTTCTGTAGCCGACAAAAGCAGAATACAAGAGGAGAGGAAGACAAAACAAGAGAGAGAAAGGTCTCTCTCTCCCTTCGTATCAACTGGGTGGCCCGGGTCTCCTGTCTGGCCTCTCCTCCCCAGCCGGGCTATTTTGTCCTTGCTCGACCAGATTCTCCTCTCTTGTGACGTATATTTCGAATGACATCATTCGCTCACCCGCACTCTCTCTCCCTCTCTCGACTTGTGAAAGTCAGAGATATTCTCAGTTATAAAGCGATTATAGAGTCTAGACCTTCAAAGGTTTTCTCTCACGTGGCGTTCTCAGCTGGAGGTGTTTATTTCAAAAATAGAATCAAAACATTCAAACTACAGAAAATGTTGACAAAATATAGATTATTTCGCAAGAGCCACGAGCCGTTGTGTTATCTACCTTTCTCTCTCTGCTGCTAATTGCTGAGAACACACGTGAATCTCTGGACTGTCTCTTACACGGTACATGACTATTATGAGGCTGATTGAGATGATGTCATGTCTAGGCTAGAGGATTTCAAAAGAGGAAAAGAGACAAAAACAGTCGTGTGGAGGGAGGAAAAGAACCGGCCAAAATAAATAAAAAAGGAGGGGGGATTTTTCAAATTCCTCTCTCTCTCTCTCTCTAGAGTGCTTCTATAAAAGACTAGAAACTTGTCAGCATTAAACGTCGAAAGGGGAGGCCAAGAAAATGACGGGGAAAATGATGACTTTTCGAGATTTCGTAGTGGCGACTACATAAATCACAGCCTGTCCTATTACCGACTGGTTGACTAAAGAGAAAGGAAGCTTTGAAAGATCCCATTGAAAACTCGAGATCTCACCAAATATTGACGGATTACTTATAGCTGAAAAGTTTCTAAAGTGACATCACTTTTGATTACGATCTCCTTGAAAGGAAATGAAAAGAATTTTATCAAAAAAGAGAGAGGATATCGCGAATTCGAAGAAACGACAGGGGGAATTTTCCATTCTTTCTGGGATTTAGTGGAGAGATTCGTTTTGTAAGAAGATCCCCCAACTCACCAGAGAAATGCTGAGAGTTGTTTCCACAGAAAAGATCGTCTGATTGGAAGAATAGAGAGCGACGGTCTGTTCTTCCACCGGACTCTCCAGGTCAGCAGCCATTTCGAAATCCAACTTGGGGTCACTCGATGATTAGAATGTCAACCAGGGAGCGAGAGGACCGTATATCCACCACACAGCTGCAAGGAGAATTTCGTAATTTTTAACCATCTGGAGAGAAAGAGAGAGAGAGAGAGAGAAAAGGTCGAATCTCAGCTCATTTATTATAAAAATAGTTGTGACGAATAGGGGATGATCATGGCGTCATTTTAAATGAAAAAAAATAATCCGCAATTTGGTCTATATAGGGAAGCTGCTAGCAAGTCGATGGGACATTGTTCTCATGAAAGGAAACAAAGAGGGGCCGATTCCTTTTTCTATTATATTGAATATCTTCGAGACTGATTGATTTGCCCGCGAATGAAAAGGGATGGTCAATGAGAAGAGTTCTTCAACAAAAAAAAGTCCTGATAAAACAACGAAAAAGGGAGAAAATTATTTCAACACAAGCAGAAATATGCAGAGGCTCACTCCTCTGCTACCAAAGTCATCGACTCTCATAGGCCAGGTCATCGTCAGTTTCGAAAGACTTGCGACTTCTCTGACACAAAATATTGGGAAAATCTATCGATCGGTGAACAACGCATCCTCTCGAAAATGCTCAAGAAGAATTCTCACCTGAAAGAAAATCAAGATGACTAAGGATTTGAACAACGTCGTTTTTATAAAAGATTGTCTTCTAGACGTTCTTTTTGGGACAAAATAATACATCGGGTTGTTCCTCCTTGATGGCTTCGTCGAAACTCGGCTGGCTGTAGAAGGATTGATCTTCTACGCTGAGCTAAAATTGAGAGATAATTTTTGTCAAATAGATTCTTTACTTTTGCGATTCTCTTCTGCTTCGCCTTTTCACTAAAGGCCTCGATATAGCAATTTTCACAGAAATCGGTGCGGCAGCACCTGAAATCGGTTTTTTTTTCCAGTCGTCTCTAGTAAATCTACCGTAGACAACAACAGCCGAGACAGCACAGCCACCAGCATCCAAGACAGCAGAGTATTCCAATGGGGGTTGTTACTTTTTCGACGGACTAGGTAGAGATAAGAAGGCAGAACAGCGGCTTACCTTTTGTCGACATTCAGGACATTCTCTTTGTGTTTTGAATACCCTTTCGTTTTTAATAGCAGGCGAAGAAACATCTGTGTCCATCGGATGGAGCAATCAGGATAAAAAAAGGGATAAAACTTAAGCCCACGATCCACGCATTGTGACGCTTATTCCCAGTTTTTCCAGAAGAAATGGTTTCTTTTCATTGAATAATCCAGTCAGTCTAGTGCAGAATTCATTTTTTGCATAGCACTATAAAAACAGTGCTTTTCTTCCTTAAAAACTCACAAAACTATAATTTTGGATTGTAACAAGAAACATTAGCTTTTCGATCATATAAATGGAAAAGTCGATATATTCTGTGGTGAGCATGTAGAGCTTAGATTATCATTGATTTGAAAACAATTCGAGTAGAGCGTCGGACGAAGGCTTGATATTCTTATTGATGACAGAGAGGAAAATTCGTCGTTCCTTCGATTTCTCCACCAATGTTAATTTAAGCAAAATAGCTTCTTAAAACTAAATATGCAGACTTGGAAAGAAGTTGAAGCCAACTCACATTGTAGACATCCAAAGAAGCCGTTTAATTTTGTTGGTAAGGCAAATTGCGGAACCGCTTGGCCAATCTTTTAAAACAAAGACGAGTCTTCCAGGGGAGGAAATCCCCAATATGTATAAGAATCTCCTCGAAGCAGGTGTTCATCGAATTGGATAGATTGATTTTGTCTAGAAAAAAAAGTCAAAGGTCTACTCGGTAATGCTCAATGTCTAGTGGAGAGCTACATGGTACAACAATTGATTTTTCATTAACCAATAGGCTCTTGATCGCCTAATCAGTATGCATTTTCTACGGTATTCTGAAGTCTCGCAATATGACTTTATTTGTAACAAAAGAACCCGTTGAAATAAAGCTAGGGCTAAAGCTCTAGACTAACAAAGAATCAATAAATATGGATTTAAGAAGACACAACCATAACCCCAGCTATGAGACCAAAGCCGACAAAGCTGGCAGCCCATTGGGCGATATTATCGTGTTTGTTGGAATGCTCCGGGGCTAAAATCTCAAAAAAGGCAATGTAGATGAATGTTCCCAGGGCTAAGGACATCAAGACGGCGGTGACAATGTCCTTCGCCACAGAATCTCCAGCCGAATCCTGAAAAAAGGAGAGTACGGAGAGAAGTCAATCAAAGATGAACCTCAACAATAATTCCAATGGCTCCACCAAATGGGGCAATAAAGGCAACAATTCCCATCATTAATATCACAAACCACTTATTATCCGGATGATCGCGAACGAGTCTCATTCCTGGGTTCATTTTTAGTCTTCCAGATAGATCTGATACTCACCAACTGAGAAACAAACAACAGCTTTGTGGACAATAATTCCAAAGAAAAGAGTTGTGATTGTTCCTACCGTATCCTGGACTCCGAAAGCGAACCCTTCCAAGCCACAATGGAATAGAAAAGCTGTCACAAAAGTCACCGAATTGACGATTTTGTTTTCTTTGTGTTTTCCCTGGAATCATTTCTTTTTTTTTTCTTTCAATCTACCAGCTCAACGACGGCAATGTCTTTGTTGACGATGGAATGAAAAGTGGCAGCTCTTTGACGACCACAATCTTCCTCTATTTTCTCCTCTCTTTGCTTCTTTTTAGGAGGTGAAAGTGGCTCACTCACTCGTGTACATGACCGCAAATTCGGCCGGAAAGCTCTTCAAAAATGTAGACAAAAAAGAAGCCGAGACAGAAGATCAACGGAACCATTGGATAGTCAGTTGTGATGTTTTTCTCTTTTCGAATATTCTCCCAAGCCTCTCTGAAGATTATCAGTTCGAAAAAAAAGGGAAGATAAAACTACAGAGAGTCCGGCATCATGTCGAGGAAACAAACGCCGAGGAAGACTCCGCCGGCGAAACAGGAAATCAACGAGATGATCAGCGAGGCTCGATGGGAGAGCACTTGCGAAGTCCCATCAGTCAGATACGACATCACCTGCAAAATGAGACCTTAAGAAGGAGAAAAATCCTCCGTGGTTCCACCAATTTATTCCAAAGGACTTACTTTGATTGGAGCGAGTCCGAACACCATGGTAACTATGGACATCACAGCCAGAAGTATGCTTTTCAGGACGATCACATTCATCTTCTTTTTTCAGATTTTATAGGAGAAATGCTGAAAATTATTCCATGGAATTTGGGTTCCTAAAAGATCAAAATTCAAGGCAATTTCTCTCTGGTCATAGTCAAGAAAAGCAGAGATTTAAGCACCTTTTTCAGCCTGTCAAATTGACACTTCTAGAGATTTTTAGAGTCAATTCTTGAGAGGAGGTTCCAAACTTCAAAGGAATAAGAACCCTCTCTCAACGAATTGCCTTTAATGGGATAGATTTCAACTCAAATGACTAAAATGACTTCTAATAAAAATAGCCACTTTGAGAGTAGTAGAGAGCCAGACACTACGCGAAATGGCGAGAATGGAACCAGAATTTTAAGAAGTCTGGTACGTGACGGCCTTTTGAGGCGATAAGGCACTCGAGAACAGAGATAACCGAGCCTGAAGGGCCTTTCTGATAACCTGCTGTTTTGTCCATTATGGGTTGATTCTTCCAAACAGTGACTATACTATTTGCACTATAAACAATAACATCGAAGAGAAGATTAAATACATAAGAGAGAAGAGGGGATAACAAGCTGAAAGGAATTTGAAGATCCTGGAACTTCTCTTGTGGCTCTTTTATGAGCCTGATAGGCCGACAGAAGGTCATTTCAGAGCCTATTGAAAGGCCTTTCAGCGGATGATGAAACGTCTATCTTTAAGCTTGAACTTTAATACTTCAGGATAAACTCTTCAGTTTGACGTAGATGCCCAATTTTTGCTGATTAGAGATGCCACATACTGTAGCCCTCTTACGCTTAAAGATGCTTCGATATTAACTACAGTATTTTTTCTCTGGGTTGAACAATCTGCAATTTCACGGTCTCTCGGTTTAACGAGCAGGAAATTGCTTGCATCTACTGTGTCAGCGGAAGCTCTAGAAGGGGGTACAAGAAGAAAACACTTTGCGAAATCTTAGAAAATAGAGGAAGTAGGAGGTCAATTTCCTTTCTCCTGCTGACATCATTAGTCTTCTTTTTCCTCTGTCTGAACATAACTTTTGTCTCTCCTTGACTCTCTTTCTCCCTCTCCCTCCCCCTTTCTCTCTGCTCACTATATAACTGCACTTTTCGTAGCAAATTTTTACCGCTGTCGATCGGACGGCGGCGCCTATGGAAACGGCACATGAGTTAATCCCTTCTCTCTCCGTCCTCCCACCTGTCTCATTAGTTATTCCCACACACGGTTGTGAGTAGAAGACTTCTGAAGGGGGCTCAAAGCTGTGTTTGCAATTATCCAGCCGGCTGAATGACTGGATTCCCATGGCTTCCCAGGTGGCTATTATCCATAATCGCCGCTTTCAGCCGTTCTATTTTTCAATGATCTTCTCAACTTTTTGACCTCCTTTTTATCAAATTGAGATTCAGGTAATGCTACGACGCTATAGTTCTCGCGGAGTAGAGACCATAAACATCGAATCTCGACGGACAATTGGCCGCTCAAATTGTGATATAAATGTTGACGTGAGAAAATATGAGGCTGACGGGAAAATTGAGTTTCAGGCTGATGGTGTTTCCTCCCCTCATGTCGCGATTGAACTCCATCCATTCACACGGAGCTATTGGCTAAGAGAGCTCTCTCTCACTGGATCTACAACCGTCAACGGGCGACCAATCAATGGCCAGGTAGGAGCTCAAAAATAGAGGTTCTTTCAACGTAGATTTTGTGTGAAAAGAACTAAAATTAACCCGATCCAATTAGTGGCTGATTTGTCCATTCAGATTGAACTCCATTCGGGAGATCTCATCCGTCTAGGTTCTGCTCAGCCGCTCGTCTTTGAGGAGGGCTCCATTTTTCGGAAAATTTCCTCCGAGATGAGAACCAACTCGCCTTCTGCGAAATATTCCGAGCCAATCTCCAATGGAATCCTTCCTGTTCTCGGGGTTAGTTTCCATCCATATCAATCTGACCAAATTAGCATCGAATGGAGCCGCAACAAGCCCGACATCGAATGCTGAACGGCTCGAGGAGCAATTCCCGCACATTGAGGCCAAAAAGAAATATCCCACCGGCCGGCTTCAGAGACAAAAGGCTTAACGGTAAGGTGGATTGTTTTTTGAATCCGCTCACTTTCTCAGCTACGGCAATCACTCCAATATCATTCTATAACGATTCAAGAAGTTCTGCAGCATCGATCGACTCGAATTCAGAACTCAGTCCAAGAGCCACCAATGGAAATGGTTCTTTTTTATATAAGAGAAAACCCATTTGTTTAGGAACGATTGGTCACAATAATACGGCTTCAGTTGGAAATAGTTTACTCCAACGAGTGGTTCGACTTCAATCAGAAATCTCAAGGAAAGATGAGGAGGCAGCCCTTTCTCCTTTTTGACTTCAATCCTCATTTTTAGATCTTTAACTTGTTGCATCAATTGAAGATGTTTGAAGATCAATTATCCAAAACTGAGAAGAGGCCAGCTCTCCTCTTTCAGGTATTCGTCTCAATCAGACGCAGTTTTTATTTTCAGAATAAGCGCGATTCGCTGAATTCAATTCCTCCGTTGAGCTTTGAACTCGAGATGTATCGCTGCTTCATCGACATTATCACTCAAAAACTTCATACATTCAATGAAATGTATACTTATTTTCTTCATCTTATTTTTCATTCAGGGTGATCTCCTATACGCACAAGGATTATGCCGATATATTTTTGAAATTCTCGCGGAGTTTGGAGGAACCTTTTGCCGTTAAAATGACCGTAATTTCTTCTTGATTTCATAGCTGAAAACAATTCAGGAAATTGAGGAAGGTTGTCGAAGTAAAATGTACGAAAAAGGCTTCGATGAACTTCAGCTTTCCAGATTGAGGCCGTTCCTTGTCGACGATCAAAAGGAGCACATTTCAGTGGGATAGGCGACTAGAAAAAAAGAGAAATATTTCAGGCACTCGCCCAAGAATTAGAAGTAATTTTTCCAGTTATTCGAGACGCCACTTCAATCGCTAGAGAATCCATCAGTGTTTGTCAGGTTTTCACCCAATGGAGTCGTCATCTTGGAGTCAGTTTTGATCTATTTTGAAAGTTAGATTTTAGGATAACTTGCGCAGCCATGGGCTGAAGAGCAGCGTCCTCCATCACGCTATCGACTGTCTGAAAGAGCAATTTGCCCTTTCTGAAATGAGCCGCCATTGGCTGCCTCCGAGTGTCGCTCCGCTTTTTCGATTGATTGCCCTTGAAGCGGAAAAACGCGAATCAAAAAGAGAGAAAGATACTCAAACAGAGCAAGAAGCAGAAGAAGTTGTGAGTCATTTTGTTTTTTCTTTCAAAGAACAAATCCTTGGTCTAGTCAGAACACTCTGTTCGAATGACGAGAGAAGAATCCCTAGATGAGAGCGAACACAACGAATTGGTGGAGCTTATCCTCCAGGCTGAGAACAAATCCATCCAATTACAAAAGGACATTGATTCTTTATCGGAATCAATCCAAAGGGATATGGTAATCAAAAGAGAGAAAGAGAAAAAATACGAATAAATTGATAGAAAATAGACAGTACGACTGAGCATCAATTGGAGGAACTTTGTTCGATTTTGGCCGGAATTGGCTCAACTCTTCAGCATTTCACAGAGCAGAATGGTACCCCTATCCTGCATGACTCCTCCATTCTGTCCTTTCAGATCATCATTTCCATAAAGCTTCTATTATTTCAGTCGAGGTTAAACACGAAGATGTTCAAGAAGGCATCCAGGAATTAATGAAAAAGGGCTATTTCCAGCAGGTAGAGATTCTGGATTTGGCCATTGATACTTTTTTGTAGTCGAGAGAAAATGAAGGAAAAAGAGATTTGGAAAGTAGAGAAGAGATGGCGGAAGAACATCAAGAAGAACAGGGCGAATTGGGAACAAAAACTGTAAGTTTCCATCCTCAACAAAAAAAAAGATTTTCAGCTGGAAGCTCTTTGTAATCGCCTTTTTTCCCAACTCTCTACTGAACCTTCCTCACCGTCGTTTGAGACAATTCCCATACGAAAAGATCTCCTGGAAGTGAGAAAATCTAAGCATCAAAAAATCCAAATTTAGGATTTGATTTTCATTGCTCAACAGTTTTCTCAAAGACTTGAATCGCCGAAAAGTGAGGAGAGTTTGGAGTTGGAGGATGATGGCGAGGTGATGCACAAAGTAACGGTTAGGAGTGCAAATGTACCAATCGAAAAGGTGAAAAAGAGCTTGGAGAATATTGAAGAAGGAGATGAGGATGTTCATTCGAAGGTTTCGAAGCAAAATACAATCGAGGAAAAGGAGCCGATTTATGATGACGAAGTATTTGGAAAAGAGAAATATCCTCCTGAACATGAGGCTCACGAGTCGAGGAAGACTTCCGTTACAAGCTTGGGAGTGATTTCTAGTGAGGAATACGTGAAACACAGAGAGGAACTCGAGTCTCCAAAGATGGAAAAACATTCAGAAGAGGCTCAATCTTCAAGGAGAGAAAGTGTGGGAGAGACGGAGGTGGAAGTACCCGTGGAACCTCGGAGAGAAAGCCTCCAGGAGATTCAACCTTCGAGAAGAGAAAGTCTCCAGGAGATTCAACCTTCGAGAAGAGAAAGTCTCCAGGAGGTTCAACCTTCGAGAAGAGAAAGTCTCCAGGAGATTCAACCTTCGAGAAGAGAAAGCCTTCAGGAGATTCAACATTCGAGAAGAGAAAGCGCTGCGGGACACGAAGAAAAAAAAAACGGAGAATCTCAGCTCCCTGCAGAAGTGCCTCTGATAGCGGAGATTCCAATGACCCCAATAGATGAAGGACTCCTGCCTGCTCCAATAGCTGGGCAATTGGATCCTATTCCTCGGCCAAAAAGTGCTCGACCAAGGAGCTCTGTTGTCGAAGTCAAAATGGGAAATGGCAATGTGAAGACTGGAAGTGCGACTGTCAAAAAGATTCCTCTAGCCTTGGAACTGAAAGATGAGTCCTTCGATCAGCTTGTTGAATCAGCTCCAATCACTGGTGAAAAGAAGGATTGGACATCTGAGGGAACAACCGAAGAGGTTTTTTATTTAATTTTTTTGAGAGAAATTATCATTCTTCAGGTGAGTCTATCCGAAACAACCCCAGGAGTCGATAGTCCAGCTTCTTTTCAAGCTGGGGAGACAATGAACGAGGAAGAAATCAAGCTGATGGAGTGAGTACAATCGAAAATCTAATGAAATTCCAGAGCAAGAAGAAAGGCCAACAATGGCTTAGCTGATAGCATTTTAAATTCGACAAAACCGAAAAGTATCTGCGAGATTCCACACAACGCCCATATCCAGTCTCACATCAATACGGCTACTCGGCATCCTGTTTCCTACACAAAGGTAGCATCTTTATCGAATTATCAACAAAAAAAAGATCCTAGGTTCCGGAGAAGGCTTTCGACTTTTTCAATTCGCCGCCATCAACCAAGAAGAAGGTGAAAATCGAGGAGAAGCCACCCCTCCGCCAGCCACGAATGCAGTTCAAATTATGAGAGTCTTTCCCAAATAAATTTATTCCCTCTTCCGCCTCCGCTCTTTAGTCCAAAACCTTGTTTGTTTTGTGTGTTTGGGAGTTCAAGGTCGCGCGCTAAACAGCTTGCGAAACTGTACGAACTCTGCTCTCCTAGTCGTTTCCCTTCAAAAATCCTAGCCGGTATATAGCCTAGTTTTATCGTGGGATTGGAGCTTGTTCGGTCGCTTATCACCATGTGAGAACGACCATTTTTAGTGAACTATTCACATGTCTTCCAGTCGCCCTCTTTTGATAAGACTGACACACTTCTTGTTCGTTTCCTTCGACTCGTTTTCAGACCAGAGACCCCATGGCGGCGGAAATTAATGAAGAAGATCGTCATCTTCTAACAGAACTCCGAAAACGAATCAAAAAGGTTTTTCATTATTTTTTTCGTTTTATTCCGCCTCAGGAACTTGAACTCTGTCCCCAATATGACGACGACTTTTCTCTGATGAGATGGCTCATCGGCTGGGATAGAAAGCTGGGTATTTTTTTCGTAGAATTTCAAGAGAATTTCTAGATGCAATTGTTCCCAAAATAACCTTCTCAATTCGAGCTACCAATGCAATGGGACTCAATAAAAAGGACTTGAAGACCATCGAAAAAGTCACCAAGGCTTGCGATGCCTATAGCAAGGCTCTCCAATACCTCCCAGGTCTTTTTGAAGAATTGAACATCCAACGATCTGCTTTAGGATCTCTTATTGGCTTTGATAAAGAAGGGTTTATTGTCTATTTGGATGTGATGGGCAGACTGGAAGCCTCAGAATTGATTCGATGCATCAAAACTTCTGATTTATATGTCATGAAAATCGTCGAATCCTTCGGGATCATGGAGATTTTGAGGCATTTTTCTCTCTACTAAAAAAAGTTACAAATAAATTCAGAGAGAAGGAAAAAGAACTTGGAAAGCCGTTGGGCAGCTCGATAATCTTTGATTTGGAGGGACTTAGTTTCTCCCAATTGAGCACTTTAAACCAATTTTCTCCGATGATTCAACTTCTTCAAGTGAGAGACTAATTTCTTTGAAAAATTTTTAAAAAAATCCCAGGATATGTTCCCAGATGTTGTGAGAAAGTTCTATGTGATCAATGCCCCCACCTTCATTCAGGTTTTTTTTCCTACAAACAAGGGACCAGATAGCCTTTAGATTCTCTACAAAATGGTTTCACCCATTTTGGCGAAGCAAACTCGTGAAAAGTTAAAGATCCTCGGACAGGATTATAAGGAAATTTTGATGGTATTGACGAGTCTGTTCAGATAAGGCTTTTTTTAGGAAGAGATTGGACCAGAGGTTCTTTTCGAGCATTGGGGAGGCACGAGGAAGGCTGATTCCAAATTTGGAAACATCAAAATGGGAGGAAAATTGCCCGAAGAACTGTAGTAAGTCTAGTCGATGGGTGCTCTTTGATTCCTTCTGGGCACCTGAGAGACCCAGTCTCATTCGAGTAAAAAAGAGAGATTTAGTTATGATGGAACCAAGGAAATCGCAGAAGAGAAGCTGACTAAACTAACAGTATCTGCTAGAAGTGCCTCCTTTGTTCCAATAAAGCTTGAAGGTTTTGGGAATTCCTCAACTAATTCAAACGATTATTTAGGCAATGTTCGGGGTCGAAAGATCTCCTGGTGGTGGTCTTTAGACTCGGGAGATATCTCCTTTTCCATCTTGAGAGCAGCCAAAGGACAGGAGGGGGTCGCCGAACATTCCGACGACTACCTCGCTTGGCCGAAGTTCAAATTACAAACAGATTATGTTCCAGAAACGGGGGAGGTAGGACAGATAACGTTTTCCTGTTCTTTGGATCAAGAAAGACTAGGAATTTTCACTTATTTCGTTTCAGATTTTGGCCGAAGAACCGGGAGTTTATAAGTTCGTATTTGATAATAGTCATGGCTACATTTGGTCGAAGACAATTCGATATCATATCGACACTACGGGCAGATGAAAAATAAAGTCTTCTTGTCACGTCAATTGTCAGCCACTGACTGTGAAGAAAAGTCGTTCCTTAAACCCACTGGATTGATTAGAAAGATGATTTATTTTTTTGCACGATGCATTTGATTTGAGATTTAGTATAGCCGGCGAGAATCAATCTTCAAGCCAGGCGTTCTCACGACGGAGCTGCTCTTCCTCCTCGGGAGTGTAGTCGTTGATTATGTTGAACTCAGTTCGGATCTGCTCGACCGATTTGCCGACAAGTTGAGCTGAAATTATTCTATTTTGGGAGATAGGGGAAAACAAACCGGCGATGAGTTTACACCCATTGTCGAGGAGCCGCTTGATGTTGAGATAGTTGGCGGCGTTGATGACATCAAAGTGCTGGATTTGATCCATACCTCGGAAAAATTCCTTGTCAAATTCGTCAACTACAGTGTGATCTCTCAGCTGATCCGCAGTCATGTTCATCTCAGCTTCATGGTTTCGCAACCAAGTGACGATCTACATTTCAAATTTAAAGAAAACAAAAGTTACTCACCTTTTCAAGGATAAACGTATTGACATTGGGAAGGGGGATTACAGGAACTTCGGATTCCGACTCGGTAAAACAATGGCAGAGGAGCTCCTTGATGGTGTCACTTTTCAAAGCGAGAGCTTTAGAAACCTTAAATAGGAAACTTTGTTGTTTTCAAAAGGGGGTCTTACCTCGAATTTGATTCCTTCATTACTCTGGAGGATGACCATCTGTGGCTGCTGTTGCTCTTGTTCACCAGTCTCCATTTCAGCCATGATGCGAGGAAGCTGGAAAGCTGAAAAAATTATTCGTGAGAAATCCAAATTTCAAATAATAATGGCCTATGTTTTGCTTGCTCAGCAAAGAAAAAGGAAGAAAATAGGAAAGTGAATAGGAAGGAGGACAGAAGACTGAATAAAACATTGAAAGGCACCGTTCTTAATCCTTTGGCCTGCCTGTGCTCCGACTTCTCTCGTAGCTCGCCACCAATTCGCAACGGACTAGGAATCACCGTCTCTGTGTCAACAGCAGCGTAGATCAAAATTGTCCCCTCGATTGGAAACCGAGTTGCGGATTGCTGTATTTCTAAACTAGATGATCGCAAAAAATGATCAAATTCTCAAAACTGTTCCTAAGTGAGAAAGACGCTGAAGGATTGGACTGGGAAACGATACATTGCGTTATTCCGAGACCAATTGCCTCAACTTGCACCATTTTACTATTAGAAGTCTCAATTATTGTGATAGGTCTAATGGGCCTACAAATAAAATAATAATAAAAGAATCGTTGAGTTAAAATCGCTTTAGGTTGATCGATTAAGTTGTTGGAAAAAAATTGATTAATCAGCAAAGAAAAGTCAAGCTATTGAATAGGAAAAATATAAGAGTGAGCAGGAAAATTTGATGAATGAGTTGAGAAGGTGGGACGCCATATTGCAAAAATCAAAGATTGCTTTAGAACTAAAGCTGGATTACGGTATTTGTTTTGAAAAGTTGACTAATCAGCAAAAGGCAGATAACAAGACATTTTTAGACGGCGAGTGAAAAATACCAATTCAAATTCTACAGGCGTCGGCGAGAAAATGTCCTCTTGCTTGGGTAGAGCAGTTAGAACACGGTATAAACAATAGAAAAGGGTAGGAGCTATCACCACGAAGGGAAACTGGATGAATGAGCTGGAAGAGTGAAATACCTTTAAAGCCATCAAGAAAATAGATTGCTTTAGATTGATCGCTTCAAAGTTGGGTTATGGTATTACTGACTGCTCAGCAAAAACAAATAAATAGATAAAGGATAGTGAAGAGTGTTTGACGCGAAGGGAGATTGGATGAATGAGCTGAGAGAGCGAGACGCCTTTATAGCAACCAATTGCTTTCAATTGGTCGCTTTAAATATCATGTGAACGCTTTCGAAACTTTTATTATAGAAAGCCGGCGCTTTTCCTCTTTTCGCTTGTCCCAGCTACGGTAACCCTGATCAGATTCTGAGAGATAGTCTCCGATCTCCAGATCTTGCTGGGATGAAGAAGTCTCTTCCGAATTGGCGAATTGAAAATAATCAAAACCATCCCGCCTCCAAAATGCCCACAAGCCCAGGCGAATGTCGACGACATAAACTGTGAGAATGGAGTGGTCATGTAGGGATTGACCAAATGGAAACAAGTGATCTCCAAGACGTAGACGAGGGTATTGGCCGCCGCCTAAAAAAGTTCAAATTAAAACGGCATCTAGCTCACCTGAACAAAATATAAAATTTCCCTTTTTCTCGCCACGTCAGTTGCTGTTGCATTCAGCGTTGCCAGACGACTTAATTTCTAAAAACAATTTGAATTCAAGGAGGCAATTCGAGGTCGTAAGAATGCCACCATATTTCCTCTTTTTCTAGAGAGATGGAATGCTTACGATATTGGCGGTGATGAGTTGTATCAAAGTGATGATGTCGAGGAGACTTTCAACAGAAAACAGCCCAACACAGTACAAAAAATCAACATAAAAACTGATATTTTCTCCACATTCCGTCTCAGAAAATTGCCAAATTATTGTCTCATCATTGAAATAGAACTTGCATCCATCTGAATTAATAGGAACAATTGAGAAGCAAAAACTGACCAAAAAAGAAGACAGACCAATAGAGGAGACTATAGATTGTGATGAAAAGAAGACACGAAATGGCTACTCGAGTCGTGAAAAAATGGCGATAAAAGACAGGAAAACTGATGGCCAAGAAGCGATTGATGGCGATTGTGAGGGAAGAATGGAACGAGAGGTGTTGAAAGAGAATAGAAAAGGATCCAAACAGCTCGTTCAACCAACGCAAATGGCTTGGAATCCTTCTGAATTTTGGGAAATTGTTTGCATCTCGGAGAAAGCCAAACTAACAACAGTGTGGTTGGAGTGGACCATACGGCGAAAATGAAGAGAAGAGAAGCATCGCTGAAGGCATGGAAGGCAGTCAAATATCCGAAGGAATTCCGAAAAGATCGAAGACGAAGCAGACAAATGACAGAGATGAGGTTAATCAAGACGCCAGCGATGGATAGAGGTGCCATAATCGCCGTTGCTGAGATTCGCAGTTCTGTCGAAATATTCATCTAAAATATAGAAAAATAACAAAATAAGCAGCTCTACAAGTCTAATTGAATAATATCGGGGAAAAGCCTGAGGGTCGTAGATCGAATGGAAGTAGTTTAACCCCCGGAGAAAGTGAATGGCAATAATGAGAGAGAAAATCCTTCCTATTGAGAGGAAACCTCTTTGAATAGATTACGGTCTTCCCCAAGAGAAGTATGTTCATCACGTAAATGTGAGTTGTCGTATAGTGGCTGATGTCATTACAGCGGTAATAATAGCCCTGGAAAAGGCTAACTTATTAATTATACAAGAAACTCATAACTCCAAAAGCTTTTCTATTTGTTGGATTGGAACTGCTTTCCTTTCTCAGCAGCCAAAAGGTTGGAAATCTAGCCAAGTCTTAAACTGCTCAACAAACTCTTTCGATTGGTCTATCCTAATTTCTATGGAAAAGGTCTTTGCCTTCTAAGGCATTCGATTATGAATGACCAAGTAAAAATGAAATCTATTTTCTCTCTCTTCTGCAAACAAAAATCTCTTTTGTCATGGAGTTCACACTAAAAAGTATGATCAACTTTGCTCCCAGATAAATTTGAGGAATGAAAAAGTCACGTTAAAAATCATTTTCGCGCCCACTCTTTTCCCATCAGCCTTTTCCTGCAGAATCTCAACAATAATCAATGGAAGCGAAGAATGGATGATATATTCACTTTCGATTAAAAAGTTAGTTGCTCTCCTCTTCGGAGTCAGGCTTGGGCGTAGTGGCTGGGCAAGTGCTGCGATCAACACAATTCCCTTCTGAATTGCGGACGAATCCATTCTTGCATTGGCAGACATTGACGAGGCACTGCATGGTACAGACAGTCTGAATTTTGCTCGAATCTCTGATCTCTAAGAAGCAGCCTACCGGATCTGGGTTTTCGCAGCTAGGCTCACAGGCGGTTCCACATTGAAGCAGCTCCTCGTTTTCCTTGCAGACTGAAAGATTGCATGTTTTCGAGAGAAAAAGTGGCGTGCGCTCTGTCTGCCCACGCGCTGTTAAATTGCGGCTACCGTATCCATAACTGATTTATAGCTTCGATTTGTGGTCGAGATAGGTCTGTTTACGTTTCAAAGTGCCGTCATGATAGGACTCTTTTGGCAGACACTACTATTTTCAATGATTAGGCTCTTAAAAAGCATCCCACCTCGAGGACAATAGGCTGGGAAGATACATTTCCCTTCGTGGCGAACGAATCCATCAGCACAGCGACATCCGATGATGCAGTTCTTGGTGCAGAAAGTCTGAATATCGTAAAAGTCGAGAAAGATCCCTCACTGGCTTAGGCTCATCGCAGGTTGGAGGACAAGCTGTTCCACACCTATCGTAGACCTCATTTTGGTCGCATGACGGCTCCTCGGTCGTTTGACAGCTCACTGAAATATTTAAATGACGTGAAGAGGCAAAGGGGATGATTCACCGATGGACAGAATACAGAAGAAGATAAGCAGCTTCATCTGGAATTTGTCTTTTTGTGAGAGAGGAAGAGACTAAAAGAGGAAACTCTGATCTCTCTCTCTCTCTGTCTGATGGAAAGGGAGGACTGGAGTGAGGGCAAGTGAAAGGGGTTATTACAGCGGTGGAAAAGTGCCCCCAGGATTTATGACCCTGTTTTGTCTATCTACTTGACTCTCAGTACAAACAATAATTTATTGAGACCCGTTGGAAGTGCTGCGAGATTCAATAAAATAGCGAACAGTCTTCGAGCGAAGTTTGCTGTGAGTGTTATCAAAGACGAATTTATAAACACCCGGCTCCTCGGCGAGAATCTGAAAACAGTCAATTAGAAGGGGCAGAATCTCTCATTCACCTCGCCATCTTCTGGAACGTATTCCGTTTGAAGTTTGAACTTTGGCTGGACCATGTAGTCGTCTGGATGCTCGGCAACCTTCTCTTGTCCTTCAGCTGATCGCAGAATCGAAAAATGAACATCGTTCGCCTCGAGACGCCACCACCAATACAATTTTCGACCGGGAACATGGCCTAAAACGTGAAAGGAATCAATCGAAAGAGCCTACCTTCAAGAGTAATCGGCACATAACCCGTCGATCTGGCGGAGACAATCAACTTTTGAAGTTTTTCAGCCGGCAGATCATTGGCTGAATCATAACTAAAATCGAGAAAATAAAAGCAAAATAAAGGGGGAAATTACTTGAGTTCGACAGGAACTTTGCCTCCCATTCGGACATTTCCAAATTCTGTTTCAGCCTTTCTGGTGCCTCCCCAATGCTCAAATAGGACTTCTTCTCCAATATTTTCCTGTTTCCTTTCTTAATTCAATCAAAAGTGACTTACAACTAGAATTTCCTTCCAATTATTACTTAAAAATTTGACTTTTTGCTGGGTTTGTTTGGCCAAACAAGGAGAGACCATTCCCCAAAGCACCTAAACTGTCTTTTTTTCCAAAAAGACTCGAGTCTACCTGGATGAAGGAAGGAGCATTGATGATGTAGATTTTGCGAACAACATCTGGGAAAAGCTCCTGGAGTTGGGAGAGCATGGTGGTAATGCATTTCATGGCTGAAACATCCAACTGGGACATGCTCATTCCTTCCAAATCGAAAATAACCGAGGTTCCTAATGGTCGATTCAACTTCTTCTCCATCGCTCTGAACAGAAAATGAAAAGAAAGAGAGACAAACCGAATGATTTGCATAACGCCTTCAGACTCGGTGATTCTCATTTTGTAGAGATCGGAGTTACGAGTACAAGGCATGAGACCAGCTGCGTCAAGTTTCCCTACGCACTGCAAGGAGACGACGTTGCTCTCTTTGTCTATTCCAATCAAAGAGCCTGAAACATCTTGCTTATGCAAAGATTATTTTTGATTTTTTAGAGGGAATCAATACAAAAGTGGCAAAATTACCCTTATTCTATGCAGAAATCTGATTGATCATTCGATCTTAGGGAAGATTAAGTTCTAAAGTTTTATGTCTTTTGCCTGATTTGTTCCCGAAGACTCTCAGAAAAGAAGAGAAGAATGGCTCTTTCTCGTCCCGTTATGACCTTATCGGTTGGTCATTAGACAAACAAGCTTTTTGAACCGTCTCTTACCCGGAAGATATTGTAACGGCTTGCTGCAATTGTCACATGCGTCCGTCACTTTTTCCAACGTATCCAGGTCCATTTTATTGAGCCCAAGGGCGTTGATGGTACGCAGAGAGAACGAAATTTTTGGAACAATTACATCTGAAGATCTTTATTTGAAGAAGGTAGAAAAACAAACCAATCTTCCTATCCCAGCCGATGATCCATCGCATGAGGGAGAAATCATCGTCATATTCCGGCACGAGGGCCAGCTCTTTTTTGATTTTTGAGCGAAGTTCTTCGATCAATTTCCTATCGGCTTCCGTGATCTCAGAAGATGTCATTTTCGGCTGCAAATTAAGGCGAATTTCTAGAAAAACAAATCTGGAGGAAAAACAGAGGGAGAAAGTCTAAAGAAAAGTAAAAATAAAGTCTGGCTTCGGGAAGCCGAAGGAGTTGTCATGGAAATCCCGGGCCAGACAGAGAGAAGGACATAATGACGTCGCTGCGACTTACAATTTTAGATTTCATCGTGAAAACAGCTGACCGACTCGTAGCCGTGCGTGACTAAACTGGCGACAGACGACGGGCCCTATCTCGGGGAAAGAGGACGGTGTGAACTCAACAAAATGATAAGAATGATGTTTCAACAGCATAGACGAGAGGTGTATATTTTTTGTGGCAAAAAAGGGCGAGGTCTTTTTTATGAAAATACGTCTCTCACTCAGCGGGAAGCTGAATGAATCACCCGGAGGAAGAGTGTTCTCGGCCGATTTTCCGACTGGTTCTCGCAGACTGCACCTCTCTCTGTGTCCACTTTATGTTCTGTGAACTTGAACCTCGTTTTTATGTGGTTTTTCAGGAAGTTTTTTTGTCAATTTTTGACGTCAAAAAGGAGTGCAAACGACAGAAAATGAGAGAAAAAGAAGACAAGTGGGCACTCCTTTTGGAAAAGGTTAAAATAGAGCTTGAAGTGCGTACGGTGCGCTCCTGGCGGGCATCGATCCCGTTGAGCAAATAGGGCAGCTGTTTGGACAATGAGTTACGAATTGCAAAGGACACACATAGCTCTGGACTACTTGACAGCTCCACAAAGTATCTGATGAGTCTCCAATGAGTTAGGCGCTCTCTCCAAAACAAACAATCTTTGTTGGATCCAATTTCGATGAAAGTCAGCATTTTTGGAAATTTCTTGATGACAAAAAGGTATCAAATAGACTACGCTTTCAGGCTTTCAGAAAGCTCTAAACTAGATCTAGCCAGCCCAGTTCTAAGACAAAATGATAATTTTGAGCTCTAAGAACTTTGAGTTCAAAACTCTGCAAGACGAACATTTTTGTTGATACAGGCAGAGATTTCAGCAGCCATGTCCGCGATTGGAAAAAAAACTCGAGGAAAACACGATTTTTTCTGACTCTTGCGGCTGAAAAGGTTATGAGAGTAGAGACAGTTTTTATTCAAAAAAATATGTTGTCAGTCAGTTTAAATTACCAAAAAAGCGTAAGCTCAAAAGATCTTTTGTTTGGATAACAAGAGGACAACAATATTCTTCTTGTTCTCCCCGCACAAAAGAAGCGACTGGCAGAGACGTTTGTTTATTCCAACCGAATTTCGACAGTCTAGTGGTGGAGATGCGTTCGGATCATTTTTCAGTCGTTATGCGTCACACAATTTGAGGATCCAGCTGGGAGTCAGAGAGCGCTAATCAGCAGCAGATCCTCCGTCTTCCTCGAGGCCTCCAACTTGCTAATTTCTACGATTTTCTCTTCAATTATTTTCTTTTTCCCCGACATTTTCATTTAGAGCTAAAGGCTTGAAAGATAAGTTTGAGAGTACGAAATCAGAGAGCAAAAAGAAATAATAATAGACTCAAAGAAGAAGGGCAGAAAGACACTTTTATGGCGTCTCAGGATAATATCCCTAATCAGAGGCCAGTTGAATCTAAAAATGACCTTCTCCTCCAACCCAAACAAAGAGCAGACAAATTGGACAATTCATCATTTGTTTTGAAAGTTTTTTTGCAGCTAGTCATCAAAAAACAGAACAGGTGTCGGGGGTGGCCAACTCATCCTCCCAGGGACTCTCCTCTTTCGGAGGGATGCTCCCCACACGTGTGTGTGGCAGCCAGCTGTTAGTTTTGTCTTGAACTTCTCCTCCTCCACTTTGAGACCTTTGGCAGCAACTGTCGTCTTTTTCACACGTCTTTCCTTCTGTCTGATCAGCCATTTTGGCTCGCCCCGAGAGCCACAGGATTGATATGTTTTTGAGATGTCGACTACCACCCCCACAGAGCAATATTATCACAGCTGACTCGTTTTTATTGTTCTCGAAGATTTTAACGGTTTCTCCGCGAATTTATTGACCATAATTCGTCTTTTAGAGGGTAGAAAAGCCACAAACCCAGGCGGGGAGATTGGGGTTTCGCTTTCCTTTTTCAGAAAGTTTTTTTGAGAAAATTTTCTCCTACTTTTCTACTCTTTTACTCTCTTGAAAAACGCTTAATTTCTATTCTAAAAGTCAATAAATTGCCAGAAGTCTACAGGTTTTGAGCTTGTTAGTTTCCTGTTAAAATCTGGGTGAGAGAGAAAATGATCTCAAGAGATTTTCAGACAGACTTCCGGCGCGAATCCCATCGGCTAAGTTTCGTAGTTTAATAACCCGACTTTATGTGAAACATTTCTCCTTTGATTTGACGTTTTTCCATTAAAAAATCTCTTTCTGAATTATGAGAAACTCTTGAGCTCTCGGAGATGCCCTCAGATCGGCAACAGTTGGACACTAAAAACGCGAGCTTGATGTGTTCCAATTCCGCGTTCTAAACGACCCCCGTCTCCTCCCGTCCTCCGTCATATTTTCCGAAATTTCCATTAGAGTCTCCAGCCAAAATTTCCATCTTTTTTGACCGATAGAGGCTCGAGTTACTCATCAATCTCTGAAGCCATTTTGGTTCCTCCATCTATTCTGGCTGGGAATGGATCCAGTCGGCCCTTGTTTGGAATCGATTGAGCTGATCTGCTTACCCTCTGATCTGAGAATGTTGTCGTCTTTTCGAAGTGTCGACAACAGCTGTTACCGAGGGTCTTTCGAGTCACTTTCAGCTCATTTTCTCGCTTACTAACCCGGTTTTGAATTCATCTTCTTCTTCAGGAGAACTAACAAAAACCAACGAAGAATTTCAGACAAAATTTCGGGTGACGATACGTTCCAGAAGAAGGTGTGCGATCGATCTCCGCGAGAGTCCAGCCAGGATCTCTCGAGAGCCAAGGAGATGAGAGTGCACGGTGGGTGGAGTGAACTGTTCTGGCAAACACGTCCAATGTCCTCCTCTTCCTCTGCTTTTGTCTCCTTTTTTTTTATTTGAATCTTTACCAGTGAAAGGGCTAATGCTAGCCGGGCAGGCGCTCGCTTGAGACCGACCACTTGAGACGAAGAGAACAAAAGAAAATCGGAGCGGAGCAAGTTCAATCCATCTCGAGTAGAGTTTTCTATTCCTGAACTCACTCCCCCAACTCATCCAAAACTCACACTATCTATTTGCCATTCTCACGTATTACAGTCGATTTCCTGATTTTCTCTTTCGAAGAGAAGTTTCATTAAGAAAAAAACTTCAGCGGAGACCCTCAGTTGCAGGAAATAAATCAACAAAACTGCTGACTTCCACATGATTTTGTTTCTTTCTCAATCGCGAGATCGGTGGATCCTTGCTCTCTTTTTTTTTTCGAACAACTATATGCTCCCAATGATTAGAAAGAGCGTCGAAGTTTGATGATGTCTGGGACTCTTTTTTAACCGTAAAGAGGCTGAAAAGTCTCACGTCATCAAAAACTACGTGAAAATCTGGATTCGGTGAAGAACTGAACAAATAAACAAGGCTTACCGTGGAGAATCCCATTAGCTTTTCCAATGCTATTTGTCTTTTCTGTTTTCCTATTCATATCTCCTCCTTTTTCCGGGCTGTTTACCCACATTTTGTCAAAAATCGCCTGTTTGTTGAAAGCGAAATTTCTCCTCAATTTTGAATAAGTTGGAACTGATTGAGGTCTCTGAATTCTTTCAAAAGTTTATAGCTTCTAGGAGAAAAACTTGTAGCTCCTCTCAAACCTAATCGTCGATTATTTTGTCACAATTTGACTGCCTTTTTTATTAAAAATTATTCAGTTTTTACCTAAATCTTGCGCTTTTTGGTCTGAAAATCGCCACTCTTTCGCTTTTTCCGCCAGAAGCGTTGATGAGTTTTAGACTGAGGAAATCTCGGAAGTGGAAGACCCGTTTTTTATTTTTCGGACAGTCTCTTTCCGTCCTGACTAACCAGGAATCCTTGGCTTTGCCTCTCTCTCTCTCTCTCCCGGCCGTGATCGAATTTCAAATACTGATCGAGGGAGAGAAAGAACACGAGAGACGGCTGTCCCTTTTTTCAACCTGATTTTTGAACTTTCCTATTTCGAAAATAAGGGTTGACTACTTAAGACGACTGGTGATCGTCCTTGCTTTCGCAGAAGCGCTTTCCTATTTATCTTGCTCTCAACTCGTTTTTCCGCACCGTGAAAACGCCCGCGCAGTCGTCTTCTGTCCGCTACTTTCAAGGGGTTTTCACACTCATTCGGTACTTCTCTTTTTCACTTTGCCCAATATCTGTTCTTTGAGACCTCGCCTTCTTACAAGAGACAATGTTTTTGCCGTAGCTTATGTACAAACCACTCTACGTTTGCTTTTGCAGCCTCTGTTCGGGATTTCCTTTTCAATTGGCTCACTCTCTTTTGCAGAAAGCTGCGCAAAAATAGTCTCTTTAGCTACTGTAACTCTATCTCTCTCTCTCTCTCTCTCTTAAGTCAAAACAACACAATTAACCATTTGTCAAAACGACTCAAACATCTTCCACTTACTGTCTCAATTTCTTATTACTTTCAGCCTCTCAAATTTCCGACTTTTCTCGTAAAAACTTTGAAAACACCGTGAGATAGTCTTCGGCCAAAATCAGGAAGAAATAGCCTATGACTCATATTTTTTTGTTGGACTGTAGCCTCTTTTTGAGAGAAGCTTTTTAAACCACTTTCTTTTAAATTTTGGCCTAAAAATAGAACTTAAGAGGTTGGAAAATTAGTGTTGAAATTCCATATTTCCAGGGTCTGAAATATCCTAATTTAGAAATTACTTATCATCGAAAATGTCTTCGTTTTTCCTCCAATATGAGCCTCAATACTACAGTTTTTTGTGCTCAAAATTGAATATTTTGTGACCTCAGGAATTTGACAGAATCTCGAACAAACTTCCGGCTCTTGACGCTGCGTAAAAAAGTTTTGTCTCTATTTTTATCTCCGTCCTAACCTTTGTCTCGTTCACTCTCATCCTATGTGTATCTTTTTATTTTTTCAAATCAAAATCAAATCTTTTCAGATTCAGCAGACGCGAATTCTCTCTTGGATATGGCCACGGTGACCATAAAAATAGAAGGAGAAGATCTCGAAAAAGTCGAGAATGAAGGGTCTGACTTGAGTCGCCGGGTGAGAATGCCCGAGTTTTTGAGAGGCAAATCCCTCCAGGTCTCACGTAGAGACTCAGTTGGGAGGACAGCCGTCAGAAGGGGACGAGCCAGCTCAGCCTATGAGGCCTCCAAAGAAAATGGAGAGGATGTCCTGCCTTCCAATAGGGTTCGTTTTTAATTCTGAAAGAAGAAGAATTTTTCTTTTGAATCGCTGATTGTTTCCCCTTTCAGCCGCCAATTCGAAGACCTCTGAGTCTGGAAAACGTTTTCCGATTTTTTAATTCCAAGGTACTCTGGAAAATAACCGATTGAGGATTGATCTGACTTTTGTCTGTTTTTTGTCGTTCATTTTTTTGTCCAGTGTTCTCTTTTTGATAACAGTGTTTTTTGAGAAATAATTCGGGATGATTTCTTTTAAAAAAATAATCAGCTAATTTTAGGGAAGTAAAAAATCGGCAGCACCAAAAGAATCTCATGAACCTGGACTGAGGTCTATGCTCTATGGCTTGGAACAGAAATTGTGAGTCATCTTCTCTCTTAGAACCACATCTGGTTCAAATATCATCGCAATTGATTCATACCGTAGTCAACGTCTCTCCCTATGTCTACTAGAGCCTTTCTCAAGAACCTAGCAAATTCTACCAAAAATAACCTGAACTTTTCAACTAATTTGCTCTGCTGTTGTTCAGAGCTCTCTTTGTACACAAAGCAATATAATTTAGATCGAATCCTCCTTAATCCAAAGTAAGGAGAAAGGAGGACCCATTATGGTAATCCTCAATAAAAAAATGGGGGAATTCGATTCATAGTCATTCTCTATTGAGCCATACCAGCCAACTTCTTATTCTTTAGTTGAATTTTTTCCCCAAATATGAAATGGAGTCCTTCGCCATAAAAATGATGAAATTTCAGGGAGAAGGAGGAGCAGCAAATGAAGAAAATGCAGAAGAAGCAAAAGAGTGAGTCAATTTGTGTCAGTTATCCCCCGGCTGGTGGTCGAGGTTTATTCGATTAGAATCGGACTGGACCTCTCGCTGTTTCCAAAGACTTTTGAAGGTCTTGTTATGCTGGTTTTTGGGGGAAACTAGTCCCTGGAGGATTTTTGTCTACAAAGATCTGAAGCTCTCAAAAGGGGGAGAAGATACCTTTGGGAGGTCTCATTGTGACGTCAGCCAGATGGGGTTCCTCTGATCTCTCAACAAGATATGACAAGAGCTCTCTCCCCCTGGCTATGAAGAATATTTTCCATCGAATGGAGCAGCTAAAAATCCTCTGCTCTCCATTATGTCTCCCCTCTCCTCGTCTCGATCGTCTCGTAATATCAGAAATTATTTTTGGCTCCCTTTCGGACTATGTCCCCGGAGGGACATTTGTACGCTCTCCTCTACTGCTGCATTTGATTTCATCGTGTAGAGTAGCGTCATCTCTCACGTGCTTTCCGATTTCTTTTCGCCATCTTTTAAAAATTAAACTTTTCCCTCTATTTCACGGACTAAGCTAAGCCACAAAAGGAGTCTTTCTTTTGGAACTTTCTCGGCTAATTTGTCCTCGAAGAAGACGAATTTCTTTAATATTTCCCCAGAGATCGAACTATTTCTTAGATCAGAAGGGAAAACCAAAAAAATCTAAACTTTTCTAAAGAATCTCTACGATTTATCACCAAAAGCTCAAGCTATTTCTTGGACTAAAAGGGGGACATTTCTAATTTCCTTTGAAAAATGTATTTTCTAGTCTCTCAAAAAGTATCTTCTCTCTATTTCTTTTGGTGATTTCTACCAGTATTTCTTGTATTAGGAAAGGCCAAGAGGGAGAGATCCAGTCGTAAATGGTGTTTTGATGTCTTCACACCCGGGCCCAGCCTCTGGTGGAAGTGTCTTTCCGGGGGGTAATCCCTCGTCCCGCGTATTATTCACGCGCAATCGGACCCTCCAACGTCTTCCGACCGAGGAGGACTCCTTCGTTTATTTCGAAGTTGATGTTTTCTTCAAGTGCCAGGGACACCACTTAGTCCCAATTAGCCGTCTTCTTATTAGCAAAACGAGCCCCCAAAAACTATTTATTCCGCGCGAGAACTACCGCCAAAACTCTTTCTCTCTACCTTACCTATCCAATCCTCTCTGTGTGTGTGCAGATTGGTCCAAAAATTATAGTGTGATTTTTCATAAAATTGGCAGCAATTCTCCTGGCTATTTGAAGCGTAATCATCTGCCAGCATTTCCTCTATAAATTAACTCTTCGTCTTTTTAATTGAGTCACAAATCAAATGAGCTGAAGACCAACGATGAGTTGAATATATCTCGAATTACGGAAGCATATCCTGTTCAATTTATCAAGCGTATTTCCATATTGAAGATCAGGATTGTTTTGGAATATTTCTCGTCGCTCCCCCTAACATTCAGCCTCTCTCTCTTTCCCCGACTGCACATCGTTCACAATCGCATGAATATGATATGTGTGTCCATTCTTTCCCTCGACCTGTGAATTGCCTTCAAAACACATACTCGCTCTCTCACCTTTGCCTCTTTTACTAACTACTAACCGTTCAGCTGATGTCTATAGCCGAACCACCGCCACCAGTCGCGGTGGAAGCGACGCTCCGTCCGCCGGACAAGCGAATGTCCTCACCTGGAACGCCATTCCTTCGGATATTTCGACAGCGAAGAGCAGCTACAACGTCGCCGATGAGGAAGCCACGAAGCGCCACGGTTCAGGCTCTCAACACGCTGAGCACTGTAAATTTTTAGCAAACAAATAGCATAATAGGGAGAGAGAGTGAGGGATAACATTTCAGATGAATGCTGCCGTGCACCAACTGGACATCCAAAGACCATTGGAGATGAGAAAAAGTCTTTCGGACTTCCTTCTTGGCTGTGAGTTCTCCCTCTCTCTTCCTCCAATCGTTTGAATTTCACATCAGCTGCTGTGTTCGGCTGATTAAACAGAATAACTGGGGGCTAGGCTAGGATTCTCCTTTCAGTCTCAACCACTACTCGTCCGCTACAATGCCAACTCCATTGGCCAGTTAGTTTCTCTCCTAGACTCTCCCTCTCTATCGTAAAAATAGCACTTTGGTGAGATTGGCTGTCTGTCTCTGTCAGAGCTAGATGTAGATTTTTGCCATTATGGATGAAAAACGACTGAGATATTCATCTTTTGAGATCTCCGTCCCTTCCTTTCTTCGTAGCCATAAAAAGAAAGGGACTAGCAATTATTGGACTTATTCTTAGCTTAGATTGGACTTTTTATGATAAATGGTGACCGGATGAGTCAAAAAAGACTCGTGTTTGCCCATTCCCAACACTTATTCCGACGGTTTCCACGGCTTGGCGGCGGTGTTTGAATGTGCGAATCCGTCGGCTGTTCCAAAGACCGGCCTCTCTTTCTTCTTCTTCTCTGCTCGGTAAGACGATCCGAGTCAGGTGTCCTTTGCACGCACTAGACACCTAAACTACGTGTTCTGTTGCGCACAAAAACTTTTCATATTGCCCATTTTTCTTTCGATGTTCTTCTTGTCAGAAAGAAAAAAGAGAGAAGTAGCTGGCAAATATTTTCAACTTCCCTGTGTTCAAGTGTCCAACCGTTCGTCCCTAAACATATCGTTTACCGCTAGTCGATCAAGTTCTGCCAGCTTTTTTTGATATCCCCCCAAAAAAAACAAGTTTATTCTACCTTCCTTCCTCGGAAATATCAAAGATTGAAGACAGTGGCAAATAGTTTTATTTTTGATTATTCTGCTCCTCTCGCTCTGTTTAGATTCTGTGAATCTCTCATCTCTGCGAACAGGAAAACAAAATTTTTGCGGTGCTCTCTGTCTGTGAGACTCAACTGTAGGATTTTTTGATCTTCCCGAAGCTGTTTTTCTTTTGTCTCAGAAGAAGTATTGGAGTCAATGCTTTTTCATTGACTTCAAAGCGAGCGCTTTTTCGTTTTAAAAAAAGAGTGAACCATTGAGAGCAAAAGCGATTTTTTGGTTGTTCATTGGCTATTAGAACAATGAGCAATTTCAATTTTTTCAGCGGGTCAGCTGCCCCTTTGCAAAGAGAGTCAGTTCCTTACAATTTTACGACATGGGAGAGTTTTCCCTCGTCTCGTAGTTTTCTCCCATCAGCCTGACCTCACAAAACCGATTAAAGTCTTCCTCTTGCCAATGGCTCCAATTGAAGCCCTCTCTCCGTATTGTGTTTCAGGATGCAGTCCCTATTGACGTCGTATCATGCATTGCGGGATCGTAGTCCTCTCTTGGATCGATTGCCAGAAGTGACAGTCTCATTTCCATCTGATTATCATTGTAAGAGGCTTTTTTTTACTAAGAGAAAGGGGGAGAGCTCATCTTTCACTGGGACAAGTGTTTCCTCGAGTCATTCAAGCCCCATGGCAGTTGTGTGTGTTGGGGGCACCTCTGAGTGAATGTTTACGGGACTGCGCAGACCACACACCTTACACAGGGAGAGAAAGAGATCACGTCATCTTGACGATCTCAGTGGATCATCTTCTCACCTTGAGGCTGAGCGAAAAAATGTCGGCAAAAAGAGCGAGGAGAGGAAAAGCGAGAGAGGCTGCTATTACGCCCACGGCTAGGCAGTCATTCTTCAGCTGACCGCAGTTAATCCACCAGCACACGAGGAGGATATCTCCACGATCCATTTCCTCCTTCCGTTATCATTACCGTAAGCCGGATGATTGTTCGGTCTCAGTCTTCTAAATTATAAGAGAGAGAGAGAAAAAAAAGAAATAATTGGCCTTGAAATTGATGAGTTCCCCTGGATCGAAGGGGCTTTATACTTATTTTTCTGTGAGCCCTTCGTGACTCGGGATACACAAGAAATCGACTCTTTTTCGTTAGAGCCTGCGTCAGTTCGTTTTCTTCATTTTGATAATTAGTCACTTCTCGGGTTCAACAGGCTATTTCCAGACTGCTTTCGTCAAAAGTTTAACCAATAATTTCGGAATTTTCTATTCTTTCAAACTGCTCATTGCTCAAACCCATCAAGCATTTTTGGACTTCAATTTACAAACAAAATAGACTGAATTTTCTCCCAAAAGTTAAAAAAAGAGAGCTATAAAAAGTGATTTTAAAATAAATCGTTCAATCAAGATTTCTCTGGCAGTTGGCTTAAAAAATGTATTTTTGAGATGAAAAGCGAAAAGCGAAGGGATGACCTCAACAGTGCGTTTTTGTTTCTAAGCAGTTCGTTGGAAGTGTTTGTCTTCTCGGATCGACTCGGCCTACCTTGCTAAATCTCTTGCGATCAAGTTAAACTTTTGTCCCCACGCGTTTCGTCCCCCGAGAGTCGTTGCCCTGCGATACATCAAAACTGCCTTGTTTATGTCCTGTCCTTCTACCTGTTCCCCTTGATTTTGCCAGGCGGTCCTCCCCGGCAGGCGCTCCCTGCTCACTCTCTCTCTCGCCGCCTGTGTTTCGTGGTTATTTATCCCCTCGGGCGCCTCTCCCCTCTCTCTCTCTCATCGAGAGTCCCCAAGAAATCGATCCGATCGCTCTCTCAGCTCTTCGTGTCTTCGACTCCATCAGAAGATCAGGATGAGCTGGGTCTCAGCCTCCAATGGCCAACAGTAACCTGTTGCAAGTGCCGGAGTCGCCGGGACAACGCCGTCGACTCTGGGATGAGTTTCGGAAGAAGAGCATCTCCGAGCTCAGTCTCGTCATGGACGTCATTCGTGGCTCCCCCTCCGGATCGCAATGTATCCATCCGGAGAGAGAACGAATGGCCCAATCTATGGGAAATATCACCGGAAGTAAGAGGAGACGACGGAGAAAACTGCAGAAAACCTGGATGGCTATGTCTCCCTCCAATCTCTCTAAACAATTTCATCTAGGTCAGCTTTTTTTTCTGGACTCTCTTCGTTTTTCTCCAAAGGACTGTCAATCTTTTTTTTTCTTCTCTACTTTACACCCACCCTTACAGCCACCTCATTGATTTTCATTCATGAAGAATGAATCCAATTTTTTTCGGAATTTTTTCCTCTCCTTCACGCCAAGCTAACACTTGAAACAATGACGTCCAAGTGATTGTGGCCCATTTCGGGCTGGCGTTTTGGCAGCGTCTCCTATTTCCTCTTTGAGTCGGGGCTCTTCAGCTTATTTTCTCCAATCTCCAGGGGTCATGACCTGGCATCTTTTTCTGACCCGTCATGGTTTGTTTCTCTTTCTATTCTAAGAGTCAGAGGTTATAGATCTATTGGTCCCTTGGATTACCATAACTCGGGCATGCGCATTCAAATTTCCTTTTCCTATCTAGCGTAGTATTCTTACGAGAATGTTTTTGGTTGGCTTTGGTGAGTCCCATATTTTGGATGTAATCTCGGAGCCAGAATGAGACATTTTTCACGGGTTCCGATGCATTTATTCGGCCTCTCGCATTTGGGAGCAATGCTACCTGGTGTTCAAACGTGTTTCCCCTTCCTTTTCCCCTACTGTAAGTCATCACATCTGGCTGAAAAACTAAACAATAAGCTCTTCCATTCCCCCTCAGCTGATGAAACGCGGTGATTCTTTCTAAGTTCTCCTTAGCCTTAGATTACAATAATGGCCATCAAAAGCAATAACGTTATCCTGATGAGACGGACATCTGGCTCAGTCGGGGAGGGGGGTACTTCTCACGTGGCATACGGGGCCCATTAATCCCATTCCCTTGGGATCTCTTCGAGTTATTTTTTCGCCTTCAAAATTGGTGGTAAAATTTTGGGCGTGAAAACACTATTGAAACGAGGTTTGTTCCACCACACTACAGCAACCAGTCGAAAACAGCCAGCTCATTTGGTTTGTAGGTTTAAAATCTGCTCCTTTTATTCTGTTCCCTAACGCGTGAGCTTTCAGTCCAAGAAGAAAAGGCCATGCAGGCAGTTCCATCCGCCCCAGTGGATGCTTCAAAATTTGTGGCTTACGTGACAGAACGACGAAAGAAGCGAATATTATTCAAAGGAGAATATCTCGTAAGTTTTGCTATTTTTTGACTTCCGGTTGTGGTTTCTAAAAAATGAGGTGCGGGGTAGGGACTGCGCCGTGAACAGCAGCTGTTAGCGACTCGGTCAAAAAATTGCAGGCAACTGCACGCGTTGCGCCGTGTTTTTGAGGTTTCATTGGGGTCGAAATCAAAACAAATTAATCAAGAAGACACATCGTTTCAGATGATAAATCGCTCAATCGATCATAATAAGTGCCGATGTGATGTGGGCAGCTCCATGGGAGAGCGCAACCCCTACCCGGTCAGTTTCTCTCAAAAAAAGTCTGCCTTTTTCTTGTTTTTTGGAGATTATTCAACTCACGCGATTCGATACAGTCAACAATATTGTACGACAAAAATATGAAGAAAAGCTCTCTGTTTTTATCGATATTTCGAATCCTCTCCCGTTTAAAATCAACCACAAAAAGCTGAAAGTTGAAGCAAAAGGCTGTATTGTTTTTTCTCTCTCTCTTTCTCTCGTTTTGAGTGATTGAACCAAAAATGACCCAATTTTTTTGGTGGCAAATTGCAGCAAACACTTGACTCTTGAAATTGGAACAAACAAACTCTTATACCAATAATTGAGAGAGAACGAGGAACAAGGAACTTCCTTCACACGTTTTTTTGGCCTCTTGGAAGAGAAGAGAGAATGAACAGAAAAACAGCCGCAAATTCATTTATCTTCCATCCTCCAAACTTCTTTTTCCAGGACACCCTCCCCTACGACCACAACAGGGTGATTCTCCCCCGGGTTGGCAATGACGAAAACTCACATTATATCAACGCTAGTTATGTTAATGTTCGTCCCTCGTTTTGTCTCTTTCAAATTCGAGTTATTTAGAGTTGGTTACGGGAAAAAGCTTACGTGGTAACGCAGGCCGTTCGAACAAAGCCCATGAATATTGAATTCTGGCGGATGGTCTGGGAACTTGGCAGCAACTGTATCGTCATGCTCACCAAGGTTTTTGACTTTATGCGGGTAAGTATTATGTGATTGTTTTTTTTTTGGCTAAACGTTTCCTTAATCCCGCCGAGAACCATAATGGAAAACATAAAATTAATCTCGAACGGAAAGGCAGTTAGAGTTGAGACTAGGCCTTAAAAAGTCAGAGAAAAAGTACTAATAGCTCATGAAGTAGGGAAGTAATGGGATCGTTTTTCCCCCAAGCAAATTGTTTCCTTTCAGGTAATGTGCCTTCAATATTGGCCGATGGCGAAACACCAATTCGGAGATATTGAAGTGACAACGACAGAAACCAACACTTATGCTCACTTCGTAAGACCCTTCTTTTCGAATTGACTCTCTCTCTCTCTCTAGGTGATACGGACATTCCTTCTGACACGAAATGGAGAGTCTCGGACTGTGAAGCATTTCCATTTTACGGAATGGGAACTCGACTCTTTTCCCTATATTTCGGCTTTTATTGAACTCCGTCGTCGGGTCAGACAATTTGTTGAGAAGAATATGGCAGACGCACCGATTATCGTTCATTGCAGGTCAGTTTTATTATTACCCGTTTTTGGTTGGGAAGAGAGAAAAAAATTATCCTAAATTGGTTGATTGGCAGCTTTTCAAATTGAATCCGTCGCATTGAAGTCGGGCACAAGATGAGGGATAAGCTGAGGTTGGGGAAACATTCTTTGCTCGAGCAAAATCTCGAACCCAATATTCCACCTGGAAAACAATAATTAGTGGAATTAAGAGAGAAAGAGAGACCTGTAATCGAGTAAAATCGAGGAGAAAGTCAGCTGCTCTTTTGCCTTTAGCCTCTCCACAAACTTTGCCCAAGATGAAATTAGTGCATGTGTGATCGCAGAGCAACTGTCGACATCTAATGGCTCCCATTATTCGCGAAAATTGTTGTTTGTTCACCTCGTGGCATAACCCGTCAATGAATGTTCCAATGGTGAATATCCCCCACATCTTGGTCGACAATATCGGAGTAAAAATGGGGCAGATCGGGAGAAACACGGCTGATGGCGAAGCATCTATAGGCTATTTTTAAAAAAAAGTTTGACGATAGATACCTCAGAGAATCTATGGCGACAAACATATTCTCTTAGATTGAATTGGACCGAATAGCCGCAGTCATCTGGCTTTTTAGAATCCATAGGAAATATACGCACCTATACACTGACTGTGTTGTCGATCCAAAAGGCAAAACATTTCCAAGTCTCTGGGCTCAGCAACCGAGGGAACATCGATACTTCCAAAAGCCATGTGAGCCTAAGAAATGTTTCTTTGGGCTATCATTTATCAAATTAGTTCGATCCCTAATACTCTTATAAATTGAAAGAATCCCATCAAATGCTCCAATTCTGAGACATTACCAATATTTTTCTCTTACTCTCGTCAGTCAGAACTAGCTTGAGCTAGACCTTAAAAGCGTTCTTTTGAAAGAACTCACATTGACCATATCCATGCCGATATTCAGTCGATTATTGCACCTTTGAAGACATTTTCCATCATTAACGACCTCATCTCTCCGTCGAGACTTATCCCCTAGACGAGGTCAGAAAGTCTAAAAATTGGAACAAACCTGGCTGTTTGACTTTCGAATCGACACTCTCTCCATCATCATAATCGTCGTAGTCTCTTTGTATTCTAGCGAGAGAAAAAGCCGACGGAGTTTTTCTTTTTGTGAGATAACGGACTAAAATTCTGTTTTGTTTCTCTAAAGACTCAAACCTCGATTTATTTTACCATCTGCTGCTAGAAAAAAATAACTAAACAGAGAAAGATGAAGGAGAAATTTCATCTGAAAAAAAAAATGTCAAAAAGATCAAGGAAAATGGAGAGAAATAGCTTCAGAAGGAGCCGCTTGACCTTGAAGAGAAAAATTCGGGAGGGGCGGAGTCAAGAGGGTCACTGGGCAAAAGTAGCATTGTGTATTGTTTGTGGACGAGGAGAACCGGTAGAGAAAGGCGGGGTTATGCAACATTGGCATCTTGATTGGGGAGAGGTAAACAGTAAAGTAAAATAAAAGACAATAAGGGCTGGTTTCCTCGGGAGTAAGCCTCTGATTTGCAGTAATGGAGCTGGTCGGAGTGGTGCCTTTCTCGCCCTCGACGCCAATTTGGAACTGATGAAAAAGACTGGCCAGCTTGATGTCTACGAATACGCCAAGTCTACACTAGTCAGCTCCAGGCCACATCTCATCGATTCTGTGGATCAGTACCAGTTCATTTACGATGCTTTGGCAGAGGTGAGCAGAAGCCGAAAAATCAAACCAAATTATGGTCGTTTGGATATTTAGAGTTGCTTTTATAAGATTTAGAGCTTTTAAAAAGAGAGCCAATTTAGGCGGTGATGTGCAATGTCCAGCCGATTCAAATGCATCAGCTAAAGGAGAGGAGTTCAATGTATAAGGCGAAAAAGAATCGAGAACTTTTGGAAAATCAGGAGACTCACGAGAACAAGGTGAGTGCTTTTTCCGGATTTAAATTAGCTCGAGAAAAGCCCAAAGATGACGGAGGTGTTTGGGGTTTCTCGAGGACAAATGCGAACGAATGGGGGTGAAAGCGTTCGAAAAGTTGTTGGCAAAAAGTGAGAATTCCCGAGGCGGTTTTGCGCGAAATGTTTTGTGTAGATACCATCGGAAGTCAGATCCGAAAAAGAACGATCCGATCTGCTCCGACCCACTAACACTCCCGAGCGAGAGAGGGCAAAAGCTTCCGGTTCTAACTTTTTCTGCTTTTAGATGCTACTCCAGTTGACGCCGACACTTCGAATTGGCGATTGTGCTGGAGGACATCGTCTCGAGAATCGAGGGAAGAATCGCGATGTGATGGTCGTTCCGCGTGAGTGACTTTTAACAAAGCTATCAACTCCATCTCGTCCTTTTGCCAGACTTGATTTTCAGCTGACCATGCCCGCCCGTATCTACAGACGCTTCATGGAGAAAGTAAAGATTATACATACATAAATGCAGTCGAGGTGAGAGGGAAAGGCAGTTTTTCTTCCAAGGAGCAATAAAACCAGCGAAAATATGTAGACCAAAGTGATCTCTCTTTTTATGGCCCTCACAATCGGGTCGAGGCAATAACAGCTGCGCACTTTTCCAATTAGAACTGTCACTCACAATACGCAAATTTCTCTCGACCTTGAGGACTTTTTCAGGTTGACGGCTTTACAAGAAAATCTGAGTTCATTGTGACTGAATGGCCAAAGCAAAGTACCATCGACTCATTTTGGACGCTCATCTACGACCATTCTGTCCATACTGTAGTCAATCTCAGCAACCAAGGCAATCACAGGGTATTTTCCCCTCACATTTCCCACATAGTAACTCTTTCAGCATTATCCTACTTTTATTCACAACAAAGGGAAAGCAAATTATGGGCCTTTTATAGTCGAAGTTTTGAATTATCATCAATACCCGGCGATGACTTCCCACATGGTGAAAGTGATGAAACGAGTGAGTTTTGGGGTAAAAATGGATGCTTCGTTGCTTTAAATGTTGGGGATGTTGTGTCTCACTTCTATCAATATCTATCTACCGCAGTTGCCAGCGGAGATTGTCGCAGGAGGGAAGAAGACAGCCGTTGTGCCGAAGTTGAATCTTCCTGAGAGTCGAGCTCTACCGCAGGGGCAATCCTTCCGCTTCAAGCCGCAATATCGAGGCAAAGTCCATGCGGACGACGATCCTCCAACATCGAGATGGCTGACCGTACGAATGGATAAGAAGAGGAGGACTCGCTCAGCTGAGGATATCAAAAACGACCCTTATGGAGAGGTTGGCAGTTGGATCCACCTTTGTTAGCTCTCCTTGGTTCTCTCCTCCATTCCTTTCGTTTTTGTCTACCTCAAAAGTCTTTTGTTTTGTCCTGTATGTCGTGTGTTCCAGAGAGGAGCTGCCGATATCAAGCGTCTTCTAAACATTAGAAGAGAAAAGGCTGACCTGCAAAAAGATACCACCGGACATATCCAGAAATTGGTACTTTTGATTGTCTAACGCCGCTTATGCTAATCAAAAAAAACCTGAACGGACTAACATGTCAAACTCTAATATTTGTCCCTTTTTTCACCTCACAATATCTCCTTTAGACGTTCATGATCTCCGATATTATGGCCAGCGGAGCGAGTGGACAGCAAATTGATGCTGAAGTCCGGATTTGCTGCGTGATACAGGTTTGTTAGGTTCTCTCAACGTTAGAAGAAGTTTTAGGTTCGAATGTGGCCGATTGAGAACAAAGTGCCTTTGTCCACGAATGGTCTGGTTGAAGTCATAAAAATGGCTCGAAATTGGAAGAAAAGAGCGCCCGATCGGCCCGAAACCAAGCCGACTGTTGTCATGTCACAGTAGGGTGTCGTTTTAGGGTCAAATATCTCCCCCCTTTTTAGCAATGGCGTCTCAAGAGTTGGCGTCTATATCGGAGCCAATGTCTGCATTGATCAAATGGATATTGACCACGAGGTGGATGTCTTCCATGCTGTCAAAATGATGCGAATAAATCGGCCACAACTCATTGACATGAAGGTTGGAAGCAAATAGAAAGAGAAAATATTCCAGGACGAGTATAAATATCTCTACGATGTGATGCTGCATTGGTATATGACGAACCCGGAGTATCGAATTTATGACAAGGAGGATAGCTCAGAACCTCCGGAGTCGAGAGAAACCTCTCGGCCGAGTTCAACTCGACAATCGATGAGAGATCGCGATCGATTCCATCGTCAATCGACGAAGAAATCAAAAGAGCCTAAACCTGAGGAGAAATCTACATAATCCGCCTTTTTCTCTGTTTTTCCCTCTGTTTGACCTCCCCTTGAAAACGGGTCATCTAGCTCAGTTTTTGTAAATAATTTATATCAAAAAAGGAATATCTTCTCTTTCTCTCTCTCGCAACATGACCTTGTCCCGAACATATCAAATATTTGGTTTTTCTTCTTTTTTTGGATTCTTTCCGAACAAAACTCAAATTGGGGTAATCGGCGTGTCACATGACCAGTGAAACAGCCTTTCGGTATACATATATAGGATATATATTTGTCTTTTTTCTGGGATTGGTGCTCAGAATAAAATTTATAAAATGTACTGTTAATGTTTTGGCCAAGTTGCTAGGTTCTCTCATCTTTGATGGATTAATATAGGATGGTGCTCGTTTGACAATCTAATGCCTTCTTTTTATAATAAAAAAACAATCAATTTTTGAGCTTAAATATAAAAATACTCGCAAAATTCATAGAAGAGATCGAGAAAACAAACTCATCTTTGGGACTAAAAACTCTTACTCTCTCTCTTGTTAGCTTTATTAATTAGAATTTTTGCCTTACGTGCGCTGTCGCATTCTCATTTTGTTTGTAATAGCTTCTCACTCTTTTTTATACAGCATTTTGGCAAATATCTATTCTTTATTTATAGGTAGTTATCTCTCTTATTTCAGAAGCATTTTTCAAAACAAGTTAATCTCTCTTCATCAATGTCCTCTGTTGAGCAGGAAAAAGATGATTTGAGCAACACAGAAATGGATTCAATAACTGCCGTCATAGATGAAGTTAAATCAAAGCTGGAAACTCTTGTAAGTTTTAATTTATTTTAGGCATTCTTTATTTTAGCTGCAAATACAAATCTCTATACGTGATGGGATTTATAATTGTAAGACTGATATTGAAGAAGCTGGTTAGCCTAACATTTACAAATCACAATGAAGCATTTAGAATCTGATATACCTTCTTACGAAGAAGGCTCCAAAATCATAGCAAAATATGAGAAAATGCTCTTAGAAGCAGAGCTAGATTACAGAACTATTGAATTAAAAGTTGAATGTATTTAAGTATTTATGATATTATATTAATTACTGTCATTTAGACCTTCTTGCTGCTGCTTCTAAGTCAGCTGCGGTAAATAATTGTGAGACGGATGAAGAACGTGCAAATTATAGTTGCAAAACAAACAATTTTGATATTGTATGTTATCTTGCCAACGCTTATATAATACTTTTTCAGGATGAAAAAATGAAACGGCTAGAAATAAGACTAGGAAATGTTCAGGAAAGCTTTGAGTCAGTTAAAAAAACAACTGACAAAGACCCAAAATCAAAGGTAATTTATTTAAAATTAGTACTATTGCTTTTTTTAAAGCTTAAGCCATTATGTCCTGCTAATATAATATCAGCTGATGATAGAGAAATAATTGCAAAACAGTTAAAAGCTCTACAACGATTGACAAGCAGCATGACAAATAAATTGGATGGGATAGAGGATGATATGACAACTTACAATACAAATCAAGCGTAATTTTATTTAATTTCTAAAATACGGAATTTAGAAAAGCTAAAAAAGAACAACCAGTATGCAAAATTAAGGCTTTTGCCTTTCCGAAAAATATAACTACCCGCGATTTAGACGCAGAGAATGCAAGACAAGCCCTTCGCGATTTACTACTTCAACAAGCATGTTATTTTCGGTAAATTTATTCTAGTTTTTGTAGGGTCCAGTTCAACCAAAGGAAGCTATAGATCTTCCACTTGCTGAATTTATACCTGAAACAAAAAATGAAAACATCACAGTTGGAAACGTAAATGAATCACTTATAAACTCGGTAAGTTTTTATATTAATCTTAAACTTTCAGATCTTACAATCTCCTTCGAGAATGCAAATCATAAATGATACAAACAAAAAAGATATTAGTGCTCAATTGAATCGGTCTCAAACTGTTCTTGACCAACAATTGAAAACTCCAGGTATGTTTCTCATCCTTTCAATCAAGCAATTTATATTTAGTTATGAAGTCTAAAATATTATCAGATGCAGATTCAAGTCCATTAGCATCAAAGTCAATAGAAAGACAGAGCACCAAAACAGAAGCAAAAATAAGTGAAAATCAGCCACTTGCTGCATCTGAAAGAGGTAACTTTTCTGGCATTGGTTAAGACTAGGTAAATTTCTTTTTAGCAGAAGTAGAACCAACTAAGCCGGAAAAGAGTCAAATCTGCAATATTGCAACTTTTATTTCCTCTTCATCTTCAAAAACAATATCTGCACCATCAAACCCAATTGACTTTGAATTTAAAGTAGAAAAACAGACAATAGCAACTAAGCCTTGCATTTTTGGGGAAGGGGTTACAATTCCTACAGAGAGGAAGAGCATCTTTGGCGGCGGACAGAATTCATCAATTTTTGGAGGAATGAGTCAAACAGTCAGACATGAGACTACTCAATCTTCAACTAAAAATTTTTCAAGTTTCTCATTCAAACCTAATGAAACTGCTTCTATAACAAATACTGTTTTTTCTGTTTCGTTTGGCAAGCCAATTGTATCATCAGGTATGCATTTGTCTTTATGAAATTTTTGCAGAATTTTTGACAGAAACAAAAACTGTAGAAAATGAAGAAAAAATGCAAGAAAAATCTTGTGGTAGCATTTTCACTGAAAAGAGTTCTGCCGTAGAAAACTCAAAAGGAACTGCTTCTCTATTTTCATTTGGCAAAACTGTTGAAGCTTCAGGTTAGTTTTTAGTTTTTCGTGTATATATTAAGGGGTGAACGAATCGACCGGTCAAAAGACGATATTTGGTCAATCTTCTACAGCTAATTGTTACTCACCGTTTACATTCAAGCCGAAAGAAGCAGTTCCTACAGCAACAAACGACCCGTCATTTAGTAAAGCTAAAGGAACATCACCAGGTTTCATTTCATCTTTGTAGATATTTTTGCTGAATTTTTAGTACAAGCAAAGAGTCTAGTAAATGAAGATAAATTGGAAGACAAAAAAGCCATTTCTACTGAAAAGAAATCCAATTCTACAATAGAAAAAATAATCCACTCTACTGGACATAAAGTTACTTTTAAAGAAACGGAGCCTATTCAAATCGAAGAAACGGCGAACACGCCTTTTGTAGATATAGCAATAGCGATTCCAGAAGTTAACGAGCTTGGATTTGACGAATCAGACGAACAAGCATTTTTGGAAGATTTTTCTGCTGAAGAAGAGGAAAGATTTTTGCTTGATATGGCCAATCAGAAATTAGAGGCTACAAACAAAATGCTCGATGTGTTCAATATCAAAGTTGATATGAAGGTAAGTTCTTATCAGATATTCTCTTTATTTCCTATAGAAGGAATTGCCTATTATTAAAGAAGCAGCTTCATCATTCGAAGATGACTATAAAACATCTTTGAAAAACCTAGAAACGCTTAAATCTGAAATAGCAAACGAGTGTGAGAAGGCTAACATTTATTACAATCTATAAACTTAACTTTATTTGTCGTAGACTTTTGTAAATTAGATAAATCGTAGAGCTACAAGCCTCTCTTTTTGCAAAGTTTACTTTCAGAAATAATCCCTTAGAGGAATTATGCTGTCAAAAATAATCAGCTCAGCAATATCCCTTTGCCGAGATCATTCTGTTACTGACGCTACCAAAGATGACTCGCTCTGTATGCTTTTCAACGACCTTATTTTACGGCGTCGAGATATTTCTCTCCTCTCTGGCTCTTTTCGTCATATTCTACGAGGATTCAAATCATTGTCTAACCATTCATCATGATTTGTCTCTTCACAGCTGTCACCACAATCAGTCGCTGATCAAAGGAGCCCATGATTTGTTCATTGCTCAGGAGGACCATGTGATGAAAGACATTTTGGAGAAGCGACTGACCGGACTAAAAAGTATCTCGTGTCGCAGCCTGGAACGGACTCAAACGATTTTGTTCCTCGCCTACTTTCTGGCCATCAACATTCTCATCTGTATTGCAGTCTACTTTCGCCGTCGTATGATTCGAATTCGAGCAAGTTTCCACAATATTGAGCCGATTGTATTGTCCATTGCGACAGCTCTGCCATTGGTCGCTGTGCTCTACTTGCAAGAGGAAGAACACAAAAGTCTGATGACGCTTCCTGACGAAGTCAGTGGACTAAATCTCGAGGCGCCAATCAATTGGCTCAAAGCTAATGGTTTAGCGATTGTTTTGTTCCTTTGGAAGACTTTTCAAGCGCTATTCCATATGTTTTTCGGAGATAAGAAAATCGTCGTCGACCATCCCGTCTTCAAAATCTTCGACTTCTCCAAGAACTACGGACAAGTCCCAAGCGAAGAGACGCATAACTAAATAAACATTTCAACCCAACTTTTTGCCCGCCTGGCCTTGCGAAAATTTATCGAGGGTCTTAATCACTAGGAGAAGGCCCAGAGAAAATCACAGAGGGTATATAGAGTTGTCAAAGTCAACGGGCGCGCCACTTGGAGAGACTTCCGATGCTCTACGGGTGTGAAGTTCCTTGTCTTGAAAATGTGTCGCTTCGCAACGACCAGCCGACTTCATTTTTTATTAATTTTTCCATTTTCCTGCCAGCTTCAAATTTGTCAGTTTTTTTGTAGCCGGCAATTTCAATAATCTGTTGTTTGAGTTACTCTTTTTGGCCAAACAGGCATTAGCCGTTTTTGTTTTTTGTCTCTGGATTGGCAAGCAGAGATTACGAGAAGTCGACAATTACCCTTCGGTAGATTGAAGATCTCCCTTCTGCTTGACTTCTTTTGAAAATATTTTCACAAAATTTCTCTGTCCTTTCTCAACAACTTCAGTACTCTGTCTATCCTTCCTTATGAGACCAGAAATCTCAGATCAGAATCTTTACAACTCTCTTAAGTCACCTGAGCACTTCTTGTCCTTTCGGCGAGACAACATCGAAAAACTTCTTGTCTGGATCAATTCCCACCTCTCCTTCCCCTAGAGAGTAACGCCTCCTTCTTCCTTTCTCTCACTTCGTTTTCCCAGCTTTTCCAGTGCTTCCCTCGACGCCTTGTTTTCCTCTTCATGTCAGTAGTGGGCGTGGCTGACGGCCGTCTCGGCTCTCGAACTTCACATTCTGTCATGGGAGCAACCGATGTTTTACCTTATCCTAGAAGAAGATCCTCCATCCAGGTGATCTCCTTTTTCTATTTATCGTACATTTCTGTAGTTGGAACCATTGGATTGTCGTATTCCGACAGCTCCGAGCTCCCAAAGTTCGCCAGTTGTGAAATCTCGAACCACATCGACTGGAACTGAAGAGGATGGCCTCCCAGAGACTACTGTAACGACTCCTTCCCCACCACCAGCACTGAATCCAGTTCGAATCTCTGGTCATCGTCGTTTGGGCAATTCGATATCAAATGAGGTGAGTTTCTCCGAGGGGAATCACAAGATCAGACTTTGTTTATCCTAATGTCTCCCCTCCAAAAAGAGAAGTCTGATCTCTGTGTTGTCACAAGTTGTATTGCGACAGATGGTGACAATCGGGGAAAGGCATAAAAATAATCATTTTTGAGTTACGAGGTTCCCGGGTACAAACCACGTCAAATGGCCGATTTCATAATTATCATCGCATTCAGCCGGGTCCAATCAACAGCGTCAGCGAAATTCTTTTTCCTATTATTGCATAATCTCGAGAAATTTCCTCAAAAAAGAACATAGATCGTCAAGGACACTTGAACCGTACTTTGGATTCTAAGAAAGGGGAGACTTTCCACCTGGGCGAGGCGAACGACAAAATACAAAATAGAAAGTGCTCCTCGGGATATTATTAGAGCAGCGGAACACCTCCTATTGAGGGGATAATTTACGCGGAGGGACAGGTGGCTAGAGAGAGGGAAATTGCCGACCTCCGGGAGCGTTTCAAATTATTTTTTGGACACAATTCACCCATTGAATTTGTTCATTTCAGTCATTTGAGTCAGATCTGGAAAAACCAGAAGCTTCCAACTTCAGTCTAAATCTAATTGTATTTTCGCATAGATGTCTATCGCAGTAATCCAAAGCAAACCAAAGGGAACTGCCTAATTAGCTCTCGCCGACAAGATCAAAACAAAAATGCCAATTAAATTGTGGATTTATTTTTGCCAGATGCCTCATTCGGAAGAAGTCTTTGATCGTAAAAAAAGGCCCCTTGTTGACGCATCCACTGTACAAGTAGACTGTTGACGATCTCTTTTTTTGTCTTTTTCTCCTATCGCGTCACTGCTTCTCCTATTCAAAAAACTAATCCATCCGCAGCTGCAACTCAGGGAATGTAGCTATACGATTAGTCGCAAAAACGAAACTTTTCGCTGGGAATTTTGGATTTTTTTCGGCTGCTGAGAGAATCTATTCGAGAAGGAGAGTGAACCAATCAAGCGGAAAAGGACTTCCTCTTTTGGTTTGTTGCTTAGCGAGTTTATCCCTCGTAAATATTATTGACAAAATAGATTACGAAAGAAGTAATTCTGATGGACTGTGTGTGTGAATATATGAGGCCGCTTGTCCTCCTTGTTTTTCTTGAAGACAGCTGATATTAATTGCTGTTAAAATTAACTTCATTTTCAGACGCGATGCAATTCGTGTGAGAATCCACGACGCGGGCGATCACAATCTCTTCGGCCAGTTCGACCTGGAGAAGCTCCTCGTCGACGACTTCCTTCCGATGAGCTCTATGAGGATCAAACTACAGCCGAATTCATTGAGCAGCTACGGAAAGACCTCATTAGCCAATTGAATTATACTTGATCCTTCGGATTTCTTTGAAGATTTCACACAAACTGTGATTGTAAATAAATTTTTCGGCCTCTCGATCAAATTTTCTTGGAATACATACCCGGGGCATCCGTACCGTATTGGCTTAATCAAGCCGTCACTTAGTTTACCGTTATCTTACAATTGATTGGGGAGCTATGGGCTTTATTTAAGACCCTGGTAAATTTTTTGGAAGCACTTTACGGGCTAAAAGACTTTTTTTCTCTAAAGTGAATCTACAGTTTCGAGGAAAGTGATACTGATTGAAGTCGTTGACGGTGCCAAATAACCTAACCCTTTAAATACTTATCTTTGCCTGCGAGTAATTGGATATCGATTGGCTGGTTCAAATAATTTTAAAAGATGCAGCTAGTTGCACAACTACATCGGAAGTCTCTTTAATTAAGTCGCCACTTAGTTTACCACTCTCTTGAAGAAGCTCATTATTGGGCCTTATCTAAGACCCTTGTCAAATTTTTGGAAGCCCCCTATGGGCATTTTATCTCTAAAGCAGTCAAATTGACTCATCTACCGATGACATATGGCTTTCTAACGTCGTTACTGCCAGAAGATGTGCCAAAGCACCATAAAGGGCGTTTTTTGTATTTTGGACTAAAATTGGTACGAACAATTTACAAAAACGCGACAAAGTGCACCCGTACTACATCGGAAGTCTCGTTGATCAAGGTGCGACTATTTTCTTTCTTGCGACTTTTATGTGTTTCCAATGGGCCTTACCAAAGACCCTTGAAAAATTTTTTGTATGCCTTGTGAAGCAGGCAAAAAATCTCTTGGAGCCTATTGGAAGTGCAGATGCGACTCTCTCACTTCCATCATTGGATGATGAGAGAGCCTTCAAATTATGATATTAATTAATTGATAACTATAATATATAAATTCAGAGATTTTATCACTCAAGCAGCCGAATTGACTCTTCTCATCTGCCGATAGCACGAATCCATTTCGCTTTTCAACGCCGTCACAGCCAGGAGATACTCATCTGCTAAAACACCATAAAGTGCATTTCTTTCACAACTGTAAATTATGGATTTCTTCCTTTCGAAAACGAACACATCAGCTTGAATACAGCAATTTCTCAGTTTGAGACATTCCTTCCCCTGGAGAATCACATCCGTCAAACAGTCTTCCGTCGGCTTTTCTGATGGCAAATGGGTCAACAACTCCTCTGGCATACAGGGCAATTGCTGAAATAAAAAGTCTCCATTTTAATCAAAAGAGAGGGGAGTCACTTTCTCTCGGAATTCCCTTGTTACATTGGCCACGGGGACACAATGTTCCAAGTAATCCTGGGCTTGTTTTCGTCTCTTCAAAACATCCTCGTATTGCTTAGAGAATCTGGAAGATGTTTTCCATCGACGGTCCAACCTCTACCTGATTTTACACTCATAATCGCTGACATCTATTGGCTTTTGGAGCTCGTTGTAGAGAGGACTCCAGGACTGGAAGATGATTTGTCCGAGAAAAACTAAAAAAAACCAACATAAGCGTCGCCTCCTTTGGGTAGATCCATAGCGATGGAACAGCGAGATCTCAACTGGAGGAGATCCTTCTGACACCGAAGATAGCGAGGACAATGCTCTTCTTTTTCAGATTTCATTATTTCTTCCAAAGTCTTGCCAGAATCTAACAATGGCTGAGAGCGTGAAAAAAATCAACGAACTTTGTAAACAACCGGCCATTTTGATGTTCAATTCCTCTCTCAAAGCTGCGGCCTTCCTGCCGAGTTCACTATATTCCGTGGCTTGCTCACATCTCGGCGCCGGATCACAGCATTGTCTCAATACTTGGCATCTGTTTTGAAGCTTCATCAACGACATCGAGCAACTCGTTTCTTTCATCGTCTCATTCAAAGAAGATTTCACAAATGGCGCGCAGAACTTTATCTTCAAAAGGTGGCTGGTTACTGTAGTGATACTAGGAACTCTCAACCTTTTCTTTAGTAAAGCGGAATTTGATGTGGGATTTGACTGTATGCTTGATACAGTCAGCCATTGAATCCTTGTTGGTTGCTGCGAGTTCTGATAATTGGCGAAAATCTGGAGCGAAATTTGACTGACATTTTTCAGTCATATTCTGAATGAATATAAATAGAAACTCAAGATTATTACTGTATTTTTGAGTCCTTCTGTTTCACAAAACTTCTTTAATTCAACCAAATTTTCACTACAGGAGAGATACTCTTGACAGACCTCTTTCAATTGCAGTTTTTTGCCCTAAATTTTGGTTTTTTAAAAGAGATTTGAGTCTAAAAACCTTTGAATATATGGGGGCAATAAAATAGAGAAGAAGAAAGACGGAGAAAGGTTGAATTTGCATGGCGAATGGGGAAGACAATAGGCCGATTGGGTTCGGGATTTATTAGATGATTATCTTCATGACACACTTCGGGAGGAGACGGAGGGAATCCAGGGGGGCAACCAAAATGAATTGGGGAAATAGTCTCTCCCTCACTCTCTCTCTCTCTCTCTCTCACTTGCGTACGCACTCCATTCATCCGAGGGGACTCACTCGCACTCGCTCGCCGTTGCCATTGTCGGTCGGTTGGTCTGTTTGCCACCCCATCGGCTGCCATAGAATCCCGAGGCCAGTGTTGCCTTCCAGACTTTTGGCGCAATTCGGCTCAAAATAATTCGCCGATTCTCGATTTTCATTGAGGCGTAAACTTTCAAGGTCTCTGTCCTTTTTTGTGTCACTCATTCGGGCTTACTTGGGTCCTCCCCTCTTAGTGTCATGCGATCCCTCATGAATGAGAATCTTCAACTCCTTTTCAGACTATCTTTCCTTCATTTTTTATGATAGGGGATCAGTTTTCTTTCAGACTAGATTTCCATGACTCATTTCCAACTGTGACGGTGGTCTTTTCGATTATTTTTGGCTCTTTCATTCCCAAATCTGGAACTTTCTCTCAGACTTTACATTCCCTTGGCGATCATTGGCCATTTTTTTTCCTGCATGTTCTTGATTGGGCCTTTCATTAAGCATCATCACGAGATCCATCAGTACTTTTTTTTTCTAGAAAAGTCTACTCACTTTTACTTTCTGGGCTTTTTCACGAGTCTGACAAAGACAAGAAAATATATTTCTCTCCTTCGGTCGGATGTCCTCTCGTAGTAAAGTTTCCGATGACTGTGTCACTTATTATGGCTTATTAGCTACGCTATCGGGCATGAATCTTCCATTTGTTCTGCGAATCCGGGAAGCCTCTTTTGTAGTCACCTGAGTCAGCTTCTTTCGGGGGAGCGTTGTAGTAATGTTTTCGATGGCTCTTTCCAGTCCAAAACGAATTTTCGTCCAGTTCTCGTACAAAATATTTACGAGAAATCGTATACTTCGCTTCCTTTCTCTCACTCTCGTTAGAGAAGGAGGATGAGTCTACCACATGTGATTTATATCTTGGCGCCCAAAATGAGAGAAAAATATCCGGTCCTCATCTGGCGATGTCCGCTAATTTTGAAGGGAGGAGGATGCTCGATAAGTGGAAGGGGTAGCCCGCCACAGCTGCTGGTCGAGGGAGGTCTTTGGCAACAAGCCAGCTGGTCGCAGCATGCATAATCCAGCGCATAGCCTTCCGTCTAATCTCGAACCGGTTCACCTCGCCTACCAATTGTCTCAAGTGTTTTGACTCGAGCCGCCTTGTGTATTTGCTCCAAGCTAAAGAGAGAGAGAAAGAGAGAGCTTCTTGTAATATCTGACGAGTTTTAATTGTTTTCGGGGGTCATCAATACACTCCGAGCCACTCGGGGATAGCCTTCAAGTCTCAAATTTCACTCAAGGCGCTACTACCTTCTTTCCTGAAATTTCTATAAATCTTTTCGTGTTTTTCTCGTCTGACTTCTGTTTTTCTCCCTCCGCTCAGCCCACAGCTGATTATTTATGTTTACCAGCTGCTTCTTTGTCCTTTTCTTTGACTCTTCGCCGTCTTGTTTACTTGATAATGTCGCTGTCGTGAACTTTTTCACTCAGTTCCGAGCAACGCATTTCCTATTCGCATAGCCAATGTCGACAGACGTAAAAAACTAAAGATCTCTTTCGTACTATTCGCGTCCTTTGTACCGTCGTGACGCATAAAAGACAACTCATCTTTAGTTTTCACAGAAGACGCGTTACTTTTGGTTCAACTTTTGAGATATTTCCTTGATAAACAAGCATCTACTAATTAATCGAATTTGCCAAAAAGAAGGCCATTGCTATTTCAATTTTCTTAACTATTCTTTTTCCCCCATGACGATAAAAAAAAGAGAATAAAGGACACTTTTATTAATTAAAAAGAGGCTAAACAGTCCAAGAAACTATCAGATACATCAAAGCTCGTTCCATCTAAATAAACTAGCCTGCTATTCATACGACTTCTCATACGAATTAGACGATTTTTGTCCGACTAATTACTTGGTAGGAAGAACTTTTCCAAAACAGGGCGAGCTTTGATCTGAAATTCTACTCCTCGCAGCCAAATTGTTTTGCACGCCTCATTAAGTCCTCTTGCTAGGAACATTTGCAACATTCATTGAGCTCTTTCCTCTTACCCAAATTGGAAATCTCCTAGCCCTCTCTAGCTATAATTCAAATGCGTTGTTGTGTTTTCATGTTTCTCTCTTGCGGCCTCCGCAATAAGACTCTATTATGTTGCAGACAGCTGTTTCTCTTTGTTGCGCTTTGGCACTCCGACCGACACGCTCGGCGCTTTAGTCTCAGAATTTTTCCGCTTATTACAGTCGTTTTCGGCGGCCGCATTGCCATCTCTCGATCGGGAAAAACAGCCGAGCCTCTGCTTGTTTCCGCTCGTTAAAAAGACTCAACGACTACCAACAAGGCTTTTATGTTTTGCTGGACTTTTGTTTCCAAAAGAACTTCGAACAAGTTGTAGAATCTGCCCCAAACTACCCACTAAAAATGCCACTTTCTTCTCCTCTTTGACTCTCTCTCTCTCTTTCTAAGAAAACAGATCGCACACTTTATCTAAAAGATCTCCTCGTTTTTTGAGCCAAAAATCTAATTGCACTAATGGAAGATTGCTTATCAAGACAAACGCTTCGAAGAAGTTCTCAATATTGAGATCCTAATAATAACCCGAGAATTTTTGATCAAAAATCTTTTGTTTAAATTCAACCAGTTGATATTAGAATCGCTTCTTGCCACAGTTTATATCGAGAGCCTTTCAAGGCTTTCCTCTACGTTGAGGAATTGAGATGGAATCAACCCATAAAATGCTTCAAAAGAGGCCTGTCAGGCTCCTTGTTTTCTAGAAATAAAAATTTTCGTTCTTCGATGTTGATTCAACATTGAGAGAGGTCGTTCCAAATGAAGACTTGGGAGAATGTTTGTTTTGAGCTCCTTCTTCGAGTATTTTTGTGAAAGCGTTCGGGAATATTTTGATAAAAGCCTCCAGCCCAGCTACCACTCTCTCTTTATATTATTCGTATTATTGTCATTGCGCGTAGCGTATTCAGTCACATGCCATTGAAGGCCAAATTGCATTTCACGGCTAAGATTTATGTGTGCGAGGCGTGGTCGCATCCCGGGTTAATTTGTCGCCTCCTTCGACTGTCCTTCAGGTATCTAAACAGACCATCCCTCTCCAAAAATGCCACTTCTCTCGTACTCTCGCCACGCTGCCAGAGAGAGAGAAAGAGACCAATCCGGTTTTCGATTGCTAATTGCGGGGAATTGTGAGAATTTTTCGACGGCCTGTGTTGTTGTTTTCTGTGTTTCATTCGATCAAAAAACTGTCCAAATTGAAAACGACTACTCGCAATCCCGAAGACAAACAATCAATCGACAGTCGAAGAGCCCTTCTACCGTTTCAACTCCTCCTTCTTGCCTATTTTTTGTCCGTTTTGTCACGATTTCACGCAAAAAATACCGGAAATTTTTGTCCAAAGAACATCTAAGTTCTCTACAAATTCGGCCTTTCCATTTCATTTTTCTAAAGTCTTTCCTCGCATTTTTTTCAACTTTTTCAATCAGACAACCAAGAAGCTAAGCGAAAACTCAAAATAGCAAGCGATTCTTTTGGCTGAAAAAAGAACTCATCCATACCCTATGTTTTCTCTTACTCGATCAATTTATCCATTTTTTTGGAGATTTTTAGTCAAAGAGCTGACTACTTTTTGTTAAAAGAAGCTGACTCTAATTAGTTATATCGTCTCTGCAACTCTCTCGCCTGGGTCAGCTGTTTGGCCCACGGCCATCCCTTCTTTTGGCTGTAAACTATTTCTTGATCCTCTCTCCTCAATCAACATTCCATCCAGCTGTTTTAACACAAGACTTTTCCTCCCAATTGATTGGGATTAGTACTCACTTTTTTCTCTTTTGGAGGGAAATACCTCCGAAAAAATGCAAACTTCTGGACTGAAACTTGAGATTTTTCCCTGGGATTTACATAGTTTTTTCGAAGGGTTTTTCTCCTTATAAAATGACTCGTTTCCTCCTATAAAATCGAAGAGATATTGAAGCATTCCTTCGATGATAGTCAATGTCTATTGAGCTTTCTTTATGATCTTCTAATCAAACAAAATCAGCTGATCAATCATTCTGAAGGAATGTTTTCCAATCCTCCTCTTCTTCTCCCCCTGTGGGCGTCTCTTTGTTTGAACTGTTGAAGCCATAAATCCCTGGGGAAAGTGAATCAGTCCCAGGACGATGGTCCGTCTGTTTCGGTCCAAAAGCGATGTCTCCGCCAAAAGCGTTTCGTAAGTCTTCACTCTCATTTTCCCTTCATTTTCCCCCCTCTCTCTCTCTCTCTCTAAGCTAATTAAATTCTTCCAGGAGCATTAAACTTCCCCACTACGTGCTAAGAAGAATGGCCGAAAAGAACTACGTGAGTTGGCTGTCCCTGATTCCTTTCCGTTCTTTTGGCTTACCAATAAATTTCGCGTTAATGCTTCTCGGGTAATCCGGGGGACCCCGTCTTCCTGAGCTTAGCAGCGGGGGCGGTCCTGGGCACGCCCCTAGACGATCTCCGCGCTGCTCCGAAGACTGTGAACACCACCACTGCATGCCAACTTTATGGCATTACGCCAAGTACATTGTGAGTCTGTTGGGCTACAGTCTCCCTGATAATTTGCGAGAGAGAATCTCCTAGGCGACATTGGCGGTGTTCCTCCCCTTGATTTATTACATAAGAATGAGTCCACCGTCGTTTTAATAAGAGTCCTTCAGAACATCCCGTATCGCAGCAAGTTGACTGAGAAGATCGAGCCCGGTCAGACTTTGATCATCCGCGGAAAGACTTTGGAAGAGTCGAAGAGGTGAGTTGAGGATTTATTCGCCGCTGAAAAGTCAAATTATTGAGGGGAGTATTATCCCCGAGGGATGGAAATTTTATTGCCCAACTAAAAAACTGCTTTCAGATTCAACATCAATCTCCATAAGGACAGCCCGGACTTCAGCGGGAATGATGTCCCTCTCCATATCAGCTGTCGATTCGACGAGGGAAAGGTTAGTTGAAAAATTCGTTTTTTATTGCGTTCCGTTCGGCCTATTTGTTTTCAAGCGCTATGAGCAACTGACGGCCACAAATGTCACTTTTGCCGATGAATTAGATCATCCGATTGTTTTGCGTATTGGAAGCTAAAATAGAATCCATGTGACTCCCACCCAAATAGAGGAGCTCTCCCTCTCTCGGTTCACTGGGCCATTTCTTTGGCCCATAAAAGGGCCGACAAAGGAAATTGAACGGAAGAAAATGGTAAGAGCCTCGGGGGGTGGTTGTGGAGAGAAAGGAAATTGGCTCCTTTATTTTCAGGAGAAGAATCCAGTCAGCAAAGTAAGTGGCGCACCCAGTGTGTCCAGAAATATCTCTTCAGTTCTAAAATAACAGAATCCGTAGTCTCGTTTCTCAGTTCAAAGTCGTTTTTAACTCAACCATTTAGTTTGGCCTTTTCTTCTTTTATTTCAGCAACAAAAAAGGCGCATGTTTTGGTCTGTAGTTATCTCATTTCTTATTCAAAGACTCCAAGAGAAATGTCACTTACAGACTCTCTCTCTCGCCTTTTACTCGATAGAGCAAAGAACCACGAACTTTGACTACTAGTCAGCTGGCAATTTGGCCACTCGATTAGTCTCATAAAATATTAGAGCCAATCATTAAAATGAGTCACTTCTAACTCCATTCGTCCTGTCCAGTTTTTAACGCTTTCCAGATGAAACGGTAGAGAGAAACAAACTCTTTCAGCTTGTCTTCAATGCCTACACCAAAGGAGCTTGGGGAAAGGAGGAACGCCATAAGAATCCTTTGAAGAAGGGCGAAGCTTTCGACGTTCGCATCCGTGCTCACGACAACAAGTTCACCATCTCTGTCAACCATGTGAGTTTCAGCTTGATTTGAAACTATTATTGCTTGTTCAGAAGGAAGTCAAGGCTTTCGAGCATCGAGTCCCTCTCCAATCCGTTACTCATCTCTCCATTGATGGAGATGTCGTCCTCAATCATGTCCAATGGGGAGGAAAGTACTATCCAGTCCCCTATGAGTCTGTGAGTTACTTCCCCTCTCTCTTAAAACAAAATATTTCTAGGGAATCGCCACGGATGGACTCGTTCCCGGCAAGACACTCGTCATCTACGGCGCTCCAGAGAAGAAGGGAAAGAGGTTGGTTTTTTTCCTCAGAAAAATGCCGTAACTCTCAGATTCAACATCAACTTGTTGAAGAATAACGGAGACATCGCTTTTCACTTCAATCCTCGCTTCGATGAGAAGGTAAGTCTCTTGAATTCTTCGTAAAAAACCCGACCAACAACTTTTTCTCATTTTAGGCCAAGGGATTTATTTGCGGAAAAGCTCTTCCCGGAGTACGTTTTGGTGTCGTGTAAAAAGTCTAATAGTGTTTGTCTGTGTATGCCAGTCTAATCCTCCAAACAGCCTTAGTTTATGCGATGTTCTAATAGATTTTTTTTCTGTTACGCTGCTAACTCTAGATGCTTTTTTCTTCTTCTTCTCAAATGTCGATATTTTAGGCTGTGATCCGTAATTCTTTGGTCAATGGCGAATGGGGAGATGAGGACCGTGAGGGAAAGAATCCTTTCGAGAAAGGAGTCCAGTTTGACCTCGAGATCCGCAATGAGGAATATGCTTTCCAGGTTTTTTTTGTGGTTTCCCTTTGAAAACAAAAAAATCGGTAGGTCTTCGTAAATGGAGAGCGCTTTACTTCGTATTCTCATCGTGTGGATCCTCACGACATCGCCGGAATCCAAATCCAAGGAGACCTCGAATTGACAGGCATTCAGGTCGTCAACAATTGAGTCCTCCCCATTCTCCAATCCGAGAATTCCATCACATTTATTCCAGTTAATTCGAGAGTTTTCCATTATGGAAAATCAACCAAAAAAGCTACATATTAATCACAGATTTACTCCTCTATATTGTGCCTGTCTCAACGCCGTAATAATAAAGCTTTTTCTTCCAAATTTCTCCTACCGAAGGGCTTTTTTATCATTGGAACGGACCCTCTCCTTGATCTTTCGCTTTCATTCTATCTCGAAAGGGGAGTTCTAGTGGAGGATTCGTTTGAAAGCAACTATCGTATTCCCTCTATTAGAAGCCTTCCAGCCCCCTGAACTTGTTGACTAAAATATCTTCGATGACAAGTTAAACTGTAGATCAGAAAATGTAGATGTAGCAGTTTAGATTTTATAGTTTTATTCATTTTACTCCATTAGCCACACCTGATTGATTGCAAAAGTATGTTTGACAGCTTTTAGTTCAAAATGAATTATAGAATGGCTGCCGGGGGCAATGAATACAAGTCATTGGGAAAAGACGAAAACGTGCCGGATGCGCCAGAGATAAAGAAAGCAATAGTCAAAGCTAAAAATTCAAGTGATATTGCAGGAAAAGAGGCAAAAGGTGGAAATGAAACCGAGAGTTCTGCCAACGATGAAATTTCATTTGGGAATGTTCGGGTGTACTCTACTCTGCTTCTTGTATTGCCTTGGATCGTCTATCTTCGTTGCTATTCAATTCAAAAATGACATGGATAATTGGGAATGATAATTTGTCATACATAAAAATTCATATGTGAATTTCTTTCTTCCAAGCATCTTATTTAGACAATTCTTTCGAATTCTTTCACTCCAGATGAAGGCCTTGAGAAGACTTTACTTTGAGAAATGCTGATTCGAGCAGCTGCATTAGGAGATAATAGACTTTTTATTTAATACACTATACAAGCCAAAATAGCGAATTTAGAGCTTGGCTTTGAGCATTTTGGGGTCGAGGAGAGTTTTCAGCTTCATGGCCTTGGCGATATTTCCTTTGAGTTTGAGCTTTCCTTGCATGAAGGCCTGGTCGGGCTTCAGTTTTCCAGCAGCCACAAGCATGAAGTCGTCGTCTTTGATGTTCATCTCGACGTCGACGGCCTTCTTATCGTCGTGGTCGACAGTAGCCGGGGTGGTCTTAGCATCGACAGTCCATTTCTTGGTTGTAGTTCCGTCGGTTACAATAATACGGAAAGCAGAGGCGACCTTCTTGACCAAGTCGGGCTCCTAGAAGGATTTAAAATGAAATAGAGAGACTCTTACAGAGCCGATGCGCTCCTTGATCTCATTGAAGACGACGTCAGATTTGAGAGACATTCCAGAGGGAGTGGAAGAGACCTGAATGAGAAGATAAGGAAATATTCCAGGACTTACTGATTGAGCAGAAGAAGAAGAGTCAGCTAGACGGTAGAGGGCTACGACACCAGCACCACCGATACCTGAAAGATGATTCTGAGCAGAACAAGAAGAAAAAGGGAAACCACAGCTGTGACACTACTCAATGGGACACATGGCCCTTATCGAGCCCTTATGTAGTCAGGGATCCCTGTTTTGTCACGTCCTGTTGGACACTAGACTACGTGGTCGATAAGACGATCGATACTTCTTTTGGAGTCTAGTCTACTCACCGATGTTGTGCTGCATTGCGACCTTACAGTTTTGGACTTGTCTCTTGCCGCAGTTTCCTCGAAGCTGGTTGGACAATTCGACTACTTGAGCAACTCCTGAAAATGTCTTTCTTTCCAAAAAAATAAAAATACCAGTGGCTCCTATGGGATGCCCCTTAGAGATGAGCCCTCCAGAAGGATTGATTACCCATTTTCCTCCATAAGTATTGTCTCCACGATCAACGATTTCACCTCCTTTTCCAACGGGACACAAGCCAATAGCCTCATAGGTGATCAACTCGTTAGGAGCAAAGCAGTCATGAAGCTCAATGACTTGAACATCATTAGGAGTGAGTCCAGTCTCGGTCCAGAGTTCCTTAGAAATCTTCTGGATCATATCGAACCCGATCATTTTGATGTTCGACTTCTCTTCGAAGACCGAAGGCAGGTCAGTTCCCAATTTGAATCCTAAAACATTCATTTGGAGATCAAAAGAATTCTTACCAACGATCTCGACAGCTTGAGAACGGAGATGAGGATGTTTGTTGAGGTAATTCTCAGAACAAATTACAGCAGCAGCGGCTCCATCAGAAGTTGGAGAACATTCCAAAAGTCCCATGAAGTCGTAGATCTTTCTGGCGTTAATGACCTGATCCAAGGAGAATTCCTTCGTGAATTGAGATTTCCTATAAATTTCCTATTGAAGAGACTACAAAAAAAGACGAACGGATTATTGACGGAGTGGAGATGATTCTTGTAGGCGATCTTTGCGAAATGTTCCCTCTTGGTACCGTATTTCTCCATGTGCTCTTTGGCGGCATTGCCGAACATTTGAGCGGTGATGGGAGCCGGGAAAAGGCCATAAGTTTCGGACATAACTTCGATGTGTTTGTCGACAGAAATGGCTCGATCGTCGGTGGGTCCTGCCATGTTCTCGAGGGATCCGGCGGCCATCTTCTCAAATCCACAGGCCAACACAACGTCAGCATTTCCTTAGGCGATTTGTCTGAGATTCAAAGAGAGATTCTTACCACTTTCTATGATCTGCTTGCAGAGATAAACACCAGAAGAGCCGGAAGCACAGGCATTGTTTACATTGAAAATGGGAATTCCGGTGAGTCCGACCTCATAAAGAGCTCGTTGTCCATTGCAGGTTCCACCAAAAAGATAGCCAACCGTGGCTTGTTGGATATCCGAATATTGGAGTTTGCAGTCATCCAAAGCGGTAGTCACTAAAATCTTTGCTTTCTCCCCTCGTTCAAATTCAAAACAAACCGGCCTCTTTGACGAGATCAGGATAGTCCATTCCACTGCTTCCAGGCTTCGAGAATTTCGTCATTCCGACGCCAATCACGTAAACCTTGGGCTTGACCATTTTGACTGAAATTTTAGGCTGAATTTCTCTAAGAGAAAAAGGGAACGACTAGCGGTCAAAAGTGAGGAGAAAACATTGTTAAAAGAGATAAGAACACGATGGACTACGCTCTAGGTCTCAACCCGCTATCAAAGTACGCCTATTCTATGTACAAAACAGTGCCCGAATCCAGCACTTTTTAGCTTGAAAAATAGCTGGAGAAGTCAAAGAAAAAGAGTTTGATCTCTCTGAAAGTCATGTAAGTAACCAAATTGTCTTTTGTAGCAAAAGTAGGCGAGAGAAAAATCGATAGGGAATATCTCCTTTGTTTTTGCTGATGGAACAACGTTGTTTAAGAGCGTGTAAAGATAAGAAAGACGTTCAAGCAGAATATCAGGACAGGTTGTTGCGTGATGATTGTGGTCGATGCCTTTCTTGTGGAATTTAAAAGGATCAAAAAGTGTAGTTTAGTAAAGTGATCAGTAGAGAGAATAGGAAATCGAAAATGTGGCTGATAAGACGATCGATGGACTACACTAGACTAGTCAATTAGAGGGGTCGAGCGACCCAGAACAAGAGTCAAAAGAACACGTGGACCTTCATTTATTTGCGACTAGACAGTCATTTTCTTGAAGTTTGAACGGAGACTCTCAGTCGAGGAGGGGATTGGAGCCACTTTTTGTAGGAGATCCGTGGCCAGAGCACAGTTCCCCTTCGTGGCTAGCAGCTGTTTTCCGCGCTCTGAATCGGCTGCAATTCCAGTGGGATTGACGGCGGGATCGACTACCTGAAAATATGGGATAAAAATGGATGGAGGGAAAAGAGGACAAACCTCCTTATAGAGCTGAACAATCTCATAAAGACTGATTGGTTCGGGATTGACCAAGTTCAAATGGCCTCCGAAACGCTTCTCCATCAGGGTCACCAGGGCGTCGAAACAATCAGGAAGGATTGAAATCGACACTGGAATATCGAATAATTCTCTGAAGTTTGAAAACTCTATTTTGGTTCAAAATCCTACTTGTATTTGATGATTTTGGAGAGAAGATTCCTCGGCTGATCCAGCTCATAAGTCAATGGAAGAGTGATTCTGGCACAAATATTCTCCCATCCTTTCTCATTGAAATGAATCATTTGTCTGTCGGTAATCCCCTTTACCACAGAATACGAGGAACCAAAGAACATTGGAATATCATCCTATATCCCTGTGCTTTGCTTTTCCTTACTTCTTACCTCCATAAAGCCTGGAGCTCCAATTGGATGTTGAGCATCGTAGGCGAAGATGTAGCCGGTTCCAATGTATGTATAATGGATTCCCAATCGACGACAAATGTGAGCCAAAGCTGTAGCGCTGGAGGACTCCTTGAGAGGAAAGAGCTCTTCTTACCTGTACATATTATCTCTGAGATTTTGATAAACTCGATCGGGCCCTCCTTCGAGATATTCGATGGTTGGACAGCCTGGTCCGTGGGTCCTTCCAGTGACACAAACCACATGGGATACATTCAGATTTATCAACTCTTTTTCGACTTCTTCGTCGCTACTTGTTCCCACTCGAGACTCCGCAAAAACATACGGTATTTCTCTCTCTTTCAACACCTAAAACAGCCTATTTTTCTGATTAAAATCTTACTTTTTCAAAGGCTAACCCGACATAGCCTCTGCCATAGATGGCTACATGCATTTTGATGCTCTTTTTGGGACGAAGAGCAGCAGCTACAGTACGGGACATTCCCTCCTCGAAAGAGGTCGTTGGAGTCCATCCCAGATCTCGTTGAGCTTTAGTAATATCAATCAAATAACGAAGATCATTGTATGGTCTGAATCGAGCATGAATCCAAAAAAGATCTCAAACCTATCTGGAATAGAGACAAATCTGGCTGGAGCGGCTTCTCTTCCTAGTTGTTTATCGACTTCAGCTTGGATGAAATGAGCCAAATCAGCAACTAAAAGCCATCTTTTCCTCGAATTCACAAATCTCACCGCTTTTTTCATAATAAGTTCCTAGGTTGTAAATCTCGCCGAGAGTTCCTTTCTCAAAAACAGCCTGAATCCCAGCACTGGCATCATCGACAAAAAGCCAAGAACGCAGTTGATTTCCCGTTCCTTGAATGGTATATTCTCCTCTCGCCTTGGCTATCTCTATGAATCTTGGAACTACCTATAGTCTCTTAATCGGAAATAGAAGGGAGAATCAAAAACCTTGACATCCCATTGGCTTGGTCCGTAGATATTATTCATTCTGGCCGTCACAATGGGCAGATTGAATTGCTTTCTGAAGGCGTGAACAAAGGCTTCCCCAGCTATCTGAACATCTTTTTTTTTAAACTTTTGGTTCTTATGGAAGTTTCACTGCCTTTAAAATGATTCGAAAGTGTGGGAATATACCTTAGTGGCTGCGTATGGATTTCCCGGTAAGAGTAGAGAATCTTCAGGTTTGCCCGACTCATCCGATCCCAGTCCTGAGTCACCATAAACCTAAATATAAATCTTATCTCTCTCACAAAATATCTCTACCTCATCGGTCGAAATATGGAGGAAGCGCTTGACGCCTCCGAACTCTTTGACTACATCCAGCAGGTGGACAAATGCCACGACGTTGTTTTCGACAGCCTCGACTGTCTCATTATAACAGCGAGTGGAAGTACAATCAGCGGCGAAATGAATAATCGAATCGATTTGGTTCTCAACGAGAGTTTTCATAATTGCTTGGCGGTTCTTGATATCCGCTAGGACGAGCTTATATCGGGAAGAGTTTCTAACCTAAATCTTCTTTTTATTCGAAAGCAAATTAGACACCTCTTCATCGACATGTTGAGTGTCGCTGTTGAGAATGAGTTTGTCCAGGTTGACGAAATTACAGTGGGGCCAAGCATGGAAGATGTAATTGACGAAATTCGAGCCAATAAAACCGCAGCCTCCAGTAATCATTACATTTTTTGGGGAATGATTAGACATTTTTCCGAGGGACTGAGATAGACTAAAAACGACAGGACAAGCGACTGAATCAAGGGGTCAAGGCAGCCGGGGGGACGGTCAGGATCGATATCGTGGGCACAGATCGGGGAGGTCTTCTCGTTGCAAATCATAATTTTTTATTGATCGAAGAATTGTCCATTAAGGAAGATTTATTTCGTCTCAGAGCCACAGAGCTGAATTCTCAGATGAATGAGTCCACTCCTATCGATGTCGTCTCTAACCACCAAGTCGAGAAGCAACCAATCTGAATCCTTTTTCTGGTGGACGATGGCTTTTCCTTCGACGAGACGAAATTGTCCATTTGCTTCGTTGATCTGGAGAGGAGAATCATAAACTCCAAGGAAAATGTCGTCTTTCTGAGGCGTCGAATGTTCAGCCAAAGTCGAAATCGCTGGTGGAAGGTGGAATGAAAGTAACTCAGAACGCTATTGATAAATTTCCTAGAATTGCAATAAACCTTTCGGTCAAAAATTGAGTTATTTCAGCTGAGTCACTTTCGATTTCCAGCCGCTGGAGCAACCTTTCGACATGTCGACTGAGAGATAAACTGACAGATAAAACTTGTACAAAATATTTATTTGACTATTTACACGCGTGCCAAAGAGGACAAAAACCGTAAGGGATCTCCTGCCAGTGGGAGAAAACAGAGCGAGAAGAAGAGAAGGGAAGGGGAGGACACGAATTGAAGGGAAATACTGCGTGTAACACCGGACTCTAGAAGGATTTCTCTCTAAAAACAGACAAAACAAATGATAAACACCGGACTGCCCGTTGGGATACAATTCTCTCCGAAACAACAGTTAGTGCCTATTTTAACAAATAAAACAAAAATCGTTGACTAAGAGTTGACTCGCGACTATATTAGAATTTTTCTACAGAGAGGGAGAGGACCAAGTTGTACTACAGGACTGCTTTTTTTCTTATTATGCTCAGGTAGCTTGGGACACCGTAAGGGAGAAAAAGAGATCGGAAATCGGTACATAGAGGTGACTCTATCTCACATGAAGCGGAACTGAGTCTGACTCGAATCGAAGCCAAATGCTGGAGCCGAATAAGCTGTTTGACCCGGATTGTAGCTGTTGAATGGCTGCTGAGGGAAATAGAATCCATTTTGATAGGTGCTCACTGAAATTTATTTTTGTCTTCTAAGAGGAAAAATATACCTTGAGGAGTGGGTAGGACGGGATTTGGACGATCGATGCAGCCATCAATTTGATCTTGGACGACTTCTTGAAGGTCGGAAGGAAGGATTGGCGAATGGGAGGCCTGTTGAGTCTGAGTGGTCGCATCCGAGCTGAGACGAGCAATAGGAGAGGGAATGATTTCTTGCGGCTGGGAGAAGAACAAATCAGCCAGCATTGGATCCAAATTTGAATTTCCGAAGACACGATAAAGATGGACATTTTCGCTGAATAGAGAGCTCAATTTGGCCAGCGGAGGAAGTAGAAGGAGCAGATTTCCGAATCGGCTGGTCACGGTATGCATGATGGGCGATTGTTCCCTAATCAAACAGAAAAGAGCATTTTGAACGCGATCGCGAAGATTCGAAAGAGTATGCGAAGTGGTGGAAGAGACGCTAGGAGCATCTGCAATTGGTAGTCAATTAAGCCATAAGGAGACTAACAACCTGGATCGAGGAGAACCAAAGTTGACAGCAGGATGATTTCCACCTCATTCAATTGCAGTTTTCTCATTGGAGCCACCACCTCATCCAGTACACGACCGACTAGATTATTTGCCAAAATACTGCAGCTTTTTGTCTTTTGATTGGCGGAAGCGACTTACTTTGAACTTTGGAGATGACGAGGCAAATCTCGAGGAATAATAGTTCGATTACAGAGACAAATCGAAGTCAGCTCGCCACCTGGAAAATTCTATCTCTTAGGAGCTTAGGAGATCATATGGAAACTTATCGCTCTTTTTAAAGATAAGGGTCTCTAAGTTTGTGAAAACTCCCTAATTTTTTGTTTAAAAATGAATTCTCTAGGATTCTTAAGACTCACCCAATTGGGCAGTATGAGCTGCCATCGAGAATAAAGTGAACTGTGCGTACACGTGGCGAAGAAGGCCGACCTGGAATATGTTCTCTTTGATCTCATATGATTAATACAACTGAGTCTAATAGCCTCGCGCGGAATGACTCAACGCTGGAATTACCTTTTCCTGGGTATCGATAAGTTGGGCCATTTGGAAGAGCGATTCGATCCAGTGTACGGTAGACAGCACATAGCGTCTCATCCCGGCGGCAAAATCTTCTACTGTAGCTGTTCTTGCCAAGCTGTATCCCATCTGGATTTTCTTTTCTTTTGGAGAGAAATGTCACAAACCTCGAAGCATTCCTCCATTTGGGAGAAGCGGTTGTGGAAGAGTTGACTAACATCGAAGTCGGGATCCTCCTTGATTCTGGGCAACCCCATTGGGACATTTTGATTCCTAGAAGCGGCGCATTGTACCTCCACATCCATCAGGAAATTTACCAACATGTCATCGTGAGATACTCTAAAAAGGAGGGTTTTTATTGGAGAAAGGAGTGAAAAACGAACTGGGAATCGGAATCTGGGGAGGGAAGGGAAGAATCTTCTCGTTTGATCTTCTTACGTCGAGGATTTTTTTGTTTTCCGATGATGTCGCGATCAGGTCGAATAGCTAAAATAATCTTTTTGCGATGATGATTCGAGCGAAACAGCTACCGTCAGGCTCCATTCCAACATCGATACATCTCTTGAACCGGCAGAACCGACAAGCATTCCTTTGGTCTTTATCGATATTACAATTCTGTTTGAAGCGACAGTTGTACGTCTGTTGACTGCGAATTGTCCGACGGAAGAAGCCTTTACAACCTGAACCTTACGGCTTTCCCCTAGATTAGATTAAAAATAGTACCGTAACAAGCCATAACTCCGTAGTGTTTTCCAGCCGACCGATCCCCGCAAACCATACATTGGCCCTCACCCAGATCCATCCTGGATCTGAAAAAAAAACTATATGGAAAACTGGGAAAAACAGTATCAGAACGAAGTAAACATTGGGGGGTGAATATGATCAACGAAATGCAATTCGACGGACGCTTATTTTCTGCAGGTGGCAGCTTCTTCCCAAAGGCTATCAGTTGGCTATAAACACATCCACATGCCCCTTATCAGAAGGAGAGATAACTTTGGCACTTTTGTTTAGTTTTGGGAAATACCAAAAGTTGGCGGAGAGAGAAGTTGTTGGTTGGAAAGTGAGATAACAGAGCCTGGAATTGACAGAAAGAGAGTGGCGGCGATAACGAGATTTGAGTTGGAGAGGCTGTGTGTGAGTTGGAAGCGCTGGCTCTCTCTCTCTTGACCAGTGGGGGGACCACACAGTACAATTCAATCGACCTTTGTACTGTTCGAGAGAGCCGCTAAAAGGCATAGGAAAACATAGAAAAGTGGGCCGAGTATTTGCAACTTGGCGCGAAATGAATGGCCGCCGGGGCTGAGAACGCCCTCCTCGTTCTATTGGAAACTCCGCAGCGGCGACGCTTTGAAGACAACACACGCGACACTTGTTTCTATGGCCAATCCGCTTTTGACCGTTCACATTTCAGGGGATCAAGTGTGAGCTACCGTAATCGCCAGCTCTCGGCGGCCTAATCAAGGAGAGAGAGAGAGAGAGGACCAAATGATGGGAGAATTTGCCTCGAAACAGAGAAAAGTTCAGCCAGCTGTGTGAGTAAATAGAACGAGGGAAGGGACGTGAGAGAGGGAATAGTTTACATCTGCGAGGTCCCGCATTTTTTCGGCCGCTCACGGGAGCCAATTTTCTTTGCAAAGCACTCGACTTGCGAGAGGTGTTTGGTATAAACAACGAAGCCATTATTGAGCCTTTTGCCATTAGAAAAGGGAGATTTTTTGTTGGTCGGGTCTCCTTCGGTCAAAATGGTTGAGACGCAAAAGAAATCGACAAAAGAAGAGCGATTGATACCGTATCATTCGAAGGAAATCGATCGTTTTTACAAAACTTTCAACTCAAAAAGAATCTCGAATGAAAAAGAGATAGAAAAGTATCTTCTTTTCTTTTGAGACTGAGATTACTCAGTCTCGACGGAACTCCCGCCTCATTAGGATGAATAGATGCCAATTCATAATTGACACGTGAGTGTTTCCATATAATTCAAGCTCTCCCTGGTACCAGGCTGGGCGGCTGGCACGGCCCTCAGCTGTTTTGTTTGTTGCCTGAAGCAAATACATAGAGAACGAGGAACACGGGGCAAATTTGCCATCGGGGTCAGCCTGACTCCGCCAGGGAATTACGAAAAGCTATTCGGTATTTTCCAAGTCGTATTTCAACTCTTTGGAAGTCAAAAGGAGTCATTGGAAGAGCCCAGGAGTGAAATTGTCCTGTTTTAGAGCCCCAAGATTGGTCCTGGATTTGACTGAGAAACTAAAAGATCTGACTTTCTTTTGATTCATTGATTCCTCATGAATGTTTCAAAATATCTTTCTCACTCAACGTTTGTCTCGAATCTTTAGCCTAAACGCTAAAATTAAGAGAAGATGAGAGAAATCAGGAAATTTCAGGAGTAGAATGGGGAAGTTAAAAAGGCTTGGCGGGCCGAATTGCCTTCGTCACTTTAATATCTTCCTTGTTCTTTCAATGGCTGTTTTGTCTAAAAGGCCTGGACAGATTTGGGAGAAAAATAGAACAAGAAGAGAGAGAGAGAGAGAGAGAAAGAGAAAGAGAGAGAGAGGAAAAGAGTAATAGGCTTTGATATCTTCCTTGTTCTTTCAAAGAACCCAAAGTTGAGTGTAAAAGATTGGTCCCAGATTTGCGAAAGTTCCCCCCTATAAAAACCACATGTGGATTTTTAAAGTGAAAAAAAGGCGAGAACCAGTCCTTTTGGCCCCTTGGAAACAATGCTGGCTGGGGGTTGGAACTGTCGTCGGGTTCGTTGTGTGTTTACCTTTTCCCCCGGAAATTTTGTGACCCCCAGAACCGCTTTAAAAAGGTCTAATTGGACCACGGGAGTAGGGGGGATTTCGGGGATTGTAGCGCCGAAAAAACCGTCGTCAAACAATGCAAATCCACGTCGAATGAGCCGTGTTTACACTGTTGACATTCAACCTCTCTCTCTCTCTCTCTCTCTCCAAGGGAGGGACTTCCAGGAGAGTTCCAGCCGATTTCCCTCGGGAGATCCATCAATATGAGGTGTAGAAATTAGGCGAGATTAACTATGCGAAGAGGCTGTTTGTTCGGACTTAGGCAGTCGATGAGACGAACGGCGTAGCGACTGAACCTGTTTCCCCTTTTCTCTCTCTCTCTCTCTCTCTCTCTCACTCTTTCATTCACGTCCAATATAAAAATTAACTGATAAAATCCAAAGGAGAGAATGACGTTGAGACGACGTGCTTACAAATGCAGCAAGTAGTTGACAAGTCTACTTTTGAGAAGCGAATAAATTAACTCTCTCTCTCTCAGACTCAGAGCCAGAGACATCCAGATTAGTCTTCTATTATTATTGTGGGATTATGTTGGCTGGAAGGAGTGAATTCCAGACTGAAATTTGAATAGAATATGTCCAGAGGAGAGAATAGACCCAGACTCGTTTAAGAAATTGACTAAGGGTCGAATAGAATAATGGCTGAGCCTCGATATGTACAGAGTTTTGTGCAAATCGCATTTTTGAAGAAGAGCATATCGTCATCCAGCGGATTGTGCTGATGATCGGATCAAGAAACTCACAAATGATGCTTTTCTTTGAATTGAAATAAACATTTTTAGGTGAAAACTGCTATGAATTGTCATGGAGATTGGGTGCGTTTTTCGAGTAGCATTATTCGACTTATTGTTGGGTTTTTAGACTATTCAAACAGTTCTTTTTTTACTTGGAAGCAGACGAGTTGAAACTCTAACAGGGAAGACCCAGAGAAATCTATTCATTTGGACAAAGCATTCAAAGAGTTTCTACAAGAATAGACAAAGAGACAAAGAAATCGGAACCCAAGAAATTTCAGTTCTTTTCTCTTCGAGTGAATCTCCTTTGCCTCATTGGAGTAATTACATAATCCCCGTTCTAATTGAATCCCCTCACCTGTCAGAAAACTTATTCTGTTCCCGCTCGACGAGTGGAGATAATCTTTTTCAACTCTCAGTCACATGGACCTACACGTAGGGAAAAAAAAATACACGATTCATGGAGAAATGAATAGTTAACAAGGAGCGTGAGAATTGGGAATCTAAGGAAATAACCGTTTGACTCTTTTTGATGACGGGAAACTTGAAACAGACTCTATGGAGAGAGAGAGAGGTGACCGGACTGTGTGTGTGCGGGTAAATCAGTCAATTTCCCTTTCAACATCTGGAGGCCTCTCTCTCTCTCTCTCTTGGGAAGTGGGGAGTATGAAAAAGGGAAAACCCAAGGTCGAGAACCTAACCTTCACGCTGAGCCGAAAGAGGAAGAAGACGGGGAAACGAGAAAGAAGATATAAATTCCAGGAAAAAGGAGCGCTCTTCTCATGTTGGATGGGTGTGAATTTCCTCTCTTTCTCTCTCTCTCTTGAGGGAAGTTGTGGGGCGAGTGGGGAGTCCACCTCTAAGGGTCTTATGGCATGGGGAGGGAAAGGACGACGTCATTTTGAAAAAAATGACCGAGGTGCAAAGAGACCCAGCAGCAAGCTGGCAACATGGACCGATCTCTCGGCTGCCTGGACTCTAACCCTCCCGTCGCTTTTCCCACGACCTCTGCGTCCTTCTCTCCGACCGAAACAAGTTGCGCCGGGTCTGCTGGGGCACAAAAAAAGAGATTGATTCGATCAGGTGGTGGTGGTGGTGGCAGAAACGCACACAAACTATTTGACCAAATATGGAGGCGGACAGAAGCTGGCTTCTCAGAAGGGTCAGCTTTGACAGAAGGCTCTCCCTCTCTCTGACTCATCTTCCTGAGACTGTTTGCTCCCCCTCCAACTTGAATCAATAGGAAATTCTTCGGGTAAACGAACCTCAAAACGACGAAGGGATAGAACATTCAAGCAAAAATTTCATTCCAATTCGGGGTCTTATATCGGCCCATCTTCAAAGAGACCGCAACATTTTTTTTAGCGCAGATATCAGTCCGATATGCGCCTGGCAAAATGTGCCAAATTGATGGATCATTCGCCCGGTTATCAGCAGCCTACCGTAGTCTCAAGGAAGGACTAGGAGAGAAGCGGGGTCTCGAAATTGAAATCTGTCATTCTTTTGTCGCCTTGGGGAGGAAGTGGATCATTTATCCTGGAGACTCTCTGGGTTAATTGGCTCTTCCTATTAAAATTCAAATGCAATAGCCACCATTCTTCTCCTCCTACGCCGATCCAGGGACTCTCTCTCTCTCTCGGCCGTGTGTTTACGTCGGAAATTAACTCCCATCCACGCGGTCATCGTCGTCGTCGAAACGATTCTCGTTCTCGCGTAAATCGGGGCCGAGAAAAAGCGAACGGACGAGAACCAAAAAAGACGAGATGTTGCGTAGAGAGAGAGAAGTGACGAGGGGATGAGTGAGGATGAATCCGCGAAATTGGAGAAGGAAGTTCGAAATGTTACTCGAACGACTTTGTGAGCACACTGTTTGCTTGAACCAGGCAAACACTCCTCTGAGGGCAGGCAATTCGAGTTACAGCGTCACTCTGTCTATTCGAGGGGCTGAAGGAGAATTTATTCGCCATGATGAAGTGGGGGGTTCAGTTTACAGTCGACTACTTTTTCAGCCGAAAAACTTCCTGAAATCTCCGCTGACAAAGACAAAACTAACATCAAACTCCATTTATTTAGGAATTCAGGATCATTTTTCGAACCCCAGTCTCTTCTCTTTAGGGAATTATTTCAAGATATCCTAGTAGAAAAACTACAGCAAGACAACGGATTTCAGATAACTTTTTGAAAGAATTTTTTAAAAAAAGTTTTTCAAAGGAAGCGAGAATTGTTTGGGAAGAAGTCTGCCTGTCACAGAGTTCCCTTTTTGGAAGTCTTTTTGGATGAAGCTGAGCCGTGATAAGATTTCCGTTGAAACCCTTTAGGATGCCGGATAAGCCCATTAATCTTTTTAAATTAGGAATGGGATGAGGGTTCTTTGGGACAAAAAAGAGCGACACAGCTGTCCTGAGTTTTCTTGGATTTTGCTCTCTCTCTCTCTCTCGCCTGGGTTCAGAGAGCTGACAACAGCTGGGAGGAGGGAGAGAGCGCGCAAGACAGACAAATCGCAACACAAGCGCGCACATAGCTCCAGGGCTTGAAAAAAAACTGCCTGAAAAAGCATCGATGGAGGGGCGGTGGGGCATGGGAATTGGGGAGGGAGGGAGGAGAGGAGGCGAGCAGAGGAGCTATGACTAGAGAGGCGACAGACATTAGAAGAGCGCAAAAGCAATGAGCTTTCTTCCGATGAGACTCTCCTCGAAGAGACTTTTGTCAAAAGAAGGAAGCAGCTCTCTACAGATGGTTAACTGAACCAAATCGGCTACTCTGTCCGAACGAGCAAAAAGCAAGACAAAAGACTCGCTTTGATCTAAGCGGCTTGAAAGAAGAAATTCTCAGACATCTCGTATTCGATGGGTAATAAAAGATTCTACGAGAATAACACGCAACATTCTGAATTTCTCTTGCGTCGACCCATCATCTTTTTTATTCTGCTTTCTAGGTAGAAAGTAGTTCTGAGTAACAAATTAACCCAAGAGATTATGGAGCCTCGGAGATATATCCAACTATTTTATATTCAGTCTCCCATGGGGATAAATTCCTAAATTTTCTAATAAGAACTGCCACTTCATTATTCCCCCTTCGCAGTCGAAGAGTCAAAAATTTGATAAAGGCATTTTACATGGAGATCAGAAAATGCTACCCTCAAGGTTTATAGGTTTCTTCAAAGTTGAACAAGTCAGGTAGAGAAATAGGAGGTCTGAAGCGAATTTTACCCTTAAAATCTCAGGAAAAATCCAAAGGTAGGTTTCAGAACCTATTTTCCAGATTTTTATGGAGTTTTCTACAGTCAGCTTCGGCCTTTTGCATGTAGAAAGCTATCCAAAATTGTTATTATTTAGCTTATCTGAATCAGACTTGGATGAGACTTTGATTGTCTGACCTCACAATGTGTTTCAACAATAGCCTTATGGTCTTTTGGAATTGTGAGTCCCATCGAATGTTTGGAATCTAGTTGTTGAAAGAACATTTGTGAGCAGAATTTAAAGAAGCTCTCCATTGCAACCAGTATGTCTCGTTTGATGGACCAATTGGAAACAGCTGTTCCTTTTTTTTGTTTGGATGATTCAGTCTGTCTACTTTGTTTCTCTGATGATCCTCTCTTTGCTCATTAACTTCATTAAGAAAAAGAGGTCTAATTCAGTTAGTTCTTGGCTGGTCGAGTCCCGAAGAACGCCATTTGGTGGCGGAAAAGGCTCGAAATTGCAGGCCGGAGCGGGCAAAACGATTTTGCTCAAACAATCCTGAATAAACACACAAACTCCACGTGAGAGACGGCCAGCCGAGGCCAAGGAGAGAGGGGTTTTATTACTCGTTTTCTGCTTCTGCTTCTTTTTACAAATGGTTGACCCGTAGTCGAAAGGAAAGAAACATAAAAAACTACTAGCGACTAGTAAACAAAAAAATGTACAAAAATCACTCCTCATCCACCAGAGGAGCTGTGGAAAAACGATCTATCGATCCAACCAGCGGGTCGTCATCATATCCCGCATAGTCTTCGTAATTTTCAAGCGCTGTGTTCTCCATTCCTTCGGGGATACTGTAGAGGGGAGAGCTGACTATGCTTCTTGAAACCTGGAGATTCGCTTTGATTTGGGAGAGGAGAAAAAACAGACCGACATTCGACGGTTATTCAATAGCATCGGCGCAGAACTGACGTGTCTGAGTCTGTTAGAAGAATTTCCAGGACGTTGTCTTCGACCAGGAAGCACTGGTCTGTCCGTTGGCGAAGGCTGAAAAAAGACTCTTTGGAATCCGCGAATGGAGAGAATAATTGGTAGCAACTCAGGCTTTCAAAACTACTTGATTCCTCAAAGTACCTGCGTCAATGGCCGATATCGACGTGGGAAGTTTCGAGCGACAACCACCTCGGCGACATTTGAGATGGAAGAGCCTCTCGATGAAAGGACTTCGGTTGCTTCCTCGTCATATTTCCTTGTCTGAGGACGGAAGACATAGAGAATTGCCCAGACTGGCAGCAGGAAGGAGAAGAAGTCATACGACGCTTTCAATGCCGAATATCTCATTTGGTCATGGTTCTAAAATCTCTTTCTCTTTTTTGATTCCCAGATTAAAAAAACTCACAAAAACGCCACTACATCCCTTATGGTCATCAGCCAGGAGGAAAAGACTCAAATGATAGCACAAATCAGCTACTGCAGAGGTCTCGAATGTCCAAAAAAGACATAAAAGATTATATTTCTGATTTCGCTGGATGGTCGGCGAGGCCGAGATTCTGCTCATCCTCTTCAGAATCATAAAGAAGCTGCCCACAGTCAATTGAACTATCAGAAATTCTCCTGCGGAGAACCAAATCCAATACGGCGCTAAATTTCTCAATTAAAACTCCAGGTTTTTCTTTCATTAATCAAATGGAAGCAGAAACTTACCGTGACAATCAGCCCAAGGCTCAACGGAAAGAATAAGACCCATAACGAGAAAGAGAGTGAAATAAGTGAACATTAAGAACAAAGCAGTAAAACATAATCTGAAAGAAAACGGTAGACTCTTACTTTCAAACTTTTACCTTCTTCCGGCTCGAGAACTCCAATGCATCATTTTGGAAGCAACGTCTAGGTAAAAATAACAAATTACAAGGAGTTCAACAGCTTTGGCGAAGGCTATTACTAATGAGAGTTGTGTATTGTAGCCGAGTAGCCACTCGAACGACCTGCAATTCAGCTTTTCCAATAGCAAGTAAGAATTTTTTGATCGGAAACAGTTGAACCAACTTCCGGTCTTTTTTCTGTTCATAAGAGCTTACCCGGCTATACAATGAACACAAAGGAGATAGTAGAGCAGAAGATGAATCATTGAAGGATGCCTAGCGTGGAGCCGGAGGATCCTCGTAAAGGCTACAGCAGCTGTCAAATAGCCGAGAATGGCAAAGATTCCACTGCGAATGCAAGCTGAATGGAGAGAAATTCTCTCGAAGGATGGGAAAACTGACCAATCTCATCGGGACGAGAGACACAGTTTGCACAAAGGACATCGACGGTCCGGTTGATGTGAGAAGTCTCATTGCTGGGGACATACTCGAGCCATTTCCTCCACCAAGAGGAGCTTTCAGTCCATTCCATTGTCCTCCTCCTTGAACTCTGCAAATAAACTCTTTAGAGGAATTAGACGCCGACTGGAAGAGATTGGATAATGCGATGAGGAACTGGTTCAATACACGCTATAAAGTTCGAAAAATACTCGGAAAGAGAGAGACGCCTAGGACGTGTTTACAGCTGGGCGTCTGTGAGTCACAGTCAAACCGTTTCTCACTCTTTTTTAAAAAAAATTGTTACACCTTTTCCCTTTTAAATGAAGAAAAATTTTAGAAAGTGAAAGTGGCAAATGAGAAAAGGACGTTTCCGGGTCAAGTACTCATAAAAATGAAGGATGATAGTAATCTTGGCGGAGAAGGTGCTGTCCGAGGGGTATAGACAGACTGATAACGGCAGACGTCATGCCATATACCTGAAACACGCGCTGGAAATCTTTTGAAAAATCCGGTATTATATAGAATATTCAAGAAGAATCAAGCATAAAACGCTCAGGTATGGTTTATATCAGCTGACACACATACACACACACGCTTGGCCAGCTGATGTAAATGGGCTCGGTCGAGGCGAAAAGATGAAGGGTTTCGGTGAAATGACCGCCCTCTCAAGAAGATAACGTGCAATTCCAAGAATTTCAAAATGGAGAACACGAGATAGACGCTTTTGCATGGATGGCTGATTTGGAAGAAGAAAAATGGGCGAAATTTTTTGTGAAGTCAACAATAAAAACGCCTCAATCAGCTGACGATATTGCAAACAAAGATGTCAAAGAGTTTGGAAACACTAATCTTATCGTTGGAACGAGCTGAAGCGGTATTATCTTCTTTACACCTCGTAAAGCCGGCTTTTTTGTGGAAAAGTTTTGTACATAAAATAACAAAAGATTTTTTGGGGTAGGACTTCCCCGACTGCGAAAACATAAAAATATAGCACTTCAGATATTTATTCCCTAAAATTCACAAACCCCAATAACAAAAACAAACAAATCACACGGTAAAAAGAAAGAACTAGATTAGTGATAAAAGCCCGTAATACCACACGCCCTGTCAAATAAATTTTTGGGAAACAAAAAAGGCTATTATGTAAGTTTTCGTACTATCACATAAGGAGGAGATCACTTTTTTGGCAGATAAATAAAATAAAAACAAAACAACTAACTATACTTTTCGTTTTACAGCTAGAAATCTGGGGAAATGAACGATGAGACAACAAATAACAATATATAAAGTAAGGATGAAGACGGCCCCTAGACTTGAAATTTGAGCTGGCATCATTGTGATGTTTACAAAGCCTAAAAAATGAGGGAAATATAAACTTTAATAAAACCTGTTAGTAGATTGCTTAGGAGGAAGAACCATAGCCCATTTTTATTAACGGAATCGAGAAGATCTGATTGGGAGCCATGGAATGGATTTTCGTCTGTAAATAGCTTTTCGATAAGTTTAAAAGATCATAAATGTCACGAGTTTTGATAAGAAGTCGAAACAGTTCATTTCTTTCAGCTTCGACTAAAATTTGAGATAAAGAAGTGAACTCACTGCTGCTAAAATGCGGTGTTTTGGCTGCCCACGCTACAATGTTGAACATTTGTGTGAATAGAAAGCAGGCCAGCCCGAATACTAGCAAAGAAAGCTGATTTTTTAATTACAAATCTGAAATAATAGGACTGACTTGCGAAACTATATAGGTAATATTGCAGACTCTTCTACTTGGTAGACTAACAGTCTTTTCAAGAAATAATTGTGCTAGAAAGAGCAAAAAGGATAGAGCAAAGAGTTTAATGGTGCAATCTATCCATGCTCTTACTCGTAAACTGAAAAGATTTCAAAATTAAAGAAGAAAATACTCACCCTGTTTGAGAAATAAATTGTGCTATAGCAATGCTGGCATAATGTAATGCAATATATCCCATCAGCGAGACAATTCCTTCGGCGTTTTGAAGTAACAGAGAATCCCGAGGATTATGCTTAAAAAGTACAAAGTCCTCCCATCCGTGAAGAAGTAAGCACTGTTGGAAAATTATAAATAAAATAGATGTAAGTAGGGGAAACTTTTTTGGCAAAATCCACGAAGCAATCTGTAATATAAAGTTGTTAAAATACAAACTGAAAACTAACTCTGATAGCGCCTAAAGTATAAAAGAAATTCCAATGAACCCCATATTCGGTGACAGGCTGATGATAGCTAAGCATCCATACAACGAATGTTCTTGTTAGACCTATCAATGGTAATATTAATTTAGATGACAATAAAATCCGTTTCCATGACCTGAAACCAAACTAAAGCTCCCAAAAAAAGATTGGACTTACCTTGTTTCAGTTTCTCTTAAATCCATCATTGACGATGTTTTTAGTCGACTACCTACACCGTCAGCAAATACGCATGCTGCTACTCCAATATCCATCAAACTATGACCATAATGTTCTAAAAATATTGCAAATATCTAAAGATTTTTACCTGTTTTCTTGAACCGATCTGGAAATATTGTAAAATCTACTGCCAAAATAGCTATACTAATTAAAATAAGCATGGATCCTCTGGAAAAATAAAATAAAATAAATAAATTTGAAAAATACCTGAAATAGGTAACAAAAGTTGTTGGCCGATAGTGTTCTTCTGTTAATTTGTTTAAAACATCTTTTAAGGGTACTCTGTCTGGACATACCAAGTACTCGCAAAGTACAAAGAACTGAAACTAGACTTTTAGCAATTAAACTTAATCTTGCCATTAGTACAGCCGCCGTAGTTGCTAAAACAATAGCAAAGACAGTGATTGAATTTGATAAAAAGGTCATTAGCAGTATCCCAGGCACGACAAGAAACATACAATCTAGTAAAAATTTTAACCTGAAAAGCATCTTTGGATATCAAAGAGTTAGCTTACCAAAACATTTCTGTAGATTTATTGAATCGGCCACCTAAAAAAATCCATGGCAAGCCAATATTCCGTACAAGGACAGCCAGACATATAACGGCTTCTATAGTAAAAATCTAGAATTATTTAGAATGCAAATGCTTAAATAAAGTTACCTCTCTTTGTGAGCATCCTTCTACTACCAGTCTTGCTAACCCGTCTGAAACCTCCTCGGCAGGCGCTGGTGCCATGTCTTAAGCATTTATAAATGGGAAAACTAATTGAAGATACGAGTTTGTTCCTACACTATATAAGGCTTTCAGTAATAAATAAAACTTTATTAAAAAGCGAATTATGCAAAGATACCTGAAAGAAAATTGTGGCAATAAAAGTTACCCGTTCTATGACAAAAGCTCGAGAGGATAATGTACAAATTTGAAATAAGTTATAAAAACTAGTTGCATTAATATTACGGAATTGTGGATCCGTTGACTCTTTCACAGCATTTACTCGGCACGGCTGCCCAGTCGTAAACATATGAGTATCGGGTTCTGAACTCCTGCTCGCAGAGCATTTTCCTAAATCGTATCACTCGTTTTCTGCAAATTAAGAGCGTTTTTTGACATTATTGCAATACAAAAGTTTTTTAAAATATTTCTATCTAAGAACTCATTTTTAAATAGGTTTAGTACTAAGAAGATGTTTTTAAATGAAAATATGCGCTCTTTTATCGTTTTAAAATGTTGCAACTCTATTTTTATAAAATGGCTTACTTTTCTTTCAAATTTTGGAAAAGCTTTTTCATGTCATCGATAGATTTTTTATGGGTGATTAGGTACTGGTTATTACATCCTCTCGACATCCATTCTGTATCAAATCGTGGATCATGAACATATTTTACATCAAGACCTAGATCAAATACAACGTTAAAATAAAAGGAAATTACCTGCTAGCCAAGCTCCAACAGAAACATCTTCATTTTTATACATTTTAAATAGAGGAGCATTAACAGCCAAATATTTGACTAGTTCATTAGAAAGCACATATCCACCGCCCAACTAGAATATTTGAATAATAAAACAAGGGAAAGCGCATACCTGATATGGAAGATATCGATCACAAAGAATCCAATCTGTTTCCTTCCATTTTCCCTTACGAATTGGTTTTGCTCGTCCATCAAGGAAACTAATTTTAATGAATTCCAAGCTAAACTTGTAAAAACTTACCCCCAATATAAGCGAGGGTGTTGTACTTCAAGTAGAGCATTCAAAAATATGCCAAGTCTTACAAATGAATCAGAATCAACCTGTAAATGCTTGAAATATTCTTTGAAGCAAATACCTTTAGCAAGTATTTAAACTTATAGTTTTCAAAGGCATAAATCATTGATTTCAATGTCTTTTTTGCTAAATTACTGTAGGCTTCTTCTAAATCTTCTATCAATGCTAGATCAGATGTTCGGCCATTTTCTTCTTTTAATTTTTCTAAAAGTTCTGGATCTCTGAAAACAAATAAAGACTGTAAATCACAACACTTACATTCCCTTAGTTCCTATGGGAAACAGCGGGATGAAGACAGATGACGTTTTAGAAGAAAGCCTTAGCCAAGTATCGCGAATTACTTGTCTTCGTTCTGTTTCATTTGGTGACGACATAATCACGACAAGTAAAAAAGTTGTTGGTAGAGAAATTTTGGCTACTTCTTCTAAAAACCATGAATCATTAAAGTGCAGATGTTTCGCCTTGGCAACTTGTCTCCAGGTGCATAAATATTAGCCAAACGCAATAAATATAAATCGACAGAATAATTCCTAAATCGATAAGCGCTGTATCTTACCTGCTGATCTTTTTATGAGGTCGGCGTGTTGTGATGTATTTGTCTCGCATTGGCAATAGAAAGTGATTATAACTGCACATATTGCCCAAATAGCAACGCCGCTAAATATATAGACCTTTAAATATCTCTTCATATGTTCTAAATATCTAATTTGACTTTTCTGTCACTTGTTAGTGTAAATGTCGGTGTTCGGTTATAACCGTGAATATAAATGTAAAGTTTCAATCAATAATATTTATCAAATGTTCGGGCTGTAATTTTAAAGTACAGCGTAACGGGAAAGCTGGCACGCCCGTATTGGAAAATACAATCACTGCAATAAACACATCACAGTGAAATATACATCTTTGAATTATAAATTAGGGAATGCCTATGTGGGCTTAGGAAAAGTTAACTGAAAAAGAAGTTTTTGCTAATAAATCACCGATATTAACATCACGAATGGCGACCAGAATGTAGAATCTATTTTTTGACTAGCGATATGAAGGATCTTGCTCTTGTGCGGTTTTTATGACATATCTAACACATAACGCAAGTACTACGACGCCTGCAACAACAAAGAGATTTGAGATGAATGTTGTAAATCTTGATGACTGCTCCGAACTAAAATATCAATTTTTAGAAAGAGTAACTGGTAGAACTTCTGCAGACAACCCCATAGCATTACATCTCTCTATCATTGCGAACGACACTGTTAGTCAGATATACTGTTACGGGGGTGTCTGCCGAATTACTACATCTACAAAAATACTTTTTAGGCTAGTTCCAGTAATACAAAATCCGGTAAACTTACTTTGACTTTGCATCGTCTTCTGGTTGGTTATTAACTTCTTCTGAGTTCAATTCAGCCAGCTGTTTCTTAATGTCTTCTACTACCTCAGGAAATAGGTCACAGAATGTTCGGTTTTTTAAGTTGAATGCTTTGCTTCTTTTAGCCAGAAGCTTTTTTTCAGCGTCTGTTGATGAAATACTTCCTAGAGTTGGGGCGGTGTCGTTCATGAAGGATAAAAGGCCCGTAATGATGGTTGAAACATTCCAACTCTAAAATTATAAATTTATTTTGACAAAAATATATTAAAACTTACGGGATTCCAGCTATCCGGGTGATAATCAGAGATTGAAAGGCATAGGCGAGTATTTGTTTGAAAACGTCCGCTTGGAGTAATCATGTAAATAGATGGAGGCTTAAACGGAAAATCAGCTGGAAAGACTAATTTGCCGTGATAAATTCCTCCTAAATTACTTTGAAAAGAAGATTCGAATTTAACTAACCGTCATACGGAGTACTCGGAGCTCCAAAAATAATATAGTGCCACTCTAGAATATTTTCAGAAAGGGGAGCAGCTTTTACAAACGGCACAGGCTCTTTAAGGATTCGTTGATAATCTTTCTTCAGCCGAGCTGTTGCTGAAGCACTAGCCATTCTGTAATTAAACGCATAGATAATAACACGAATACTATATAAAAGTAGCATTTATGGCCTGACCACGAGAATAATCAAAGGGTTATAGCGTAGAACTTTATTGACAAAGTTTTAAAATGGATATGTACAACACGTATAGAATCCCTTGACGCATTTTTCGTGTTTCAAAAGGGAATATGGTAAATATATGCACATAGGAAAGAAGTTTGGCTATCAAGATTAAAAGTAGCAAGCAAACTGGCAAGTTACCGGTCAATTTGACTAACAAAGGATCAAGCTTAGACATGGACGTAGCAAGAGATACGGACCATGCGGTTAGGCTCACACATCGGGATTATCCTAAAAGTATATCTATATGTCTGTGACAATTTAATTTTAATTGAAATTTTAACGCAGGCAAAAATGACAGAAAGTTTTTTTAAAAAGAAAATCAGCGCTATAGTAAAAGCCTTAATCTCTGGTGAGATCAACGACCTCAGTTGAATTCTTCGTTCCAGGAAGCTTCTTTTCAGGAGGGGCTTCGGTAGCCCTAATTGCATTTGTCCGCTTACGAGAATTATTAGGATTATTTGAAACAGCTGGCTGATGACTGCAGGTGCTAGGTCTATTCCTCAGAATCTCGGTGAGTGCTGGGAAGATTCCAGTAAAGATTGGATTCTGTAAATTTTTCCCAATATTTATCTGGATTCGAGTTTGAAGAAAAAATATTAGAAAAAATGACTAACCGCCAAGTTAAACTTAATACTTTCAGATGCCAATCGTTTTCTGACTTCGAGTGTTTCTTCAACAACACCAGCTGCATTTGAATTCTCATTCATAAAAGAATGAAGTCCAACTAATATGGAAGAAACTGTCCACCCCTAAAATTTATAGATATTAGTGAAATATAGAAACGTTACTGGATTCCAGCTTTCTGGATGATAATCCGAAATCGAAAGACATAGGCGAACATTGACACGGAAACGTCCATTTGGAGTTAGCATGCAGATTGCTGGTGGTTTCCATGGAAAATCCGACGCAAATACAATTTTTCCATGATAAAATCCTCCTAAAAGAAAAAAAAATATAAATAAATAGATAAATAAAATAATTAATAAAGTAAAGGGACTAACCCTCATATGGTGTTTCAGCCGATCCTTCAATCACATAATGCCATTCCAAGATATTTGACTCGCACGGATGCGCATAAATACCAGGTAGAGGTTCCTGAAATAAATACAATACTCAATAAAATTTTAACTGTACCTCTAATAGTTTTTGATAATCTCTTTGAAGACGTCTTTTAGCTATTGGAGTTGCATCCGTTGATGGCTTGGGAAAATATGGATCGAATTGCTGTCCCGCTGGTACTGCCATGCGATGATGAGCCATTATGTACTAAATTATGCACTCATTTCAAGGAAAAGCAGTAAGATAAAGTAACTTCCAATTAAACGGATAAACATTTACATACGAATAAACAAATTTGTTTATTATATAAAACGAACCCAATAAATAAACTCTTTAAAAAGAATTCAATAATTACATCACATCCAATAAGTCTCTTTTATGAGAATAATGCTTAGAAATTCCTGAAAAGCATTGAAACTAAATGAAAAAAGACTTACAGTAAGCTATCATTTGTTGTACCGGGCTTTGTAGTTGTCCCTCTAGGTCGTACTGAAGAACCAGCGCTTGGAGGAGGTGGAAGAAGTGGGACTGGTCCTCCTGAAGAAGTAGCTGATGTAGGTCTAGCTCTAGAGGGAGCAGCCTGGCCATCCGACCCTTTTTTCTATTAAAAAATCTTGATTAGAATAAAGTTATTTTACTTACTAAGCTAATTGAAATTGTTTGTCCTTCCTTAAACGCTAAATCTAGGGCTGGTCCACTACTGTTAAATTTTTCCTCTAATTCGGCACTCTTTTCCAAATATTTGAAATGGTCCTACATATTTCTAAATAATTATGCTAAAATACCTACTTGTAATGCGACGTTTAAGTCAAACGAGTCGCTCCTATCTGCAAAGCCACATCCAACAAAAGCTGTTTGACCAGCATCATTTCGCAAACGAATAACAAAATATCGAGAGGAATCTTTCACTGCTTCGATCGCTTGGCCCGGATACTTGTCGACGGGGCATTTCGCGTATAGAGCGCCTGCAAAAATGAAAAATCAATTGTAGCCGCGTACCCGTTGTTTTATCTTCTAGACGAATTTCCAAACTTTTTCCAATAGCGACCAGTTTCAATCGACCAGTCCAATCAGGCTGGTCAAGTTTCCAATCAGCTGCTCTAAACAAAATCATAAACAACAACAAGATGACGCACTTGTGTCCCGTATTAGTAGATATTGGCGGAATTCTATATACAAACACTTCTTGCTTCACGAGTGCTACACTTTCATAGTCGTCCATATCTAGAAGACGTCCTTATGATAAGATTAGGATATAAAGCAGGTGAAAGTTGAAGATTGTAAGTCATTGTGCAAAGTGGACACCGAACTGATATGATTTTCTAGATAACTTTCGTTGGTTAATCGATGTCCAAATAGAAGTGGATACTAAATGAGACGAGTGCATAAATGTACAACTATTGATCCACATTTGAGTAATTACAAGGAAGATCAAAAGATTAGAATCTGAGAGGAAATAGGTAACTAGTAGGACTCAAGAAGTTGTGGGAAATACAGCTGTGAACAAAGGCTAAATGCTGCTATAATTGTTTCCTTTAGAAGGGTCTAGTATAAAATGTCCAATGTCGAGTCATGTGAAAGAACTTCTTCAGTATAATCGACTGCCGCACGTTTCTCTCACCCCGGCAGGAACGTCTCTCGTAAACATCGGGCTGTTTCGCGCTCAATCGGAATTCTCGGAGAAAAACAACAAAAGTAATAAAATTGTTTATTTTGTACCCGTTGGTGATCCATATTTACATTTTTGGTTTTTTTTCCTACCAATTTTCAATGTCCAACATCTGAAGAAGAATCATCTTTTGGGCGGGAAAATGCTTACAGCGCAAGAGCAGAGACTATCTCGAGCTTTGCGAATGATAAAACTATCTTCATCCAATGGAAAGCTCATAGTTGGACGAAGCGGGAGTGCCTCTCGACAATCACGCAGAACACACTAAAATGATTTGTCTTCTAACTTCTAGCCCCACCTGAATACCAGCAACGATTCTATCCCAAGTACTTGGGGCTTGCTTTAACTCTGGTTCCGATAATATGGAAACCAGGTAGATAAAGATCCTAAAGAGCGACTCCTCATCGAAAGGACTTTCTATTCCGGTGGAAAGTTCAGTTGGGAGAGATGGTTGAGTTGGAACTATGGGTTTGATGAGGTCGCGAAGCTTGTTGCCTTCACACTCCTCTTCTATTTGAGGCTTATCGATGGCATCCGATTGATTCAGTTCCTCGTCTTCATCGTCCAACTGAATTTACATTATCTTTTAAATCTGGAAACTACCTCAGGATGCTCAGCCTGTTCTGTTCTATCATCTTTGGTAAATTCATCAATATCCTCTTCAAGAACTGGACTATGATTTATGGAATCCTTTACGTTTTCGACTTGCTGAAAGCTTATTTTCTCTTTTAAAAAAAATTATTACTTCGTGGAATTCGTTGACCGGAATTCCAGGAATAGGTTCACCAGATTTTTCAGTTGGTGGTAGTGGGGAAGTGGTGATCTATAAGCTCTTTTGTAGTAGCTTTCATCTTCTGATAATACCTTGATGGGGGCTGGATCAATGATGGGTGCCGGTTTTCTAATGATCTCCCCAGGCAGCTCACGAGGCCCACTTGTCTCAGTTCCCGTGCTAGACATTTCCAGGTCAAAGTCCTGATCTATCACTATAGCCGGAACTTTCTTGATCTCCTCGGCCGGAATGATTTGTGTGGTTGGAGGAAGAGAAGAAGGAATGATTGGCTCATCTCCACCAGGTGGTGTTTGAATGTGATCACGAGGTGCTGTTGGAGGGGAAGTCGAAGAATCTTGTTGGTTGTCGAGTCGATACAATGGATTGGAGTGAACAGTCTTTAGAAGGGAGATGAATAGAAAAGATCTCAACATCCAGCCTGATGATCGCATTGAGCCAGACGAAGAAGAAGACATAAGAAAGATAGAGGGTAAGAGCATTTATACCAAGCTCCGCCTAGTTACACTACTCTCTTCCGAAGAAAAGTATGAGTCAAGTTCAAAGCCACGCGACTTGGTCTGATCGCGGCGTGGGAGTTACTGCAGAAAAAAAGAACAAAGAACAGACGGAATGGAATGATGAAGATGAGAACGGCTCCTGAAGTAAGGGAGGAGAGGAGAACGACAGCCGCGTTGAGCGTTGATTTATCCTCGCGGCTGGTTGTCCCAAACAGTCGCATGTGACTGACTTCTACCCCGCGTTGGCAATTTTTTGACTGGAGCAGGTGTCTTAGAAAACGTAAATAGAGAAAAGGAAGGAAATTTTTATTCAAGCTGGGGGTATCCGGTTGAAGGCATCTTTAAATCCGACCAAATCTCGTTTATCTAGGAAACCAAGGAGCTCCTGCGTGCAGCCTCGCAGACGAATAGAAGCTGATCTGTAATTTTCTCCTTTCAACCTTAAAAATAAGGGAAGCAACCTCAAAGTTGGCCAGATTGAATGACCCTCTGCACCGCCTTTTTGTAGTTCCAAAGCTGAGATAAAATGCTCAATTGCTTCCCGATGACTCGTCAGATGCATACACGAGATTCCCAGATTGTATCGGGCTCTCACATAGGTTGGATATCGAGTAAGGGCTTCTCTATAGGCTCCAATTGCATCGACAGTTCTATCTCCATTGGCCAATGTGGCCCCAAGGCGATTCCAGAGCCGAGGATCTTGAGGCTGACTGGCAATGGCCAACTTTATACATTCAACGGCTCGATCGAAGTTTCTATTCAAATTGTAGAGAATTCCCATGGCGTTTTGAAGAGCTGCGTCTGCTGTTCCATTCTGTTGATGAGCCGCAGCCAAATACTTTTCTTCAACCTAGAGGATTACTGTATTTGTTTGTCTTCCGACTGACTCGTTTGAAATTAGCATGGTCAATGAAGGAGCCATAGGTGCCAGGAGAAAGAGAAATGCCATCAGCTGACATCCCTTGATGGACTGAAATCCATTTGTCTAGTTGGAGGAGAGCTTCATTTTCCATTGATTCATTGGCCAATGAGACAGAAAGAGCCAATAGAGCCTAAAATTGAAGTCATATTTCAAAGAAAATTGGACCCCACCTCCTGGTTATTGGATTCTATTTCTAGACACCGATTGAATGCTGAGATAGCTTTGGAGTCATGTTCGTTTTCAGCATGGGAGAGTCCGAGTCGACACCAAGCCTTAGCATCTCCAGGATCCTTTTGGGCCGCTGCCTCGTAAGCTAGCATAGCATTGCCAAGATCTCCTGCTTCCATTAGTCGATCTCCATCAGCCATTGGGTCGGCAGCAGTTAAGAAAGGGTTGTGCTCCTGATGGACGTACTTATCTTCAAATCCAGAGCTGACTGTCTCTCCTTGTGCCATTTCGACATTTCTCTAGATATAAATTGATTTAACTTGATAAGAAAACTACCTGGATAGCATCCCATTCACTCTCCATATGACGCCAGACATCGGGGATTTGTTCAGCGAATTCGGTTGACCAAGCGTCAGCCAATTCACTCGAATAATTCTAGAAATATTTAAATTTATTTCTTCCTTCATTCTTACATCTGTTTTTTGCAGATTATTGTCGACATTATCAAGGAATTCCGCCGACCACATTCCACTGTCAATTGAGGAGCTATGAGTGGCTGTATAAGGCGCTTGTTGTCCAGTTACTACAGCCCATGCATTTTCCATCGAAGGACGAGCAGCCGAATATTGGTTGGCCCATTGGCTAGCTAACTGCATGAAATTGTTCCAAATTTCCTCGGAAAATTGCACCTGATTATGGGGGCGAGCCTGGAATTCATTGGACCAGCTGCTGGCCAAACTGCTCGATGAAGACGGTTTCGGCAGTTGAGCAGAAAGTGCCTAAAAGGAATTTCTGACATGTGCCTTTCAGCCTTTTGCTCTCGACAATAAAGAAAGATAAGACCTATCACCAGGAGAGAACAAAGAGGACTTTTAGGAGGTCTTAAGACTCACATTCATGTTAAAAGACGAGGGGCCCACGGCCGCCTTCGCCTTACTTTGTAGAAAGTCATTAGCGAATTGTTCCCCGAGGGAAGATGACGGCAGTAGAGTAGAGGCCCCTGGAAATTATTGTTTTATTTACTTTTAAATGTCTCTGTCTCTTGTAAAACTTAAGTCTCTAATAACTAGATCCTAATGTTTATTTCAAGATTTTGAAGACTAGCCAGTACAATTTATAAACTAGCAGTAAGTCTAATTCGATAAACGGCGAAGTTTTCTTCAATTTTTTACGAATCGGTTCTTGAAGCTTTGTAAGTAAAACCAAATTTATCCGGTTCAATTAGGGAGTTTTGTTTTTACAATTTGCATTAGGATTTTTCAAAAAAAGAACCTATACTTACACTTATTTTTGTACAAGCGCATCACGCGTCATAGCGCGTAGCAAGAAATAAAAGAATTAGATCCAGTTCTTTCCAGCGGAACGACGAGACGACGGGCTTCGTTCAATCGACTTGGAGTAGAATTTGTTTCCTTATCAACTCACGGAACAATGCCCTACGTCGTAGCCCCCTCTCTCTCACCCTCTGATGTTCTCTTAGGTACATACTAGTCTCTTTTCTACCCTTCATCCTCTTACCTCGATTGATGGATGGGGCGATGCGTTGGTTCGAAGTTCCATAATCTCGAGCCAAACCAACTAAGGCATTTGAACGGCCGCATTCTCCTTCGACAAGAGACTTCATTCTGCAATTTTTTGTGAATGGGAAAATGAAATATGGTGAAGAAATAGAAAAGGAAATCAAGTAGCGCCATGTGAGAATCGATTGCAATACACTTATCAGTGTTTTCGCTGGAGACGAGGATACGTGTACCTTTGAAAATGCCTGATACATTCGGAAACAGGGTCTTATTCCTCACAAGCAAAAGAGAACAAGTGACCTACTGTTCCTCTAAAGGAACCAGTGCAATTACTGCTGTTAGGATTTCATCTTTGCACCCTTATCTTCCTCTTCCGCGTAAAATTTGATATCAGAACAAGAATTAAAGAAATCTAAAGCTGAAACCCCCAAATGTCTTTCCAAAAGCTTCACTTGAAGGAGTTTTTCGCTATTATTTAATTTTGAGTGATAGGCAGAGAAGTTGCATATTAAAATTAAGGATTCACTACATCTTTAAACAATTCTTTTTGGACATTTCCGTCCTAATTTGATCAGAAAACAATGCGCTTTGTTCCAATCGAAGAAACAAGAGAAAAGCGGCCAATTGATTATTGTACTTCGGACCCGAAGGTTGTTTGGACTTTTTATTAGTGAACATTGCTGTTTGAGATTTCTTAATTTTACTAATCATATGTTAGATTTCTCTAGAACGTTCGTCATATCTATTAAAATATTCACTGTTGAAATATGCTATTCAAGGTAGTGAATAGGAGAACGAATAGATCATTTGAAAATAGAAGGCTTAAAAATGAGGAAAAACTCAGCAAAATAAGTTAAATAAACTATTAGAGACCGTTATGAAGAACGTAAAAGAGGCAATTTGATAGGAGAATCGATCGCGACCGATCTAAAGAAGACTACACTTGGACCGGTGACGGGCTGATTATGACCATTGGAGTTGATTGGGGCTAGACTCCGGTCAATTTTCTCAAGAAGACTCTGGAAGGAAGTTGTGAAACGATGTTATGCTGAAATAAAGTATCTTGAATCAGTATTTATATCATTTTTTCAAGTCTTTTAATGTGTTCCGATAGCAACATTTGTGTTTGTTGTATGTGCATATTCCCAGTGAATAAAGTCAATCCAGACTTCCTGCCTTCCAAACAAGAGAGTCCATTGAAGGCAGTTAGTGTTATTTACGTCGAAAGGTAAGCTTCTAGCCTCCGTTCGCCTCCCTCTCTCAATCGATGGGTAATTGCCCGTGGCCAATTTGTACTCCCAGCTCCATTACAATCTCATCCACCGTTGCTCCTCGACTTTACTTTTCCGCCTGCCATTGTCTTTGATCGATTCCTTTAGATGTGAATGGACGAAGTCGAGTTGCCAGAATTCGAGCCTCCCGTCGTTCGGGTCCATTATGACTTCCGTCCCATAAAGGTTTCATTTTTCTTCTCTTTTTTAAATCTGCAAATACTTAGATTCGAGTCTATAAAAATGGCGATGAAAATGATTTGGGTAAAGAGATCAACGTCACGAGAAGGGAGTTCAAACACTGGATTGTTTTTCTCGATGCTCTTACAAAGAAACTTGGAACCACAACGGCCATCAACAGAATGTACACGATTCATGGAGAAAGGATTGACCACGTGAGTTTATTTTTTGTTTGCAATAAAGTCTGAAAGTTTGACGATCTTCAAAACAAAGAGGAGTATGTGGCAGCAGAAAGAGGAGCGTTTATCCCTTGCGAATATGGCAAATATCGATTGGATAGAAATCCTGATAAAGTACGGAGGGCCTTTTTCTTTTAGATCTTCGATCATTTAGAAATGGAGGTCCGTTCTTCACGTAGAGGACACACAGCCGGTGTTTTTAAACTCAGCCGAAACGATGGATATATATTTGAAACACGAGGGCTACGGTAGCTATACTGGTCTTCCCTATCCCTTTGATGCCGTTATGCCTAATAGTCCAAGTCATTCAGCAATGCACATGCATGGCCATGCTCACGCTGTAGGTCTTTCCTCTACTTGTAAAAAAGATTTAGCTTGGCGGCAGTTTGGAACAATTGAATAAGATTGGTCGGCCAGTTTATCATGACACAAAAGAACATTCAAAAAGTTTGTTTAGCTACTTTTTTTTAAAAACAAAAACAAGGTGATATCCATCTGCCGAAACTGATTGGATTAGAAGATGCCCTTCCGAGTGAGGAGAAGGAAAAATCCTCGGAAGAAGTCACCCTACCGCCGTTAGAATCAAAGAACGAAGCAAAGCCGCCAACAGCTGGTGCAGATGGAGCTGTAAAAGATGATGCTACGAGGAATAGAAAGATTGAAACTACTTCTTCTGAGAAGCCGGCAGAAATGATTGAGAAAAAAGAAGAAGTCAAAAATGAAGAGAAGAATCAGCTAATCAAAGTGAGCATAAAGCTAGTGGAAGAAGCCGATATGAATGAAGAAGGAAGACTCATTGTGCCTCTTCTTATCCCAGCCAGTAAAAGTCCTTCAAAAAGTGGGCTAATTTTATCTATTTTGTAATATATTTCAGTTCCGAGAAGTATTCGAACTGATAGGAGCGATTTTAGTCACAATTATACAGAAAAGACAACTCGATTTGATGACGACGATAACTTCTTTGAGAGGGAAAGCAATGCAAGAAAATTTACCCAAACGAAGACAAAAGTTGTGGACACATTTGATGCTGATCTAGATGAAGTTGAATATCGTCGAAGAGGACGTGGAATTGAGAAAATTATTGAGAGAAGTGAGCGACGAATCATTCGAGAGCTATCAGATGATCGAGGAGAAATATACAAAGTAAATCCAAGCGGAAAATTAAAAGACAAGATATTTCAGCCAGCTCGTAGCATTGTCAAAAGCACTTCGAAATGTAAAACATACCTATGGAAGCCGCAGCCAAAGTATGACCCCGATTTCGATTGATCTTTCTTTATGAACTACTTCGTCTTTCGTTTTTTATGTCTTTCAAGTAAATTTTTATTTGGGAGTAGTTGATGTATCCTCAAAATCAATTTCGTTGTTGAGTAATTGAAGGAGAATCCTCATGTCTTCATTGGCAGCAATTGAACGCTTAAAAACTGGTTAACATATAGAGAAGAAGGATTACATTTTTGTCAGCTGATGAGAAACACAAAATCACGATAAAAAGGCATAGTAGAAATAGGATGAGTAGACCTATCGGAACTATTTACCTTTATGAGCCCCACTAGAGCCTAACTCAAATTTAGCGTACCAAGTGCTGAGCGGAGGTCGTAGGTTCGACTCCCGAGTCAATTTTTTTTCTTTTTTTATTTTTCACCCTCAGTAGTCTTATACCTTTTAAACCCTTTTTTTTCACTTTTTGCTAATAGTTTATTGAATAATAACAGAAATGGCAACAAATATAGACACTACTTAATCGGGTAAAGAAGAGCTATATGTTCCCACAGATTGTAGAGGATCGTATCAGGCGAACCGAATTACCTTCGCCACATAAATTCCATCAGGTAATCTCTGTACCGCGAATTATTAATTCCGTAGCGTTTCTTAGCTTGGAATTTTAACTTTTGCCACAACGACTCAATGTTTTGAGTGTGGGTTCCAGTTTGCGGATTTACAAAATTCAACTTATGGTTAACTGTTAAATGTCTGTAAGCCTGTGAAAGAAGGGCTAGGGAATTATACGACCTCCAGCAATCAGTGATAACTGTAGACCCGAGGCGAATATGTTTAGCTACTAAAGCAAGAAGGGTGGGGGCGTCTCTACGTTTAACCATTTTCAAAAAACAGCGACTAGAGCCTCTTTCTATATCTCCAAACAACCAACAGTGTCGACGATAGCGGCGACCCCTGTGATATTTAGCTTACTAATATATTAAAAGCCCATCTTTTTAATTAAAAAAGTCTTTCCCTATAAAAACGAAGTATATAACTAACCGTCCCAAGCGCATCAGAGAAGAGATCAATTTGAGCACGTTACCTTTTGAACTGATAAAAATTTTTTATGATAAACAGGAATACAATCAAATTTTTTAGAACAAAAAGCGTCCCTCATAGAGCTTTTTGATCTAAAAATGATCCAGATAAAATATTATCTCCAGGTGCGTGCAGAATCAGTCTACTCTGGCACGGCTGGCTGACCCTGCGGAGCTGGCACTGGCCCAGCTACTGGGTGAGTTATGGTTGGCTAAAAATTTAAAATTCGTTAATATCAAACTTACGTGGTTGACTTTTCCCGGCTCGCCAGTAGAAAAAGCGCGGTCGATCTGTCGTCGTGCCATACCTTAATCTGAAAAAGGATTAGTTTAAGGAAAACCGCTTATAAAAAAGGCTTAATTCAATGGGCCAGCCCAGAGTTTTTGCTGGGCGCTATCAGACGTAGTTACTGTAGCTACAGTAAACATGGCGGGACCTAAAGCGCGGTAAACTTCAAGTCGATCTCTCCTCTGATTCGCTTCGGACGGTTAGTTATTTACTTTTTTTTTTATAGAGAAAATACTTTTTTAACTAAAAAATAGACCTTTAATATATTAGTAAGTTCAAATAAACAACAGTTAAACTCTTTTAAGTAAAATGAGAGTAGTACGGTTGAAAAATAAACATTTTATTTACTTTTTATTGCAGGTATGCAGCTCTCGGACTTGGAATTCTCTGGGGAGCCTACCGTCTTCGCCAAATTCGCGAGTATCATGCTGACATTAGAGAGTGGGAGCACGAGAAGGCTGTTGCAAAGGCCGCTGAAGCCACCAAGCAGAAGAAGTGGCTTGCCAAGGAAGAAATGCGTTCTCATGAAGGTTAGTTAATAATTTTATATTATTGCTTCTTCTTATTATAGGTCGTCAATATTCCATTCGAGGAAGGAGTTGCTCAATTCGGAGTCGAAGACTTATACCGCGAAGAGTAGTTTTTGCAAAAGCCGTCTGTCAAATGTATTACTCCACAAGAACTGCTCAGCATGTCGATAGATATGGACAATATGAACCTAATTCATGAAATAGCTGTTGATCCAAATTTTAGAATTGAAGATGCTCAAGTCAATCCACTTGAGCAGATTATTGGGTAAGAAGTAATTTTAATATTTGAGCATTAGTTTTAGAGATAACATGCTCAAGGCTTATTGGGATCTTTTGAGAGACGATCTGGCCAAGGATCCTCCATCATACGAACAGGCTTTCCTTCGTCTGATGGAAATCAAACAAGAAATAATGGAAAATCTTCTTTCCGAAAGGCATGTCCGCTTTAAAGAGCAAGTCAATCAAACTCTGGATGAAGGTAGGACATAAGAGATTTTCTTTAAGAGATTTAGAGAAGTTGAGGAAAAGAATGGATGATAACGAATTCGATGCAAAAGCAGTTTCGCACTTTATTCTGGAAATTTTGTCGAGATTGTGTTGTCCAGAAAGAGACCAAATCATTAAACAACTCACGGATGAGAATGATCTTGTCGAGCTTATAAGGTAGATCGTCTATCATTTTGAAGCAAATTTCAGTGGGATCTTTCGACTCATCGATATAATGAAGAATGATCTCACGAATTTTGCGATTTCCCAAAGCCGGAAGGAAGTCGAAACAGAAGCAGCCAAAGTAGAGTACCGCGCATTTAAGAACTATTTGGAGACAACAACGGGATCAGGAGGGCCAACGGTTGATTGGCTGAGACAAGCCTATTTTGAGCTTTATCCCAGAAATGAGATAGAACCAGCCGCTAAAAGAGAAAAGGAAGTCGATGAAAACGCCGTCTATATGGCTGTTACTGCTCGAGGCTACATAAAGTGAGTAAAGAGATTTTCTCCCAAAATATTATCTAATTCATTTCAGTCTGCTCATAATTGGCAGAAGTAAAGAGACTTTCCCCGAGACTCTGTTGATAGACTATCCTCGCTTCAAGGAACACGCATGCAAAGTTCTCCAATGCACTTTGGTTGCGGCTAGTGTTTTGATAACTATGAATGTGTCCGGAAAAGAGCTTGCAGAAACAGAGAACTTCAAAGCTCTTGTGAAACAACATCTTATTGATCTTTCTAATGATCTCGATAAGAGGTAAAAAAGACGACTTTTGGCTGAAAATTAACTTCTTCAGAGGTGTTGATGCAGTTTTGGAGGATTTGTCGATCCAAGCAGCAAAGGACGCTAAAGAACAGGCGGCTAAAATGAATATTCCTCTCACCGAAGAACAAGAAAGTCCATCACTAGCCAAATCTTGGGTTTGTTAGAGAGTAGCCCCGTGCGGACTGTAGTTTGTAAGTGTTCGACGAAGAGCCAATATGAAACAAACGACCGTATTCGGATGACGGGCAGACATCTAAATCAGTATATTAAAAAACCAATAAAATTCATTCATTCAAATTCCAACTCTTCGACTGTATTCTCGTCTACTTGACGACTTCTCTTTTCTCTTCCTTCATGGAAAAACATTGCACCCTTCCCTATTCTTTCTCCTCGATGTTTCAATTCATCAAGGTTTGGTATATTTCCAGCAGCTTTTGACCAGGATTCAAAGGTTACCGTCCCTCATCGAACCGAATCCTATATGATAATAGCCGGGTTGGCGACAGTTTTGATAAGTTTCCTCCAGTGGCAGCTGCTCACTTTGACAACCCATATTTGGGAAGAGTTTTTGAAGATCCAATTGAGGGATGTGAGTCCGAGAAAGCAGCTGGGAATTCTTCAGGTATTTTCGTTTTGGGAGAAATCAAATCCAGTCGTTCAGATAACACTTTTCCTCATTTCACTTGTTCTATCGCTATTGGGAGTGGCAGTTCATTTCCTTCAGCTTCCAATTCATACCGTAATTCCTACGGCTGTCCTCATCATTTTGTGAGTCTTACCGTAGTTCTTATTGGGAGTTTTCAGTGTAATTTGTGCGATAATCACCGGTGTCTTCCTCTGTGGTTATTATTTTCCTTGTTGTAATTCGAAAGGAGCTTTATCGGCTTTCTTCTTCACCATTTTGATCTTCTCTGGTCTCATCTATCTCAACATAGCCAGAAATGACATTCCTCGTCTGACCAATTCCTGCTTCAATGAGATCAAATCCAATGCGACACATCGTGCTCATCATATCGATAAGTTTCTGTCTTTCCTCAACGCCGTTCCTCTCCAAGCTCATCCAATCTTGGCTCTTCTGGTAAATATTTTCCTAAACTTTCTAAACCTTCAGATCTCTGTGGTGGTTTGTCTGTTGGTTTCGGCTATAACTGGCGGTCAGGATCAAATGAGTCTCGATTGGAATTTGGTTGTTTTCCCCTGCACTCCACTGATGAAAGGAAGAGCTTCGTACGCCAAGAGACCAGTTGTAGAGAGTGAATCATTCCGTTTTGCCCAACAGTTCAACATAACCCCGCCTGACAGTTCAAGATAGTCATCTCTTTCGCCTCCTCCTCTTAATTTACGGATCGTAAAATAAAGATTTCGGTCTCCATAGTTTTAGCCCGAAATTGGACCGAAAAATAAAAATAATAATAGTAAGATACGAAGAAAGCCGTACATAAAGCGGCAAATCTGAGTTTAAAGAGGATGTTCATGGTCCGAGAGGATTTTCCTAGGCCTAAGCCTAGACCCCATCAAAGAATAAATCTTTGGCTTACTATCCACCACCTGCGACCCGCTACTTAGCTGGAACAATTAACAGCCGGGAGAGAAGTTGAACTGGAAGGGAGCAAGGAAAGGAATTGGATGGGGGAGGCGATGGACAAAATCTCAGACTGGGAGAGAAATTTTAAAAAAGACCCGAAAGGAAGTAGAAACGGGTTGCGGCCTGTATCATTTATTAGAAGAAATAAACAAGAAAATTGGCGAGGAATTACTCAGCCGGCTTCTGGGACAATTAGTTGTTCCAATAAAAGTTTCGAATGAATTCATATTTCTCGTGAAGAAATTTCTTGATATCTTCAGGCTCCTTGATTTCGGCGATCCAACTGGAAAGATCCAAAGCCGGTACATTGCAAAAGTTTTCTTTCAGAAAATATAAAGATATAAATTCCGCATCGAGTGTTACACATTTGCCCTCTTTCCGTTGTTCTTCATCGATATCATAGTCCAGACAACTATATAGACCTATTTCAACATCTACGCCATAAGTTCCATAGTAGGTATGAGAAATTGTAATGAATCCTAGTCTCTCATCATTGGCTACGTCATTCAATGGATAGAGCCAATAATCCAATTTCTTGTGAACCTATAAGCTTTCTGTAGTTCCAAAATTATGAAAACGGAACAATTTCAACACAAAAACCGGTACGTAACTTACCAAATGCTGGTTAAAACCTATCCAAGTTTCCAAATTAGTTTTGAGGTCTACAGCATTAAAACTTCCCAGATGAATTGCTTTGTCAGAACCAGCAAATAGACGATCTGCTATGGTTGAATCCTCATTGTGATATGCTTGCGAGATAAAAAAAGTCATTCTAGCAGTAATTGGGTCAAACGTGCCGATCACCCAATCTGCTATTAACTTCTGCAAGCTGATGCATATATCATCTTCACTGTATTCTTGTAGATAAAGCGTAAGGCGCAACTTATTTAGAATGATCTTTCTGAAATCGAAAGGATCCTCACGTGAACAATAGATGATTCCACAGAGGTGAGAAGTTTTCTTAATAATCATGAATTGCATGAGGTGACAATTTACCTTTAAATAAGGCAATTTCCATTTGTCTATTCTTGTAATAAGAGGTCGGCCATTGTAATTATCAACAATATGTAATCCAGTTGGTTTCCAAAGTCGTAAGCATTTATCGACTTGTTCTGCCGAGTTGTTGCACTCCCTAACGAAATAAATCTTCACATTTCCTATGGCTTCAAGCAGATAGTCAATTGCCTCATCAAAATCTCTATTTCTTTGTTCTGCGTCAGCATCAGGCGAATTCAAAAGAGTATTATACTATGATATTTTAAAGAATAAGAGTATAGCTTACCAACAAAACTTCAGTGAAGTAAAACCCTGAAATAGAAGCTCTTAGGAGGGGAATATTCTCCTTTGTCATTTTAATTTCAAGGTCATGTCTTTCGGCAATTTCATCATAATTAATTCTTGCATAAACGCCATTCAAATCATTTTTGGAATTACAGGTTTCAATAGTTGACGAGTTGAGGAGGTGGATTGTGGCATCAAGCTTGAATCTTATTTGAATTTGACATCGATTTTCTTCACAAAAGCTATCAAAGCAACTGGAACTAGCACGGGCTCTCACATAAGGGATTGGCTCAATCTGAACTGGGCGATGTCTCAGAAATTATCGAATCCTCCCTCACAGTGGAACTTATCGCGAGTTTTCACTAGCTTTTATATTTTTGAATCTTCTAAAGGTCTTGCAGAGAAAAAAGAGGCTACTTTGTAGACCTTACTTCGGTTAGAAAACTAAGAAAGCAACTCGCACGACAAGTTACAGCTTGAGGAGGCTTCTCATAGAACATGCAACACACCTTGTTAATAATCAAAATAAGAAGTTCCGTGGGAATTTTCGAAAAAAGTGGAAAAATCTTCGATCCATTTTGTTCAAGATGCGGCTGAAAGTCGTTTTCTTTTGAAAACCAATTTGACAAACCATCTTCTTTATTTCCAGACGATGCGGAGCTTATTGAGGCAACTGAGTTTATTGAAGAAATACGACTTGGGTTGAGCGAAGTCTTGCTCGTCAATAAAGCACTCGTTCAAAAATCGAAATTCTGCTGGAGCTTTCAATTGTGATTGAAATCCAGAGTTCGATATTCCTGCTTCCCATTGTCTGGTCAGGGTCACCGCTTATCAACTCAACTCCCAACTAAAGTCTTATTTCTTCAATAAATTTTGACCACGCAACTTTTTTTAGAAATAAAGTAAATGGTTTGTCAAGACGTCTTTTCAAAAAAAAAACTTGAACAAAATGAATTAAAGATGCTTCCACTTTTTCAAAACTTCCTACCGAACTTCTTCTTCTAATAAGGTAGAGGCCTTCTCAAGCTGGAACTAGTCCTGATTTTTGGAGTTTTAACACGATTTCCTAATTTTTCGGGAGGGGGCTTAGGCTCCAAATTTAGTTGTTATATCTCATTCGCAAATCACAATGAAAATTCAACCATAGCAGAACGTCATTTCTAACCGTTATCGTTATCTGAACACACTGACAAAACATAATGGTTTGACACCTCGAGGGGAACTCCCCGAACTGATGTCGATCTCCATGTACGTCATGTGCTCGTCTCTCATATCACAAGGGATCAACATGTTCATTTTAATGTTCAGCGGCACAGTCTCCCATTGAGCCCCTATGATCAGCATCGGACTCTGACTCACACTGTTGACCTGCATCAGCTCGCTACAGTATAAATAACCGCCTCTTCATATGGCATCTATCAACTTCTCCACGAGTTCCAATTGCTTTTGCAATGCAGTCTCTTCTCTATTGCTCAGTTATTTTTGTTCTTGCCTTCTGCGCTCCTCAAAGAGGAGGATCTCCTGGAGCCGGTGGTAGACCTGGAGGAATGGAGCATGGCCCTCAAGGTGGACCTCCTTCTTATCTCCAAGGATTGAATAAGACTGCCATCGATGAATACTTCGCAATTATTCGCAACGACAATGAGACCATCACTGCTCAGAACACTGACATCGATACCTGGGCTGCCAAGTGGGGAGTTACTGTAAGTTTCTTTCTTTCTCGTTTTTATGATAAATCTTTAGGCTCAAGTGACTGCCGATAGAGCTAATGAGACCGCCTTCCGCAATGAACTCGCCCAGAACATTACCAACCTCATTGCTCAACTTCCTTCTGCCAATACTGCTCTCCAGCAGATCTTCACCAATCAAGACCAAACTCGCGCCCAGCAGAGAACAGCTCTTGAAGCTTTCAAAAACTCTACCGGACCTGTAGGTGCCCTTCTCTTCGAACAAAAAACTCTTTCAGGCCGCTGAACTTCTTCTCTTCATGCCAAATGTCTTCCGTCCTCATGATCATGAAGAAGGACCCGATGGAAGGCAAGGAGGAGCCGGAAAAGGAGGAAAAGGAGGAGCTTCCAAGGGAGTGGGAAATCGCAACTAAACGCCATGATTTTCAATAAACTCTAATTCTTCTGTAATGTCAGATGGCTGATTTATCTATTTGTAAATGACCAAAGGATGAGAGATTAAGATTTCCGTAGACAAATAAAAACCCATGTCCTCTGAAATGGGAGAGAAACACCTTTTTGGGTATCTTGTGCCAAAGGCAATCGATTTCGATCCTGACTCCTTCCGTATTCAACTAGACCTATGACAAACTGTTCTCCACTTGTGTATTTTGTTTAGCTCTTTACTTGGTAATAGATTCTAAATTTGCTACTTTCCAGCATGCAGACGATCAGCTGGTCAAGAAGATTATGACAAGTATGCTTCATTTTATAAATTTCATAATCAATTATTCTAGACTGCGACCTCTCTCATATCCTCAAACTGACGTCTTTCTTGTTTGTTTTTCAGTAGTAGCTCCAGCTTCATATGAAAATGTCCGAGAAAAGGTTAGTTTAAATTTAAATAAAAACCTTGCAGATGTGAATTTCCTTTTACAGAATAATATATTGATGTTTTCAGTGGGTTCCGGAAATTGCTCACCATTGTGCGAAAACACCGTTCTTATTGGTAGGAACTCAGGTGGATTTGAGAGACGATCCTTCAATGCTGGAAAATTGGCCAAAAACAAACAAAAACTTCTACTTCTTTACAAACTCATCGATGAGAGGTCTTTCTCATATTTATTGGCCAGAATTATATTCGAGAGTTCATAGTTAGGAGAAAATCCGTCGAATAATGAGGGAAATTTTCTTTTTTTTTCTGAACATTTTTAGAGTTCTATGAGAAAATGATAGCGAGCGAGCCGATGGATGAATTTACTAGCAGAAAGCTGTTGTTGATTCTCTTCGATTTAGAAAGTGGATGTGGAAATTAGTCGCTGAGTGGCCGAGAAGCGGCTACGAAGTGCTATTCCCCGGAGTGCTAGCTCCAATGATCTTCCATATCTAAAGCAATATTGTTCGATTTTTTTCACAACACGTGCACTTGCTGTAACTTTAGCTCAGACAGCAGCTGCAACCTATTTCCAATCGACTGCTTGGACTTCTATTGTTTTCTATAAAAGAAATTTGTAGGAATATGAGGAATTTTGCTCTAATATTTATTATACTATATCTTATACATCTCACGGATGGTAGAGGTGGTCGTCGAGGAGGAAAAGGAAAGGGTAAAAGCAATTTACAATTTGCTCAAGTTGCTGAATTCTCTTTGATTCATACTCAACTAGCTGACAATAGGGTAAATTATTAACGGATACAATATATTTTTAAAGAGTGCTCATATTGTAACAGGCTCCCATTTCAGTCAAACTTTTAGACTAGGTTATAAGTTAGTACTGATTTGCAAGGTAAATCAAAACCTTACTAAATAAATAAAACTCAGGCAAAAGGAGATCCACGTCCCACAATAAAATGGTTTAAAGAAGGAGCAGAAATGCACCCTAAGCCAAATATCCACGTAAGTAATCCATCGCTATTTTGGAAGGACAATCATTTTAGTATTATGAGAAACCTTTGATCGATGATATGCTGTGGAGTAAGCTTGAGATTGGTAGGTAAAACAGAGATTTTTCGAACAATATTCTAGACCCAGCCACAATGGGAGATCAGGGAGTCTATGCATGTGTTGCGAACAATCAGCATGGCGTTATGGCCAAGAATTTCAAAGCAGAGTACACCTACTAATAAATAATTGTTTCCTGATGAAAATCTGTCTATTTATTTTTAATTTCATCCATTTTCTACTCCGACCAAAGCTTATGAATGCTTTAGCTGTTTCACAATGGAATTTTGTAGAGTTTGCACGAAGGATTAGAATGGTGGACGGAAAACAGCCATCATGAATGACTTGACCGAAGACATCGACTATTCCTTATCTGGGAATATTTTCAGACTGAACCGGTTCTCTGTTAATTTTAACTTGGGGGGAAAAAGGCTATATATTTTATATCAATTCAAGTAATACCCTCCACGAGTCGAAAAGCAATAAAAATATTTTTCAATTGCCCAATAATTTTTAGCTTTGATCTCGAGGCAAAATTACAACAATGACAAGGCATTGCCTCGTTGTGATATTTCTGTTCCATTATGCTATCCTAGCGCTATGGCCAAACGCTTCGCAGCCGCACGCGCCTCCCTTGCTCTCAACCAATTTAGGTTTATTCATTTCCATTACTTTCTCATTTCATTTTTTATTTTTCTTGGTTAAATATCACCAAGCAATAAGCCTACAATATACGAATTCCTTAAATTGGAAAAAGAAATGGATTGCTGTAGGTATCAACTCCATGAACATTCTTTTTCTCTACAGAGTAGCCCACTTTCGTGTGTTCACGCGAGAAAAGTGAAAAACATTTAAAAAATGTAAAACAAATTAGGTCCAAAATCTGTTGAAATAGGTCGATCGTTATAAATTTCGCAACATCATCAGTATTCACTACTGCCGCCTGTTGTGTACGTCTTTTCTTCTTTTACGACCGCCCTTCCACTGGCTAAACTTCTTTCAGATTCTGTTGATTTCATAGAAATATATACATTTTAAAAATTCTAGAATCATCTGTAATATCGATGTTTTAGAAGTTATGAAATTAGATGCAAAAATAAGCCATAAACAATTGACCATTTCAAAACAGTTACTAGCTCAGAGAAAAAGTTAAATTTTCACCGAATATGGTAGCATTTTTCTTTTTCTATCGTGTTGGGAAAGTCCCCCGCTGTTTTCTGCTTATAGCCGCACCTTTTTCGCTATCTTGTCCCCGAGGCAATCGATTTCGATCCTGACTCATTCCGCATTCAACTATACCTATGACAAACTGTTCTTCGTTGACGTATTTTCTTTCGCTCTCTCTCTCTCTCTTTACTTGATAACAGATTCTAAATTTGCTTCTTTTCAGCATGCAGACGATCAAGTGCGTCGTGGTCGGAGATGGAGCTGTCGGTAAGACATGCTTACTCATTTCATATACGACCAACAAATTCCCGTCCGAGTACGTCCCAACAGTTTTCGACAACTATGCAGTAAGTTTTAAAAAAAATAAAATCCTTATTAGATTGACATCAATTATAATTGAATTTATAGGTTACTGTGATGATTGGAGGCGAACCATATACGCTGGGATTGTTTGATACAGCCGGTCAAGAAGACTATGACAGGTATGCTTCATTTTATAAATTTCATAATCAATTATTCTAGACTGCGACCTCTCTCATATCCTCAAACTGACGTCTTTCTTGTTTGTTTTTCAGTAGTAGCTCCAGCTTCATATGAAAATGTCCGAGAAAAGGTTAGTTTAAATTTAAATAAAAACCTTGCAGATGTGAATTTCCTTTTACAGAATAATATATTGATGTTTTCAGTGGGTTCCGGAAATTGCTCACCATTGTGCGAAAACACCGTTCTTATTGGTAGGAACTCAGGTGGATTTGAGAGACGATCCTTCAATGCTGGAAAAATTGGCCAAAAACAAACAAAAACCCATTTCCTCTGAAATGGGAGAGAAGCTAGCTAAGGATCTCAAAGCCGTAAAATATGTTGAATGCTCGGCACTGACACAGGTAACTCTTTTTCCTTTTTCTCACGTATTACTTATTTCAGAAAGGCCTCAAGAATGTTTTTGATGAAGCCATTCTAGCTGCTCTAGAGCCCCCACAGCAGGAGAAAAAGAAGAAGTGCACTATCATCTAAAAAAGCCAAAGGGAGAGGTGTTAATTTAACTCATTTTGAGTATTTTTGTGTAACCCATAATTTATCTTGTAGCTGTTCTCATCAATTCTTCACACTGGTCGAGTTCTAATTTAGATAAGATTTCTATACCGTCACCTTTTTTCAGTTCTTTTTCCAAGGTTGGCTGGATGCTTAGTCGATATTTTTCGACTCATTGTTCCTAGAATTGCTCAAGTATAACCGCAGAAATCATTTCGAGTTTCACTTTTAAAATCAATTCCATTAGATGGCAGAGCGCCGTCCCTAAATGGAACACTGACTGTAAAAGTGTGCTATCTTGAGTTCGTACTATATCGTGTAGAAAGAGATCAATCGAAAGCGAACGATTCTAGAAACCAGAATTCGAGAAGTAATGACTGAGAACCAGCCCATCCCCGCCACCTTCCCCCCTTGTTTTCGGCATATTTATAGGGACTACGAAAATTCTCTTACAAAATAGAATCCGCTCTCTGCTATTATTCTGGGTCCATTGACTGCCGCGCTTTTCTTGTGAGTGCGTCGCCGAAATAATACTTGAAAGTGATTGCCTTGTTTTTAACGGTTCCTACACTATATTTCTCTTCTTAAATGATGCTTGATTGTGAATAATTGTATCTTATCTGTTCGTATACACGTATATTTAATATGAACTGGTATGGAGTCTGGGTGTTGCTCTGCCAAATGCTTTATTCCAAGTGAATAATAATAACACAAAAGCAAGGCCATTCTTGATTGAGCCTAATGAACACAACAATTGAACTGGGAGGTGATCTAGAGTGACTAGAAAGGACTGGCAAAAAGACTAGGGAAAGATATTTACACTGGATCAAATCACCGAGAGAAAGAAAATTGGTCCATTTAACACCGGACCGCGCGCTTTTTTTACACAAGAAATGAGATTTTTGACTGGAAATATTATGAAGAGAGGACAGCTTTTGTGGATTTCGGAGTCGAAGCATGGTTGAAGTGTTTGGTGGTATATCGAAGCGAATTCAACAGAGCTTCAGCTTGTTCCGGAGCTGTATGCTCCTTTATTAGATTAACTGCAGCCTTGATGTTGATTGGGGCGTCTCTTTAATAATTCAGTTTAAACAGATTTCGAATAAATTACCGCACGAACGCTCCCTCGTCATCAACGTGATCGAACAAAATAATACAGCCAACCATAACTCGGATACAAAAGAGTCTGGTCGATTCCGAGAGACGAGCACAAGTCTCTGTACTACAAACCATAAATCGGCAAACACTGCAAGAAAAATCAGATGAGTCATCGTTCGGAAGGTCTTACTTCACTATCGTAGCCAGGGTATCGGTTGTATTGTGGAGCGGAAGTTCGGGATGTCCTCGGACAAATTGGATACAAGCCTGGCTCAAAGTGCTCAACATTGGCGTTGGGGCAGCTAGGAAGAGGGAGATCTGATTGGCGAGTTCGATCTCATTCGCATCGAGTTGTCCTTTCCCCATGGATCTTCTATAATAGCTGAAGTCGTTCTGTAGAGCTGGGGTGCACATCTGAATGAAGATTTGCCAATTGTGAGGCTGGCTTTCAATCAAACCTTGACAGCATCGAAATCTAGAACGAAATCGACGAGACGGGCTAATTGTGTGGCGATTGCTTGCCGATTATCCAGCTGTTCCTCGGGAGGCAGAGGTCCAGAACACAGGTCCCAGAGGAGATCCGTCACCAGCTGAAAATTCCCTCTCTCAAATTGATTCATTTTGTTTCAGGCGAGAGGAGGCCATTTCGATTATGCCGCTTTGTCGGCCCGACAGAATCCGCTAAGCCAAAAACGACCGGTTTGTGCCCCGAAAAATGGTAAATTGGTCTGTTTTGGGGAAATTTCTCAAGAAATCGACACAAACCTTCTCCAATTGAAGGGCCAGTCGGTGGTATCCCTTGATTCGTTGGACATATCGCTCGACAACTCCAGCAGCTTTCTCTACGATCTCCTGGTCTTCCGGATGATGTAGCGCTTCTCGAATTTCATCTGATGCCCCTGGAAAAAGCCGCTGGTCTCACAGGGAGAGATGTTTACCTTTTCCATAACTACGAGCGTCGTCTAATGTGCTGGCACATGTTGACAAAGCCTGTGAACACAGATCGAAAATGGGCCTTTCAGCCTCCGTTGGCACAGCATTTTCAAAGTCAAGGAAAAGCTGGAAATCGTTTGTACGCGAGGAGACACAATGGGGAGGATCAGAGCTCAGATTTCGCGAAGAGCAGCTGTGCTCAGATCGTGGGAATTCGACTGGATTTGTGGCTGGCGGTTTTCAATAAATTTTGGGGATCACAGCCGCAATGTGACAGCCAGGCGTTTTTTTTTGTTTTCTCGTTTAATATTCCGGAATTTTGAATTTCAATCCAATTGTGAGAAGGTGATCGAAGAGAGATAAGGCCAGTTTATGGGGGTTTTGAAAGAGATCATAAAGGTGCATTTTTTCTTTCAATTTAAACAAAAAAAGCAAGTGGAAATTGAATCAGAAAGTGAACAACTTCTGACTGACAAGATTGAATACGAAAATAGAAACAAACCTCAACGACGTTGACCTCTCGATGGAAGCCATCACAATGGTTTCTCAACAATGATCGGACAAGCTCGCCGCAGGATGTGCTGCTCGACATGCATGCGCTGAAATGAGAAAATATTACGGCGCATTGACTCGACGAGAGAGAGAGGCGGGTCAAATGACCTTGTGAGGGGGCTTCATGATTCACACAACTTGAAGTCCTGGTAAAAACGGGTTGAGAGTCGTCAGATTGAAAAAAGGGGCAAAATGTGTGCCAAGGGTCATTCCTCGAGGCGATAATGATCCCGGGAAATGGTCGTGTAATGGGCGGCAGTCAAAAGGAGAAAAAGACAGTCACAGCTGGCTGTTAATGACAGCGCGAGGGCCAATCTGTCTATTGATTCTCTCGTATTACGAAGAGGGAGAGCCAGCTGAGAGAGAGCCGAGATGGTCCGCCGTTTACGCGTCATTTGAGAGACAGGCGGAGGCATCGAGGCGCCAACAATCCAGCCGTGCAATATTCCACGGATAATTTATTATTTTTTTCGATTGGAACAGGTAGTTTGGATGAGAATGGGGGGCCAACGGGTTTGATGAGAAGCAAACACGGTGAAGGGCGGCGTTTTGTTGACAACTTCACGCACAAAAAGTAAGCCTTTTCTTTTGTTTATTTTTCGAAATTTTACCAGCAGAAAAATCTCTAGTTTACCCAAATGATCGCTGGATCCACGATGAAGCTATAAACCATCGATAGAATGCTGACAATTCCGAAATTGATACTGAACTTCTTCCAGAGTCTTTATTTCTTTCAAAATGCGTTCTGCTTACCGTATCAAAATAGTTTTGAGCTGAAAAATAATAAAAGGAATCTCCAAAAATCGTTAGAAGTAGGAGAATTTTATCTTCTCCCAATCAGTAAAACCAAAGTAATCAAATTTTTTTCCATCTGCTGATTGGTTAGTCTCTTTATTGGGCTCGTGCTTTGAAATCCACGTCCTAATAAAACTTTTTTAAGAAAAATACTTTTAGCCATTTCTCGAAGAAAATGTTGATGAAATCACTTGAAATCGAGGCAACCATTTCCTTAAATTCCCAGCTAATCTGCAAGGAGGATGATCAAATCATCGAATATCTTCCGCTTGAGTCAATTCTCAGAATCCTTCCTCCATTTTCTTTTTTTTTCAGCCCGCAAAAAGTTCACAAGCTAATGCATTCCTTTCAGAAGATGCGCTTCTCCGAAGAATATGATGGAAGGCCCATCCGAAAAGTTGAAAAAACCACTGAAAAATATCAGATAACACAACATGGAAACAGTTCATCCGAGATTTCTATGGCTTCTCTCAAGTCTGGCTTCATTTCTGTTTTTCTTCCAAATGGTTTGTCTCCAATTTTGATTTCATTCCTTTATAATAGGATATCCAAAATCTGTGAGTGAAGATTACCTGACCTATCAGTTTTGGGACACTCTCCAAGCGCTGGCTAGTAGTTTGACTGGCGCTTTGGCTACCGAGGCTGTTCTACGAGGAGCTGGAGTAGGAGATCAGGTAGATTTTGAAAGGAATTCTCGTATGTGACAGTCACAGTTAAGAACGCCTCGGCTCTGGCTGCTTCGCTAACTTGGCTGGTGAAAGATGGACTCGGGATGATGGGAAGAATCACCTTCACATATTTCAAAGGAAGCGATTTGGATGCCAATCCGAAGCGATGGAGACTCATGGCTGACATTCTAAATGACGCCTCGTTCTTTGTGGATCTCCTTCTGCCATATTTCCCAGCCTTATTCCTTCCTCTAGCCTGCACAGCCTCTCTCTTTCGATGTGTTGTTGGAGTGGCTGGAGGAGCCACCAGAACTGCCATCACTCAACACCAGGTGAATCTTATTGCTCTTCAAGTTAAACTTTATTCAAGGCTTTGAGGAATAATCTAGCTGATGTGGCAGCTAAGGATGGGAGTCAAGAGACTTTGGTGAATATAGTTGCTCTGGTACTTTCGCTGGTTCTTCTTCCAGTTGTTAGTGGCAAATTTGCTCTCATCTGGCTACTTTTTATCGTAAGTTTATCCAAAATTCCACAACATTTTTTTTAGATTTTCACCTTTGTTCATTTATTCGCCAATTATCAAGCAGTTCGTTGTCTGCAATTCTCTTCTTTGAATAGAAATCGGGCCACCACAGCCATTAGGTAAATTGCTTAGAAGAGGAGACAAAATAATTGCAGATCTTTCTTGTTGAGTGGTTCAATCTCGTCAGTGCTGGAAGCTAACGAGGAAGAGCCGTTATTTTGGTCTCTCTGTGGAACTCGTCATTTGGGATGTTCGTTAAAGGATCTTCTCGAGTTTAAGACCCGAATGCCTAAGGCTATTTTCGTAGAAACTGAGGTATTTTTGTTTGCTTTTTTAATTTATTTAAATTCAGGGATATACTCTTCTCTTCGATGCTTCTCATAATGTTGGATGGGTGGCGATGAGAATCGGCTATCAGGACGAATTACTTCCTTTCTTTCATTTGGAATGTTTGCGTCTTTTCTTCCTTCAAAAAGATAAGGGCAAATTGACCGAGGAATCTATTCAAAAATTGTATTCGGATCTCATTGGAGCATTGGATTCAGTTGGCTTTGATTCGAAGACTCTGCATCTGAGATATGATTCTTGGAGATATAAGCAGGAGTAGAAGATGATTGTGATTTCGAACATTTTTTGGGTCTGAATTACGGGAATAAATTCTAATAGAAGGATCGAAAGATTCCAAGGGGGTTGGATCGGAATTCCTACGTGCGTATGAGTGGATTCAAAATTTGATCCTGATGGATAGGTCTCGACATGACCAGCTCGTTTTCAGCCAGCGCAAACTGGGCAAAGAATGCCGAATTCGCTCACTCTCTTTGGAAGACTCGCACCAGACATCCAACTGAACGATACCATTGATCTCACTTTCCTTGGATTCATTTGTCTCTTACTGTATCGCAAATTAATCGGACAAAGTGAGATGAAAAAATTGGACGAAAAAAATTGAAACGTGAGGAATTGGAGCTATTCGGGGATCGGAATCTCACTTCGGAATCGCGGAAGGCTACGTGACTAGACGGAGGAAGAACAGGCCGAAACTGATATCTTAATTTGGTTAATTTATTGGACTTTTGGACTAAATATCAAACCTAGAAATACCGGAAAACTTTAATAAATTGTCCTCGAAAATTATTATAATCCTACTCATTCTCTATCTCCTTAATTTATAACTTCTTGGAGTTTTGTATAGAGATTTTTTTCTTACTTTAGTAAATTGTCTAAAAGGAAGGGAACTTCTATTTTTTGGCTCAAAATGCTTACGAAGTGTGAACATAGGTCAAAATCGTAGTTTCTAGGAGTGCGACCTGGACTTTGGCCATCCGTTCCGCGGAAGATGACGACAGAAACTATTTTGAGATGAAATATAGCCGTTTCCCAATTGCGGCTTACTGTAGGTCCTTGGAATCTCTTCAACATTTGGAATAAAAAGCATAATTTCATCAGGAGCTAGTTCAAAAAGGTAGAAGCGACTTTGATCCGCTTTGGAGACGAGAAAAAACCTTCCGCCGATTGAATATTAGAAAAATCGGTTCGCTCATTAGCGACAAATCTACAAAAAGTTTCCGAGGCAACAGTCCCTTTGGCCGATTTGATGGGAAAACAAAGAAGAAAGCCGGGAAGAGAAATCCGCATGTCAAGTTCGCTTATAGTCGGGAACGATGACATTCGCATCCACGTGGTGCTTCTTTAGACATTTCTCTTTGTGCTATACTTTTATCCCCTTTGTCGCCAAAAGGCTGGCTAACAAGAAAGTGTCTCCGCTAAATAGCCAAAGATGCGCTGCACCGGACCCATTATCGTAAATGACAATGAGGAACTTTTGAGATCGAACATCAATCTGGATTCCGCCAAAGATCTTTTGATTTTTTATTGTTCTCATCAATAAAAAATTAATAGAACTACACACAATTTGCTAAAGGAACTCCCCTCCTAGCTTGGGTGCGGAGATAGCAGGCCGTTCAAGCAGGAAGGATCGCAAGTTCGACGAGAGAAAGAGATTTTCTTCCGGCTTTATTAATGGTTCCAGTGATAGATAAGAGGTCAACAAGACAACCAACCATCTCTGGAAATGTCTTACTTTTAAATTTGAAGAGAAATACATAGGGGATAATTGAACTGGTCTGCTCCTTAGTTGATTTTTGTACTATTAGCACCAGAAAGCCTGATCTCGTCTACCCGTCTAGACAACTAGTCAATGAAGATGATGGGACGATTTGGGCGTATCGAAATGGAGAGAATTTATGTGAGAACATAAATGCCTTTGAAACGACTTCGGAAGGCCACCGCCACATCAAAATGTTGCGAACCGGCACTCTCTCTCATTCAAATTTTGTTAGAGAAGAAAGAGTAAAAGCAGTTTAAACCCAGAGTGATATATTTGGGCTGCCTCTGATAGCATCGTCTACGGCGGCGACAATTGGGGAAGTACAGGGCCGCACGTACGGAGGATCAGAGTTCGTCACGACGTCAAGCTTTTTTGTTTGTTTGTTTATTTCGACTCTTTCCTGGCAGCACTTTCCGCAAATTCGAGAATGTCATGCAACACTTCGTCCCCACCTAATTGAATTAGATCGCATACTGGACACATGCCAGATACGGTACGACTGAACGGAGAGTGCACGTGCGGACGGCAAATTTTGCAAGGCAAGAGGCCTGATATGGATCTGGACTGACAGCATGTTTCAATGATTGATTACGTTGAAGAATCAAAATTAAGGGCATCCAGGTAAAAAAAAAAAGTTGGCCTTTGCTACTTCTTCCCTCCCTGGGATAGTTCCTTCCTTGATAAACCTTTAAAATCAAGATAAAGCTAGCAAGGAGAGTCGCTTGTCGACCCAAAAGAACTACAAAAATTCCAAAATGTAGTCCAAATGAGATTCTATAATTGCATTTATTGGCTTCAATCGCTAAATCTTATTCCACCATCTTCTTTTTCGACTCAAAATATCGCCGATTTTCGATAAATCTCAAGGAATCTAACTGTGTTTTCTAATTGAAGCGATAGGGTTGGATTCGCTTGTTCTCTTCTTTCCCTTTAGCTGTGAAGATTTACGAGTCTTGGATTAGCTTGCTGCTTATTGTTCCATAATCCATCTCGCATACCAGTCGGTATGTTTCTCCATTCGTCGCTTTCAATTGCCTTCTTTTTAGTCTGGAGACCTGCTTTCTCCAGACGGTCTTTCACCCTCTTAGAAGCGACTATAAACCTTAGCCAATTTTGCTTAAATTAACCGAGATGGGGGATGATGAAAGTTGTGTAAGAAGGCTTGAAAAGAGTAGCGAATTACCTTCGATTGTTGATTCAAAATTGGAGGAGAAAGAAAATCATAGAATCCTTTGTGCCATTTGTTGGGATTTACCGTATTCTTAGTTGGTTAAACGGAGAAAAATCGCCGAGAGGCGGATCGTATTTAAGCACGCACCCGCAACACCCGGCACACAATGCACTGCCTCGTTCTGCTGCTATCTGCAGGTACTCATCTTCGACAATTCGACTGATTTATAGCCCCGAAATTATCATCATTTTAGGGTCATTTCGATCTCTGATTGTTTCGTTGATTTTTTTTGAATATTTTCTCCCTCACTCTCTGAGTCCCTCTAACAGCCAATTGAAGAGATATTGTAGTTTTGAAACTTTTCGAAGAATTAACTGTGAGAAGGGGTTAAAGAGTTTATCAAATCTTTGTACTTGATTCAAAATTCGCTCGCGATTGAACACTGATGCGTGGCCGCTTATCGGATTTGACAAAGGATATTCACGTTGAACTTTCCGGCCAACATCCGGGAAGACTCGTTCTAATTGTATGTTGATATTTGGAAAAAGATTGATCCCGTCTAGACATATTGACCTATGCATTTCAGCTACAGTAACATGGGCAGCCAATTCTGCTGAGATTCGATTGGAATCCAAGCAAACGGCGGTGGAGATTGATACAGAACGCTATGCCTATAAAGTTTGCTTTTTCTAATTTTGTCCACAAAAAATATATTTTTAGGATGGAAATAGCTTGAAAGTGCCGATGAATGAAACAGCTTCAGAGGATCTTCTTGAGAAATGGCTCAGTCAGGCTATGTCTGGATTTATGGCTGCCCTGGCATCGAAAAGGTTCGAGAAATGCTTGTGAGAGTCCCTTCGAACCGGCTAATGTTGTCTAACCCTAGAAGCTGTCTAACAGCTAATCTGGCTTTTTCTTGTCTCTCGCGGCAAGAAAATCGAAATGAGTTGGGGGGTCATTCCAGTCTTTTTCGGGAAGGAAAGACCTACCGTAATCGGTTGAGAGCATTTCAATGCTCGAATTTACAGATTGGAGCAGATGACCCACGAAGACAGGGAAGAAGTCCACTCCTGTTCGAAAAAGGCCACAACCGTTCCTGAACACGCTCGCTGTGTCGTTAAAGTTCTCGACTCTACCAGTCACATCCCCGTCAAAGGTCTTTTGGTTTTCTTACTCAAATAGATCAGCTTAGACACTCCTATTTCGCAGTTGAAAAAGAAAATAATAAAGAAGAATTTCCAAGAAAATAAGGATCTCGAATGGACCGGCAGTTTCGGCCAGGCTAGAGCCAAAAGACAAGCTGGATACAATAAGGTAAGTCAGACAAAAGGAAAAAAGATATTTCTAGGTGGTGTCGCGTGAATCCTACACATTGAAGACGATGAGAGACGAGCCGTTGATGACTCAAGTAGCTCGACAGCTGACTCGCAGTGTCAGAAGATTGAAGAATAAATCGACGAATTCGAAGGAAGGCTGGAGGAATACGGTATTGAGAGTGAAGAAGGTTGGAGAAGAAGCGAAGAAAGAGAAGAAACAACGATCGGAAATGAAAAAGAGATTGAGGATGATGATCGACAATACTCCTGATGAGTTTCTCGATCCCAGAAAGCCCGTGGCGATGAAGAAGATGGAGATGGAAGATGAGGAATTGGCTTTGAAGAAGATAATGGCCAAAAAGCAGAAAGATGAAATTCGTGTTCCAATGGATTTGATGCGAGAAGCTGTCAAAGCAGCGCTGGAAATCAGCGGTAAAAACACCACAGGATTCGAGAAGAAGACTTTGAAAATGCTCAGTCCAAGATTCATGAGTATAGTCCCAGAACAAGAAGATGAATCTCTTTTTAATCTTCTTTCTCCATCTTTGTTCTCTCTCCATGAGGAAGGGCAAGCCGAGGAGCAGCTCTTCTCTCTTCCAAAGATTCTCAAGAAATTGAACAGCAGCGATCAAGAGGCTTGGATGGATTTCATTGTTGAGACTTCTGGAGTCATTGATACTGTCGACAAGACGGAAGCAGATCAGAAGGCGAGGAAGGAAAAGGAAATGAGAGGAGAAGACGGGACTCCACTCTTCTTCACAAAGAAAAACATGTCTGATATTGGCGGTGAGATTGAAGTCAAAAAGATTGAAGTCTTCGAGCAATTGGACAAAAGCTACAATCCACAACAGGTTTGATTCAAAAGTCGAGAAAAAAATAAACCAAACTGTAGAAGACTGAATTGGACAAACAGGGATTCGCCTTCCTAACAGATGAGCAATTAGATATGGTCTATGGCCCCAACTCGCCTTATAAAAAAGCTTCAGCTTTGAGAAGATTCAAGTCGAAAATCATGCGAGACGACCCTCACAAATTCATCGAAACTGAGTATGATTCCCCTCTACTCTTCTCGTAATATAAGAATTTCAGCATCCGGGCTCTGGCCGAAGCTGAGAAATTTAAAGTTCGCCGCCACGATATTGTCGGCTCTCCCTTCCTATTGACTCCCCTAACTTTCGCTAGTGCAGCTCTATCTCAGCCAGTCTATCTTTCACCCTTAGTTCTCTCTCCAATCACGTGGGTTTTCTTTCTATCCTCTTTGATATTTCGTTCAGATTATCCCCAGCCGTCCTTGGTCCAATCACTCTTTCTCCTTGGGTCTTCGTACCGTTAGTTATTCACAACTGGCTTGACTAAAGTCCTTTCAGACTCGTCCTCAGTCCTCGTGTTCTTTCGCCTCTCATCTTAACGCCTTTAGTATTCAGGTTTGTTCTTATTTTCAATTCTAATAGCATTTTCCAGTCCAATCGTTCTTTCGCCGCTTGTCCTCCATCCTCTCATTTTGGTGAGTTGATTGTGTCAAAAGAGGAACTTATTTTTCCAGGTGCCAGGAGTCTTCAATCCAGTGATCTTGTCTCCTCTTCTCCTTTCGCCATTAATTCTGTCTCCACAAGTATTCAGGTGAGAGACTAATTTATAGCGAATTAATCATCTTTCAGTCCTATCATATTATCTCCATTGGCTTTGAATCCATTAATTTTGACTCCGATGGTGGGCAGTCCTTTGGTTTTGTCGCCATTCGTGTTGAGTCCTCTCATAGTTTCGCCCCAAGTCCTCTTCGCCGTAGTTTTATCCCCCTACGCGTTGTCGCCCTTAATAGAATCGAAACTTATCGCCTCAGAGGTCGTTTTGAGTCCCTCTTGGCTTTCTTAAATCTCGGGTCTTTTCAGTCCATTCAGTGCAATAGATCATTTTGTTTGTACAAAATCGTCAAATTTAATAAACTTATTGTTCAAATGAAGAGAAATAGAAACGCGAAAAGATATTTTCGAATTCGCAGAGAGATTTTTTTGCGAAGAGGCAAAGGCCCCCCCAAAAAGAGCAGAGTTCTAGGATTCAGAAAATCGGAGGGAGGCGATTCCCATAAGAGTTGAAGATTTCGAGCAAAAATTATTGAATTCGATGTGATTGCCCTTTCCAGATTCATGTTCACCCAATTGAGATGCTTTTCTTCCAAAAAATGGAAGTTTTCTGCAAAGGGTTGGAGTAAAATGCAGAAAATCGGAGTAGAAAGACTCCTGGGAGTTGAAAACTTTGTTACAACGAGCTTCACGTGATCGATGGCCCTCGTTCGCGGCGTTCCTCAAGTCCCATTATCATCCGTAGGAGGCACCTGTCTACCGCAAAGTTTTCTTTTCTCCACGTCACTTTTTTTAAAATTAAAATAATTGGTCCAATCGTCCTCCGACTCAACTAATGAGACTACTTGTTTACGAGGCGAAGGGCTTAAAATCACTTTGTCTAATGAGTGGCCGGGCTGGCCGAAAAACGGCTGCTCTCCATCTCTCTCGGGAAAATAAGTACAAAAAGGCTCTGACTTTGAGATTCCGGCGGAAGAGAGCCGTCGACAATTCAGCCACTTGAATGCGCCGGGTCGAAAGGCTTTGGAGCAGTCGCGCGGAACGGACATTGAGTCCTCCAAATTTGTTGGATGACTCTCTCTCTCTCTCTCCTTCTCTATTTTTTTTCTCCTTTTGTTTCCAAGTCAAAGCATCCTCTCTTTTTAGTCTCCACCCTGACTTGAGTAAACAAAACTGCTGAGGTGAGGGGCAATTATGACCGGGGGGTCTCCCAACTTCCGACGACGCGTTAGTGCATCCATTTTAGTCCCTCCAGGAGCCCCTTCTCCGACCTCACAATGGCCAATTCAACTCATTTCTTTTCGCCGTTCTCCCTTCTTCCCAGCTTAACTTTATCTTCAGATGTTTTGGCTTTTTTTCGTTGTTTCTCTCTCAGCAGCGTTGGATCCGAATCCGACGGATATCACAAAGCGATGCTACAAATGCAACGTTTATTCGGCAGCTGGCAGGATGAAATGCGAAAATCCCGGAGTTTGCTACTCTAATTTTTGCTATTCTTGTGAGTCTCTCGGTGGGATCAAAAAACGAGCTTTAGATGTGACAAGCGACGGGACGACAATGTTCCTTTCTGGATGCGCCGAGGACGTGTCAGACTTTGGCATTCGGTTGGTTCTTTTTGATCTCGATTCTATTAGCATCGCATACAAATGACTCTTCCAGGGAATCGCCAATTAAACAACACCTGGGGTTTATTTATTTATTATTTGGGATACTGTATATCAACTTTTTGCATCTATTTTAAACGACCTAGAGTTAAACAACACGAAATTCCAAGAACAAAATTATTTTGACACTCGTTGAACAATAGAATTGCGCTCTCTGCAGCTGACATGTAAACGCATCAAGTATTACCAAAATACGACTAACATTCTTTGACTTTGGAATTATTCATTGCAGCCCATCATGTGATCCAACTGCTTGGAAAAGAGCCACTTGAACCGGTGGAAACCTGAGTATTCGAATGAGATAGCAGCTTTTCATTGGCCTAAAAGTTATGATTTTTCGCGCTTTTGGGCTCAAACCTCCTTGGAAAAGACAATTTTCAGTGGGAGCTCTGCGGGTGGAATCTACTGTAAGGCCAGCAATGAGATCGCCATTTGCATTTGTTCGACGGAATCTGAGGTTTGCAATTTGCCTGAAGAGCCGAAGAACAACACCAAACTTCTGAAGAATATCCGCTGGTCGGAGAGTGAGGAAGAGCGAATGGATAATATTTCTTTTGTTAGTTTTTTGAGCATTGACTCTAAATTTGATTCGCATTTTAGAAAGTGACTGGCTTCTCGGTGGATTATGCCAACAAGAGATTTGAGCATTTGAAGCAGGACGGGATCGAAAAAGCTCCGAAACATTTCAATCTCTCCCGGATAACGAATTCTGCTTGGAGGACATTGAGTTCTTTTATAGTTTTTATAGGGATTTTCGTTTCTTTTGCTTGAGTCTTTCCCTCGCTTTTCGGGTACTCACACGGGTTTTCTGATTCTAAGTCTACATCTCTAATAAACTTTTACAACTTTTAATAGCTGCTAACCACAAAACGCTCAAATTCTTCTGTCTATCCTCTTCTCCTCTTATCGTTCTATTTCTTAGTGAGAAAATCTCAACTTGGCGAGTTTCATAAAAAACGAGCTTCGAAAACCTTTTATCTGGGAAAATAGCAATATTTTGGATGTCATAATCGCCGTAGCTTTATCGTTTAAAAGAAGAATCGACACCACTTGATTTATTATCACAGAAACGAATCTAAAAAGTGCTACAAACAGGAAATAAAGCAATAATTGTTTGGATCTAAAGCAAGGAAGGGGGAGAGAAAGCCTCTCATCAACCGATGAGCCCAATGTGAATAGGTCGGCTATCTGGGGATATGTGGACATTCTTGGAGAGTATACACACACCGGGGGGATGGGGGGAGGATGGTGTCCCTTTGGTTTAAAATAAAATTAGAACCCCTTTGGGGCGACTTTCGCTCGTTGTCAGCTCAATTAGCACCCTAAAAACGGCTGAAAGGACCTTTCTTCACAACCGAACATCAAAAATATACAAATATTCACCGTCATCTCTTTTGAAACGGGGGAATTGACTAGACAACATTATTTATGTGTGGTGAGACACACAAAGAGAGATACCGTAACCCAAAAAAAGAGAAGAAGAATACTGTTAATACGACTACCGTAACGTGGGGGGAGAGAGGGACTAGATGCCAGACTTAGAGAAGGAGACCCGTAGATGGGCATTTTCAGCCAATTTTGTATTGTGCATAACGATCAGAGCCTCGATTGCTGTCTCGACGTCATCCAACTGGACAAGGGCCATCTTATGGTCCTTTCTGGAATTTCTAAAATACAAATTAACTTTCACAAAACACGACAGGCAATCAGCGACCTTTTTCCCGATAAAAAGACCTTGAATTTTCAAGTGCGTTGCGCCAAAAGTGTGTAGGAAAACTCACGGGAAGAACTTGAAAGCCTTCACGGAAAAGTTAGACTGTTCGAACATTTCCGTCAAAACACACTCGTCGATATTCGGCGGAATATTCGACAAATGAAGAGTCGATGACGGCGGGTAAATGTTCATATAATTCTTACTGTAATTGGTTTTTTTTTGTTTATTTTTCAATTGGAGATCAAACCTTCCGGGCTTTTTGAAGCGATGAAGAGGAGAATGAGAATAGTCCCTAGTCAATCCAGCATCTGGTTGTCCCTCCTTGGGCAATTGGACATTGTTATGCTTCGAGGCGGCCACTCGGATCACCTTGTCGTGCCATCGAGCTTTGTCCAGATGTTGAATAGCTGAAGAGATTCTTTCTTACTGTATTCGAGAGATATAGATAGAAAACTTTCAGATAAAAAAGGAACAAACCGATTTGAGCTTGTTGAGGTTCGGAATATTGAATGAGAGCGTTATCCTTTTTGTTGTAAAGAATTTTGACCCGTAAGACATCCCCGTAAACGCCGAAGAGAGTGAAAAGGGCATCCGGTGTCACATTCTGAATCATCTTCTTAAGAAAAGAATAACAGAAAAAAACATTTTCATCCAGATTCGAGACGAGGACGACTGAAGTGATTCCCAGGATATTGACAGGAAGACGAATAGGAGAAATGGCGGTTGGAAGAGTCGTTCCAGAAAGAGCTCCTAGGGAGGGAAGGTAAGACAGAGCATTTTGACTTTCTGACAAAAATTATACAGTAACAAAAAGGAATTTACCTTGAGCTTGAGCAAGATAGGCTGTGGCCGGATTGGTGAAAGTAAAAGAGTAAGGTGAAGCAGTTGGAAGGAGCGAATGCAATCCGAGTTGGAGAGACTGTTCCAAAGTGATTTCACCCGATGGCAAGGCGGGATTCGTGTAGTCTCGAGACTTATCATTGTTGTACTTCACATTCAGCGTCGAAAGCTTACTGTAGTCGATTCGAAGAGTGCAACATCTGATTTGACTAATTAAATCGAAAAAGGAAAGCCTACCCGCTGAATACATTCTGATTCTCCATGTTGGTTTTGGCCGTTTGTGCCGACGACGCCTCACTCATTTGAACCAGAGCTTGGAAGGTATCTGGAAGAAACAAGGTTTTGTAAGAGAAAGAACAAAAAGGAGGAAAGCCATATAGGACCAATTGTTAATTTTGGAACCGAAAAAAAAACAATAATCTGGTGAACCGAAAAAGGAAAAGTGATGGGGTTAGGCCACATTTGGCCCGAAAGGAGAGGGAAAGAGGACTTACTATTCTTGTTGAAAGTGATGATTCGAAGAACTTTTCCGAAGCGTGAGAAGAGCTAGAAAGAGAAAGATATGAAAGAGGTTAGGACAGAGAGACTCCCTAGAGCCAAGAAGGAACATGCCACTTACATTGTGGAGAATCTCCAAGGTTACCGGGTAGATCATATTCTCAATGATAATACGAAGTACCGAGCTTGGAGCCTGCTGCGTTCCCCCCGAGATGTCCAGATTCGAAGCCGATGTGCCATTTGTGAGTGGAATTTGCTGAAACTGAAGCCGACTCTATCCAGTCGATTCCTCTCAGACACATACAGTACTCTCTCACTCTCGCTCAGTCTGGATTAGTACCTGTTCGCTAGTTCGAAAAGCATCGTAGGCGTATGGGTCGGGCATGACCTGAGTGGCCATCTTTTTCGGCTGAACTCCCGAGGCGAATGGCGCTGAGCGCTTCGTCTTACCGCCGAGGCTGAGAGAAAAACACATTTTCTAATAGAAAACAGAAGAAATGAGAAGGAAAAAGAACGACTTCCCGGGGGGACTCACCCAGTCGACATTTTTTCTACATATTTAGAGAGTTTTCCTCAGTGGTTATTGTATTGGGGCAACACAAGGGAAGAGAGGAGACACTCAAAACGCGGGCGTGGGGGACACAAACCGGTGGAGGGACTCGTTACGACCGAAATTTGGCCGGATTATCAGACCACTCGGACAGTAATGAACAGAACTGTTGGAGGGAGGAGGAAGTGAGATCCATTAGCTCCATTAGGCGGCTTTTTTTGAAAAGAAGACGTCTACTGTACTCTTTGAACATTGGTGGCCGAGATGAACCCTTAGTGAGTGACATTTCTAGACGACAGGACCCGAGCTCACCGCATCTCGTCGAGGTGGTAGTGGCGGTTGATTACGATGTGAAAGACAAGCGGACGCTCAGCGAGGCGTGAAACATGCGCGCCACCTCGCCTTCCTGTCTTCCCAGATGAGAGACATTAGTAGAGAGAGGGCTGGTAGATATGAAGAGAAAGAGAGAGAGAGACACCAAGGTCAATTAATCCAAAAAGTATAGCAATGACCGGGGTTTGCCAAATTAAAGGAAGAAGAAGAATATATTGTTGACAGAGATAGGGGTGACGTTAATGAAAGAATTTCCTGGTGGGTAAATAGCCAAATCTGAATGTTTTTGAAAACGGAAGTTTATAAGAGGCCGAGACAGAGACAGAAAAGTTGCGAGAGTCCTGCTCACTCGCCGTGAAATGTGTCTCCAGCCAGATGCATGTAAATTTCTCTCTCCTTTTCTCCCTCTTCCTTCTTAATTCGTCTCTCTCATTTACAATTTTATGCAGTCCAATTCGTAGGACAAATTGAGAGAGAGAGAGAGAGAGAGGCTTTCGAGGCATTATGGACGTCCGAGAGAGGGCAGGAGAGACACTGTTTGACCAAGGCCAAAAACCCCGACTGTCGTCAGGCCCTTTTCTCCGACAAAGATATCCATTGACGTACTTCAATTGAGCTCGTTCTTACGCTTGGACAAGCGATCACAGATAGAGATTAGCCCAATCATCAAGTTTTGAGTCATTTCAAAGCCAAATGGGCTTGAAGAAATCTCCCCGCTCGATTGCTTGATACTTCTTTGGTAAAAGAGGTCGACAAAATGTGCTTGATAGGCTCACTTTGTAGTCTTTTTTACGTCACAATGTGGAATGTGAAACGGCCTTTTGTGTGTATTTTAGTCTGGAAGGAGCCTCCTATCCAAAACAGAGTGTCATTTTTACAGCCAAAAACTATTTATAATTCTCCTCTCATCTAGTCTAGACTCTTAGGGTACAACTACAGTAATTTGAATGAAAAGAAAACGTCAGATGTCTCGTTGAATTGAGCCTGATGAGCCCCCTATTGAATGTCTCGTTCAAGGAAAGTTTTTTGAACTTTTTCTCAAACAAATCACCTGCTTATCGACAAGATACATGGGAAAGTGAGGCCGAGAGAGGGAGGGAGAGAGAGAGAGGGACTGGCTGGCTGGCAGCGAGACCCCTTCTCTGATAAATTGGCTTCGTTTTCAAACGTCTCTCGTTAAAGGGGCTTGTCATTAAAAGACCTTTTGGTTGGAGGAAGGGAGAGAGAGAGGAGTTGAGTCATGTATGTGAGCCCGTAACAGGACAAGCTGCCTCTGTATGCTTGGACACACAGCTGGGAATACAAACGACGGGGGTGAGACGAGAGAACGGTTCCCATAACAACTGAGGAAATCAGTGGGGGGAAATTGAGTCTCCAAAGGAGAATTATGAACGAGCGACAAAGGACTAACGACAGCGCCTTATTGGCTCCTTGTAATGGCGTATTTTAGAGATTTATTGCCCTAAAATTGGCTCCGACTATCCAAATTAAACCAAAAGCAGGAGATAAGCTGGGGAGAATTTCTTACTCCTTTTTGACGTGTTGAAAACTAATTTCTTACCGACGTCAATCGCAGAGCTACAATCTCTGTTTACACAGAAATCTCCAGGGGAAGGATAGACAACCTCATAATTTCCTCGATAGTCGACGATGAGGAAAGGAGACAACGTAGGCGAAAGGAAATGAATAGCATCATGGGCAAATCCGCAGATGTTTTGTGAAATTTAACAGACGTCAGGCTGAGAGGTAAGAGGGTGAGGGAGCTGAGTATAAAAGTGGACTCTGTTTTGACGGCTCGTGAATTAAAGATGATGTGAAGGGCGAACCAAGAAGGAATTTGGAGACAAGAATAATGGCACGTGTGCCATACGAGTAGGCGACATGCGTGAGCCTGGACAAACAGAATTTTATTGCAGTCAAGAGCCTTTCAGGAGGTCCCATATTGAACGGCTCTCCTTAGTTCAATTGCAATGAGGTCAGATGGCAATATGGCTGTGGAGGGGGAGGATCTCTCTTTTCACAAGTTCGACAGATAGACGGATCATCAAATTAGAGAATTTTACGGACGAATGGAGGGGAACGAGCCGGGGGGAAATAGATGCTCTTCAGGCTCAGCTGAATAATTAAAGAGAGTGAGTGGAGGAGGGGGGAGAGAAGGTAACAGCTGGGGCTCACAATTAAACTTCTCTCTTTTAAAACAGTTGGGTCAACAAAAAATTTCGAGGATTTGAAGGCTGAAAACAATACCGTTGCCAAAACAAGTATTTCAAAGAACGAATTAGAAATTCATGGCTGCTCCCCTCAAATAACCGTTACGTTTATCCAATTAGCAGCCACTGGTAGTCAAAACAAAACCGTCTTGCCCTGCTTACCTCGAGGAATGCAGTTAGATCGAAATATTTGCTTCCTATTTTAAAATAGGGAGATCCAATCAGCTCAGCCATTCGAGAATATGAATGAAATCATCTTCGAAAGGACATTTTAAAGTGAGTGGATCAAGCAATCGATTGAGAGAGAGAGGAATACGAATTATTTTTATTCGTGGAAAGCAGGATTGGATGATCAAAAGCATTTCCTGTCATTTGCAGTGCCCGTTCAAAGGTTCTCTCTCTCTCTCCTGAGGTGAGGGAGGAATATAGTCGAAGTGAGAGGTTCTGGATGGAAGGTTTTCCCTATGAAAAGAGTTTGATGAATAGGGTGGAGCCGGCTCCGATTAATATTCTCAATTAAATGAGGAAGGATGGAGGCTAGACATATACACAGAGAAAAAATTCCCTTTTTCTACTGACATTTTCTCTCTCTCTCTCTCAATATAATTACTGTAGTCTCATGGGGAGGAAAGAAGGGGAGAGAAAGAGAGAAAGGTTAATCAACTAAGAATTGCGACTGATTGGTGCAGGTGCTCTCGGAATAGAGAGCGTTTTCTCCTCGTCTCTCTCTCGCTTACGACACAATTCAATCGACAGCTTTTTTTGAGAATAAATGACCGAAGAGACCTCCGTCAAGACATTGGTACTGGCCAGTTCAGTACTGGCTAATGAAGCCGAAACACGCAAAGTTGTCCATTGATTCGGTAGGAAAAAAGTAAGGGCCTTGCCGGATGAAGCCAATAATGAGACGCGATGTGACTCGAATGCGACACTGATAATTAGACGAGAAGACGCCCACCAGCCTTTAGCGTTCCATAAAGCAAAAGAAGAGAGAGGAATATTGGATATGGCTCTCTCCTAATCCCATTGAATAGACCAAGTAGGGTGAATTCTTCTTTTTTGACGTTTTATGAGTCAACCAGACAAAATCCCTCCTACCGTAAGTCCCTCCCCTTCAAATTTTCAAAAGAAAATACTCTTAATCATCGAGACAAAGTCTCTACTACCGTAATCCTATTAATCTGTTTAAAAAGAAAAAGAAAAGCCAAATTACGGGCGAAAATCTCTGTTAGTCATCAAAAGGCTCTACCGTAATCTTCTTCTTTTCAAAAAGAGAAACTTCGAGGACTAATCTCAAAAATCGGTTTTAAAAAGCGAAAAGCTTATCCGTTCGCCCGAGATTAAGAGACGCAATAAAGCGGAAACTCCAAGGGACAGAAGTTCTTCATGAGCTACAGTAGTCTCTTTTCTCTCCATCCAATTTGGGGTAATTGAGCCTCGGGGATCTTGTGAATGTCACGGGAGAAGAGGGGAGGATGCTTATAATAATTGCAGAGACGAGATTGAGGCTCCTCTTCGTCGTCCCCTTCTGTGTGTCGCATAACATAATTATAACCAGATGTACCCCCAGGCAATCTCGAAATGCATCCCAGAGAGTCTCGTAGAGAAGAACCAAGGGGTCAGGATAATAATTTGTCAAAAGAGAAGAGAGGACATAAACAAGTCTGGCATCATCATCCCCTTCTGCTGCAGACGACACTACAAAGACTAAGAAGGGAAAAGGGGGGAAACACCCGAAGAGACAAAGGCGAAGTAAAGAGCCGTGAAAAAAAGAACTTGTTTTGTGACGACGAAGAGGAGGACAGATTAATTATTAAAATGTGTGCATGAGCCTACGGCAACTCTGTTTTCCGGCGGCCACAATGGCCATCTGCGCCAAACACACAGAGAAAGCGCGATTTTCAATCAAAAGTAGCTCCTTCTCTCTCTCTCTCTCTCTCTCGGGTGGGAAGTTAATCTAATTCCGAGAAATTTTTCTCTCTCTCTCACACACTCCAACACAAAGGCTGACCTCTTCTTCGCCATTCTTTCTGTCTCTGTCCAACTTCAACTCCTTGTGCATACTGTATTGGGTGAAGATTGTCCGCCCGCGAATCTAAAAAAGGTTGAGGAAGACTCCTCACCCACCTGGATTGGAATATTGTTCATACTCGTCACGAAATTGACTGCACAATCTTCGTCTTCGAATTCGACAAAGGCTTGACTCTTCCCTTTGAGCATCATATAATTGCTGAGACGTCCGTACGGCACACACAATTGAATCAGCTCCACGTCGATCATATCTGGCGGAATGTTTCTGGAAACAAAATTTTTTTGTACAAAGCAGCAGCGATACCGAACATGGACGACTCGCGATCGCCCAGGTGTTGACCCGTTTGAGGAATTTGAGTTATTATTGTTATTATTCTGTTGAGAGGAAGAGGAGGATGAGGCGGCGCATGACTGAACAAGAGAGGGGGCTCTTTGTCCCAAAAACCTTTGAAAACCTGAGTAACTGGAGCGCCCAAAAGGCCCGAAGAAGAATTGTTCATCTGGTAGAGTTTGATGAGAGCCGTCGGATCGAGTTTAGCCTAAAAAAACTGTATTAGAATCTCACGGAGCGAACCTTTTTGGCCTCTGAATCGACAGTCATAACGGGAGCAAAGAGCTGGCCATTCAACGGGCAGAGATAGTCTTCGGCGCCTCGCTGAAAAAATCTACAGTTGTAGCAGCTCTCAAAGTCTCCTTTGTTTATTTTTAACACAAAACGGCATCTCTTTTGTGCCCGTTCGTCTCCCTCTTTCTTAAGAGAAGAAAACGTAATTCGATTGTAGGTTTCAAGTAGCAATTAGGTATGGAAGGGGAATCCCGGATTCGCATGACACTCTGCCATCGATTGCAAAACGCAACACTAATTATACCTACTCTCTACGTTAGAAAAGGGAGAGGCGATTCGTCAATCCCATTAGCCAATCTCTTTGGATGAAAGACGATAAAGCTGGATTGGCTCAAAATTAGAATTCTTCTGCGCTCTAGAATCCAAGGTTTGATCAAAAATGTGCAGAAGCAGAAAAGAATGAGAGCTAGATAGTTTTGTCAAAAGAAAGAGAGCCCCTTTTGGCCCATCTGGCGCAGCAAAAAAAGTGCGAAATTGTGGAAAGAATGAACGATCAATGTCTGGTCAGAGAGACGATGATGTCTCAGCCGGCGGAAAAGCTTTTGGGCTGATGTCTAGACAAGGTTTTGTCTGGGAGCACTTTCGCTTCTTGTAGCTTTGACCCGGAGCAAAAGCGGAGACAAAAAGCATGGCTGGCGTGCGGTTGGAAGAGAAAATTAGACTGATTAAGTGGGTGCAAGGAGAAGGACGCGAGAAAATGAGCCCTGGGAGGACTTGGGACCTTTGGGGTGGCCCGTCCAAGATTTGAGGCTTAATTGAGGATCCTGATTGGCCTCGTCTCCTCTCACCTGGCTTCCTTCGGAATCGATGTATTCCCGATTAGTCGGGCAGTCTGCTCGCCTCTTAGAACATCTGACTACATTAAGAGCAGAGTGAGAGAGAGAGAGAGATTTTTTCGCGAGAGGATATATGTTTCAATCTCCTCCCCTCCTCCACTAGCTCAACAGATTTGTTTTTTCCCCCAAGGATCAGACCGACCAAAAAATTATAGAAAAGGTCACGGAAAGCTATATTTGAAAATCTCACGCAAAATGTGCTCTTTAGGAATTACAGTAGCCAGCTTTTTAAGACAAGAAGTTCACTCCCTCTCTCTGTCAACAGAGTCTTGAGGCGATTGACTCGAAGAAGCCTTTTAAGAAAATTGCAGAAAAAAGCACGGGAAAGTCAGCTTGAGACCAGTCACCAATCGAAGAGCCTCGAGATAAAAAAGGTCTTTTGAAGTGGTGGGACGAATAAATCCTCAGAAAATCCCTCACTTCTACGATCGTTTTCTCTCGAGAAGAGGAGAGGAAGATCTTATTCATCTACAGTGATATTAGGAGAAGTTCCATTTAAAAAATCGGAAAAATATTCAATAATTTCTAAGGAAAATCGCAATATCTGATGGATTTTTACTAGATTTTCAAAAAGATCCCCCCAGAAAATGCTAAAGGAAAAAATCAACGCGGCGAAGTACATAATGCCGTGAAGTGATTGCACATAGAGAGGCGTTTTTACTCATCTGGTCGGGTGGGTGTAATGAGCTAAGCCCCCTCTTCTTAAAGTAAAATTAGGATATCTTATCAAGGGAATCATCAGAAACGCTAGACATGGCATTTGAGGGAGAACCTGGGAAAATTACCTTTGACATTAACCGGAAAAAGAGCTCCAAGAGAGAGTCAGTACATGCTGAAAAGAAGTCATTTGACACGAAGTTGGACAAGGAAAAGATTTGAGGGGAACGAGTGGCCGTCAAAGGGCAAGGAATCGGACAGAACAAACACACTGAACTCAGTGTCAAAAGGCGCACCACAGAGCCACTGTATGTGGTTGTGAGAGAGCGACTGATTGGAGATTCGAAAGACTAAAAATATCGATTGAGAGTCTTTTCCTTACTCATCTCAAACATTCCAGGGACGGGAGCACAATCAGACAAAACTTTCTCTAAGAAATCTTAGGGCCAGGGGAAAAGTCGGGGAGATTTTGAAAGAATTTGCAGCAAAAATACATTGGAGAAGTGACCAAAGAGAATGATCGTAAAGAAACAAGAGAGCAAACAGGCTTTCTTCTTTTTCCTATTGAGAGCTGGGATGGGATTCTTCAACGAATGAGCCTCCGGCGTTCTGGATTGACAGCTGTTTCGAAGAAAAGAAGTGTTCGGAAAAAACAAAAGAGCGTGGGGGAGACGTACAGACGGCAGCCCCGGCAGTCCCTTCCGTGCACAGTTTGCACGCGGTTCGCGCAGTAGGTAAATACAAAGACTGTCGCCAGCCGGGGAAGAAGTTCCTCCTAATCCTTGCGTGAATTGTCCAGCTCAATTCTAAAATTGGCGTAACGGGTGGAGTGCTGCACTGTTTAATGGGACGAGTTTCAAGAGAGAGAGAGAGAGAAACGAACGAACGAGAGAGAGAGGGAGAGCCAAAAGAGATCAAATTGATAATCTTTCGGAACCGACCTTTAGATTGCCGACTGTTCGAAGCAGAAGTGTTTGGGGGAGATATTCCTGGTGCATGACGTCCTGAAAAATCAAAAGATTTTCACATTCTCACATCGTGATTGCTTTTTTTGTTGCGTACCTAGCAGAAACTGCATTGATATTCCTCATAGAGGAGCTGGCTCTGAGTGATAAACGGACGCATTTGGCTGCCTAGGAAACGAGCCGGCTGTCAATATACACAATTGCTGGAGGGAAAGAGATGGACTCAGATTATAGAGAGAGGGAGTGTTTGAGAGAGGTTTGGGTCGGCGCCAATTTCTGTGAAGAAACAATCTAATGCTTCCGGATTAATCAGCATCTAATGTGTTTGCGTCTCGCCGTGCACATCAATCGCCAGGCTACAGGCTGTCTTTGTCTTTTCCTAACTATTGATGAAATGGTGGAGAGGCAAAAGGCAGATAAATATTATTCCCCGAAAATTTTATCACGCGTTTCGTGTGGGAAATTGGTCATCTCTTGGATATTACCTCCGCCCAATCGATCGTCTTTTTCGTCCATTAAACTTACAGAATTCAATCTAGCCAATCCACCGCAGATTTCTCGATCAGAGTGACAGGAAGGATTGGGAATATTTTTTACAAGATTGGACGTGTTTTAGACGAAACCTTATTTCTGATCAAAAGAGAAGCCCTGCAGATGATAAGATGGCTAGTCTCGAGATTTGATTTAGACAGATCGATGGGGACAGTCGAGCCGAAAGGAAAAAACACCCATCAAATCATTTAAGATTCACGCCCAGACATTTCTAAATGCCACGGGGGAAAGGAAAAGCTTTGCAGATGGTTAGACTCTTGCGGCGGGCTCTGGGAAAGGGCACGTCGCTGCAAAATAAAATTTTCGCCTACCTTTAGTCAAAGGAGATAGAGAGGATTAAAACCTACTGTTCTATCTGGGGGAAAACAGAGAGACTAAATTCCCAGGTAGAGCAGAAGGAGTCTTCAAAAGACATTTTGTCTAGACTTTCGTCGAGATTTCTCCTGGAGGGGCTTTGACCGATTGATTTGATCAGAGGGAGGGTTTTATCGAGAAATAAGGACTCTCTTTTCCCATGGAATAATCTTCAAGGAAGTGGGGGAAATCCATCAAATTATGTTCAACTTTTGATTCAAACATGGGCTTTTCTCCAAAATTATAGTACAAAAAAGGACGAATTGATTGAAGCAAAGGACAAATTGTAATGGAAATATGGGTGATCGCTGTTGGACGCGTCGGAATGAGTCAGAATCGAGCATCGTCTTTTCATCGGTGCCCGCCAGATGACTTTTTGTACCGTTTTGGTAGGGGAAAGCCAGTGCTGACGAAACAACAATTACAATAAGAATAACTGGGCCGTGAGGAATGTGGAAGAGGAGAGGGAGTCAGTGCCAGATGTGATCAGAGTCAAGACACGTGTATCGGCAAGGAGAGCGAGAGCGAGAAGGGGGCTTTTGTCCTTCTCGAGAAAATTCACCACAAGGCCAATTAGACACCAGGGAGGTTTATTTTTGAAGGAGCCCGTAGTAATTAGACGCTCCCTCCCTCTCTCTCTCTCTCTGTCTTTATGACCACAAACATTTTAGTCTTAGCCATTTGAATCGTCGCCTTGTGAATTGCGAAGCGAACCCATAAAAGATGGGAAAATCGCTTTTTTAATGAAAAAAAACTCACCCAATTCGGCTCCAAATAAGTGCCGAGAAATTCGGAGATCGGATCCATCTTCAATACGGTAGGAGAAGAATTGTCGAAGACCCCTTAATTTCGGGCATCTGGTTTTGATTATGAGAATAGATTGAGGGCGCAACACGTGGATTTGATCTCGAAGGACAACTGACTTTGATTTTGTTTTGTGTGATAGTCTAAAAGAAGGCACTAAAGGACCTAATTAGGGAGAAAGAGGTACTTGGGACGGAGGGGAGGAGGGCGCGGGTAATCTCACTTGGACAAACTCATCACCACAACCAATCACACGAATTTGCCGCCAATACAGCCCCGACGAACCCCAGGTGGATTCGAATAATGTACTTTTTCGTCTGCTCGCGGCGTTCCCTTTTCGAACTACGGTAGGTCTTGAAAAACAACCACTTTTGGGATTGGTTTTCCTTTTTTTTGGATTCGCTTTCAAACAATCAGATGATTCTTTTGTAGGCTGAAGATGAATGTTCTGATTACGGTAGGAGAGAGAGAGAGGAACGAAACAAAACTCACGCTGCCCTCTTGATCAAAACCTCAAGGTGAAATGCACTTTTTCGGCTGAAAGTCTTCTTGTTTTTAACTACGGTAGCTGGGAGAAATGTTGTCGAGTTATCTCTCAATCTAACTCTCAGAGAAAAGGAAATGAAAGCCATTTGAGCAGCTGATGGTCATGGGTCAATAATGGAAGAATGTGTGGAGATGGGAGCCTCTGATCTCACGTTCGAGCAAACAAAATTGACAGAAAATTGACAATCAAAAGAGGGGGATTTCTCAGTCCAGACGCACTTGGCGGCTGACTCTTTCAATCGTTGATTGTTTTAAGGGAAAAAGGTAATGTGAGGGGAGAATAAGTTCCAGAGGGATATCCGGTTTGTGTATGGCTGAGGGGGAGATCATCGCTGAGAGTGGGTCCCCGGCTCTCGAGGTGATGAACTGCGCTCGAGAGAAACGCCTCTGCAAATACAAATTCGCAGTTCTGAAATCTCTCCTAACAACTTCTAAAAAATTTTTATTCGGAAAAATTATTTAGACAATTAGAAAAATTTCATCTTGAAATCAGAGGAAGTGGCTTTCTTCTTTCCTCTTGCCTTCTGCGCTCCTCAAAGAGGAGGATCTCCTGGAGCCGGTGGTAGACCTGGAGGAATGGAGCATGGCCCTCAAGGTGGACCTCCTTCTTATCTCCAAGGATTGAATAAGACTGCCATCGATGAATACTTCGCAATTATTCGCAACGACAATGAGACCATCACTGCTCAGAACACTGACATCGATACCTGGGCTGCCAAGTGGGGAGTTACTGTAGGTTTCTTTCTTTCTCGTTTTTATGATAAATCTTTAGGCTCAAGTGACTGCCGATAGAGCTAATGAGACCGCCTTCCGCAATGAACTCGCCCAGAACATTACCAACCTCATTGCTCAACTTCCTTCTGCCAATACTGCTCTCCAGCAGATCTTCACCAATCAAGACCAAACTCGCGCCCAGCAGAGAACAGCTCTTGAAGCTTTCAAAAACTCTACCGGACCTGTAGGTGCCCTTCTCTTCGAACAAAAAACTCTTTCAGGCCGCTGAACTTCTTCTCTTCATGCCAAATGTCTTCCGTCCTCATGATCATGAAGAAGGACCCGATGGAAGGCAAGGAGGAGCCGGAAAAGGAGGAAAAGGAGGAGCTTCCAAGGGAGTGGGAAATCGCAACTAAACGCCATGATTTTCAATAAACTCTAATTCTTCTGTAATGTTAGATGGCTGATTTATCTATTTGTAAAAGACCAAAGGATGAGAGATTAAAATTTCCGTAGTACACATGGACCAATTCGACTATAATTATCGAATTTTTGTATGTGCTTCCCTGACGGTAGCGTAAGAGTGCGTATTTCCTTCTTACTTGTTAGGAGTATAGTCGTCTTCAAGAAGAATTCTTCAACTAACCGAACTTGGGCGGAGATGATATATTCGCGGCGTTTGCAGATGGTACCAGTTAGAGAATTTCTCGCTGAACTTAAGGCAATGGGTTGATAAATTTAAGATACAAAGCGAATCCGAAGATTTTTGGGAAGATTGATAGGAAAAGGAGGTAGCCAATTCGGAAAATAAAGAAGGCTACGATCCGGATAAAATTCTCATATCTTTCGACTCTGATTTGTTTAAAATGTCTGCCAACTTTGCTACAGAGGCAGAAAGAGTCTCATCCGTCCGGGTAGTTCTTTCTCCATCTTACAATAAATTGTTTCGCTTTCACATAGAGAAAAGCATCACTTGAAAAATTGGCATTAAGACGAATAAGAGAGTTCTCTCTCAACAATTTATTCTCTTTATTTGACAACCCGTTGTCAGAAAAAGTTTCTTCTTGAAATTAATTGAAAATCGAGAAGAACCATGACGTCTCCCTTTTGTTGCGTCGCTCAACTTCCGCACAGAGACACGTTTTGCGACACCATAAATACTGCGTAGCCTGGAATATTCGTGTTGGATAGAAACCATTTGAAATGAATTCTTTAAAATTGTTGGAGAACCTGGTTAGTTTTACAATAGCCAGCACCCTTCCAAGCTCCACATTTGGTTGGAAATTCATCTTTTTCCTCGAGACAATTGATCCCCGGAACAGATGGATTGGCCTCTTTCAAATCGACGGTTTCAGTCGCATTCAGAATTGCATTTATATCTTCTGGATCCGACCTTCCTGGAAGCATGAAGGACATTAAAAGTGCAAGTAAAAGCTATCTGAAAGTAGTGCTTCAACCCACTCAAAAGCTTCGACCAAGATTTCTTCTTCCTTTCAGGATACGGGGTTAGTGATTGATTAGTTCCTTCTATTTTTAGTTCATCCTAACAAAGAGGAACTAACCATGTCTCTCCAACTGTCCCTCATGGATTTTGTTCTCTGTTGCTTTCTCCTGTTGAGAGCCACACTTTGGCTTCTTTTTCATAGAACATTTGGGCTTTTTCTTTTTGTTCTTTTTACTCTTCTTCTTGGGTTTTGGCTCCTCCTCTTCTTCACATTCGATTCCCATTTCATCATCATTGGCTTTGGTGGTGGGCATTGTTGTAGTCTGAAGGGGACATTCTTCGTCATTTTCCTCGTCTTCCTCTTCCTCTTCATCATTTTCATCGTCTTCTTCCTTTTGCTTTTTCTTCTTTTTGTTTTTTCCTTTCTTTTTCTATAAACCGAATTATTTCTAATAAATTTCTCCTACTGAATGTCTTTTTCCTTCATTCTCATCATCTTCGTCTTCGTCGCTTCCATTGGTTTCTCCATCAACTGTCTTTGGAGCTTTGACTTCTCCATCGACCTCTTCTAATTCACCATTTTCATCGTCGTCGTCTTCTTCTTCATCTTCTTCGTCATCTTCACTTTTCTTCTTTTTTGTTTTTTTACTCTAAATTGCATTGAAATTGCTTGATGGGAAGGAAAACCTTCTTTTTCTTCTTCGTCTTGTGTTTTTCGTGATTTGGAGCCCTTGTTTGACCGGTATCCTTCACATCTTCTAGAGGAATTCCCTCGGATGCCACATTCCTTCCCTCGTTGTCTTTTTTAACATCTGGTTTCTTTTCTTCACTACTTTCTGAAAGATTGGGTAGAAGTAGATTTCAAAGGGATAACCTTTCTTGGTTTCTTCCTTCTTCTCATCTTTTTTGGTGCCTTCTCCCTTGGTTTCTTTCTTCCCCTCCGATAGATCTTTCAAATCAGAAAGGAGTCCTCCAGCATCGGAAGTGATTGTTCCCTTTCCATCTGATCCAACTTTCAAATTCTAAGAGAACTCGTGAGAAGATTAGAAGAGCCTTACATCTCCTCTTGTTCCCTCACCATCTCCTGCAAATTGACTCCCTGCTCCAGGAGGATTCCTCCCATAGCTATCCCAATCGTCTGGTCGTCTAAATCACTTCCTTTGCTTATTCATTCTGACCAAACACCAGACACACTTAGCCAACTCGTCTCTGTCTCAAGTGGCTACCTGCCTCCGGTTCCTTACCCGTATCTTTGTCTTGATGGTGGTGGTCGTCTGGGTCTTGGACGGGGTGGTCTTCTCGGAGGACCATAGCCATCATACCGATCGTCTTCATACCATCCGCCTCTTCCTCCATCATAAGCGTCGTAGCTGGGAGGATAAGAGAGATGAAAAAGGTGATGAATACCTGAACTCTCTGGGCCAAGTTCTTTGTCTTCTTTGACGACTGAAGACGATTTGTTGGATTGGAATAGGGAGGGGAGTTGTTGCAATGAGATTGCTGTGGCTATTTTATAGGTAAAGCAGATTCTACCTGGGCGGAGTTCCATCCCATAGCTCGAGCTTGGCTGCGACTGGCGAACTTTTCACATTGTGAATGACCGAATTGAAATTGATGGGAATCCCTCGAGCCACAGCTTTGTTTAGTTGATCTTGAGAGCGATAGAATGCACTCGGATCGGGCTGTCGAGGATCGGGACCCAAAACTGCAAAACCATTGGGAAGATGAGAGAGAAGTTGATCGAAATCTGAACGGGAAAGATCTCCCAATGAGAACTTACCTATTTGAGCGAACGAATACGGAACTAGCTGGAGGAGGACAAGTAGCATTATGACATCGGCTTGTAAGGCGAAAGTAAGGCGGAGCGAAGGAACTCGTTCGAGCCATTAGTGAGGATAACAGGAGGTGGCAGCTAATCAGTTCAGACAGTTAATCGACCGGATGGGAGAGAGTCTAGACGAGAGATGAGGATCTACAGAGTCTGTAATTATGGATTGAGTTATCCCGGTGGATACGAAAAGACGCTTTGGGAAGCAATAAGGACGCTGACTTCATTCAACGTGAGCTCTTTTTCGCCGCACCGTCAAGTACAAAAAGAGCTACCTTTTTCTCCTTCGGAACCCCTGTATTCCACCGTTTACCTGGAGCACTTCTTCCAAAAGAATCCTTCTCTCTCTCTCTCTCTAATAAATCTTACATCTCTCCTTAATCAAGAGATTCTCCTGAAAATTCAAGAAACCTAATAATTAATAACTGGATTTTCCAAAGAAGACTTTTGGTGAATTTAAAATCAAAAGAACACTTTCTGTTTTTGGTTGATCATTCGACGAGAGGGATATTGAAACCGGTCCGCCTGTTCCTAGTACACGTAGCTCTATTGTTCACGATAACAGACACCTCGAAGCCTTATCAACTTATTCCAAATGGTTGTCACTATCGTTCTTTTTGTGTCTTTTTTGAGTCACTCTTTTTCTCCGCGTAATGGATCTGGATGGCTTGTTGGTTGTCGGTCTTGTTGTCGTTTAGTCGACTGTTTGATCAGTCGTTGCTTATTTTTGATTCTCGAAATATAGTAGAACTTTTCATTCGGCCGTTCGACTCTTATCAAAAAGTACGTTTCAAAAGTTGATTAAGAGGTCAAGTCCGGGCTCTTTTACGACCTGATAGCGCCTGGAACTCGGCTTCCATAAATTCAACTATACAACTGGCTATGGGATTGGTCATTTTCTGTTAGAAAAACAAAGCAGAATTGTTGATTTATTCGTCATTGTATAGTCCTCATTGATTTCCAAATCGACGAATTGTTGGTTACAAAACGGGTGTCAATCTCACCAGATTAAAATGATAGCGCCTCTCCCCATCTCTAACTCTTTTAGACCAAATTTTGGTCACTTTCACTATCCCGCTCGATCTGAAAATAGTAGCAGTCGTCAAATTATACAATCAATGGAATTAAGTCTACGTGTCCGCCGCTTTTTACGACCGTCAGATAAGCCAAAAGAGCATAGTCGACGTGTGTCTTGGAGACTGTTCATCACATTCTCACTCTACCCCTTCATCTCCTCCTCTTTTAATCTAGAACTTTTAGGTAAAATGTTGAGGCTTGTAGCCCTGTCCTTGGCCATCTCAGCTGTCTTGGCGTGCGAGGATGGAGTCGATAATGTCATCAAAGTCTTCGACACAACCAACGGCAAGGGAAAGATTCTCTTCCACGACGTTGAGATCTGGACCTATGATGCCGACAAGAAGCCCTCTTGCGCTGGGGATGGAGCCAGTTTCCAACTGCCTGGCAATTTCAAAGTCGCCAAGGGTTGGTCTTGGAGAATCGAAAGAGACAAACATTCAATTGTTTAGGATCAATTGAGATCCGAGAGGGAGTAAAGGAGGACCCATCCAAGCCCCACAACTTGGCTCTTTCCGTTGAGAAGCAGTCGTGGATCATTGGAGTTGTCTGTGAGAATGGAGTCAGTAAGAACCAATTCGTGCCCAACGAGCTTTGGTTAGTTTCTCCCTATAGAAATTCATTTCCTTTCTAGCAAATACGATCTCTGCAAATTGGTTGGAGACAAGGTCTGTGGAATGTTGACCTCAAAGACTCCCAAGATTGACATCTCCATGTTCGCCTCGAAAGATCTCATTGACATCGGACCCATGCCTATCCCTCAACTTGCTGTGAGTCTTTTCCATTTGAAAACATAGCAAATGTAGGGAGATTGGAAGATCTCAGCCAATGTCTTGGACGGAAAGAAGATTGTCGCTGGAATTAGATTGGGAAAGAAGAACGAATGGCTGAATATTGAGACCCCGGAAACTGGCAAGGACACTGTCAAGATGGAGACTTTTGAGCCGGGAAGTCGTCCCCAACCAGGAGCTCCTGGACACGATGAGTTCTAAAAAGGAACGGGTCGACTGTTGAGCATTTTTTATTATTTTGATCTAATTATTTATTCGTTATTTTCTGTGATACACATGATTCCCGGCTTTATTCAATTCTCCTTATGATTGTTGATCTCCGCCTGTGTCTCGGAGTCGGTCTGGAAGATTTCTGCGACTTGGCCCATTCGGGCAAACAAATCAAATGGATTCAGAAATGGCTGGGTCGGATCAATTAGAGGAAGGAAGCGACTTGTAGCATTTTTCCTATTTATTTTAGTTATCAGCTCGGGAGGAACTTACTTTTCAAAACACGCGTCACAAAGTCTTAAATGAGTGCAAACGTTCGGATTTGGTTCGAGTCTCTTCAAGATTTTGTAGACTTCGGTCAGAACTCCTTTGACAACATTACTGCAAATATCTCGAAGGCCATTTGTGGCTACTAGTCGATCACAAAACTGACTGGCATACTGTAATTTGCGTTTTTTGAAGAAAAAAATAGGAAAGACTCGCCTCAAGAAAACTTTGGCTCTCAATCTGGTCGTCAATCTTGGCTATAATTTCCTGGCATCTCGTACATAAGAAGTCAAACAGTTGCTGAAATATTTCCACAAAAAATTGCCACTATCACCCCAATTCTATTTCCAAAATCCTTGAATCCGGCTTCAGTTTGGGCGAGAACAGGCGCCTTCTCCACTTTTTTCTCAAGACGAAGAGGACCAAATTTGAAAGAATGAGTTGTTAGAACAAGCAGAGAAAGAAGAAGGAGTCTCATGTTGAATTGGAGAGTATATCGAAGTGGTTAAGCTTGTTGTTTGAGTGGGTAAAGTGCCTTATCAACGACGTACAAAATACCCAGGAAGGAACAAAAACATCCCCATGAATCAGAATGAATACCAATCTAATGATACTCAAATGTTCATTCGAAAGACTAGGCCTTGATGTTTTTCTTGACTCCACTTGTTACCACCGAAGTGGAGGCGGTTGTCCTCTGCGAGGGAAAAACCATATTTCGAATTGTTCTTTTTATCTAAAAAGTGCTTTTGAAGTTCAAAAAAGAAAATACATCTTTACTATAGAGGATGGTAGAGACGGGGATGACTAATTGAGGCAGAGACTCGACCAAATCTCTCAATCCATTCATGTACAATCGAAGCGCAGTCGAAATTGTCGCATACGTCAATATTATATGTATCACCATGGAGAGCTAAAAGATTGTTTTAAAAAAAAGCTTCTACCATGAAAGTGACGAGAATGACTACTCCTTGAGTGGCTGTGTTGACCTCTGCTTTGCTGAATGCTTCCTTGGTTGAAACTACCGCTGATTGGCGTCTTTGTCCCCGGATGTGTAGGTACAATTTGACGTAGAAAAGACACGAACTCAGTGGAATACAATATGATATTAAATTTATGTTCTGAAGCCCTCGAAAATTACAAGAAAATAACTTTCATTACGTGCAGCAGATTCACATTGGAGGCATAGGCTCCCTGATTTCCCATGCCTATGCCGATTATATTGTAAAACCAAAGCGAGATTAGACCCATAAGAACTGTGATGATTGAGAGAAGAATTATCATATTATTTCTGGAATTTTCTGCTCCCAGGAAATACCCGAGAGATACCTGGTGAAGATGAGCTCATTGAAATGAGGCATCACAAAAATTGCCATTCGATTCAAGCCTAAAAGCCAAATCAGAACAACCGCGAAGTAGGATGTGTAGAGATCGACAATCTGAAAGCTTTTATTTAAAATCGCGAGAAAGCCCACCGTAGTAATGAAGGTCAATGTGCCGTTGTTGATATTGAACCCAGCAAAAAGGACAAAATTGACGAGAGTAAAAACGCCGACAATCAACAGAATGCCCATAAGGACAGCCGTGAGGCCATAGAACGGAGTCTGGATTTGATTAATAAAAGGGGAGAAATTCCTACGGCGAATGTTTTCTTCCTATTCACGTAGACAATTGAAATGACCAAAAAGTTGAGGAAGATCGTGGCGACTTCAATCGCTGTGTGGAGACAAAAGTAGAAATAAAAACCGAAATCCATTGGTCCTCCTGGGATGGATGGCTTCTTCTTTTTAAAAGGAATCTTACCTCCGCCTGTACCGTTTCCCGGTTGTTGGCTGCCAGAACTGTTATCCAAATGAGGGTCCTGAGGCTGGGTAGCCAGGGTGAAGAACATCCAGCAGACTGAGCTTCGACCGACGATAATTAGCTTTGATTATTAGGGAGAGGCACGTGGTAATTGCGTTGAATCGGGAACAAAACATTCAAAAACTCCCCCTCAAGAGAGTCACATTTCTCCTTCCGAAAAGATCCCCCAAAAGTGGACTCAGAGACCAAACATGAGAGGGAATCACTGATGGCCACCGGATGAACGAAGTTCAGTGTTATTCGAGGGTGATCCATGCTACGCGCTTGTATAAAAGTAATCTGACAACAGTCGAAACACTGGTTTCCATCAGGATGAAATTTCTCGTTTTACTTTCTTTATTTGGTCTAGTCGCTTGCCATCACGGAGGAGACGACCGAGAGGATAATAATCATGGTGGCATTGGTGGGATGGCATTTTTGTTTCCTCCCTTCCTCAAAGGACTCAGCAAAGATCAAATCCAAGCCTATTTTGCCATTTATAAAGACAATTCCACTACGATTGCAACGCAGAACCAAGAGGCTCTCACCTGGGCTGAACCTCTCAATCTCACGGTATTTCTTTTGCTCTTTTTTGAATAAGTCTTCCAGGATACTGTAAGAGAGTATCAGACAAATATTAGCAACTTCAAGACGGAAATGGCCAAAAATCTTTCTGATATTCTCACCCAACTTCCTGGAGTTTTGACCGAGCTTTCACAAATTTTCACAAATGATCAGCAAACACGCGATCAGCAAAAAGAGGCCTTCGAGAATCTCAAGAACACCTCCGGAATGGTGAGTCATCTTCCTGTCGCAACTAAAAAGCTGTCTAGGCTGTCCGCATCCTGATGGCTATTCCCATGATTGCTCACGAAGGAAATAGAGATCATGGCGATGATGGAGATCACGAAGCGATGCATCATGGAGGACCGATGATGGTTGGAGGAATGATGGGTGGACACCATGGTGGACCGATGATGGGAGGTGGAATGGGAGGAATTATGATGGGACATCAAGGAGGAATGACTGGCGGACCGATGGCTGGTCATTTTGGAATGGGATCCAGTGGAGGAGCTACCTTCATGGGAGGAGCTGCTGGAGCCAATTCTGCTGCTGCTTCCAACATGATGCCGATGATTAAGAAGGCTCCAGTTCAGACGCAAGCAAGCAAGGCTCCCAAGAAGGCGCCAGCGAAGAAAAACAAAAAAAACAACAAAAATAATAATACCGATACGACTGCTTGACTGATTTGATTGTTATTTTGAATGAAACGGGACTTTGTTTCGCCGAGTTTTCCCACGACTGTCCAGCTCTCTGTCCAATCGTTACGTCAGCGAGAATAACAAACGAAAAGCCTAGAGACAGCTGGTCCTCATTTCCAATATGAGTCCTTCCTCTCTTCTTTTCCTCCTCATTGTGATCGCTTTTTCATCCGGCAATTCTTACTGTAGGTTCTCTTTCTCTGCTAACCTCTTTAAGTTAGAACGTGTCTTGATTTGAAATGTCCTGAGGGATGCAAGTGTATCGACACTTCGATCACCTATATCCCTCGTCCGAGATGTGTCCCACAAGCCTGTGACAACCGAATCTGTTCTGAGGAGTGTAAAAACACAAGTTTGTTTCGTTTTCTTCAAAAATGTGATCAGTTTTCAGCCTATACGACCATCAAGTATGGATAAAAAGAAATGGCAAAAAAAGAATAAATTATTCTTCATTTTCCTCGATCACAGAGTATTCTCCCAGCTCGATTTCTTCGACAGCTTCTTCAACTCCTTCTTGTATTTGGCCATCGATTGGCTCATATTCGCCGGGGCGGATGAGGGTACACGACCAGATGTAGCAGAGAATCGCAGGAGGAACTTAAATCACATGGTGATGGAACCGGATCCCAAAACTGTTTTTGACAGATGAGGGTAATCCCACAATTATTGAGGACACAACTCACTTAAGTACAGATTGATTTTATAGAGAAAACTCTCCACCGGAGTTATTTGATGCCCCATCTGGATTTCCACAACATTCAATCCTATTGTGAGGATATCTCTGAAGAGATTTCAGACCGTAGAGAAGCTTACATGATGAGTTCGCCGGCTCCGAATGTCCTGGAGAAATAGCAGAGATCTTCGCCATCGAAAGGAGCCGAATAGAAGCGATAGTAGAAGCTGAGTCGAACGCAGAAGATAACGACCAGAGCTGACGGGAAGAAAACTACGAATCCAAAGGAATATTCCATGAGGGAGAGAGAGAGACTGAGAGTCTGATAATGATCGTCTCGCCTAACTAACTATTACCGGCGGTTTCCAAGGAGACTCGCCTCCTCGACTCTTCCCCATTCATTTTCGAGATTTAAGTGAACCATTTTAATCACAAACGCGTACGAGATATAGCCACAGTTAAAGCAATTATTGGTTACGAAGAATTTCGACGACTTCTCTAGTCTCCCGGCCCTTCGTCTCTGGCAGATATTTCCAAATGTAAAGAATACAGAAGATCGAGGGGACTACATAAATGATAATAAAAGCTGATGGCCCAATCAGATTGAAGAGTGGACGACATGAGAATGCTGTGATCACATTTACTATCTGAAAATGACTTCAATTATAAGTTACGCTTAATACCGTATTCTCGGAGAAAGTTACGGCTGTCATGAGACTACGATATTTGAGAGGAGCAAGTTCTGCTCCAATAAAACGAGCAACTGGTCCAACTCCAGCTCTAAAAGACAAACTTTGAACCCAAAAAAGTAAAAAAAGTTACCCAAAAGAGTAGCCAAAAAGAGCGAGCATAGGGAGACAGCCATATTTGAGACCAGGGAAGTAGGGATCCAACTCGGCGAAGAAAGTATAGAAAACGAGTGAGGACATATTGGCAATATTCGACCAGATCAACATGGGACGACGACCGAATCTAGCAATTTTTTCAATAAATTCTAAAACCTAGAAACTCACTTATCAATACAAAAGACTCCGGTAGTGGTTCCAGCGAAGTAGGCGACAGCCATAACGGTACTCGACCATTGGGAGATGTGGTGGTCAATTCCGGAGTTTTCCAAGTAGTAAGTGCTGGAAAGAAGGATAGACCAAAGGGCTGCTGAGTTCTGGAGAGCGGCTAGAGCCAGCCAAAGGGCGTTGCGAAGATGGCGTTCTCGAACCAAATCCAGGACGGAGATCTTTTGATGGGCGGCGTCGTCCACATCCTGGAATTATTTTTAGATTTTTGAGGAGGAGTCATACGTGTTGGATGAGTTTGACTGTCTCCTCGATGTCGGCACTCGATCCGTGATAGAAAGCAACTGACTCCTCGGCCTTCTCGATCTTCCCACGTGACACGAGGAATTTGGGTGTCTCCGGCAAGAAGAAAAGAGCCAGGAAGCTCAGGACGCCTGAACCAATTTGACATGAAGGAGGAAACTGACAAGGAATGATGGCGAAACCGAGATAATAGCCGAGATCTTTTCCGAGAAGTTCATCATTCCCCAAAGTGATTCCGAAGATTGAGATGATCGAGTAGATGCAGCCGTTGAGGCAACTGGTCGAACCACGACGAGAGCTAGGAGGAACTTCCTTTAGATTTAATTAGAAAAGGATAGAACAACTCTTACTTGAAGATAAAGGATCAACGAGCAATAGGAGATGCTGGTGGCTGTGCTGCAAATCAAACGACCAACCAGGAGCAGAGAAGGTTCATAGAACACTATGGCAAGGTAGAGCAATACAGCGCCGACCACATTGAATCCATTTCCAATCAGGAAGGCAGCTAAAGAGGAGCCAATCCTTCTTTTAAAAAAACTCACGTTTTCTTCCAAAACGATCAGTGAGCCAACGAGAAAGCCAGATTCCAACAAAGAAGCCAATAAACCAGACATTGACTATCACATTCCAAAGAAGAGAATACTCTTGCTCTAAGGATTTTTTAAAATAGAACAGATCAAAGCTAACCGGAGATGTTGATTCCCTTCCTTTGATAGGAGACATTAATGTATTCCTTGAAGGAATCAACAGCCGAATTGGTATAAGTCGAGGAGAATGAATACTAAAAGATCTTTATTTTCTGAGGAAATATGAAAGGAATACCTCGAAATTGACGCTAAATGAGAGGAGAGAACAGATTCCTAAAAGTCGGAAGAAATCTCGTCTTGATGTGGCGGGAGCGACCTTTTGACCCTGAAAGATTCCAATGTTGTTCGAGTATTTGTAAATAGGGGAATACGTGAGAATTTGGTCCTCGGTTGGACACCGAGCAAACTCAAGGATACGTGGACCTCTTTGAATCAGGGATAAATCCTTACCATAATGAGAAGAGCCTAAAAATAAATAGAAATGTTGCCTAGAAGTCTGAAGAGAAATCAACGGGGGTTTTGCTGGCCCGCAGGAAATAGATGATGGCAGAACACATGCGAAAAAGAGGCTGGCCTTGGGACAGTTGTCCCTCTGGAGTCCAGAGAAAGCCAACTCTTTGACCTCTTTGGATTTGTGGGGTGATTGACCCGACAAATATAAACAAACCTCAGCTTTGGACAGTTCCGTGTACTCGCAGTCGTCGATTATCTCTTTCACCGTCATGTTTACCCTGAAATTCCTTCACTATAATTTCTCAAAAGAAGAGTTTGTCAAAGGTCAGAAGATCTCTTGCAATGATCAAGGTGCCCGCCGTCCTCCTCGACCCCGATTGCGCTCTTTTCTGCAGGAATTACATCAGCTGTGCCAGCTGCAATCCAGCCGAAAAAAAGAGAGCACAGCTGGCAGAAAACTGAGTCATTCTTCGCAGTTTTCGATTCGCACTGGGTGCACGAGTTCTCAGATATGAATAGCAGATGCCTGGTCATGTGGAGAGAATTAGAAAGGAGAATCAGCTGATTTTATTGGTTTCAGATTGCAGAAAGAACTCCCGCTGTTTCCCAGGGCAACATGAAGAAAAGAGCTTTGAAAAATAAGAAAAAAGAAGGAAATGGGAGTTACATTTTAAAGAGGAAAGAGTCAAGAAATCAGCGAAGGAATTTGAAGAATAATACAAAAAAGGAAATGGATGCCTTTCTGGGTGCAACGTGGACCCGCAGGGTACATGTGCACGCGCAGCAGCTTTCTGACTCATTTAAGCGGTCAGATGACGAATTCGTGGTGGGACAGCGGATAAGAAAATGGATTAGAGGCAAACGGAGGACTTTCACCTCAAAGAGATGACTCGACAGGGAAATAGAGAGAGAGAGAGAGAGTGAGAGTCAAATATCATGGAGGAACTAAAGCAAATTTGGGTTCGATTGAGAAGCGACAATGACTCGACAATGCAAGCTTTTGAGGAAAGAAAGACAAATTAAAAGTGTAAATCTAAAAGGAAGAAATGAACTGGTAGTTTGTTTGCTTTGTGGGGGCATCTCTCACAGAAAATTTAACCAAATCTTGAGACATTTTGAAGTTCATTGGTCAAGATTATAAAGAATAGCTACTCAAAAGTTCAGCTCAATTGGTCATTTTAGCAAAAAGTTATGAGGGTTCAAAGCCGTTGGTGTAGAACATCCAAATAGAGCTTGGCGAGATGAATTTTGAAAATTTCTGGAAAGACTTTTATTTTTAGAAGTTGATAAGGAAAAGTTTATTGGAATTTTTGACCAAATGGAAGTGTAATGTCGCGATCGACCGGAAGGTCTTCCTCGACCTAAAGGTGAAAGGAGTTGCTCAACGAGAAGACAATGATCAAAGTGTGCCGACCTTGAAAAGCTCGAAAACGGCGACAAGTTCGTTCCGGGGCAGTGGTTTTACGTTTGTCGAGCAAATAATAGGATGAGGCTATGGGAATGTGGCGTGAATCAGCAAGAATCTTGGTGTGGTCGACAAAGGACAGCCATAAAAGAGCCGAAGGTCATCGTCAAGCTGGCTGGACCTTGTACCCACTTTTCTGTCTCATTGGCTTTTCGAAGAATTTTTAGAGGGCGTTCATCGCGAACGCAGATAACAGTTACAAATAAACATTTTTGTTTGCGCAGAAAAGAGAGCCAACACGCTGTTTTTCGACCATTTTTTGGTCATAAAGATCATCAATTAATTCAAATAAAACGCTGCCTTTTGAGATCAACAAAGAGCTAAACTCTAGACTTCAAAATCAGATGATTTGGATTACAGTAATTCGAGGGGTGTTACCAGTTTGTTAATATTATCTTTTAGCTTTGATGCGCAACAGAGATCTCTCCTGCTCACTATAAATTGCCTCTCCTCGCCATTTGTCTGGTCTCGTTATAAGTTACTTTCGCCTCTCCTTCTTTAGAACTTATAATCTGTCTAAAAAAAGACGACATGCTCGTGCAATACCGTATTCAATTTTAAGGGTCTTCCTTATCCTAAATATTAATCCTAAAATTAAATGAGCGATTTCCTTGCTTTTTTGCACTACTAGACGTTTTTACATGTTATTAGAACAATAAAGCAAATGAAAAACCACACAGAAGCATCCAAATTGAACCAGAACCGCTCATTTATTCTTAGGATCAAAATTTAGGATAAGGAAAAACATCAAAATTGAATACGGTATCGCACGAGCATGCTATATTTTTTTAAACAGACTAGAAAAAAATAACGTAACATTATCTGAAACGGACTTTTGGTATTAGGCTTCGATTGAGTTTCTTCTCACTGAATCAATACCGTAGTAAAAAAAAACAACGACTTTCCATATTTAGAATGATTTTATTAGAAGAATAAACAAAGCAATAGGCCACAACTGGTGAGGAATTACTCAGTCGGTATCCGAGATAATTAGTTGTTCTAATAAAAGTTTCGAATAAGTTCCTCTTTCTCTTGAAGATATTTCTTGACAACTTCAGGCTCCTTTATTTTTTGAACCCAATTGGAATAATCCAAAACTAGTCCATTGTAGAAGTGTGTTTCCAATAAAAGAGATATGAATTCCGCATTGATTCTTTAAAATAATTCGCCCTCTTTTCATATTTTTTCACTTTCATGATCCAAACAATCAAACAAAGTTATTTCGGCCATTAAGTTTCAGCTTGAGAAGGCCTCTACCTTATTAGAAGAAGAAGTTCGGTAGGAAGTTCTGAAAAAGTGGAAATATCTTTGATTCATTTTGTTCAAGTTTTTTTTTTGAAAAGACGTCTTGACAAACCATTTACTTTATTTCTAAAAAAAGTTGCGTACTCAAAATTTATTGAAGAAATAAGACTTTAGTTGGGAGTTGAGTTGATAAGCGGTGACCCTGACCAGACAATGGGAAGCAGGAATATCGAACTCTGGATTTCAATCACAATTGAAAGCTCCAGCAGAACTTCGATTTTTGAACGAGTGCTTTATTGACGAGCAAGGCTTCGCTCAACCCAAGTCGTATTTCTTCAATAAACTCAGTTGCCTCAATAAGCTCCGCATCGTCTGGAAATAAAGAAGATGGTTTGTCAAATTGGTTTTCAAAAGAAAACGACTTTCAGCCGCATCTTGAACAAAATGGATCGAAGATTTTTCCACTTTTTTCGAAAATTCCCACGGAACTTCTTATTTTGATTATTAACAAGGTACTGTTGCATGTTCTATGAGAAGCCTCCTCAAGCTGTAACTTGTCGTGCGAGTTGCTTTCTTAATTTTCTAACCGAAGTAAGGCCTCTTTCCTCTGCAAGACCTTTAGAAGATTCAAAAATATAAAAGCTAGTGAAAACTCGCGATAAGTTCCACTGTGAGGGAGGATTCGATAATTTCTGAGACATCGCCCAGTTCAGATTGAGCCAATCCCTTATGTGAGAGCCCGTGCTAGTTCCAGTTGCTTTGATAGCTTTTGTGAAGAAAATCGATGTCAAATTCAAATAAGATTCAAGCTTGGTGCCACAATCCACCTCCTCAACTCGTCAACTATTGAAATCTGTCATTCCAAAAATGATTTGAATGGCGTCTATGCAAGAATTAATTATGATGAGATTGTTGAAAAACATGACCTTGAAATTAAAATGACAAAGGAGAATATTCCCCTCCTAAGAGCTTCTATTTCAGGGTTTTACTTCACTGAAGTTTTGTTGGTAAGTTATACTCTTATCCTTTAAAATATCATAGTGTAATACTCTTTTGAATTCGCCTGATGTTGACGCAGAACAAAGACATAGAGATTTTGATGAGACAATTGACTATCTGATTGAAGCCATAGGAAATGTGAAGATTGGTTTCGTTACGGAGTGCAATACCTCGGCAGAACAAGTCGATAAATGCTTACGACTTTGGAAACCAACTGGATTACATATTATTGATCATTACAATGGCCGACCTCTTATTACAAGAATAGACAAATGGAAATTGCCTTATTTAAAGGTAAATTGTCACCTCATGCAATTCATGATTATTAAGAAAACTTCTCACCTCTGTGGAATCATCTATTGTTCACGTGAGGATCCTTTCGATTTCAGAAAGATCATTCTAAATAAGTTGCGCCTTACGCTTTATCTACAAGAATACAGTGAAGATGATATATGCATCAGCTTGCAGAAGTTAATAGCAGATTGGGTGATCGGCACGTTTGACCCAATTACTGCTAGAATGACTTTTTTTATCTCGCAAGCATATCACAATGAGGATTCAACCATAGCAGATCGTCTATTTGCTGGTTCTGACAAAGCAATTCATCTGGGAAGTTTTAATGCTGTAGACCTCAAAACTAATTTGGAAACTTGGATAGGTTTTAACCAGCATTTGGTAAGTTACGTACCGGTTTTTGTGTTGAAATTGTTCCGTTTTCATAATTTTGGAACTACAGAAAGCTTATAGGTTCACAAGAAATTGGATTATTGGCTCTATCCATTGAATGACGTAGCCAATGATGAGAGACTAGGATTCATTACAATTTCTCATACCTACTATGGAACTTATGGCGTAGATGTTGAAATAGGTCTATATAGTTGTCTGGACTATGATATCGATGAAGAACAACGGAAAGAGGGCAAATGTGTAACACTCGATGCGGAATTTATATCTTTATATTTTCTGAAAGAAAACTTTTGCAATGTACCGGCTTTGGATCTTTCCAGTTGGATCGCCGAAATCAAGGAGCCTGAAGATATCAAGAAATTTCTTCACGAGAAATATGAATTCATTCGAAACTTTTATTGGAACAACTAATTGTCCCAGAAGCCGGCTGAGTAATTCCTCGCCAATTTTCTTGTTTATTTCTTCTAATAAATGATACAGGCCGCAACCCGTTTCTACTTTCTTTCGAGTCTTTTTTTAGATTTCTTTCCCAGTCTGAGATTTTGTCCCTCGCTGTCGCCTAGATTCGGTTTTTACCGAAAATTTATTTAAATGGGAGAGACTTCACATTCTAAGCATCCTGTTGCATACTCGGCCACCGATCAATAAATGTTAGGATAGAAAAAATTAAAACGGCATGCAAAAGCAAGTCAGATGAACAGAGACTGTGTCCACCTCTATTTGTCTTTTTAATTCTTTTTTATCTTTCTACTTTGCCTTTGATTGGTGTTTTGATAGTAGTTAACTCTATAATATTTGTGTATGAGTAACAAAAACGACTGGGGGCCGACAAAAAGTAAATTCAATGCAAAGGTTCTACCGATAATCCTAAAGCGCGTAAATGATAATAGAATAGGAAAGCTTTCCCTGCGAAAAGGGCTACATCATAACAGGCTGAAATTTTTAAAAATTTTTGAAGTCATTCGAAGCAGACGATGCAGCTGAATATGAAATCGACTACGCAAGAAATTGGACGGCATTCGGGGCCTCGCATGATTGAAGCTGAAATGATTAATGTAAGTTCTCAAAAAAAATAAATTTAGACGCCGGTTACAAGAGAAACTGATAAACACAAAGAACCCAAGTACTGCGAATATTGTAGACAAAAGAGCTCTCATCTAATCTCAAACTCCACCCCACTCTGCTCACTTTTCTTTTCCCTTTGCGGGTGAAGTTGGCTTTCGATCGTCTCCTCACTAAAACGGCTCAAGACATTCATCCTCAATTTCAATTTGGCCGTATTTTTTTATCAACAATAAAATATTTAAACCTAAGTATATTTTCATCCAAGTTAAATCTGATTTATTCTCTGAAGCCGTCGGTACTGAAGAAGATCTCTATGGAGCTACAGAATATGGTCAACAAGTTTTTGATATTTTAAAATGCATTTTTTATCATTTTAAAGGCTTCTCGGCAGGGTTAAATTTAATTAAATGATGAAGAATTTGAAACCCCTCGTGTCTCCAGTAGCTGGAGCCTACATAAAGAGTTACGAGAAGCAACTAAGAGCCAACATCTGCAGAAAAGATAAGCAGTTGGAACTGTGCTATGCTACTCTCGCTGCTGCTAGCGACAGAATCAAGGAGCAAGAAGTTATTATCCAGTTGGTTTTCTTTTGCCTATTATGATATAAAAGTAGGAAGAGGGAGAGTGTGCTCAAATCAATTATGGAACAAAAAATTGAGAAGCTTTGCGAGGATGGAAATGACAGCGATTTTAAAGATGAAATCGGAAAGGCTTCTCTAACTTCTCCAAAAGGCCGCCAGTAGGAGAATCTGACGATGATGACATAGATTATGTAAGTATTTATTTTAAAATTTATATATAGTTTCGTAGGTTAATGTCGTCACGTATACAGCAGCTTTGAATCAAGCTGCTGGCCGTCAGATGATAGCTCCTCCCGCTCCTGCAGCTGTTGCGTCTTCCCCTGACAGTCCTGCTAATGGTGCTTCCATAGTGGATAATTACAATGACTTTAATGAATTTTCATAATAATGTATTGATGTCTTCAGTGGGCTCCGGAAATTGCTCACTATTGTGCGAAAATGCCGTTCTTATTGGTAGGAACTCAACGCAAATTCTAAATTTGCTTCTTTTTAGCATGCAGACGGTCAAGTGCGTCGTGGTCGGAGATGGAGCTGTCGGTAAGACATGCTTACTCTTTTCATATGGTTTGATCCATGTTTACTACGGAAATTTTAATCTCTCATCCTTTGGTCTTTTACAAATAGATAAATCAGCCATCTGACATTACAGAAGAATTAGAGTTTATTGAAAATCATGGCGTTTAGTTGCGACTTCCCACTCCCTTGGAAGCTCCTCCTTTTCCTCCTTTTCCGGCTCCTCCTTGCCTTCCATCGGGTCCTTCTTCATGATCATGAGGACGGAAGACATTTGGCATAAAGAGAAGAAGTTCAGCGGCCTGAAAGAGTTTTTTGTTCGAAGAGAAGGGCACCTACAGGTCCGGTAGAGTTTTTGAAAGCTTCAAGAGCTGTTCTCTGCTGGGCGCGAGTTTGGTCTTGATTGGTGAAGATCTGCTGGAGAGCAGTATTGGCAGAAGGAAGTTGAGCAATGAGGTTGGTAATGTTCTGGGCGAGTTCATTGCGGAAGGCGGTCTCATTAGCTCTATCGGCAGTCACTTGAGCCTAAAGATTTATCATAAAAATGAGAAAGAAAGAAATCTACAGTAACTCCCCACTTGGCAGCCCAGGTATCGATGTCAGTGTTCTGAGCAGTGATGGTCTCATTGTCGTTGCGAATAATTGCGAAGTATTCATCGATGGCAGTCTTATTCAATCCTTGGAGATAAGAAGGAGGTCCACCTTGAGGGCCATGCTCCATTCCTCCAGGTCTACCACCGGCTCCAGGAGATCCTCCTCTTTGAGGAGCGCAGAAGGCAAGAACAAAAAGAACTGAGCAATAGAGAAGAGACTGCATTGCAAAAGCAATTGGAACTCGTGGAGAAGTTGATAGATGCCATATGAAGAGGCGGTTATTTATACTGTAGCGAGCTGATGCAGGTCAACAGTGTGAGTCAGAGTCCGATGCTGATCATAGGGGCTCAATGGGAGACTGTGCCGCTGAACATTAAAATGAACATGTTGATCCCTTGTGATATGAGAGACGAGCACATGACGTACATGGAGATCGACATCAGTTCGGGGAGTTCCCCTCGAGGTGTTAAACCATTATGTTGTGTCAGTGTGTTCAAGATAACGATTACGGTAAGAAATAATTCAACCAAAATGGCTATTCGAATAAAAATTCCGTTCTATTCTCTGAAAATAAATTACAAATTAACTCAAATCAATCAGAAAGCAGTCGAATCTCATTTCCATCTGAGGATTTTAAGGGAGAAAGGCGTGATTACAAGCTGAAGCCCAGATTTGTTCCTCTAATTTAATGAAAGACGAGAGATCGGAAAATAGCCCGAGGCTACCGGTCTGTTGACCTGAAATCCTAACGAGCAATGAAGCCTAAACAAATAGAACTCGGTTGTCCACTTGTCGCTAACTATAGCCCTCAGCTCAGACCGGATATCTTTCTTATTCCTCTTCCAGCCATCCAACATTTCCGCGTAATTGACGAGGACTGAACTGACCGGTCCTCTGTCTCTCACTGACCGGATACCAGTTATCCATCGGCTACCGAACTCTCTCATTTTTATTCGTTTCATAGCTTCAAAACGTTTATCCTCTTTTCTGCGTCCAGAAATATAAAGCAAAATGGGAGGAACACTTCGTCTCGTCCTGGGATTTGTTCTGATTCATTATTCCCTTGGAGAAGTTCAAGTAAGTTCCACATTTGCTGTGACTGTATGACTATTGAATATTCATGATTTGCAGCCACACATCACATCGGAATCTTTCGACGCTGTGCCTGATTGTGATGCCGATTTTGCGCTCCACGCATTGGCGCTGATCCAGTCGAAAATGGGCGATTTGCAGCGACTACAGCAGGTCGAGGCCATATTAGCATCGTGGTAACGAATGTTCTGATAGAGATCAATCGGGAGAAAGTTCAGCAATAAGCCGATGCTTCAAAAGTTAGCTGAAGCCTCGATTCGTCTTCTACATAAAGGCGTCATTCCGACTCAGCTGACTGAACAACTCCAGCAATTATCGGCTGCTAGGAAGAAAACAAAAAGAGAAAAGTTTCTTAAATTGGAGCAAGATGCTCCGCCAGAATTTCGAGAGGTTTTAGTTCAGTTCGATCTCAGTTACTCTTCAGCTCATCCAATTCATTGGAAACATAAACACAAATGATTCGCTGAGTGGAAATGAAAAGTTGATGTATATCCAGACTAAATTGCTCAATTTGAAGTCGAGAGAACGACTCGAGTTGAGACGACTCCTTTCCAATCCTCCGTTCTCAACTTCCCCGATTATCCCATCGAAAATAGTAATTCCTCCCAATCCGACCATCTCTCCTCCTGACTTCTTTGTCACTTTGGCACCTTCTTCTCCAATTGAGAAGATAGAACCCCCTCTGCCGCAAACTCAAAAAGTAGGGAGGAGTACTGTAAAATGCAGAGAATGACTTTTCAGCCGAAGATAAATTTCTCTATTCCGCCTTCTTTTTCGATTGGACCAGATGCTGAGAGTCTTTTATTTTCGAGTAGAAAACTTCTTCACGGTGTGATTAATTCTGACGAATCAATGAATTTTCAGAGAGACCAGAATTGCCGACTCGAGAAAATGAACTGCAACCTTCAGTTTTCATAAAAGCTGTGCCGATTGGAGTCAAAGAATTTCCAACTCTTCCCACTCGATCGGAGCCAGATACTGTGATGAGACCACACTTCTTGGGATCTCCCATAACTCCTCAAGTTCTCAGCCAAGGAAAACCAATTTCAGTAAGGCTTTCTTCTTCCTCAGGCACTTTTTAGACAAAGGGGATTGAGGATTCGGATTTGTTGAAAAGTCGAAATAGTATCTGGGCAGAGGCGGCTAAATTCCTCGATCAATCGACAAATATTCCGCAAGCGATTCGACAATTCTTGGAGAGCAGCGCTCTGAGAGGGAATCCCCAACTGTTGGCGGGACTCAATGTGCCAGCAAATACTTTTCCACTCCCAGCTGGGGTCTACGAGCAGCTGAGCAAAGCTTATAGCGGTTCGACTCTCTTTTTTGTTGAAATTCGAATGGTCTTTAGGAAATACACAAGTCAAGAGGTTTTTGCCCGTCAGAGAACAGAGGGATGCCATCATCCCAGAAATTAAATACAAAGGCCTCGATCGATTTGATACCCAATTGGGGAGATTCGCCACCGGTGATCCAAATTCCAAGTTTGTTTTTTGTCTCTTTCTTGAATAGAAATTTCAGGCAAATATTCGCCAAAATTCCTGAACAGCGCCTTCCAAACCAAATGCCGAATCCAATCATTCAAGCCACTACAAGACCAACTCCTGCTGAAAGTACAACACCTCAAAGGATTCTCGAAGGAGGCTATATCCAAGTCCCAAATCGAGCGTCGTAAGTTTCATCACAATCTTAAAATTGTAGCTTAAAATTCAGTGGATTCGTTCAGCTCCCCACTTATGCTCCTGCTCCAATGATCGCAGATTTACGAGTCTCATCAACTACCACAATGAAGCCAGGTCAGTCCCATAGATAGGATGCCCTCTGAGAAGCAAATATGAGTTTTCAGTCGTAAAGGAGAATCCAAAAGATCTCGTGGCAATGGAACGTTTTCCCAGTTTTCCTTCTTTAGGTAAGGTTTCTTCTTAAAATAAAAATAGAATTTTAGATACAACGATGAAGCCACCGGATCCAAATCAGGAATTTGTGCCGTATAGAGGGCCAGAAGAGATAACTGGAAGTCGATTGTACCCGAAGGAGCCGTACAACCAAGAGACTGGAGGCCAGCGTCGTTTTGTTAAAATTGATCTCCTCAATGAGCATTAAATATTCATTTTTACACGTTTCAAGACACCGGATAGATAGGATGGAATGATAAGTCGCACTTTGCCTCGAACAAACACAAAGGAAAGAATCGATTATCAGACAAAGTAGGAAGGGCAAGAGAGTGCTATCTGGGGACATTGAGATCGAGAAAGGGCAAAAATGTCTTTTAAGTTTAATGACAATCTTGAAGAGCGACATCAACAAGCGGTGTTCCTGTGAAAAGAAAATAGCCAATAGCTTCTCCCACCACCACTGAGAGTACTAGATTCCCATTGAAAGTCATCACTATCAGCATCAGGACATATGCCAATAAAGCCTAGAAAGATTTTGATTTGAGGAGAAGTCACTTTTACCTGAAGACCGTAGAGTCCAGCTTGGATTATTCTAAAAGGAGAAAATAAACGTCTTGTCAACCTAAAGCCAGCAGAGTTATGGTAGGACTTGCTCCTACCCTGTGATTTGAAGAAGAGGAGCAAAAGATACACTAGCATTTGAGACATTGTCTTCCGCTAATGGACTTCTTGGTCGGGAAGAGGCTTGCGCCCTGCGCGACTGAGGAAAGAGTTTCAAGGTTGAGTCATTTGATTACCTTTTGGTGTTCAATAGCCAGAAATAGTCGCATTCCTTTGATTGCTTCGTAGAGAATACAAAGAAGGAATGTTATTAGCATTGAGACCGCAATTCCTGAACTCATTTTATAGAGGAGATACGGTATTTACCTCCAAGACTGCCGGATTTCCAAAATTTGAAGAGGATGTACTCATGCTCTCGAAAGTGGATCCACATTGTCATCATATATGGATCAGTTTTGTTACTCATTTCCATTGAAGAGGTGATGAATAAGTTAGAAGGAGACGAGGAGATAGGACCACGGGAATTTAAAGCTATCGTAACGCAGGACTCGATGGCGCTTGGGAGAAAAGGATGTACGTGGCCTGCAGAGAGACAGCCTGTAGTTTGCATATCCACGAACACCGTAAGCGTTTTTATAATTATAATTTCTTATTTCATTTCATTGTGCTATTATCTCTTTCTCTAATTCTATTGGACATTCTATTTTCTTCAAAAATTGATCGATTTCAGCATGCCGGAGGAAGAGAACACAGAGGAATGCCCACTTGATCCTGAAGACAAAGGAAAGAAACGAAGACATCAAGACGAAGAAACTAATCCTATCAACATTCCCTCTTCACCTTCTCGAGGGCCCCTTTTCCCTCCATGGGTAGCAGGTATTCCACTTTTAAAATTTAATTTAGCTCATTGAATTGAAGGAAACTCTCCTGTCAAATGTATTGCTCCACAAGAACTGCTCAACATGTCGATAGATATGGACAATATGAACCTAATTCATGAGATAGCTGTTGATCCAAATTTTAGAATTGAAGATGCTCAAGTCAATCCACTTGAGCAGATTATTAGGTAAGAAGTAATTTTAATATTTGAGCATTAGTTTTAGAGATAACATGCTCAAGGCTTATTGGGATCTTTTGAGAGACGATCTGGCCAAGGATCCTCCATCATACGAACAGGCTTTCCTTCGTCTGATGGAAATCAAACAAGAAATAATGGAAAATCTTCTTTCCGAAAGGCATGTCCGCTTTAAAGAGCAAGTCAATCAAACTCTGGATGAAGGTAGGACATAAGAGATTTTCTTTAAGAGATTTAGAGAAGTTGAGGAAAAGAATGGATGATAACGAATTCGATGCAAAAGCAGTTTCGCACTTTATTCTGGAAATTTTGTCGAGATTGTGTTGTCCAGAAAGAGACCAAATCATTAAACAACTCACGGATGAGAATGATCTTGTTGAGCTTATAAGGTAGATCGTCTATCATTTTGAAGCAAATTTCAGTGGGATCTTTCGACTCATCGATATAATGAAGAATGATCTCACGAATTTTGCGATTTCCCAAAGCCGGAAGGAAGTCGAAACAGAAGCAGCCAAAGTAGAGTACCGCGCATTTAAGAACTATTTGGAGACAACAACGGGATCAGGAGGGCCGACGGTTGATTGGCTGAGACAAGCCTATTTTGAGCTTTATCCCAGAAATGAGATAGAACCAGCCGCTAAAAGAGAAAAGGAAGTCGATGAAAACGCCGTCTATATGGCTGTTACTGCTCGAGGCTACATAAAGTGAGTAAAGAGGTTTTCTCCCAAAATATTATCTAATTCATTTCAGTCTGCTCATAATTGGCAGAAGTAAAGAGACTTTCCCCGAGACTCTGTTGATAGACTATCCTCGCTTCAAGGAACACGCATGCAAAGTTCTCCAATGCACTTTGGTTGCGGCTAGTGTTTTGATAACTATGAATGTGTCCGGAAAAGAGCTTGCAGAAACAGAGAACTTCAAAGCTCTTGTGAAACAACATCTTATTGATCTTTCTAATGATCTCGATAAGAGGTAAAAAAGACGACTTTTGGCTGAAAATTAACTTCTTCAGAGGTGTTGATGCAGTTTTGGAGGATTTGTCGATCCAAGCAGCAAAGGACGCTAAAGAACAGGCGGCTAAAATGAATATTCCTCTCACCGAAGAACAAGAAAAGTCCATCACTAGCCAAATCTTAGGTTTGTTGGAGAGTAGCCCCGTGCGGACTGTAGTTTGTAAGTGTTCGACGAAGAGCCAATATAAAACAAATTCAGCCAAACGGATAGCAAATTTTATGGAGCAAATCCTCAAAAATCCAACGGGTCCCTCTCTTCCGCTCGGACCTGGAATGTCAATAATCGAAAGAGATCTCTGCGCCATCATGGCCAAGGTGCTGCGAATTGCCTCTCATAATAGAAAGGCATTCGAAAACTATTATAAACAACAAATTGCCAAAATTGAAGCCGAAGCTGGGCCTTCAACGAGTACTTCTTCGAGTTCATAATTCCACTTTTGCCTCTTCACCCCCTGCAACTTTCGATTTGTTTTCCGTATCTCTTAAAATTTGTTCTAAAATGTACAAGTTTTGTAAAACTTTTGACTTTCTTCATATAATTTCTTCAATCATTTGATCTTCATTCCAGTCGTATTTGTGCAAATTTGTTTGTATATATTGTCTGCCAATTAATAATTTAGAAAACGGTTAATATTGAGGCCAAAAATCTCAGTTTCTATATTAAAAATCTTTATAATTTACTCTTGCAATTGTTCATTATGTTTTTACCATTCTCGTATCTTGAATTTTATTGGTTATTTTTCGTCTAATATTTTGATTTAGATGTCTGCTCGCCATCCGAATACGGTCGTACTTAATCCTCCTACTCAGACGATCTCTCCTTTGATTCGCTTCGGACGGTTAGTTATTTACTTTTTTTTTTATAGAGAAAATACTTTTTTAACTAAAAAGATAGACCTATAATATATTAGTAAGCTAAAATAAACAACAGTTAAACTCTTTTAAGTAGAATGAGAGTAGTACGGTTTAAAAAAAAACATTTTATTTACTTTTTATTGCAGTTATGCAGCTCTCGGACTTGGAATTCTCTGGGGAGCCTACCGTCTTCGCCAAATTCGCGAGTATCATGCTGACATTAGAGAGTGGGAGCACGAGAAGGCTGTTGCAAAGGCCGCTGAAGCCACCAAGCAGAAGAAGTGGCTTGCCAAGGAAGAAATGCGTTATCTCATGAAGGTTAGTTAATAATTTTATATTATTGCTTCTTCTTATTATAGGTCGTCAATATTCCATTCGAGGAAGGAGTTGCTCAATTCGGAGTCGAAGACTTATACCGCGAAGAGTAGTTTTTGCAAAAGTCGTCTGTTATACTTCAGTCATCTAGAAATGATGCCGAATAGGTTCGAATGAATATTTTTTATATTCAGTTTTATTATTATTATATGACATTTAAAGCTTCGATGTTGCCTTATCACGAAGCATTCTTCGTAAAATCTTTCCAGCAGCAGATTTAGGGATTTCTTGTAAAAATTCAACTCCTCCAGCAAGTTGTTTATAGGCAGAAACTTTTGCTAAAGAATATATGAGAAAATCTAAAAAGTAGACTTACATTTTACAAAGTCTTTTACTTCTTCTTCTGTCAATTTGTCATCAGCACGAACTACATAAGCTCTAGGCAGTTCTCCGGCTCTCTTGTCAGGAACACCAATAACAGCAGCGTCTCGGATGCGAGGATGAGAAAGTAGGAGGTCTTCAAGCTCAGCGGGAGCAACCTAGGTTAGATTTCGTTGTTTTATCTTTTCAGAATTTACCTGGAGTCCCTTTACTTTGATAAGTTCCTTCAATCTATCAACGATGAAGAGATTTCCATCCTTGTCGACGAAGCCAATATCGCCGGTGTGCATCCAGCCATTGATGATACATCCTTTCGTAGCTTCTTCGCGTCCCAAGTAGCCCATCATAATGGTAGGGCCTCTAACGCAAATTTCTCCTTTTTCTCCTTGTTTCAGTTCTTTCTGTGAAGATATATCGACGATCTTCATCTCCAAGTTAGATGCCAATCTTCCAACACTTCCAAGAGGCTGGCCGCCAGCCAAGTCAGGGAAATGAGTAGCCATGGTCAATTCTGTCATTCCATAGCCTTGCTGGATAAATTTAATATTGGGATATCTCTTGTAGATCTCCTCGCAAATGTCTTTTCCTGCAGGAGCGGCTCCACAAAGGATATATTGCACCGAGCTGAGATCGAAGTTGCTGCAGATAGGATGTTTGGCAAGGAAGACCAGAATTGGAGGCACGAGAGGAAGCATTCGAATCTTATTGTCCTGCACAGCTCCGCAGAAGTTATTCGGCTCAAAGTGACTCAAAATAACGCCAGCACTTCCAAAGAGAAGACTTGTTACCAGAAGACCAAAGCCAAAGACGTGGTAGAAAGGCAAAAAGAGAAGGATTTTCTCCTTCTCATAATCCCAATTAGCATCCAGAACCTTGCTGTTATTGAGACGATCATGTCTGCAAAACGACTTTCAATCTTCTGATCAGTTAGTTCTCTTCGCGACACGTTTTACGCTTATCGAAAAGACCTCTTTGTTACTTATCGTCCTTCAGAATCCATCGAAAATGTTGCGGGAAAGATAAAGAACTCACTGAGAGTAGATGCTCAGCATTGTGGACCAATTGGCATGAGAGATCATCACTCCTTTCGGAGCTCCAGTTGTTCCCGAAGAATAAGGAAGAAGGATCAAATCCTTGTGGATATTGATCTTTGGCTTGGGCAATTTGGGATCAATCGGTGTCTTCAAGACATCATTGAAGTTAAAAACTCCATCAGGAAGAACAGTATCGGGACTCTTGGGAATCACAATAACGAACTGAACAACTCGTTAGAGAAGAGAAGAGGATAAGATAACCTTAACAGTAGGACTGTTTTTGGCGGCTATGAGAGTTTTGGCCATAAAGTCTTCAGTTGTCAGAACAACTTTAGCCTTGGAGTCAATGAATTGACGTTGGAGCTCATCTAGAGGAATTTAGGAGAAAAGGGAAGAGATTCTTACAATCGGTGAAGAGAGCGCTGGCTCCAGAAATTGCTCCTCCAACTCTGCTTGTTGCAAGGAAAAAGGCTCCATATTGCCAGCAGTTGGGAAGAACAACACAAGCCACATCTTTCTGAATAGATTGCTTTTTTGGAGATGAAAGAGACTCACTCCGAAGCCTTTATGGTGGAGGAAAGTAGCAATCGAATGAGCATAGTCGTAGAGCTCTTGGTAGGAAATTGTTGCGTTTTTGTTTTCTCCACTGATCTGAACATTTTTCTCAAAACTCGAGAAAGAGAAAGAACTCACAAAGGCGGTTTTGTTCTTTCCGGAATCGGCGTGCTTTTTGATGGCTTTGAAAATAGTATCGTGAAAAGGCTCGTTGGGAAGAGGAGCAGCAGGATAAGGAGACTTGTAGATAACCATGTTGAACGAACTCCTGGAAGAAGAGAGCTGTTAGAGCTTTGTTCTATTGAGAAGAGTGGCGCAGATAAGAACAATGCTTCTCTTATCTAAAAAGGACTTGGGAACGTCACAAGGTAGGTTCTCACACCATCGGAAAGACAATCGGAATGAGGGTAATTGGGGGGAAAAATAAGACCCAGGTGGGGTCGAAGTACGAGAACAAATTTGATTCAATTAGAGGATGAGAAGTTTTGTCAGCAATTCGGAGTGAAAGCTGCGAAGAAAGTCGACCACCAATTTATAGGCAGATAGATGGACTACGCCGTGGCAATCGACTACAACGAGGCGAGAAGACGGAGATTACAAGCAGAACGTCACAGATAATGGCATAAGAGACACAAAAAGAGATCAACACGTCCTGAATACGCTGTTTTTTTTAAATATCTTGATTACTGGAGTGGAGTCAAGGAAGAGAAGAGCCAGAGAAGAAGACTCTCAACAAGATGCTTTTTTGGTGAAAAAAAGTTGGATATTGACTAAAACTGTTGGATAGAGACAGGTCGATCAGAATCAATTGGAAGCACCTTGAGTGTTCAGAATTCTTCCAGAAGAGTTGAAGAACATCTTTTTCGACAGTTGGAAGTTAAAAAGAGGTCCCGGGAAACTTTACTTTCTGCTGATTTTTTTTTGCCAATTAGATCAAATGAAAAATAGCTGACGAAGAGATTAGTTTTATTTGATTTGTGGGTGCAATAATAGAGCAACTCTATTTCTGAATATACTTTAGTCTTTTAAAGCCAGAAGCTAGAAGTGGATTAACCGGGGAGATCAATGGTTATCTTCTGGAAGTACAAAAAACAAGATATTCTTGTCTCGTAACCCGGACTTTTGGTCTATCCTTCTCCATAGAGATTCTGCCTCTTCGAACAGCCAAAGTACACGTATCAAATGAGATATTTCTCCGTTTATTTATGCTGTCTGTTCCCTTTCTTTCCGTAGAACTTTAGCTGATCTCGGCGCCGACTTTCTCTTTGCATTCCTCGACTCAATTAGCGATGAATCTTCTCAGAAGCTGACTGACTAACCTTTTCTAGTTCTCTCTCTCTCTCTTTCCCGCTATCGTGTCATAGCCTCCTCCCGTAATTGAGGGTCGACCGGTCGTGGCTTCGCACTTGCACCACTAGACGAGACCTGTTTTTCCCCTACTACGCAATGGTTCTGGAGTATTCACTTGACTCATTTATCTAGTTCTCTCTCCTTCCCGGCTGTAGTACAAAACTGGCCATTGGCATTCGGTTTATGGCCAATTTCAATGGGGCTTTCCCACGAGTCGGGTCAGGATCAGCCGGTCTGATACAATGCGGAGAATGCGGGCGCGTTTCAACCCCCAACTTCCGTTTATTCAGCTTCAGAATCTGACTCATTGGCGGAGAAGGTGTGAGAGAATCGCTTCAAATCGATCAGTACACGTGGTTCTGGCCATGACCTTCTCCCTCCTCTTCTCCTTATTTACAATCGAAGGCGTATTCCTCAAAGAGAATCCATAATTGTGTATGAGTTGAGGTTCTTCAGCGAACCCCCATTTGGCGCAATTAAGCCGCCTCCCGCCGCAGGGCGACAGCTTGACGTTCCTCCCCATCTGCCCCAACAATGCTAATCCAGCCGATCCCCTTGTTAACTGCCTCTCTAATAGAGAGACCATTGCGTGCTGAACTCTTTCCTTTCAGCAGAGAAAAAAAGGAAGTCTAATGGACCCATCTGTTTTAGCTGTTGGGCAGCAGAACTCTCTCACTCGCTTTCTCTCTCACCCATCCCCCTCTCTGCTTCCCGTGGGTCTTTCCCCCAACACGAGTGGAATTGATCGGAGGGAGCGCATCCCAATGAGACAATTGCAAGAAGTTTCTATCTTATCCCGAGCTCTCCTGTGTTCCGGTCCTCCAACCGCCAAAGGCCACTCGCCGCGCAAATAATTTTCCCCTTTTCATTGTGTTGCGTCGCCTCGTAAAACATCGACTGATGGGAAAGCTTTCCCTTCCAGAGAGAGAGAGAGTGAGAGCCATTGTGACCGATTGAATGGCTCCGTAATGTACATTTCGAAGGAGCCACTTCTTCAGATATGTTTACTCGCCATTCGCGTGATCGACTATTTCGTGTTCCTACTGTTTTTCAGATCAGAAATTGTTTTGTCCTCGACTTCTCTCGTTTTTGTACTTTCTCTTGCGTCTGAATTGTTGTTTTGTCAGAATATTCAAGCATAATCGCAGACAAAACATGAACCAAAATAAACGACGCATCTTTCCCTTGTCGACCTAAATCAATCCTGGCAGGTGTGACGAGAGTTTTACCCCTTTTTTGACCAACATTTTTTCTTTCTTTCTCACCATACTTGTCTTTAAAATTTCAAGTGCGACGTGGGCGAAGTTAGTGAAGCGAAACTCTTGCAAAATCATCTTTTCATCCGCAAGACTTTGCTTCTAGACTTTGATTTGACAAAACAATCCAAGTTTTCTTCCTTTTGCCATCTTTTGGGATGCAAAACAAATTTATCATGAGTTTTCCAAAATTCAAAAGACCAGACAGCTTCTTTAGCCTTGAGAGCTTCCCAGACAAGTCTCTTTCTTTGAAACTAATCGCTAGACGCCGAAAAAAGAAACGGGAGCTCCCTTCGCAGTGAGCACACACATTCCTCACTCGAACCCCTTGAGGCTCTCCGGTACCAGAGTACTATTTCCTGTGTCGCGTGTCGGCTTTGATGGTCAGCGGCGGCTTCAATGCGTGCGTGCAAAAAGCCGAGAGCCACTTGCACCTGCTGACGCTTTTTGTCTCGAGCTGGATTCAGTTCTGGTTCTTTATCGTTGAATATTCCTTCCCCCTTCCAGTCGCATGCTTCCCAAGAAGACTTCTGCTTGTTTGTGTTTCTGCCATAAAATCTCATTGAAAGGGTATCAGCTTGACGCCTACAAAAGAGACCTCAGGCAACCAACGACGAAGACTGGGAGAGTCGTGTTTGTCCAGCCGTTCCATTCCCGTAGGAGGGAGATTCAGTCAATATAATTACTCACATATTTTCGTGTTTTCTAGGAAAAGTTCCTCCAAAACCGGCTACCTACGCTCTTTGATTCGTTTTGCGATAAGCAGCAGGTGCCGCTCGCCCTCCGGCAACACGAAATTTGCATGTTCCTTTTGGATTTCTTCTCCCGGCTGGATTCCAATTTGTAACATTATCGCCTAGGCAGCTCTCTGATGCCAGCTGTCACCTCACCTCGCAGTTCTTCTGCTGGATGTGACGCAACCTTCCTATTTTCTCATTGAATCCTCTCCTGGCTATAAATCAATTGACACGTGGGAGAACCAGTTCGTCTGGTGTACGAAAAGGAAGAAAAAATTAATTTGTCAGCGGCAGTTCAAATCTAAATTTATTCAATTTGATTCAGTTTAGAAATGGCCTTTGTTTCCTCTTTTTCTATTTATTTTAACACGTTTTAGTGGGAAAAATGCGCGTGGATGGAAAAAATTCGTCTGGCTATAAAATTCTCTACGAGAAATTGGTATTTAACACGCCTTCTCTCTCTCTCTCTCTCTCTCTCATTTCGATTCATGAGTTTTATGAGCGGGTTGCCATGGTCGAACGGTTGTAAATAGAATTCCCAATTTATGGGCTCACCCTCCTCACATGGCAAAATGTTTTCCCATTTTTCTGATGATCCTTCGATCCATTTTAGAGGGATTATCCTCAACCTTTCTCTCTGGTGAACAATCTCGGGGAATAATCCTCTACTTTGATTCAAATTCATCCCTTCTAGCTAGAAATCTTAAATGAATAATGACTCCGTTCGTCTCCTACTTACAGAGAAAGCGTTAGATCTCTCTCCCACTCTCGCAGGAAATTCAAATCTTGTTCTTCTGGGATAGACCTACTCAGAGGAAGTCTCTTTCCACTAATTTTGTATGTAGTTTCACTCCAATTCATCAAAATTTCTGCATGCTTTTTTCTTTCTTTTGTCTTCCTCTCTAAAGGGGATTCCTCTTTGGGTATTTTCCAAAAGTCTTCCATAGAGTTGTAGTTCCTGGTTCGTTTTCTCCCCAAGCCAGCTTTCTGATGTCTAATCTAGATATTTCTTTCAAAAAAGCCCAGCATCTCCAATATCTCCTCCTTTTAGCCTAATGAGCCAAGCCACATGATTGTCTTCTCTCGCTTTTAAAAATCTTTCAACGATCCCAATGTCTATATATTCTGCTTGAATATTTCAGTTAGATCTCTCAAATAATTGGTTCTAAAAGTGTCAGCTCTGTTCGCAGTTGCATATCCGTTTCCTTGGCCTTCCGGTCGACTGGCCTCCTATCGTATTTTGAACGGCTGGAGGGGGAAATCTTTTAGCCTCCAAATTGATTGTCATCTGTTGTGGTCGCCGAGGGCCGCTTTGGCTCATGAATAAAGCAGCTCGACGCTTTCCTCTTTTCACCGGATGATGTGGCCCCTTTCCGGTCAAAGCCTTTTTTGTCTCTCTCAACACACACCTTCTTAGTCCAGAATCTTTAATGTTTTTTCCCGAAGCGTCCTTGACTGACAAAGGAATGTAGAGTGAATCCTCTCTCTCTCCAAAACATAAATCAGTATCCCGCTGTGTGGCCCTCGGGAAGAAAGAGAACTCCCACTCACCCCCTCTTAAGTCTTATCCCCGCGATTAGTCTCCAGCTTAGCGAGAAGAGTTGTGGTTGCCAAAAAATATATTGAAAGAGAAAAGTAGCGACCTTGGCGTTGTCCATTTGACGACGGTCTAATCGGGTCTGTGTAAAACCATTCACTTTCTTCTTTGTTTTCTCCCAAACAAACTCCACCTCTGACGTAGGCTTTACAGTATTTTCGTGTTGCTTCAAAGGTCTCCCTTTCTCCCCAAAGATTGGCTACAACTCAACCAATCGTCTGGCTTGAGCTTTGTTCGCAGCATTCCAGTCCAATTTAATCTAAATTTTTCAAGAATTTTACTTGAAAATTGTCTAAAAGAGGAGGAAGTCGCGCCTCATATCTCAGCCATCCGTTCTTGAAATATATATTTCGCAAAAAAAAAGCTGCATGAGACATTAGACGGTGAGTTTGTGAGCAAAACACAAATTTTCATTAGAATTTCGGTAGTTTCTCTCTAAAAATTCTGTAAAATTGCCAAGATTAGCTCGAAATAATTTTGTCTGTGAAAATCCCATCCAGTGGTCTGCCTTTATCCATTGGAATCGGTCGTCTTTTTGTTTGTCCGGATGAACGCCACCCCGATTCCCGTAAATATTCTTTTGTCTCCTTCAATTATTTTTTCTCGGCTAAAATAAACCGCAATTTCAGGAGGTAAATGCCACAGACATGACTGTATTTGACACGCTGGTAAAGCTACTGACCGACTCGTTGCTGAATTGCTCGTCGAATGTACAGGAGATTCCCCATGCTGAGGAATTCCTTCGAGATCTGCCTTCCTCGCTGATTATCGCCCTCTCGCTGGCTACTGTAATATGCCTTGTGACAGTCTCTCTCGGCGTCCTGCATATCCTCTACATTTCTATGTACATTACCCAATCGGATAGGAGAATCTTCATAGTCTATCTGGCATCAACAGCTCCTTTCGTCTCCGTTCTTTCTCTCATCGCCATGTATATGCCTCGCGTCTGGTTCCTATCTCATCTCATCAGTTTTCTGTCAGTTTTTCCCCTCTCTGTCCAAACTTATTTTCTAGATATTTCTCAGTGGCACTTTGGATTATAATCTGTCTGTTGATGCAGATATTCGAAGGACATCACTCGTTGGTCTCAAAAATGAGCGAAAGACTCCAACACATCGAAGTAGCGACTCCACCGTTTTGTTGTGTTTTCCCCTGCCTACCAAAAGTCACTTTGGAGAGTCGGAAGATTCGAATCTGCGAATGGATGGTCCTCCAAGCGCCGCTGGTTCGACTCTTCGCCACATTAGCCTCATTGGTTATTTATTTCGAATATCAAGATAAGGGACTCATTCCACTAAAAGTCCTCGACTTCATCACTCTTCCTTCTCTTTTGGCTGGAATCTACGGGACTCACATCCTCGTGACGACAGTCAGTCGATTGGACGAACTCCTCTCCTATCGATATACGGTTGTCTTTCGACTACTCGACTTCTTCTTCATGTTCTTCGGTCTTCAACAGCCTGTCTTTGACTTTTTGGCTCGTTATGGGGCTTTTGGATGTGGAGTCGGTCTTCTACCCGCCATTGAGACTTCTTTCTGTAAGTTTGTTGATTCATTAGAGTTCTCTCACTCGCTCTTGAGCCTCTTAGAAGAATAAGATTTCAGTCTGGAAGAACTTCTTCACGGTGGTTGAAGCGTTCTTCGTGACTCTCATCTCCACGATCCTTCTACAGCCGTCTCGATCGGCCTTCTTCGACAAACATCCCAGTTGTCGGTCGGTCTCAACGGCAGCCAGCCATCAGACAGACGAAACCGAGACATGATATTTCTCTCGCCTTTTCTAGCATAATTCCCCGTGCCAGTCCTCCCTCTCTAGTCATCTGATCTCCTGTCACTGTATATATAGTGTGAGGAATAGTCAAAAACAGCCAACACGACGGTGCCCATCATTTTCATCTTGGTCCTGATCACGTGTATCTCTCATTGATAAATGAATATTTATGCTCTTTCCTTTTACGTCGGAAATATTTTTGTGAACTTTAAGAAGATAGACAGCTGGAAAAGTGTCCTTTTTGTTTTTATTTAACTTGGCGGCTTCTCTCTCGAAGGGAAACTTTTTCAAAGTTCGAGGGAAACGATTTAGCAAATATCATGAAAACCCTTCTGCACATGTGACACGATTTATTACCTCTAAATCTGACGCAATTCTCCAAAAAAACATTAGTTTGAACTCGTGAAATGTACGAATTCTGAGACTTTTTTCTTCAAATGGGGACTACGAATAAAAGTCGATTTTCAAGGCTATCAGAGGCTGAATCAATTATTACATTGCAGGCAAGGGGGTTACAGTATTTTTAACAATTGTAAGACGAATTTGAGATGAGTTATGGTAGATTTTTGGAGAAAAAAGGAGTTAAATTACACTCAAAACAGTCGATCATTTTAGGAACTCTGGTGTTTTATTCTTGTTTTTATCATTCTGATGGGAAGAAAAACACGGCGTTGCAAATTTTAGAGAATGCCACGAAAATGAATGAATAATTCAATTTCTCTTATTTTCGCGATTGCCGTTTTTTATGCGTCTATTGGACTTCTCTCATGTAAAACTAGGAGTTGTATCAGATAGAAACTTTTTAAATCGTTGATGAGGATCTGTTGTGAAAGGAGCAGCGCTCATACAAAAGAAGAGCGTCACGATCGGGCTATAACTCAACGATCCGTGGTCTCTGACTCATCCATTTCTATTTGAATAAGACCCTTCTACCAGTATAAAATCTCCCCTCCTTGGTCTTTTCTTCACTCTCAAAATGTCTTACAACCCTTACGGAGCTCCCGTCTATCAGCCTCCTGTTGTCGTCCAAGCGCCACCTCAAGTGATCATTCACGAGCATGGACATCATCATCACGGACATCATCATCACCACAGTCTGATTGGTTAGTCTCAAGATGAGAGGATAGAAGCTTGCTTTTCAGGCCATGCTTTGCATCATTTGGCTCATCACCACCACCATCACGGCTATCACCACGGCCACCATCATCATCATCATCATTGCTGAGAAGAAGGAGCCACAAAAGTTTTCTCTCTCCTGTTGAAATGAAAGCGATTAGAATCGGAGATATCATTAGCCAGCTGGGGAAAAACAAATGGTTGTTTTTAGTCTGTTAGTTAGCTGCAGTTTCAATATTTTCCTCGGAACAATGGCCTTTCTCTCGGGGGAGATGACTGCCGGGCCCAACCAAGCCATTCATAAATTTTCTCACTCTTGCTCAATAACGTCGTCCCTCTTTCTCGCTCTATTTGTCTTCAATTCTTCTTCTCCGTTCCTCAAGGAGGAGAGAGAAAGGGAGAGAGTCTAATCTTTTTGGCCCTTGGTCTCCACCCGATTCAGCGCTCTCCGTTTCCAAGAAAAAGGAAAAACCAAAAGAGGAAATTGTTTTGATGGAATTTCTAAAGAATTCGGCCTTTCTTCTTGAGAATTATGGGAATATTAAAAGAGAACTACTAAAGGCGAAAGATGATTTTTCTCTCTTTGTCAGACATCTTCCTTCCTCTCTCTTTCGCCCGAATAAGAACTTATGAGAAAAGGAAGTCTCCTCTTTTTCAAGTTGAACTTTCGGATAATGTGCCATGAGAGGCGACCCAGGATTGGATGATCTGGCCGGGCCATCTGTCTCCCTCGTCGGATTTGAGTCCCCAGAGTCTGCAATCAGGCTCTTTTTCAAGTCAGAAGCTCTCGTTTTCTGGCCGCCCGGGGTCTCTTCTCGTAAATCTCCGCGGCCTCCAATTGACGGACTCAATGTCCTTTTAATAGTATTGACACAATCTCCCTTCCAGTTAGGCAAAAAAGAAAATTCTCGTTCAGAAAGAAAGACAAAATAATCCTCATTGGGCTTAGAGGGCCCTCTCCATCACCGGGCTCTCTTGATGATCGTGTTGTGTCTCAATCGACCTTGTTTTCTCGTTCTAATCACCAGATAATTACCGCCAGAAGACGGCTTTTTTGCCAGAGAGAGACGGCTGAAAGGCGACAATAAATCCACTACTTTCCGAGGCTTCTCAAATTTCTTAAAATGAAAAAAGTAAAGAATTGCAACTCTCTCTCGTAATCCAGCCCGAGCGTGCCAGCAGCAAACCCACTTACGCCGATGGCTCAAGAGCGGCTTTTGGCGGTTCAGTGTTTCCTCGGCGTATTTCCCTCCCTCTAATTTGTCTCCTTCTCTGAACACTTCCTTTGTTTTTCTCGGTCTATTATGTTCGGTCTATCGGAGACTTTCTTCTCCTTGACTTCTTCTTCCTCTGAATTATGCAAGTCCAGTCGGGTCTCCCTCTCTCTCGTCATCATCACATTTGGACTAATTGCCCGACCAGGAGGAAAACTTTTTCAAAAAAGAGCAAACTCTCGTCTCCCATTACCTCGGCGACTAATCAACAGCCGCGACCACTTCCAGTCTCAAATTAGGCCCTATTTACGCCTTTTGGCCACCACCCCATGGCTCTTTGATTCCGCCTTTTTTCAGTCTAATGGAACATGACCAATGGGTTTGACACGTACGATTGATATTGAAAATGTCACGGTAGGATGGGGTTTCTTTCCTAACAAAAATAAAATCAGCGTCCAAGAAGACCTGGACTTTGTCGGATTCTGCGCAAAGCGGGCTATTGGAAGTGTCTTTCCTGCACATTACTGCTCATCGGATGTGGCTTCTATGCGGCTTGGTGCCACTTCAAACATCTCGCCTACTCGGCCATTCAGCCGCTTTTAATGTGAGTCTCTGCGTCGACAAGCTGATTTTTGAATCTGAATTTTGAATTCAATAGTCTTCCCATGGACTCCGATTTCCTCTCCATTTCCGGGAAATTAAAGTCCAAAAGTTGCAGATATCACCATGGACCGTGCGCCCAGGGCTACAACTTTGTTCCCATCATTTTTGGACTCATGCTCTATGTTGTCTACATCATGGAGTGCTGGCACAGTCGAACTAAATTGGTCAAACTCAAAAAGGTCTGTCTGATTCCTCAACAATACAAAAAGAGCCACAGGTGAGAGTGGCCGATACCGTCTGCTACATCCAACAGATGAAAGAATCTCTTCCGATTGTCTGGTGGAAAAGTGTTTGTTACCACTACTTGAGGAGAACCAGACAAGTCACTCGGTTAGTTTTTAGACAGAAAAAAACGGTTCTTTTAGATATAGGAATGGAGATGCTGTCTCGGCTACACAGGTCTATTATGAGAGGGTCAACTCTCACACGGCTGGAAATGTCTTTCTCTATGACGTCTGCGGAGTCAAGGTACTAGTAGAGGATTGAAGATAAAATAGAAGCTTAGGATATTTCGAAAACAGTTTGCGATTTGGAGAACTTTCCATTGACAAGAGTGCGTCTAACAAGAGGATTTGTCTTTGCTTGTATGCAGGCAGCCAATGAATTCGAAGAGCAAAGGACACGTTTCTTCAACGAAAATGAGATTCGTGATGATTATATGGAGGTGGGTTTTTCTCGCTTTTTTGAATGAGTATGTGAAATGTCTATAGGTACGAGAGGGAATGGATTTGGCTGAGACTGCCTTCACAGAAGAGCTTCTTTGCTTCAATTCGGCCACTCCTCCTTGGTTCCTTCATCCTTTTATCTTCTGGTTTTGTTCTTTTTGTCTTCTCTCTTGGCCGTTGAGACTTTATGCCGAATGGAGAACTGCCGTTCTCAACTTCCAAGTTACCAAGCTCTTCGGAACAAACTATCTCAGGTACTTGAATTATTTTGGAAAGAAGTTTTTTTTAGTCCTTCGTCTGTCAATTATACTGGACCATTGACAAGAACTTCGACGATGGAAACAATCGAATTGGAGGCAGCTCTGAGGAGAGAGCAATACTTTGTGGTTCCAAGCTATAGTGAGGCGATGCTGCTTCAACCACATCATGGAGGGACTACGAATCTGGTTGGATTTTCCTCTTTTTTGGCATAAAATAACTCTTTAGGCTATGTTCTCTCCTCCACAAAGGATATTCTCCCGTCCAATTTTGACAGACAATGAGGCGCCTGTCTTCAGAAATTATGGAGCTCTTGAAGATGATCTGCCAGCCTTGCCAAGCACTCGTCCAACCTCCCGACCACTCAGCAATAGTCGCAGTATGAATTGGGAGAATGGCGATCCTAGGTTAGTGCGTTGTATTCTCTTCAAAAGTAATGTCTAGTGACCTGCCCATCACACGATTTATCCCTCCGAGAGGAACACGCCGAGCCCCGCCACGCTCGCTTTCCATCAGTGGAATGACAACGGGATGGTCGAATGGCTATCGAAATCGAGAGGATCGAACGCCACTCATCGAGCCTCCAGAAGAGCCTCCACCGTCATACGAAGTAGCGTTGAGAATGTGTGCTCCTCTTTATGAAAGACTCCGACGATCTCTATCATCCCGATTGAATTCAATCTCACATTCAAGTTCAAAAGAACTTAAACCCTTGCCTTAGTGCCTTTTTCTGACCAAAAAAAAAGACCAATTTTATTGAAAGTGATCTCAAAAACTCTGGTGCTTGCTCAAATATTTTATGGTTTGATTTTAAAATAAAAATATGATTATAGTATTGTTGAATCTGGACTAGTCTAAGGAATTAAGCAATCATGTAGGGGATCACGAATTTTTATTTCAAGCAGAATCTTTATTTCAATAAAATCTAGCAACAATATTACGATAATTGTAGAGTGGAAGACCGACGGTTCAATGGCGACTACTTGCTCTTACGAATAAGACCAATCCATGGGAAAACCAAATGACCATCTTGATGAATCAATTGAACCTCTCTTAATGTTTGTCGACGGATCTGGTAGGTTCACTACAGATAAAGGCACTTCACTGCCTAATTCAAAAACCGTATGGTAGCCCATAAGTGATCACCGTAAATTTTTTCTAATAAACGCGTACCCCCACTTTTAGCTTGACTTTCTCTAAATTTAACAAATCGTTAAAATTGTTGATGTTCTACAAAGTTATAAGCCTTGATCTTCTTTACAAGTTTACAGAACATCAAAAATTATAAAAAATTGTGGGAAGCTTATGAAAATTAAGTGAGAAATAGAGTTGTGGGGTGCTGTCCTGTATTAAGATTTACGAGAAGGGAGAGTCTTCTAGAAGAACAATCTTTTGTGCTTTTGATTCCTTCGGACAAGTTTTTTGCATGTTTATTTGCTGATTGTTTCTGTGTTCCCTTTCTCTTGTTTGTCTTCCGTTTTTCGGGACATTTTTATTAAAAAAGCAGTAGAATTAACAAAGAGAGAAAATAAGAAAAGATCGTGTTTTTGGAGGTACTAAGGGGTCAATTTTGGTTGGTTAAATGGTTGAACAGCTTCATGAAAACATGAATATTCTGCCAGTCAAGTCTGACCACGAAGGACTTCTTAAAAGACAGAAAAGAGAGAAAAACGAGACAAGAAAGGGCTGTTGGGGCGGGAATATTCTAGACGAGTCGTTGCGGCTTAGGCAGTCTCCTCACCTCTGAAATTTATTATTTTCTCTTTGTTTTTTCTGAGCTAGAAGTTAGGATAGAATCAGCTAGCCAGTCTACCGAGTTTATCTATAGTAATTCAGTTGCAAGAGACTAGTCTAATTTGAGCAAACGGACACCCAAACAAACCGGCCGATCCTTTTATTTAGGCGGTCCTAAAAGCTCATGGTTTGTCTAGGAAGAGAGTGCTTTATAGGGAAACTTTTTGAGACTAGAAACTAAAAAAGGGAGAAGAAAAGAGAGTTACGAACTCCTTTTTGTTTCCCTTGAGAGGAGCTGTATCCGAGTACTCTCCGTAGTCAATTCCTCTGGAAAATCAAACAATGATTTTAAAAAATTTTTTTTTGACTTGAGCTTTTCTCGAAAAGGAATAAACTTACTCCTTGGCGGTGAGAGGCTTGAGTTCCTGATTGCCGGTAAGGACAACGTATTTCTCCTCGACATCCTGGGGAGTGTGGAATCCGATGAGGAGCTGGTAGAGCCAAGCGCCGATCAAACCTCCAAGAAGGGGTCCAACAACTGGGATCCAGAACCAATTCTTGTAGCTGAAAATTCCAGACTTATCGTATCTGTTTTCTTTGGCTATTTATTTGCTAAGCTTTCCTTGTTTGACCTAAATGTTTTCTGCCATTTCGCCCGAAAACAAGGAAAGAAAACAAAAACATCTCAAGGGGATAAACACATACGAGAAGACTTCAGATCCATAGCCGATGAGGAAAGTGAAGAGACGAGGAGCCAAGTCACGAGCGGGGTTGCAGGGGTAGCCGCAGTTGTATCCGAAGGCAGCTCCAACAGCGACGAAGGAGAGACCAATCTGAATGGCTGAACATTGCAAGAGAAAAGGGGAAAAACTGACAAGGAGAGGCTGGATCCAGGTAGGGTAGCTGTTTCTCTTGTCGGTGACGTGAGCGATGAGGAAGCAGAAGACGGCAGTTGCAACAACCTGTAAATCTCTTGCTCTTTTCTGTTGGATTCCTCCGTCAGCTGGCCGTCGATTCATCAAACCCCCAAATTAATGGCACTTTTTCGCGAGGGCAGGATCGACGATTTACCCAGAAATTCTTACGACCTCCGTTTTACTACCTGGCGCTAATCATAGTAGTGACCTTCGCGCGCTGAATTGTCCCAACCTTTACTATACTTTTTGAAGGTCGCTAACGAGGTAACAGACAGACCTGGTCAATGAGTCCGTTGAAAAGCCCAAGATGGGCAGCTGGGTAGGAAGCAAAGATTCCAGCGGTGGCTCCCTTCACGGCTGGGTCAACAACACGATTTCCTCCGTCGAAAGCGTTGATAGCCTCTATAATGAATTCTTTGATTAGTTCTTTTGAGCCAGCTCAACCGTGGTACATAGCATAGGTCAAAGCGGCTCCGAAGAAAGCTCCAAGGAATTGAGCAACAATGTAGAGAATCAAGCGGGCCACGGGGAGTTGCTTGAAGCTGAAGAACCTAAACAAATTTTACCTTTGCTGCATCGAAAATCGTTACGCACATCTGAAAATTAAAGATTAAGACAATTCAAAAAGGGCTCCTACCAGAGAAACAGCTGGATTGATGTGGCCACCTGAAAAATACAAAAATTAGATTCTCTTCCTCTCTATTTTGATCAATCTCTTAATATGTAAATCTGGCGCTACGATCCATCACTCGATGTCAGGAACAGGATCATTACAATGGATAATGAATGGCTATTCGTGTAGCTCTCGATTTGCATAAACAATTTTCGAATCCCTCTAAAACTCGCCAGAGATCTTGGCGGAAACGGCGACTCCAAAGGCGATGGCAAGTCCAAATCCGATGTTAACTCCGATCATCTCGTTGAGAGCGGGACGGGGGAGAACACTTTGGGCAACAACGGAGTTTCCGATGAGCTAAAAAAGAGTTGATTCATGGCCAGACTCTTTCCCTCTTTTTGTCTCCAGAAATGTCGTCTTCTCCCAGGGGATGGTTTTGTTTTGAAGCGACAATAAATCGTTTTGGCAACTGCCACCGATGCTGCCAAAGATATTGGGCAGCCCCCACGTAATCGAGTAATCCCACAAACAGATGACGACTCTTTCGCTTTCATCAATCAAAAAGTTCTGCGCCAATGTGAAGAATGATAAGAGATCCATTGGATGCTCGTCTCTTCCTTCTGCCTACCAGATGTCGCTTTGTCCCGTCAGTCGAAGGGCGCCTCGCGTGTCGTCAGTTCAAATTAATTGCCTTTGCCTAATGTGACTCCAAAAATCGCAAAGCTGCCCTAGCAGCAGCAGAGTCCCGAAACACGACATTAACCTTCAATCGGCAAACCGGTTCAAATGGCTCTCACCCGGGACATTCAAACAGAGCGAAAGAGAACTCAATTGAAACTCTCTCCACGTCTTCTGCGCATTTTTCTGCGCGTTAATGAATACACAATGGCGCGTGGAATGGCTCCTGGAGTAAACAACAACGCCTAATGGCATTGTTACAACCGAAGCAATCATCTCCAGAAGCTGTCCGAGTTATGAGCTGTTTCCCAAGGCAATAACCCACCAGAAGGAGGAAAGTTCCGACAAACTCGGCGAGAACAGCTCGGCCGAGCTCATTCTTGATGCGCATCTTGGCACGAAGACCGTCCATAGCTGCCTAGAAATTTATTTTGGATGAAGCACAGAGAGTGAGAAGAGAATTTGAGAATTGTTTTTGAGGAGCTTTTAGGTGGGGATCATGGCCTGCCGTAAACACACTACGAAGAGAGAGGCTGGCTGTTTTCGAAGCTCTCTCCCTGCCTGAAGGAAAACATGCAGAACGTTGCGTTGAGAAAATAAAGAGTACGATTTTGAAGAGATCAAAATATAAGGTCACTCTTTAAACTTGAATTGTTTTGGGCAGAGCAGAGGGGCCGATGCTTCCGAATAATCCCAGCACTCGGCATTGATTCCCAGATTTACGGAACGATACGAACCAGAGATTAGCATAAATCGCGACGAGCCGAATGAGAGAATGTTGCGCTTTTTTCCGGAACCTCCCTCCCATGAACTATAGTTAGGTGCGGTGGTGTGAGAGAGAACGCGGATGGGCGTGGCAGTTGGAAACAGTGTTGGGCGTTGACAAAAAAAGCATTTTTGGGCAGGAAAATATCCCCATAAGGAAAGAGTCAAAAGAGGTAAACATCTCTCGCTATCTGTGTTATTTACCTCTCTTCTGGAGAGATGGAACGACCGCGAGAGAGAGAGAGAGGACCATTATACTTGTTGTTTTGATTGGGGGACCTACAGACAGGACCGATAAGCCAATTAAAAGAGAACAGGTAATTTTAGGGTAGCTGGCTAGTAAAAACAGACTGTCAACAGGAGAGAGGAGACACGCGCCGTTTGTGAGCGAGTGGCTGGTGAAGGTCAGTGGCACGCCAGATGTGCAGTCAGTCGTAAAAGTACCACAGAGAGAAGACCGACACAGTGAGAACAAGGCCGGGTTGAGCTATAGATGAGTACCAACGATTAAAGATCCCTCTGACTCAGCCGCCAGGGCAACAGTTGACTCTGTTTTTCGCCTCCCTCGTTGCCACGGACTCCTGGGAAGAGGCATAGCTTAGCCAACCGAGAGAGAGACATAACAAGAGATTTGATAAGCGTAATGGAGAGAGAGAAAGAGATTGGCAAACCAATTATCCGCCTGAGTCTAGGCAACCCGGCTGTTTACTGTTAATTTCCATGGAAACAGCCACGAGACGTCAACAGGAGAGGAAGCTGACGCCGACTATATAGTTGGATTGAAAAGGGGAGGGATTGAAGGCCGCTCCCAGGTAACGAATTCATTAGGTGGCTGTATATGATGGGAAGGGATTTATTGCCGAGAGGTGGTAGACAATTGGCTTCGAAAAAGAAAAAGAATTGATTTGACTGTTGGAAGGCTGTGGTCCGGACACCGGATGGGAAACATCCTGCTGTCCAAAATTAAATTCCGCGTCCTATTCACCAGCTTCCCTTTGACGTGGCTGATGACAATAGTTCGACTAAAAAAAGGGAGAGGGGAGAACTGTATGTGTGTTGTTTATGTTCCCCCGGCTGTGTGTTGTTGTGGGTAAGAGAGCCTCCTGGCCAGCATCCAAATGGGCGGATCTCGGTCTTGGTACCACACCCTTTGGACACGCCCCCTCACGCGACCCTCAGGCAAATCGCGTAAATAGAAACAACGACAGCTGGCACGGATGCACGTCCGGGAGCTGGCAAGAGAGAGAGATTTCAGAGGCATTTCAAACACATAAACCAATCTCTAAAGATCTTCTCCAGGAGATTCTTGAAGGGTCAAAAAAACAGAACAAAACTACAGTCTCCTTGGATCTCCATTCTTTGTAGGAGTTCACCACCATTTAATCAACCCAAAATCCTGAGAAAAGAACTTTTGTTGCGACCCAAAATAGCCCATAAAAGACTCCTCTCAGTCGATGCCGTCTTTGTACAGATTGGGTATGCGACTACCGTAATCAACCCGAGGGCTCGCGAGAGTAAGATTGAAGAGCAGATTTCTTTCGAAATATTCCCACGCGTGCCAGGTGCTCTGAGACGACCTCGAGGAGTCATTCAAAAACAACAAATGAGAGAGAAGGTCGTTGTCTCATTCTGATTCATGACAGTCTCATCATGATGGAATGAGTTGTCGAAAGTTCATTGATTGCGAGTACTCGGAGGCACTTTGACCATGTCCAAACAGGCGTTGAATAGAGTTGGCCAAGGTTGTTGGCGGCATTGTCGCACTCCATTATTATGGTAAGTTATAATAGTAGCCCTCGGAGCGCGCAAATATTCCGAAAATCGTGGACAGGTCAAATATGAGTAGACAGGGAATTTTACGCGTCGTCGGCTACTGTAATTGGGTCAGGTGAGGAAGGCAGATTATGCCGTTGCCAGCTGCCAGCTCATTAGGCAGCAGCCCTCTCCTTCCGACAAATTGTGCCGGCCAGGTGTGATTGGAGTGTCGAGGGGATTACCGCTTTAGAGAGAAGGATAGCGACACCCATGGAGAGAGAGAGATTGGAACAGGTGGGCTGAGCTATGCATGACAGCAGAATTCAGGTCACAAAATGGATTGAGCTGAGGTGACAACTTGATGGATTATTACAGCTCCAAATAGAATTTTCGAATAGGATTAAAGACCAAAAGGAGAGAAGGAACAGTTGAGAAATTTCAAATCAGCTCTTTAGCAATTCAATGGCCTTTTTCGAATATTTATGACATCAGCCGTTTCAATTTCCCTGAGAGTTTGCTGAGGATTACGACAACAAGCCATTCGCAAGGGAAAATAACAATTTACAAGATGAGCGCCGGTCTTTTTTCTAATTTCTCCCCCGCTCGTTCCAAAAAACGCGGCCTTTGATAAAAAGGATTTACACACGGATGCGCTGTAGCAGTGAAAGCAGAGAGAGAGTTCTTCATCATAGGATGAGTTTGAATAATGGGAAACATTTGAGAAGAGGGACGGTTAGGTGAGACATCTCAATAATGATTTATTGTCAACAGATACATGAATACAGGATCATCAGTGTCAGTCAAGGAAGTCATTGTAGAAATAAATTCTCTCTTTCATATGGCACTTATTACATTCATTTATTTTTTTTATATATGCGATCAACAGTTTTCTATTCAGTCATCGTTCGCTTCTCTACCCCTCCACAAGCTGTACAGTGTAGCGGATAGGTATTGGAGATTGATACGGGATCTCGAAGAACATTCTAGCCAAAAGAGTTAGAAGTTGAATCACAGGGATTGTGGATTTGTGGCCTAACTTCTTGAAATAGTGGCAGATATGGTGAAATTTAGCAGTTTTCAAAAGTTCAGCCTAAAGGGAATAATTACGAGGGACGGAGAGCTACAGCTGTACCTGTTCTTCCGCAGTTTTCCCTAATTTTACATAGAAATTAAACTTTTCACACAAATTCCTTTTTGTAACGGTCGTGAATCAGTGGGATTTCGTATTTTTCAGCAGCTTTGTAAATTTCGGAGAAATCTTCTGATGAATAGAAGAAAGAAACAGTCATTTATTCGATCTAGAAAAGACTCTTTTTTTATGAATTGTAGATTAAAAACCTCTATGGTCTATCCCATGTAGAATATAAAGAATTTTGTGAAATACACTAAAACTGACATCGATTTCAATCTCCTCTTTTCCTCAGCGTGGGCGAAAAAAAGATTTCGAAAGTAGGGACTATATTTAGCCAAATAACTCTTGTTCGCACAGAGAAGTGGGTCATGATATTTGGTTTTGATAGCCACATCCGCCAAATCTCATCTTTGAATAATATCAATGGCAAATTCATTGGGAAGAATTCATCAATATCCGCTTTAAAAACTTACTTAACTAGTGAAAACATATTGATTCCTATCATTTTTATGGGAAACTTATCAGCTAGAAGAAGAAGAAGAAAGGTCTTGCCTCGTAGAGGAAATTACAAGCGCAAGTGGAATTTATAAACAAAAAAAAGAAGATCGTTTGTTTGTTTGTTTTATGGCCCTTTGCTTCTTTTGTATTAAAGAAGTTTATTTTTCTCGAGTTAAAGAAAAATCTATCTCAGACCTAGTCTCACGTCCAGAGCTGTAGTTGGAAGAAAAAGACCGACAGCCTATAAAGCAGCCCTAGCTAGAGAGGAGAACTTGGAGCAATCGGCATTCAGTTTACTAGCAATGATGAAGCCAAGCGACTGAGAAGAACTTTTTTCATTTGTCATTAGTCTCATACTATTGTAATCGTCTTCCCAAAGATCGACTATAATCTAGCTCTGCCAGGCGTTTTACTCAAAAAGAAGCAGCGTTCACCTCTGACTAAAGCAATCCTCCTTCTAGTAGCTCATATTCCTCGGACCTAGGTCAGGCGGTCCTTGTGAGTTGCGCAATTATACGAGACTGTTTATCTCTTGGAGAGAGGGGTCAGGGGTCACGCCCCGCTAGTAGGCCTTATTATTAGCCTTGTGCTCCTCCAAGATACTCTCAGATTGCATCTCTTTTGTCTAAAAACAGCTCTTTTGTAGCCATGCGTTTATTACTATTATGTCTCATTCCGGTGGTGGCCTCAAGTGTCCTCGAATTATTCAAGAAAAATGGAATCGTCTACGAGGAATATGGACAAGGACGGTTTGTCTTTGAGCTCCAATTGAATGATTTATAGACTGATTCGAGAGGAACAGTACTGTCGACCATGGACTTTGGATCTTTTTGACTACGTCAATCGACTCGACATCAAGGATATCACCGAGAATGGAAAGTGGGTTCTCTCTTTCTTCGTCGAATTCATCTTCTAGACTAATTCTGAAGCGTCGTCTTTATCAATCGTTTGCCAATATCTGCCAGGGATTCGATATTCCAACTGGGACAACTGAAATGCCGCCTTCATTCAATTCCTCAGCTGAACAGCTTTCCCTTCGTTTCCTCGATCGCTTCGAACTCACCTGGAATGTTCAGAAATTCGAAAGAGATCTCAAATCACTTTTCCTCGAGCACAAACTCGTCGCTCCTTTCCACGATCTCGTCACTGATGTTCGTTTTCTTCTTTCTTCAAAAATGTGTTTAGAATGAACTTCGTCTCTTCTCAGCTGCCGACGCTATGGATTTCTCTCATAGAACGACTATTTTCCCTACGAAGTTTGTCCCTTCACCCCTCTTTTTTTAAAATAATATTAGATGTGGAGTTGCCCAGCTGCTATTGGAGGTTCGAGTCTGCAAAAATATCAGCGAACCAACCCTAAGTGGACCTGTCTATGCTGTAAGAACTTTAGTTTTTATTCTAATTAAAACCTAATCAAGATCGCTCACGCTGGACAATTCATAAACGACGACCAGGCGTTTGTCTTCTACGAGACTCCTTCATTCGTCATGGTTGATGCCGAAAATGCCACTGCCATCGATATAAATCAGTGTAAAATTATGGTAACTTTTTAGTTTTTAAACGATCTCCTTCTACAGTTCGGAGCTTACATCTATTGCTTCTCTGTCCATATGAACCCATGCAATGTAAAAACGATGGAAGGATGCCAACTCTACGCCGTCAAAGGAGGAGATGAGGCCATTTTCATGAGGAATTTCGGCAGCGGGAAGATTGTCGCCACAACTACTGATGTGACTTTTTTCTTTTGATAAATTGCCATTTTTAAGGAGATAGATGCCGCTGATAATGGCAACTTGGAGCCAGTTCCTTCCCAACTCTTCGCCTTGACTCTGACTTATTCAATGAACGAGAGCACTGTAACCGTCGATCAGGCCAAGATGATGCCAATCGATTATGAAGCTGTTTGTTTTCGTTTTCTTCTTTCGACTAAATTCTTTAGGAATTCCCTTCAATCAGTGGCGAATCGCTTTCTCTTCTGACGGAGACCCCAATCCCCGTCTTTAAGACTCAACGCAAAGGAGTCACTTATCTCACGCATAAGGTAATTCCTTCAATCTTTATTTTATTTCTCTCTTATAGAAGCCATCGCCCACTGTTTGGGACGACGTCAAGGACTTCTTCCTTCATTTGGTTTAAATCTCTTCTTATTTACGAGTTCATCGCTTTTCATAATAAATTGCTCAATTTTGTGCTTTATTAGATCAACTGGCTATGACTTGCTGGGAAGGCTTTCTTCCACCTTCAGCTCATCTTCTCTAACACGATCCAAAAGATACGATCCCGCTTTGGATAAACATCCGAAAAAGACCCAACCCATCAAGATTATACAAGCTGAAACGATTCCTTTGATTTCTTCTTTTTAGCTAACCTCCAATAACTATCATCATCATATTCGGTTTTGTACAAAGAAATCCAACAACTGCGATAATTTCTAAGACATAAACGAATCCAGCAATCGCCTAGAATGGTAGTCTTTTCCTAAACGAATGATTGAATGACCTGTCGATGGAGATGAGAGCCGAGAAGACTGCCGAAAGGAGCAGCACAGGAAACGACTGGAATTGAGATGGCGAATGACTTCCAGGCCATTGGGTCGATGTCTCCCATAAAAACGGCCCGATAATAGAACCCAAACACGGCGTTTACTCCTAGAATTTCTTGAATTTTTTAAACAATTATCTCATTTTACCTTTTAGGACGACGGTAGTCGGTGTGGCTGTTTTCTCAGTAACTCGAAAGAGAAGAGTGATGATCGAGAAGATGCCTGGAAGGTTTTCTCTTTTTTGCCAGAGCGAGTTCTTACAAATGTCGATGCCTGATCCAGCAAAGGAGTCGAATATTCCTCCGATGATCCCAGTTGCAAAAAGAGTGACGCCTTTCCACAATGTGAAGTCGGGAATTTGGCGGAAAGTTGTCCTCTTTTTGTGCGAATTCAATATGGCCAAGGCGATGGCGAAGGATGCCCAAATTGAGACAAAAAGCATCTTTTTTTCCATAGCTGAGAATAGTGGATCAATCTGAAGAAGTTGCTCAATAAACAAATTAAAATCTTACAAAATGAACGCCAATAATGAAGCCGGGGATGGCGCCAGCTGTACCCAAAATGACAGCTCTTTCCTCTATTTTGACTTTCATAAACAGAATGCAGACCAAAGCAGTCATCATTCCTGAACTTTTAATATGGAAATTGTCTTCGATTTACCACACGATTGAATCATAATCGAGAAATCTCTGGCTATCGTCGGAGCTATATGAAGAGCCAGCGTCATCACAGGAAAGGCAACAGCCCCAGAGCCTTCTGATGTCATCCCTGGAGATGATAGTTACTGAGAAAGATCTCATCCCTTACCTCCTACAAAAGCAGCTAAAACCATCGTCAAAGGCATCGGCCAATACTCCGGATACCATCGAAAGAAGTTGTGTCTGATGGATGTCGCCCACCAGATGCTCTAGAAAATTGCTGTTTTCTTCTTGTAAAAGTGTTTTACTTGAACAAATAGGAAGGGGATAAGAGCAGCTGTGAATTTCCTATATTTGATGAAAAGAATCTGATTCCAGGAAGGATTTAACGGCAAATTTTTCAAATTTTCAGAAGTTTCATCGTCCAAGGATTGGCCTAGGAAAGAGCCATTTTGGAGGAGAAACGGGAAACAAACCTTCAAAGAGATACTTCTTACACCATCTTTTAATTCGACTCGTCAGGGTAAAAGAACTCGAGCTGGGCAGGCCTACATAGAACTTAAAAGAACTAAAAATTCACTTGCCTTCAATATCTCCATGGTGAATCTTCATTGTTGTTGACACAAAATGACCCCGTTCTGAGTATGCGCCGAATGAGGTTTTGTACCAGTCGGCGCCGATGTTCCGCCCCTTGGTTCCTGGATTTTAAATATTTTAATGGCAGGAAGAATGACTGCCACAGACTGATCTTTGAACAATCGCGATTACTGTATTTTCACTAAAGTTTATTCGTTGACTTTCTTTCTAAAAGCAACTGAAATTATCTGAAATCATATCGATGTAGTCCAAGATCTTGAGATCTCTTGAAAGTTTATAGAATCTCCCCTTGCTTCTATAATTTCAACGAATTTACTGTAATAGAATTCCAAAAACTACCAGCAGGATGGTCTCTCAACTCTCACATCGACAGTTCAAAGTTGACGCTGGAAATAGGCAAATCTCCGTCGAAACGACGAGATAATCGAATAGATTTGAATAGCGAATATACCGAAAAATTCACGTGAAATCATCATTGATCAAAAACAGAAAAAAGATTTGAACATTTGGACATTCCAAAGAAAATATTTGTATTGGTCGAAGGGCATAATCATGTGCTTCCTGTCACTCTTCTTTCCTCAAATCAACACATTCCTTTCTCCAATAAATTCAGTTTCCCCTCTCTCCACTAAGGATTTTATAGGCTTGAAGCGAAAGTGAGAGAGTTAATTGAAGTAAAAAGCAAAATAAGCGAATAGCGTTTCCCCAACTAGTTACTCATTATTTGCTGACTAGCCAACGGTTTGTCATTCTGCACTCGATGAGATCATGTGCTCAGGCTGTTTTTCGATAGTCGGATAAGCCAAGTCTTTTCCCCCAGCTGTTCATACCTCTCTCTCTCCCTTTCGCCAGACGTCTCCTCAAGATTTCTCTTCGAACGTGTTACACTCTTAATTTGTCACGTCGTTCTCTCTTTTTCCTCCAAAATTTCAGAAAAATGTGTGATAGTTACGGAGTACTTCGACTGGATTTGATCTCTTCCGACACGATCTTGATGGAATCTATGGGTGAAGATGGAGAGGTGACTTATAGAGGAGAGGATTTGTCTCAATCCGAGCTCGATATTGATTTTATCACTTGGTCCGTTGCTTTTACACTCAAATATTCCTCCATTTTCAGCTCTATTTATCAGCATTATCGCTATAGGAGAACACTCAAAGACAATAAAGTCAAAATCCTTCAAAATGAGGTCATTCTGGAGGTGGCTGCACCCAAAGACGAGCTGGATAAAGGCAATAAATGGCGAATAAAAGCCCGAATTGTTCTTCGAGTTGGCGGCGAAAATGTGCTCGAAGTGAGTCTAAAATCGTAAAGTGTCCTTTCCAAATTACGCAACATTGATCTCTCTCGATCACTCACAACACCACCTGACATACACCTTCAATCAAAGGCGACTCACCACTTTTTTTTAAGGAAAAAATCGATTTCGACTATAGAAGATCGTCTTATAGTGTAGGATTGGCCTCAATTAATGGCTCCACCTCTGGAACTTTTATCGTTGAATTTGTCCAAGCCTACGCTCTCTGGTAGGTCCACCCTAGAAAAAGATTATATTGTACTCTCAGCGCGGCTCCTCGTATCGACCTCTCCTCTGAAACAGATCTCCGAGACTTTCCCATCAAAGTTGGAGGCTCTACCTTTTACATAAACCGCGGGGTAGAGTTCTCGCCTTCTTCTTAAAGAGACTTCTAGTTCCTCGCATCAATATCTCCCATGTTCTATTCGATGTTTTATGGAGAATTTTGCGACAAAGAAAAGGATTGCATCGAGCTGAAGGATATTCCCAGAGATCAGATGGAGACCTTCCTTCAAGTCATCCACGGCTCAGCTGTTGTTACGAGTTAGTTCTCTTCTTCCCTCACTAGCAGAATTTAGAGGTAAATGTCGAATCGATGTTGGAGATGGCAGATCGTTTCTGCATCGAATGGCTGCGAGCGAAATGCGCCGATGTCATCATAAGAATCTCTCAGAAATCTCCCACCAAAGACAATACTGGCTTCTACGAGCGACTCGAGTTGGCTGATCGCTGCAAATTAGCCAAAGTCCAGGTAGATTCTGTTTTAACACTTTCGAGGAACAAATTCAGGCTCATTTAGTCGAAAAACTTGATAAAAACCGGCTATCCGCGCTGTCTGAGGACAAAATTCGAATCTTTGAACCCGACACCTGCCAATTGCTCCTAGCCCAAGCTATAAAACTCCTTGGAAAATAAATAATTATTTACAACAGCTTGTACTACATATTTATGACAAAAGATAGCCAATTATTCAGACTTTTTCTTCTCTAAACGAATCCTCTTGACTTCTAGATATAATTCCTCAAGCTTGTAGATATCCTCTGGGGTTTGATAGTGAATACTAGCGAGACTCAGAGGGCTTCGCCTCGTCTGTCTGCCTCTGTTCGATGGAGAAAAATGCTGATTTATCTCCTCGCTATGAGTGGGAGATATTCCAATATTTCGAAGACATCTGAAAATTCGTATAATCTTCCAATAAGGCACTAACTCTGTAATTCCAATATCCTCATTCACGTTGAATGGGCAAACATCCGAATTGCCGAAGGCTTTCTCCACAAAGAGTTTCATGGCAGCATTCGAAATGGCATATCCAGCTCCTACCGAATGATAGCCGTGCTGAAGTGCTCAAATTGTTTTTTGACAAAGGAAAAAAAAACTAACAGGAGAAATCCAATAATGGCCGATTAAATACGGCTTCGAGGGGTCGTATCGACTCAAAAGTCTCCGTAAATTTTCGATCACCACGTAAGTGTTGTCATCCGCCTGAAAAAAGTTGAAAATTCTCTCTCAAAAATACCTTATAGTACCAGTCGAAATCGGAGGAGATGTTGGTGTAAATAGTATAAAAGGCGATAACACTTTTAAAGAATAGCCTATCATAGGCGTCACTGAGGCCATTGAAGATAGTCGAAAAAGGAATACTCTCATCGGTCAGAGCCTTCGACGTAAAAATCTGACCATGATCGCATCGCTTCAGCCATGTCGCATTTATTGCTCGAACCTGAAACTCTTCAAAATGAATCTCCTCTGACTGTCAAACCCTTGTCTGGAAGAGCTTCTCGGCAGCCATAACAAAACAGAAGATATTTCCACTTCGAGGCAATTTGAGGACAGCTGGCGAGGAGACAAAGCCGCTTGGAACGATGGTAGAATTCCATTTGGAAAGAGATTGTCGCTGCATTTCCTCACTCACAATACAGTAGATGATGTAGCTCAATCCGACGAGGACAATCACTCCCAAATAGAAATTCTTCCTCATTTTCATTCTGTCATCAACAACCTTCAAGAATAAAAAATTTACCAACCCCAAAATGCGCTGAAAAACAGTAATATACTTAATTTGATTTTATCTTTATTTTAATCCGGTTTGACCAAAATTTACAAACAGTTGAGTCTCTAGTGAGGAAATTGATTTTTCCTTTTCAACCGAATGATTTGAGGGAATTATTGGTGATTTCTTCTACTTCGAGTGTGAAAGTTTTATATGAAACTGGAATAATTTTTAATTACTTTTTGTCCATTTTACGTTCCAAATTGGAATGAGAATTGGCTGCTAGCCCTAACCGTTATTCTCGTAGAGTTTGCAGGGATTACGGCATGCGAGAACCGGCATTTTGTGAGGTCGCAGCGCGCACTGCCATTCGCCATCTCGACTGCCAAAACACACAGACAGTCAAGAAACCAGCTGTTCATCCCTTTCTCTCTCCGCCAAGCTGCCACCTTGACCTTCGACTCATCGATTCCCAATGTGGCCAGCCGTCGTTCCTTCTAGCTTTCTCTCCCCATGATGGCAATGGTTATTAGATCGAATCAAACTGGTTCTCCCTTTTCTCTCCTCCCTTTCTCCCTTCCCTAATTATAACTTTCCAGTAATGAACCTCCTTCTCTATATTTTCAACGAGATGCAATCCACGGCTGCTCTTATCCCAATCGTTGGTCTCTTCATTCTTCGTTCTTTCCTTATTCCCGCCGATGCTGCAGTCCCATGTGCAGACGCCGACAGGGAAGTGTGTAAGTCGCTTTCAAATTTAATCAAAAATCGTCTAGTGTCCGCTCTGGGTAGCTAATCTTCGAACTGGTTGTGATGAATGGCTCAAGAAAAGTTGTCCATACTCTTGCTCAGTAGGTGGCCTCTTTTAATCCAAAATAAAAATCCAGATTTGTCGTCCCGTTGTAGAGAAGATCTCACCTCTTTTCACCGTTCCCGTAGGAAATTCCACCGGTATTTCATAGAATAAATTTTGTTTGATTCTTTCTAGTTTCCTCTCTCTGCAAAAAATGTAAATCATGTGTCGCATAGTATCGAACGAGATCTCTCACTTTCCAAACAGACTTATCATTGACTCATTCTGGACACATTATAACTGACCAGTCGCACGATTCCTTCCCTTGACTATGCGAATTATTTGCGTCTTTCTCCTCCTCTTCTTCTGCCTTTCTTCCACTTCAGCTCTTCGTTGTTACTTTGCTGGTAGTCAGCCTCTAGAAATCTAAAAAAAAGTGTTCAGAAAAGAGTGACAAAAACTATAAGCCGACTTCAAATGACATTGTGAATTGTGATAGATCAGCTATCATGTGCTACAAGTGAGTTCCTTCCTCACAAATCTTAAGGATCCTTTAGATTTGTTGTCAATCAATCGAACAGTTATTCGAAAGGAGTTTCTTATGGCTGTGCCAATCAGGCATTATTGAACATGATGCCGGGAGTGGGAACCAATTTGTGCTCGAAAATTGATAATCAAAAGAATTTGTTTTGTACATGCTATGGCGACCTCTGCAACGAGGCAGCTGCGACTACGAGTTTCGTAGCGGTGGCTTCTATTTTATTGTATTTTTGGCTATAACTTTTTATTTTCTGATAAACTCTTGATTTGCCGGACGAGAGATTTCTACGTCAATCAAAGACCATCAGTAAACTTCTTAAAAGCAATCAATCTTTCGTGACCTTTTCGCCGTATCTCTTCAAATTGCTTCACAATTACTGTTTCAGTTTGAGAGGGAAAACAAGGGGAAACCAGCTGGCGATTGCTTACAGAGATAGTTTCCCGCTATTACAGAGGCCATCTGTAAATGTTCTTGATCAAATCGCTTATCCATGGAGAGGAATCGAAAAACCTAAAAAAAATGAAAATCAAGGGTTCCAAGCTGTTAGCCAATCAATCCAAATACCAGATTTTGATGGCCATTTCATGGCATTCCATTTTTGAAGTTTTATTGGACTTTGAGAGGTCCAAAGCCTTTCGACAGCTGGAATTTATCTTATTCGACTCGGCTTTTCACGCTCTTTTGAATGGTGTAAATCTTGTTTGGGACTTCGAATAATCATCCGACGCGATTTTTAGGAGAAAATAAATCATTTATTAAAGTAGCTCTTAAACAAATAAACCCGCATAAATGTCACAAAATGCAGTATTTTTACCGGATTTTTGACTGGAGGCACATGGATTTGGGGACCTTAGGCACTGGCAATAGGCACAAAAAGAATCACAGATCAGTTGAATGAGATTTTTGGAGGGAAAATAATGGTTTTTGGTCATGGAGGTCAAATGAGAACAAATTTTGAGAGAAAATCCTATACATAAACGCCCTCGTCGTCGTCTTCTCTCCGTTGTAAATTCTTTTTCTTCGTTTTTTCTTCTTCTTCTTTCTTCTCCGGGGTGAAGCAGCTTCCAAGGAAGTGCAAAAAGTTCGTTAAGCAGCTCGTGATTCCAGTGCAAAAAGTGAAGAAACTACTGAGCATTTTGATGATTTGGAAGAGACAGAAGAGGATAAACGCGTAGCAAATCACGGTGATTCCTGTATGTACTGAGCCCGAAACTGAACTTATTCCATTTATCCAATTTTGAGGGTTCAAATATCTGAAAAAAATAAATTATTTTTCTCAAATGAAATCCAATACCTGGTGAAGGAGCTCAATCCCAAGTCCTGATTACAGCCAGGACAGAAGCCAATCTGCTCGTGCCAGGTGTTCTGATCGAGATCAATCTGAACGTCCATTTGTTTTCCTATCTTTTTTATGTGGCTCAGACCTCAAGCGGAACCTCGTGGTAATTAACAACTTTGCAGATCTGATTCTCCTCGCGTTCCTCGTCTGCTCGAAGACAAATCATCCGAGAACCGGCTTCCACAACCGAATGGAGAGGGACTATCATCGATCTGTTGGCAGCCTATAGAAAGATGTTCCTCTCTTTCCCAATCCAATTACAATACCTGCAGATCATGAACATACGTAGAGAAAGAGTAAATATCGTCAGAGTCCTCATCAACAGAATATTTCACAATTCCGTTGATCTTCCCCGACGCTCCGTAAACAGTCAGATTGAAGTAGCGATTGCTCCTCGAATCAACAACAATAGTCCCAGAGAAGTCATCAATCTTCGATTGATTGTGGAAAAACATCAACTGATGACCATCTTCATCTCCGGTTACTGCAAGATTTCTATCTTTCCAAAAATGAGTCCCACCCTGTAGAGTAATATGCAGATTTGTTCCCTCAGCATGATTCACAACGACTTGTCTATTTGTTCCATCATTAATTTTGGCACTTTGAATCCAAGGATATTGCATTTCCAATGGTCGAGTCAGATTAAAACTATCCGGAATCTATAAGGAAAAGCTTTTTTAAAAGCTAGGAAAGCTTACGAAGTAATGAGCAGAAAGAACACTGTAGTAGGTCTGTTCTTTGCAATTTTTGACCTTCGCCTTGTGGATATCTTGGAGTCTAACTTGGCCATTATTCACGACGAATCTTCCATTCTGATATCTATACCAGCCCAGTCGATCGAAGCTAAAAATATGTCTTTCTTCTTCCAAAAATGACTCACTTATTTTCGGCAAACTCGTTTAATGGCTGGCGTCGAAGTTCTCCCATTTCTCCTCCTGGATTACTATTCGCATAGTACATGCCACTTTCCAGCTGATGAGAAGCTCTTCCTCCAGCTGTAACAGCTAATGAAATTCTCCTCAAATGATCCATGAATCTTAAAAAAATCAATTTTATTTTGATAAAAGAATCCTTCCACCTGTCTTGAGTTCCTCCATCCAATTGAAGTCTGATTATGCTCTTGTCTTTTACAATCCATTTGCTCTGAGAATAGTCGTAGGCGGTGTAGACGAAGGTTGCAAAAGTTGTTGGTTGGTCTATTTTCACCGCCATGTAGGTCTTATTTCTAAACGAATTTTCAAGCAAAAACATCAAAACGAACTGGTAGGGACTGAATTTGAGATTGCAACACATCTTAGGATTGCTTCCAGACGGACAGCCATCACTCGCTTGATTTGGGAAGAAAGTACCGTAGCACGAGGTGGCTGGGGTGTCGTTTAACCCCAACGGACAGGTCATATATTGATGCGTTTTGGGACTACAACTATCCGAAGAGAAGTCGCATTCGCAAAAACAATCAGTCTTCACCTCTGGGATTGCGAACTCATAATGTTGGACCACCTGAAGGATTCGTCAGAGAGGAAGAGAGTCTTACTGGATGGTGGTGTTCGAGACTGTCTAGCCGGATAGTATGGAGCCAAGAAGATTTGGAATTATTTTGATGATCGTCCTCATTGAGTCGGAAACAGACTGTCGTATGAAGACCGATGTAGAACTGGAGCTGCATTGTCTTTATCACATCAGCTGATGATACTGCAGCTTTTTGATTAGGAATCAAAGAGGAAAGTACCTGATGAAATGTGACCCAATACAAAAGGCGTTCGGGCACAATGTGGAGGTTCGACTGTAAACCCTCCTCGGAAGAAATCTTGTGTTGGAAAATTTGAGACATAATGTGGGAAAAGGAGGAGGAACAGCTGGATCATATCAGCTGGTTACCTGGAAAGACTGGAGTTGAGACTGTAGGAGAGAGAGGGAAAGACAAGGGACTTTATCAAAACTAACAGGTTCATCAATCATTTTTTGCGGTGAGAATGAGTCATATCGGGTGGACCTAATTGGCAAATGAAATGATCTGTCTGTAAAGGAGAATCCAGAAGATACGACTGTTTATCCTCATTGATGCGTTATGTCCTGATCGAATTAGAGAGCTAATCGAATAATAGAGAAAACGATACGTTTTAAGGAAGAGAAGAGCTTCTTCTCGGAATAAACATTTCGAAAGGAGTATTGAGAAACTGGCAGAAAAAGTACTGTAATTGCTCTGGTTCCTCGGAAAGGAAATTCGAGATGTTACGCGGATTCCCGTTCTGGTTCAATGACTAACTCCGAAACAATGAAGAGACGATTTTAGTCCTTTTTTACCCCGGCTTCTGTTGGAGAAGACTAGCATTTTCTCTGAGTCAGTTTCAGCTTCTGATGGCTGATTCAGGATCGATTCCAAAAGGATGACACAAACACCTACGCGGCTACTTCACGCTCAAACAACAGCCACTTGTCTTTAGAGATTTTTGGGGAGAAATTTGGAAAGAGGGGGAAGCTATGAAGAGGAATGGTACGACACTTTCACTCAGAGTTGATGTCACTAAACCGCCTTCGAATTAGCGAAGAAAAAGAGCCGACTTGCCCTGGGACATCTACGAAATCTTTCAGGAGTTTGGAGAGAAACTACCGGAACTGGCCTCCTCCTCCTATCACTTTCGAGGCTGTCGAGATGCCATCTGGATAAGATCACCGCGCTGGTGGCGTGGAAGGACAGATTGACCGCAACTAATTTCGCGCACTAATCAGTAGGTTAGACACAAGATTTTCTGATATCTTATTTGGTAAGAGACAGTCAACTATCCCCCGCTGGGTGGACTCTAAACGGCATGTTACGCCCAGCTGAGTGGCGCAATACGGCCCTCTGAAACCTGTAGGCTGTCGGGAGGAAAGTAATCGTTTTTCCGAAGGGATTTCGCACCTGATTGATAGGCTTCTCGACAATCACTTCCTTCCGAGGACATCGCGACCTCAAAATGAACTGGTATTTCTGATTGACACCGCCGCTTCATTTACCCATTCTCTTTAGGAGGAGGAGGAAGAGAGAGAGAGAAGGCTGATACCTGACCACAAAACAAAGACGGTCGGCGATCAATTGTCCGCTGGGGGTGAAGCAGCCCTTTTTCTGTCACCCCTGGTACCGATTTTTGCGAAATTGCTGAGGAATTCTTCGACGGTGGCGGGGAGAAGACCATTTTACAGTCACTTTGAGGGGAAAAAAGCGCGTGATGACCACAATCAAGGCCGTAAATATGAAAATTCAAACGGTTTTGCGCAGCGACAGGTGTGATAAGGATGTAGTTCAAGGAGAAAATCGCTTTACAAATTGATACCGCAGAGAGAGAAAAGGTAAACAGATAGGCGTGGGCTAATTCTGTTTCTCTTCAACTCCTAGAGAGAACCTACAGAAGTAGCCTAAGGCGCGGTCAGTGTTGATTCAAGTGGCAATAATGTGACAGGTCAATCACCATATTCAACTGCACCATTTGCATTTCGAATCTGCGCGAGAGAATTGTTTGTATTGTATTCTGACCGAGAGAGAGCCGGATATGCGGTTACGCCATAACGGAAAAGTTAAAAGGGTAACTTTCTTTTTCAACTGGTTCCTCTAATCCTGTCTTGTTTTCATTGGCTGACGGGAGCGTAAGAGAGAGACAGACAGAGAGAGAGAGAGAGAGAAAGACGTAAATTTCTTTATGGATTTAACGGAATGAGTCAGATGGGAGATCTTTTTGGAGAAAGTGAGAAGTGCTGTTTGTTGAGAATACACAACGACAAAAGTGTCCGGAAATCTGATACTTGACCGGTCGGTTGTCTAATTTTTCGGGAGAGCTGTCAGCTACAAATGTCTCTCCATAAAAGTCTCTTCAGGAGGAAGAGAGAGGAGAAGGGCCGTCGACGCCTATTGTGTTCCTTGATATGATGAGGTGGTGGAACAGGTCGTCATCTCTTTTCTACTTTTTCTCGCCTCGGGATCTGCATAGTTTTCGTGGCAAAAACCGTCGGATATAAGCACTTTCTCACATTTTGGAGGGAAAACGAGAGGAAAAGTGAACAAGAAAATCTCTCATTTTTGTGGCAAGGCAGCGGAACAAATTGAAGGAGAGATCTTTCGAAAAACAAAACAGGCTCTAAACCTATTCTACTCAAATGTAAGAAAGACTGGGGCAAATCTCAAGAGGAGATGCGCTCTAACTGACAAGAGTTAACAGACGAAGAAATCAATTGCACAAGTTAGCATTCGCGCGCCACTCTCTCTTTTTATTGTTTGTCCTCTGTTTGTGGCCTCTCTCTCGTCATTACAAGGCCCGCTCGGCTTCTTCATATTTTGTAAGACGAATTAGAATGATCAAAACGACGCGGAGACATTGTTTGCACTTGTTATGCTCATCGGCTCTTGAGCACCCATTGGAGCCATTGTTTGAGGAAATGGATATGAGCTGTTGACAATGAAAGGATTCGTGTCAGAGAGAGGCTTTTGTCTTTTGGAATCGTGACTCAATTAGCGGCAATTATGATATCGGAGATGCTAGCTTAAGCCTCCTCTTTGGCTTTCAGTTTTCTGGTAGAGGAAGGGGAAGAAGAGCGAGAAAGTAATAAATCTCCCTGGAAGAAACCGCACAAACCGCAGTTCTCAGGCGACCAGAGGAGATAACCCGGGGCGGAGTCTGTCGGGACTGTCGGTGGTGCCAGCTGACGGAGAAAGAGGGCTCTAGTAGATTTCTCAATCGGGCTAACTGATTCGCTTAGATTTCTTTGGCTGATAATCACTAGCCGATTCTTCTGGGAAACTGGCTCTTTCTAGGTTACGGTAGTTGAGAATCGCTTCAAATTCCAAGGAAGAAGGAGATTTTACTATTGCTGGTAGCTTTTTAAAAGAAACACTTAAAGATTCATTTTTCAGCTTGTTTGTGATATTTTGATAAAAATTCTAAATCTCCCTTGGCAGCTCACAAACGATCCATCAAACAGTTGGGTAAACGTGAGACCGAAAGCGAACTCCCACTGACTTTGTTCTCATAGTAATCGGACTTCCTATCTCGATGCATCACCCCGGCTGTCCACAGTCTCTGCGGGAAATGATATCTCGAAATTTGGGCGCAGTTGATCGACTGCCTGGTAGCGCCTGGTGAAGGTGTCAAAGGTTTTGCAAAGGGCGTGACTGCTGGCCCTTTTCGGATATCCGAGAAGACTGTAAGAAACGAGAGACCGGGGGGATTTTTTCGTTCTGTCACCTGCAATTAGTTTCAATTTCTGGTGGCGCTGAAAAACCGGCGATTGTTTCAAAGAGATGCCGCCCAGAGATGGACCAATTTCCCGCATAAATCTACTAATTATTGTTTGACTGATGGCATTCACAAATTATTATGATTTATTTGCTCTCCTGTGGGGCAAAAGAAATAGGAAGTAAATCTACAGTATTAAAATGATAGAAAGAATCAAAATCTATACTCAGCCCCACAAGATCTTTCCTTTGTTCCACAAAAAATGGAAAATTGTGATCCAGTTTTTTCTCTCCTGATAGCTGATGTGTCTCAACTTTTGCGGCATCGATAAGATCTCGAGTGAATCCATCAATCTGCCGCAACCCATTTTCAGTATCCTGGAAGGACCAAAAAAAGTGATGAACATTCGAATCATCATTCCTTCGCAATCGCAGTCCGAACTCTCTCTCTCCATCCCGGTTTGTCTATCCATAAATCAGCACTTTCTCTCCTTCTGTCAGACATGATAGGCATGCAAATCCGTTGATAATCCGCCTCTTTCGATATGGAACTTACGCGCGGGGAATTTGCTTCAGAGAAAGAGAAAAGTGAGGTCCATTAACAGCGGCCTTGTATTGTTCATTCTGTCGCGGGGGATCGAGAGAATGAACTGTCAGTCGTTTTTTGAGTTAATCTCATTTGACACCTGGCGCTCTCGGAGAAGAAGATATACTGATCCACAAATTTGCGGCCGACTTCATTCAAATTGACAAATTGGCCCGATTTTTCAACCCAGATATCATCATTTTTGAGGATATTTGGGAGTTGACTCAATCAGGCGATTAGACGATGCAAAAATAAGTTATTATGCCTACGGTTTGGCGCAGATTTTCCACGATGTCTTGTGGATGATTAATGACGAACAAGACCTCCTTTACGCCGACCATCGTAGTCATCTGTCACGCTTGGCGGTCGTACTCCCTGATATGGCAGAAAGACAAGGTGAACTCAAGAGGCTCTTCTAGGGATTTCCTGTGGAGTATTGAGCTGGAAGGAGGCTGCTGAATCTTCCTGAAAATATTAACCAGGGTGACCTTGTAGATCCGGATACGATGACACACCTTTCCGCCTAATTTATGGCTATGTTTCATCCTTGAAATCAACCGACGGCTTGTGTTTATCACCGCGGGGTGTCATATCAATGGCCTCCTTCAGCAATCCAACAACAACATAATTAGCAAACTGAAATATCGGAATGACAGGAGAACTTGGAATTGGCCTCTTCTTGGAACCAACAAGACCATTTCTCTTGTACTAGACTCATTTCCGTTTGAGGGCTGTTCGAATAGATGTTTTTCTCATCACTGCAGGCTCTTCATGAAAAAAATCTAATGCTTTCGTCGAGTCAAAAAGTCAGAAGATATCAGCCGATTGGCCCACGAAGAGAGCAGAGAATCAGCTTTATAATAAAGGAAACGGTAGGCCGACAATTGGTGCATAATTCACTTTTGGTTTTCTTTATTGAACTCTAGTCAATCTTTTTCCCACATTCTCACTGCTCTTTTTGCATCTTTTCTATTCCACTAATCTTAAATATATATATATATTTTTTTTTTAGAAAAATGGCGAAATGGAAGATTAATAACGAGGATAAGACGTTGCTTCAGAATTTAGCATCTGAAGTGGATGAGAAGAAAAAGAAGACGCTCAAAAATTTGACAAATAAAGAAGAACTCGACATAAAGGATATAAAAGAAATCAAGGTTTGTAGTTTTAATTCAAACCATTTTTTCAGAATATTATTCCTCCAAATGTTCCCGTTTTTGCTATTTTTAATAAGATGACGGTTAGTATGGATGCGCCAGGAGCAGAATACAAAGCATCAGCTGAATTCAGGTTAGTTTCTTTGCTCATCAAGGAATTTCAATTCATTTGTAAGCTGAAACTTTTCCCATTCAGAGCTAAAACTGAAGCATTACGGCATAAACAGGACGATATGGCATATAAACGAATGGTTGAAAGTGTCGATCCTTCACAAAAATATGGACAGGTAAGTCCTATTTTTATTCTTCTAATTTATATTTTAAGGTAAATTTGATGGAGAATTTTGGAAATGAAATGAAAGCAGCCAATAGACAGCTTATGAGTATCGTAAATGTAGTCATCACAGTTGTTGGAGCGTTTTTCTTCGGCTTTACTGGTATGGCTATGTTAGGCTTACATAATAATCTGATATATAGGTATAACTTATGCATATCCTCACCTAAAACTTGATCTCGCTACAAGATTTTTAATTGGCTTGGTCTTAGCTACAATTGTCTTTTTTGCCGATTTGTATTTTGTCGTCAAATCTATGGATGAGGTATTTTTTGACGTTTCGCATAATAATATTTTTATTTTATAGGAAATTGCTGATAAAGAAAAAAATCCATTTGCAAATTCCCATAATCTCAACTTCCGTGAAGTCACACAGAAGTCAGCTAAAGAAGTTCCGTCAGAAACAAAAACAACAAAAATCAAACCCAAATCGAAGGCCGAGAAAAAGAATGACTAATGATTCTAGTCGGTTTTTATTTTAATTTCAGATTGTACCAATTCGCTGTGATATAGTGTCTGTCATAAATATTGAAAGATTTACCTTTCTCCGGAGAGATTTCTTGATAAAGCAAAAGAAATAGATATTAATAGAAAGACGTTGACTAAGCAATGAAAGTTCAGAGGAAAGCTAATTAAGAAAAATATGCTTTTCAAACAAAACCTTTCTACTTGTAATCGAATCATTTTAGAATTTACTGTTTATTTTAAGTGAGCTGAGAAAACAGCCAACGATTGCGTCTTTTTTCCTTGACAGCCAAATACAAGCTGGACCACTCCAGTGCGAATTTCTTTGCAAAATAGGAGTAGAGTCCATGCCTGGGGGAGAATGAAGATGTCGACAACATAAGTTCTAACAAATTCCACTACATTTGTCATAAAATCATCTTTTCGGATATAATAGGCGAAGTAAAGGGAAGCCTGAAATGCTTTTTTCTCTTCTGTTTATGAACAAAATACCTGAGTTCCTGCATATAGGAGAGTCACTAAAGCCATGAATATTTCAAAGTAAATGAGACCATAATCATTGACAGAGACTACACTGATTTTGAGAGCAGTCAACATAAAAATCGTATTGAAGAGGGTCAAAGTTCCGAAAAGAATCGCGGCAATAACCGAGAAAAGAGTCGTACTCAATGTGATTCCGATGTTCTAAACTCATGTTTGAAAAAGAGGAAAAAACCAACGATAGAAAGATCCTCGTAGTCAATATCTAGCCCACCAAGAGGATTCAAAATGACTTTTCCTCTGCAGAAAAAGACAAACCATATGAAAATAATTGGAACCAGCAGAGATACGACTAGAATAACTTGTAAATGGTCATCCCAGAGCTTCAAAAAGCTATTTTTGTGGTAGATCAACGTGACCTACCTGGATCCCTTTGACGGGAAAAAGAACTGCCGTTAAACGGTGCAACGAAATCAGGAAATAGAGGACTAAAATGGCAATTGGACAATAGGTGGCAATTGCCCTGGAAAACATCAGTGTCCAGAGCCATTGGTCGGATAAATGCTCCAAAATTGATTCGCAAAAATAGCCAAGCGTAATGAATTGCTTCACAATGTAGTATTCAGCGAAGAAGATGCTGCACTAAACCAGATGGTTCCGTGTTTAGAAAGGCCTTACAATTAAAGCAGTTGAAGTGTAGAGTCTTCGAAAAGTCTTGTTGAACTTCTTCCTGATTCGGTACATGACGAGAACATTGAGAATATAAATGGCAATCGAGAGGAAGCCATAAAGCCCTTTGGTTATAAAAAGAGCTGTCAGGAGAAGCTGATTCTCGGGAACACACGTCTGATTCAGCATCAAAAGGGTCTGGAAAGATCCCATCGAAAAGCAATTAAATAGACGATGATCAAAGAATAAAAGAGAGGATGGACATTAATAATCATCGTGGTCCGAAATAAAAGATGAAGGTTGCAATGCGTGAAACATCTGGCTATGTTTCCCATTGGACAAAGTGAAAAGACATTCGACGCAAAACAATAGAATTACACGAATGCGGAGAAATTGGAGCTTGCTGTCAATGAGAAGACCAGGACTAATCAGAGAGAATAAAAGTACAAAATTCTTTTTTTTTTCTAACACAAATACAGAAATTTGGCAAGGAGGAGGAGTCGCGATGATTAGATGGACTAATTAGACAGCCAGTAGAAAAATAATTCTGCTTATTTCCTTGTAAGACGTAAACACAGCCAGATGCTATCTTTCGATGAGAAGCTTCTTTAAAAAGTCAAAATAGGAGCGCTTTGATCCGAAAAACAGCAACTTTATAGGAGAGAGCTAAAAGACGAGGGTGTAAAGTGCATGATAAGCTTCTCGATGATTTGATGACTTATTTCCAAGTAATTTGATTCGATGTTCTAGAAAAGTCTTAAACCATCATTTGTCTTTACGCTGCTTGAGATCAAGTTATTCCAATGGTTCCCTTTCCTGGGAACTTTCGTCATCCTTCGAGTGGCATAACTTTGCCTTTTTATGAACTCCTCAAGTGATCTCGTCCTTTGTCTTCCGCCACACCAACTCGCTGATACAATCGAATATGTGATTCAAGGTTCATCGCAACAGCCTTCCAACTATTTTTAGGCATCTATGGGACTCTTTCGCTGTTCGTTTATGGTTTGAATGTTTTTGCTCTTCGTAAACTCGTCAGCCATTTCCATTCCACTTTCATCTATCTTTATGTCTTCTCAGCCTTTTGGGTAAAAATCCTTTTGAAACAGCAGAAGTTCTTTCAGAGTTCTTTATATTTTCTCACTCATTTTCTCGTCAAAAGATTCGTTCGTCTTGGATTCTTTTGCGAATTATTCTATCTCAGCTTCAGTCCTCCCAATTGGTATATTTTGCCTTATAGGTTTGGTGTGTTCTCCTTTTGTCGAAGGATCTTCCAGGATCATAACTGCTTATTGCCCAATCTTGTTGTTTGCAATCAATTTCCTGATTTCCCTTCACAGAGTCACAGTCATTCTTTACCCTCTGCAATCCCGCCAAGTATGTTTCTTGGTTCAAAATCCAAAATTGCAGGTGTGGGAAAGACATCATAAAATCATTTTTGGAGTCGCGATGCTGATTCCCTTCAGCTGCATGTGGTAGGATTGCTAATAAAATTGTTTACTTTATTTCCAAAAGGTTTGTTCTTCCCTGTCGAGGATATATCTATATTGTCTCAACTGGTGGTCTCTCTTTCGACTACGAGCGGATAAAAACCGTAAGAGTTTGATTTGAGACTGATTTTGATCAAGTTTATGGGTGACTTGAGTGCTTCTTTCTTCGCTGCAATAGCCGGAATCATCTTTGGCTCTTTGACTTTGATCGATACTTTTTTGATTATTTATTTCGTCGAGGTAAAATCTATTTTTTTTAAAAACCAATTTGGTTCAGATAAAACATTTAAAAACGGAGAAGAGTCTGCTTATTTTCGAAGTGTTAATGGCCGTTTTGACTTTGATTTATGCCGGATCACAGGTGCGATCGTGATTTATGACTGGCTAAATCAACTTTTAGGCGTGTCTCTATTTCACGGGTCATCTGTTCCCAGATCCGGCGAAGAAAGCCATCATAGAAAGCTTTAGGAACTATCTCATCGATTTATTCATTCTCCCCCAAGCGTGGATTCTCCTCTTTTGTAATAAGGGCATACGAAAAGAGCTGTCAAAACGCCTAATTCGAGATGAACAAAGCCAATTAGTCCTGATTAGTACAGCTTCCCGTCTGAACATTAGCAGTCGCAAATGAAGATCCTTTAAAAGTGTGTTAGCTGTCTTGCTTGTCCACTCACTCACCGTCCGCGTGAGATTTGAATGGCGAATCGTGTGAGGTACACAGAAGGGACACGTTCCGAATAACAAACAGCCTCACACCGGAACACAAAGTTGTAATTGAGGAAACTCTTGCGAGGCTTATTTTCGACTTTTCTCCTGCTGCGCGAGGTCTTGACCCGTTTTATTTCAGCTCAGTTTTGGCCTTTTTCGAGTGCCCCAGCTATTTTGGTGTTTTTGTTGACCTCGCGTGTCAAGAGCCATTTGGTTATTTTCACGGTTTTCACACTTTGGAGAGTCCCCTTTCTCTTCCTGTTTATTTTGATGCTTTCTTTGATTCTCATGAAGCAGCTGACAGACATCACAATCGATGGCAAAATACGAAGGCGTTGTAAAACGCAATTGGCGCAATCCGCTATTCATGGAGGGATTCTGGTTTCAAAGCAGAAGGAAACTTCTTCTTCCACCAGCCTTTCACTCTGGCGGCTGGTGTAGTTCTTCGAGAATTTTTTTTCTCTCCGCGAACCCAGGTGTGCCCTCCAGCTGTGTCCGTCATTTCACGTCCGACACCCGCTGACACCCCTCTGGGTATTTTTCAACACTTTCCAACGAGCCGATGCATCATTGTTCCTCCTCGAAATAGATCAGTTTCTTCCAAGGACGCCCTGGCTGGGGAGTAAACCGGACAGATTACCATGACAAGCGCTATTTCGTCTCGAATACGCAAGCCTAATGCTCTCTAATTGACCTTTTTATAGCATCACTTTAGCCGCACTGAGGCTTTTCTTTACTTTCCGCGTCTCTTCTTCTACTTTCTTTACTACTTTTCTCACCATTTTTATTCTCCAACTATCCCCCGAGAATTTTTGCTTTTCTATTTGGAGCTTCAAGAAAATTCTCCTCTTTTGTCAGCTTCTCTGCAAATATTTCTTAGTTCTTTTCTAATAGCTCCTTTTCTCTCTTGGAGCTTCGTGTCAATATCCTTTGCAGAGTCTTCCTAAATGTAAATATCCTTTGCAGAATCTTCCTAAATGAAGTGGGTTCTTCCCACTTCATTTCTGCAACAGCTTCCTCTCCTTGCTCTTTTTATTATCCCTCTGATCCAAGCTGCTTTCGGATGGAGGAAAATATGCATGAAAAGTGCCGTTCACTTCCAACAAGTAAGCGAACACAAACGAGTAGAGAAAGCTCAAATTTTTAGGGGACCATGAGCTCGAGTCCTTGGAGGATTGCCGTCCTAATGTGTACCCTGACTCTTCCACAATTCAGTCTTTGGTTTGTCTCTTTCTGATACAAAAAGAACCGAGTTGCAGGTGTCTTTTGTTGCGAGGGCCAAGTGCCATTTTCTTCCTTCTGGGGTCATGCTTCGCCATTCCTGTCAGCATCGTCTCTGTGGCTCCAATCCTCCATTATATTCCTTCTCCCAGCGTCGTCGCCTACATTCAGCATAGATTTTCCAGTGGGAGATGTGAGTTCCTCTCTTTCTAAAATCCCTTCTTAGTGAGGCTCTGGATCTCCCTAATCCAAGGACTGATCGGTGGTCTGATAGCCTTCCTGCTTCTTTTCCAAACGACAACCCTCTTGGTTTCTGTGACTTCATATCCATTCCCTTTGGTGATCTCTCTCATCGCTGCCGTTTCTTTCATTTCTGTTGTGATTTCTGGTCATTCTTCCGTCATGACTCCCTCCCTCATCTTCAATTTGATTGTAAGTCATCTTTTTCGTTGGCAACACATCTTCCAGGTAATATTCTCCGGACTGGGAATCTTCCTCTACTTCGGAATCGAACATGTGACTTCGTTTACCAACCTCGTGCCGAAATACTACTCGCTCGCTGATAGTATTGTCTCGACTTGCGTTGGATTCATTCTCTCGTTATACCATCTGACTTCAAGCCCAATATTCTACCAGGTAAGGTTATGCCAGTCTCAACAATAAAAATTAGGCTTTCTTCCCCCTCTGTACGATTCACAAACTCCGATTGTCTTTGATTTTCTTCGCTGTTTTCCAACTCTTCGGCTGTATTCTCGTCTACTTGACGACTTCTCTTTTCTCTTCCTTCATGGAAAAACATTGCACCCTTCCCTATTCTTTCTTCTCGATGTTTCAATTCATCAAGGTTTGGTATATTTCCAGCAGCTTTTAACCAGGATTCAAAGGTTACCGTCCCTCATCGAACCGAATCCTATATGATAATAGCCGGGTTGGCGACAGTTTTGATAAGTTTCCTCCAGTGGCAGCTGCTCACTTTGACAACCCATATTTGGGAAGAGTTTTTGAAGATACAATTGAGGGATGTGAGTCCGAGAAAGCAGCTGGGAATTCTTCAGGTATTTTCGTTTTGGGAGAAATCAAATCCAGTCGTTCAGATAACACTTTTCCTCATTTCACTTGTTCTATCGCTATTGGGAGTGGCAGTTCATTTCCTTCAGCTTTCAATTCATACCGTAATTCCTACGGCTGTCCTCATCATTTTGTGAGTCTTACCGTAGTTCTTATTGGGAGTTTTCAGTGTAATTTGTGCGATAATCACCGGTGTCTTCCTCTGTGGTTATTATTTTCCTTGTTGTAATTCGAAAGGAGCTTTATCGTCTTTCTTCTTCACCATTTTGATCTTCTCTGGTCTCATCTATCTCAACATAGCCAGAAATGACATTCCTCGTCTGACCAATTCCTGCTTCAATGAGATCAAATCCAATGCGACACATCGTGCTCATCATATCGATAAGTTTCTGTCTTTCCTCAACGCCGTTCCTCTCCAAGCTCATCCAATCTTGGCTCTTCTGGTAAATATTTTCCTAAACTTTCTAAACCTTCAGATCTCTGTGGTGGTTTGTCTGTTGGTTTCGGCTATAACTGGCGGTCAGGATCAAATGAGTCTCGATTGGAATTTGGTTGTTTTCCCCTGCACTCCACTGATGAAAGGAAGAGCTTCGTACGCCAAGAGACCAGTTGTAGAGAGTGAATCATTCCGTTTTGCCCAACAGTTCAACATAACCCCGCCTGACAGTTCAAGATAGTCGTTTCTTTCGCCTCCTCCTCTTATTTACGGGTCGTAAAATAAAGATTTCGGTTACCATAGTTTATTATAGACCCATTATTATTTAATTAAAAGGGGGAAAAAACTTCAAACATCTGCTCTCATTGTCTTCAATAAGTCGATGATCATATCGATAGCTGAGCGTTCATCTTGCACAACTGGCGTTTTCTGAAGACTCATTTTAGACTTCCAAATTTGAGATCACCTTATAACTTCTAAAAGCTGGCTTTAAGCAACAAATGTTTGGAGCGCAGTTGGAATACTGTGGCAGACATGAGCAGGATTGAGTTGAGACGTGGGGAATTCCAATCTGAATGACGCAAGTTGTAGTCAAAGGGTACATCGAGTCGGAAGTCATTGGGGGAGATTGAACGATTGGCTGGACTGACACCTGAAATGTCTTTCTATTTTTTTAAAAGAAAAAGTATACCGGAGCAGGCGTCGGATGAGATTGTTGGGGACACGAACAAACTCCATTCGGAACAGAAGTTAAAGCAGTCTGGCAATTACATTGACATCCACAAAGTGGTTGAACGACTTGAGTCGAAACATCAAGACAGAAACAGCCCTGGGAAGTGCTGTTTACTGTGGCTACTGGTGGATAAATACAAGGAGCTGAAGTTGTCGGAGGAACGGAGCCAGGCGTCTACAAAAAGTGAAGCAAGCTCAAATTACACCTACAGTAGTCGTTTCCGGGATAGCCGCGATTGTTGTCGTTGTAGTCTGTGGAGCCGGCGTGGTTGTTGTCGTCGTCGTTGTAGTCGCAGGAGTGGTTGTCGTAGTCGTTGTTGTAGTGCTAGTCGTAGTAGTTGGAAGAGGAGTCGTCGTCGTGGAAGTCGTAGGCGTTGGTGTTGTGGCCTGCTGAATCTCTAATAGCCCTCTCTATCACCTACAGTAGTCGTTGTGCTCGTTGTTGGGACAATAGGAACAGTAATTGTGGTCGCAATTGTGGTTATGGGAGAAGTAGTTGTGCCCGGGGAAGTCGTCGAAGTTACAACAGGAGGTGAAGGAGGTGTGGTTGGTGTCAGAAATAAGTAAGTGATTGGTTAGCCGAATGGATGATTACCTCTCCATTGCATTGACAGCTGTAGACTGGATTTGCCATATACATCAGAGGAACACAACCGCAGCTAAACAATAAAGCGAAGATAATAAAAATACCTGGTATAAACTGGCTGGACATATTGCAGTTGAGAGGCCAACGCCAATTGTTGTTGATATTGAGCAAAAGCATAATTTCCACCTGGGATCTGGGGAGAAGGCTTGCGGTAGAAGAAGAGGAACGAACCAATAAAGGAGCAGCGCAACCGCAGGTCAAAGAGTTTTGAAGAGAGACATCTCGGACACAACGACAAGGCTGTCTCTTGGCTCTGATGTGAATAATTTCGGGGTCAATTGCCTATAGTGGAGATTGAGGATGAGTGATTAAACAATGAATTACCAGAGTAAAGAGGATAAGAAGTTGAAGACAGACGAAAAGACGAAGAATCATCCTGGAAGAATAGAATGGAATAGACGGAAAATGGAGGAGAAAAGAAAATGTTCCGAGGCCGTAAGATCACCGGAAATGCCAGCCGAAGGACGTCTGGCGGCATACTTAAAGCGCCGCTAGCTTGTTGGAAAAATATTGGAATAATGGAGACCTTTTGCAAAAATCCTGTTGCGAGCGGACTGTGAAACAAAAGAGTTTCGACAGCTACTAGGCCTCAATGGACTGGAAGGAGACCGGACATCTTACGGTATTCAGAGAGTCCGTCCGGAGAGTCCGCCGCCGCCCGAGGCGAAAGAGCAACATCCCGGTCATGTTTGTGTTAGAGCAAAAAGTGTCCATACGTGTTAAGTGCTTCTATATTGGTGGGTCAATGCCGCCGGTTCAACGGTTTTGCCAACCGGAACCTCTTTCTTAACAAAAAGAGGAACTGGGATGGTCCCCAACTGCTGAAGATCCGGACCAAAACCTGGTCAAACGCAAACACTTTCTTTTCACGTAGATATCCAGCCTGACGACGTCTCCAAAAAACAAAAACTCCGCCGCTTACTCATCATTTTCATTCCACCCAACTCGCTAGAAGGGCAAATTCTTTCCTCAAGTTGACCTTCCTTCCAGCCCTTTTATGACATTCCGGAATATTTTCTGTTTGTTGTTCGTGGTCTCTAGTGGTGAAATTAAGAAAATGCTTCCAAATTGGATTAACGACTTTAGTTTGACATATTATCCAACTTGTTTAAATGTCTATGTCAAATGAATTTTTGTGTCAAATCTTCGTTAGATCATCACCATTATTTAATAATTTCCTTTTTTCTTTAAATTCTTGGATCTTCCTTTTATTTCGACATTTCTGTATGGCAATTATGATCATCCTGTGTCGATTTGTGAGATACAGAGACATCCGATTTCAGTGATAAAGTCTGTCCAAAAAATAACTGATTATCACTATTATCCCTAATTTTATGATAGAAAAAGATAGGCAGGGGTTATATCCAATTATCTCGCCTTCTTTGAACAGTCTAGATTTTATATGAATAGTATCTCTGTCGATAAGATCCACTGGTTGATCTTACTGGGTATCTAGACTGGATATTATCTTTTGAGTTCTTTCCTCCCCTCCAAATAAGAAATACAGTACAACAGATTTATAGAAATTTTAGCTAAACCATTTTCAACACATATGTACAAACACAATTTGTGCAAGAAAATAACCATTACTCCAGTCTATTTTTCAACTTCTGAAGCACATTCATTAGCATGTCGATCGTCGAAGGCTCCGCCGCCGTCATTTGGTCATTGTAGGTATTCTGCAAGAATGAGAGTTGTCCTTTTTTAAAAGAATCAAATTACTTTGTAACTGCGATATTTAGCCTTCAAACAGCAGATATTCTGAGCACATTGGTCATACTGTGGAAGACATGTGCATGGAGTGGCTTGAACTCCTACGTACATCACACATGTTGTGGTCAAAGGATAGGACGAATCTGATGAGATGAGAGTTGTTTTGTGGAAGATCTACCTGTGTGAGCAGGAGTAGTTTCTGGAACTACAGGGGGGAGTGTGGAGGGAGGAAGGGTGACTGGCGGGAGAGTGACTGGCGGAAGAGTTGGAATTGGCGCCATAGTTGTAGCTGGAGGAGCGGCTGCCTAAATGATAAATATATATTCAAATTCAAAAAAGAAGTAAGTGCGCCACTCAAACGTCGACATACCACAGGTTGGCCAAGTTGATTTTGAGGACAAGAGGCCACAGCCATAGGCATCGTGCAAAGTTGCAAAGCACAATCACACTGACATCCGCAGTGAGGCTGGATCGAATGAGTGTTAGGATCCACACAGAAGCATCCCTCCTGTGTGGCATTTACAGTACCAACAGCTGGGAAAGTGGGTGCTGTCGTGCTCGTGCTGGTAGGAAGATCAACAGGCAGAAGAGGAGTAGATGGAGGCGGCGTGGGAAGGGGCGTCGAATCGCCGGGAGCCTGAATGGTGCGAGATGGAGAAAAAACGGTGTCTCAAAGAGGAAAGCATGCCAAAGTTAAGAAGAACGAGAAAACCTACCGGGGTGTTCTGACAATTACACTGATAATGGGCAGAAGATGGTCCAGAGATTCTGATCATAATGCATTGGCATTGTCCCTGTCCATTCTAAAATTATTTTCTTTTTTTTCTCTCTCTCTCTTTCTCACAACTACGGTAGTTTGAGCTGGCTGTTGATGGGGAGTAGTAGTGATTGGGATAGGAGTTGTTGTGGTTGTAGTAGTCGTCGTCGTGGGAGTTGTAGTCGTCACAGGAACCATGGTGGTAGTGGTTGGGAGCTGGACTCAATTCGAGGAGGGGAGGAGCGACTTACAGGATTTCCATTGATGTCTCCACAATGGCATTGGTATTGCGGATTGCCCATGAAAACAATCTGAAGACAAGCACAGCGAGCCTGAGCTGGTTGGGCATTTTGGAGTTCGCTAGCCAACTCGTTTTGTTGTTGATGTTCAGCTATCGCTAAATTTGAGCCGGGCGACTAAAAGTAGGAGATATTTGCGAATAAAGCCCTACCACATCGGGTTTATCACAAGAGCAAGTGAGACCGCCAGCCTGATTTCTAACACATTTGCATTGTTGTCTTTTAGCTCGGACATGGAGGACATTAGAAACTGCCATCACCTAATAAATGGATAAAGACACGGAGGGAAATACCTCAACAGCACAAATGGAAATTAGGACAGCAGCTACAAGCCACCGCATTTTGTCCTAAAAGATAAACAATATGGGGGAAATATGGTTTAAAAAATGAGAGGAAAAGCAATGGTGAGTGAGTTTAGGCTCCAGGCCGGCACTCTTCAATATATACGGCTGTGGGCGGCGCTCGTTGCCTCAAAAGACACAGTCCAGTCGGCAGCCTAGAAGTGACAAAAAGCCGCGGAACACAGGCGAAGCGGAGAGAGATTGACTTCAGAAAAGACCGGCTGACCGAGGCGAATACAGTGTATGCAGAGACAATGGCAGCAATTGCAGACTACGCTTGCAGATGCGTAGTTAGCTCAAATTCAAAACAAAAGCTCCTCCTTCCGCTTTCAAATTTTTCTGTTTATCTTCTGAAAATCAAAGTCGAAGAATCAACTCTTCCTTTGTCTCTTCTCAAATCTTCCAGATTTTCCGCTGATGAGCTCTGCTATAATTGAATTTTCCCTTTGAAACTCAATCAAATTTTGAGTTTTGTAGCCACAGCTGAGCTTTGATTTGTTTTCTTCCCTTACCGTAATATTCAATTTCTATTTTCAGAGAGATCAAAAGTTCTTTTTGAGCCCAATGGCTTGCTCAGGTCTTCCCACTAGCTTTTTATTTTGGTCTAACTTGTGTTTTTCCTTGAATGAAGTCTCAGAGTTCTTTCACTGTCTGCCTTGCCAACTTCTTTCCATTTGCTATCTCCGAACAGGGCGCGCAATTTGCAAGAAGAAGCAAAAGTAAACGAAAAAATACAGGAAACTCCCGTGTGCGTGAGCTTTGGGACTCCAAAGTCTAGACGCCAAACTTCTTTTGTGTCTAAAATGGTCTGTTCCAGGTATTCTCTCGCCACAAAGTCAACATCAAGAAACCAGGTGAGTTTTGCGCTTCTATCCCTTTCCAAAAGTTCGAGGGGCTCTCTCTCTCTCTCCCTCAACGAGCTATTCATTCTGCAGATTTGCAGAAAAGACAACGTTCGTTCCAACTTGGGTGGTCTCGTCTCTCCAATCCTACAGTATGCTACCACCGCTGTTTGTCTATTTGTCCTCTTAAAAGGTTAGTCTAAAAAAGTACTTCCGATAGAGGAGCCGGTAAAGAAGTTTGCGTGAAGCCTGAAGACAGTCTCTTCTTGTGAGCCTACGTGTGAGGTGTTCGGAACCCGCGTAGGTAAACAAACAGGCGCGCCAAGTGCAGGAACAGGACGCCTTGGAGTCCATATGCCTCAAGGACTTCTGTTGACAGAAGGAGAGACGCTCTTCTGGAAGAAATTCTTACTTTTTCCCGGCCAAAAATCCAGAAGATCAAGAAACCGTCGGACTGAAAGAAGCCGACCTTTGTTCTTTCTTTTTACTCGCCCTATTTTTAAAAAAGCCGTGGAATTCCCGAAATTGCTGGTCTTGTCAGCGGAAGGAGTGACCCCTTGTTGAGAGACAATGTCCAGCTCCTCGAAACATGCGGACGCGACATTTGTTCGCACCTCCCCTCCTAACTATACGCATCAAGTTTCAACCAGCCCAGTTTTCGGCGTCCGTCGTCGGAAATCCGAAGCGACCATTCAATCTCTATGACCAATGCACACAGCGCACTCGAACTCCAATGGGTTCAGGGACAGTCGGATTGTGCGTTCTCCCCTTCTAGGCAAAAAGCGGAAACGGCACAGAATGAGTTCTTCAACAACTTGGACTCCAGGGGGTCTCACTAGTTTTATCCAGTTGGTGAGTAACAGACAAAAAAGTGACTTTTTTTATCAATGATGCTTTACCCACCTCTTCAAAAGAAACCAAAGAATTAGAACTTTATCAAAGGTAGAAATAGGTTTCTTTTGGTAGTCATCAAAATCTTCGAAAGTCCTCTTCATATAGTTTATTCTCTTGAGAATTTATATCTAATGAGGCTTGATATTTTTCAAGCATAAATTAGTCAAAAATCAACCCATTGAATCACTTTTTATCAGTGTTTCCGCTCTTTGTTTCGGCTTTCTTACGTAGTTCTTCATTATCAAAAATGACAAAACTTCCTTATCAGAGTGACAGAGCCAACAGGGTATATAAGTCTCAGATGAGCGAGAATTTTATCTTTCTCATTCTCTCAAAATGATCCACATTAGCGGCTCCACCAGTGTCGACACCTTCGATGTTCTGTATTCTCGACGAGACAGACGATCAATCCGATTGGCCCAAAGACTAAAAGGGTCTTCCTAAGTCTTTATTTCGCTCTTATTCATATTCACTTGGATTCTACCTCGACTCAGAAGATTGCATTCGATCTCAAAAGCATCCGCCGATCTCAAAACGAAGAAGAAAACTCAACTAATAAGAATCAAATGTGCTGGGTTCCCTAGACCCAAGAGATATTGATTTAATACTCACTTTCGAAGTAATCTAAAGCGAGCAGTATGTTATTGTAGTTAGATACATTTTTAGGTATAACTGAGACACCTTTGCTCTCGGATATACATTCCTGCTATTGCTGTATTATAATGTATAATAAACTATCTGTTTCTATCTGTTTTGTGTCTATTTTGTTTCACAATGCTTTCTTACTTTCAAAAGAGCTCTCCGGAAACTATTCCAGCGGCTGATAACCAATTGATTTTTCACCAAAACGACTTCTCAGTCAAGGAAGTAGAACAGACCGGAGTAATAGATGAGGACAATATAGAAATCAAATCTTCAGGATTGTCTGAATGAAAGAGATCCCGAAACGAAGAGAAAGAAAAAAAGGGATCGTTTATCGGCCAAAAGTCTACTTGGTAGAATATCCTAAATTAATAATTACAAAAGAAAACAAGACTGTTTATTGTCTTAGGCTTCGACTAGAAGAGGAATGACGGTCATCTGGCTGCTGCCGTTCGGAGCGGCGTCCAGAATTTCCTTGGGCAGCTTGGTTGAGTCACCGGCCGGAGCAGTGATAAGGACGAGCTTGTCGACTTTGGCTGATCCATTCTGGCGAAGAACATCGATCTTTGCAGAACTTTTTGGCTCGATGAATCCGAAGACGGGAGCCACGCGATACAACTGATTGTCGGAGCATTTGACCTTGAAGGCGCGACGCTCGTTGCTCTCGTTGATGACTTTAAAGGTCTGAAGGCCACCGATGTTTTGGAAGCTTATCTCTTGAGGTTCAGAACGGAGCTCGACAATCTGAGCAGGGCGGGAAGTTTGCGAGGTTGGCTCCTGGCTCTTCGAGACAGACTCAGCAGATTCAGCTGATTTCGAGACTACAGGCTTTTCAACGGTAGGCTTCTTGGCGGCCAAAGCTTGCTTGCTGCTCTTGGTAGACTTTTTTCCGCTCTTTCCACTTTTGCTGCTCTTTCCATTCTTAGCTAGCTTTGCGCTCTTGGAGGATTTACTCGATTTGCGTCCGTTCTTGAGGCTCTTCTTTCCACTTCTATAGCTCTTCGAGCTCTTCGAGCTCTTCCTACTTCTTCCACTCTTACTGCTCCTAACGCTCTTGGACGATTTCCCCTTTTTGAGAGAGCGAGACGACTTGCCGGACTTCTTCGACCCAGGGGTAGGCTTGACATCTTTTCGATTGCTGCCGCATCCCCAGATAGCCAAAGCAGCTGCTGCCGAAGACATAGAGAGAGCCAACCACCACATGATAGTGAGAGTAAAACTCGGTTGAATGGCTAATCCTTCCTGGATCAACCCTTTATAGTTTCTTCGTTTCCGACACGTTTAATATGATAATCATAGATAATTTTTGTCAAAAATACACACACAAAGAGAGGGAACAATTACAAATATTTAGCAAGAAGAGTAGCTCCATATCTTTCGAGTCTACTCTCGTGAATAAACGCATATTCGCAGAGGGTATGATCACGTCCGTTGATTTCATAATGGTAGAGGAGATATCCTTTCAATGCAAACAATTTCAAAAGCTCGACTGTTTTTTGAGGATTTCCATGAATTTCGATCATAATCTGGAACCATTTTTTTGTACAAAAGTCAAAATCCTACCTGAGAAATTGTGTATTTGTCTAGAAAAGCCGGCATTGTCGCAAATTCGGCACTCTCGATATCAATTTTCAAAATCTCGACTTCGTTGACTCCATGCTCCTTTAGAATCGAGTCCATTGTCCTCGTATTTTTTGTGTCCTGATTGTCGATCATCGCCATTACTACGGTTCCTCTGATTGCTCTCATGGCTTCAATCGTTGCATTACTTTGTTGTCCCTTAATCATCTTTAAAGAAAGAAGAGGACTCACTGAATCTACTGAAATAATCTGACAACGTTGGTTCGAAAGCTTCTGAATGTGAGACTCGAATGAGATTGCATTGTTAATACCCAATGCGAAGATGGTACAGCCATTTGGAAGACTAAATTTCGATATTAGAGAGGAAAGATTTGACACAAAAAGTTCTCTAATAAAATTGCTGCTCACTTAAAAGGGCTGAGCATCCATTTCCCGCCGTCGTCAGTCGTTCCAATCTTCAATTTCTCGGAGCAATAGACCTCGGGAGCGAGATTATTGTAGAGATATCCCCATTGAAGCTTTTCGCTTGAGCTGTTGATTAAACTCATCCATCCTCGTCTCTCATTTATCTGAAACTCTCTTATACACATTTTTGTTTCAAATTTCCACTTGATTTTGATAGACTTCGATTAATCTCGCAGAGGGCTTATTGTAGGAGGTATTCCTTGATGCTAATTGGAAAGTGTAAAAGAATCCGTAGCCTCCAACCAGAAATAGAAAGAATATGACTTGCTTGGAAAATGGCCGATTAGTTGACGCCATCATGCTGCTGAAAAGATCAATCAAATAATTGTTACTGACCGATTTGCTTGGACAGCTTTTGTGTGTGCAAAAATTCGGCACCTTTACGACAGCTCAGCTGGCATCCGAATAGCCTCTAAACAAATTGTATTTAACGTCCAATAGGGCAAATAATATAGAATATTATAGACCCATGTTCCCCATGACCCAAAGGTCACCCCCAAGATAAAAGAGAGAAGGTAAGACTGATTTATCAAGAGGTAATGCCCCTTTTATAACAAGAAAAAGATCTAAAAATGAGGGCAAATGGATAATGACGCCAACTAAGAACCCACCAGGGGAACTTCAAAAGAGTCTAGAAGTTGAATTGGAGAATTACGGTAATGGGAGAGAATGAGTCTCTCTCTGAGCAATTTATTATTTAATAACCGTAGACTTTGTCTAATCGTCTTTTAACGTTTTGAAATAAAACGAGAAGGAGATCTTCAGGATAAAAGGTATTTGTGTAATTTCCAAAAGGAAGCGTCGAGGGCATCCATTTTGTGCCCCAGTCGCTGATTACAATATCACGATAGTGCCTGAATTTATCCATACTTTGGAAAAAAGGATGAAACAAACCGGATAAAAAACTCCTCTGGCGGGGCGTAGTCACCACCGTATCCAGGATACATCGCTTCGGCGTAGTGAACCCACATGCTGAGGACCTTCAAAGGATCCAAAATGTTTTTAGCTGTGTGGCCTTTCGGCGCAACTCCAGAGGTATTATGGTAGAGGAGAGTTGGGAGATGCTCGATGAGCGTTTTGTTTCCCTCATAGACTGAAGGAGGAATCTTGTCGCGGAGGATCCATCGCATTCGAAAAGTGAGGATTCCCATTAGTGGATGAGTTTCAAAGAATTTCCTAAAAAAATATTCGATTAAAACAGCTATGTCACTCACACAATATAATCTCGGAGTGTCACTTTTTTGAGAGGTGTGATTCTCTCATCTAAGTCCTGTGAGATCACGTATTTTGATTGATAACGACTTCTGGCTACACAATCCTAAAGTTAATTTGAGAGATAATTTTGATGTGAACTATCTCAGGCAGCTCGATCAGACTCAAACTTACATTGATGCCAATTTGCTGCCAGTATTCTCCAGTTCTAACCACGTGATCGCTCAGATAAATGGCTTCCACATCGCCCGATTCTATGTAACTTCGAAGCAACTGGGAGAGATACAAGGAAGCTGAGAAAAGACCAAACCTTTCTAGAATAACTGTCCATATCCCTAACATAAACATAGAAATGATCCACTCCCTGTAGTTTATAATGTTCGATGAGTTCCTTTAATAAATAAAATTAATCCTCAGTCAAGTAGCTCGCTTACAGTCAAGAGAAGCCAGGTGGGTGTTGTTCCGTAGATAGGGCAAAGGCACACGGAGAAAGTATATTTTGGAGCTAGTAGGTTCAATAGTAAATGAGAAAAGTACCGGAAGTTTTGGGACGCTTGGTGATCGGAACGAAGTGAGTAGCTTTTTCGTAAGATTGATTCGTAACGCTAATGAAAGCGGCGCCTTCTCTCCGACAACAGCTAACGATATAAACAGGATAGCCGTAACCCTGAGAAGGAGGACCAAGAGGCTTGAAATCAGATGTCAAATAATGACAGAAAACTTTAATTCTGTAGAGATTCTTGATTAACGCTGGGAGAAGTGGGATTTACCCGACAAATCCGTCGTTTTGGATTGTGACGGAGAGATGAGTCTCGTATTCGAAGGCTGCCAAAAGAACGATTGGAGTCTGGACGCTATTATGGGCGTTTTTCGTTCGATTGACTTGCTGATCTATGTATTCATGAAAGGGAACACAAGATGGCATCAACCCGTTGGAATATTCTTCCGTTTCATTTGGCATAAACTCGCTGTTGATGTCGATTTCGATGTTGGATGAATATGTTTCTAAAGGAATCTATAAGGAATGAATAAAAAGGAACCTTTGGTGGCGGTGAGATACAAGATTTGTGGTAGCTGAGGAAGAGCGCCTGTGTTGAGATCAATGAATTCGGCATAGTCGAAGACGGCCAGAGTTACGGTAAGTGCGACGATGACGATGAGGGCCCATGTGATATGTTTCATAGCAGAAATTCTGGCAACATCAATCTATGGGAATTAGGGTTAGGGAAGACTGAAAGAACAGATAAGGCTCTCCTTCCTTTCGTAAAGTAAACAAAATGCTTTGACTATTCGCCCCTAAAATATCCGAAATAAGACATGCTTGTTTCTGTTTATTTAGCATTTTTCGTTGAATAATCTTTCGAAAGTAAGGAACGAAAGTGGAAGGAGCCCAAACGAGGCTTGGCTGTATCTGGGAGCTCAACCTAATGTCCTTGGTTGCTTCCCAACTTCATCTTTTTCCGGTGGGAAACAAAACCTTTGGGAAGAAGCTCTACTCTAAAGAAATCTATTGAGAGAGAAAACTGAAGAAAAGACAGCGCTTCTTGCTAGAACTGAATGTGTGAGAAACTCTCACTAAGTGAATAGGCCATTATCAAAAGAGATTTGTCTGTCTCATCTATAGAAATTCATACCTGATTGCAAAAGAGAGCTTGTCGTCGAATAGAAATACTGGCCCTTCTTTTTTCAAGATTGGTAGTCTCCTCTTCTTTTAATGCATAGGCCATTATCAAAGGAGATTTGTCGATATTAATCATCGCCAAAGTGTGCGGAGGGATGAAAGGGTACGCGACGACGAACGTTATTAAGGGCAAGTGGACTGCGCATTATTTCGGCTAACAATGCACTAAATCAGGGTTAAGAACAAAAATATGGAACTTTCGCCGTCAACCTTATTTCCTTCGATCGGTAGGTTTCCTGAAAGCTAATTGTCCTTAAATCCACCTCTTAGGTCGCTTCCTAACAGCAGATAATAGAGAAGACTTTGAAAAAATCAACCACAGACAGTCGTTCAAATCCATGTTTTCCAGTAGAATTTCTGATTGAGCAGGATACATAGAAAGAATCCCCTTTGAACTCTTTATTCAGAAATTACTAATTCGCGAACATTTTTTTATAAACAAGTCACCTCAATTATTATTGAAAGTCATCCGTGTGAAATGGGATAAAGTTGAAAAGGGCATGTGAATAGTAAGTGCTTCTCATCCGGCCGAATGGGGCTATTTTTGGTTGTTCTAGACTGGATCCTTTTAGTTTTTACTTTTATTGGAGAAGTCTTTTATTTCCTTCAAATAATGAAAGACGGTGAAAAGGAAAGTGTTCTGATGGATATGATGAAATTCCTTCTGTTAAACGATGTCATTTTCATGCCGATCTCCTTCATCCACGACGTGCCCAGCTATTTCATGGATGTTTCTCTCTCCGATAGAGGTACCTTTCTCTCTCTTTCTCTCTTTTAATATTTTTTAGTGTTTATAATCAAAGAACTTGGAATTTTATCTCATTGCTTTCCATTCTTCTACTCCCTTTTAATGCTTCCAGTTTTCGCTCTCCTCAATCTAATCGCTATCGTCGCTGTCTATATATTCGTGACAATCAAAAAGAGAAGAATCTCCCAAGTTGCCATTGTCATCTGCTATGCGTCGGCTGTCATTTGGTCTGCTCCTCTAATAACCGACTATTGTGGCTTCAAATACAACTCCACTACTGTAAGAATTCAGAATAAACAATCCGCCTTTCAAAAGCGAAATTCCCTTAATTGAAACGGCTATCTTGATTTCCAACTCTTTTTCACCTTTCTTACCCAATTCGAGTAGTAGTTAGGCTTGAAAGATCTAATCAGTAGATCAAGTGCTGGCTATTTGATTTCCAAAATCCAAGTTAAAAGTTTAGCATTATTGGCATTATGACTTCGATAAGCCTTTCACAGCCATCTACCAACGAGCAAACTGGACTCTCCAGGTATTTTGAGCCGGTTAGTCAAGAAGAAACTTTTAGATTGGCGTCTTGGCTATTGTTACGATTTGTATGTCCGTAGTCTTGATATATTTGGCTCTGAAGGGAAAGACGTTGAACAATCAAACGAATGTTCGAGATATAAGTAGGAATAGCAATTCGCAGACACGTTTCGCCCATACCAGCAACGTCACAACTCATCAGACAGTCCATGTGAGTTGAATAGTTCTGAAAGTTTCTTCAACTCATTCCACTCAATTAGTCTGTTCAGACATCAACAACGACTAATTCGAGAAGCGTGATGGATCAAGCCTTTGCTTTCATTATCCTCTGTTTATGTTTCATTTGCGGTACGATAAGCTTCAATTTCTTCTATTGGTTAGTCTCCCTCGGGTTCAGAGAGCAACTTTTCAGTGACGCATTTGGTTGTATGATTTTCACTATAATTTCATCTTATGCTTCTCGAGCCAAATGGGTCATTTATTGGTGAATGAAAGCTCATTTTTTATGAAACAAAATATTTAGCATTTTAATGAGACGAAAGACAACAATCAGCCAATTATTTCAACGAAGAAGATGAGATTTATTGTTTCCACGTTTGAAATTGTTCTGGAATGTATTTCCTTTGACAGCCCTCATCGTCAAAATTGAGAAAATAAAGACGATAGTGGCCGACGTAAGAAGCATGGAAAAAACCATATCTGAGAAGGGGCTTTTAGAAAAGAGGCGAGAAACAAACCGTCCCTCTTCGATGGTTTGGAAGAAAAAATCATGAGTTAACTTCCGTTGTTCTAAAGTGGGAGAGTGAATCTGAAGTGGAAGTAGGACTGAGATAAGGAAGATACCTCCATGTTCCATTGACACACGACAATTTCGTTTTGATCAAGTTTGCCTCCTCGATTGATATAAGGGAAAAGCTTGTACTCGGCATACTCGGCATCCATCAGAATGTGGTCATAAAAGCGTCGTTGGATCATTTCAGTGAGGAAATAAATCATCTCCACATTCACCACAACTTTGTCGAAATAATAATATTCTAAAATGAGAGTTGGGGAGGAAAGAAGAAAAAAGAACCAGTCATAACTGAGGCATTCGTATAGCCAGACTTATCAGAGACGGCGAAGGGAAAGAACTTGCCGACTTCGCTATAAAGTTTCTCATTCACATCCACGATCGGATCAGCCCCGAAAAACTCGACGTTATCTTTTCCCAAAGCCTAGAAAATTGGTTAAAGTTGGCTGAGAAAAGCACCGTTTGGAGTTTCTGCTCAGCTACCACATCGTGGCCAACTCCAAGAGTGACGATCGTACTCGAACTATTCTAAACATCTTTTGAGAAAGGCCGAGGAAGCAACTCACAACTCTCGGCAAAACGTGATATTTGACCTCGTCTTTGTTCTTGAAAGGTGAAATATTCAGCTTGGATACGACTTCTTTTCCACACGTATTAATGACATTCCCCCATCCATCCCAGCTCTTATCATTTTAAAATAGAAAAGATCCAAACCTCCTTATATTTCCCTCTAAACGTCTCGGCTTTCTGCAGCATACAACTCTTCCAAGAGATCAAAAGCGGATTCATCTTTCGCTGAGTTTTTACCATAACCATTGTCTTCGCATGGTCCGAGTTTAAATAAAGTAGAATGAAGAAGAGCACAACGACTAATAAAATATGTGTCTTGTTTATCATTCTGCAATTCATTCGTTCCTATTGGGGAAGATAAGTGAAGACGAACTGTTCAATAGTAAATTTCTCGATAGTCAAGATAGGAATAGGTTGGTGAATCTCTCCTTTTCTCAAAACTCTCACTGGTAATAGGGGTAATCAATCTATGGCAATTTAGGTGAGAGAAGACTGGACGAACAGATAAGGCTCTCCTTCCTTTCGTAAAGCAAACAAAACTCTTCGACTATTCGCCCCTAAAATATCCGAAATAAGACATGCTTGTTTCTGTTTATTTAACATTTTTCGTTGAATAATCTTTTGAAAGTAAGGAACGAAAGTGGAAGGAGCCCAAATGAGGCTTGGCTGTATCTGGGAGCTCAACCTAATGTCCTTGGTTGCTTCCCAACTTCATCTTTTTCCGGTGGGAAACAAAACCTTTGGAAAATCCTTCTATTTAGTTTTTAAAAAATACAGATGCGCTTTTAACAGAGGAAAGTATCAAAAATACGCGAGAATTGATCTGAAAAAGGCATAAAAGTTTGGGGAAAACGTTCTAAGTCTAGTAGGTAATAAACAGATAAGAACAGTCGAACAGCTTACTTAGAGGATTACAAATAGATTTCATCCAGCCATTACAAATATTGCCGAAACTTGGGAGAATGAGGAAGAAGTATTGTATTGAGGGTAAGTTGGGTGCGCCCAACCTTCGATTTGACCCGACAAATGAAGCAAATGGAGTGACGACTGGAGATCGACAAAGTTCAAAAGAACATGAGGAAGCGAGATAAAAAGGAATCAAAATTTTTATTTTTAACCGTAGACTTTGTCTAATCGTCTTTTAACGTTTTGAAATAAAAAGGGAAGGAGATCTTCAGGATAAAATGTATTTGTGTACTTTCCAAAAGGAAGCGTCGAGGGCATCCATCTTTTGCCCCAGTTGCTGATTGCAACATCTCGATAATGTCTGAATTTATCCATACTTTGGAAAAAAAAAGATGAAACAAACCGAATGAAAAATTCATTCGGAGAAGCGTAGTCGCCACTGAATCCGGGATACATTGCTTGTGCACTATGGGTCCACATGCTGAGGACCTTCAAAGGATCCAAAATGTTCTTAGCTGTGTGGCCTTTCGGCGCAACTCCAGAGGTATTATGGTAGAGGAGAGTTGGGAGATGCTCGATGAGCGTTTTATTTCCCTCATAGATTAAAGGAGGAATCTTGTCGCGGAGGATCCATCGCATTCGGAAGGAGAGAATTCCAACTTTGGGATTTTTTTCAAAATATTTTCTGAACGCAATCTTAACATGGATACTGACTGTCTGACTCACACAATATAATCTCGGAGTGCCACTTTTTTGAGAGGTGTGATTCTCTCATCTAAATCCTGTGAGATCACGTATTTTGATTGATAACGACTTCTGGCTAGACAATCCTAAAGTTAATTTGAGAGATAATTTTGATGTGAACTATTCCAGGCAGCTCGATCAGACTCAAACTTACATTGATGCCAATATGCTGCCAGCTTTCTCCAGTTCTAACCACGTGATCGCTCAGATAAATGGCTTCCACATCGCCCGATTCTATGTAACTTCGAAGCAACTGGGAGAGATACAAGGAAGCTGAGAAAAGACCAAACCTTTCTAGAATAACTGTCCATATCCCTAACATAAACATAGAAATGATCCACTCCCTGTAGTTTATAATGTTCGATGAGTTCCTTTAATAAATAAAATTAGTCCTCAGTCAAGTAGCTCGCTCACGGTCAAGAGGAGCCAGGCGGATGTTGTTCCGTAGATAGGGCAAAGGCACACGGAGAAAGTATATTTTGGAGCTAGTAGGTTCAATAGTAAATGAGAAAAGTACCGGAAGTTTTGGGACGCTTGGTGATCGGAACGAAGTGAGTAGCTTTTTCGTAAGATTGATTCGTAACGCTAATGAAAGCGGCGCCTTCTCTCCGACAACAGCTAACGATATAAACAGGATAGCCGTAACCCTGAGAAGGAGGACCAAGAGGCTTGAAATCAGATGTCAAATAATGACAGAAAACTTTAATTCTGTAGAGATTCTTGATTAACGCTGGGAGAAGTGGGATTTACCCGACAAATCCGTCGTTTTGGATTGTGACGGAGAGATGAGTCTCGTATTCGAAGGCTGCCAAAAGAACGATTGGAGTCTGGACGCTATTATGGGCGTTTTTCGTTCGATTGACTTGCTGATCTATGTATTCATGAAAGGGAACACAAGATGGCATCAACCCGTTGGAATATTCTTCCGTTTCATTTGGCATAAACTCGCTGTTGATGTCGATTTCGATGTTGGATGAATATGTTTCTAAAGGAATCTATAAGGAATGAATAAAAAGGAACCTTTGGCGGCAGTGAGATACAAGACTTGTGGTAGCTGAGGAAGAGCGCCTGTGTTGAGATCAATGAATTCGGCATAGTCGAAGACGGCCAGAGTTACGGTAAGTGCGACGATGACGATGAGGGCCCATGTGATATGTTTCATAGCAGAAATTCTGGCAACATCAATCTATGGGAGCTAGGGTTAGAGAAGACTGGACGAACAGATAAGGCTCTCCTTCCTTTGAGCAAACACATCGCCGAATAATATCGAAATAGGTGGCTAAATCTACCTCAAAGATTTTTTGTATTTTTCTCCAATCTCAAACGTTTGCTAGGAGAAAATCCTGGAAAAAATTAGCGGAACTAGTAAACCTTTGGGGCCCCAGTAGCCATGATTCAGTTTTTGTGTTGCCAGGAGGGTCGCGGGTTCAACCCCCTCCCAGACTTACATTTTTGCTTTATTAATTTAAGTCTTTTTTTTCATATTTTTTGACTCAATTTTATTGCATTATAAGCACATATGCATTGCCATCTCCTCATTATCCAACGGCAAACTCATTTTTGAGCAACCCTATTGATAAAAGATGCTTGCCTATTGAAAAGTCGACTCTCTTTAACCCATTGACGACAATCGCGTTTTGGGAGAAAAGAGTCGCGAGGGACCGACGCTTTTTCCCCAAAACGCGACTGCAGCCCACATGTGGACTACACGGTCCCACGCGGCCAAAAAAATGTAGTCCACATGTGGACTACATTGTCGTCAACGTGTTAAATAAAAATCCAATTTCTTGACTCAGACCAGCTCAACAGCTTGATAAGCCAGAGAATTCCAATGCTACAGAGCAGTTGGAACAGTAAAAGGCCAATTCAGTGCACTTTGTGCGGCTGAATTGAGTCAAAACGTCAAAAAATATTTTTTTTAAAAACTTGAATTAATAAAACAAAAAGAAATGAAAACTTAGGAGAGCGACGATCCCATGGCTCAGTTTCTGTTTCTTATATGCTCGACATGACGGCAAGATAGACAAAACAGTGAGTCGTCAGCACAGGGAAGTAATGGCAGGAAATAGGCCACGAGGAGACAAAACAAACTGAGCACAGCGCTCCTTTTCAAGAAGGTTTAAAAGCGTTGTCTTCGTTGTGCTTTGTGAATCAAGATTATTTATTTATTCCAGTAAAATATAAAATAGAAACATAAAAATAAAAGCCCCAAATTTTTCCCAAAGAAGAACCCTTTTATATGTGCGTCAAATTTTTTTGTCTTTGTTTTTCCTTCCGAATGATTTATTGTTTGCTATTATTCATGAGGAGTGACATCTAATGTTTTAAGCAATAATTAAAAATGGTATAGATAGGATTATTGATGGCATTCGCCATAAACGTTTATCGAGAAAGACTATTAGGAATTTCAAAAGAGAGAAAGAATTTCAGATTGGCATTGGTTGGATTCAGCATTGGAGCTTCGGTTCGTCGCCAGGGACGGGGTTTTGTAGGTATTCGAGAAACTCGGCGTAGCCTTCGTTGTAATACAAGCCGGCCACGTTGCAGCAGAGTTGCTTCTTCTCACACATTTCATCCAATGCAACGCCGTCGTTCACAATCGTGAACGTATTCACAGGATATTTATGCTGCAATTTTTTCTCTTCCTCTCTCTCCTCCTTCTTGTAACCTTTATGCGTAAGATGAGGTCGGCATCTGTCTCATCCTTGTGAAGGAAGTCGAAAGGCCTTCCACACCGACCCTAAACACACCGATTTGATATAACAAGTTAAGCTTGACTCTCTTCTTACCCGTTTGTATGCTTTGTGGAGGTTGTTGGAAGGCTTGCAATGCTCTCCGGAGCCTCGCCACTCTCATCGGAGGTGAATGCAGTCGGAAGCATCCGTGTACACAAATAATGTGGATGTGAAGAAAAAAAGCAAGAAGCAGCAAGAGTGCAAATCTGTGCATCTCTCACACTCAACTGACTGTTTATCTGAGAATCAGAGCGAGGCACGCCACCCATTAATTAACCTACTTCTCTCTCTCCCTTGCTTAGAGAGTGAGCACACCCAAACCTTCGAGAAGGTGCTAGTGAATGTGGATGAAGGAAAGCAAAAGGAGTGTACAGTTCACCCATCTCTCCACTCGAAAAATTGTCTCTACTTTTCTTGCATAAATTATCCTTCGTTGCTTAATAACCCCTTTCAAATCAGAGGAATTTCATTCATTTTTGAATACCTCCTTTTGGGCTAGGTACTATTGTACAAATGAAATTTCAGATGTCTGTTGATCTTTCTGATTATACATCTGAAGACACTGAATTCCATGCTATCGATGATGAATATGAAGACATCGACGGAATGACAAATCTACAAATCTCATCACCGCCTTTGACCGATACTGCTACTACCAAAGAACCACCTACTATCGACTCTGCAACTTTGTTCTCTCAACAAGCTGCTTATTTTCTCGTCTTTATAAATAATGACAACAATCTTTTGTTTGAAATGTAAACGAAAGACGAACTCTACTGACATTCTCCAAATCATCACAAAAAACAACAAAAGCATGGTCAGAGGAGAATGTTCTGAATGCGACACAACTAAGTGTAAAATAATTCCAACTAAGATTGTAACGGATTTGATAACTCAGACTCTTCCAGAGATCAGAAAGAAATCACCGAGAAAGATAAAAGTAGAATAAAATTACAAAAAACTTAGTATGAGCCAGAAACAGGTTTTTGCGGTATCAATGAGCTACAACGTAAAACAAAGTTACCAATTAAAAAAGCTCCTCTAAAGAATAAGACATCCAGGGAAACTGCTGATGCTTTACAATCCATTTTCACAGTCAGGAAGCCTAAAAAGATACAGACTGATAACGGGAAGGAGTATTGCAATTCACAAATGAATAAGCTCTTCAAAAGTTTAGAAATCGAACATTTTTCAACCTATTCAGATAAAAAAGCTTCAATTGTTGAAAGATTCAATAGAACTCTCAAAGAGAAAATGTGGAAAATTTTCACTCACAACGGAAACCACAGATGGATAGAAATTCTAAATGATCTAGCCAAGGGTTATAACAATCATTATCACCGAAGCATCAAAATGACTCCAAATAAAACTTCAAAGATAGAAAATACACCCATTGTTCATGTGAATCTCTTTAGTAGTACTCCTAAATTAGACAATCCTAAAGAACCAGAAAATCATAATAATTTTAACCATCCAAGAAATAGTAAATTCAAAGTAGGTGACAGTCAGAATAACAAAATATAAAGCTATTTTTGATAAAGGCTATCTACCCAATTGGAGCACAGAACAATTTAGGATTTCAGAAGTTCATTCAGGTGAATTAATTAATTATTCGGAACTATTAACCTTTAGGGGCTCCAGTAGCCATGATTCAATTTTTATGTTGTCGGGAGGGTCGCGGGTTCAATCCTTCTCCCTGATTTATATTTTTGTTTTATTAATTCAAGTCTTTTTTTTCATATTTTTTGACATTTTGACTCAATTCAGCCGCACAAAGCACACTAAATTGACCTTTTATTGTTCCAACTGCTTTGTAGCATTGGAATTCTCTGGCTTATCAAGCTGTTGAGCTGGTCTGAGTCAAGAAATTGGATTTTTATTTAACACGTTGACGACAATGTAGTCCACGTGTGGACTACATTTTTTTGGCCGCGTGGGACCGTGTAGTCCACATGTGGGCTGCAGTCGCGTTTTGGGGAAAAAGCGTCGGTCCCTCGCGACTCTTTTCTCCCAAAACGCGATTGTCGTCAATGGGTTAAAGAGAGTCGACTTCTCAATAGGCAAGCATCTTTTATCAATAGGGTTGCTCAAAAATGAGTTTGCCGTTGGATAATGAGGAGATGGCAATGCATATGTGCTTATAATGCAATAAAATTGAGTCAAAAAATATGAAAAAAAAGACTTAAATTAATAAAGCAAAAATGTAAGTCTGGGAGGGGGTTGAACCCGCGACCCTCCTGGCAACACAAAAACTGAATCATGGCTACTGGGGCCCCAAAGGTTTACTAGTTCTAAATTGGCCATAAATCGTACTCTACACAAGCACAATAATGTGCAAATTGTATTCACCGTTCTTCCGATAATACTTTGGATGATATATATGAGTTTTTGAGAACATAAGATTAACGCTTTAGAGAGCGTAATGTTTGCTGTTTCCAGGAGCACAACTTTTTCTTTAGTTGGATGAGGGAAAGTTGTTAGAATCTCTTTCAAAAGCCAACTTTATTATGAAAATCAACAACCGCCGCTTATTCATATCACACTGTTCAATTTCTTCGACAAATAGCAGAGCACAAGGCTCAGCAGTGCAACTCTTGATAACCAATTGATAGTGACGACGAACTTGTACTGATAGTTGGTTGCCCCACCCAAGCTCCAGTTATGAAGTTTTGTATGATTCACCATAAATACAACTGGAAGAGTAAAAAGGAACGTAGCAGAATGCAAAGGATCAGGAATTCACGTCAGACTCCAAGAACTGACATTAGATTGTATCAACCCTTGGAATTACTTCTCTGGTTTAAACCTTATCTGCGAGAGAAAAATAAATGTCTATTGTCAAAGGAGAATTCTACAATATATTTTTTCAGCTGTAAATCTTTAGCCTTTCCGTTGGCCAACCATCTTATATTTTAAAATGTAGGTAATGACTTGTAAAATGTTTCTTGTATATGAAAATTCTAGACCATTTGCGAGTAATAAATAGATAAAAATCAGAGATTTATTTTAGGCTGATATTGTGCAATTGCGTATCAAGGCGGCAACGCTAGTTTTTTAAATTGCTCGTGTAAACCAAATAGATTTTAGAGATGCCACCGAAGACTAAACGTATACTAAAAAGCAAAAATGCTGAAGAGCAAGAAGAAATAGCACAAAATAAGCTGGTAAGCTATACTTTCTTTTATATTTTTCTTTAGAAAAAGATGAAGATAAACGATGAAAATGAAATGGAAGTAGAAGAGCCAGTTGAAACAAGAAACTGGGACGAAGTAATGGAAAAGGCTCTTTCAGCAAAACAAATTGTTTGTTTTTTTTATAGTTTATAGAATTTCTTTTAGAAAACTTTAGTAAAATCGCTGGCAACTAATGCCGATGAGGCTATTAAACAACTAAGTGTAAATGAATTACGACATGCCCTATACACTGCCTCTTTTATTGCCATTCCAGAAGGTAGAAGCTGTCTTGGTTATCAATTAGCTTTTCTTTAGGGCAGAAGTTCTGTGCACGAAGCCTTCCAAAAATTGGAGTAAAATCGGCATATTATCTTATTCAAAGAATAGCAATGGATGAAAAAACTTCAAAGTAAGTGGATTTATTTTAACTTTAAAAAAGCCTATTTAGGCAAACCTGCGCTCATTATGGCGAACTTATTGCTGTAGCCTGGAAATATCACAATAAAGAAAATGAGGAAATCTGCAAGGAGATTGAAGTATGGCCTCTTTTTTGCTATTATTATGTAAAATTTAGGAAGAAATGATTAAAGGACTTTTCCACGATTCTATTATAGTGAAGTTTCCTGTCAGCTATAATTTTATAGAAATGCTAACAGCTTTCCAAGGAATTACGTGTACTAATAAGGCCAAAATGGACAATATGCTATATCAAGCAAGTAGAGTATCCTTGTGGAGAAATTGCGTGGTAAGTCTGCTAAATTTTGAACAAAATCTCGTTTAATTTAGGCAGTAAATAATAAAGTACGATATAGAGCCTCTAAAATAATGCTAAATTTCTTTCCATGGCGCCCAACTGACCAAACAGAATTAGAAGTAGCTACTAACAAACAATATAGCCTATTCTCAAGCATGCTAAAAGATCCTTGCTCGGAAATTCGAAGAGAATCTTGCAGCAAAATTATAAAAATACTATCACAATACTGGATTTATATTCCCTCCTATACCAAACGAGATCTTCTCGGTTTCGTGAGTTTTGCAAGATATTTTTTCATTATTTTTTAGATTTGTGACGACTTGGTAAAGGATACAGATCCTGCAGTTCGATGTGCTATTTTAGAAGGACTGGGATTTATGGCTATGGAAGCCGTTTGTCAGAATGCAACAGAAGTCGCGCTAAAGGCCGTTTGTCCAGTTACTTTAATTGACAAAAATGACAATGTTCGTTTTCATACTGTAAGGCTTTTATGCAAGTTGATTCCCAATAGATTTACAAAGGTTAGTCTTCCTTGGTTTCTATAATAAATCTTTAGTATTGGAATATTGTTTCGATTGAAACAGTGATGAAAATGCTGGATATTGAAACATCAGAATCTGTTAAAAAGGAAATAGTCAAACTCGTTTTCAAAAGCTTCTATCAGAAAGATGAAGACTATACTGAAACAATGAAGCGGTTAAACTATCTTGCTAAGTTCGGAAGAAATGCATCTCTAACATTTTACAAACTTGTTGTTCCCGAGAAGCTAATAGAAGTCCAAGAAGCGGGTATTTATGTTTTATTATCATTAATCATAAATTTAGTTGCTCATCTCAAAAAAGTTGGAATTGCATTGTACAAACTGGTAACAGGGAGTACCAGCAATGACTCTAAAATTTTGGATGACACTGTTGGATCTTTCACTGGACCTTCCGGAGAAGCTATTGGTAAGCCTACAACTAAATTTTCTATACTTTTTTTTCAGACGAAAAGCATCCAAAGTTTACCAGAGCAAAACTTTTTATGGACTGTGCTGTAGTCCTCTATGCGACATTACTGAGAGAACCATCTTTTAATACTGTTGGTGTTGAAGAACAGAAGGATGTGAAAGGCGGTGTAGCAAAGCTGATGACAAAGATCTTCCAAAAAATGTTCCAGTGTTATAGAGTTAGCTTCTAATAGTCCCCTCAGATTAATTTAGGAAACATCTGCGCTTGGAACAACTATGCTTCTTGGATCGCTGCTTCCTCAAGATCAAATGACTGGATTAGTACGTGGTGTTCTTCGTCATATAAAAGAAGAGGTTTCTTTGCTTTAATGTAGGCATAACTTAAGATTATTAGACTGACAACGAAGTTGTTAAACCCTATCTTGAAGCGGTAACTCAATGGGATTCCGAAGCCGTCATATCTATAATTAGAGATGGACTTAAAATTTTAGCTAAAAGCGGCATAAAATCTCCAGAAACAAAAAAAGCTAGGTATATGGTGCTAAAAGTTATTGTAAATTATTATAGGAAATTGCCACAAACTCCTTCTGAGCAGTTTTCAAAATCATTATATTACCTATCCTACCTCCTGTCGAGCACAGCAGCAAAAGATATTTTAATAAGAGCTCATCTGTTTGACATAGATGAACTATATAAGGTTGTACAATTAATTGTCTAAAATTGTCTGTTCAGCTGCTGTGCCCAGTTAAACGTATAATCAATTTGCGTTTACAAGGAGCAAATGTAGAGATTAGTGATGATTTATTAATTGAAGCTTATGTGATGAAGCAGACGCTTATTTGTGTTCTTTTGAACGCTCCAGTCAGTTATTTAATCAAGTCTTTATAGAGTTTATTTAAGAGGAAAACAGAAAGGGATGGTCCGGATACTGCTGTGTATGTAAGGCAAATGTGCGAAGAGACTGAATGGTTCGATGAGCAAGTTGGAAAAATGACCGATATTATAGAAGACGAAGATAATAAGGAATTCTTCTTTAAATTAGTAAATGTATGTGAACGTTTTAGAATTTTTAAAAACATTTCAGGTATTTCTTCGGAAGCTATGCGATGTCTTAATGAGCTATGACTTTTCTACTATGGCAAGTGCTCCAAATGTATCAGATGTTCAATTTGATATGCCCGAGTCCGAGTCTTTCGAAAAGCCAGATACTAATTTTATCGAGTCATTTAAACGGTTTTCTTTTTTTTAAAACTTTACTTTTCTTAGGATTTGCTTCCGATTCATAACTAGGGACACACCTTCAGAGTTTATGCCATCAATCTTTAACATATCGAGGCAATTGTATCTAATGGTAATTCTTTACATTTTGTAAAAGCTATTCTTAGAATTCTGCTCAAAGTGAGTTAGCAATAAAAGCAGCTTTGTTCACTCCGACATGGCTAAATGCAAGAGAACATGCTGGAGACGAATTAAAAGATAAACAAATTGGAGAAAAGCTCTATCTTTTGTTAAAAACTATAGCAGACTGCGACCATTTCCAAGAATATCAGTTAGTTGCCCGTAAGTACATCTAATTTATTTTCAGATACAACTTTATGAAAGTACTAGCCCGGGCTTTAATAGACTCACTTCAATGGGTAATTCAAGATTCTGGGAATTGTATAGACCCACGTGATCATAAATATGAAATTCCTCGCCAAGTTCAAATTCTCCTTTTTGATTCCATCAAAAGACATAAAGGTTTGTTCAGGTTGGTCGTCCTAAAGCAAATTTTACTTATTTTTCACCAGGATATTGGGTGGAGAATTCCTCGAATTATGTGCTTCAAAAGATTTGCTAGCGAAAGGAAATCAGGATTATAATATACATCGCCCAAATGAGCAGATTGCCATGGAAATATTAGGAGCTTGTGTCCAGCTTGCCTATCTTTTTGAAGTTGATCCCGAAGGAGTTCCTAATCAAAAGATTTCTCAGAAGCATAATGGTAGGCTCTCTATCTCTATTCTATTTTAATTCGCAATAGTGTTGGACAACGATGTTATCTCCAAATGTGTCCAGGAACTAAAAAGAAAGATGGAAAGTCTGGAAGAAATGTCTAAGGGAAGAGTCGACGAAGTTTTGATAATGGAAATTAAAACAATGCTAGGCGATGAATAAGTCTGTATGTTGCATTTTGTATAAACTGTTTACCTACTGTGGAGGTCTCATCACATTTCGCACTTCCTGCCATTCTCATTTCTTTTTTCAGATCGACTAAATTAATACTTGTTGAGATTCACCCAAGCATACTGAGACACTCCCCCATTTCCCCCAGACGTCTCTGACCTTCAGTGATGAATTAATTTCAAATTCTCATGAACATTCCCAGAAGATGTGGGATTTTCCTGGCTCTTCATTACCTCCCACCATAACAATTCTTTGCTTCAGGAAATGGCCCTTTTCCAAGTGCTTTTGGACTGGGTCCTCATGCTTCTGACGCTCTCTGGGGAGGCTTTCTATCTGCACAAAATAGTTTACGAGGAGAACACAGTCCTGATGGAAATGATGAAATATCTGATATTGAACGATTTGATTTTCTTTCCAGTTATTCTCGCCCATGACATTCCCAGCTATTTCATGGAGCATTCCATCGCTGAAAGAGGTAAGCCATCTGTTCTCCACCAAATAGAACAACTTCTAGTCTTCATAGTCAAGGAGCTTGGAATCTTCGCACAATGTCTACCCTTCTTCTATGCGCTCCTTATGCTTCCAATCTTTGCCCTGCTTAATTTAGTAGCAATTATTGCCGTCTATGCCTTCGTCGCATTCAAGAAGAGACATATATCTCAAATTGCAATTATAAGTTGCTACGTCATTTCGATCGGAATGTCGAGTAAGCTTTTTCTATAAAATTTACCGCTGTTCAGTTCCTTTGATGACCGATTACTGTGGCTTCGACTATAATTCCACAACTCACTACTGGTATTACGATTACAGTAAGCCATACACAGCCACATATCAACAGTTTAACGGCATTCTTCAGGTAGTGATGAGAGACAGAAATTATTATATTCGTCAGCCAATTTTGTAGGCTCGAATGAGCAGCAAAGCGTCTTACTTTTTGACCTCTGGTCTGAGTCTAAAATAGCCCTTTTCTCTTGAAATTAGCTGAATTAATTAGCTACCATATACCTTTCAATGAAAGTCTTTCGTTCGCTTTCAAAAATATAACGTTGAGGAGTAATTCAGCTTCCGAGTTTTGAAGAGTTTCTTTTAGATAATAGCCTTCGGAATCGTCATTATAGCCATGACTATTGTGCTCATCTATCTGGCAAAAAGAGCTCGAACATTCGCCCAGCCTCCAACTTCAATCGGTCGCAGTAGTGGGCCAGTACAAAGCCAGAATGGAAGCACTCGTGTGACTCATGTGACTCAAGTCAGTCACCATCAAACTCAAAGTAAAGAGAGCAGAATTCGACCAGTGGTGAGTAAAGTTTCTGAACTCTCTTTCTTTCTCTCTTCCTCATTTCCCAGAACTCAACTTGTCATGGGAGGGGAAAATGAGGGAGTGGAAAGATTGGTCTCCTAAATATCTAGCCTTTTTTGAGAGATCTCTTTGAGAAAATGCAAGTCTTTCCAAGTCTAAATATTCTGTAAAATGACTAACAATTAGAACAAATTAGGAGATTCATGAGCAAACAAAAAGGAGAATTTAGCAACAACGAAGGAGTATTTTGGACCAGGCCTTTGCCTTTATTGTCCTCTGTCTTTGCTTCATCGCCGGGACAGTCAGCTACAATTTCATCTATTGGTTGGTTCCTTTTTGTTGTGAGAAAAAAGCATTCAGCAATGGAACAATTTGTATGTTGATCACGATAATTTCCTCCTACTTCAACCGGGGAAAATGGCTGCTTTATTGGTTAATTTCCACCTGACTCAAATTAAATTAAGTTTAGTTTTCTTATGAGACGAGAGGCCACGATAAGCCGTTTGTTTCGACGTTAACAAACCTGATTGATGCTGATGATTGGAAAGACTAACCCACTCTTTATACTCGATCTTGTTTGTCACAGATACTTCCATTCGTCGAATATTTCCAAGAATTTTAAAATAAAAATATTTTCCCCTTTTCCTTCACTTCACTCAATAACAACTAATGGTCACAACTAAAGACGCCCTCGTAATCTTTCAGCAAATGACTCTTCCCGAAGTGGTTCTCGATTGGATCCTCATGGCCATCGTCTTCTGCGGAGATCTCTATTATTTCTTTGTGATTATTCGCAAAGAATCTTCCATTCTCATGAGTCTCATGAAATATCTCATCCTCAACGATGTTGTCTCCTATATTCTTCTTATCGTCCACGATGTGCCTAGCTATTTCTTGGAGATTCCTCTTTCTGTCACAGGTTTCTTTCCTAGCGATTCAAACAACAATTCTTTTAAACTTCCCACTAATTGTAGTTATCGATCTCAAATTTGCAGAAAATTATAAAATTTGTGGGGAGTTTAAGAAAGAATTAAGCGAGAGAAATTATCTGATGATTACAGTACCCTTTTATAATTATATTGGAACTTTGACGAATTGTTTGACTTTCTTTTTCGCCCTCTTGATGATGCCCATCTTCTCAGTTGTGAATCTGCTAGCCATCTCGGCTGTCTATCAATTTGGGGCTTTGAGCAAAAGGAAGATCTCGTTGGTCGTCGTTAGCCTTTGCTACCTTTTCTCCATCATTTTGACAGGTCTTACGATACAAACAGACAAATCGGCAATTTAGTTCCCCTTGTGACTTCCTGTTGTGGATTCCATTACGATGTGACCTTTCACTATTGGAACTATGATTTCTCAAAACCTTACACCTACTTGTACCAGCAGATCAACATAGCTGTTCAGGTATGGAACATTTCAAAGATTACGTACAATTCAAGTTTAACGAACTCTTTCAGATTGTGTCCTTCATAATTGTGGCTGTTTGTATGTCAATTGTGATATTTTGTCTGATAAGAAGAGCCAAAAACGGGCATATAATCCCATCAATTAGCATTTTAACGACGACAACATCTCTCCAACAAAGCTCATCTAATCCAAATCTCTTCAAGCGAACCCACCATCAGCCCCAACCCGAACAAATACATGGAATTGTGGATCGAGCCTTTGCTTTCCTCGTTCTTTGCCTCTGTTTCATGCTGGGAACACTTGTCTTTAATTTCCTTCATTGGTAGAACCTCTGACGACGATTAATAATGACGTTTTTTCAGTAATTCCGTCTTGTGTATGCTCATTACTCACACAACATCGTTTATAAACCGAGCCAAATGGTTAATCTATTGGCGAGTTTAGAGTTTGCCACTTTAAGAAAGCAAATTTAGTTATTTGATGAGGAAGAAGGCTTCAATCAGTCGACTTTTCCAATAAAAGTTTACTCTAACAACCCAAAATCTCTCGAAACCAGTCAATGCCGAGGCAAACTCATTATTCGATTCTTGTTGGCCGTATTTCGGACGATCATCACAATCAAAGTGGACAACATCAATCCAACAATCAGAAGAACTATCAGCAAGATGATATAAGTACTGTAGGGAATGCAATCACCCGTATTAAAGGCATTTCTTTCTGAACTTTTCTTCTCCTTTTTTAAATGTCCTCTTACCGTAATATTGAACATCTTCTTCGCTGTCAAGAACTCGTAACTCTCCGACCAAATCGACCTTTGCGTAGTCGCCATCTTTGATAAAGTTTAATGTGCGTGGAGTTCGTTCGATGTGTCTTCGACTCCTCCGCTCGCCTTCTTCTCTTAAAGAGTTCATCATTTTTAAAATTAGAAACGGAAGAGCTGATTCCACCTGACCGACTCTTCAAAACACCACACACAAAAGGGATCTCCCACACTCACTCAAACTCGGGGATTATAGTTCCATAGGTTGTTGTATTTTGAGTAGCTTGATGGGGCTCAATTGGCTCAGAGCCAGGTGGCTGAGATTCTATAATTTCTGCCGATTCGATGGCCAGATTTTCTTTTTCAGCTGATCTTTAAAAAAAAGGGCGTTTGGGGGGGAAAGAAATGCGACAAACTTGGCAGCGAGGGCCATATTGAAGATCTCTTTGAGACCGCGTTGAGGAGCGTCTCGTAAAGCTTTTGCTATTTTTAGTCGCTCATCGAGTGACGGACAGTTAGTTGGCGGCTGGAACGAGACGAATAATTTCGAAGGCTCCCCTACCGCCACTTGTTTACAGTCTTCTCCTTTGATGCAAATTCTGATTTGACAAATGAATCGAGTTATTGTTTTCTTTGCAAATTTGAAGACATGCGTCTCTTGGAAAGCCATCGAAAGATCTTCAGAATATTCCGGTGTAGCCATCACATAATGATCAACTCCACAGCTGAAAAGGAGGATGTTACTCGAGGGAAGAGAGATTACCCATTCTGGTCGATGATGAGAATCCGATTGCCTTGGCCATCTTCGACGTGGCAATTTTGAACAAGGATCCCTGAATTCTCTGAAAAAGTTCCCAATTTGAGTTCTCCTCGCATACCGCTGTCGCATTTCCAAACGTGGAAGACTCTCTCTCCAATTGTGGCATAATGCACTTCCGGACCGTCAGCAGCTCCTTTCCGGATACTGTAAGAACACTTGGGCGCATCGCGAAGGTCAAACTGTGGCGATAGTTCCGTGGCTGGGGATTCGCTTTAAAAATTCTCTCTTTTTTTGGTTCTCGGAGAAAAAAACCTGACGTCGAGGACTTGCTCGAAGTCGTCGATCACATGTGATTTCACGTAGACGCATTGAGCACAATAACTCCTATCCGCTTCGGTTACAAAGAGAGGATGAAGCTGAACGGAGATGCAGACCCGCTGAACCACTCCTGTCGGATTGTCCTGAAGAGTTCTTTTGTTTTAGTCTAAGATACAGACTGTTTTCTCGGTTAACATCCCACATTTGTTGTGGAGAATCGAGACTTTGTTCATATTCCTCGAGGAACATTCAGGATCGTCGGAGAATTCCTCAGCATAAATGTGAGAAGGATTGGACGACGTTGTTCTGATCTGGAAGACTCTCTTCTATATTACAATAATATTGGATGATACTTTGATAACCACTCGATCCGGTTCACACAAAACGATTGGAGAATCTAAGACCTCGTTGGGATACTTGAGGCCCGTGACGACTGACCACAGGATTGTCAGCCACTTGAGTGAAATCATCTGAAACATCGGAGTTCAAAATTTATTCTACGCATTTGGCTAAAAATTAAAGAGACAGAAGTACCGTAATACCGATTATTGATGACCAAGAGGGAGAGAAATTTGGGAAGAGAAGTCGCCAGAGAGGAACACAAATGGCAAATGGCGAAAAGCCGCCGACGACACTGTCGATCCCGTTGAATGGGCGGTTCAACTGTTGGGATCCGGGCACTCGAGGGTCCGCTGGATCCTTCAAAAGGCTATCGAGAAGGACGACGATCATGAAACTTGTTGTTGCTAATTCTTGAAATGGCTCTGAAGAGAAAGGACAGATCTCTCCATCGGATGGACTCTTCTTTGAGCAGAACACCCTGAAATCATCTGAAACATCGGAGTTCAAAACTTATTCTACACATTTGGCTAAAAATTAAACAGCATAACACCCTGGTCTCTTTATTGTAACAATTTCTCGAAGAACAACTGCGACTCTTTTCGAAATCCACGTGAGCCAGAGAGGTGCCACTTTGTTATGAATCGAGGCGTAACCAGCTGACCCCCCAGGAAAACAACCCTTTCAACATTCGTTAGTCCCCTCCTTTTTATTCTCATCTTCTTGAAAGGTTTTTTTCTCGTTTTATTAATTCCCTTTAAAACCACAATTTAAAAAAAGATCGTCAAAAGCCGCGTCATAGAAGAAAAGATCTCGAGAGATATTTTGAACTTCTTCTTGCTTATTTGGATATATTGGCAGACGGCGAGATAAAAACAAAAAACAAGACACTTTCGCCATTCATTCTCCTCCCATCTGGCCATCCATTTCTCTCAAAATCTCTCTCTTTCCCTCCAAAACTCTTTTGAAAAACATCTGGACAAAACCCGGCCGACTCCCCCCATAAACACTCGTCGCGCAGGGCAGTCAACCGTTACGTCCTACCTCAGTTTTATGTCTCCTTTCTCTCTCTCTCTTTGGCCACTTTCTTTCTACAAAATTTCTCATTTTATCAATTGGCTCGATTCCATTTCCCAGCGGCAGTCGAATTTTCGAGATGTTTTGGCAGTTTCGCGCGCGAGAGGGAAACAAACTGAAGGGCAGTCGGCGAGGCTCAATAACAAACAAGAGAAAGTACCGAAAAATCAATTTGTGTGTGTGTGACTCGTGAAGGTTGACCTCATTTTGAAACATATTTTTACCAATTTGTTGATCAATCTTTCAATCTTTTCTCCCTCTCTTGTTTATTTTGCTCGAGTTTGTACTTTCGTTTTCTCTGTCTGCCACAACATTCCCCCTTCTTCAGATATGTTTGGAAATTTCTTTAATTCATTGACTGGCCAAGGCCAACAACCCCAAGAAGTCGTCCCTCCAGAAGGAGCTGAAGGAGTTCCTCCTCAACAGGGTGAGGTTTTTAATTGGCTCCTTCCAGCTTGTTTTTGAACAACCCAGGAAATTGATGGATTCAGGCGGAGGCAATGACTCTTTCCTCACGGGACTCATGAACGTCGCCCAAGGGGTTGGCAAATCTCTAGCTGAAAAGAGTCAAGAAGGGGCTGAAGCTGTGAAGAGTGGGGCAAATACAGTTGGTGAGAATGTTTTCGAATCCTTCGATGGCCAATTTTATAGCTGCAACGACGACAACAACAGCTGAGGGAGCTGGACGGATGACCAAAGAGCAGATGGACAATCTTGCTTCTGGAATCAGCAATTTGGGTATGGCATCCCCACAGTCTCTTCTTAACCAAATTCAGTTGGAAAAGCAGCTGGAGCCTTCTCTCAAAACAAAAACGAAGTCGAGGAGCAGATCACTGCCGTAGATTCCCAAGGAGGAAAAGTTCAAGTTTCGAGTGTAAGCGATGGCGTTGACACAACAACAAAGGTCACCCAAATACCTCAAGGCAAGTTCGCCTGGCTTCTATCGAAGGATTTCAGAAGGAAGCGACTTCCTTTCGGGATTGATGGATGTTGCCAAGCAAGTCGGACAAGCCATTGGAGACAAGACTCAAGAAGGAGCTGCGGCTGTCAAGAGTGGAGCCAGTTCAGTCGGTAGGATCTTTCCCCTTTTTTCTCATGAAAACCACCTTCAGCTGATACAACCAAATCGACGGCTGAAGGAGCCGGAAAATTAACCAAAGAACAAATGGACCAAATTGCCTCAGGAATCAGCTCATTGGGTTTGTTCCTTCATTTTTCAGACTCTTTCTTTTAGTCGGAAAAGCTGCCGGAGCATTTTCTTCCAATAAGTCCGACGAACAAATGACTTCTGTAGATTCCCAGGGTGGAAAAGTTCAAATTTCTAGTGTAAGCGACGGCACAACAACTGCCACTACAGTAACTGCTGATAAATCTGCTGGTAGGAGGAGATCTTTTGTATGGGGATAGAGTTTTCAGAAGGAAGCGACTTCCTTTCCGGACTGATGGATGTTGCGAAGCAAGTCAGTCAGTCGATTGGAGAGAAGAGTCACGACAAAGACGTCGAGTCAAGTGCCCTTCCAGGTGAGTCGCTCAAAAATACACTCATAAATCATCCACGCGATCGACCAGCTGCCAGTTGAACATTGCGTAAAACGCTTGTTATAAATGAATCAAGAAATTTAGCTGACACGAGCAAGACAACAGCCCAGGGAGCCAAGGAAGATTTAAGTAAAATATCTGCTGGTATTGGAGATCTCAGTAAGCCAAAAGGGGGAAACTTGAGAGAGGAAATTCAGTTGGAAAAGCTGCTGAAGCCCTTCACATTGGAGATAAGAAGGAACCATCTCCAGAGAAGACGACGGAATCAACAAAGACCATCGAAGGAGGGAATGATCTTCTGTCCGGACTAATGGGTCTAGCCAAAGATATCACAAAGAAGGTTGAAGATCCCAAAGAGCCCGAAGTCACGTTCGATAATAGCAAGCCTGAAATAGATGATATCGAGGGTGAAAGTGAGTCATTTTTTATACTAATTTTATTCATTTTTAGTCGGAAAAATCACAACGATGGGCTATACCTCCGAGGGAAAACAACTAGAGCGTAAGTAGTCGTGTCTCCTCTAACCAAAATGTCTTAAAAAGTCCTTTGTGTGCATGACATTCCATTTAGATTACAAATAAAGATAGTCTAATTGTGAGTTGTCCATCTTATTTGTTCTGTTTTAGCTGAAAAAGACTCCGGACTCATTGCGAGTGTCGTGAACAAATCGAAAGAAATGGCCAGTGGAGCAGCTGGAGCTGTGGGAAGTGTGGCTGAAAAGGCCGTAGATACAGTTAAAGGAGGAGCTCATTACATCGCCGATACGGCTAAGAGTGGAGCTGAAGCAGTCGTCGATAAAACCAAGGAGATCGGAGGAGCTGTCAAAGATACTGCTGTTTCAACTGGAGAATCAGCCATTGATATGACCAAGAGAGGCGTCTCTACAGTCGTCAACACGGCAGCCGAAGGAGCCGGCTATGTGGCTGGAGCTACAGCTGGATTGGTAGAGCGAGGAGCCTCCGCTGTGGTTGATACTGGAAGTGCTGCGATTGACAAAACCAAAGAACTTGGAGGATCGACTATCGATGCAGTTAAAGAAGGAGCCAACTCAGCCACGGGGTCAATCAAGAGTGGAACCGGAGCTGTGGTGGGCAAAGGGAAAGAAATTGGAGAAGCGGTCAAGGAAGGAGCCTTATCTGCCATTGATAAGACCAAAGAATTGGGAGGATCTGCTGTGGATTCAGTCAAGAATGGAGTCAATGCTGTTCACGATGGAGCTTCATCGGCTGCCGAAAAAACAAAAGAGCTTGGAAGTTCGGCCATTGATAAGACCAAAGAATTGGGAGGATCTGTTGTGGATTCTGTTAAAGGAGGAGCCAATACAGCCTACGAGAGTCTTCGAGATGCCGGAGTTGGGGCGGCTGAGAAAACCAAAGACGGAGCCAATTATGTGTCAGAAAAAGCTGGAGAAGGACTCGACTATGCGATGGAAGGAACAAAGCATTTGGGATCAAAACTGAAGGAAGGAGGAGAAGCTGCGATCGACAACACGCGAAAACTCGGAGGAGCTGTGAAGGACTCGGCCTCATCTGCTTATTCTTCAATCTCTGAAGGAGCTAAAGAGACCGGAGGAGCCGTAAAAGGAATTGCAACCGGTGCCGTTAACTTACTAATAAAAGGAGGAAAAACTCTTTTAGAAGGGGCAAAAGAAGGAGCTGAATCGATGAAAGAAGGATGGGAAAGTGGAAAGGAATCCGTCAGAAAGAGCTCTGGACCTCTCGGTTTGTTTCATTTTTTTGATAAATAAACCGCCATTTTTTAGAAGAGAAGAGTATTATCCCGGAAAGAGCTGAACGATCTCCTGAGAGTGAGTAAACCCCTGTCGTATTTGTAGTCGTGTAGTCTTGCACCAAATAGAAAATAAATATTGCACATTTTAGTCATTAGTAGTAAATATTTTATGCAGAGGAGGAGGGAATCCTTTCGGATATCGGACGGGATATTCGAGAGGGCTATTCCGACCTGAAGGAGGCGGCAGCTGATGTCGGAGACAATTTGAAATATCAACTGACACATGGAGGTAAATTAGTTGTGGGAACGCTGGCCAGCGGGACGGAGATTTTGGCCGAAGATCTGGCAAAAATGGTGAAAGATCTTCCAGAAGAGAAAAGAGCTGAGAGGGAAGCTTTAAAGATGGAAGAAGAAGGAGGAGGTGGAGCGAATATTCCAATTGATGAGAGCAAGATCTTAACTTCGGAGACTGGAGAACATAAAGAGCCGTTAAGAGAAGATGAAGGAACCGATGTTCCACCAGAGAGACAGCCGGAAGGAACCAACGAGTCGATGGAAGGGAAAGAACAAGACGAAGAAGGATCGATCATGTATGAATCGGCTGTGGATGTGGGAAACGCCATTCTGGGAGGAGCTACCTCTTTGGTTGAAGCCGTGAAAGACACTACAGGAGCTGTGTTGGGATCAGTCCTCGAAGGAGTTGACGATGTCTCCGAGGAGACAATGTATGGACCGGATAGAGAACGACGATCTCAATCTCCTTCGCCTCAAGATAGACGTCTCGAAGTCCTTGACTCCGATAATAAAAAAGCCGGAACTGTCAGCTATGGCCTGCTCCGTCCCGCTCTCCGACCTGGAGTCCAGAAGGACCCAGCTCTCGACCCAAATCTAGTAGCCTTTACCAGTCCTCCACGAGGAGAACGTCGAATTCCCGTTGAGACAAATCCAATTGAAATTCACAAGGTTGCTGTAGTCAATGAAGAGACGATGAGCGATGTCTTTGGTCGAAAACCAGAAAGTCAATTAAAAGAAAGACGATTCGATTTGACAAAGGAAGAATTCCCTCCACTTGAGAAAGAAGAATTTAGAGAGCGTGTCGGTGAGTAGCTTCCCTTATTCTATTTTATTCCATTTTTCAGACAGTCATTTGTCTAGTTCTTCTTGGACCGATAACGAGTCAAGAAATGGTCCTTCCATTCCACAATCCTAAAAAGAAATTTTTTCAGATTCTCGTTCCAAGATTCCAATTAGAAGTCAGCCAGGGATTGGATCAAAGAACAACCTATTGAAATCTTCCGATACCGATGAAGATGATGAAGGCGTCGGCAGTTATAAGGAATCCAATGTGGTTAGTTTCATCAAAGGAAGGGAAAGCCAATTGCAGTTCGTGAATGCTGAACGTCGTCCTGCCGAAGCTGGAGTCAATGTCAATTATCCTCCGAGAACCTTCAATGATTCTCAGTAAATCTGTAAATATTGTATAAAGATGTAAATAAAGAAAACCACGTCATTGTTTGCCTTCAACGATCTTATCAGCTGGTTCAACTCGAACAAGAATTCTGTCCTTTCCTACCTTTTTGTTGATTATTTATCTCGAGAGACGATGGACATTGAGTTCACTTATTCCGGTAAATATCGTCTGCTCTTTTTCATATGATTTAGGCATGAAAATATTCGACGAATCTCAGTTTTCAAACATTAGAGAAATAGCCTCTGGGGCTGAAGGAATTGTCTACCAAGGCACTTATGGCTATTACGGGTTGAGTCTTTTTTTGTAGAAAATGAGCTTTCGTAGAGCTGCCGCCGTAAAAGAGTATTATCGGATGGGAGGAGACAACTCGACAAAGAAAAGAGAAATTGAATATCTTTTGACGGTAGTCTTTTTTGTTTACACAGTAAAGCAGGGAATAGCACTCGTTTCATCCAAATATCATTCGACTTCTTGGAATCATGGAGAGAACTTCTGGAAAAGTGAAAAAAGTCAATGGGATCGTCATGGAATTGATGGAAAATGGCTCACTTCATAACTGTAATTGGGAGAAAATGCTGAAGAAATTCTAGAAAAAGTAATCTATAACCAAGCGATGAACTACGACGATGGAATGGCCTGCGATTGGATGTGTCAAGCATCCAGAGCGTTGTGCTATCTTCACGAGGCTGGGATTGTCCATCGAGATATCAAGCCAAAAAAGTTTTTTTTAAATTTATTTTCTCTTCTCAAACACTTCCAGTCTTCTCCTTTGTGACAATTATCGCAAGTTGAAAGTTGGAGACTTTGGTTTTACTCGGAAGATTTCTGAAGAAGCCACTTCTACTCTTACAGCTGGGTAGCGTTTTTCTCCTACCTTACTGAATTTATTCAGAGTTGGCACTTTTTCCTATATTTCGCCGGAGATTTTGGATAGCCAAGTCATTGAGAATTATCGTTATACGAGTAAAGTGGACGTCTATTCATATGGAATTAGCTTCTGGGAATGTCTTTCTCGGAAATAAGTCTCTTTTTCTGGCTTTTTATTCTCATTCTTCAGACAGCCATATTTCCATTTGAATAATGCAAAGCAATCCGAGATTTTAATCAAAATAACCAAAGGAGAGAGACCTATTTTGGATGTGATTCAGTCTGAAAAATTGCGAAACTTCCTCGAGCAGTAAGTCAGAATCCTCATTCACACAGTGATTCATCATCTCAAATGAAGCAAAAACTTTTCAGAAGTTGGGCTCAAAACGGCGAATTCAGACCAAGCATGAAGAATTCGGTAGATTTCCTTGAAAGATATATGGCTGAAAATAGGACAAAAAGCCCTCCAAGAAGGTTGGAAGAATTTCTCCACTCAATGTTTCTAGAGAAATTCATCCTATGATCCAAGAAAGAATCAACAATTATATTGAAGAAGCTGTCTCTACCGGGCTAGTCTTCCTTCTGCACGTAAATAGATGTTTTCAGAAGCTTCGACAGTCTAGGCTCAGATATTCAAAAATTGATTCGTTCCAGTGATGAAAATGGCATCATTTCAGCTGAAAATATTCTCGATTTTAGGGAGGAAAAAGCCAAACAGTAAATTTTAATTTTGAAGACATATCTCCTCTCCAGAGGGGTAGATGGTCTCAAATTGGAAGAAATTTTCCTGATTCATTGCGATAACCTATTGGATCGAATGAGAAATTCTGTCCAGAAATTGGAGCCAGTTGCCGGCCAAGAGCCCGGTCCAGGAACAACATGCATGAAGTAATAATCTGATAATAAAATCGATACAAACTTTTCAAGGGTTTTAGAGGACTTTGCTTTGAATTACGAGCCGGCGGTTGCTAAATTGAAGAAGCGATATTTAGAGGAGAATATGGTAATTCTTCTACAAAACCTCTTCTAAAAAATCCAAATTCAGGGATATTCGATGGAAAGAAAGGAGCTTTATTTTTTCAAACTGGCAGCCATCGAGGAGCAATTGAAAGAATTTGTGAATGTCCTGGCCGAAAAGGGGTTAGCTTTCTCTCTTTTCCTTCGATATTTTAGTCCAAAATTTGCGAAATTGATGGATGACCAGGCTAAAGTCCTCCAGTTGTACATATTCGAGCACGATGTTGGAGAGAATTTTAGCAAAGAGATCAATGAAGAAGTCACCGAATTTATGCAAACAAAGGGCAAAAGTCTGGTGACAAGCTATCTTACTCTAGCCAAAATTCTCGAGGAAGTTATTGATGTCTTACAAGAGGTGAGAGTCTGTGGAAGGACTACAGTAATTCTCCAATATTACCCTCAATTCCAACTGCTAGCCTGATTCTTTTTTTGAAGTTCCACTCATTTTTCTATTTTCTGATGTTTTACAAAATTGTGGATCCTTGTTTCCTCTACAAGATCGTAGAACATCACAAACTATAAAAATTGAGGGAATTAGGCGAGAAATTGAGTCGTATAATATATAAATTACAGTAATTTCCAGAGAGAATCAGAAACAAAGGAAATAATTAGAAGTTACAAACGAGTTGTCTCCTATTCCCAATGCCTCGAGTATGGATCTCACTCAGCTATTTTTGACAAACAGAATTCAGAAAGATGTGGGAATGGGGAAATGAGGTGGATAGTTTTTCAACAAATTTAAACAATGAGATTCTGGTCAAAGAGGGAGAGAATTTCTCTAATTTATCCTCGAATCCCTCGGTTCTCAATTGGCCAAAAAGGAAGAAAGAGCTGGCTGATAGACTTGAAGAACTCACGATGTATCTCCCTATGTCGGTTGGTTTCAATTGCGAGAAAGAAATCTAGCTCAGGTGGAAGTCTTCAACACATTCAAGGAACTTATAAAGAATTTTCCGATGGTGAAGAAGACCAAAGCGACGGAAAATTTCAACCAATTTGTGAAGAGAAACGAATTCGATTACAGAATCATCACGACGAAGCTTAGAAAAATCCAATAAAAGAATTGCTTTGAATTTATTATTTTTATAGTCACCGATTTAAGACTAAAAGCTGAGAAGGAGGGACTTCTGATGGAGAGATTCTAATACTTTAGACAAACTATCCCCTGTTTTGTGAAAATAAGCTAGCCAAAACAGATCTCCAAAGAAAATGAAAGTTAGATACTTTGCAAAGAGTTTATTTATTTAAAAATAGAAAACGGTCTCTTTTTTGTTGCACTTATTGCACTCAGTCTCGAAATATGTGTATTGGTCATAGATTATCGTTCGATCATCTATCGAGCAGCAATTAGAGCAGTATCGGAAATTGTGTCGACCGAAGTTAAGCAAAAGCCGATCTAAAACTATATGTTTGAGCCTGGTTTATTGAAATGGGAGTTTGAGGGCCCAACATGCTGAAGTACCGATAGACGTCGTAAAGGGAAGTTCTATTCAGGAGGTTGGTCTGGAATCGTTTGCGTGAAGACCGTTAGCTGTGTAGTCTAAAGAACCAAATAGAAACGAATCATCAAACGATCCGACGACTAAATCGTTTGCCTCTCATTGGTATTCAATCATCTTTTTGGGCAAATGTCTACGTCTCCTATTTATCTTCTTTCTCCCCAGCCGTTTATCAGAACGAACATAACTGCGGCCTTGTATCTTCAACACGGAGCATTCTGGCTCGACTCCAAGACCATCGATGCAAAATTAGTCAAGTAAAAACCTTTGGTCAAATAAGCTTTGCAGAACTCTTCAATATGCAGATCGAGTCGAGGTCCATCTATCGTCTTGTTCCGCTTTGACCTTCTTTGAATTGTTGGAAATTCATACAGCTCTTGACTATGCCTCCTCTCCTCCTTCAATCGCAAGATGCAGCGTGATCTATTCCAACCCGAAGTGATCCAAGTCCTCAATTGGTCGAACTGATTCCAGATCTGAACCGCATTTATGTTTCTTCGTGGGAATGTTTGATTCGCCAGTCGCTGTGCCCTTCTCCTCTGTTAGTCTTCTCTTCAATTCGCAAAAGTATTCGGGAAATTGGCCTGACCTTTTGAAATGGGGAGAGGAGGACAATCAACTGGAACATTTGACGATTATTTGATCTTATTGTGTTGACAATAAAGCTTGTTTAAATGAAAATATACACTACGACGGCGAATATTTTACGGTCGAGACAAAAGCACTCAAAGGTCATCGATCTTCCGTCTCTCTCAGTCTCTCTAACCCTTTTTTCGTCTCATGGCTGAACGAATATTCGACACGGATGTTTGCTGGATTGATCTCCAGACTAAATGTTTGGAAATATTCGGCCCCTCAGCTCTTTTTGGACCAAATAAATCTATTTTTAATGTCGGCGAAGGGAAGGTTTGTTCCCGGACCGGATTTATCCCTCGTTTCCAGGGCAACGTGGCTCGTTCTTGTCTCGTCGAGCCAGACTGGAAGAATCCAATTAAACCGGAAAAATTCATCACAAAAATCTGCATAATTCCAAAAGACTCTAGCGGAAAAAAAGACACAGACTATGCTCCAACCACTCGCAAAGTAGTTTGGCCTCTCACTTCCCAATTCCCCCCTTCAGATTCACAACGTCGAATGCACAGCCTATAAATTGCTGATGAAATATAAAAACGAAGACATTCTCGTTCCACACGTTAGTGCAATTAATGATCTAGACAGCGCGTATTAGTTCTTGCATTTCGGACAGTTCAAAGAACAAGCATAAAAACCAAACTTCTAGATTTATTGCACTGTTCCGTTCACACCAGAAAACACCGAAAAAGGATTCATTATTATGGAGTACATTGAGAATGCAATAACCACTCATATTTGGGACAATTTAGAGAAAGACGAAGTCGAACAGGCGAGTTCTCTGTTCTCAAGAGTAAAGTAGTTTAGGCGTTGAAAGTAATAGCCGCCCTCCAAGCGATGTCCTTTAAGTTTACAAAAGAAGAAAAAGAATCATTGAGCTACAACCCTCTCTATGACATTTTCTCCCAAGTCAAAAAGCCAAATGTACGACTCTATTTCAAATCTAAATTATTTCCAAAAGACGGACAAATCGAAGGATGTTCTCTCGAGGGGAGGGCCAGTTAGAGCGTTTATAGCCGACACCCGATTGGAACCGATCATGGACGAATATTTAAAAGTATTCTCCTCGTCCTAGCTTAACTTTTTTTAGCTCCTTCCAGAGTTTTATGATCTCGATTTTATGTATGGAATTGGACAGCAATTGAGTGAGTTTGTTGATATATCCGATTACAAAAGATAGACATTTCCCCGGTTTTCGTTCACGGCGACGCTTGGTCGTCGAACTTTTTGTGGAAGAAAGAAAACGGAAAACTCAGGCTTCTGGCCGTAATCGACTTCCAGGTGATATAGTTCTTCATTCTCTAAAAAGAGCTAGTCTAGACAGCCTATATGGGCATGCCAGGAGGAGATGTCTGCCGAGTCATTTCTACTTTTTTATCGACTCAGAATCGAGCTGACTTTTGGCGAACTTTGATCCAATTTTACTACAAGTCTCTTGCTGATATGATCCATCCTCAGCAGATTCCATTCGATCTATCCCAGGTACCTTTCTGTTTGATTTATGGAATCAAAGCGATGTCCCCAAGATAGGCAAAATAGAGATTCTTAAAGACATTTCCTTGCTTTTTCAGTTGGAGGAGAATATCAAGCGGTACTTTCCATTGGTTCGACTAGTTTTTGCCATCGCTCAATGCTTTGAAAAGGACAAAGAGAAATTAGATGAAGATGAAAGGGCAAAGGTTTTTTTTTTCTCTTTATTCATACTTCTTTCAGAAAAAGCAATTATTATTGGAAAAGATGGAAGGAATAGCTGGAGATTCAGTCTTCTATCATAAAAGAAATCAAGGACTTAAAGATCAGCCCCAATAGGTTGTCAATTGAGTAAAATGAGAATCCATATTCGAATACTCATCAACTACTACACAATTTCTCCGTTTTCTTAATCTGTATACGATGAAAATGGGCATAATCAGTGAATACATGTGTCCCTGAAGAAGTGTCTCAGAAAGAGAAAGAACAACTCACATGCGACATATATTCGATGCAAACAGCATTATTAATAGGATCATAAGAGCCATAGAACTGCAATTAAACATAAAAAGAAGAGATTTTTCTTCACCTTCTGCCATGTACTAATACCCAGAGTTGACCACAAATTAAGAATGAAGTGCACGGCGAAACAGGGAAGCAGTGTGATGATGATATGACGACTCTCTTTGGCTTGATATTTCCCCCCAAGCTTATTCGAAATCGAGATGGTCAATTTGGATAATTTGTGATTTTTGTAGAGAGTTATTCCAAGGACTATTATTGTAACAAATTCAACCGACATGAAGATGAACAGTTGGATCTATTCCTCTTTAGACTGGGAAATTGACAACAAAACCTGATAATAGTCGGCATTTTCCTTGGTTCTGATGGTTGTGATAAATTGAATTGCGTTGAAATCTGCTTGACGGACAATCAGAAAATAATTCTCACAGCATGAGATGACAATCTAAATTTTTGTATTTTTAGCAGAGACCCATACAGCCAAAATGGAAAGAGCTACTCCAAGAATCGGCATTCGAATTTTCTCATAAGACTTGGCAAAGATGGTTGAGATGGATCTTTCAATCGAGAGAGCACAAGTTGTATAGCTTTGAGCCACAAGACCAATCACCGGAATCAGTCGAATAAGGACACTCGTCGATGTTGAAATCGTATAAGCGCATGGATCAGAGTTGTACTTGGATAGTCTTGGAGAAATAAATAGAAAAAAGACGGAAAGTACCTGATCAAATCGAAAATAAACGGAATACAGTAAGAAAGGGGAACATAGACGGCCAGGAAGAGATGAAACGAGAAAATGGCCTTCGCATTGGGATGGACTAGCCATCGGACTCCCTATATTTTATTTGGAGGGAGATGATCAATGAACGTGTTGCATGTGACATGAAAAAAAGACTGACCTCGAGTTTGGCACAAAGAAGAGTTCCGGCTGCAGCGCAAAGACTCAGGAAGGTTTTGAGTAGTAGGACGTTTTTGTAAGCCGATGAGTTGGCGAGTTGATCAGCCATTTGACAGATCACCTCCGAGGAGTTCATCTCTTGAAATGTTCGAGAAATGAGGACAGATTGTCAGAAGCAATTTCGAGCAATTATCTTTGTCATCGAGGAGGAAGAGCTACCGTAGTACGAAGTGAAGTCTGATCAGAAGGAGGAGTCATTTTAAACGTAGGATGCTGTCCTCGAGTCTTCTAATTATATGGAAGAACGGGCGATCTTCTAAGAATGAGCTGATTACCTGCGTCTGTTCTGGTCGCGTGATTAACAAAAAGGGAGAACCTCTTTATTTGTTTTGACAAACTTCTTCCTACTTGGTCTTACACTTTTCCAATTGGTGTATTCGAGCCAGTCGCTTTTTTCTTCTTTTTCAACGTCGATCTAGCCTTCTTCTCGGGAAATTTCTGAAACTTTTCGAATTGCTTGATTTGCAGCCAAAGAACAAAATAGATGATCGCACAGAAAACCAAAATAAAGCCAAATATGACATTCAAAGCGTAGGCCACAATCTCTAATCTATTTATAGGCTCGACGCCTTCTTCTTCCAAGAAAATACTGTTGATGAGACGATCGTTGTCATCTTTTGAAATAAAAGTTGCCAGGGTAGCTGCTGGCCATAGCATTTCCGCGCCTTTCCTCTTCTTCCGAATATGATTAAGCTCACAGTCTTCTTTGTTAGTAAAATATCCGGCTTCCAGAAGTTTTTCACACGTTCTCGTTTTAAAATCATCCAACGCTTGAACACATTGCGGATTTCTCTTATACCCATAGCGTCTGATGTAATTTGGATATATATGCAATTGTGCTTTAAAATCGCACGCTTTGCTGAAAGGAACAAAATAAAAAATTACGGGGAAAACTGGCTAAATTTTTAGGCAGCTATTAATAAATTTTACAACCAACTAACCTGTCATCGAGGTCGCTGATCTCCGTTAGAGCCAAAATTGTGACATTTTGAAGCATGGGACACAACGGTGGCTTGAAGAAGTGTAAAAGTCCGATGACAGTCTGTGGTAAGAGCACTTTTCCCTCATAGCTCAAACTGAGCGTAGTTTCGTTGCAGAATTCCCTCCCTCCTGTTTCTGCTGTGTATTTGAAGATAAGCTCCGGACCGATTGATAAATGAATAAAACATCTCCCAATGACTATATCTGGCTTGTTGAGCGCTTTGATCATCTTGTCGATTGTGTCGACATTCGAGACATTGTTCCAGAAGATGCTTTTAGGGAAACTGAAGCAACAATTGGCACACAACTCTTCCGTAGTCTGATTGGTTTGTTTCCCTTTTATTTTTGAGAACATTGCATTTGCCGACTAAACGAAAATTCAAAGAAAGTCAAAAAATTACCTCGGCATATTCTTGCGGATAGACTGAAGTCGTTGCAAAGGCTAAAAGTTTTGTTGGAAGATGAAGGAAAAACTGACCGAGAAGTAGACAAATAGAAAGCCTCATTTCAAGTGCTCTGTCGATTTTGTGATGCGATATTCTTATTGACAAATCTTGTCGAAATTTGTATATTTGAACGACTGGTTGTTCGGGAAGGAAAATTTCAAAAAAGCGTGTAACTTTCTAACTAATGTATCGCTTTAACTGCTGGGCCAACCGAGAAAACGATAAGTCTAACTAAAGTTTTTCCAGATCAGCTTTGAAGAGAGACATTTTGATCCACACAATTTTGTACTTTATTCCAGAATAGAAAGAAGAAGTTGTACAGAAGAACCAATAGTTCTAGACTTCCAATTGAAGGATGAGCTAGTAAACTTTGAGATGTCCCCCTTGAGGAGCCCATTCAGCCTCGATGTGCTGCCGAATGATCAGCTGGGCCACAGGTCTCTCGGGTTGAGTTGTAATGGTTGCCTTTTTGACTTGAAAATGGACCAAGCAATCGCAGTCGCAACAACGAAGAGCCATGTCTTCCAACTGGATTTACCTTTATTTGCAAAAGTAGAGCATGTTCACCTCGAGGAAAATGTCATGTTCGAAGAAAGTTGCACCAAGATTCACACGGGTCTCGAGGTGGGTTATTTGAAGAAGCTGAAAAGAAATGAGAAAAGTCCAAAGAGTCTTTGCCTTTATGAGAACAGCAAGAGTGTCCGGCTCGCATTCGGGCTTCTCGCGGATTACGATCTTCCTGGCTGAGGTTTTGTTTTGTTTCAGTTTCTCGATCAACTCTTTACAATTCTCCTCGGTCAGTACGGACTAAAACGAAATCGAATGGAAAGGAAGGAACTACCTTGAAAGTAATCAGCTTGGAGTTGATTTTAGCAGGACTGGCGAGGATTTCCATCAAAGGGACTGACTCCTTCCCAATTAGGACTACTTCCTTATCCGAGGAGATAAGAATTTCCTCCACTTCGAAAGGCAATTTGAACTTCCTACTGTAGCAAACATCTCGAGCCAATAGACTGCATTGAGAGAGTCTACAAAACTCTTTGAATGTCAACTGAAATGTGGATGATTTCAATGAAATGGCTTACCTTTTTGACGACAGGCAGTTGAAGATCATAAGGAAGAGAGAAGAAATCGACTATTCCTGGGGCCTCCATCTCTCCGACTGGCATTGCCTTCTGCAAGACAAAGCCCTCCCTTTGGCTTACATCATCTCATGAAACACAGCTGACCTCGGCGCTCTTTTTTCAAATGATGGAAGCCCTCGTTGCATCATTTGTACTCAATCGGAGAAGGTGAAATCTAACTTTGGCTCATTTTCCAGTCTAATGAGTTTCGAGGAGACGTTTAAAATGAAATTTTTGATAAGCTAATTTGACTCGAATAATTTATTATTTGAACATCTGTTTTTAAATTTAAATAAAAATGATGAAAGTTCAAACGTATAAAACTTTAGAATGTTCGAATCCTCCGCAGTTGCATCCTGAAATAATAATTTCAAAGAACTAGAAATATCCGGAAGGTTTTCCAAACAATCGGCTCTTCTTTGGCCAAGAAGATGAAGGGAGTTGAAGCAAAAGCTACCAGGATGGCTATAACGAGAAAGAGACGAGACCACTGGAAGAGACAGCCTTGACTGATAACAGAAGAAATACTTGATTTTGGGAATTATCGGGACAGGCCAAGTGGACAGCCACAGGAAGGAGGAAAACGACGAAACACATAAGAAACGTTGTGACACTCATCACGAAATGGACGTGTTCTCGATAGACTACCTGGGCACATTTGGCGACTCCGACGATGTTGATCCCGTTGAACACAATGGCAGCTGTGTAGGCGATTTGAGCAATTTGAGCTGTTTTACTCTAATCGCATTGTTTTGAAGGAAGTAGAAGACTTACAAAACTCATAATGATGAGACAAATGGCCAAAGCGCCTTGGGAAAGAGCTGCGAAGATGATGAATCTAATTCGTTGAGAAAGGAAGGTCATTTTATCCGAAAGAGGCCCAATTATGAATTTACAAGAGCCGGAAAGAATGTAAGGAAGAGCTGTTGCAAATCCAGTCGAAACAATGCTCATTCCCAGCACCTTATTCACATAAAGAGGACTATAGAGAATTAACAATTGAGAGCCGATGATTCCTCCGAGAGTGGATAGCCAAATCGCATAGATACATGGGTCGCTTATTATCAATCTAAAGGACTTTTTTTTCGATAGAAGAAGAAACCAACTTGTAGGGAATTTTAGCCTTCGTTTGTTGGCTTTTTCCTTTGATTATTTGATGGATTTCCCGACTGAAAATCATCTTGTAATCCTGAGGATTGTCGACGTAGAAGAGATAGAAAAATATAAAAACGAAAAAAGAGACGATTCCGTGAAGATAATAGTCCCATCTCCAGCCCCAAGAAGACTTGCACATCGCTCCAGAAATCAGCATTGTGAAAACATTACAAAACTAGATCTTCGTCTTCTTGAATATGGAGGAGGGAATACCTGGAGATGAGCGAAGAGAATTGAGATGAATGATCCACTGCCCTTTTCAGTCGCCCATTGTGAGGCAATTTGTCCCGTCGCCACATATGACAAAGATGTGGAAATTCCCTGGAAAAATACGTCCGTCTCTAGCAGAAATACCTGTAGAATTCGAAGGAGAAAAACAGCCGAGAAATCGAAATCCACCGCTAGGGGAATGACCAGAGTGGCTAAACAGGAAAATATTCCATAAAGAGAGCAAACATTTCTGGATTAAATTATTGTATTTCGTGGGGAAATGTTACTACCCAATTCCCCATGTTTGAATGAGAAAACTGGGGGGAAGAGTTCCGATTAAGCAGCCAATGGAAATAGCCGAAATTAAAGCATTCACTTTGGCCGAATCATCAACCCAAGCTGGAAAAATTGATGAGAGAGAATATGAGAAACCCACAGACATCTATACAAATGATGGTAAAATTGAAAATAAGACTATTGCTGAAATAGAAAGTGACACAGAGAAGCGACAAGAACAGGATGGCATATCATGTCCGACCATAGAGAACCGCAAAACCTTCGTCTTTCCTCATTCTCTCGGGATAACAACTCAAAAACAACAGGTGGCCAGAAGTGGTCAGTGCATCAAAATGAGGTTTATTCCAATAATAACATGATATTTCTGGACGTTCATCGCATGATGACGAGATTCCAAAAGACATACGATCTTTATTAGATGATGTGATGGGGGAAAATATTGGATTTTTGTTGCAATATTTTGGCTAATTTTATTTGATTCTCTATGAGCATTTCTTTGACTATTTTTGGATCGAATTTTCACATTTTTCGAAGGAGATATTTGAATGATTTTTAGCCTTAAATTTAAGAAAAAAGCGGAGAATTCTACCTAAAATTGGATGACAAACAATCAGATCTCAAGTACCTTTCCGTTTACCAAAAATCGAAAGGTTGTCATCCCAATTTGAATCTTTTGGAAGAGTTTTTACTCCGATTCGCCGCTCAGAGATCAGCTTCTGTTCTGAAAATTAATGTCGGCGAACGACGACCTTTTATTAAAAATGTAAACCCACTTTTCTTCACAACTTGTGGCGTCTCGCCTTAAAAATAGTTTTAACTTTGCACAATTAGCCAGTTGACTGACTCTCTTATCTGCTTTTGGCTGTATATATTCGAGAAGGTTCAATCTCTGACCAAGTTGAACCCAGCTGCGTTTTCATCGTAAATATTTGTCTCTAATCTTTCTTCTTTATTCCATTAGCAGGAGGTTCAACTTCCACACGAAATTGATTCCTCTCCCACGGCATTTCATCAAATCACTTTGCTCGGCACATTTTGATTCTTCAGAGATGGCAGAATCCGTCTTATATTTGGTCTTTTGCGGGCTGAGTTGTATCTTTTTGCCCATTTATTTCATCCTAATCATTTGTATTGTTTTTGATCGAACAAAGGGCAGCCGATTCACAACGACCTTTCACAATCTTCTCATTTCATTAGTGAGTTCTCTTCTCAAAACAACACAAAGGACATGCAGGGAATTGGGGATCTTCTTGCTATGCTCAGTTTTCTCTATATGAGATTGGCTAGGAATCAATTTCCCGAATATTACTGGCTAAATCAAAGTTCTTACTGGTAAGACCTTCTCACTTGGAGAAAATAAAGGAATAGGGCGGCTCCTTTCGGCTACAATCAGGTCTATTATTGGCTTTTTATTCGATGCTTTGGAGCGGCTTTGATCTCCCTTCAACGATATATTACAGTATGTCAAAGTACTACCAAATTGTGTCATGTGAGTAGAGGGAATTTAGTCAAAAAATGATCCCAGTTGGTACATAGATTGAAATTCTGGCAAGTTTTTCTAATTCATTGGATTCCTCCCACCGTCTATTCTCTCCCAATTGTTCGCAATTCAAATATCACTTATGATTCAATGGCTGCCTTTAATACAAATGTCGAACCATCCATGCTGAAGGTAATAATGACTCAGGAATGATTTATCAACGGCTGCAGTTTGCCACATATTCTGGGGATGCCTTCTGTCTGGTGACTTTTCTAATTTGCGTTATATCTTATGTCCGAGTCCTTCAACTTTTTCGAACAGCCAATATGACGAGGTGAGCTGCTGGAGAACAAGTGATTCAAAGAGCCTGGGAAAGTACACGGGAGATGGGAGAGAAGCTTGAGAGATAAAAACCACAAAAAGGACTTTTTCCAGAAGTTTGAGGAAGGAACTCCGCATTACAATCCAGGTGGCTGGGCCTGTTTTGGCCATCACTTGCGTCTTCATCTATTATCTCCTCCAGCTTTATTTCTCTTCTACCAATAATGTGAGTCTCTCTGAATTCTCATCATTCAAATGAAACATTTTTCAGCAGCCGTTGATCCTTTTCATGCGAGGGATCAATCCAATTATAACAGCGTTTATGAGCTACATCAACCCCGTAACGTATTTAGTCTTTAGTGATGATTTGAGGAAGCTTATTTGGAATACTTTCTGTTGTAGAAAATACCAATTGGAGGTGCCCTTTCTCTCTCAATTACCGTAATCATTTCCTATTTTAGATGAGCACTTCAAAAGTACAAAAAGTGACGCGGCCTTCAACCAATTCGAATCTTTGAATCTCTTGTCTATTTTTGATAAAAAATGTCTATTTTTTTCAAAAACAGGACCAGATGACGCGCGTAATCCGACAGTAACGAACGGTCTCCCTCTCGATCGACCCCTCTGCCTACAAACATGCGACAGTTGCTCCTCATTTTTATTCTTTTTGTTTTAGGTCTTGCTAGTAAAGGTATTTCCATTAGAGAGAAAAAGGGTTGAATACTTTAAAGAATTGGCTGAAGATAGAATCATTCGACCAATTAAGTTTGGTCAAATTCCTCAAGATGGTGAGTCTTTTTTGTTGGAAAATAGTCGAGTTTATCAGCAAGTCTCTTCAAAGAAATGGAAAATGATAAAGCCATTCCCGCGCATTCGGGACAATTAGGATGTTGGTTTTAGTCTTATTTATTGGCTTTCTTAAGAAGAATTTAGACATCGAAGAAGAGGACGATTCGAACTCGAGCTCCTCTGAAGATGACTATGAATTCTCGATAGATGAAAGCCAGTCGATGAAGAAATCTGAGGAGAATCTCAAGAAAGCTTTCCAATTGTTTACCGTCATACTCTGTAGGTCTTCTTTCCTCCAAAAAAAGATCTCTCAAATTCTCCCAAAATTTGGCCAACTCTGTTTTCAGCAGATTACGCGGATTACAACGATTATGACTCGGCCCCGAAACAGGACTTCCAAAGGAGGGTGAGTGAATCTGATCAAGTGGACGGATCGAGAACATTTCAGAATCCAGCCGATGAGGAAATGAAGAGGATTGAAAGTATTAGTCCAGCCGAATTTATAGCCGGACAAAAACCAAAACCAATTTTGGCGATCGACCCCCCGAGGAAGCCTCTTCCTGACTTCTCTCATGATGAAAAACCTCAAGAAACTTTCAGCAAAGACTCTATCCCAATTCCAGTCATCCTCAAGGAATCTTCCACTGAAACGGGTAAGCAGAGGAGAGAAGAAGAAGAAGAAAGTTTCAGAATCTATTTTGATTCCTTGGAATATTTCAATTTCAATCGATATCTCTCATTTGATGGTGGTAGTCCTAGCGGGATTTCTTCTCTTCTGGATAATTCAAAAAGCATTCGCCTATTATTTGAGGTTTGAGAGATCGGAAATGGCCAAATGACGGAGATCCTTTTCCAGACCTCGTCAGGTCGTCATTTCCCCGATTTCGGCTGAAGATGGCAGCGTTCGAAAAGTGCCTCTCGAGTAATTTTTATCTCTAAAATAAATTTTTGGGTTCACATTTTGCTCTCAAGACTTCCTTCCCCGCAAAGGTTGTCTTTTCCGGGTCGAAGTGACACCTTTGGCCCCGGGCTACGTCACAGAACTGCCACGAGTTTCCTGACTTTTAGAACGAAGTCTCTCAGCCAATTTTAGTAGCAGATCCTTGACACTTGAGGCTCCTAGACGGAGTCTAAAATATCCACGAAAGATCAACAACACGTTCAAAATAAATTTATTCTAGCATCTCACGTGAATTGGAGTCAATCCCTTTACTTTGATCCCATTTCCTTTCTGCCAGATTTCCCCCTCCCTTTCACTCCTCCGCTGTTTTTATCCGGAAATCAGTCATCTCTACAAAATTTAAATTTCCTCACAATTTCCCTTCAACCCCCTCACACAAAACACAATGGCTCTCTTGGAATCTCAGAGAGAAAGAGCTAAAAATACAAAATGAGCGTTTCCCATGGCCCTAAAAGACCTGAATAGATCTAGGTATTGCTGGCGCAAATTGTCCTGAGAACTCGGCACTTACACGAAAGTTCCCAACCTAACTGACGCATACAAACGAATAGTCAAATTAGTCAGCTGAAGGGGGAGAAAGAGCAACACATCTATCTGATTAAGACAAATGGCTAATTGAGAATATATCTCAGTCTCGACGATGGGGGGAAGGCTGATGTCATTTTTCTTCATCGAAACATTTTTATTGTCTCTCGGAATATTTGATCGAAGAGCTTTTTCGGACCAATTAGCCAACCAATTGGACATCTTTCAAAGGTGGGGAAAAGTCTTCTTCGTTTGGCCAGCCACCCACCCGGCTTCCTCATTTAGCTTATGTCCTTTTATACGAAGCTAATTGACACCAGATTCCTCTCACATTTGCTACTCGTGGCTGTCTCGAACTTTTACTCATCGAGAGAAAGAGAAAGAGGTTATGTGCATGACATACTTCCTGTTCCTTTGCAACTCACATTGGTCTTTGAATTTGACCATTTTTCAAAAGACAATCATGTTGTGACATTGTTGTTGAAATATTCCGGAGAGATGTCTTCTGTCATTTCTTATGCAGATACGTCAGTCTCTCTCTCGCTCAATCCCGTTGACCTATTTGGTCTCAAAAATTGTACAAAACGCGTAGGTTTAGCCACTTAATGACATTATGCAAATAGTAACCTACAACTCGGCTCAACAACTAAAGTCATATAAGAGGGCTAGAGTTTCATTGGATGACCACTCCCAGTGTCCAGTCGCTTTACACTTTAGACTCAAGGCTTTAATATAGGGAGACGCCTCCTTGGAGGCTTTGTTTTGTCACTCTCTAATTACCCATATCTGGCCATCTCGTACAAGAAATGACGCTATTTTCGCCTACCTCCGTGCGCAACTAATCAGCTGCTCCTTTATTCTCGAAAAGAGTTGCTAACTCCAACACAATGGAGGTAGCGTTGTCGCTGAGAACAGGGCTCTTTACCTCAGAGCATATAAAAGACTCTCTCACCTGGGGCTCTGCTTCATTTCCCAGCTAATTTCCCCTTTCTCTTTCTCTCTAGACATTTTTTCGCAGGAAGAACGTCGTCCGGTCCGGATAAGACTCGTTTTTGAGAGGGGGCATGGGAATATTTACCTACCCCCCAAACTCCTTGCAAGTGTCACCGAAACTTCCGTTTCCATCTCGTATTTCTAATTATGATGCCACCACCCACCCCGGAAAACATCAGAAATTATTATTTTCTCTCTCTCTCTCCATTTTTTGTAGGGAGAGGATCGTCGAATGGTTTGTGTGAGGGAGTCTCGGGCGGATTGAATAAGTCATCGCCTCATACATCACGGCCATTAACAAAATGATTCTTATTTCTGGCCTAGCTGTTCCTTCTTTTGGCTCCACCTCCACCTCCTCTTCCTTTTCTTCGATTGTCCTCGAAATCGTGCAAATTGAGAGCTCTCCCAGCCTGAAACGAAATAAATTATGTGGATGCCGTGAGAGTTCATCCATCATCTCTCTTACGTGTAACTTTCTTTCCTGCAAAACTGTTTATTAAAATTGCATCTAGCCACCCCCCTTTTCCGGTCAAAAAAACCTCGAAGCAACACGCAATCTTGCGAGTCCTAATTGTGACCCCAAAAGATTTATGGCTCCTCTACACACAGAAGATGCTGAGGGAAGAGAGAGAGAGGGAGACGAGTAGACTTCCGCTCTCTCTGTACTTATGTTATTCTCAGACGCGTGACAGTCAGTCCAGAAGAGAACAGTCGATTTGTGGATAATTATTATTTTTGACTAACAAACCCAGAGCTCACAGACAAAAACACGATCTCCTCGTTAGTCGGTTAATTGTATTTTGCATGCTTCAGCCCCTCTTCTTCTTGGTTAAAAAGTTCACTAAAATTCTCACGAACTGCTTCTCTCTCTTGTCATTTTTCTAATCAGAATCTTTCAGCGTCGTTTAATGTCTCGCCTTATTTTGGGTCTCCTCCTGATTTCTTTCTTCTGTCTCTTGGTCCAAGCCAGGTAATTCCCCCCTCTTATTAAAAAGACTCTTCAGCAGCATAGAAGAGGAGGTGTTTTTGCCTCATCGAATGGCGAAGAGAAGACTAGTCATAAGAGTGCCATCAATGCGCAATCCGGACAATGACCATCTCTATCGGATTCTGGCTAACAACGTGAGTCCTTATTGTTGCAAAATTATCTCTTTTTTGCAGATGGCTTTCGCAGAGCAGAAACAGAAGAAACGTGTCCTCTCGGATTTCTACGACGGGATCTGATGAGAGAAGAAAAGAAAACAGAAGAGAGAGAAGGACATATCTTCTATAAAATTGTATTTAGTCTAATCAAAGTGGGAGCATTCTGTGAGATTTTTCGTCCAAAATGAATTGTTGAACTGTTCGATTGGGTCTCTTTTCCCCCAGAACATTTGTGAGTCGTTTGTCCAGCTGCGAGGTTTTCTATTTACCTCAGTCTCTCTCTTCAAATAGGATCTCAAAAGATCAAGAACTATCAAAGAATATTTATTTCATCACTTCGGGTTCGAAAACTCTGATAATTCCCCTTGCATTAGAGGATTTAGAATCGAACTGCCGCCTAAAGATCATAGCTTTTTTCTCCGAGTTTTGGCTTTACTTACCATCAATCGTCATTGAGGCTCCCACGATGAATTCCGATTTAGTTCGATCGGCTAGGAAGCAGATCAATTCTGCTACTTCTCTAGCTTGGCCGACTCTTCCTAAAGGAATGAATTTTGTTTGGGCGTACATGTCTTCGATTGTTTTCTGGACTACTGGAGTAATTCCTTGCTTCTGGAAGATTGTAGTCGAGATCAGACCGGGATTGACGGAATTCACACGAACGCCTTGTTTGATAAATTCACCAGCCATTGATCGTGTTAGCTGGTCCAAACCAGCCTTTGCGATTGCATAATAAGGCATCGATGGGGCCTTGAAATGTTTGTAGAATTCTTAGAAACGATAAGAGTCTTACGGCCCATGGATAGGCAGCAATCGAAGATACGTTGATTATATCGCCCTTATTTTTAGCCAGATGGGGAATGGCCAGCTTCGATAGACTCAAGACTCTAAAAATAGCTATATGGAGATAATTAAAAGACCATCTACGTCTTGAGATTCAGATTCATAGTGTAATCGTACGACTCCATTCCCTGTTTGAGTCCTAAAGTGGTTCCACAGTTGTCAGGAACGCCACCAGCATTATTGACCTAAAACTTTAAAATAAATGCTTAATATCTGTTACCAGAATGTCAAGTCGTCCAAATTTCTTGATTGTTTCATCGATAAGTTTCTGATGCAGAGCCTCGTCAAGAAGGTCTCCTTGGATTGAAAGGATGTTCTCTGGCTTCAAGCCAGTTGCTACAAGCAGATCAAACGTTTCCTAAAGTTTTTTTTTCTCTAAAATAATATGAAGAGATGAACATCGAGAGCCTTTTGATTCCTTCCAGTGATAGTTATTTGAGCTCCTTCTTCAGCGAATTGAATCGAAGTTTGCCGCCCAATTCCATTACTGGACCCCGATACCTGGTAACACAGCAGTTTTGGCTAATATAAACGAATTACAATGACGACTTTTCCAGCGAAACGGTGAGCCATTTTGACGATAGAGAGAGGCTCTTTCCGTCTTTAAATAAGCGGATTTGTCAGCAGCAGAGGCCGATGGCAGGAATATAAACACGTGACCTGGACACAAACAAACGGTCTGCGTTATCGCATTTTATGGCGGAGAAATATATTCAACAAAAAAGAAACGAAAAACCATTGGGAATGACAGTTCTAACCCAAATTGTAGATCTATTTTTTTTTTAAAAACTCGCCTATTTATTTAGCTAAAACCGAGACTTTCACATCCATGTTCTAGTTGTATTTATGTAATCACCATCTGGTGTCAAATAATCTTTCAAGAGAGGCGATAATGATGGCCCATAGATTATATAAGATTCGGTCGATGGTCGAATAGCCTGAAATTCTTTTATCACGTTTGAGAGAAATAAAAAACCTGGGCATAGAGTTCTGGATCAAGAATTTTCAACTCACTAAGAGCTCGAGTTTGGCGTTTGATGGCAGCTCTGACCCAAGCATCATCACTATTTTGTAGCAAATTTCGACTTTTAGAAAATTCTTTTTCCAAAACTTCGCGTTCATCAATTTTCTCTACAGATATAATGCATTTTTCTCGTTGGCGCTCTCTAGAAAAGAAAATTTAAACGTTCTAGTTATTTAAGCTTACACGATATTCTTTGATGATTTTACATCAATAGTCATCTCGTCAACAGGCTTTGGCTTCTTGCTATGCTTTTGCATTTGGCGAATCTCCTTTTCTAACCGCTTTCTTCGTCTAGCTTCACGTGCTTTGGCAACCTGAAGATATAATTTAGAAATTAAGGCAACAATACCTCCGCATCAACCTTCTTTTGAGGCTTCATGAATTGAGATCCATATTGAGCAGGTGTAAATTGAAGCCCTCGAACAGTCAAACAAATTGGTTTTGTTCTACTTTGCAGGATTGTTCGAAATAGAGTGCTCATCTAAATGCACGAATTAGTCACGTTTTCCAAACTTTTAATGAAGTACCAAACCGAAAATAACTGAACGGAATTGCGCTTAGGTAATTATAAGCTGATAAAACATAAGAAATTTATTGAAAATATTACAGAAAGTTTGATTATTTAACAGGAGAGCTTACTATCGATCACGTTTATGACGCTTTTCAGATTCTCATATTGTTCCTTACTAAGGCTGATTCCCTTCTTTCCAGGTTTCATTTCGCCACTGTTCTAAATAAGGAAAATAAGAATGTGATGCTGAAGACATTCTACGTTATTTGTGTAAATAATACTTTTTTAAATAATAAAATATAACTCTTACTTTATCGCTGTAGTGCTCTCTAATATCAATGTAAGTTTTTCCCTTGAACTCACGAACTGTCACATACTTCATATTGCCGATCTCGATCATCTAATATAAAAGGTATTATTACGATTTGTCTTCATTAGACTTTATTGAAATAATTTTTAAAAAGACTAACCTCCTCTCCATTGCCATTTTTCATCGTCTTAACGGCGTTGCTTAGTTTTGGTTTTTTCGGGGGCGCACGATCAACGGGTCCATCAGACTCATCACTCGACTCTTCGCGCACTCTTTTCTGTGAGAATATTGATAATTAAAGGAGAAATAACAAACCTCTTTAAGCTTTAGTTTTTTCCTAGGGTTTTCTTCCTCTGAGCTCGACGACATAACCTAAAAGCAACTGTTTTAGACGTAAAAGTAAAAATAATAGCTTCCATCTTTCTAAAAGAAAAAAAGAATGTCGACCACATAAAGAAGAGATTCATAATGAGAATGCTCAATAAGCTACTGTCATACAGAAACATTTCTATAATTAAACTTTATCTAACTCAAAGGTAACAACTTTAAAAAAACTCGATAAAATCGCGTAACAAACAAAAATAATAAATTACGCGTTAACGCGCTTATTAGATAATAATTTAGAAAACTGGTAGCACAACTTACGTGTAGCATCGTCGTATCCAGGTGTAATTGCTGAACCGCTTTGTTCCATTCCCTTGGCAACAAATTCTTTGTAAAGAGCTCCTCCTCTTGAGGTATATTCAAGGGCAATATATAGGCAGCAAGGCAATGAGACGGTCATATTTACAATCTGGTGACCGAAGCTCAACGCCCAAGTTTGTCCTTCCAGCTCGTCATTTGTCATTTTCAGTTCGTCAACAAGGACGTTATAGCGAGGTGTACGGGCTGTGCCCTAAAAAAGAAGTTAAGAGAAATTATAAATCATACCTGAATAACTGTGTGAGAATTTAAATAAAATTCTTTGTAAGCTGGATGTGCAATCTTATCATCGCAAACTACACCTGGTATAATATTCTGAAGAGAATGCATTATTAGTTAAAAAGAAAAATAAACCTGGGCTACAGCGTAGGCAGCTGGATCGATCCCTTGCTTCATGAGTCTTACGACATGGTCTTTTGTTACAGCAATGTAAACGATAGGAATTTCAGGAAGCTTCATCTTCTTCAAGACGGCTTTAATATGGGGAATTTCTCTTGTAATAGCATGATTATACGATCCATCGTCAAGACCTGAGCGATAAATAATGATTTCGCTGCAATGGGCTCCATAGTGACTGTCCATGTGACGTTGGACACAAATCTCAGCTATTTCCCCGATACAGGTAAGCATATTCCCGAATTTTGGTTCTTGGAAATAGAAGTCACCAATGAACTCGTAAGGCGATTCTTTCATATTCTTAATAAAGTACATAATAAATATAAAGAAACTAACGGCTGAATATCCAACAAATCTTGGCGGCGTAGCATCTATTGATGGAAAAATGCCGTGAAAAGAGGCAAGACCGATTCCAATGATAAGTCTTTCACGTGTAAACCACCTTTTACCTGTCACATTAATTGTAGGAATAAGAATCCCATAGTTCAGGCCTCCTAGCTTACAGTTAGTTTTATTGATACAGTTTTCAAGGATTAGTACCTGAAAACAAAAAGTCTAAATTAAGGATAGTGTACTTACCTTATTTTCGCCTACTATCTTGCACATATTACTGCATTTGATTTGCTGGGTTAAAATTTCATGCTTTCTTTCAAAGAACTCTAAAGAAATGTTATATTCATTATTAAAGCCAGAAATTAACTCATGTCTTTGTGAAGACTTCCGAACATGTCACCAACGATGCATAAGACAAATGTACAATGGTGTTTAGCTGCTAAAGCTAATTTTTCTTCAATATCTATAGGTTTACAATTTCCCTAAAAAGAATTATTAGAAAATAAAACAAATACCTGAATTTCAAGAGGAGCTTCCATAATTAATCCTCTTTTAGCTGCATGTGTTGTATACCTTTTTGCAAACAGACGGAGATCTTGGATGTCATAATGATCGTTGACATCAGGAAAGCAAAACATAGCCCATCTCTCACAAGCTGCTGGCTTTAAATATTTGGCTGAAGCTTTAGTTAGCCATTTTCCTACATCGACGTCTGATTTAACATTCTCTGAATATTGAATGGCTGGACTAATAAGGCTACGACCTTCAAGCTAATATCAAGTAAGTAAAAAAGAAAAATAGTCAAACCTGCATTGGGCTTGGGAAAGCTCTAATACCAGCATTTTGCATATAAAGATTATCATCATAGAAAAGATTTAGGGCAACTGCCACTTGTTTAATATAGAATTGTCTATCACTTGGAAGAATGACGGACTCCTAAATGAAAATAGATGGCCAGTTAATATCAAACCTTCGTAGGCGCAGGGTTTTCTGCATTAGCTTTTGCTCTTTGTCCCTTTATTACTTCACAGAACTCCATTGGATAAGCGTTTAATCTCCCTTGTTCTCGCACAAGAACTGGTGGCAACTTAGGATATTTGATTTCTTTGCCGTACTTTTCCATAAAGTGAGTATAAACAGAGATTTGCCTGTTGCCTTTTAAAAATGTTGTTTCTTCAATTGAACGGTTAGCAAGAGTTACGACATAGAGGCACTTGTTAGTCTTCAAGTGATTTGTTTGAACAAATATTCCTGAAACGTACTAAATATAAATAGTAGGTTTACACCTCCAATTGACTTAGCGACCTTTTCCCGCTGGTCTATTGTTAAGCCTTCCTCTAATGTCATTTTTATAATTGACATAGTTTTATCAGCTAGGTTTTGTGGCTTGTGGAAAGCAACTCTTTTGGCTAAAGATTATTAATATACCACTAATAAGCAAAGCTTACAATCTACTACTACCCCGGAATTATTAGTTCCACGTCCTAATGGGCCTTCAATTTGTCTTATCGTTTTCTGACCTCCAACAAAAAGTTGTTTTCCATCGTCTAGATCATGAACATCTGTTGGAAATAGTCCTTCCTTGATGGGATTAACTAGGTAGCTCTTTCCATTTTCGAATACATAATGCCGTTGGCTTAAACCCCCAATAAAATTAGTTTTCGATAAAACTTACGGATTCATAAGTGCAAATTGATTACAAACAATATCTTGGAATTGAAGCAGTGTTCGATCATTACTGTCAAGACTCAAGTTGACAGTGTTGCGAGCAATAGTTTCGGGGCTCAGAATAAACTAAAAATATATAAATGTCAAATTTTAAGAAAAATTCACCGATGGGTTTTGCGCTTGCTTTAATGTTACATGGATTTCTTTAAATTTTGACAGATCACCTTCTAATTCTGTTCCTACGAGTTTAAGCTTTTTAACGTTTTCATGCTAAGCTAGAGTATATAATAACTATAGAATTACTTACCGGATTTGTTTCAAAGACATTATATAATGTGTATATAATCGATTGTCCATCATAATAGGTTTTGAACCTATCTTCAAATACATTAGGGAATTTTTTAAAAAGAAGGCAAAGAATTTCAACACATTTCGCTGTGCTATCAAGAATATGGTAACTTAAACATTTTGATCAAGAAAAAGAAGAAACTAACTCATTAGTACTCTTTTTAGTTAATTCGACTAATTTATTTTTAGTAGTCTCGCCTTGAATCGTAAGGCTGTTGACAAAGACGTTTACTTCTTTAGAAACTCTTAATCCAAATAAGTTTGTTTGCAATTTATATCTAGATCCTATTTTTCCAGGCTCTACGTTTTGCTCCATTATTGGTGGCGGAATGAAAACCTAAAGTCATATTGCTCAAGAAAAATTAGATAACAAGCATCCATTGATTTAATCAAGTCTTCAACTCTTTTAGAAGAGCAGATTCTTTCATTTGAAGAACAATTCGATGCGCGAATGGGAGAGCTTTCGAAGGAAGGCGGACTTCCAAATGATGAAGTCATCGTAGTTGGCCTCTTGCCTGTAAGCAATATCTTATTACATGAAATGAAAATAAATTTAAAATAATTTTGAGGCAGGAAAAATATACAGTAAGACTAGATAACTAATATGTTATCGCAAAAAATGTTTTTATTAAAACCGACAGTGGGTAAGAACTTGCCCAAGTTTGTCTAAAGCAGACAAAACGTTTATTGGCCACTACTGCTTCCTCCTCTAGCGCCGTTCTCCTCTCCAGCACGAAAAAAGGAGAAAAAGAGAATAACTGGTAATTTCCAGAAAAAGCGTGGAAAAAGAGGCTATCATCAGATCTGGAGAGCCATAATGGGACAACGAATGCTTGTGTTTAAAACATATCTACAGGTAATTGAGCGCTGTGGGACTCAAAATTCGTGAAGTTCGCTAAATTTGAAATTTCTTTCTTTTGATTGTCAAAAATAAAAATGTGCAATGTAAAAATGGCAACAAGCTTATAGGTTCACCATACCGGATTTCTTTGGAGGTTCTTCTTCCAAACATATAGGAGAAAATTAGCGTTTGCTCTTCCCTTTTCTCTGCAAGTTGTACTTCATCCCATTCGGCGCTGACTCCATCTCCCTCTCCAGTCTTTTGGATTCTTCCCCCAAATTTGTCGCCACCTTTCCCCTCGAATTTACGTCCCCCTTCCTCAGTCCCTTTCCCTCTCAAATTTTAGTTCCCTTTGGAGTCCCTCCCCAAGGCTCGTTTTGTTCCCTTTCCCTCGAATTCTAGTCCCTTTTTCCTTCAAATTAAAAAAAAAAACGACCGCTTCCCAAAAAAATTAGATTGGATTTACAAAAAAAAGTTTTCACATAGACACGCAGAGACCACCTTTAATAAGGTAAATCTCTGGTAGGACTTCTCATCTTTTATAAATATTCTAGGAGCGAATAAGGAAGACATGTCTTGCAGAATGTCTAAAAACGCAATTGTTATTTTCTTGGTCGTTTTGCTCTTCTTCACTTTACTTTATTTAAACTAGGACCATGCGGAAAATGCTAACTAAACAAGAAATAATCATGTCTTATTTCGGATATTTTAGGGGCGAATAGTCGAAGAGTTTTGTTTGCTTTACGAAAGGAAGGAGAGCCTTATCTGTTCGTCCAGTCTTTTCTCACCTAAATTGCCATAGATTGATTAGCCCTATTACCAGTAAGAGTTTTGAGAAAAGGAGAGATTCACCAACCTATTCCTATCTTGACTATCGAGAAATTTACTATTGAAAAGTTGTCTTCACTTATCTTCCCCAAGAGGAGCGAATGAATTGCAGAAAGATAAACAAGATACATATTTTATTAGTCGTTGTGCTCTTCTTCATTCTGCTTTATTTAAACTCAGACCATGCGAAGACAAAGGTTATGATGAAAACTCAGCGAAAGACGAATCCGCTTTTGATCTCTTGGAAGAGTTGTATGCTGCAGAAAGCCGAGAAGTTTAGAGGGAAATATAAGGAGGTTTGGATCTTTTCTATTTTAAAATGATAAGAGCTGGGATGGATGGGGGAATGTCATTAATACGTGTGGAAAAGAAGTCGTATCCAAGCTGAATATTTCGCCTTTCAAGAACAAAGACGAGGTCAAATATCACGTTTTGCCGAGAGTTGTGAGTTGCTTCCTCGGCCTTTCTCAAAAGATATTTAGAATAGTTCGAGTACGATCGTCACTCTTGGAGTTGGCCACGATGTGGTAGCTGAGCAGAAACTCCAAACGGTGCTTTTCTCAGCCAACTTTAACCAATTTTCTAGGCTTTGGGAAAAGATAACGTCGAGTTTTTCGGGGCTGATCCGATCGTGGATGTGAATGAGAAACTTTATAGCGAAGTCGGCAAGTTCTTTCCCTTCGCCGTCTCTGATAAGTCTGGCTATACGAATGCCTCAGTTATGATTAGTTCTTTCTTCTCCTTTCTTCCCCAACTCTTATTTTAGAACATCGTCATTATTTCGACAAAATTGTGGTGAATGTGGAGATGATTTCTTTCCTCACTGAAATGATCCAACGACGCTTTTACGACCACATTTTGATGGATGCCGAGTATGCCGAGTACAAGCTTTTCCCTTATATCAATCGAGGAGGCAAACTTGATCAAAACGAAATTGTCGTGTGTCAATGGAACATGGAGGTATCTTCCTTATCTCAGTCCTACTTCCACTTCAGATTCACTCTCCCACTTTAGAACAACGGAAGTTAACTCATGATTTTTTCTTCCAAACCATCGAAGAGGGACGGTTTGTTTCTCGTCTCTTTTCTAAAAGCCCCTTCTCAGATATGGTTTTTTCCATGCTTATTATGTCGGCCACTATCGTATTTATTTCCTCAATTTTGACGATGAGGGCTGTCAAAGGAAATATATTCCAGAACAATTTCAAACGTGGAAACAGTAAATTTTATCTCCTTTGTTAAATGTTTTACCTGCTTGCATATTTATCTTACGATAAATTATTTCGTCAGTTCTATTGTACTCTGAGAGGAACATTTTTGAATTCTGGAAGTTGCTCCACTTCAAAAACCAGAGCCAAACACCAAAATTGCCTAGAATTTAATCTAACAAAAAAAATACAAATTGATCTCCACAGGAATGCATCGTTAGAAGTAGGATAGCAGTCTAATCCAGAACTGAGAAAATGAAAGAAGAATCTTCTTATAAACAGAAGCTTCTTCCTTTGTCAGAAGAAGAAATATAAATTGGAGAAAATTTCCTTGTAGTGAATGGGTTTTTCGGGGGAGTGTTTCCAGTCTACACGTCGAATATCAAATGAGCTAATCAACAGCAGTGACTCCATTGAGTGTGACACTTCTTTCCTTTTCTCTCCTTCCGGTGTTTCCGAATTCAACACGTGATTTATTTAATAGCAGATTATTAGATAAATAGAGTCTGATTACAAGAAGCCGCGTTCAATTCTTTCGTCTTTCACCTCGATAAAATTGGCAAAGCTTTCCTTCGCTTCCACAGAGTCAGATCATGAACTTTACTGAGGACTTTTCCAATATTACGAATATTTCTACATCACCAGCAGCCACTACTGTTGATATCTACGATTATCGTTTTCATCGACCGATCATCTATAGTGTGATAGCATGTTTTACCATTTTTGGACTCTTTGGCAACATAAATATAATTCTGGTCCATTTTAGAAAATCCAGTTTGAGAACGAAATATGGTATTTCTCTTCTTATTGAAGACAATTCTCTTTAGGAATTCTTCTCTGCTCATTATCAATCTTTCAGACAGGTTGTTTATTGTTTGAATGGGTTGGTATCATTTATACGCTAATGGGTGAGTCACGCGGTTTGTCAATCATTCAAGCTGATGGCAAATAAGGTTTTTAGGGGAGCCGCTCTATCGCTCAAATTGTTTTTATCTGCTCTTTCTTTATGTTTTTATTCATTGTCTTCAAACTGGAATTTTAGCGACAATCTCATTAGATTTGCTAATTTCTGTCGTTTTTCCGATCAAGTTTGTCCCAAATTTGCGAGCAAATAATTTCTTGTTAGACACAGAATGCTCCAAAATTATTCTTATTGCTTTACAATTTGCACACCGGCTATTATCTATGGGTTGGTCTCTGTCTTCCTAGGATTCTATTTTCTCGACAATACTCAAATCAAAATGTGCAATCCTCCGAATAGTCTCCAGATAACAGGTAGAGTTAAAAATTGATCAACTCCTTGTGAATTTATGGTGCACAAAAATTCGTATAAAAGACATAATTTCAGCAAATACTTTTTGGTATTTTGGCGCTCTAATAGCCGGAGGATTCGTTATTGTGAATTATTCAATCGCCTATTTGTTTATTTCATTCAAAAGTAATCAAAGCTGAGGGTAGAAATACAAGATTTTTAGGTCGACGTGATCGAGCTCCTCTAGAAATGGAATTGAGAGCGATGAGATCTCTTAGTGTCATTCTCTTTGTCTTTGTATTCTCTCGTTATATCGGCGTTTTCGTCTCCAATTTCCTCATTTTTACAAACGCAAATCCAGCCCTAATATCCCTCTATCAAAGCTACAATGTGAGTTTCTCTCCCAAATAGATGACTCCTTTTTTAAAGGCCTTCTTCGCCTTTGCTCTTTACAGTCAAAATTTCTATGTGAGCTACTGGAGAAGCCAAGATTATAGGAATCTATTAAAAGAACAGATAGTTTTGTTTTTATTGAAGATCTGGCCTCATTCCAACTGGTTGATGAAGAAATTGCCTTCGACCCCCGTCTTCACTATGGCCAAATCTAAGCACAGTCTTGTAACCACAATGAAATAAATCAAAGACCACAATCCACAACGAGTTTACAAATTAACATATAGGCGCGATTCAATTAGAATCAAATTGATCTCTTTTTTTTGATCGGACGCTTTTAACTTTCTGATGACCATTCATAATGCATTTTTCCAATGACTCGAACGACTTTTCGAATTTGAGCTCAACTCCAAGTCCTTACGACTACCGGATTCACAGGCCCATCATCTATTCAATAATGGCTCTTCTAACAATCGCCGGAATATTTGGAAATCTAAATATAATTCTCGTTCATTTGAGATATCCTTTGTTGAGGACCAAATACGGTATTATGCTTTGTACTTTATCCATTTGTCAAACAATCTGCTTATGTTTCGAATGGACTGGAATTACAGTAACCCTAACAGGTATTCGACTTGAACACAAACAAAGAATCCTACTCAGTACCAATTTTACATCGCTCAACTTGTTATTATATTGAATTTCTATTTGTTCTTGTCTATTGTCTTCAGTCTGGAATATTAACATCAATTTCAGCTGATCTCCTTATTTCCATTATATTTCCAATAAAGTGATTGTCTATCCTTCTAACTAAAAAAGACATTTTAGACATCGAAATGTCCATGTCTTCCCATATGTTTTTATAATTTGCCTGCCAGGAGCTCTCGTTGGAGTAATTTGTGACATTCTCGGCTATTTATATCTAGACGATGCGATCATTCCGATGTGCAATCCGCCTGCAACTCTCAACAAAATTTGTAAGAGATAAGATGAGCAGAAGTCCATTACTCTTCAGCTAATCAAATATTCTATTTAGCAGCTTTGATCGACGCTGGAATTGTTATTTTCAACTACTCTCTTGCTTATTTGATCATTGCAATCAAAAGTTGGAAAACAAAAGAACAAAAAAACTAACTTTCAGGTCGAAACAACAGAGATCCCCTTGAAATTGAGCTCAGAGCCCTTCGATCTCTCAGTCTTTTGCTTCTTGTCTTTGTATTTTCTCGGTTTTTTGGTCTAACCATTTCAAACCTTCTAATTATTATCCGAGCAGATCCAGAACTCATCTCTTTATATCAGAGTTACAATGTAAGTCTACTGTACAGCTAAAAGGCTAAAAGATTCAGGGCATCTTTGCAGTTTTGGTTTATAGTCAAAACTTCTATGTGACTTATATGAAAAGTTCGGATTATCGGAAATTGTTAAAAGAACAACTGGAATGGCTTGGCTTTGGGAGGATTCGACGAAAGAAAGTCTCATCATCGCAGATTTCCCCTTCACCTGCCACCCTAAGCACATAGAAAAAGTTGAAAGCTTTATTTCTTTAAATACACATAATATCAGTTATTCAAGAGAACTGAAACCTTGCATGGTGGGATTAAGCAAACTAGCTCCTCCATCAACGGTGATCAGAGAGCCGACCTAAATTTGTGTTGTTTTGACTAATAATCAAACGAGCTTACGATGAATTCCGATCGACTTCTGTCAGCCAGGAAAGCAATGGTTTCAGCGATTTCCCTAGCTTCTCCCATCCGGCCAAGTGGGATGAAATGAGGCTTAGAGAATTTCTCTTCCAAAGCTGTTTGAGCCTCTTCCGTTACTCCTTGTTTTCTCACAATTGTTGTGTGAATAGCCCCAGGATTGATTCCGTTTACTCTAATTCCCTGATTGATGAAAGTGCCAGCCATGGAAATAGTCAGCTGATCCAAGGCAGCTTTGGCCACCGAGTAATAGGGATATCCAGGAGCGGCCCATGGCTTGGCAGCAATTGAAGAAATGTTGATAACTTCTCCTTTAGTCTTAGCCAGATGGGGAACGGCGGCCTTGGTCAGATTCAAAATACTAAAAAGGGAAAGACTTTTCTTTTGAATCTGTCACTCACGCTCGGACATTCAAATTAATAGCATAATCGAAGACTTCTGTTTTTTGCTCGAAGCCAAGAGTTCCTGTATTGTCGGGACAAAGACCACCGGCATTGTTCACCTAGAATCGGTTGTTTGTTTTCAGAGTTCAAAGCGCTCTTGCGTACAATCTGGTTTTTTGTTTCACCTCGAAAATCGAATATCAACTCACCAGGATGTCAATCTTCCCGAATTTCTTGACAGTTTCATCGACGATTTTCTGTTGAGTTTCTTCCTTAGTCAAATCGCCCAAAACTTTGAGAATTCTATCGGGAGCACGACCAGCAGCAGCTACTTGATTGAAAGTCTCCTTTAAAAAAGAAATTAATCGAAGAAAGAACTCAAAATACCTGAAGAGCTTCCTCACTTCGGCCGTGGATCACCACAGAGGCGCCTTCTTGGGCAAAAAGAATAGCAGTTGAACGGCCAATCCCATTAGAAGAGCCAGTAATTATGGCGACTTTTCCAGTGAAGCGAGACATAGCAAATGTTGGTTGGAGGCAGAGGGCTACGCTCTCTTTTATAATAACAATTGTCAGCGAACGGAGGACAATTTGTTTTGAGTGTTTCACGGGGAGTACGAACCACAAACACACCCAACACACAAAGACAGAAAAAGTTGCGAGGGCTAATCGAAAGACTTCTCTCACTCTCTATAGAATATGCTCTCCTTCTGGATCTCTCTTGGTGGACATCTCCCTTCCGATCCTTTTCTCTAATTAGAGGAGTTGAATTAGTCAAGTTTCCATATTTAATCACCGATTTAGTGAAACATATTTGAACGGAGATCCTACTGAGAAAATAACATAGTTCCCTAATATAAGGCTAGAAGGACGGAGAATAACCCCTTCAATAAGTCCTTGGAGTTTAAAAGTTGTTTCTGGGAAGTTGATTCGTCTTTTCGCAGACTACAAAGCACACATTTTGAGATGATTCATAGTGAACGTTTCTCCCTTTTGCGTTATTTTAGTCAATTGGTGGAGGACTTTTTTCTCATTTTTATTTGGAAATAATTATGCCGAATAAGAAGAGGTGTTGATTGTCAAAGAGGTCTTGTTATGTTCGTTGATATTCAAAGTTGGAACGAAGGGAAGACTGCGAATAATTGGAACTCGAGATGTGAATCTAAATCTGTGAATATCTGGCTCGAAGAATACTTGGTGACCCATTTGGGGAAAGCATATCCACTGTCATCTAAAGCAAAACAATCATTGGATAGGTCGAGATGGTGAAGACCTCGCTGAGTCAAAGTAGCCCCTATGAATCTCTTTTTCCAATTGCTCGGCCTTACCTCCAACAGTATTATCCAAAAAGAGAGCGATAACACCTCCAACCAACATTTTTATACTAATGAGCATATTGATCACATCATCAAGTTGACCATGTCCCGTTTTGAGGGGAAATTTTTCAAAGTGGAGAGGAATCGCAATTCCGGCCATTAATGAGAAACCCATGATTGACAAATTTCGAGAAAGAGAAAGATCGACTATCTGAATTGGTTACTCATTCTCTAATCAATCGATAAGGGATACGTGAAGATTAGAGAGTGAAACTCCAGCGATTGTCCCTATCACTACAACCATCAATCCTCCTGTAACGCGTTTTTTAATGAAAATCGGAAATAAAGAAAGAAATCATGGCTTGCTTCTAATTGATACTGTAGCCTCTAGGTGGCCATTTTTTTTTCCAAAAATTAAGACAAATTTAGCCTAAAGCCGGTGTAGTATTTTTAGTCTGATTTCTGTTTTTTTTCTTTCCAACGACGTGAGCAGATATGAGTTTTGTCCCTTCGAAATGATATGCAGCCTGCTCACCGGATCACGCGGCTAAAAGCATCTTGCAGCATCGAATCTTTATTGTTTTCAATCAAAATAGTATTTAAAAATGCTCCCCAACTGCTAGGGTAGGGTTTTATGTTCGTTGGTAATTTATCATTTAAAACAGCTGAATATTGTAAGTACGCATCGATTTGTGAGATTTGAGATTGATTAACAACAAAAAAAAATAAAGTAAAAAACCTGCCTATAATCGCATCGGGAATTGTAGCCAGAGCACCGGCTATTTTGGTGAAAATTCCCAAACAAAATATAAAAATCCCGGCGAATTGCATCGGAGCTCGACTGGCGACTTTCGTTATTTGAATAATAGCTATGTTGTTCGCTGGAAATAGTAAAATGCTTCGAGTTTTAATACTTACAATACGTAGTTAGTCCCATTCCAACCCCCATAGTAGCTCCAAATAAACTCCCAAGCCCTTCAACCATAATAGCCCGATTCACAGCGTCCTTTGGTGGACGGATTTGGCTACAAACTCTCGCCAAAAGATCATAAGATCCCAGATTCTCGACAACATCCACCATAACTGAAGCGATAAACGCCAATCCCAATCCGATATTCAGTCGAGGCAAACCAACCATTCCTTGGAAGTTTTCGCTTTTCAAACAGACAATCTACCTGGATAAGGCAAAGCAATCCATTTAGCTTGTTCCATAATGATTCGAGTTTGATTTCTGTCATATCGAATTGGAGAGTCTGGCTTCTCCAATCCAAGAAAGGTCAGAATATAGGAGAGAGCCCAACAGAGGAGAATAGTCAAGGCTAGAGGATATTGGCCAAAGAGACAAATACTCCCACAACCAGGGATTCTGACTGAATAGTCTTCCAAATAGATAATCATAACGACTACCATTCCCATGGCTCTGAATGGTTTTTATAAAAAAGAAAAGGAGGAACTTACAGAATCGAAATCCAATGAGTACTCATCATTTCCTGAATTTTATTTAGAGTTGGATGATTGGAGATACCTGCATGATGGGAATGATGGACATACAAAGGAGGATCATGACTGGGACTATCGTGATTGGACCAATGAGACGAGCCAGAAGACCGGCTAGACCGGTGGCTCCAATGATTACAAAGAAGAAACAGCCGAACATTAGACTTCCAGCAATCTTTGAAGAGACTTTAAGAGACAAAAATGATGACAGACCTCTTTCAGTCGAGGGAGCCATTCCTCTTCACTCACAAAATCATTTTCTCCTTTTGTACAATGGAGACGCGTTTGGTAGGCGTAAAGAGGAGGAAGAAAAGCAGCTGCTGGACCATGCATTATAGGTAATCTGGATGATTGAAGATTTGGAAGAATAAAATACCGTAGACCGAGGGTGCTTTGGAAGAAGGTAGCCGCTCCAGCTGCTACAAACGTAGCTGCCATCAGTTGACTTTTTAAAGCTGCCGAAGCAGATCCAGCACAAACGCAGTCTGCCACAATTTGAGGGGTAAGAAGGAGGCCGGGGACACAAATCATGGCTTGCTATTTGAGATGGTTGGAGAGAAAGAGAAAAGTTTACTTGGAAACCGTAGAGGAAGACGCTCGTCCAGCTGGGGACTTCGTTCACTTTGCAGCCAATTTTACCCATGATTTTTGGAGTTCTTCGTGGAAATGAACAGACCCAGTTTTATCATTAGAGAGTACTTTGTAAAAACACGACGAATATCCTTTTGTTCGCACCAAATCCTCCAGCGGATTACGGTTTTGGCTGAGGACAATAGCTGGAGAGAACTGAAAGAGATCGCGATGGAATTCGTTGTTTTGACACTCAATTCTGGGTGAGATTATGCCAATTTTGACTCAACCAGAAGGACCAAAAAGAGTCGATAGAATCGAATAGGAGAGGTAGGAGAGGTAACCGCTTAATCCGGATCACTCGTTTCAGATCTTTGATCTCTCCTATATTGGATTGATCTACGAGATTACGCTTTAGAGCTCAGAACCCCAAAAAGAGGACTCTCGAACCCAGGGTTGAACAAGCAGAACTAAGGCGACATCGATCTTCCTTTCCCCTGTTTATTTTCTGTAGAATTTTGATTTTTCCGATAGCCAGCAGCCTTTTCTTCGAATCGATTAAGGTTATATCTCCCCAACATTTGCACGCTTGTTATTGTCTTTCTTCGTTTTTCACATTTCTATCAAACGTTAAAAGAATGGTTAACGTTTATCGCCAGTTGTCTCCAAAAAGAGAACTCTTGAACTACTGCTCCCTGCAGATTGCGAAAATTGTTTGGATCATTCAAGGCAAATATGTTGCCCGCCCCTCTATTCATTTCAAAGTGTTTGCACTTGGAAGTTCTTGTGCTCCTATCACCATTCTAGAGATATCAGCTCATCATTTTTCTCTCTTCTTCCCTCGCTTTTCGTTCTTACCTTCCTATTTGTGTTAAACTCAAATTGGGGAAAAGGTAGTCTTCAAAAAGAGTTTCTGACGTTAAAGATGGGAGTTCCACTTTCGAATCAAATTCACATATAAACAGAATGAGTCAGTGTATACGATTCGTCAGCAAACACAAATTTCTCTCTGCCTGTAGATAAGCTTTTTTTTAAATTTCCTTTTCAGCTTCATTTTCACCAGATGGAGCGCTACGAGCAGGCCTATCCTAACCTCAATAATGACGTTGAATATCAGCGAGTCTCTCAGAGTTACGATAGTTATATCAGTCCAAAGGAGTTCCGATTCCGGGTAGATTTTTCTTTTTTATCTAATGAAAAGAAGATGTTTTCAGGTAGCTGCGATCACCATTTATATCATCAATATTCTCTTCGAAATAGGCAACGGCTATTTCTTGATTCGCGCGATTATGCAAAAAGAGGGTGAGTTGCCCAACCAAGCCTAAGCAAGATTTTTTATAGCCGTTGGCAGCCCAATTTTCTCGCTTCTTTTCAATTTGATTGGAATTTTGCTCCTTGGAAATGCCCTTTTTGGTCAAAAAAGACAACGGCAATCCTTCAATTGGTACATCGCCATTTATGAGGTAAACTTGAGGTTCTTGAAAAATGAAAAATATTTAGTTGTTTCCTCTTGTGCTCTACTTTCTTGCCTTTCTGACAGTAAGCATCGGCTTCAGTTATTTCGAGAAACTCCTTGAAGCTCAGATTAAGAAAGAACATCTGGATATTGATGGTAAATATTGTTCTCCCCACCATTTTTAGAATTGTTTTTCAGCCACGAAGCTGACTGTTCTTATGATTCTTGTATTCTTTATTGGAGCTCTTTACCACGCTTTTGCCGCTTGGATCTTCAACAGCTATAAGCGACTTCGAACTGATCGAGATCCTGACTTCTAAATATTTTGTTATCTTTTTGTACATAAAAAATTGAACATTTGATCGATCTATTTCTGGATGTAAATCATCAGCTGAGAGAACTGTACTCAATAACAGAGAGGGAGAGGTCAGACACGCGTTGCGACCGCCGACGCCAAGCTCAAAGCGTCACTCCTGAGCAATCTATTTATCCGATCGTTTGGCTGCCAATCTTTTTTTTGTTGACAAATCCTGCCATTTCTATTTTCCTCTTTTATAGGGAAATGGCGGATATTGAATATCAGCGACTGGCCGTTGGAGAAATCACCGAACGCGAGAAACAATTCAGGGTAAGGGCGATGTTGTTTTGCAGTGCACGTGATTGTTGTGACCAAGTAGACTAGCGGGGGGACACACATCTTTAGCTCGTTTCCTCTTGTAAGAAACAGTCTCCAGGCTGTTGCTGTCACAGCTTTCGTGGTCAATTTGACTTGTTTCATCGGCTATGCCTACTTCTGGATTTTCTCTGCCATCAATGACGAAGGTAATTCCCCAGTCTTTCCACCGCAACTCCTCTCTAGGCGTCTCAACCTCTGTGACCCAGGATCTTCTCACCATTTTGGGAATCGTCCTCCTAGGTAATGGGCTCTTTGGAAAACAATTCCGCAAACTCTCCATCAACATCTATCTTTGTCTCTTTGAGGTATTTTTCTCCCTTTTCTTCCAAAAGAAAACCCAATTCAGCTCCTTTCGATTGTCTTTTATACGATTGCCTTCCTTTGTTTGACCATCGGCTACACATTCTTCCGCGATCTCATCGAGAAGGAGATCATCAGTCATCGTTGGAGCTACAACGGTTTGGCTTTTTTCCTTTCTTTTCATTCTCTCGTTTAGCCACAACAATCATGGTTTTTGCCATCTTATGGTGTCTCTTCTCTGATCTTTACCACATCTTTGCCGCTTACTGTATCAACGAATACAAAAAGCTTCGTGCCATTCGCGAAGCCGAATTCTAACAATGAGTTATACACATTTCTTACAGATACGTGTTTTTTTTCGCATAATCTCTCTCTTTATATTTGTACACAACAATGGCAATAAAAATTGGATTCTTTCTTTGAAACACTGACAAATCCACAATAGGTTCGTTGGTTATCAGTGACTCACGAGGCCAGTTTGCCGATAAACACTGCAAATTTCTCTCCAATCTAACCAATAACTTCTTTATTTCACCCTCGTCATGGACACCGAAATAAGTCTACAGCCTCTTCTCGAGCGATCTCTCAATCCAAAACAAATTAAATATTGGGTGAGATTTCTTCCCTTTTTTGACTCTCTTCCAGGTTCTATCGGTTGTGGTATTTTGTGTGGATGTTCTCTTCCAAATCATCTACTCCTATCTTCTTTTTTTATCCATTTTGAATCAAACCTGTTGGTTTTTCAGTTGGGGAATAAGGCCACTTTTCAGTTATTTCCTATCACATTTTCATAGCCGTTTTTTATCTCTTTGGCATTTTCCTCCTCGGTCATGCTCTTTTTGTAAACAACAAGTTTCGAAACCGCTTCTTAGCCATCTACACTTGGGCTTTTCAAGTAAGAAGGGGAAGACAAAGGGAATCAAAAATGAGTGTAGATTCTTCCCATCTGCCTCTACAGTTTTGCTTTTATTGCTCTTGCTGTTGGTTTTAGCCACTTCAAAGAAGAATTTCAGAAGCAATATAGCATTAAAAATGGTTTGAAAGATCTTTAGATTTTAAGAAGAGATTTCCAGGAGCAGTTGTCGTCATTTTCTGCATGCTTATGTGTCTGGTAGCGGATACTTACCACAGTTTTGCCGCCTATATAATCTTCAAATTCAGACAGATAAATTCTGGAGAAGCTGAAGCACTTCTTTAGCTACTTTTCTCACTGTTATTCGTTTTCTATCAGTTGGCAAATAAGCTTACTCTCCCCACTCGTTGTTACCCATAAATTATACGAGAATGCTATTTTCCTTATTGTAGTCTCTTCCATTGCCATATTTGTCATTCTAATTTTTCGTTCTATTAGCTTTTCCAGAGAGAATGGAGTATGAAATAGAATATCAGCCATTGGACGAACCACGTCAAGACACTCGATCAGTTGTCAATTCATTTGAGCAAAGAGAACGAAAGTATTGGGTAAGAGAATTCATTTAGAAGAAAAAGAGAATAGATCCTTTGTTTGATTGTCTTCTTCTTTGAAATAGTCGTAACTTTATTAGAATTTGCTTACTTCTTTAACCAAGCAGTTCATCATAATGGTAAGATGAATCTCTAAATAATGAGATGCCTCACAGTCCAAGGATATAATGCAATTCCATTGATAGTTTCTCTAGTTGGATTGATTATCCTCAGCAATGGTCTCTTTGGCAATCGATATAGAGGAGTCTCTCTCGTCATTTATGTTATTTTCTTTGAAGTAAGTTCCCTCCATTGGTCTCCAAAAAGAAGTCCAGGTTGTGCCGGCTATTATCAAAACAATGGCTTTGATTGTAATGATCTTCGGCTATAAGATGCTGAAGGATGAGATCCAGAAAATAATCGACAAAGAGAAGTGGACTACCAGCGGTGAGTGGGCTTTTTGTACTTCTCAAGCAGTTCGATTCAGCTTCGAAACTCATGGCATGGCTCATTTTACTCACAACTGGCTTTGCTCTTATTCATGTTTTCTCAGGGACAGTCATCTACCGCTATAAGACGATTAGACGCCAAAGAGAGTGGTACTTTTAAAGAATAAAAAATTTTATAATGGGGGAATTTGATGGGAAAACGAGGGTTGAGCTCGAGATAATTGAGATCGTTTCGAGGCTGCCAACTGGCCTCCCTTTTCAGCCCAATGTAAGATAATCTCCTGAAAATATTCATACCCATCCTCGGAGAGACAAACCTGATCGCACGGGGAAGAATCTTTAAATATTTGAAGGGAATATCCATTCTCAAGATATTTCCAAATAAAACTCAAATCACTAGGAATTTCGAAATCTTTCAAAGCCTGAAAATAACTCAAAATAAAAGGGAGAACAAAAAAACCTTGGCAGCTATTCGAATAGAATGAATCCTCGGCAAAATAAGACAATCTAAATAGGAGGGCTTATCTCCGCCGAGGAAAGGCTTTTCTTCAGCTTCCAAATAATCATTTATTCGTTTAAATTCGCCCCGTAGAGCCTGGAGACTGGATTGAGATTGAGGCGGATGACTCACTTTGTCATCTTTGTTGACATCTTTGATGTAAAATGCGAATTGTCGAAAGATATCAGCAGTCGCATCCTCGGCCTCTTGATTTACGACAACCCGTGGGCCAAACTTATCCAATTCAGCCAAAATGTCATCGATTTGATCGATGCCATCCTCGTCTGGAGTCTGAAGTCCCGGCATGTGACGTAGTCCAGCCTGAATAATTCTCTTCCATCCGAGGGAAAAAGAGACTTACATTTTTGAACTCGGGAGATGGCCGAGTCGGATTTGTCACATTCACATCAAATTTCAAAGAGGAATCAGCTTCAGCTTTGAGTAAAATGGTCATGAAAATATGATGAGCGTTGGGATCTCCGCCCTGACGAGTCACATCTGCACCGCATTTCAGCCACAAAACATAAGACATTCAAACTGAAAAGTAAAAGCGGTTGTCTGAATGAGAAAGAGCGTTTATGCGTTCACCTAGCAGCTGTTCCCACCCACGCGTATGTAAAAAGTTGCCGAGGGAAGGCAAGTGGCTGATGAGACTTTTTTGGAAGAGAAATGGGGGAATGCGAGGGGAAGCGAGGACCATTGGAATTAGCTGCAATGAGGGAGGAGAAAATAGCAGAATATTGAGAGGATCGATGAATTAGAGGCGGGTTGAGGGGACTCCTCGTCTCCTCGCTTTTTGAGTAAAAAAAGAATTTCCGGTGATGAGAATGGAGTCTTATCCAAACTGATCAGTGCTCTTTCTCGCCTCTAACTGACGCAATGTGTCTAGTACACAAATCGGAGACTTCCTTCTTCGGAAATTCCCTAAAATCAGCATTTTGTGAGCTTTCGAAGCCTGCTGATAAGCTAGTCGAAGATGACAACAACTTGAATAAATAGCGCTATCTCCGACCCAGAAGTACCTGAGAATGATCTGGTTCTCCACTGCTCTCTCCTTCCTTGTTTTCTCAGCTTCAGCTGCTCCAGCTCCCAGCTCTTTTGGGAGCGCCATTGACTTCTCGGACCTCATCACCACCGCTCAATATAAATGTTTCTCCAATAATAACGTCTATCTCGCCTTCATTCGGTTTGACTTTTTCTTTTCCCTTCATCCTCCTCTCTTCAGAGTTTTCAATCCAACTGGTCAAGGTTCTTTCGATCAAAACTCGTGCCAAAACATCAGAAATCTTGCTTCAACTCAGATCAAACCTGAAATCTACATGACTCCAAGTCCAATGGCCACAGCAGCTCCAGTCACTTCTCAAATCGACGCTGTCATCAGTGGACTCAAAGCTTGTGGTCTCTATTTCGGTCGTCTTTGGATTCAAGTCACAAATCCCCATACTTGGTCCTCAGATGTCGTCCAAAACAACGAAATCATCACCGCTCTCGTCGATCAGGCTTATGTGAGTAGAGGCCTTAGAAAAAAGTCATAGTTTCAGTATTACAAGCTGATGGTTGGAATCTACTCGAATCCTTCCGACTGGCAGACCATCACTGGAGGTTATCCACTCGGCTACTACTTCCCCTACTCCGAATTGTGGTATTACAATACTACGGGCACTGGGGATGCGAATCAATCGCCTCAAGACTTCAATGACTTCACTTCTTTTGGAGGATGGGCCTACCCTGTGGCCAAACAGTATTCTCAAATGTCGACCTTCTGTGGAGTCTATGTTGACCGCAGCATCGTCACTTACACGGCCTTCCCAGCCAAGTGATCCACTTCAATAAAAATAGCTTTTCAAAAGGAAGTTTTCTGCAAAGGCATTTAGGCTAGAATTCATCTTGCGATAAGGATAGATAAGAGAACTTTCCTATCGTCTTTTGACTTTTCCAGTTACAGAATAGACAGTCAGAAATTATCAATCTTCCTCAAAAAGAATAATCCTGATATTCCAGAAAATCGATCAAACAATAGTTCATCCGCAAGAAAAATTGAAATGTTAGGAGTTAAATTGATGTCTCAACTTGTATATCCTTCGATCAATATCGGTTGAGCTGTCTCCCCTTCCTCCTTCCAATTGTTCAAACTTGAGCCATGCAATTCCTCCCTCCTGACGTCTTGACCAACATTTTCAACGTTCTTCCATAGAAAGACGCCATCCGACTTGAGGCGTTATCCTCTCAATTTCGAGACCTACCGTATCAGCCAAAAAGCCTATCGTTTGATGATAACAACAACTTATGTAAGTCCTCTTTTGTTGCAAAGTGAAATTAGTTTTCAGAAAGATATTACTTTTCGTTTTGCCCATAGAAGTAGCGAGCATGGAGGTAGCGATTAGGTGTGCGTCCGACAAATATACTATAATGAGATACGCACAGCTGAAGATTTAAAAAATATTATCAGGAGATGACGATAAAAAGCAGATCGGAATGCGAGAGTAGTCAACTGGAAACAAGGGAGGAAACAGATCGGCAGACTTTTCCATATTGTACTGATCCAGATAAGCTTTTGGAAGAGTCTGCTCAACTCGTCCGTCGATTGTTGCGCCGATTCGCCTTTTTACAAATAGCTTTTGTTGGTTATTTCCTAACAAATTCAAGTTAGAATTTATGATTCACTTGTTGGCAAACTCTTTCCCAAATTGGACCCGTTGAATCCCGGTATTTTTCAACGGACTCAGCTTAGAGTAGTAGTCGAGCGCAAAACCATGGAAGGACTCATAGCATTTTTGAGTCAATTTAAAAGTAATTTTCTAATTTATAAATGAAAATATTTTTTTAAAAGAAATTCGCCTTTTGGATTTTGGCAGGTTTGACGACTTTGAAGAATTGTTGAGTCTTCCGTGTATGCAGAAGGTAAAACCCTTAGAGACTATTCATCAAATAACAATTAATTTTTAGGTTGGCCAGCTTCGCTATGCAGTCAATCCTTAAATATTCCAAGAGTGAATCTTAACGACGAATTCCAGAAGTCAGAAATTAATCGACATTTCTACAGAAGAATTTGCTGATTGGTGGTTGGAAAAGAAGGTAGAAACTTCGGAATATAAAGAAGGCGACGACCCGGATAAAATTCTCATAATGTCCGGCAGTAATTAATATGATAGCCGACTTTGCCTGCTACAGAGGCAGAAAGAGTCTTGCTCGTCCGGATGCTTTCTTAGAGCCTATCAAGCAATAAATTGTTGACGATTATGTGAACACAAGTGTACCAGAAAAATGCAACATTTTGTCGAGGAAATAAGGCACTTTCAGAAACCAGAGTCTGAAAAGCTTTCCGATAAATTTTGTTACATAACAAAGTGTTATCAAAGTCCTTAGCTGTACTGCTTCCGCTGGAATGGTCACTGTTTTCTAGGGACAATCCTCTCGATAAGATAAAGCTGCTCAAAGACAAGCTGGTCACCTGCCATCTAAGTCTTTTTGCAGGCTCTTTTCATTTCCATTTTCCAGGATGAAGTCTCTTCTTCCTCTTCTGGTAGTTGCCCTAAGTGTCTCAGCCGGTGTTCTCCAAGTACCTGGCCCAATCAATTTGGTTCGTTCTCCCTTCCTCCTAAAATGCTTCCAGGCTGGCTCCTATTATGGAGTAGATTTCTCTCAACCAGCTACTGTCAGTCAAATGCAATGTCTTGCCCAATCTGGCTACAGTACCGCCTTCGTTCGAGCCTATTCCCCAACTGGAAATGGACAATACGATCCCTATTCCTGTACCAACATCCACAACGCCTACCGTAACACTTTCTCTTTCCCTTCCTTATTATAGTTATTCTAGCTTGCATTGGCACTGAAGTCTACATGACGCCACAACCACTAAGTAAGAGTCCTCACTTACTGTAAGAGATCTCTTTAGGTACCAAACCAGGATATATGCAATTTGATGAGATGTATAGTGGATTAAAGAACAATGGGGTCATGATGACCTCAGCTTGGCTACAGGTTAGCACGTGAAAGAATGGCGAAGACAAAAGGCTCATGAGACTGATATTGGTTTAATCTTTTAGGTTGTTTCACCCAGCCATTGGTCGACCAATGTCCAATCCAACATTAATTTTATTTCTTCTGTTTTGAGTCGAATGAGAGTTAGTCTATTTCATTGAACGTAGACTATTTAGGAATCAGCAATATGGAGTCAAACCAGGAATTTATACTAGCATGAGTGATTGGTATACCATCACTGGAAACTGGGGAGGATCTGGACAAGACGTCATGCTTTGGTTTGGCTTATTTTTTCTAGACGAGACGCATTGATTCAGGTATTATTCTGTTAGAGGAGGCGGACCATCTGGCGAGAGCCCAGCCAACTTTGGCGATTTTGTTCCTTTCGGATCGTGGCAATTCCCAACCGTCAAACAATATGCCCAAGTTGAGACCGTCTGTGGATTGACTGTCAATCGCGATATCTATGTCTCTCCCAGTCCGAACTTTGCCGCTTATTTGGCTTCTCTTAAGGGCTTAGATAAGAATATCAAGCCTGAGAGTTATCCTGTCGGGATGATTGGAGTCAACTAATAAACGAGGAGATCTTTATGTAGAAAATAGATTAAAATAAGTTATTAGCCGTGCTGGACAGTGTTGAGGAATCCTCCAAGACCGGCGAGAATGCTTTGTCCCCGATTACCCGATGACTGCTTGTATTCTTGAGCCTCCTTTTGGAATCTCTCTTCTTGTAATTTCTCGAAAGCAGCACACTTCTTATCCTTCAGAATATTTGGAATCTAAATCTCTCTCATCTTGAAAAACCAATTCGAACCGAATTGGCCGTTGTGGCTGCTTCGAAAAGAACATTCGTTTTGACTTTGGCTCCTTCGATCTCATAGTCGACCACGGAGTGTTGGCAAGCCAAAAGACGATCGGGATCTCTCTTGCTCACCCAATATTCCAATAGCTCGGAGTTGGTTGGAGTGTAAGATCCTTGCTGAATTTGTCTCTCAAAACATAAAAAATGGGAACTAACGTCGAGACTGTTAGCAGCCAGCCACTCGGCAATAATGGCCAGTTTGAAGGCCTTCCCCAGGAGGGGATTGTCAATTTGGGCAAAGAATTCCTTCTCCAATTCGGGTCGAGTCTGTCCTCTTTCGTAGAATTTCATCCAAACATCGACAGCCCCCTGTTTCTGCCAGTAATCCTTCTGCCAAACTGACTTCGAGAAAGCGCTGCACATAGTGAAATTGGGGTCTTCTGGAGGAGGACAGAGCTTCGTTGTCAGACGATATGTCCTCTCAGCTGTCGCTCGACACAAATTGCCATCCGTGTTCTCCAATAACTTGAGTTTCCTATATTCCTCCCTACTCACAAGGAACCAAAGTCACCTGGTATTTTTACACCAATCGCAATAGAAGCACTCCCTTCCACAGGTGGCCACATCCATGCATCTCAATTTGCCGATTGGCTGGATCGAAACATCTAGCTTCATGGCTAGCTTATTGATGTGAATTCCAGGAGGAAGAGTCACATCGATTCCCATATCGAAGCAGTCTGGCCAAGTCAGATGGACATTGTCGCCGTCGCGTTGAGAAGGATGGGAGAACTGAAAAGGAGAAGTTTAAAAAGACAACGGGGACTACTGTAGGATTAGAGAGTTTGATAGGAGCAGTGCAGTCGTAACCCGTGAGTTCACGACAACAAGCCGCCGTTCGGGCATCCTTGAGTCGGGCAATGAATAGATTCTTCGAAATGACAGCCTGCAATTCGTGCGGAGGGAAGGGAAGAATGTGAGACCTCGTAACTTCTGTCACTGATTTTTCTGACGGTTCCAGTTCCAATCGGAACATCCTTGTCATTGTAGACGACGGTATTTCCATTTTTATCGGCTACAACTTTTCCGACGGATTTTCCCTGGGCATCATAGCATTGGGAGACTCCAGGAGTCTCGGCTAAAATTTTTCCAGTACTTCTCCTCAAAATGAACAAACCAGTGCAATGATATTTCTCGCTCCTTCGGCCAAAAAGAGAGGAAGCAAAGTCGTTGCTGCTGACATCTCCAGCTGAGAGAGTAGCGTCTGTTTTCTTTCCATTTTGGGCAATTGTGTAAGCATATTTGCCTTTTTTGCCGTCTTTCTAGAAGGAAAGTTGAACGAAAAGATAACAAAAAATCGAACCGAATCAGCGAAAGCGAGTGTTCCCGAGCCTGTATTATTATCATGGCTTTGTGGTTTTAGCTCGAAATTGAAACGATCATTCGTCGCTTGGAATTCTGTCCCCTAAATTGCATTCGAAAAATGGAGAAAAAGGAGAAAAACCTGGGGAGTTTTGAGGTCTCCACGAGCTACCGTATCCAACTCATATTGGCCGTCAGCTTTGAGATAAGCGTGTTGACCTTCGCCGTCTTCTTTTGTCCTCAGTTGAGCTCTAAACTTTTGTTTAAGCAAATCATCTTTCGACTGACTTGTGTCCATCCACTGTGGCAATTCCTCCCTTATCACCAATCTTCTGGACTTGAGCCCTTTTGCCATCCCAGGTCTCTGCGGCTGCAACATTTCCAGCGGCCGAAGCCTCGAATTTTTTTTTTTGATTCAAAAGCTCCAAGATGACTTTTTCCTTATTAAATGCGTCCAATGCCACCTGGAGGATGAATAGAAACGGAAACAGGTGCCCCCACCCGTTGGACTTCTTGCTGCTTTTTGTCCAGCCATGTTGAGTCAGCCTCTAAGTGACGAGTTTTTTCATTCAAAACTACGTGATTTGGGCTCCATTGGGTCGAGGCTGCACCCACTAGCAGGAGCAGCCAAAGAGCCATCTCACTGCAACAAGTCAATTGAGAGAAAGGAGATCTTCTGGGAGAAGTAGGAGGGATTCATTATGGAGATTCCCAATGCCTTCCCCGAATGGAATATCAAAGAGAAAGAGAGACCTACATCTCAACAGAAATAGCCCAATAGTTGGATTTCTTCCGGGCTGATAAAAAATAGAGAAAATCCTCTATTAGAATAAAGAAAGATGAGAAAAACAAAAAGACTAAAGAGGAAGTTTTGGGTTAAGTGCGGACTTGTGGAATGAGAAAGTGCTTTGATCGGCGATATCTGGGACGAAGAACCCGCTCGGAGCGATCGCCCCCCTATCCATTACGGTCCCTCGTCAACTACTTGTTCACGACGTTGTGGAACATGCTGTCAGTCTGTCACAAAATGATATCAAATTAAGATGGAAGGTCTGGTCCAACGGTGAAACGGGGGCTTATATGGCTGGTCTTGTGAGTCAGAGTCAGATCCAGTCTCAAGGCCAACGAGGCTGGTTCAATAAAAATAGTTTATTTATCACAACGGAAACAAGTGAAAGATCCGAATGTTCAAGTATTCTCTTCTACTTACAATGATTTCCTGAAAGAATTTTCTGCCTCTCTCTCTTTGGATTCAAACCTTCGTTTGTTGGGGTGTTTGAGATAGCGAATGAAACGTTTCTGCTCGACCCATTCCTCACAAGGACGGACATTTTTCCCATCGACCGCCGTCCCCATCAGATCCAATTTTTCCCTATTCATCATCACATCAGCGATACATCCGACAAAATTGTGCTCATGAAGTCCGCTAGTGTTTGCTTCGATATTTGGAACGCCGCCAATAAAGATATTTCCGTCGACATTTAGCATCGCCAGGATGCCGCTGCTCGCTCCCTTGATCTCAGGCAAATCATCCAAAAACATCGCTCCTCGTCTGCCTCTTCGTTCCAATCGAACCAAATGGTCCTTTCCATCTGCTACTCGAATTGGCGACACAAGATGGGCAGCTCCCCCTCCCAACTCGTAGCTATAATGAAGATATCCATTTGTAATCGAAAGTGCAAAATAGTCTTCCCCAGCTACCGGCACTCCAGGTTGTTGTCCTTGCCACATCAACAGCTGAAAATATTCTCTTTTTTTCTGTAGAAAAATTCGCTTTTACTCCATTGGAAGTATTAGTTTTGAATCGTAAGGAGACAATTTCCTCTTTCTCAGAACTCAAATGTGGCAATTCGTCCGCCGAAATTTCGATGAAAGCATCCCCATTGAAACGAGCAGCGTATTCGATGGGTTTGTCTGGAATCATTTCTTCGAATGGGAAAAAACTTACGAACTCCACAGCGAGGCCCATCGTAGAACAAATTACAAATACATTCGAAATGACTTGCATTGTACGGCTCACAGTGGCCGTTGATTCCACAGTCATGAGTGGCACAGACGTCGGGAGTCTCTGTCGTCGAGAGACAAGAAGAGTCTGCAAAAGATCAACTGGGAAAAGAAGAGATGGATGAGTCGACTTGACATCAGAGAGACATGTTTACCCTTCATCAGCCCTCTGCGCAATTAATGGCTCGTAATTTCCGGATAATTTTCAATTTATAATTAAAAACGAGTACAATCTGCCCCAAATAGATTCTAAAAGTTTACGTAGATTGTCTGTGTCTGACAGGGTTCATTGATCTTTCTTTTAGAGAGATGATGTGATCCTCGCCTTATATTCCTCTATTCATAAGGAGAGAGAGGGGGAAGTCAAAGGATAAAGGATGTCAAAAAGCTATTTATTCGGAAGATGTTTTGTCTTTTTTTTCTGGGGGGAGATTTCTCGAGCAACAAGAAAAGGGGCGGGGTCAAGGCCCCTCACTCCTCCCCCTCTAGGAGAATTTCCAGAAATGTTCCTCGTCCTTCCCTGTGTGCTTCTCCTCCTCGTTTTATCCTCTTCCACACAAGCTCAAATCGAAAAGTAAGTCTTCTTCCCTCTCATTCCTATATCCCTCTGATGAAAGCTTTGTCAAAGTTCTATAGTTTCCCCTCCCCAGTGTTTTTCCAAAAGGCGATAATCTGATTTGAAAATTGAACGAAGGAAAAGTGAATTAACTGTACACTTGTGGCTGCTAAATATTCTTCCAATTACGCAGTCTCTCCCCCGATTACGTCGACAAAAAGACTATAAAATGACGTCGAATCTAAACTTTACAGACGCTTCAGCCACGACTACATGGGTCTTTTGGCCAAATACCAACATCAGAAACGCTTCAATAATGATTTCGTCGGCCTGCTGGGCAGATATCAACAAAGGCCATATAAGTGAGTTGAGTTTTCCCGGGAGACCAATGTGCTCCGGGTGATTACGTAGCTAATGCAGTTATTCCAGCCCTCACTTCTAGTTATAATCACAAATGAGAAAACTTTTTCTGGGAACTTTTCAGGTATCTCTTTATAACAAGTCGATCTTTCGGGTTCTAAAAGTAAGATCTGTCGTCGTTTGCTTTTTCTCATTTTGTTTTTAGACTCCTTTTTCTCTTGTTAAAAAAGAAAGTTCCCCCGCTTATCCAAAAAGAAATTCTAATTTGGCTCTTTTTCAGACGGATGTCGGATTACTACAGCCTTCTACGACATTATCAAGACGAGCACTTCGATTAAAAGATGAAGATTTTTTGGGTAAAGTCTTCTCTCTGTTTGTCCCTCACCTGAGCATTGCGTGTCTTCCTCATCTTTGGCAGGCGCAGTCTCAATTTCCGAGGAAGTCGATGTCGGCTTGAGATGATCATTGAGGTCCTTCCAAGTGCTGTAATAATTCTCCGGGACTTCCGTCGTCGATTCTTCTGTCACTTCTTCAGTTGTTGTCGGGGCTTCGGAGGTGGTGGACTCAGGAATCGTCGTGGTTGGCTCTTCAGTCGTGGTGGTGGTGGTGGTCGTCGTGGTGGTCGTCGTCGTCGTCGTCGTAGTCGTCGTACTAGTGGTCATACTAGTTGTTGTCGGGGGTTCTTCTTCTGTAGTCCTCAGCTCCTCCTCGGTTGGATAAACTTCCGTGCTCGATGGCTAAAATATTGTATTTTCCTCGAAAACATGCCCTACAATGATAATTTCAATTAAATCTTCATCCAGAGGAGTGAACTCAATGATCTCTGGCTCTTCGGTTGGCTCCTCCACACTTATCATTCCTTCTTCTGTCGGTTCTTCAGGACCTTCTTCGGGAATTTCTGTTGTGACCAAAGCGTAAAGAGGCTCCTCCAATTGATCACAAGAGATCAAATCTCCTGAGGAAGGCGTCATCTGAGTAGATAGATCCAATTCCCTCGAGTTGATTACCACCTGCAAACAATAAGTACATCTGGAACTCTCTCTCTTACATCTTCAATACAGCCCAGGAAGGAATTCTCTGGAACTCCATCAGCCACTTTGAAAGCCGGAGGAAATCCGCCAATGTATAAATCCGTAGTTGGAGAGAATGAGGCTACCGTATTCTTCTGGGAATTATTTCGACCATTGACGACCAGAGAGACTCCGTATTTGTTTCTCATAACGAGAACATCCAATCCGGAGACAAAGTCTTGAGGCGGGATCTCCATCGACTTCAATTCTTGTTTCTCTGAAAGATCCTCGAGTTCTTCTCAATGTATAAGCTCCACCTAGACCGTGTTGTTGAATATAAACCAATTGGCCATCTTTCAAGGAGAGACTAATATGGGCTGGTGGGGTTGGTCCATGAGCTGAAGCTGCATAAAGAAGGATTTTATCTCCTTGGAGCTCTTGAGGTCGGATTTTGAGAGAAACCTAGATATTTTGGACCCTTATAATCAAATTACTACCTTCATTTGCTCCAGGGAGCTTGGCGACTGAACAGCTAAAAATGACGTTTTGTTCACAAAGGCGAAGGACTTTCTCAAGACTGGGACGACTGTCTTCTCACATCTGGAACCTAAGTCTTTTAAAAGGAAAAATGTCAAACCTTTCACCGGAGGTGTTGACTGGACAAACACAATGCCAACTCTCGTCTTTCTCCACGCAAATTCCAGAATTACAATGTTCTATAAATATCTCTTTGGTAGATCAGATTTTACCTTTGGAACATTTAGAGGAGTAGGTTTCGCACTTGTAGCCACCGTAAGGCGGCTCACAAACACAGGTATATCCTCTTGCTCGATTGGCTTTCCGACATCGACCTCCATTTGCACAGGGATTGGCCTTGCATGCGTCGTAAAGTCTAACTCCGGGGGTGGCTGTTCCATGGGCCAGTGGGATATTCTCACCGGAGACGATGACTTCACTCACAACGCCTGAAGACATAAGTTGTGTTTTTGGAGAGAAGAAAACACCTAGCAGCAGAGCAACCAGCATGCGGCGGAATGTGAATAGTCAATGGACCAAAGACAATTCACTTTCGACTGACCTTTGAGTCCAGGAAGTGGCCGACGGATATGATCTTCGTCGGACTGTCCTCCAATGATCAGAGGCTTGTTCTTTCCTGGGAAGGGGATAGGAATCGGATGTTGTTTTTGGACAGAAATCGCTCCATTCACTGTCACAGAGGCTTGCCTCGCTTCGTTTCTCACCTCAACCGTCGACCATTCGTTCAAAGGAATCTGCACAGGAAGAACCAATTCATCTGAGAAAAAGTTTTTTTTTTAATAAAAGAAGGGTACCTCTTCCATGTCCAACATTATATTCATAAATGACGAATCCATCCTTCAATCGGGTGAGATGTTCGTTTACGGGGGGACGACGATCTCCTTCTGGAGTGACAACATATCGATCTGGACTGACTTCTCCTCGTCTCTCAGTGGCAAATAGAATTCCTAAATGCTTTGTTATTCAGTAGCGGGAGATTCTAGCCATCGGGTTCAGCTGGTTTCACTGTGATTTGAATATTCAAATTGTCCATTTGCTCGTCTTCCAAAGGAGAAAACTCAACATTATCCCTTCCGAAGAAGACCGGCACAAAATCTGAAAATCTCTTTCCTATCTTGAACCCAAGGGATACGGTACCATCGACTTGAAGCAAAAATTCTGTTTCGGTTTCGAGTTCACCCGTTTTTGCGATGCATTTGTATCTGAGAGGTCAACCGTTTGGCCAAAGAGGTCAATGCTTACGTGCCCTCGTCTGCTAGCGTGACGTTTGGAATATGAAGAACTCCGAATTTGACAGTAGCGCCCTGAGGGAGAGGGCCGCCATCTCGTTCCCAATGAATGTCATCCGAAGGCATCAGGGTATTACACGAAAAATAGACCTAAAACATTGGCCATTCGAGGAGGTATTTCTGGCCAAAGAGGAACTTTTTCTTCAAATAAAAGTTTTAAAAAAACAAAACTGACCTCCTCTCCCTCATTGCGAATGTAGGGCATGAGATAGGCGACGTCGAGTACTGTAAGAAGAGAAGTTTTCTGAGAGACAGAAAGGACAGAGAGACGACACAGGATCACTCGGGATGCAACAACGACGGGCGACACACTCATCGTTTTGTTCTCCACCCTGAACAGCATGCTCACACTATAGAAACGTTTTATTTCATTAAAACACATAAAACTTTGTTAATCGGTTCATAAAAAAGTGAATATTCACAGCACCAAATTGTAAGGCGAGAATGGCAGTGTTGTGTAGAGAGAGAAGGAAGAAAAAATTGTGTTAACCGGGGCTAGTGGGTGGAGAACCAGGATCCGAAGAGACTCTTATGCGGCTGTTGAGGCTGCGGCGCATGCCGTCTACGATGGCGATTCGCATGTCGCCCGCGTCTTGTAGTATGCTTTCGCTTGCGTTTTGCTGGTCCAATGTTGAGCACGGAGCGAGTCTCCAGTGGTCCGGCCTTCGTCTTCGCGCGACAACGATAGGTTCCAGAGTTCTCTTCCTTCACCTCGGTGAACATCAGACGACCTCCAGTTACCTGAAAGATTTGTATTTTTGGGAGAATTTCTCACAGAAAAGCAATCTCTGAAAACGAGTTATCAACAGAATAAGGGAGCTTCCAACCAAAAGAGAAACATGCGACAAAAGCGCCAAACAGAAAAAAGACCTACCGTCCGGTTGCAAACCCGGTCATACCAATAGAATTCTACCTCCTGAATCGGCTAGTTACTTACCCATACGAGGAAAAGGGGGAAAGGGAGAGAAAAAGTACCTGAGAATTCTCGGGAAGACTATCAGCTCCTTCTTTGATCCAAGTGATCTGAGCAGAAGGATCTCCAGTTACCTAAAGAGCGGATTGTACTGCGTATTCCTTCTCTCTCACCTTGCAGTCAAACCAAGCTCTATCTCCCACGTTGACATTCTCTGAAGAGACCTCCAAAAGAACCTGGATGATGGTATCGGGAACGAAGATCTGAGCATGGACGTAGCCCTCAGCTACGGTATTCTCGAAGGTCACTTTGCAGACGTAGAGGCCAGAGCTGGCGTCGTTGAAGTCTTTGATTCTAATTCTCATTGAAAAATAATCAAAAAGCGGAACAAACTCGATCTTATTTCCGTTGGGAATGGCATTGGAGGGGAGATCTCCTTCTTGACGAGACCATTCGACTTTGGATCCGGGCACAGAATAAACAGGACAGACGAACATTGCATCAGATTTCTCGTCGAATTTCATCACTTGAGCATCTGAAGAAAAAAAGTTAGATTTGAATTGACTCAAAGATTTAAAAGTTCTGATTGATCCTACTGGATTTGTCGGCAAATCCAACAGTGACGGCGGTGTAGGCGCTTCCAACGACGAGTCCGTTGTCATCCTCGACGTTGCATCTGTAGACGCCGAAGTCGTTATGAGGATCAGCCTTTTTGACATTCAAAGTAGCTTCGGTTCCCAGGGAGCGAACTATCGCTCCTCCTCGAAGAAGAGCCCAATTGTAATGTTCTCCACTCTTGGTACCTAGAGATTTCTCTTGGAGAGACGCTCCAAACAAGAAGAGTTAGTGACACAACGACGACAACGAGTTATTTGCCCCGAAGCCCAAATTATAAAAGAAAACAAAAAGCACCGAATACGTGGCTATGGACCACAACGACGAAAGTGGCCGAGTGCGGCTCCTCGTAGTTAGTCGACTCATCCACACAATAGTAGAGTCCTCGATCACAAATTTCAACGAATTGGAGATGGAGGAATGGCTGGGCGGCGACCACAGTAGCTGAGTTGAATGGCTCCGCGTGATACCAGATGACTTTGGTTCGAGGATCTGAACAACACAACACAACACGAATTGTTAGTTAAGGCGGTTAGAAGGCGACACGACGACTGGGAAAGGAGAACTCACCTTCGACGGAGCATTTCAAGACAATCGAATCGCCTTGGGCTACAATTCGAACACTTGGTGGCTCAATTGTAACCTAAAATCATTCCTTTTATTTACTTTAAGAACAACTCACAACTGGCTCATCGGGTTCAGTTCCAGACGTATAGACAGTCACAGCAGTTGAGGCGATTTGTTCGTTGTTGCGGAATCCACGACATTCATATTCACCGGCATAGGATTTCTGAAAGTTTTTCTTCTCTTCTACAAATTAAAAAACCTTAAAGTTGGGGAAATGAAGAAGTCCGGGCTCGTTGTGTTCCTCGACGTCTGTGGGCAATTGGTCGTTGACTTTGACCCATTCGAGACGATCGACCAAGGAGCTGCCGGTGGCTGTACAGACCAATTTGGATGGAGAGCCTTCTTCGAAGATTTGGCTCGATCCTCCCAAGATGGAGACAGTTGCGATCTTTGACGGCTCGACGACTTCGATGATGATATCCTTGGTAGCTGTGGCATGGCTGTTGCTTCCTTTGCACGAGTAGACTCCGGCATTTCCGAGGCCGATGGCAGGATGCTTAATGAATTGCTCAGAGATTGTGACGGGCTTGAAGTCATCTGGCAGATCTCCTCGTTCCGGTCCTGGATCATGCAGCCATTCCACTTCGGGCTCAGGGTCTCCAAATGCCTCACATTTCACATTCAATGGCTCTCCCACAGTCAAAATGAGTTTGTGTCCAGCTGGAGTTGTCTTGATGGTCAGTGTGTTTCCAATATTAACCACTCCATGATCAGAAGCTTCTCCGATAGGATTGGTGGCAGTGCAGGTATAATCTCCATTCAATTCAGGACGTCCATTGGCAAAGTCGAGGATATTGGGTTCAAGAGGAGTAACATCGTGAGGAAGAGGTTTTCCATCAGGACCAGTCCAAGAGATGGTCGGAGTTGGGACTCCTTCGGTAATACAGCGGAATTGGTGGCGATCTCCCGGAGCTCCATTCCATACTCTTGGCTCAACTCGAGCCTTAGGTGGCTGTTCATCTAAAAAGCTAGGATTAGAAAAAGGGAAATCGATCGACCATCGGTGATAACAAGCGTGACTGGCTCAGCAACTCCACTGCCAAAGTCATTCGTGGCTGAACAGATATACTCTCCAGCGAGGGCGTCTGTTGCCGAGGCAATGACAATATCGTCATTTTCTCGCTCAACACCCTCTGGTAGAGGAGTATCCTGATCCAAATGACCCCAGGATAGACGTGCAGGAGTGGGAGAATTGGCATCACAGTGGAAACGTGCTGGGTGACCTCGTTTGACCGTAAGCACGGGTGGAGTGGCCACGGGGCGAGGGGGTGCACCGGCTGAATACAAAAGTGAAAAAACACACGTGCGGAGCTTGAAGAAACAAAGGCAAATAGAGGAAAAACAGAGGTAAGAACATACGGCTTTCGACATTAAGACGACTAGTTGGTGAATCCTTGGTGGGTTTTCCATTGGGATGGTAGGTACAGATATAATCGGCTTCGTCTGACTTCTGGACGCTTGGAATGGACAATGAGCCTCCATCTTCTGTGGCCCCAAACGGCATTGGTTGGCCATCCTTCCTTTTCCAACTGAGTTGGGGATTGTTGACTCCGGGAACCCAGCAGCGAATGACAGCTGGATCGCCCTCAGGCACGGTTTGAACGTGAGGAGAGATCTCCGGTCCGGCATCTAAACGTGCCAGTGAATTAAAAGATCAGGGTGGTAGAGGGTAAGGGAAACTTTTCGACACAACAATGACATTGTTTTGGATAGAACGTGATGTGGGTGGGGATAGAGGATAGGAAAGATTGTGCATACCCTGACGCTCGTCGACAATCGGAGGAGAAACATCGGGAGTGACATGGACTGTGGCTGGCTCAGAGTCGACTGGACCACTTTCTGGGCTCTTTGGATCCTCGGCCGAGCAGATGTAGTCTCCATCGTCTGAGAGTTCAGCTCGTCCAACGTTGATATGCGGCTGGCTTCCGTCAATTCGAAGTCTTTCGCCGTCAGCTTTTCGCCACGAAAGACGAGCATCTGGTCGTCCGGGAACCCAACATCTAATTCTGAATGGATGTCCTTCCGGAATCGTCTGCTCGGATGGATCGACTTGTGGCTTGAGAGGAGCACCTGAATAAGCGACAGAGGTGAGCGGGAAAAGAGGAAAAAGTGTGTGCTTTTTGATCCAACTGGGACTCACTTGAGCGAACATTAATTCTGGCTGGAGGAGCATCAGCTTGCTGTTTAGTTTGAGGATCATAAGCTGTGCAGATATAGTCTCCTTCATCGGACTTTTGTGTTCGAGAAATGGAGAGAATTCCTCCTTGGTCGGTGGATCCAGGAGCGAGAGGAGCTCGTCCCTAATAATCGCTTTAAAACGAAGAAAAACACTTAAACTTACAGGTTTGGTCCACCGAAGTTGAGCTCTGGGGTTTCCAGGAACCCAGCATCTAATTCTGGAAGGAGAATTCTCGTCAACAGTCTGCTCTGGAGGATCGACTTGAGGCTGAAGAGGAGCTCCTTGTTTGACGTTGAGAGTGGCAGGAGGAGCTTGTTTTTCCTCTCCCGTACGAGGATCAGTCGATGTGCAGATATATTGTCCAGCATCAGACATCTGAGCACTTGAGATGCGAAGATATCCATCGCGAAGAAGAGTTCCTTGTGGAAAAGCTAAAACTCTTTGATTAAAAGAGAAAGAAACTTACGTTGCCCATCTTGTCTGGTCCAAGTGAGTTGAGCCTGAGGATTTCCATGAACCCAACATCTGAATTGAGCCGGATCGCCTTCGTTGACAGTTTGAACTGGAGGATCAACTTGAGGTCCAGGAGATTCCTGTCTTGGCTTCAATTCCAAAGTGACTGGCTCCGAATCTTGAGGCCGATTATCACGAGGATCAGTTGCCGTGCAGATGTATTGTCCAATTTCCTAAAAAGAAGCAGCTAATTCAAAAAGAAGGAAATACATTTTGAGAAGTTCTGGGAATGTGGAGGATTCCTTGTTGTTCTTGGACTCCAGCTGGGAGAGGCTGATGTCCAATTCGATGCCATTTGAGTTGAGCATCAGGATTTCCAGGAACCCAACATCTGAATCGAGCTGGCTCTCCCTCGTCCACAACCAAAAGAACTGGATCAACCTTTGGCTTTTGAGTGGCTGAAAGAAAGCTTTTTTCTAGAAATAAAGGAGCAACAAACGGCGAATAACATCCAGTCGAGCATTAGGAGATTTTCCAATTCCGTGTTGATTAATGGCGGTACAAATGTAATTTCCAGCGTCATGAAGCTGAGTTCTCGGGATTTTCAACGCATTTCCAGTCTGATAAACGCCATGAGGAAGAGGTCCTCCGATGTATTCTTTATGGAAAGTGATCTGACAATCCGGAATTCCAGGAACCCAGCAGCGGAATGAAGCTGGCTCGCCTTCCATCACAGTCTGATGAGGAGGATCAATCACCGGCTGAGGCGGACGTCCAATAAAGGAAGAAGGAGGGTGAACTGGAAGGGGAGCTGGTTAGAAGGGAAAACTTTAAAAATCCGCGCTTGTGCTTCTTCAAGAGATAGCAATAGTCTTTTTTCGACTAAAAATTAGAGCACAAAATATTATTTTGGTTATTTGATCAACTGAATAAAAGCGTCAGCGTTAAAAAAAGAACTAAAATTCCTACTGGACTCATTGACGGCCAGTCTCATTGTGGCGTCGTCAGCGGCATAATTTAGAGTAGTCGTCCCGATGCAACGATATTGTCCTTCTTCTTCCTCAGAAACTTCTTCCAACTCCAAGAGACCCTCGTCGGCTGTTGAGAACGGCGGCAGAGCTGGATATCCCACTCGGATCCACTCGATTCGAACTGATTCAGGCTGAATTAGTAAAGCTATTGTCAGAGCGGGTTAGAAACTTAAAATGGCCAGATATTCCCGGAGTTTTTTTTTAAACAAAAGAAGGAATTCCGGGAAGATCTACCCGGGTTGATCTAGAAGGCTCACATGGCTATGTCCTATGACTTGACAAATCCAACGGACTCGATCTCCCTTCACGGCTACGATGTGCTTTGGTTCCAAAATTCGAACTCGGAAAGCTGAAGACGACGGGGATTAAGCGAGGACTGAGACACACCACAGGATTACAAAAGGCGACGGAGGACTCGGAAGTGACACACACATGGATGGAGAGAGAGAGAGAGTGAAGACGTGGACAAGCGAACATAGTTTATTACACGGAAGAACAGATCTCTCGGAACATATAACGGCACGGGTAAAAGTGAGAGTGGCAGTGGAAGCATTGGACTCTCCCTGAGAAAGGGTTCTAGTGCTGGAAGAGGCGCGAGCGAATACGAATTCGTCGACGACGATGACGACGCGGCGCGTGATTCGCTTCACCTGCATCGGGCTGGGGAACATAGGTTCTGTCGACTTGAGGATTGATGACTCCAATCGGCTCACAGACACGGCCATCCGGCTTCTGAGAACGAGTGTATCCAGGAGCGCATCTGAATAGAAAATTCTCTCTTTGTTATTCCTGAGAGTAGATTACTCATTGCAAAGACGGCCAGAGAAGCCAGCAGGGCAGTTACGACAAGCAACTTGTCCTTGCGAATCAAGATAGCAGTCAGAAGCTCCAGGACAAGGGCAAGGAGTGCAGTCGTACGGCGTTCCTTTGGTGGCATCTCCGTAATATCCCTTCTTGCATCTCTCACAATGAGTTCCTTCGGTGTTATGTTCGCACAACTACAAAGCTATCGTTTCTCAATCGAAGAAAAGACTTACCAAACAACGACCGAATGAGTCACATCCTCTAGGCGAATGGTTGTTGCAATTGCAAGGAGGACGAGTAGCAGCTGGTTGACAATCATGGGGAGTTCCTCGTCGGGCATCTCCGACAAATCCTGGCTTACATCGTTCGCATTGATCTCCCTCAGTGTTGTGCTGACAATCGACACAGAATCCATACTCCTTGTCGCATTGGCTAGCATGTCCGTGGCATTCGCACTTCTCGCAAAGACCCAAGTAGAGTCCTCCTCCAGTGCGGGAATAGCCGGGAGCACAGTCCTCGCAGGAGGTTCCAACATAGCCAGGAGGACATTGACATTGCTCGACTTCGAGAGCTGGACGACCACCACGGCCGTAAGGCTCGGCATATTCTAATCCAACATAGACGAGTTGTGACTGGGCACAGTCGTCGATGTAGGTCGCCTTGATGAGGAGGGCGTCGAGATCAGCCAAAGCCATAAGGAGATGTTCGCGAGTGGCTTGTTGTCCATCGACGCGTTGCCATTGGTCTTCGAAAAGTTTGACTTCGATTATATTCTCGCGATCAGGAGAGATGGGGCCGCGATGAGTATATTGGAGGGCGATGTCATTTCCACGAATAATCACATTGGGATCTCTGTTAGTTGTTCCCTCGCCGCTGAAACGGAACTTGAAGGTAAGAACTCCTCCGTAGGCGGTGACTTTGTTTCCGAGGAATTTCTCTGGCAATTTCCAATAAAGAGTCTGACCGTTGGCCTCATGGAAAGAGCTGAATTCAATGGCTGATCCAGAGACATATCCAGGAGTTTGAGGGCTGAAGGGAGAACGAGAGTCGGAAGTTGTAAGAGCAAGTTGATCTCTGTCTCCACGTGGATAGTCGATTTCAACCTTGGTTCGAGTGTAGCTAGACGACTGGCAATTTTGGGTGACTCCCGAACAGAAGCAAGGAATACAGCCCTGAGGATTGGAAGGAGCCATGTAGAAGCTGTTGGCAGCGCACTGGTCACAGTTGGGTCCAGTGGCGAAGGTCTTGCATTGACATCTGCCTCCATAGTTGGCCTGAGTGGAAACAGCTCCGGGTCCAGTGCAGACGGGTTGTCTTTGTTGGATCGGAACACACGTGCCCAGATAAGGTCCATGGCCGGATCTCTCGTAGCCAGGAGCACAGTCCTCACAGGAGGTTCCAATGTAGCCGGGAGGGCATTGACATTGCTCGACTTCAAGGGCCAATCCCTCGCCGGTATGACGATCAACAGAAATCTCCCAGCTGACGTCTCCGAGACTGAAAATATTCTTCGTCATTTGTGTAGTTTTGCCCCATTTTCGCCCACTTTCTGCGTCTTTTGCATACCACTTTTTACGAGGGATAATTAATCTAAATTGCTCCCATTTCACTGAACTCTGACTTTCTAAATCCAACAGAGATCAAAACCACCATCATTTTTCCTATTTTAAGGAGTGTTTCTCCTTCACGTCTTTAGACCACTTATCCCCCTCTTAATCCCCTCCGTAGATTGTTCCAATTATCCCAAAATGTCGTATGGAGAGAACAGTGTTTCCGCGGCGACGCCAGCCGGCCCGCCCCGAGCTCCGCCTTGACTTCTCATCGGGGTTCCTTTACCTTTCACCATGAATTCTCAGGTCAGTTCTTTCGCTCCGCTGGGGGATTCCCTCTCTAATTCTTGAGATCAATCCGAGGTATTAGGAGGGGATTAGCGTTGCAAAATAAGGAGAGCTATTTTTCCCCTCAATCTCTTTGTAACAATAAGAACAAAAGGAAGGAGAGCTCTTTGTTGTTTTGAGAGGAAATTGTCTAATTTCCTACATCTTTTTTGCTCAAAAAACGAGGATTCCAGGGCTCCAAAGTCCACGGCTGCTTCATCTGTCTGTCGCCTTATTGGCACCGGAACCTTCATGACGACAAGACCCTCGACAAGCTCAAGGTTCGTGTTGTGATTGTGACGTGGCCCAGAAATAGACTATCAGCTGCCGACTCTCTAATTGCATCGACGGCTCGCACACACATTGCGAAAAGTCTAATTTTCCAGGCGTTAAGCGCTTATGAAATGGATATTTTGCCGAAACTTTGGCGGAATTTGCTCTTCAAAAACAAAAATTTCTGCGAGCACGTTTGCCACTCCTGGCTCTCTCGTTCCCAACGTGCCATGATGTTGAATAGCAATGGCGCCTACATCCCAGGTAAGAGAGAGAGAGAGAGATCATGGGAATATCCAAACTTTTCTCAGACACCAAAAGAGAAACTTTTCAGAACCGACAGATTTCGAATTAGTTCAAAAGGAGGGACTTCGGCTGGAGGAGATGCTTGATGGACTCATCGATGGAATTACAAAACGAGTCCAAATCATTGATTGCAAGGTGAGAGAGAGAAAGAGAAAGAAAGAGCGAAACATTTTTAGGATTTCCTCTTAGTGTTTAGCCGAATGACACTGGGAAAGAAACAACGAGTCACATGGCGGTCGTCGGGAGGCAAAAAGATCTCTGGGACATGGTTCGGTCTAGCCGAAAGCCTCATCGAACAATTCTGTGCGAATTTGGAATTGGAAGATGTTCACGAAAGGGAGATGCGAGTCATCATCTGGAAGCATTTCATCCTCGCCCTGATACAGTATCTAATAGAGTTCAGTTCGGGCACAAATAGGTAGGCTCAATTCCCTTTTCGTAATGACTCGAATCTAAAGTTCAAGTAAAATGGTCTCGATTTATTAAGGGCATTCGGACTGAAGAGGAAGAGTCTTCCAGCCCTTCTCAACGTGTAAATAGATCTTGATTCTTTCAATTAAATTTCTAATTTTTCTTTTTCCGTTCTCCCCCTCAAAAATAACAAAAAACGTGTGATTTGAGATCGATGACCAGTCACAAACCTGGTTGAACGTTGGTCGGAAACGTGAGAAGCTCGGATCATAAAGGCGTCGAGATCAGCCAAGACCATCATCAGATCTTCCCGAGTAGCTGGCTGGCCGTTCAATTGCTCGAAGCTCGTCTGAAATCATCGATTTAATCGAAATGATTTCTCCTCACCTCGTAGGTCTCGACGGTGATTCGGACAGGACTATCGGATTGAAGGACTTGCTCCTGGTTGCGGACGCGATGAACAAGAACGAGCTGATTTCCCTTGAGGACAACCATCGGCTCTTGGGAATGCGATCCACTACCGCTGTATTCGACTTCAAACTCCATTTTGCCTCCATAAGCTGTGACTTTATTTCCGAGGAATCGCTGGGGAAGTCTCCAGAATTTGGCCTCATTGATGGGCTGAGAATAAGTCAAATAGCCGGTCTTGAAATATTCGAATTGAGAATTTCGGTCGATTTGTCGCTCCTCCATATCCGAGAGAGTAACTCCTTCCGAATCTCCGGCGAACATCAGACGTTCCTAAAGAAAGCATTAGATTGGATAAAAAAGAACAAGAAATTGACGTGGACACATAGACACATGGAAAGGACGACACGAAACACTCACACAAGCAGCATCCTGAAAAATAGAGATTAGTGAAGCAAAGACAGAGACAAAATGTGTGAAGACAAGCTATTGGAAGACAAGAAAATACCTTGGTCCTTTGATGGGAGCTGGATCGACACTGATCGGTGATGCCGAAACAGAAGCATTTAAGACATCCTTGGGGAGATTTGTCCGACAAATGGAAGGCTCCTGGACGACATTCGTTGCAATTGGGTCCAGTAACCAGGGGCTGCAAAGTTCAATTTGGCTGAGTATGAGTGGAGTCCAAAGCTATACGGTAGGATCTATATCTAGTTCCAAAACGACCAACAAAACAACTATAAGATTGAATTATCTGATGATTTATCTGATAGTCTGACGCTGCAAAGGAAAGTAAAAGTCCCCTCAGCAATTTCCTCGACGCTTTGCGTGTCCTTTGGAGACCTCGAAACTTTTTAGCAAAACAGTTCAACCCCAAAAAGCATGAAAGGTGTCGCTCATTTTCTGTGAGCGATTTATGACCCCGCAGACTTCGAAGGGCTTCAGTTATGCGAACGGACTGTACGGGCAGTCGGCTGTCTGTCTAATTGCTGCGCTGATTGTTATCTTCTCCGAATGGCGGTCAGGTCATCATCGAAGATGCCAAAAACAAGCGAAGCCGGAAGGAATGCTTTCTTATCAACTCTGTGACCTTTTCTCAGAAAAGCCAACTTTCAAGGCTGTCGTCTGTCGTCCAAACAACTCTTCTCACCTTGCATTGACAACGCCCAGACTGATCGGGATAGACGGCAACCGAGCCACGAGGATCGCAAGTCGGCTGACGAATTGGAGGAGCTGGCGGGAGTGTTGTAGGAGCCGGGATGTTGACGATGCGCACGATGCAATCCGGGGTGGCCAATACACGGCCTTTGACATTGATGGCCTCGCAAGTGTAGGCTCCCTGATCCACTGGTCTGAAAATCTCTCATGGCGTGTGAATTAAGACCCCCGGTTAATGATAAGGGAGAGGAGAGCTTTTCTCCCGCCTTGAAACCGGTTCAAATACAAAAGGCAACGGGAGTGCAATCGGGCGGAAGAGGATTCCAAGAATGGCAGAAAAAGTCTCTTTTCTTCCTGACCCCTTCTCTTTTTTTTTCTTTTTGCGCCAAGCAACAGCAGCAGCTACAGTCCGATATTACACAAATTGATATCGACGCGTTCCTTCTTCCCCCAAAACCGTTCAACTTACTGGGCGTTGTGGACGGTGAGCGTGCCGAAGCCTCCTTCGGACGTTTGGAGACAACGAGGAGGATCACAGACGGGACCCCAATTCAATCGCCAGTTGATATAGGCGTCAGGAACGGCTACAGCCTATATAGATTGAGGGTTTTAAAAAAGAAGAAAGGACCTTGCAAGTGAGGGAGAAAGTGGATCCAGCGGGAACCTGCTTGTTGGTCTCTGGAGGCTCGACGACTGTAGGTTGGACGCATCCGACCTGAATGAAATTCGTCTAGAAATCTCTCCACTCATCACCTCATCACTTCCATCTCTACAATCATTCGTTCCGTCGCAATGGAACGAGCTGGGGACGCATTGGCGCTGATCAGCGCATTGGAATTCGGTCTTTTTGCAGAGTTCTCCGGGAGCTTGGACGCCTGAAAAGTCCCTCTCTCTTTCACTTGTTGTTAACAAGACGATTTCCCTCGGTTTGCCACGCCCGACCGGTTGAAAACGACCACACCCCAGTTGGCGGCGCCGTTAACACAAAAGTTTCAATGACTGACCATCTGCCAAGATTTACGGCCAGCTAATGACGCACTTTTGGATTTAAAGAGTTTTGGGAGAAAAAGAGGGTTGGAGAAGCTATGAAGCGAGGCAAAATGAGGGTGTAAACTATAAGTATTTGGCATCAAAATGCTCATCTTACTCTTCTAAAGAACAAAAAGTTTACTAAATTGGAAAATAAAAGATTTTGAAAGAGTTATAAGCCCCAGAACTCTAAAAACTCCTTGAAATTTTAACTAATTTTCTCCATCTTTGCTCACAACTTTTTCAAAATTCATGCTCAAATGTGAGTTCTCTGGATTAAATTTCTTTGAATGGTTGGAATACTGTAAACTCTTCTTACCACAGTTTTGTTCGTCGGAATTGTCTCCACAATCGTCGTCTGCGTCACAAAGCCACATCTTTTGGATGCAGCGCTGATTTCCGCACTTGAATTCGTTCGGTTCGCAAGTTCGAAGAGCTGGACAGTTGGCTTCATCGGATCGGTCGCGACAATCTGGCTCTCCGTCACAAACATAGTCAGACTGAACGAGTCTCTATTTAAAGAGAAGAGAATCAAACCTTGACACATTCGTTGTTTCCACAAGCCTTTTCATCGGCCATGCATTGTCCACTGGTGGGCATCAATCCCTGAAGTTCTTGGGGCCCATCTAAAGCGTCTTTTTCGCCGAGAAATCAACTCACAAGCTTGAATGTTTAAGAAGGCATGAGCTTCGGCGGTATTTCCATTGTGAGTAGCTGAGCAGACATATCGTCCAGCATCAGCCAGAGAAGTCGGATTGATGGTCAACCGGCCAGATGAGTCGTGAGCGTGAGGTGGAAGAGGACCTCCAACCTTTGTCCATCTAGAGTCGCATTTTGAGGGAGAGGAAGCCAACTGACCTGACTGAAGGATAGACTGTGTTGTCAGCAGTTCTGGCTCGACAGTCAAAAGTGACATCTCGTCCTTCGCGCACTTGAGCCTCCGTTGGATAGATAGTAATCTGTACATTTTGAGCTCCTTCGGCATCGATGTCGTTATCTGAATTTGTGGCTTTGTATTGGACTCCTTTTCTGCTCCACTATTTACACTATGGGTGTTAGGCGTAAAAGGGCTGGTTCGCGCCTGCCTATCCATAATTTATCGTCTAGTTTTGTCTCGAGATTTCCCCCCAAATTACGATCAATCAATAAGGATCACGTAATCTCTTTCCCGCAATCTCAAGTCAGCCGCCAAAACAGACATTTATCGGCTGGTAACTCTGTCTCTCTGCCATCAAATTACGGAAGGGGGTCTGCTGCGCCAAATTACAGCATAATCAGTTCGGCTCTCTAAGGCCGTCATAACGGGTTTCGGTTATTGATCTCTCTCGTTTTTTTCTACTTACACGTCTGCTTCCTGCGACGGACGGCCGAAGTGGCCGTCGCTAGCAGTGCGACGACACACAGCAGCCGCCACCCAAGCATTCGAGAGACGGAGCCTAGTGCTCGACGAGGGATGGAGGCCTGAACGAGAAAGTACGGTAGTCAGAAGGGAGAATCAAACAAAGTGGGCGCTCGTAACATTAGTTGCTAATGGTAGGAGAGAGTAACAACAGGTGGCGGAAGGAGGGGGAACTTTCAAAAAAAGTGCCTGACTAATAGCTCGGATTCAAAAAGGGCTACGGTAGGTTTCTCTTGATTGAGTATGTTCCGACTCGTAAATCAAGCCGTTCGGCGTGAAAAAAAAATGGAATGGTCGAAGAGCGCCACATGTGTCCAAAGAAAAAGAGAGAGAGAGAAGTATCGCAACAAATTTGCTTATAGAACCTGACACCGGCTGGCTGCCTGCTGGAGACGAAGGAGAGGTGCAAATATTCTCCTCCGACAACTGATCAAACTACTTTTTCCCATTATCTACCTCGCTCTCAAGAGAGAGAGAGAGAGAGACCCGTTTGTTTTTGTTGATTTCGAGACTATTACAACCAGGGTCAGAAGAACGGAAGAGAGAAAGTCATCGTAAAAAAAGGGAAAATCGGATTACATGGAGGCTATCAGTTGAGCAAACAGCAGCTCAAAAAATGAGTGGCAGGTTGTGACGCAGAAAGACTCTTCAGAGTACTTTGGAAAAATACTAAAAAGAAGAGAGGAGAGGAGAGACCCTAATGTGGTCCTCGGAGACCTCGGGAAGGCCAAATGACCCCCGGGACATAACTTCTAATTTACGACACAGCTCGTTTTGTGATTGTTTGTGATAAGAATGAAGAACCAGAAAGAGTAAAAGAAGGGAGCAGTTTGTGACACTTGTCGGTGGAAATTTGAGAGCTCCTCGGAAAGTTAAAAACTGCTTGCAAGAAAAACGGAGTACTTCGAAACATTTGAGACGACGAGGAACGAAACAAAAAGATTTTTGGTGGCAAGCTCTCTCTTTCTCTCTCTCTGGGAAAAGAAACAATTGGCCCATAATTCAAGAAGAGCCAGCTCGTTGCTGAGTGCGTAAATCATGGCAACAGGTGCCACGAGTCGGAGCCACGAGAGTCCGTACAGACCCCCCTTGGGGCTTATCTCTAAATTTTACAGCTTGTGATGTCGCTTTTGGGGGGGGAGAGATTGTAAACAGCTGAAAAGAAGCCAAAAATAACAGAGAAAAATGAGTTGGCCATGGGACTGTCTGACTCATGTGAGACATCGGCCAAAAGAAGCTGTACATACAAACGGCTAAGGGACTGCCGCCGGGATGAAGAAGAGATAGGAATTGATACGGCCGCGTCGGGGGCCACGCCCCCTGACTCAAGAAAAAGAGACTCGTCCCCCATCTATCAATAGACACATTGCGTCTTGAGATGCTACTGATGACCGGGACTTTTCCTTTCTAAATGGTTCAAAACGGTCGAAAAAAGCCAGAAAAAATCGCTCCCATTTTCAGCTTTCGAGTTACAGTAGCCCCCGAGCTAAACCTCTTCTTCTTCCCATAGCGTATCAGGCAATGATCATCATTGGAGTGGAAAATGTGGGAGTGGAACAGAAACAGGAAAGCAGGTGTTGATATGGGGATGAAGCCAAACAGGTCCCCTTTGAAATTTATTAAAAGAAAGACCTCGGTGCGTCTGTTGCGGTTGATGGGGCTGATGGATGGGCTGTTGGAGTTGCTCCGGAGGAATCGCAGCGTGTCGCTCAACTCCACAATTGGCTTCATCCGAGCCGTCTAGACAATCCATCCGACTGTCGCAAACCCTTCTCGAGTCGACGCATTCGCCCGATCGACATTGGAATTCGTGAGCCGAACAGCCGACATCGTCGTCGTACTCCTCCTTAAAGACAACTTCGTTCGAGAAAGTCTGTAAATCAAAAGTTTTTGGAGATAAACAAGCATCATGTGTTCTCTCGAGGGACCAAAGCGGACATATGTTCCGAGACTTACCCTTTGCTGGTGGTTCCTCTGTTGATCCCGTCGGCGTTGCTCCTCAATCTGTCGTTCATGTTCCTGTCGTCGACGATGTTCTTCCTCCTCCAATCGTTGATGTCTTTCTCTCTCCTGATGTCCTCTTTGTTGTTCTTGGCGTTTCCTCTCTTCTTCCCTTTGGAGATGCTCCCTATGAGATTTTTCTCTCTCCTCGTGCTCTCTCCTTCTCTCCTCGTCTTGTCGAGCTCTTTGTTCTCTTTCTTGTTCAGATTGTTCTCGTCGTCTTTCCTCTTCTTCTCTCCTTTTCTCTTCAGTCTCGCGTTGACGAACTTCTTCTTCCCGACGGCGAAGCTCCTCCTCTCGCTGTTTCGCTTCATTCTCGTTATCTCGACGAGACATAGCTTCTTTGAAATAATCTGAAAAAGAGCCATTATTTCCAGCTGGTTTTAGTGAGTTTCTTAATTGAGAAAATCCAATTCAGCTGTAGATTTATCGCGATAAAAACTGTCAATGAATTGTTCCAATTCTACTCGGGAAGTTTGCCGCGTCAACGAACCGTTTGCACTGTCTTTCCGGACAAACAACAGAACCTCAAGAGCATCCCCCTCATTGCACTTTTTCGAGGGAATTGTTCCCCTCTTTTTCTAATCTAAAAGTGCCCGTGACTCTCTCAATCTCTCTCATTCCAGCGTAAAGTGAAGGAGATAAATGAGAATCTCTTACCGCAACTTGTTTCGTCACTTCCATCGTCACAATCATACTTTCTGTTGCACTCGAGGCTCTTTTCGATGCATCTTCCATTGGCACATCTGAATCTCATTCTCTCTCCCGCTTTTGTCGATAATCTCACTTGAATTGATTGGCTGTGCATTGCCCCTGGAGGAGAGAATTCTCATGAACGGCGTCTTCACGACTTCCCGACTCGCAATTCACCTGAAATTGAGTCATTTGGTTTTCCTTAGGGCTCCAAGTAGAGGTTATTCTAGTCGAAAGAATGTCTGAAAGGGTGACATTTTGAGCCACAAAAGATCGGTAGCTGATTCATGGAAGTTCCATTAGTGATCGGCACCTACGCGGCTAAAAAGGAGAGAGAACTCATTCCAACTATGGAGACATGTAAAGGGGGGACTCTTACGTAATCAAAGGAGTTGAGCAAATAAGTTTCATTACATTTCTGAAATTTTAGCCCTAATTTTCTTCTCTTTTTGTTTTTGAGAAAACAAGGGAGGATACAAACCTCATCACTTCTATCTCCACAATCATTCACTCCATCACAAAGTTTATCGTAATGGACGCATTTTGTCTCCGTCAGATAGGGACATCTAAAGGAAATTTTAAATAAAAAGAGAAAGAACCTGAATTCTTGGTCAGAACACTGAGAGTTGGGATCTTCTCCCATCTCATGTCGAGGATATTCCTCTTCATCTCCTCGATCATCCTCCCCATCTCCTCGATCATCCTCCTCATCTTCCTCTTCCTGATGTGAATGATGAACTTGAGGAAGTTGAGGATGGGCTGGATGATGTCTATTCTGATGGAGACCTGAAAGAGCGAAGGTTAGCCCAGAAAAGGAGAGAAGTTAGGGACAGAAGTAGTGAGAAATGATTATGGAAAAACACACAAATGACTTACACTTGGCGCTACGGTTTTTATAAACTGAAAATTAGAATTTACCCGATTGGGTTGAGTGCTCGGGGGTGCTGGTGGTAGAGGCGCGAAGAGCCTCGTGATGTCGTTGGACCTCCAGGAAGTAGTCTGAGACAACAATTAGTCTGCGAGTTAGATCTTCGACTTTTCCTTTTAAACAAAAAAAAGTTAAAAAGCCTGGTTAAACAAATAGTTTTCTGATCACAACAAAAAAGTCTCAAAAAGCTCACCACAGGTGGTCTCATCGCTACCATCTCGACAATCATAATGTCTGTCACATTTCTTCTCCGAGGAAATACAACTTCCGTCATTGCAGGCGAATTCGTCCGAGGAACATCCCACCGAGCGTTTTTCGTTCCCTGAAATGGTTCTTTTTATTCGGCGAAAGTGGCTTCAGCTGGTGACAGACAGATGTGATTAGAAGCTGGGAAAGAGAAGGAGCAACCAAAAGAGAAAATCAGTCGGAAAGGGAGAAGCATTTGACTCTCTAAAAAACCAGGAGTTTGATGGATTTTTGTACAACTTTGAATACTATTTTCTCTGTAAATCTTAGCAATTGGAGAGATCTTTGGTTTTTATCTTAATCTCCCTTGATTCTCTTAAATTTCTCACAATTTTTCTAATTTTTGTAGGGGATATTAAGGCCTAAAACTTTGCACTTTTTGCAAAAACTTGTAAAAATCATGGGAAGTTCAAGATTTTCTAAAAGAACATTGACTCTTTTAGTAAATCTCAATGTCGAAAGGGGAGAAAAGGACGTTGTGTGGCCAGAAAAAGTGGCTAAAAACGAGTTCTCCAAAATCATCTGACCCCCCGATAACCCTTTGCCGATCAATCGCTGATCCAACGAGATTCGATTCCTCCTCCAATTACAAGAAAAAAAAGAAAAGTAATCGCTTTGGCTGGAGATTTGCATGACCAGTTTTCTCTTTCACTGACCCCAAAAGGTACGCGTCCGAAACAGCGGCGACTCTCCGTTGAGGGCAATGGCGCCTTCTCGTAGACCACCACTATTCCGCTATCCAGCTCTGCCCGAGATTAGACTCTGCTATGTCTTCACTGCCTGTACGATGGCTTATGCCTACTATTCCGTCTGGGATGCCAGTCAGAAGTTCGAATGGAAACTCGGCGATTATGGAATTTGGAGCAATTTGCCCTTGATCGGCGGCCGGATGAAAGTAAGAGTTCCTCGCAACTAATCAATCATCTCAGGATGTAACCAACTGGGAGTGGAGTCGATGGTCGCCATTTGCAAAAGAATTCCTATTTATCTATGCTGGCCATGCGCTTGTCTTCAATATTCTCTCTCAATATCTCCAAGAAAATGTTTGAAAAGTCCAAAAAATTACTAGGGAAATTCTTAGATTTTCGTCCCAATCTACACTCTTCTGGCGATTCTGGCTTGTGCCTATACTTTCACTCCTTTCTTGGTGGCTTCTTCACTGATTCAAGGCGCTATTATCTTCTTCAGTTCCAACTATTTCAAGTGATTTTCCACTTTTTAAGTTTTTCAAACAGAAATTAGAAACAAATGGGCCGTTTGGATGAGTGCCGTTCCTCTTTTGTATATTATGATGAATCACAGTCAATCTCTGGCCAATGATCCCTTCCTCATCTACACATTTTTGGCTTATACGTAAGGGGAATTTGTTGTTTCCAAGCGAGTTTCTTAGGGTTCTTTCAAATATCTCATTCAATTTGGAGACTGTGGCTGGGAATGGAAGGAAGGAGGACACAACGGTTTGGCAGAAACTCCTTCGAATGTATTTCTATACTTATTATATTCCCTATTTGTTCACTTTGATCGTCCTCTATCCGGAATTTGAGAGACAATTCAAAGAGAGAGAAACAAAAAAAAGAGATTGGAAGGAGGTTCTTTGGTTTGGCGCTCGAATCGCCTTCTGGTGGATGATGTTAGAAGTTTCTCTTCACTTTTTATACTTCGAGGTTTGAAAAAGAGCTCAATTTGAAGACGAGGGACATTCAGGCAATTACTCGAAATCTACCTTATCTCTTCTCTCTTCCAAAGGATCAATTTGTCTCTCTGGGAATGGCTATGGGTAGGTTTTTAGCGGAAAGAGTGGAGAAACCAAATTGAAGGAATCTTCTTCCATTGGAAGTATGTTGTGATCTTTGGATTGCCTTCTCTCTTCGCCAAAGTCGACAAGATGCAGCCATTGCCGGGGCCAATTTGCATCGTTCGTCTCACACTCTATTCCAAGGTAATTATTGGTCGATGAGTGTTTGTTTACCCAAAAGGGGATCAAACCCCCTCGGCAATTTGGGGACTATTGACCTACTTAACCGCTATACTTTCCAGATTTGGAGGGAATTCGACCGAGGGCTTTATCAATTCTTCAAGCATTACATCTTCATCCCAATCTGCCAGCCGACCTTCTCGTTACCGAGGAAAATCGTCGGCGTCTTCGTCTCCTACAGTTTTGTCCTTCTCTGGCACGGCTTCTATTATCACAACGTCATCTGGATTCTCCTCAATATTTTGGCTCTTTTCGTCGAGATGACATCAAAGATCATCTACTCGATTCCGAGCATCAAATCGTATCGAGAAAGTCATCTCTCAGATGTGGCTTTTCGCCGGATTTTGGCAGTTTGTCACGTGAGTTCGGGGGTCATCCCCGGGGTTGCAAGTTTTTCGTACGGCTTGCGAGGCTCCGTTTCGTGTTCGCATCACTCTGTTTGTTTGGCAATCTCTGATATCGCTTTGGAAAGTTCAAGTGGACACACTCTCTCGGACGATTTCCCCTTTTTATAGATTGCTCCATTCGCCATCGGTCTCTACTCGAATTTCTATTTCCTCGGAGGAGAGGAGGTTGGAGCCGCTTTTGTTCAACGCTTTTGGATTGAAGAGACGCTCACTTTCCGGTAAGATTTTAGTCCAAAAAACAAATTTCCAGATGGCCATTGTGGCTGATTTTAACTCTTGGATATTTCAATTCGCACACTTGTATGGAAGTAGAAAGAGTCAAAGGACTGAAGGAAGAAGAAGAAGAACGGAAGAAGCAATAGCTACGGGTCGAAATAAATTTGAAAAAAGGGAGGTGTTAGGGGCTGATTACCGGGTGGTGGACAATTCCTCTCATCTTCTCCATCCGGACATTCGCGTCGTCCATCACACTGGTTTCCACAGGTGGCATCTCGACATTGGAACATGGTTGAGGGACAAATCCGGGTGGTGGTGGAGTTGGCTAAGCGTGCGAGTGCAAAGGGGAAGAGGGAAACTTACGGCCGATGTTGCAGCAGAGCCCCTGGATGCAGGCGGTCCCGGTTGGACAAACTGCATTCGACCAGCAATATGAGGAGCCATGCCTGTAATTTTTCTCTTTTATTCTAATCCCCCTCGGCGGAGAGAGGAGTTCGGGAAGCGTCAAGTTGCAATTAGGCTGGAGCGGCCGAGAGAACAAACAATCGTGACGGGACAGTTTAAGGCGATCCTCTGATGCCGCTCCTGCCTTATGGCATTAGCAGAAATTGATCCCCCAAAAAATAGATACTCGACTCGCTTTCTCGCTCTCTCCCTGCAAAAACGATGTTGGATCAGATTGCTACTAATCGGACGTTTGTTGGTTTGCCCTTCCGGCTGTCAAGGGAGCTGTCCCGGCAAACCAACAGTTCCGCCGAACAGTAAGCAATGCACTTTGCTTCGCACTTCACACGCAGAACTTACAAAGAATATTCGGGCGAGCTGCCGTCTTCACAGGCTACCGTTAGCCGGGAATGAGTCTTGTGATGGCCGTGGTGCTTATGAGTCAAATTCTTCTTGGCATGACAACCCTAAATGGAGATCTTCTCTCTGGGATTCTCTCACGTGTTCATCACTGCCATCCTTGCAGTCATTCCAGCCATCACAGGCGACACTCGAAGGCACACAGACATTGTCGGAATGACAGCGGATCTCAGAAGACGTACACTCCACACCTCAAAAGAATTATTGTCCACTTTGAAGAGAATTTTTTCGTTTGCCTAGCGTAAGCTCTCGTCCGGCAGCCGTATCGCCCTGAGTCACAATCAAAACATTGTGGGCTACTTGAGGTCCAGGACAATTGGATTAGCATTTTTGAGACTTACGAGAGCAATGGATTTCGTCGTCGCCGTCCGGACACTGAGAGATTCGGTCGCAGAACTGGGAGGTTGGAATACAATGGCCCGATTTGCAGGCTCTTTCTCCTAGAGGACAATTCTCCGATGCTTCTGGCAGAGCGTCGGCTGTCATTCGAATCTAAAAGATTGAATAAAAAAGAAAGAAATAAACCTCGAAGATGACTTTGGAAGTGAATCCATCGACAGAAACCTCGTAGGATCCGATATCTCCTTCATTTAATCGGTCAATTCTTAGGTAATAATTGTTCTCATTTTTGTAGATTTCAATGCGATCATCTTGGACCAAACGGAGCTCGCCATCTCCCAGAATTTGACTTCCTTTCCTCCAAACAACTCGATGATTTTCGGGGACCAAATCGATCATCACTGAGAGAAGAATTTGGCCGCCTTTGGGCGAGGAAAGGACTTTGTCAGTCTGATAGATGACTGGCTGATGGTGGTTGCATTTAGCTGGAAAAAAGAGGTCAAAAAAGGAGAAAAAAAGAACCGAATTTTTTGCTTTCATCAGAACCGTCGAGACAATCCTTCGAGCCGTCGCAACGCTGCTTGGCGGCGATACAACTCCCATCGGAGCATTGGAATTCGTCGGGTTTGCATTGGTCGTTAGCCTCTGAAATCTCATCCTTCTTTGCCGGCGTGTCGGTCATTTCAAGCTGTTTCAGAGCCCGTGTGGGACAAGACACAATGGCGCGTAGAGTCTTCGTCCGTTTGCACTCTTCCCCGCTTGTATCCCACACAAGAGCACACAGTAAGAACGAGCCATGAGCACGAAGGACCGAAATTATCAAAACACAAACACTCGGCAACTCTTTTTCCCGGATTTCGGAGCTATGTTGACTCAACATTTTTTCGGCGAGTAAAGAACTGTCAAGTGCAGGCTGACAGCTGTATTCAAAAGTACAAATCCAGTCGGAGAGATTTTCAATAAAAAAAGTCGTATTTGACAGTTGGAATGGCGACAGCGCGACGACGAAATTTGAACTAATTTCGGGTGGAATCTTTTTGTTTTAGTCTTCCCCTGGCCGAACAAACAAATATTTCACGGAAGAGCTTTTAAAAGTGAGAAAGGACCTTTGATGATATGCAGCTGATATCCGTCCATTGAGACGGCAAATCTTCCAAGTTTGCCTTCATGGAGGGCGTGGAGGATTTTATCCTCAATTTCATTTCTTTCCTCATCAGTAAAAATGTCCAAATAGGCGATTGAGCCCATTTCTCTGTGATATCTAAGAGAGAGAAACTAGTTGAGAAAGAGACTACCGTTGAATTACCTGAATTGAAAGACTACCGGCCTGTGCTCTCCTCTAACATCAGCTAATAGCTCATCTACGGCTAGAGAAATATTCCTAGCTGTCTCAACAAATCCCGGACTGCCGGGCTTACGAAGATCATAGGAATAAGGGAGATCGGGCAGATTGATGGTTAGACGGTAGATGACCGAGAGGGCCAGCAGGGCGGCCGCTGTCGGAGCCATCGCAGCCGAGCAGACAGTCTTCCCTAGGCTGGGGGCGGGGTCCTGATACCACGGGAGGAGGCCTGATCAGGGACTGTTTGAATAGGCCGAGCTACGAGCCAATCGCGCCATCTCTGATCCCAACTCATAGAAATGTTCAGCTACTTTCTTTTAAAAGTTCCTAAGAGAAATCAAATAAACTGTAAGAACTCAAAATGTCAGTGAATCATCGAAGAAAATCTACATCATCTCAAATCTCTTTCCTACTCGAATCAAAGTCTCCCCGGAAACGTCAAAAAGCCGAAATGTTGGCGAATACTTTAAGGTGCGCAGATGAATTGGTGACAGCCGGTTGTCAACTGAAGATGGCAGCTGATACGGCTCACCTTTGCCTAATTGCGCAGACTGACTAATGTAATTACACTCTGAAGATTTATGCCGCAATAACAAGAAGATAATGACTACTTCCTCTGAATTTCATAACGAACGTTGCCTAAATCTCCCCCTTATCAGTCTGAAGTTTATGCATTTTTTTGAGCTTATGGTGACACGGAACAGCTATAGATAGCGGCTTTTCAAAAAGGATTTTTGAGGTTGGCTGGCAAAAAGGGATGATCTCACCTGTGAGATTAGTGTCGGGAGGTCGTAAAAGATCCTCGATATCTCCTCTGGGTATTTCGATCAGCTCGCCGGATCCCTCCTCAGGAGGAGATGAAATTTCAATCGGCGCCGAATATGTACATTTATTAGATAATAATAGTAAATAAATAGTAATTAAACCGAAGGAGGAAGGTGCGGGTGTCCACCGCATTGCTGCATACATTATGCCTGACATTACATAGGGCAGCCAGGTGCAGTGGGGCCAAAACAAAAATCGCGCGGGATATCAAGGGATAAGGTCATCCAAGATGTCCGAACGCCTATCAGTACCCAAGACGAGTAGAAGCCTCAGGGGAAGGGCTGAGTCCAGGCAGTCGGGGAATTCATTTCAAGTCTCTCCTTCCAAGTCGACGACAGCTAATTGATGGATTGGGTTCAAAGCTCTGTTTTGACCCCAACCACCCATACTTTCTCTCTCCTTCTCCCTCTCTTTGTAGATCTCTGAGGAGAAGAAGAATAAAATATATAGTTCGAATAGAAAGTTGAAAGTTCAATCTTCATTATTGACTGATGGAGTCTAATTCGCCGGCAATGATAAGGTCATCGGGTTGAGAACATCTCTACGTACTGTTTATGACCGCCGCCGGGAGACTCGAAATCTCATAAGTGGCCATCATTCTCGGAATTCTACCAGTTTCAGCTGTACGACGTTTCTGACGTTTTGTTCGAGTAGACAATGCCCATTCGATTCAAATCTTATTTCTTTCCTTACTTTTTCTACAAAAATAGAGAAAATCTTCGAGCAAACAGAATAGCCCAAAAAGTCTAATTGATGTGTGAATCAGAGCTGCTGTACGGTTGAACCTATGCTTTCCCAGAGGGCCACCATCTCATTCAGGGTTTGGGCTGAGTCAGCTGACGAACGGCGTCTCCTTTTATTGGCAATAAATTACAAGCATATTTTTGAGAGAGGGGGAGATCACTCGTCATGATAGGTGGTTGTGGTCGAAGTTGTTGATTCAGTCTGACTTTCTTCAGCAGTTGCAGCGTCGTAGATCTTCTTCAATTCGGGAAGCACTTCCGACTGGGCGAAATCCGAAGCTTTTTCAGCTTTCTAAAGGAGCAAATCAGAAGAGAATGAAGAGAAGGACTTACATCGGAAATCCATTCTCGAATCGTTTTGTGGGTCTCAGGGTCCTGGAGTTTATCCTTGGCTTGGTTGAATTTCTCCCTAAAAAAATAAATTAGATTTTTTAGATTAAAAGATCTAAAATCTCTAAAACCTCCACCAACTATTTCACTCTTTTTTATGGGAAGCAAATAGACATAAAGCGTGTGAGAACAAGAAAAGCCTTTTTGAGACCTACTTGACGACATCTTTGACGGCCTCTTTGGCCTTTTCATATTTATCGCTGAAATAGTCTCTACAAATCCTTCCCTCGATCAAAAAAAGAATCAAAAACTTGCCTAATGGTCGGACTGGCGGTTTCTTTCACCCAACTCGCAGCGGAATTAAGGCCTCCCGAGACGGACTCTATGACATTGATTTGAAAGGAGAGAGAACTAACCTGTGAATGAATCCCACCAATCGGCGTTGACATTGGTTGAGAGAGAGAAAAGCAGAACAAGGAGAAGGAGAAGACGCATTCACTAGAATGGAGATTGTTTTTGGAAGGAAGAGGAAATTGACGAGATTATTGCAAACAATCAATGTGACCCGCCAGCCCATAGCTAGCAGCAACTGGTTGTCGAAAAAGAGAGTAAAAAAAAGAGAGAGCGGGAGTACCGGGGAACCGTATGCTAATGAGTGAGACTACTCTTGTTGGCTGTTGTTTGTTCGCTCAGGTTACCTCCCGATTTGTCCAAAATGAACAGAGGACAATATTTGACGGCACATTCTCTGCGACAAGATGACACAGACCAATGAATCAGCAGACGAAACGGCCGAACTGGTCTCTGACTCATCCGACCCTGGAGCAAGACATCTTTTTGGATTATCTCCTTCTCAAAATGTATACAGTTCAACGGAAGTTTCTCGATATGAAAACAAATATCGAGCCGATGAGGACAAATATTACGGGTGAGCATATTCTCGCCTGTATAATGACGGCCAAGATTTTCCAAAAAGCGTATTGGACAAGCGGAAGCAAGGGTGAGCCGCTTGTTGTAATAATGTGAAGTCCGAACAGCTGAGCCATCAACAGAGTGAGTCTACTACTAGTTCATAGGTGTTATCTTATCCTGGGAGGTCAAGAGGCGGAGTGATACGATACACTCCTCTTTTTTGTAAATTTAAGGAATCTTTTCCACTTAAATCATCTGAATTTGAGATATCAAGAGGAAGATTTATCGGGTCAGAACAGACAAAACCATTCAAATAAAATAAAAGGCATACTCGTTCTTTCGATTGAGTAAAGTTCATCGATGACTGGAGTAATTTGGATTTTCTAGTAGAGGTGGGCAATACTTTTAATTTTTGAATTGAGGATTTATAAATTGTTGAGCTGGGAACTCTTCGATTGTATCAAAAGATACTTTGAATGAATGAATTCGTTTTTGAATTTTTTCTTGGGAGAATCTTTTCTCTAAAATAAAGTGTGTTGACCTCTGAAATTAGTCTTATCGAGGTAGTTTCCCGCGACTCTTGAGAGGAATTGTATTGTCCCATCACCTCTCTCTCCCTCCCTGTGTTGACTTGAAAGGCATAATTGGCGCTCATCCATTAATACTGAGCTAACAGAAGGGGGACCAACCGAAAGAGAGATGACCTCTCTAGGGGAAAGTACCCAAAAAAACTTGATTATCTCGTCCCTATCAGCTATCCACTCCGGCTGCCAAGTTCGTTCGAAAGTGACCAGCTTTGGCTTTCCATTCGTGGTAGCTAGCCGGTTTCTCGCCGCCAGAAGCATTGTTGCTAGCCGCAGTATGTGATATGTCCGGCCGTCTCCATCCGGCCGTAACCTCGTGGACCTGCTTTTCTGTTTTTCAAGCAGCTTCACGGTCCATTGGCAGATCCTTCTCTTCGCTCCGTTCCATTTCCATTTTCAGGAATGATTCTCCTCGTCGTAGTTCTTCCTCTTATTTCTGCCAGCTTTACTCCGGATTTCTCTCGCTGGCTCGAGAACTATTACGGTCCCAACATTAGAGATCAACTCGAACGGTTTTCTTTTTGTCTTTTTTGGTAACAAATTTCAGAAATGATTTGGGAGAGAAAGGATCTTTTGGAGGCAAAGAAAATTCCTACGATCGCCTGATCCGCCAACCAGTCATCTTCGTTCACGGCGTTTCAGACACAGCTGGGGATAAAATGCGTCAAGCAGCTGACCAATACAAGTAACTCTTTTTGTTGGAACAGGAAATAGTTCGCAGGTCGCAAGGCTATCGAGAGAACGAACTCTACTCGACGACATATTTCAACGGCGCACAGGATAATCCAGTCAAATGGGTCGAGTACAGCATGAGATGTGAATACGTCAAACAGGTTGAGGACTTTCCTTTTAGAACTCTCTCCCTCTCAGGTCCGAGCTCTAATCGTGGCTGTTCGTCTTTATACCGGACGAGCTGTGGATGTGATTGGATTCTCGTTGGGAGTTCCAATTACTCGAAAGGCAATCCTTGGAGGTTTTGATCCTTTCTTTGACCAAAAAAAAGTATTCAGGATATTGCGTTGACACAGGAGAATACTTGGGAGCTCCTTTGACCAAATATATCGACACTTTTGTCGGAGTAGCTGGGCCAAATCACGGAGTTGCTCCACAAGTAGCTCTCAGCTTTATCTCCAAAATAGTCCTTTCAGGCAGCAGGCATCTCCATCCCAGCCTGTGTTTTGAGCATAATTCCCGTCTGTAATCAAGTGACTGGCCTTTATTCCGGTTTTTGTCCTCGAGAAAGTGAATTCCTTCAAAATATTAATGCTCAAGCTGGCTACGAGGGTAAATATGTCTATTCGATCTACACCAAAAAGGATCAAATGGTCGGCTATACCGTATGCAATCAGGTAGAGCTCCTTTCTTCTAGAACTCCTGGATTGTAGATAACTTCGATGATTGCTGGCCAAGCAGGAGAGAAAGTCTACCAGGATTTGAACCACGACCAGGCCTTCCACAACACACACGACGTCCAGATAGCCATGATGAATGACCATCGAGTGATTTAAAAACCAAGACTTTGAGCTCGCTCTATCTCCCAGACATATCAATTAGGTGAAAGCCCAAATATTTATTAAATTCTTTTTGTTACAACCGTCTCCTCTTGAAATTGTCCTTTGGCTTCTCGATCTTCTTGAAGGGCTCCGTAACCAACATCATGCAATCGATGATGCTCATGAAGAGTTGTTTGTCGAAGGAAAGGGCGCATTCCCTCATATTCGACAACATTTGCTGTTCATTCGGCATGTTCAAGGCACAACTGGAAGAGTCTTTTGCTGGTGGGGAGGAGTTTCTTACTTAAGACTGGTGGTGCACTCATTTTCTGGAAGGAAGAAGCATTTGGCCACACATTCATTGAATTGAGGAGTCTCATCATCAATAAAAGTTAGATTTAATTCTGTAGTTTGTGCTCTTTTTTTGGCTTCAAAACTTACGGACTTTTGGAGCAAGAGCAGCCATTCGATCCTTCCCCGCTTTGACAAAAACATCGAAATTTCTGACTTGAGCCACGTTGTATTTGTTGACAGTACATCTAAAGCATTTTGATTTTCTTTCTTCCACTTCTCTTACCCATCGTGGACAAAAGTCTTCGTACATTCGTAGACTTTGTCCAAAGAAGGAATCAGCCTCTTCAGACATTTCACATAAGGCTGATGAGTTCTTCGAATAGTTTTCTGGGAGATTGAAACGAAGGAGAGAGGAATACCTGACAAGTGACGAAGCATTCGTTGAAGTCTATTTGGTTGACTTGAATACATGGCTCATAGTCGTGACAAAGACATTGCGTGTTGGCGAGAGCCGAGATGGAAGGGAAGAAAGAAAGAGCTAAGAGAGGAAGAATCATCGGAGGGAAAGTGGGGAAATAAGGGGTCAATTTTTAACGAAAAAAACAGGTTCTAATGGCACAAATAATTAAATTGTTATGATGTTAAGACATGTTTTAAGAGTCGAATTATCAAATGTTCACTTCCTCCCCGAGCTCTCAAAGTCCTTCAATAATCTGCTCAAAAAAGGCGACTGTTTGTTTTTTTCCTCGAACGATTTAGCGTCAAGTAGGCTTCTCGTCAATATTTGGATCGATTTTGTTTTCTGAAGAGATTCGACCAATGTGACCAATAGCCCTTTTATTCATCAAAGATGATGTCTCTCTTTTGGTCGAAGGAAAATAATTTATTATAATCTGAAGGACGATCCGTGAAAGACACACAAAAAAGACCAACAATTACTGAGCAGTTGCACACTGGATCACAGTGAAGAGAGTTGTGTATTGCCTCGCGACAATAGCACCCAAAATACAGTACATAGTACTTTACCAACGGTCTAAGCTGACTGCTTAGAGTAGAAAAAAACTGAAGAAGGACGGAGGATCGGGTGAAATCTTTTTAGGCCTGATTCAACATATGACGCTGGGCCAAGAGACGCGTACAGCCCGCTTTTTGTCTGGAATTATCGCTTTGTTTCCAAGAGAGAAGAGTGGCAAACCTATAGTGAGGAAGAACTCGGAAGGGCTGGCCATGTCCTGGCACGATCCAATCGGCCATACAGATGATCAGATTGGCATTTTGACGCTTGATGGCTGCGTCCCAGACACCCTCATCTGCCATGGTGTCACGCTGAATTTGCATATTTCAAAAACAAAGAAGAATAGGGACCTTGTCGGCTACAAGAGCCTCGCTTGGGATAAGATCTCCAGCAATGGCCATCGTACCGTAACCGGCCACATTGTGGACAAGGACAGTCAGGTCGTGCTGCGTATGGCCAGGAGTCTTCCAAACTTCGACGTTTTGAGAAAGTTTGCGGTAAGGACGCTGAATATCCTAAATTCGAAAGACGAAAAATAAAATAAAAACCTCTTTGAGTTCAGTTGGAGTCACATGACGACCGATGTACTCCATGGAATGGAAGAGGATTGGCTTTTGAGCGAAGAAATTCAAATTTCCCATATGTCCTGGATGGCCATGGGTGATTACAACCGTTGTGATTTGGTCCAAAGTGACTTGTTCCTTGGCCAGACCTGAACGAATTTCATTAGATTGCGGCATTGAGAGGACGAAAACAACCCCCTACATGAAAGTGGTCATCTGGCTACGCTCTTTTTTCTTTTCTTCTTTCAAATATTTGATCAACAAGTCGGAGACTTCTTCCTCTCGAATGCTGTTGAAGCAATACCAGAGGATCAGATACAAGAATGATTGGAAAAGACTCAAAGCAGCCAGGACACCAGCAGCTGTGGCCGAGTTCTCATCGATTGTTGTCTTCATATTGTGGTATTCGGTGTTGAAGCCCTTGGCGATGATCTCGCCGATAAAATCCGACTGACTCAGGCAGAAATAAAAAAGAAGAAATGTGACCATATAGCAGCCAAGTACGGTGGTCGCTTTGAGGACAAGTTTCGGAACGATAAATGCCGATTTGACATTGGCAAATCCAACCCAGCTAACTCCGGTACAAAGCAAATGTAGTCCGTAGAGAACTCCAACGCAGCTGACAGCCGAAGTGGCTAGGAGGTTGAATCTATTTTGAGGGGAAATTGAGAAATTGAAGACTTACCCATATTCTTGGAGAATATGGACACTTTTGAAGAAGACTAGCGAAAGGAAGACAGTATCAAAGAGACCGATTATGGTGCCGATTGTTCGAGCTCGTTTTTGAGTACAACATTTGACCATTTGGAGAGAGGGGAATAGAGGAGAGGCTTAGTGGGGGGATGAGAAGAGCCAAGTGTCTTGGAGAGCTCTTTCGGGCGCAAACGAGCGCACAAATTGGGTTTGGCGGGCACCTTCGCAACACTGAGAAACACCTTCCGGGCAAATCTCGGTTATTTCTAAGAGAGAGAAAGAAGAGAGAGAGAATGGCTCAAGAAGAGAACACCAATCTATTGGAGAACCGACCAAATGACCAACTCTGCGCGAAATTGGCTGCTAAAAAGCCCGAAATGGAAATTAGACTCACTCTGGAGAAGACGCTCCGTATCCGATGAGGCTCCTGTGTCGATTAAAACTAGATACCCGTTGTCATTTACCAGTGTAATCGCCCCAACTGCCTCTACTTGTCCATCCTAAAACTCTTTTTAGAAGAACTATTAAAACAAACCCTAAGAGGTCGGATACTTCCAGCCTGAAGGACTGAAACGTTGACAGTATTTCGTGGAGCCAAAGTCGAAGTCCAAAGGCGAGCCCATGGATTCAATTTGGTCGTAGTTGGAGCTGGCGTTGTCGTGGTTGAAGTAGTCCTAAAACCCTTGGAATGACTGTGAGAAAGAGAGGCTTTACGTCGTGGTCGTTGGAGCTGTCGTTGTGGTTGGCTCTTCAGTTGTCGTCACCACCACTTCTGTGGTAGTCTCTCCGATTCGATTGTAGACAGTAGGCCATGTAGTTCTGTCCTTGATGTACCAGGGAGTCTTCTTTGTGCTGCCAGATAGACCGCTAATCCATTTGGGAGCTTGAGTTGGCGTTACAGTATTCCAGCTGAAGGGCGGACGAACAGACGAAGAAGGCCGACCGACGGGACGAACTGATCCTGGACGAGTGTCTCTGCAGCAGATCGAACGGCCCAAAACGAAGGATTGGTCGCAGAGATAGCCGACAGGACAATCTCCAATCGAAGATGGCCGACAGTAGGCAAAGTCGGAAGCCAACAGGAGAGGTTGAGCTCCAAAGGGACAAACTAAAAACTCTTTTGACTCTCTTTTGTGAGTGCTTTGGGAACAGAGTAAAATGAGACGCACGACTGTTTGTACTCGCTCCATGCCTCAAACACAGACCAAATAGATCGCAATGTGTTGGGGAAAGAGGAGACGGGTTCGATAAGTGTTGACCAGGAGAAAACAAAAAGTTACCCCGAGGCGAGGAATGTTTCTATCAGCCGTTGACTATACATCTTCTTCTGCGCGTGGCTCCGAAAAAAGTGCAAGGTGATCGAGCGCGAAATGGTCCGTATTTCAAGTGCCTCCGCAACTTTTTCTAAGGCTTCCGTAACAGAAGCCGACACGCGCCCAAATATTGCGCGAGGCTCCTGATTAACTGAGTCTTTGATCCTCCCTCCACGGACGGACGATCGTTTCAACTTGGCTATTTGAGTTTGCGATTATCCCGCCAAACAGACGCATTAGGCGAGGATGACACGAAAAATAACGTTCGTCTCTGCAAAATAGGGGGGACTTTATTTTTCAACTTTCTTTTTTCGCCGAAAAGTCGCCGTTTTGATTTTTTAAAAACTAAAATAGACCTTTTAGGTTTGAAAGCGACCAGTAAAGAATCAAAAGAATCATAATTTCACCCTCAAATTCTACATTGAAATCTCTCCGGGATAGTACAGGACCTTTCTGTGGTCATCGACTTTCGCCCAAGGAAGTGTCATCGCGTTGAGTGCAAATAGGAACGTGCGAGGCGCGATTGCCCACTCAAATAGCCAAAAAGAGGTGCTGATTAGTCGAAAGAAATTCTGAACTCTCACCGTCTCTTTGAGTTGTCGCTTCTTCGGTTGTCGTTGTCGGCGGTAAAGTCGTCGTTTCTCTTTCTCGCACTACTGGCAGCGCTGTCGTTTCTTTGTCGTTTCCGAAGCCAAGCAACCTACAATCTTTCGCTAAATCTGATTGGCGAGGATTCGAATAGAATTGAAAAGGTTCAAATCAGAAGGAACTGTTAGAAAATCCTACAGTAAGAAAAGGAATAATAGTCGAAATGAATTCCAGAGAGATCTAAAGGAAAAAAGAAACCACCTTAGGATGGTACCCGTAATGTCTCCATCAGATCCGTCGGAAGGAATACTTTTCCTACTAGCTAATATCCACTGCCTAAGTTGTTCTGTCGTGGCGGCGGAGCTCTGGCCTAAAGAAAGAAAAGGAAAAGTAAATATTTAGATAAACAAACTACCTGCTAGAACGAGTACGGTGGCCAAAACGAGCGTGGTGAGCCGCATCTTTTGGTTGCGTCAAATCAGTGCTCGAAGAGTTCAACCCAGCTCCTTATATGGTCTCCGCCCACTTTTTGCTCCGCCCCTGCGGCTCACGAGGACGCGCCGCCAAGCCGCAAAAACGAACGATATTCACACCGTACGGGGATTAGCGCCCAAGGGGGGCAAATTCACTCATTGATCATTTGGGAAAATTCTTCCGGGGAGAAATTGCACTCCTTCGAGCCTCTCTCTCTCTCTCTCTCACTCTCTCTCTCTCTCTATCAGGATGACTGTAGGTCTTATGCTTCATCTAGTAGTTTGACTTCTAGAGGTCTTCATCCAAGAGATCTTTTTCGAGGAATTCCTAAAAACAAAAAAGCTTCTTGGAACGCTTTGTGGCTCACTTCTTATTCTCTTCGCGACTCGACAAAAAAGTCCGGAGCAGTCCTTTTGTAAAAGCGCATCGAGATACTCTTCGATCTTTGTTCGTATCCCCGACTGTCTTCAGTTGCCTCCGTCGGCGCATACTACTGGGCAAACGTCGCCGAGAAAACCATAATGGAATTCCAACAAAAAACTGGGAAGTTGCCTCGAGCCACCTTTTGGAAAGAACGAGGGAAAGGAATTCCACGACTTCAAGTCATTTTCTTGGGGAACTTCGAGAGAGAGAAAGAGGGATTTCGGGGAAGATTCGTCGAACTTTTTGTGTTCTGGTTCCAGTGTCTTTGTGAGATTCCAGGGCTATTGTTTCTCTCTACCACGAAATGTTTCAACCCTTCTCGGGTTTCCAATGTTCCCTCCGGGCGACTCTTTTTGACTGGGAGCCAGTCAACCCCCTGAACTGTAAAGTTACTCAAAGCGCATCAGTTTTTGCAATGAGGTGGCGCGAGACGACCCCAACACGCACGCCTGTGTACCCAATAGCCCCCAGCGCAACTTCGGCTATTATTATTGTTGGACGGCACCTCTCTATGTGACACAGAATGCAACGAGATGAGGCAAAAAACAGAAAATGGTCTTTTGGTTCGAAAAAAGCTCTGAGAGGCACACGGTTCAACCGTTCAACTGCTATTTTTAAACATCAAATCTCTCTGATTCGGTCCCTCCTCGACCACCTTCTCCTCCCTGATGCATCCTAATCAGCTGATTCAAATTTTTTATGTTGTTAAATTGACGTCTAATCATTGATCTGCCGTACCTCGATCAGAATCATTAAAGTTGGAAAAAGCCCTCTCTTTGAACTCGTTGCTCCGCCTGAACCTTTTGTTTGTCTTAGGTGATCCACAGTAACTGCAGGCGGAAGTCGTTCCGCAGTCCTGCCGTTGAAGCCGTCGTAAGCCAAGGTATCTGAGGTGCGAAAGCTGATAGTAGAAGCGTCAATATTGTGGTAGGCTGGCGCGCTTCGCACCCTTAGAGGTCAACAGCCAGTCACAAACAGAGAAAACCCACTACTGCGCAAGGAGGGGAATCTTCTCACCTGAAGAATGTTCCCTTTTGTGTCTGATCTTGACGAGCTCTTCGTTCTCAGCTTAGCCATTGGAACAACAGCAGTTGTCCCGGCCGCATTTGGAACAAAAAAGGTCAACCCTTCATTTGAGACTTGTCTGACTGATTGATTACAATGACAGAAGAGGGTGATGGTTGGATTAAAGCCAGCGAATCCTGTCTCCAAAAGAAAAAGGCTTTCCGATAATTTGGAGTCAAATAGACCAGAACAGCAGCTCCCGAAGCACCGTAAGTGGAGATAGCTACCAACATGAATAACGAAAGCACTAGAAACTCTTCAAATTTGTAAAAAAAAAAAACTAACTGGCAGTTCCAAAAATCTGAAAAGAAATGACGAAAAGAACAGCTGCACCCGGGATAATAACCACCAAAATCGGGATGGAGACTTGGATGATTAAATGGCGGAGAAATTTTCTTTGTAAAAGGATAGCTCTTCTGTTGTTTTTCCAAATTAAAAAAGGAGAAAGAGAGGATCTTACTTGGAAATGGAGGATCTCATAAGAGTGCGATGGGTGACAACGATGAGACCAATCGCTACAATAATGAAAAAAATACAACAAAAAAGCATTGGAAGCGAGAAACTGTAGATGACTACGGTAGAAGAATAAGCCATTATTTTCGGATTGGAGACGATCTCATCGGAAATACATGAATAACTCTGAAATTCATTATTATGCGGCTGATTATGTTTTTTAATGGTTGGCTATTATCAAAAAGGCCTACACGCTGAAGCAATCGAAGGAGTTGATGTTGATCTTCATAAATAAAGAGAAATCCCACGGCTGGATAACTAAAGATCAAATACATAAGGAAGACGATTAGTCGTTGTAAAGGAGAGAAGGAAGTTCTTCCAGTCGCGATTGTATAGCGATAGAAGAAGAGTTGGAGAGCTGACACCAACGATAGGATAATGATTTCGATGACCATTACAAGCTAGAAGAGGATAGAAAGAAATAAAAACAAATTGGATACTTGATAATGTGGGGGAAAGGAGGTGAATTGAGAAATTAAGCCAGTTGGAAAGCCAAGAGGCAAAGGAAGCAGAAGCACGGGTTTCGTCAGAATTGAAACCAAAATATCTACAAAAGCAGCTAGAGTTGTATGGAAAAGCAGCTGCCAGCGATAGCCAGCCATCTGAAGCTTCAACTCGCTGGATTGAAGAAACTAACTTGTTTGGAAGAACGAATGAGGATACAATAAATAGCGAAGCCGTTGATAAAAGGAGTCGTAAAGGAAATAGTATCCAACAAACGAAAATAGACATCAAAATTGGTTGGATACGGTGGACAATATTGCATCGACATCTAGAGAGAGAGGAGACGTCTCTGAATGGCCACTTCCTTGCAAGATGAGAGCTCTCAATGGGATTCATTAGAGGAGGCTTTTTCCAACTAATTATCCAAGTTATTTTCTAGTTATCTCAAGAAATCACATTTAAACACAAAATGTACGTTTTCTGCTTCAATTGGGTGTTCTCCTCAAATTGTCTTGTAATGGAGGAGACTTAGAGACTGAGAGACTCAAAGACTTTGACTAAAAGCCAGGGTTTTTTGAGCCTAATAATCACCTTTGATGGAGCTCATCATCAACTGAACAAGGAACTTTTTTCTGGGCGCTTCTCGGAGGCTATTTTTGAAGGTATCCTAGCCAAATGATTGAAACGAATCAGTTCCTTATGTGATTCGATTTTGATAGATGGATCAAACTAGACTCGTCGAATCGAAAACCAATTAAATAAAAATTTCTTCTTTTATCGAAATCAAGTTTTCTCCTACAGTAATTGACCTCTTGACCTCCCGTCTGGTGTTTTACGAGGCGCGAAATAGCCATCTTTATAATAATTTATGCAGCCAGTGTCTCGATATCCCCAGCTGGAAGACTTGTCCGTGCGAGTTTCAACAGACCGGTTTTGAGCGTCTCCGTCGGGTTTGATGTCCGCACCTGGCCTACCGACCGGAAGGCTTTCTCGACCACATCCGCATTCAGGAAGAAGAGTCTTCTCTCCGATTCACTTTTTATCTGGAAAATTTGACTTTTGTCCGCTTTTCACTTTCAGCTGGGTGAACAGATCAAAAATGACCCTTTCCTATCAAAAACAAAAGAGGGATGATCCGGATTGGCCGCAATCCGACAAAAAGCTTTGCCAAAAGAGAGAGATTTTTGCCAATAGATCCATACAGTCACGGTCATTCCAGTCCACATCGGTTCCAGCCATTAGCTGTGATCCGTTATTCTTCCTTCTCTCTCCCATACATACTCGTTGTGTCCAAAAGTTGCCGTCGGATCTTGATCGCCGAGATTGACCCGTAAAAACTGAACCGATTCACTTCGCTTCGCAACCTATTTGCACCAATAATCTCCTGATTCGAATGATTTTTTAGGATGTTCCGTTGGCTTCTTCTTCTCCTCGTCCCAGCTGCTGTCACTGCCCAATTCACTTCACAAACCTATCCTGATCCACGGCTAGATCCTCTTTCATGTCGTCTCGCTTTTCCCTCGCCTGTTTGTGATCCCTCTGCTGTGGTTACTGACGAAGAGAGAACACAACTCGTCCGAAAATTACAATCAGTTTGTCAATTTCTAGGAGAATTACAAGCTCTTTTTCAGTTGCGAGCTGTTACCGCCAACATCCGCAATATTTCGCCAGCTTGTGCTCTTCAACCCGAACGAAATCTCGAAGTATTTCTTCTTCTAGAAATATCCTCAATCTCTTTAGATAACGATAGCCATCATCGATAAAATTGGAACAATTCCTGGATATCCTGTGGATATTGAGAAATTCGCCAATAACCTCAAAAGAAGATATCAGAACTTCCAGGTTCTCCCATTTTTATTCGGAATTTAAAAGATTCTTAGGATGTTGGAGCTTGTGATTCGAATGTTTTGATCGTCAATTCCCGACAAGATAGACAAGTTTATACGGTAGCTGGACGCGATGCCAGGATCTCCAAAGAACAGCTGAAAAGTGCATTTGAGCGAAATATTTGTAAGTGTTCAATGGTCATTTTTTTCATCGCGATATTCAGATCATTTCAAGTCGGGTCGCTACGCCCTGGGACTTGAAGGAATGATCGAAATCATCGTATCCGCTTATACAAATGCCCACATCGTCCAAACTCCCACCCCAGATGGATCTCCTCAACCTGAGTAGGAACCTTCTCTTCTAACCACAAAACAATTAGATTTGCCGGTCCCAATGTGGCTCCAGCTGAAGTCGGTCAATTCCGAGCTGCTGGCCTCCCTAATAGTGTCCAGCCAGCCAAAAAGAACTTTGAGACTCTTGTTACTGAAGAAATCGACGAGAAGGATCAGGTCTGGGTGAACATCATGCAGCAGGCGTTGGCCCGTTGTGGCGGAGATACAACCAATTTCGCCAATCATGTCCGAGGAGTTGTCGAAGGTTTTTGGCTTTAATCTATCGAGGAAAATAATATTTCAGAGGCAATGGCGATTTCTTTGAAGTTGATCCAAGATACGAGATACAATTCGATTGAAGAACAGACAGAAGCTCAAAAAGATGTTTTGGGCATCCGAGACAGGTCAGAACGACGGTTCACCCGAAGAAAAAAAAGTTTTAGAGCATGGGAAGCTGCTAAGAACGAGTTCATCGTTCCACTCTATAATAAATACCGAAGCACTTTGGCAACTCCTCAGCCCGTCTGTCCATCTGTTTCTCTTCGCAATCTTAGAAGAAATTAGAGTTATGACATTCGCATTCTCTACGGGTCAAATAAACTATTTTTTCGTTCTTGATTTCAAAACCACAGATTACACACTTTCTCTCTCTCGGTCTTATCAGCTCTCGTCTCGAATCAACCATGATTCTTTTCTTCTTTTTAGTTTGTCCTTTAGCGTTCAGCCATAAAATCCTCGTCTACAATCCAAAAGTAGCTCATAGCCACATTCAATTCATTGGAACTCTCGCCGATATTCTCCAAGATGCCGGTCATCAAGTGGTATTTTTTTATCAAATTTTCCAAACAAAATGAATAGACAGTCCTCCAGCCGGAATTCACTCCCCATGTGAGTGTGAATGGGAGTAAATTGGCGAAAATAATCACGGTGAAGCCGTCGGATGAATCGTGGGAAAATAGACAAATCCACGATAATGATGACTATTGGGAGGATCTGTGGAATGCAGAGTTCTCTCCTACAGATCTGATCCATGTATGAATAGAAATTGCCAAAAATTAAGAATTAATTTTAGTCGAGTGCCAGGATGTTAAACACAATCTATACGGGAATTTGTCGAAGTTTGTTCATTCTTTCCCCACTTTTTATAGAGTTTACAGATCTGCTGAAACAAACCGACTTGATCCAACAGCTAAAAGCAGAGAAATTCGATGTCGCCATCGTAGAACTCTTGGACTTTTCTGGATTGGGTATTCCTCATTTTTATGAATCAATTTACCATTTGAGTAATCACACACCTCCTGGATATTCCAGCTGTTATTGGGGCTTCTTCTTTGGGCATTTTGGAAGGAACTCTCTCTGCTTCGGGAATGCCTTTATTACCAAGTTTTGTCCCAGGTTTTTGAGTTTTCCAAAGTTTTGTATCTCTCTCAGCTTCTCATGGAGTCTCTTCTGATTCTGGCTCTATTCGGGATCGTTTTATCAATATAATTTATTCGTATTATTCAAATTTATTCCAAGGAAGTTTGGCAGAAGCTATCCAAAAAGTGGCCAATGAAGAATTGGAGAATCCTCCCAAACTTTGGGTATTTTGTATTTTGCCTGATTGAAAACGAATTTCAGAATATTGTTGCGAATATGCCATTGATTTTAACAAATTCTGACCCTTTGCTTGATTTTGCCCGACCGACTCTTCATAAAATTGTTGATCTTGGTGGAATTACGGTTGGAAAACCGCAAAAATTATCAGCAAAGATGCAAGAAATCCTTAGCAGACGACCCAAAACGGTTGTGATTTCTTTCGGAACCATTGTATTCTCTTCCAAAATGCCGAAAATCATGAAAGATGCCCTCCTGGGAGCAATTGAGAGGTTAGCTTCTCTTTTAAAAAAGAATATCCACGCAGATTCTCCGACGTCACATTTTTATGGAAATACGAGGAGCCAAAAAATGGACCAAAAGCCAAAAATCTTGTTCTTTTGGAGTGGATTCCACAAAGTGACCTTCTCGGTTAGGTTTTTGGAGAAGAAATAAGGATAATTTCAGCTGATCCAAGAGTGAAATTGTTCATCACTCATGGAGGAATTGCGAGTACTTTTGAAGGAGCCGCTCGAGGAGTTCCAATGATCTTCGTACCCAATTTTGGAGATCAAATGCGCAACTCTCTGATGATTGAACGGCTTGGATTCGGTAAGTTTTTGTCTCTAATGTTCACGAAAACAAAAATTTAGGTTCAATTGTTAGGAAATGCGATTTGAGAGATGAGGCAGCTCTATTTGAGAAGATTGAGGAGGGACTGACAAATATAAATTAAGGATTTTTATGAAGGAAAAAAACGACAGATTTTAGGATGAGAGAAGCTGCTGACAGGACCAAAATAATTCTAGAGAATCGGCCGTTTTCTCAAAGAGAAAGTCTGCTTCGCCATGTTGAGCTCGTCGCGAGCTTCAACTCAACTCTCAATCTTTCGCCGAATTCCAGAAATTTTTCGGTCATTCAATACTATAATTTGGACATTTTTGTGCTTGTTTTGTTGGTTATTTTCACGATTGCCTTCCTTTTTCATAAACTGATTTCAATTGTATGCAATAAATCAAAGAAAATAAAGATGGCATAGGATTTTTGTCTAAATTATTTTATCTGGAAAAGTATAGAAAAGTTGAAATAATTATGCTTGGTCTGGAACAAAACAAAATATTTGTCGAACTGCAGGGCCAGTTGGCGAATACTAGGCGTATTTTCACTTTGACGTCATTCGCTTTTCTATTAGACTACGTCAGCAAATTTTACATTCGCTTCTCTCTGCTAACCTCTTGTTTTCAGGAACCAGCCTCATAATTTTTTATTTATAAAAAACAGAATAAATGGTGATATCAGATTGTACTTATAGGTTTTGATTATGTCATTTTCTTATATAGGTGAGTTAGATTTCAAAGAATATAATTAAAATGTTTAGCTCCTGCCTTGGCAATCGTTTTAGTTGCCGGGTATATTGGCCAAAAGTATGGCTTACCTGCGCCAGCACCAAAAATAGCGGGAATAGATTTAGGAACAACTTTTTCGTCGATTGGTAAGAATCGTTTATTTTGATTTAGGTTTTTTTTAGGTATTTATCATGCAGTTACGGGAGATACAACTATTATACCAGATGAAGTTGGGAAACGTTCTGTGCCGAGTGTTGTAGCTTTTTTGTAAGTGACTCTAATAACTTTTAACCCTTTTTAGACCGAATGGAACAATACTAGTTGGAACACGTGCTGTAGAGCAACAAGAAAAGAATCCAACTAGAACTATTTATGATGCTAAAAGATTTATTGGTCGAGTTTTTGAAGAAAATAATGAAAATTTTAAGGTAAAGTTTACTGTTGTTGCTAAATTTTTGCAGAGTGACCAAAAAAGATATCCATTTGTGGTAAAGCTAGATAATGATGGTCATGCGTTTTTCGAAATTCCGCTAGATAATGGAACAAGGTTTGTAATTTCTTGATTAGTAACGCTTTTTAAAGAAATTTATATCCTGAAGAGGTTGGATCTATAATAATCAGTTATTTAAAGAAATCAGCTGAGTCAAAACTAAAAACCCCACTAAATCAAGTAAGTTTTCAGCATTATTTTCTCAGATTTTCAGGTTGTTATATCAGTTCCAGCAGAATTTCAAGAGAAACAGCGAAATTCAACGGGTAAAGCAGCAGAATTAGCAGGTATTTTCAAAAATACTTGCCTGAACACAAGATTATAGGGATGGAAGTCCGAAGAGTTATTTCTGAGCCAACTGCTGCTGCGCTTGCTTATGGTCTCCACAAGAAGAAAGGTGTTGAACATGTGGTTGTCGTTGATCTTGGAGGAGGAACATTAGATGTATCAGTACTTTGGCTTCAAGGTGGTGTTTTTGTTACTCAGTCAATGGCTGGAAATAATCGACTCGGTGGTCAAGATTTCAATGATCGTGTACAGAAACATATTCTCAATGTAAGTCTTTGCTATATCTGATATTTTATCTGCTATTCTCAGAAATTAAAAGAAGAGTTTGGCAAAGTAATTGATGATAAAGAGGATCTTCAACAAATTCGACTAGAGGTAGAAAGAGTAAAATTAAGCCTGACCAATAAGCATGCTGCAAGCTTGAATTTAAATTTAAAATCAGTCGGGAAATTTAGTTATGAGGTAATTCTTCATATTTTTTTGTTTCTACAATTTGTTTCAGCTAACAAGAAATGAATTTGAAGCTATAAATAAAGACCTCTTCGAGTCAATTATTCAGCCAATCGAAGCAGCTTTAGCCGACGCTACCTTACAGCCAGAAGATGTCGATGAAATTGTTTTAGTTGGCGGATCTACGCAAATTCCTGCTGTAAGAAGAATTGTCGGACATTATTTCAAGTATGTTTTGTCATATCTTTTATCTGTTATTTCTTTAGAAAAGCCCCTAATTATGGTATTGATCCTGAGTTAGCAGTAGTTACTGGAGCCTCTGTTCAGGCAGGTGTCATTGGAGGAGGATGGCCTCTTCAGGTAATTTTTTTTTCTTCTATTTTCTATTCTGCTTAGGTTGCCGCAATGGAATTACCCACAAAAAGAAGGAAACGCCATTTTTACACTGAAAAGCAAAAGAAAGACGAATCGGACCTCTAATATTCTACCAAAGAACTTCCTTACAAAACGGTGCATTCTTGATATCTGTGATAGAAAATCTTTTAGTTATTATATCCTGTTCGTAGGGTTGTTTTTAACATATTTTTGGGGAGGACGGGATAATTACTATCATGTTTTACAGAATATTTGTACAGAAGAGAAATCTATAAAGATATTTTCAAATAGCATGCTTTATAGATCCAACGTTTTCTAGTCGTCGTCGTCGCCATCTTTATCATCAGCATTAGGCTTCTCATCGACGGCTTTGTGCGACTTAAGCCCAGGAGCTTTGAAGACAAAGAAGATCACAATCGATGCCGCTTCCAGAATGAGAATAAACGCTGTAGTGATCTGGATCGACTAGCTTATTTAGAAGAAAGTAATTACCAAACATCCACAAATCAGCATTTTAGCGTTGTCATAGTCGGTTTTTCCCACGAAGGCACCAAATAATGCGGCACCAACCCCATCGAGGAGGATGTTGAAGAAGAGCATACAGACGAAAACGAGCTTCGGCACCTTCTTGCGGACTTTTTTAATGGCGAAGAGCAAAAAGCAGATTGTGGCCATTATAAAGCCCGCGCCAATCAGGCTGGTCGCTGCGTTGACCTGTAAATGTTTCCAAAAAACTACTTCTAAGCTCACTGCCGTAATGAAGGGCAAGCCACTCATGCCTCCCATCACAACCATTCGCTGTAGAATAACCACTATGTGTAGCATCTGAAGGAGATTGAAAAAGGGAAAGGACTTTACCATACTGCCCATCATGAGATGCGAATGTGGAATCAATTCCTTCCCCATAACTGGCAACCGTTTTAAGACTGAGACGACAGGAAGAATGTCTCATTTGAGAAAAGATAATCCGTAAATAAAATTGTCCACCTACGAAATAAATTGTGTTTGCGCAGAATTGGGAGCATACCACGCGCCCAGCTGGACAAATTCTCGACGAACACGAATATAACAGACTATTTGTGGTAGGATTAGTCCCAATCATGAAGCTTCTCATCGTACTTTCATTCCTCGCTCTTTGGTATTTCCACCTCCTCTCCTTTGAAACCTTTCAGTCTGGCTTATACACAGCTCGAGCAGGATGTGATCACCGCCTTGAAGCAGGCTCAAACTACGGTAGCTGAGAGAACCAAAAACGAAAAGGGTTTGAAAAAGATGGAGAAATTAATGAAAGTTTCAGAAGATACACAAAATATGCAGAGCCAAAAGGCAAGTCCAGAATCGCAGGCTCAACAAACACGAGGAGAGATTCTTCTAGAAGCAACTCGAGTAAGTTTTCCGGAAGAAAAAAAAAGAACAAAATTCAGATTCTCGTTGGACAGTATGGTCCTGAAATTGTGAGCCAATTAGGCACTCTGGATGTCGATTCTCTCCTCATAGCTGCTGGCTCTTCCAGTTAAATTTGATTTTGACAACAATGAATCGAATCTTTTTTGTGAATTTTTCGTAATTTCCCTTTTATTTCATCAAGCTTTTTTCGATGTTCAACTATAAAATTTTTATTCTTTTAATTTGCATTATTTTTCAGACTTTCGCATTTATAAGCAAAAATGAGCGAGCTAGTGTCTGTCACTCTCCCAGATATCTCCAAGGTTAGTTTATTTTTTTATTTTTTAAATCGCGTTTAGCCTCGATGGGACCAAGAAACTTATATTGGAAGGGCGCGCCACTTTTTTGCAACAACTAGTCCATTAAATCTCTTAGTGAGCAATTCTACTCTGGAAGAAAGCAAGCGAATCGTTGAGGACTATCTCAAAGGAATTTATTCGCCGACTCTGACTGTAGATGAGCTCTGGCGAGCCAAAACTCTATATGATTCGACCTATCATCCAGAATCTGGAGAGAAAATGTTCTTTCTCGGCCGGATGAGTGCCCAAGTACCGTGTAATATGGTCATCGTTGGTGGAATGCTGGCCTTCCATCAGAAATTTGCCCATGTCGTCTTCTGGCAATGGATTAATCAGAGTTTCAATGCCATTGTCAATTATACCAACCGGAGTGGCAAAGACAAGAGCTCAAATGAACGGCTCATTGCTTCTTACTGCTGTGCAACTACAAGTGCTGTCAGTGTAGCCTTGGCTGCTAATCGTCTCATTGCTAAGCTCAAAAAAGCTCCACCCATCCTTGGATCTTTCGTTCCATTCACTGCAATTGCCATTGCAAATGCTGTAAATATTCCGATGATGAGAAGCAAGTTAGTTTTTTTTCTTGTATTTTTTAAAATAATTTAGAGAATTTGTCGATGGAATTAAAGTAGAAGATGCCTCTGGAACTCCTCTCGGTCAATCGACTTGGATCCCCTATAAGGCTATTCCAGAAGTGACCGTTAGTCGAATCGGAATGGCTATGCCCAATATGAGTCAGTTTTTTTTCTTTTCATATTTATAGAAATCTATTTTAGTTCTTGGTCCACTGATCTTCCACAGCATAGCGCGAAACGCCTTCTATCGACCGTGGATGTCGGCTCTGATGCAGACATTGATCAGCGGTTTTTTCCTGACGTTTTCCACCCCACTTTGTTGTGCATTATTCCCACAGAAGAGCTCAATTTCGGTTGCTAAGTTGGAGCCCGAACTCCAGATGAAAATTGCCGGCTTGCCGAATGCTCCCTCCATTGTCTATTATAATAAGGGACTTTAATAACATTAATTCTTTACAAATAAAGACACATCTGTTATTATTTCGAGATCTATACGAGTGACAAGTGTTGTACCCTGGTTTTTCAGATATTCAGTTCTGTTCGCAATTGAACATAGCCTTCTTCTCGATTTGAATTCATCTCTTCCAGCGGGTTGTTGAAATCTAGTGGAACAGATTCCGAGTCGCCCAGAGTTGGTTTGGTCAATCCTCGTAGCTCGATCAGAGCTAGCGCTGTGTAGAAGGTGCCAGCCAAAGTAAGTATGTCGATGAAGTGGTGAATCTTCCATTCTCGATCCAGATCATCCCCTGCAAATCTCTTTGCCTTTGAAAAGAGAAACTGACCGGTATTTCTGTAGTCCAATTGCGAGAAGACAGATGTGAATCGAACTAAGAATAGATAGATTGGAGATGTAATTGAACCCACCAACTGAGAGGGCGAGAAGAGTATTTAATGAGACGGGCTGCTTGTGAATCCCCTCAGCTGATATAATTTGATAGAGGGGGAAGATGACGAGGGAAATCGCCAAAGCCAAATGATATAAATACCCGTAGATGGTGACCAGCGGATGGACAATATTACTCATTTTGGAGAAGAAGATCAAAACAAAGAGAAACAGAGCTATAACTTCCATGATGACTCCGATCAACTGGAAAAATTTTTTTAGCCGGGAAAAGAAGAAAAATTTTACTAAAATTATTCTCTCAGAACGGCGGGCTTTTGACTTTTCAGAGGAAGTGAATTCCCGAGATTCGGTCAGAACCCTCATTCGACCGATTCGATGGACGAAAAAGCAGATTAAGGCGGAAAGAACGACTGCCGAGAAATTGAACAAAGCTTCGATCAGATGGAGACGTGTTCCTGAGCGACGTTGGGCCTCTCATTAAAAGGACTAACCTTCTGCTGTGACAACTTCGTTTCCATTTGAGCATTTTCCATGGACAAGCGCTGGACAAATCATGTCTAAAAATCTGTTTATTTCTGAAATTGGGAGAAAACCACCTGGATAATAGCTGTTGTAAGTGAGCCATAGATAGGAAATCAATTGGAAGAAAGTCGAATTCAATGTGAGAATAGCCACTGCCAAACTGAATTGATTAAGAGAGGGAGAAGACAGAGACTAACCAGACAGGAAGAGCCACTCCACCGAGACTGGAAGATGGGGCGAAATAACAGAAAACAGAAAGAAGTGTGGCCAAAAACGGCAATTTTTGCTCGCTTCCATGGAAGAGACGATAGAAAACCCCCTCAAAGGCTGAATACAAATCCAAAAAGATAGTAGCTCCGGCAATTACGAGTAAAATGACTGAGAAAGCGGAAAAAAGTCTTCGAACATTATCCTCCAATTTAATTTTAGAAGATGATGGAAACTAAATTTGTGTCGATGGGAGAAAGAGGATACTGTACCTGTTGAACAAGAGTGAGTCCCGTAGCGAGAAGAACTCCAATTTCCATAAAAGCCAAGAGAATACTGTAGACAGGGGAGAGAGAGAAGGGACTCATCGATCGATTCCACGTCATATCCATTGCTATAATACCAATAATTTCAACTCAGGCTTAGGTCTACCTCGATAATCGATCCACATGAAAAACATAGCCGGCCAGATGAGCATAGTACAAGAGGCTAAAGAAACTCCTCGGAGGAGATAACTTCCCTTCGAGGATAAGACGGTCACCACTCCTGAAAGCAAAGAATAGATTAGAAATGTCTCCTACCTGTAGCGATCGACAATCCCAGCCATGCGGGCTCGTCGAGTGTGTAATTGATGTATCCAACCGCGTGGATGATAGAATTTCGAAGAACCATCAACTCAGAAATATAGACGACAGTTCGTGAAACGGAGATACAAATCAACGCTGTTCCGAGGCCCAAAAGGGGGATGCTGGTACTTTGCCGGGGAATATTGTAGTTCGAACGAAGAAGATCTTTCAATAAAAAGCAGACCAGCGGAATGGCGATGAGAGCTGTGCCAGCGTCGATTATTGCATAGCCAGTCAGCCATTCCTTATTTGGCAATTTTAACTGAATCTATTTGTTAAGGGAAAGGGAAGAACCTACCGCCTCGATAAGAACTTTATTCATTCCATCGAGAGTAAGATTCCGCTGATCCAAATTATACGGAAGAGTTAATTTGAGACGACGGATGATAAAAAGATTTCCAATGTTGGCTAGAAAGGCAGAAGAGCAGACGGAGAGAGTGAATAGACTGATTACAAATGTGAAAACCTGTCGATGATTGGGATGAGCTAGAGAGACGACAAACCTCTGAGAAAAGATCTCCATCTGTCAATTTGTAGTGCGCCCAAGCAGCGAAAACAATAATTGAAGTAATCAGATGAGTATTAATATAGGCTGGGAGCCAATTGGATTTCTCTGCGTTTATGAAGCTGGCTGCACCGGCATTAAATGTGTTGATGATTCCAATAAAAGCAAGAAATCCAATAACATTTTTGTTCGAGGGCATGACCCTGAAAGAGAGTCAATCGAATCAACAACTCGATCGATTTTTCAAGGAGAAAAAAATGACAAAAACAAAGCAGCCTGGCAAATTTAAAAGGCCGGCAGAAAGCCGAGAGCAAACACGGAGAATTGTCACTGGTTACCAGCGATTTGGGATCAGATTTCTCCTCTACTCTTTGTTCTTTTTGAGGGAGTGAAACCAGCGGCGGGGCGGGAGCAGAAAATTGCCCTGTTTAGGTCGTTAAAAAGACCGCCGCATGAGAAGTCGTAAATTCTTTACGGATCATCGCAAAAGAAAAGCAAATGGTTTCACCGCCATCTTCAAGGCATTTTTCTATTTTATTATCCCTCTTGTTGTTCAAAAGACCGACAAACCAAAACAAATTGTTTTATCAAAAGGTGAGAAAGAGAAATCCGTTCAAGACAGAGGACTGGTGAGAAGGCAGTATGTTATCTAAAACGATGAAAAACCCTTATCAAAATCTATCAAAGGAGAAATCAGCTGCTGTTAGCCCGTCTTGATATGAGTTAGAGAAAATGGCCCAAAAATACGGAATGAATAGACTCTGAAGGTGCCAAAATCGATGAAAACTGTTTGCGCACTTGGCTTGAGCTGTCAATACCAAATAGGCGGCTGGCAGTATCAGGAGGCCCGTTTGCACAGTTTGACAAAACACAACAGAACGCCGCATGAAGTACTTGTCAGTCAAGGACCCTAAAAACGTATCGACCTCAATTAACTTGTGGGAAAACCGGTAGGATCGAAAGCAGTTTCAATTGTTACTGTTCAAACATAAAATAACAAGGAGCTGTCATTGGATTTAGCCAAAGATGGAGAAGGTATCCTCCAGTGGAAGATGAGAAGTCTATTCTCGCTATCTTTATAACTGCTAATCGACTTCTGATTGCGAGATTTTAGGACGATTTACAGCTGACTGTTGGTAGTCATTTGATGGGAAGGGCTGTCAACAAGGAGCGTATTTCTTCAAAGACCTTGCAGGCCGTAGACAGACCAGACTGTATGGAAGGTTCCAAGGATGAAAAGAAACAATAGAATTGATCCGGAGTGGGAATGCGTAATGCGGGGCGATCGGTCGCGAGGCAAAGGCTGGCCGGCACGACAACGACATTGATTGCCCTTGTGAAAAAGGTAGTCGGGACAGTAGTCAGGAAACAGTCTTACACCTGTTCTGTCAAATAGATAGATCGCAGCTAATTTCTGCGCGTTCTTGAACTTATGATCACAGTTTAAAAGACGAGTCTCTATTTAGTCGGAGATTGCGTAGGAAAGATCAAGAAGTAAAAATTTTTAATTCAACATTACTGTAGAAACAATTTAAAAGATACCGGTAATATTACGGATATTACGACTCCACGGATTGAATCGCCCCACCTCCAATAGAAAAATCATTTGAATTAAATGAATCCTCAAGAAGGACCGTCTCAACTTCTTTTCCTTCTAGTATAGCATTGAATAAGGTTTTCATATCACTAGTAAGAATTGTGCCAGCAATAAGACTTGCACTAAATTTTTACAATTAGATAGTTATATTTAGATATTAACCGGAGCAGCATGAGAATTACTCCGAGGATATTACGGCCGTGACAGAAAGTTGGACAATGTTTGACTGTCTCCTCTGTTAGCGGAAAATTCGCGGGGATCTGATTTGAAAAATATTTTAATAAAGCGTCAAACCTTTAAAGTTGTGTTTCCACTAGACTTCATATCTGCACACCATTTTTTGATCTGATTTCCTTGTAGTCCAATTCCGTACACAACATCGCGGTCAAAAGCATGTACCAAAATTTTCTCATCGGTTTTTTGTAAAGCCATACGAAAATCGAGATTTTGAGAAATTTTTGCAGAATATCCACTTTGCAGAACTTTCAGTCCTTTAGTGTGACGCCAATTTTCAACAGTTTCCATTGAAACCTAAGCGTGTGATTTTATAGAGAAGAAAAATTTAAGTCTTACCCCATAGAGCCTCAATTGCTCTTTTGCAGAAAAGCTAAACGTGTTTTCATTATTATTGAAATCCCTTTTTCCATCTTGCCGATTGCCACGACGATCGCGAACTGAAAAGAAAGCTTTATCAATTAAAGATAATCTACCTGCTCCAGTTATTTTGTTTGTACAATTACCGCATAGATCCATTAGTTTACAGTACTGATAATAATGATCGATACTTTCGTAAATATTATCATCAATTAAAACAGGGGTCTATAATATAAATAAATATGAGTAATAAACAAAATCTACCACGTGTTGCATTGTAAAAATGTTTGATGGTCCACAGAAACATTCAAGATTATCTGGATCAAGCTTCAAAATAAGACTTTCTGTATCATCGGGTATTTGTACAAACTGTAAAATTAAAGTAAAGTAAGATGCAGTCGTACCGGAATTAAATCCTTATTAATGGAGACCTTTTGATGACTTGTTCGAGAACTATTATCTCTGGAGCTATAGGCTGGACGTCTATGATGATAGTATGGCATTGGATAATTAGTACGATGATATTGTTGCATATGACCGGGGTAATAGTGCATATGATTTGCATGATAATTGTTTGGCGAAGGGCGATGCCATGGGGCATGTCCAAAATCCTGATTTTTCCAATAATTCGCATTATAATGATCCTGATAACCGCTTTGTTTTGTTATTTTTCCTCCCGCTCGTGTCTTTAAATTAGGGGGAGTCGTAGAAGTATTCTATAAAGTTTTTAAAAAAATTAATGTTTGTATTACAGATGTCTTTCGTGATGTTTGAGAATCTTGGTTATTTGTCGTTTGTTCTACAACCTGAACCTCATTACCATCAGATATGGGTTCAGCTTCAGCTATTCTTTCTGCAGGTTGACTTGAAGACTGGCTTGTTATTGTGCTCGCTTGACTCTCAAAAAAAAGAATTTACCGGTATACCTAACTGATCTGGCAGGGAGGTTAATAATTGTGGTTTGGCAAATAGTAATAATAAACAAACTCGGTAAAAACTTACTCTTGGTAAAGTGTTGTTTAACGAATAACGAGACTTGCTATTAACTGTAATTATGCTCGTTGGAGTCTAAATGTGATAAAAATAACCTGTTTAAATAGAACTCACGGGATCTCTATATTCCTGATGGTACTGATGATTATAATTAGAATAATCTGGGTTATATTCTGTATTGGGATAGGGACTCGCGAATGTTTGATTCTGCAAATTATAAATTAAAAGAAACATGTTTACGTTAGCATTGTCCTGATAAGAATAACTTACAGGCCTGCCGTGTACATAAGCAGCGTCAGAATATTGGCATGCGGTAGGATTTGCTGTACTTGGATATACGGGATTGTATCCAACAGTTGGAAGGTCTATTCGTCCACCTCCATATCCATAATCATACGATTCTCTGAAATAACACGGCAAAGGTGATTTTAAAAAATGTTTATACACCTTTGAAGATTTGTTACATTTGGGTCATCGTAGCTTGAAGCGCTTCTGTAATTCATCGCTCTATTGTGCTACTGGAAACAAAAGAATAAAATGAAATAAAAGGAAATCTATAGAGGAGAAAGAATAAGAAAATAAAAAATAATGCCCAGTAAAATTCTATGGAGGTATTGAAAAAAGACAACATGGCTTGTATATTGAAAACCACTGTGTATAATCTTTGTAAGTTTTTTTTGCATAAGATTTTTTTCTTTAATCATTAACTGCCTATTATTAGAGAAGCAGAATAAACAAAAACAAATATTGAAGAGCTTTGCATTTATATACGCAACTAACTTTTTTAGCAAACGCTTCAATTTTTGTTTTTATATTTTTGAAAGTATCAGTCTACTTTTCAGCCTATTAGATGTCTAAAAGGAGTAAGAATGAATCGAGTGGCTGTAGCACCTCAAAAAAGAAACGATCTGTTTTGCTGAAAAATGTGAATATTAGCGAAGAGCACTTGGACTTTGAAAAACTGCCTAGAAAGATCCAAAGTGATTTGCAAAGTAAACTGCTTTCTGTTAATTATCCCGACATGTTTCCAGATAAAAAACCGTTCCCTTATTGGCAGTTTGAGAATTTTATTGATAATACTACAGGAATTGTAGAAGAAATTGAAACTGAACTCCAGGTTTGTTTATGTATGGCTTTGTGATTTTTAGGAGTTCCCTAACTGGCATCGTAAAGAAAATGATCTTTACTCGCTATATCAAACTGATGACTTCAAATCAATCAATCCGACAACGAATCCTGCCTTATTCTCATTTCGGTTCAACTTTTTTTTTTAGAAAAAATAATTCAATTTAGGCAATTTTTATATAGTTCTGTAAAAAATTGGCTTCATAAACTAACAGGGATCGAGCTAGTTGAACAAGTCGACATAAATGGTAGTTGCTATGCAAAGACAGATGGATTATTGCCGCATAATGATCTAGTAAGCGAGTTTATATCTAAATAACTTTTATTTAAGATTGAAACGAGGCGCTTTGCTTTTGTATATTATGTGACTCCGTTTATATGGGACAAAAATAATGGCGGAGAGTTAAACTTATACAATTCAGATGGTTGTTTTTTAATCATTTTGCAACTAGCAATTTTAGACAAAGACCAGCCAAGTTCGGTCGCAATTCAGTTGCTTCCCAGACGAAATTCTTTTTTAGTATTTGAAGTTTCAAATAAATCATGGCACAAAGTATCCGAAATTCTTCAAGAGCACGATCCGCGCTTATCGATTAATGGCTGGTTTCATTCAAAAAGAAGATTAGAAGCAAAATCAGCGCCATTGCTAAGTCTACAGAAATGCAAGCAGTTATCCATTGTAAGTTGCTTATAAGCAAATTAACAAACTAATTTTAGAAAAATATCGCACTGTCGTCGTTTATAGGCAAACTTTATCAGGACTCACAAAAACAAAAAAAAATTCAAGACGTATTTGGAGATACTTCAGAAGTATCACTAAAAGATTTTTTAAAGGTAAGAGTGGAAAGTTTTTTTGTTTGAAAAAGCAATTTAGGGAGACATTGCTTCTTTGGTGACTAAAGAGCTACGTTCAGCACATTTCGATAGCCTTGGCCCACCAAATAAAAGGTATTGGTTTATTTTAGCAAGCATTTCTTTTAGAAACATAAAAACGACCAACTATGAAACTGCTGGTGAAAATTGTAAACGTCTTTCAAAATTTTTGAAATCTTCTACCATGGCAAAATTTGTTAGCGACATTTCTGGATGTCAGCTGAAAGGTAAATTAATTTTTTTATTTGAATATTTTCAGACTGTCAAATTTCCTTGACATTGACTGAAATACAACAAGGCTCTTATACAGTACTAGGAGATGAAGATGCTGATAAAAACAAGGACGAAGGATTTTCCCTCGACACTCATGTAGACATTTTTCTTGCTATTATATATAATTATAGCTTTTTTTGAGCAATAGTACTTGGAATGAACAAGCTGGTGGAGACGTAGTTTATGTAGGTAAAGATGATGAGGAGCCGGTAGGTTGGCAAGATTTTTAAACATAAAAATTTAGCTTATTACAATTCATCCAGAGCACAACACAATGTAAGTTATTAATGATTGAAAAACATAATTACCTTTTGCAATTAAATTAATGCACATTTTAAGTAGCCTGGTACTTCAAGATCCTGAAGTGCTTTCTTTCTTAAAATATGCGAATAGCTTAGCTGAAGGTTGCTTCTACCATTTTAAGCTTACTTATCACGAAGTCCAAGTAGAAGATTCAGAAGACGAAAAAGAGTAAGATACTGTTGTTATAGAGTTGTTAATTTCTTATTTTTTGTTGAACAAATTTATTAAAAATGAGACCAAATCTTGAATTTCCTTATTTACAAAAAGATTTCCTTCCGAGTTTTTTGATGATCTATATGAGTGGAAATCCTAGTGTTTCTCGTATATGAGCTTGAATAGTTGTTGTATTCCTATATATTCCTATATATATTGAGATATATCAAAGTTTGATGCATCCATTTGTCCGTTATCGAGATTGACTGTGTCAATCAACTGATCTGTATCTATGTCCAAACCATCTGGTGCTTGACTTTCTGACTGCTAAAATTCCCCATTTAAAGAGATATTGAGCACAGCTTACTTTTCTTCTATCAATAGCTCGAGATGTCATTTCTTTTTTAAGTTCACATATGTTTTGCTCGAAAATTTTTTCCAAAGTTATTGCACACAAATATATCGGACTGTCCTTTGAATTAAACATTTTTGCATTTTCAAATATCAATGACATATCTCTACTGAAATCTCGCAACTTGATATATTCTAAGCGCTCTAATTTTGTGTGAATGGTTGCCAGATCTAAAATATTTAGGATAACATTATGAAAATTGCAAAAGACTAACCCATTGGTTTTTTTATAATTTCAGCATGTTCAGGATGCTTTTGTATATCAATTGGATCTTGAAATGGCCACGCCATGTGATGCTGTGTGATTGCCTCTAATAATCTCCACACTTTGGGATAATCATTACGACTATAAATGTTGTATTTTAAAGAAGATAAGTAGCAAACCTCAAAGGAGGAGGGGAGTTGCTAGATGTGCTACTGTTCGCTGATTCATAGCCAGCAGCGGTGGTCGCTTCGACTTCTCCTCTACAATTAGGACACAAATATTCAGCTATGGTTTCGGCATATCTAAATATAAAAGTATGTTTATAATGGGTCTTACTGTTGTGTTATTCCAACGCACTCTGGATGGAACCAGTCTTCACATTTATCACATCCGACATAAAACCTAAAATTCCCTACGAATTCATTTTAAAGCTACTCACTTTCTATCGTCATAAGGCCTCTTGCAAATGCAATATAGTTCTGATTGATTAATTCTTTTTTGTTCTTCTTGACAAGATGGACATTCGAATGATGTTAATCTTGAACATTGTTCCTTTGTAATATTAACGCATTTGCCGTGAAACCAGCCTGAGCATAGATTGCAACTAATATAAAATCTAAAGAATCACTACGTATTACGCCAATATAAAAAAACTAACCTTCTTGAATTATATGGTTTTTTGCATATACAATGCGGATCATTTGGATTAGTCATTCCTTCTGGTATGCCGTAATCATATCCTCCATCTGAATCATCACTTTGCGTCAATGCCAATTGTTCTTTTCTTGGACGTCCTCGCTTTCTAGGGGGCTCCATCCTTTCTTCGACGCTACTATGAGAGTTAATCTGCAAAAACAATTTTAATTACCTTGTTTCATTTACTCTAGTTCTCAAGATCCGATCAGATTTTATTGTCCCTAGCAGCTTTCTGTGAGAATCTTCTCGACTTTCCAATTTAACTTTCTTTAAAGACGATTGACTTAAATCTTCAACAAGTTCATCGTCATCCTTAATTCGTATGTATAATATTGCCTTAACAATTTGATTTGTGTCAAACGATTTCTCTCAAGAGGGCTGTAACTTAGCGACTAATTGTACTACGAATATTACTTTAAGAGAGCTTTGTAAGTAGCTTAACCGTGCAATACTGTCAACAACAAACTTTTTAGAAGCTACTTTAGAAAGAATAAGAATTCACAAGAATAGTTTTAACTTTTATGTAAATTCGTAACAAACCTTTAGCTCCTTTTTAACCCAATTAATTGATCCATCTCCCAGAGATATTTCAGCTGGATTAACAATTGAGACTTTCGGACGTGAATCATTCTTCTTTTGATCTTGAGCTTGAGTACGAGATTTTGCTGAAATAAATAGCGTACTAAGTAAAGTAGCTTTAAAGAATAAACAGACTTTAGGTCGCACCTTTAACGTTACTGTTTTCTTCTTCAGAGTCTAAGGTATCAACTAATTCTGCCCCAATAAACTGGGAAAACGCTTGCCCATAATCTAGTAACCATCCAAATTTTTCCCAATCTTCTTCTTCAGAAGCAAAATGGGGCAGTTCATTTGAAATATCGGTGATTGATGAGCACGATGAAAGTGAATATGGGAGAGGGAGAAGATCACCATTTTCATGGATCTCTACGGTCATTTGAATATATTAGACTAGAATACTCAAGGCTATGCTGTTCCATAGTCACTTATATATTTCTCACAAAAGCCTCGAATGATCTGGAATCTCCGCGAAGCACGTGCATAACATTCGACAGTCTCTTAAGCGCCAATGCTATTTTTCTGCACGCTAGCAGGTCAATTCAGCTGTTGACCGTTTGGGGTGACTGACCATCACGTGCTGACGTCACTCTTGGTCAGCGATGTTGAAAACAATGGCGGGACAAGGAAAGGGGAAGCCGGTTTGCGCTAGACATAAGTAGCGTTAGAGAACTCAAAGAACTAGCAGATTCATAGTTTCTGTGTGCATAAAAGCAGCGTTACCCCAATGAATATTCAAAAAGTATTTCGACATTTTGTAATAGACAAATTAGATTTTTTTCAATTAGCGCATTTGCTTGTGGTGCATGCACTATCACACACTTACATTTGTTCGCTTTTGTTTTATTTTTCCTCCAAGGAGTTGGTAAGCCACACATATTTTCTGCATTATTTTCCAAGCGAGTTCTAAATAGGTAAAGTTAAATTTTTTTAAATTACTAACCTTCGCTTATTAATTTCTCGACGAAGGCGGTCTACGTGCTCTGCTACCATCAATTCACGCTGATTTGAAAAATGTCTCCGTGTTCTAATAAAATAAGTTTATTATGTTTTATTCTTAACCTACTTTATTTTATCAACTTCAATTCCTCGTAATTTAGGTTTTCTCTGATGAGCTTTGAACCAACCATATTGTTTATCCCACCTGCAGACCTGAGTAATTAGTGAATCCAATGTCTGCTTGATTTGTTTCAGATCGGGCGTGTCCTCTTTTGAAGGCATTAAATTGGAAGAAAACTGAAGCGGCTGTTTGCTAAGTTGTTGCAGCATATGACTGCCGATTTGGCCATATTTATCTATGATTCTTGCTATAAAGAATGATTATTAGCAAATTAGCAACTAACGATGATTCCATTGTTTTTCCTGGTCTCGACGACTTTCTTCCTCTTCCATTCTCATTCTTTCCTCTTCTTTCTCAATTGCTTCAGCAATAGCTCTTTCTTCATCTTCATTTGATTCAAAATCAAACTTATATGCTCGTGAAGGAAAAGAAGAAACTCTAAAGAATTGCTTGATTAAATAAAAATAGTGTTTACACACCTCATATAATCCGAATAACCTCTTCTTATAGTTCTGCCCGGTGGAACTCGATAATCAGACTAAAAACGTGGAAGGCTTAAATCTACTTACCTGTGCAATTCTTTGTCCCATTGCCATTGTTGCTCCACCTCTATTGATTACATGAGGGATACTTCTAGATATTTGAACTTTTCTCGCTACCTGCATTGAAAAATATATGTTTAAAAAGCTGAAATACGTTTGAACTGGTTTCTTCAAAAAATGGACGCTGTGCTGGATGACGGTTAGTCTATAATTTTTTTTAAACAAAAGGGTTACAATACTAACCATTTGACTGTCACTACCTGGAATTCTTAATATTCGTGACCCTGTTGGAATAGTTGTCATTATTTGTTGGCCGCCAGTCTAAATAAAAATTTATATAAAAATGAAAGTCTCTTACCCCGAATCGAACAACTCTTGTTGGCATAGTTTTTACAACTGTTCCTGGGCGACTTCCTACAGATGTAATGACTCTTCTTATAGGATTTGTAGTGCTGCTAACAGCTGCAGAAGCTGGACCAGAGTTTACTGCTGTATCCGACCTGCTATTAATAACAGGTCGCAAAAATTGAGTTGTGCCATCGTTTCTTCTTATTAATAAGACTTTTCCACTAGTTTGACCTGTTCGCTGCAAAAAAAAATGAAATTTCAGTCCTACTCTATTGATACTTGATTAATAATAATATGAGATCTTGATGATGTTGGTGGGGCAGTAGTTGTAGCTGGCAATGTGGCATTATCAAATCTTGAGAAATAAAAAAACGCTGCTCCTCTTACCTGTGAATTACCGGCATTTCATCATCCTTATTTTTAGAAATGTGTTCTTTTTTTGAAGAAGTTGATGCAGGTGTGTTTACTTTCTCTTCAATATTAGGTTGTGGTACGCTTAATGACTGCACATTTTGCACCCGATGCATTTCACTCTAAACTTTGGTATCTGTTTGACTTAGCTTTTAAAAACTAAAAATGCTTCGAAACGATAGAATTATTGGCATTTTGCGATACAATTCGTGTAATACGACTAGCATTAATTCACAAATGTTTGAATTTGTTTATTTGCATCTATGTAAAAAAAATACCCAAACGCTCAGCGTTAACAACACATGAAAGAAACATTACATAATATATTTGATTGGAAGAAGAGATTTCTGGTTTATGACTGATAAAGTTTAGCAAAATAAAAATCCTAAACAAAAAAGGACACATATTACCCGTATGTAATTCATCCGTTTATTAACTTCTTCACCGGTTTTATCTAAGAGGGGCTGTTATTGAATTCAGAATTTTCTGTTTCTGGTGGTGGCTCTAGGAAATTTTCATCAAAATCCATTTCATTTGAAGTGGGCGCTGGTCTGGATAATGATTGAATAGCAGTAGGAGCGGCTTGTCTCTAATGTTAAAACTTAATTTTAAAAATTGACATTTCTTACAACTTGAGCAATTCTTCTAATTGTCGAGCCATTATAATTAGGTAATGCTTGACTCTGACTAGGCTGCTGTTGTTGCATGTTTTGGCGCATTGGAACTCCTATTGATGAATTTCCATTTACTCGTACTGTTCGTATGATTGGTGTACCTTGCTAAAAACCAATGCTTTTTTAAAATGAAGGCTATTACCTGTAAATTTGACGAAGTTGGTCGCGTATCTGCCATAGCTGGATTTCTTTGTATAATTCTAGTGCCTGCCGGTATTATTTGAACATGTTGCTCACCATTCGGCTTCAAATGATAATGATTAATAAAATAAATTAGCTTACCCCAATTTTTATAAGTCTTGTTGTATTGGGATAATGTCTTACAGAGTCACCAGATTGACTAAGACTTGGCTCAATTATTCTTCTAACCGGTTGAGAATGTTGCTGAGGAGAATTTGTTACTCCAGGAGTAGAACCATTTGGAGCAGGTCTTATTATTGGACGAAGATATTGTGTTGTTCCATCGTTCTTTCTGACTAAGAGAAGTTTTCCAGTGCTCCCAGGTCTCTATAAACTAATTAATTGCAGTAAACTATTTTATACCTGTGAGTAAACGATTTGTCTTGTTGCATTGCTATATGGGTTTGTCGATGTGGGAGCTATGCTCGAGCTACTCTGATAATTCCCATTGCTAAATTGAGAATATGCTGAATAGATTTTGTTTACCGAATTAAAGATCTCTCCTCTGGCGAACCTCCAGCGACTACTCTTGGAATAACTCTGGATGATGCATTTGTTATTATTTGGGAGGTTCCAGGCCCAACTCTTATACTTCTAGAAGCATCAGAAACAATCTAATTTTTTATCAGCTATAACTATGTGTTAGAAATACCTGACTAGGTCTTATAGATGAGCCGTTTGTCGCAATATATCCACTAGAAGGTCTTTCATAAAAATTGGACGGCCTTCCTATATTTCCCACAGATACCCCTGGTTGAAGAATCACCCTTGCTTTTTTCATTGGAGGTTCTAAACTCATTAAAAGATTAAAGCAAACCTTTACCTGTACTACTGTAGGCACTTTGTTCCATATTATCAAATTCGTTGTCGTCATATGCAAAGTTCTGAAAGTTTGTTTTCATTAATCTTTATTTAAATTACGCTATCTCGACGTGGCAAAACGACGCGTCTAGCTCGTTGAAGAGAACTGATGCCAGAAGGTGTTGTTTCATAAGAATGATAAGTATCTTAAAATTATGCTAACAAAAAATCAAAGAATATATAAACTTCGATGTACTCCCGGAACAAACGGTGACCTAGAAGAGATATTCCTGTTACTCATTAGATAAAGATCTTTGGCTGTAATATAGTCCTTTGTAAAAATAAGCTTATTAAATTGATTAGAAACTCTTGATCCAACTCTCTCCCAATATGATCTGCAAATATACTAGAAATTAAGAATATTTTGTAAACCTTATTTCAAAAATCTTTAGTTCGATTCCATCTATCCACTCTTGTCGAGTAGTTTTTCGCGATAATTTAGTGACAGCTCGTTTTGGACGAGTGCTTATTGGTTTCTTCCTTGTGCTACTACTTCGCTCATAGTCGTCATCATCGGGTTCTTCGTCCAGCATAACAGCCTTAACTTTTCCCTATTAGAAAAAAATATCACTCATTCAGTTTAAGTTTGAAATAGGCTCTTAAAAGAAGTTATATAGAACATTAATACCTCAATTTGAAGTAGATATCTTTCGTATGTTCCTTGTGGAGGGAATTCTTTATGAGCGATAACTAGACGTATTTCATCACGATCTGGTTGATGTACTATTAAACGACCATCTTCAGTTTCATCTTCTCCAGGCATAAATTCTGCCCATTTGATACAAAACCATAGAATTTTTAATTGCAATGAAACTGCATGTAATGATCTTGCATTTGTTGTGAGCCATCTATAATAAAAATAGATCATATTTGATCAAGTTGCTTACTTCCAACATAAATCAAAGCAGGGCCTTGGACATGGATAATTCCACAAGGAAAAATTACTTTTGGCTGATAATGAAAAGTTTGGAACATATATTTGTTGATGGCCTCCCGTACGAGCTAATTTTTTAAGTATGCTAAAAAGTCAATAATTATAAGACAAAAAATATGCAGTAACGATCATAATAATAACCAAACTAACATTGGATGTATCTTTAATATACTCCTTTTCTTATTTCGCTTCGAATAAAAAACAGTTGGAAGTAGTACGGGCCACATAAGGTCACCTTCGCCTCGTATCTCTTGAGGTTTTGGAAAAATAGTAATGTCATGTGCTTTTGCAATGATTTTAGTGTCAGTTATATCGATGCTTAGATTCCTTTTATTATTTTGGCAATCAAAAGAATAGCATGATTGCTTGATGCTATCTTTCGTGCATACTAATCTAAATTTTTTTCAAATAATTAAAACAAGCTTTCTTACTGGCTTAAGAGTGCTCTTTGGCAAGTTGGTGAATAGCATGTCCTGATCTTATTTCGGGATTTGATTTCTTCTTCTGTTTTTCGCCAGGTTGTAAGCTTCTTGATAATAGATTCCAATCGATGTGCTTTTTTAACGACAATGGTTTTTTCTGCCGCGAACGAGTTAATGCACCCAATTGGTGGCTTTTCTGGCAGCGGTTGCCATTCTCGGACCATTGTTGAAGACACCCAAAGCCATCCACCAAGTGATCCCTTTCCTCCTAATCTATATGTTTCATCCTAAAGAAATATATTGACAGTCATCTAATTTCCACTCCTCAACTTACCTTCATTCTCCATAATGTTTGAGGGCATGCTTTTGATGGAAGTCGAGTGTATTTGACTCGTATAAAATCAATATCGTCATAATCTGCGCTGGATATATCTTTTTCTTCTTTTTTTCGTCTTTGATTTTCTTTGGATGCCTGCTCTCTATCGTCAGGGGTAGTTCGTGTCCATCGTGTCAACCCCAAACTACTCCAAAATTGTGAAAGAAATAATGTTCTTCTCATGCATGCTTCAAATTCCAATAAGCAGGTTGCAAGAGCATCAAAAGTTTCCGCTTTTGATAATTCCTGGAAGAAGGTATGCTTATTAAAGCGATCCATACAATTCTCCATTCATCTGATACTTCAGCCCATCTTCTATGCATCATTTCAATGGGAATTCTTTTCTGAAGCTTATTAATCGTCCATTCCAAATATTTAGCATGTTGTCTTTCAGGTCCATACATATCTTTGCCTCTTGCAATCGACCACTAAAGCATTTAAATGTAATATTAGACTTACTCTGAAAGCATCGTCTCCGTCATCAAGCAAAGAGAATCTAGTTGACATATATTTCTTTTTATCGCTTGCTTTCTTTTTTGTGGCTAAAGGTTCTCCATATTCATGAGCAGCATAATTATTTTTGTATTTTCTATAAAAGAGATGCTAATTAGTTGTAAAGGTTACCTAAATTGATCATCATATTTTAAATGCCCAAGCGCAAAATAGCCAGAGAAATCTTTAGTTTCAGCAATATCATAATTAATAACTTCGTTTTCTGAAATTAAAAAATACGTTATCGCAAATCTATATCAAACCTTCAATATGACCTGCCCAGAAATTGTTCAAAAGATTTCCTTCAGATCCGATACCTAGAAGTGGTTCCATTCTAGCTGGTAAAGGTTCGTACTCAGGCTGAAATATATATATAATTAACTAAGGTAGTAACTAAAGCCTACATCTTCTTCATGGATTTGAATATTTTCCTTGTGAGCAATTTTCAATAGAATTTTTTTCATCCGAACAACTAAAAAGATTTAAAAAATCAAATTCGCTAACTATTATCAACGTGAAGATGAGCTTGTTCAGGAACTAATTTGTTTTTGATAACTTGCTCATTTCTAATAATATCCAGCCTTTCTGATGTTAGCTCCAATGTAACTGCCATCTAACAAATTAATAAAATAATGCATAAAAAATAAACCAATCTACCTGTTCCAAAATTTCCGCTAAATGGTCACATAAAGTCTTACATAGATCATATTCAAAGTAGCTTGGATCCAAGACAGAAACTAGCTCATATAGCTGAGGAGCGGTCGAATAATATGTTAGTGTGTTTTCCATATCGTTTTGGCTTAAAAAGGTAAAATTAGTATCAAAACATACAAAACTGCTAATCGCAATAGAAAATACTTTTAAAAAACTAACATAATAAGTCTTCGAGCCACAAACCAATAAATCCGGCCATGTCTGTCTCTGCCAATAGGAGTCATCCTTAATGGTTGTTTGTTTCCTGTTTGATCGAGTGGTTCGCAGCCGTGTACTCCTTTTACCTTAAAAAAAATTGCTTAATTTATATTACAAAGAATTATACCTCGTTGATTCTGCAGAGACCGCAAATAAAAACGTTGCTGTCATTTTCTTCAACTTTGTTGCAATTCGGATGGAAGGAAAGTTCACAGTTGTCACAGTGAAGGAGATCACCGCCTTTGAGGCAGGCTCGACAGATATCTTCTTGCTTAAATCAGTATATTGGGAAGTTGAAAAATATTGTTACGATAAATTTTCCGTTGTTAATCACTATCTTTTTGAACTCCGTAAGGTCCAAAAATCTGTAACAGAGATATGTAATTACACTGCCACGAATATCAATTCCAACAAAGGGATAATTAGGTGTATTGATTGCATTTAAAATTTCTTGAGGCACACGATTTTTTGCTCTATCACTTTCTAAATACAATCGAAGAACCTAAGATAGCTTAAGTTTTATATAGAATACAACTAACCTCGGCATATGTCATCGAATCAATTGCATAAAAAGTAATATTAACTGCATTATTAGTGTCGTTTACTGAGTAGTGTACCTAAAATAAATAAGAACTTATTTTGACAAATTATTACCTGTTCTTCATCATCAGACCTTAGACAGGCTTTCAATAAAGCAATATGAATTTCAGAAAGAATACATGAGTTTTCGGGAGAAGACATTGCTGCACAAAAATCTTCAAAAATAAATGGAGACAATCGAAGTGTTCGATAAAAACATCTTAATATTTCGTAGATCTAAATTATGCTATTATTAATATAAAATGAATAAGACAAACTTCAATTAAATCCATAATATGTTCTTTTACAGCCGGAATGTCGCTACTTGATTCTGGTAGAACTAATGCTGGTATATTATCATCAATCCAAGGACACATTATGTCGTCGTCCTAAAATTTAATTACTGAAGATATAATAGTTGATTAGTGAACCTCATCGTTGGCAGCATCGTGCTTGGAGTTTGGAGAACCATGCTCGTCAATCTCTTCTTCATCAAAGAAATCAGCTGGACCTGGTTTAGTTACATATTCGGCTTCATCTTCTGAGCTAGAAGAACTGCGGCTATCATACTCATAACCGTACGCCTCTATATCTTCTGCATATTTTCTAAACAAAAAGTCACAGGACTAATATGGCGACTTACACTTTAGATCTTTTAGGCCTTCCAAGCGCTTTTGTATTTTTTACACTCCTTGGCCGACCCTTTTTTTTGGTTCCTGCTGTCTTAACAGATGCGGTAGCTTTTATGGAAATTGGCTTTGTTAATGGTATTGATGGTTCAGCTTGAGAAGGTGTCGTATTTCTTGTGGTTTTGCCAGAGGTTGAAGCGGGACTTGAAAATCCAAGGTTTTCTCTGACCTTCAAGGAAGGATTTCTTAGGCGCGGCATGCTGAAATTTAGTTTCATTTAGATTAAAAAAATGAACTAAGGAAAGTCGAGTTTCTATGTAGCAACACTATTTTTAGCAATGCTCTAATGGTTAAATTACAAGAAAAAAATGCTTTAAAGTCTGTAGGCTCAAGTTTAAAAACAAATAATGCTACAATCAACCAAAAAATCTAATCTCTTTCATTTATATTTATTTTTCCTCAAAATGCTCATGGCTACGTACGAAAAATAGCAATTCGAACAGTTAAGCAAAAATAAAAGCAGACAGCCTACGCATCTAACTCTGCAAAAAGTAAGACCCCATTTTTGAAAAAACGCAAACGGGGGGCTCTTTACGGATTTATATTAACTTCCGAAATTTCATGCGCTCTAGACAATCTATTCTATAAAGTCTTGATATGCATTTTTTAATTCAAAATGGTCGTAAGATGACAAAAACATTGCGAAAGGCAACGAAATCAAAAGGCGGCCTCACCGCGAGACATCGTGGCCTAACGCGTCTCTGCTTGTCTGCGCTCTCGTTCGAGAGAGCGTTTTTAAGCCAATAGCACCTATATTTGCGATAAACAGCAAATCATCTTGTATCAGTACACAAAGTCGGTCCGAAAATTTCCCTCGGTATGAAGCGTCTGACAAGATCATTCGATCAGATTAGAAAACTAATTTTTGCACTAGTATTCTTCATTCGTGGCGGGACCAACGTTGCAAAGCGACAAGAAAAAGGAAAACGATTTGATCATCTTTTACTAGAAGTTCTTCAATCATATGCAGCATTCAATTTTTAATCGATTTTTAAAAGCGTAATCGAAAATGCTTTGTGAATTTCGTAACAAGCTTATTGTTATACAACAGATAATGAACGTAGTTTCGAGTAGCTTATCAATTTTATTCAAAGTTGGATCTTTTAAGCATGCAGAGAATAAAGATTATAGTTTAGCAACAACATAGTTAGCTATCAATATCAATGATTGGGGAAAAGTAAAAATAACAGATTCACAAGTGGTATAATCAAATTTAGCATTAAAAAAGTAGCAAAATTTGTAGGGATGAATTTCAATTAGATAACTTGGAATAGTCCCTAAAAGGGAAAACTATCCAGGTTGTTCATGTAGTGTTCAAGGCTTTGCATTCCTCGAATTTCCTTAAAAGGGCAGTTTTTGAAGAAAGAAAATTTACCTTGGTTCTTTCGCCATCACGTATAACAATTCTATGATCAAGCTTATTTTGCTCAAGATGAAAGGTGTTAAAGCAAGATCTAAAACATACTCAGGATTTAGTAAAGCACTAACCGACAATAATACTGGACGCAGCTAATATCACTGCAAAACATATCAGCAGCCTAAAATTATGTAGAAGTTTATACAAGTGTAATCTACCTCGTCAATACATTGATCGCAAAATTGATTCTGAACAACGTATGGCTTGATTTCAATATCCTTTCTATGACACTCTTGCTTGTCCATAGTAGCAAAACGAGAATTGATTGCCTTGAGGAAAGACTTATGCTCGGCAAAAATTACTCGCCCAGCTCCCTGAAATTATTGGGAATAAATAGGAAACAATGTTGCACCTTTGGGTAATGATACTCGGGATCAACGTCAATGCTAGCAAAGACAACTTTTCCAAAATTGCTAAGAAGGTCATGAAGTTCTTCTGAAAAAAAGGTAAAAATTAAAATGTTCCAAACCTGCGGTAGCTGGACGAGGAACACCGCCTACAAATACCGCATTACGTAGGTCAATATCAACATGAGGATCTGACGTGTACATGCCATCTTTTAAATACCAAGGACGAATTTGAGCCTGTTTCGAATAAATTTTGAAGTTTAATTATTATACCTTGCCAAAGCCAAGTGAATAGAAAAACCGGTCATCTATTAATAGACAATGATTGAGCAAGTTCTGTACGGATTCCATCTGTCTATAGATTAGAAAAACGTATCCATTACAATGACCTCCGGATTTTAATTCAGGCCAATCAACCTCAACTTCTCCAAATCTTGAAAAGATCTGCCTTAGATCTTCTAAAAGATGATATAGCATTTAACACTTTAAAGAATAAAATATACCTACGGAAATTTCCGACGGGAGTCCTCCAACAAATACTTTGCGAGATACTTCATGCACAATCAAGTTTTGAGCAGGCGTCAAGCTTGGAGGCGGAGTAATGTTTAGAGGTGCAGCATTTTGTTGAACTTGTTGCAGGAGGTTGTAGGTTTGAATAGCTTGCAGTACTTCTAAACTAGTAATTAAAAGGCTGATTATAAAATATACCGGTGAACGAAGGAGGGATCGCAGTAAGCCATGGAGAGTTCGGGGCACTCTTATGGATGTCAAGATCAAATGGAAAACTCTAAAGAAAGAATTACCTAAAAATTTAAAGCAAACATTTGTTAAAGACATTGGTGAGCTAGTACTGTGCATAAAATTAGGACATGTGAGTGGTCCTTGAATATTGTCCATGAAGTTGTTGAATGAAAGTGGAGTGGGGCGACTTTGCTTCTTCATAGCTCTCATTGTGTGGCTGAAAGACGGAAATCTGAAACAAAAAACCTGACAAAATATCATCAAGAAATGAATAGAACTTTAGATAAAACTCATTCAAAAACATTTATAGGAAGTGGGAAAATGAATTGTAAAGAAAAGATCCTTTGCCTAAAAGTAGTCTTTACAAATTGTAAATTACAGTCTTAAAACATTACAAAATACCCTAGTAACGCGTTTATTTACTATAACTAGATTTACTGTTTACAACATTCATATTTTCTTTGTAGATTATAACTATGTGCATTTGTAAACAGCAATGATTTATTAAGAATTATAATAACTGAAAAATATAAGAAAGGTGAATGAGCTTTGTTTAAACTGAGTTCCTTCTTAACCGTTTTAAATTTCGTGAATAGCGCCAAAGAGTTAATTGAGAGCAAATGAGTTAAATTCCGGCACAGCCTTTGTCTCTGCGTAATTCAAGTATGAGTAAAACATAATGAGAACATCAGCTCAGTTTTGTCAAAGAAGCTTCCGAGTACCAGGAAAATTGTCATAAACAAATAATAAAGGAAACCATATAGGCTTATTTTATTTAGATTAGTTAGAGCTTTGCCTTTAGAAATACATGCAAATACATAAATTCTATTTGCGGCTGGGCGGCTGAGGGGTGTTCACATCGGATCTTCTATTAGCAAGTGTTGTATACCGTACTGTCTGTGTCTGAACAACTTTGGGTTTAAGTATATTTTAATAAGTCAAACCTGTTGATTTCCATTTGATTGTATTCGGTTCACCTTAGTGACAAATGTTGGAGCTCGTTGAATTACTCTAGTTTGAAGTGTTCGTGAAATAGAAATAGTAGGCTTAGTTGGTGGCCTCACTGAGTCAACCTCTTTATTAACAGATCTAAGCCCTAATAGTTAAAAACAATAAAAATACTCACTTGTAAAGTTCATCGGCATATCCACCAAATATATTGATATAGTCTTGTAAGTTCTTTAGATTAGGCGAGCGAACTGTCTTTACATAAAGAGAAAGTACTGCAACAATAAAAACAATTTTCTATTAATGGCTTACTAGTCCGAGTAAAGATATTTACGCGAGTTGCTGCACTTTTTTCAGCACTATCTGTCAATCGATCTGTCATAGCCTTATGAACGCGGTCATAAATACTAGGTATCATTGGGATAATAATAGTGCGAATAGTCTAAAAGAATCTTTTCAATATTTAGAAAAAATGGATACCTCAAATCCGAATTGGTCGAGAGTAAAAAGTGCTCCATAAATTGTAAACATACTAGCATTGATATCCTTAAATCCTTTTGTAAGCACTGTAATTACGCGAGATTGTATAATCGGCCCATGTTTTCTAGAATAACTTTCTATGTTTACAAGGCACTAATTACTTGCAAAGATCGGCTAGAAGTCGACCACTGAATTCCCGTAAAGCCCAGTGATTATCTTTTTCTGGATGTGAGCATACTTGTTTACTTAATATGCATGACAATATTGCAGGCAAAAATTCGTGAAGCTGAAGGTGAAGTTCATCAATATAAATAAACAAACCCATTTATCCAAATTTATAGAGGAATTATGTACTAAGCTTTGTACCAAACGCATTAGATAAATAAGAAAAGCCAGGTTATGCTGAACAATATTGCATCTCACACCTGAAATATAAATTATGAAGACTATAATATACCTTCAGCAACAACTACTGAGAAACGGCCAACTAATGTTTGTATTCCAGTATCTGTTTTAAGCGAGTGCAATGCTTCTGCTCTTTTTTTGTCGTCACCGCCCATTACTGCCTCGGTAATCTCTTTATAATAAACTTGTTGTTCCAGTGTCAACTTATGAGTAATTGTCGCTTTTATGCTAATTTGTTCCGCTGCTTTTTCTCCTCGAATAATATTTAGCAAACGATTTCCGTCTCCCTATAAGTATATTTCTAGATAAATTTACCACAAACCTGGAATATACCTTTTTGTACATTTTCTAAATTATTTGTAGAGTCTTCTCTTCTTATTGGAATTGGATTTTCAGGAACAGCAGGCTGTTCTCCATCGATAGCTAGCCAATGAGCTAAAATAACCCTCTAAAGATTTGTAAGAACTTACGCTTTAGCGTCGGTTCAGGTGGTATTTTCATTACAGGAGCTAAAATAATTGTATTTAGCTTAATTTCCTTGTTTTCTTCTACGTAGACTTGATGACCGCCGGAACCAGCTAATTTCAAAGCAACCATTCCTCTTGGTTTAAATCTAAATAATGGCGTCTTTTTCTCAGAAGCAATATGAGCATCAATGTCTTCTGGCAAAATTCTCACTCTCCGAGAATGCTGTGCAAAGCGTAAACCGCCAGCAATCACTCTACGAAGTACACATGTAACGTTACTATTTACTTCATTGATTGCTGAAAGTCTTAAATTACATGAAGGGCAGTCTATTTACCGTTCTCTGATAGCTCATTGAGAGTTATACCTAATATTGCGCCGATTCTCTGAATGTAGCCTACATCGCCAAAAATAGTTGTGGGAGCTGCTGGTTGCATTTCATCATCAATTGTCTCGTTGTTCGCTTTACTCATCTGAAATTAAAGAACCATTCAAACATCTAAGCGTATTAAATTAATATTGTATGACAATTGAGCTATAAAAAAATATACAACAAAGTGTCATAAAAGGCGCTTGAGCTGAATAAACGTATATCTTAAAAAAATTCATTCAACGCCAGATCAAAATATAAAAACGCAGCCTATATAAGCCGGCAATATATATCTGAAATTTTATTTTAAAAACTTTACGTGTTTTCTAAAAGTTCACTGTTCAGTAAATGTTTATAAAAACATCGACACACATGGCACGAAATAGCTAAAGTCGTACAAAGGCAGCTCAAATCAGAATTTTACTATAATTTAGACAAAAGTAGCTTCACATTCTAGACGGGTAGGAATACACTTCAAGATGAGAAATTCTCTCAATTTCATTATTTTATCATTTTGAGACAAACCCAGCTTTAAAAAAGGGGAAACATTTTGTGTCTGGAACATCTCAAGCTTATTCTGTTATAAATGAAATAGATAACTAAATTTTTATGGTGATTTTCCTCAAAGCATTTCTTGCCCTACACTACATACCGGTATCTAAAGATTATACATGCTCACATTTTTTTCACAATTCGTCTAGCCACTTGAGCATGATATATACATATACTTTACTGCTTTAATTACCTCTATAATAATTATGTGCTTCAGATGATTGAAGAAGATAGCTTCAATGATGAAATAGAACTAAGCACAAGAACAGTTTCTATCGAAGATGATGATCTGGTTAAGTTTTTTTTTTAACAATGACTTTATTTTTTATAGTATAATTCTATTGAGCCGCAAGAAAATGCTTTAGTGAGCAAAGACACTAATTCAGAAGACTCTTGTAGACAAAAGGTAATAACTATTAAAGAACAAGGTGCCGAAGAAGGATATTCTTCAGGTAAATAATTTCTTATTTATTTTATATTTATAGAACTACTTGAAAGAGCTCGCATCATTTATCAAGAAGTTGTAAAGTCAGCATCGTTCTCTTCTCAAGATATACATTTTATTGTGAGTCTGTACACTGAGGTTTGTATTCAAAGCTAGTAAGCTTAAATCTTTAGAAGAAAATGCAAAAGCGCTTCATCGAATCTGTATCTAATGAAGCAATAGCAGGGTTACTAAATTGTCTAAGTCAAAAATGTCTAGATGCAAAAACTTTAAAAGCATTATTCAAGTTGTTTTCTATTGTTGCAATTAATGCAAAACAACAAGGTTGCCAAAGGCCTCTTAATGACATCGATGAATGTTTCAAAATAGTAAGTAATAAAGATACTTTTACTCTTTTAAGATGCTAGATGCTGCCGATTTTGAGTTTCGTTTCATGGGATGTCAATTTATGGTAATCTTACTAGACCAGGCGTCAAAATTGCACACAATGACAGAATCACAAGAAGAAGGTTTTTATTTTTTTATTTTCAATAGGCAGTTTTTATTAAGAGGTAATTCCATCGGCACTAATCCAGGGATGGTGTTTAAAATTATGCAATCGACAATTTGACAAGGTGAGTAATTTGCTCAATCATACTTATAGCTGAAAATAGTCACCTTTAGTAAGATCATTAGCACTCGAAGCATTTATTCGGATACCCCCAGAAGAGTTTCAAGATAATGAAGGTGAAGTTATTACAGCAGCAGATGGTTTGATTTAATATTTTAAAATCAATGATTTAGTTGTGTCCAACTCTCTATATGACACTTCAGTAGACGTACGAAAATCGGCAATAAAGCTAATCACAATGAGTTCTCCAAAGATCATAGACGAATCAATCACATATTTAGCAAATGAAGACAACCCACGAGTTAGTATCCAAATTATTGTACATTTGCTTTTAGCTTCGCCAACTAATGATTGAACGCCTATGCAAAGAAGTTCATATTCGCTCTTTTACTATGTCTCAGAGGATGCGATTAATATTTAACATTGTTAACGACCCTAATAGTAAGGCTGCTTAGAATATTTTTATAATTTTTTTTGCTTCAGAAGATATTCAAAATTTACTTGGTACGCTAGTGGTACCTAGATGGTTACAATGGTTAGCTTGGGAAGATATGTGCGACGAAAGTGAATCAAATAGTGATGAAATGCCTAACAAGATGGCTTACCCAATGATTTTGATAAAGTACTTAGACTATCTAGAATGTGAAAAAAACTGCGCTATTATAGTTAGTAAACTTTTTTAAAAATAAATTTTCAGATAAAACTTGCCTTTACCAATTACATGAGATCAGTTGAAATAGGAACAGATGCAAAAGAGTTTTTGCTGCATATGAAAAAAATTCCAAAAGAGTTCCGCGAAAGTTCTGGTATTTTGCACAGGCAAAATTTTGCTGATTTGGTCAGGCGAGTAGCACATATCTATTTTCATAGTTGTTATTTAGAAAAGACGATATTGATCTTCCACAAAGACTATTTGTTCATCGTTGTTTAGTTGAGTTAGTGAATAGTATATATACTACTCCCGAACAATATGGAGATAGAGATTACTGCATTAATAAACTTTTACCGAATCTTAAAGAAATGGCAACAATTTTCGATGAGTAGGATTTAATGTGATGCTAACTGTTCATTTAGGTACTCACAAAAAATCCTTTATTTATGTGAAACACCTAGCACTATTCAAATTTTTACATTGAATCAAATAATGCGCTTGGTGCATTTCATTGACTGCGATTGTAGTGTTGGCAGGTGAGGTTTACGAATTTTTTTCTTACTCTTTTAATGATTGCAGACAAATATATATGCTGGCTTTAAAAAGAATACTTTTGGATGAAAACTATCATTCACCATTAGAAATAATTGAGACGTGTGTTGATAATATCTTTAAATTTTTTTCTGAAAATATAGAATACTCGGTATGTTTTTGAAAGATTCTATAGCATATTTTAGAAATTTCTTGAATCCCTTTGCCCTAGATTGATAAAAATAGTTGGCACAATAAATCTTAATGAATCGGATATAGACACCCGTATTAAAGATGAAAAACAGTATTTGCTTGCTCTTAGAGCTTCTTCGGTGATTCACTCATGTCTACGCTATGAGAAAATTACGGAAGTTCCTGAAGAGATTGTTGAACTTTGCTCTAAGCTAGTAAGCTATCATTCTATTTTCTTTAGTTTGCTCTAGATCCCTTCTCTTGTTGTAGCATCAACACGATTTGGACGTCAATTATGTTGTCATCTAGTTGGCGTAGTTGGGTTGAGGCAGAAAGGACGTTTTATGGATAATCACGTTATCACGTTAAGAAGTACAATTGAAAACGATAACCCAGTCGTCAAGGTTTGCAAGACATTTCGATTGTCATATTTATTCTAGGAAATTGCTCTTCAAGTATTAGGGGATCTTCTAATAAAATACAACTTTCGATATGTTGCTAATAGGTATTTTCCGGATATTACAGATCAATTGCAACAGATTTCTGCTATGAAACACTTATTCGAAAAATCGGTTATAGATGCGGTACTAACAAGTGCCATTTTAAGCAAAAAGGTTTAGGAAGAAGCAACTAGGAATAATCATTTAATTATTGCATGTCGTCTCTGCTTCTTTTTTGGATGGAGCGAAATTGTAGGATCAATTTTGTTTAAGTAAGCAACATAGATAGAACATTATACATGTAATTCAGGGTATTTGGATCAAAACAAGTAAGTAAAGAAGAACTGGATTTATTAGATTTTTTCTTTACAAACTACATTCAAAATCAAGGAGATCAAGCAAAGTAAGCTTTGGAATAATAGTTGAACTTTTAAATTAAGACTTGTCATAGTCAACGGTTTTGCCAAATGTGTCGAACTCTCTAAAGATCACAACGGATTTCACTACGGTCAGCTGACAAGCTTTGTTTATAAAAAAATATCATTAGAAGTGATGAACATAAAAACAGTATTATTTATATATTACTACCTCAATTATTTTTTTAGAAACCGCTTCCACATTCTATCACACCGGAAACAATACTTTTATTGCATATTTTAAGCAAGATCAGAGAGGATCCATATAGCGATCGAAGCGAGTAAGTAGACTGTATTCATGTAGATTTTCTTTTTAGATCACTTGCATGCATTTGTTTGACAGGTGCTAGTTTGCTCAATGTTCCTGAAGTGTACCGTCAGCAAATCCATCAACAAGTAGAAGAAATGTCTAGAGTGAGATAAATTGTGTTTATAATTTAACTCTTGTATAGATTTTTGATATCGATTCAGCTGTAAAGAGGAAAATCGTCACTTCACTGAATCAATATATGAAATCCATTCGCAAGAAATTCAAGATTGAAGGCACATTTGTGCCAAGTTCGGTAAATTTCTTGCACAAAAAAATGCTTTATTTCTTCTAGGTTAGAAAAAGGCATGCATCTAGAAGTGATCAAGAGGATACTGTTACCGAAACGCCACTCAGTACGCCCTCTAGGCGTAGGCGTCCTCGCATTTCATCGGTTAGTAGTGAAATAAAAAGTAAGTAATAATATATTTTTAATCACTTGACTATTATTAGGAGAAGTGGTTAATAAAAGACTGTCTACCGTCCATGAATTACCATTCAGTAGTGAAGATATTATTACAATTGAATCGGATTCTGAAGGCGAAAAAATGTGCCTAACTTCAATCAAAGAATGCCCATCGGATGAAAGAAGTATTTAGGAGAACACACAAAAATATAAGTAAATTTATTTAGCCTCTTTTTTAGTTAAATCGTATATAAATAAAGCCTGTAATAACATTAAGATTTTTCTCTAGTCGAACACGGAAATGATTCAACATGACAGGAAACTCAATAATGTGAGAGCATAGCTCCTTTTGGTTTCCAATTTAACCGGTAGAAAAGAGTATCATCCTTTGGCTAAAAATTTTGCATCTTTAAAAAAAAAAAAACTTACATCGATTCTAATAGGATCCACTAGTCCTTTTTGAATACAGTCACCCTCAGCCAAGTGATCGTCATGTTCTTCAAAGGATACAAAAAGATTTCTACATATGTTGCATTGCCAAGCAGCTCCATCCATTATACGACTTTTTTCTATCTAAATGCGCCACCGTATCAATATGTAAGTCCATTGTTTACCACTTGTAAATCCTGTTTCTTCTTTTCTATGTCGTTCTCATTTATTCTCTCAAAATCTTCCTCCCACGGAATTGGACTAGCCATTTCCTCGGGTTTAATTTTGGCTAAGCATAAATCTCTTTAAAAAAATGAACTTTTTGTCACTACTTTACTCACCTCAGGGAAGGAACAATTCTTAAACCAAGACTATGACTGAACTTTTCGAACGGCTGAATATTGTAGGAAAGCTGAAACGTCTTTAAATCATTACTGCTTTCTGCTCACATTGACATCCTGGGGATTTGGAATTCTCTCCATGACAGCGCTGGCATCTTTTGCCTTTGATTTTATGCCCATTGTGGCTATTCGAACTTCTAAGAACTCGTTGTTTTATGATAAAATTGGATCTAACAAACCATTTTCATAACTGATAATATGCTTCGATTCATTAACCATCGAGCACTCATGGTTCCGAATGATTGCATAATGGCGAGTATTAAGAGTACAAACCTATTTTCAAAAAGGAGTATTAAAGGGGAATCGACTCACTTCACAATAATATAGAGCTACCCTAGGGATTTTCTGACGATAAAGTAGACGATGTTTTACGCTATTCGCGGGAGTTCTATTTTTTCGAAGCTTCCTTCTTGGGTGTCTAAAATACTATCGTTTAATATTCTTCCAAAACTTACTTCTTTAGGAGGGGACGGTAAACTGGATGGACATAGGGAGATACTTTTTGTGGGAGATCACGAATATAACGAACCATTCTGAAAGTTTCAAATAAGAAAAACTGTCTCTAGTCAATTAGTTTCAGAGGTACGTGAATACGTATAATGCCGTCTCATCCTTATGAGAAATCTGGGTAAGAGATTCGAACTAAAAATAAAAGAAATCTATCTTGAGGAAAATGGCTGAGAACATCATAAAATCCAATGAGAAATCTTATTTTTGACGGATCGGAAATGTCAACTCAATGACTAAAGGTTGGTAAACAGCCACGTGATAATCAGTTTGTAGACATTACTGAATCAATTCCCAAAGCTTCATAGAAAAGCGAAAAGTTTGCTTTAAAAGCCGCTTTGCCGGTGGTCGAACAAACTCGCATAATCCTCGGTATGACTCATAGAGCCCGTTTGTCTGACCTTTATTCGCGTCTACTCATACTCTCCGGAACGCTTGTTTTTGCTCGTCTTATCTCTCGTAGCCGTAAATCTTCAGCCGCAAAGCCTATATAAAAAAGGAGGCAAAAGTGTTTTGCAGCTGTCCATGCTTCGTCTGTGCTTCCTCTTCCTGCTAGTTGTGGTTTTGGGCTACGGTAAACACAAGTCTTCTACAAAGTCCAAGTCTACACCCTCATGTATTCAGTCTTTTCTTCTTAATTGAGCGTTCATTTCAGCCGCCATGATATGTAATTCGGCGGGATGGAGTGATTCAGATCGACAGGGTATCATCAGCATCCATAATAATCTTCGGTCTTCAATCGCTTCGGGCGAATACAACGCCAAAGGCACACAGAAACCTCCAGCCACTGATATGTAGGTCTTATTTCTTTGTAAAACAATGCTAGCCCTGAACCGTGGCTCATAGTCCAATCTGAAACTCTATCACAACACATCTTATTCGATCACACTATACAGGGAGCAAATGATCTACGATTGTGATTTGGAATCATCTGCACAGGCGTGGGCCACCACATGCCCCAACGGCCATTCTCGAAGTGCTGGTAAAGGTGAAAATCTTTACTGGCGATGGTCTACGGCTCCGGTAAGCTTATTAAACGCTGAATAAAATGAAAACATTCCCTTAAAACAGATAGCAATAGCTGGTCAAGGTCAAGCTGCTTCAAATTCATGGGCAAATGAATTTCAGGTAGATAGGTGGCGAATTTCATAACCTTTTTATAGGAATATGGATGGCCTAGTAATATTCTTACAACAAGTCTTTTTAACTCAGGGATCGGCCATGCGACTCAGGTAGTAGAAAAAAAAGAAGTGGAAGCATAATTGTAGATGGCGTGGTGGAATTCGAATAGAGTTGGGTGTGGCGTAAAGCAATGTCCATCCAATCTAGCTGGCTACAAATATGAGATAGTCGTAGTCTGCCAATACACACCTCAAGGTTCTTTTCTAGTTGACAAATCAATTGATTAAAGGCAACATTATAAATCAGCCTATATATGCTTCTGGTCCAACTTGTAGTGCATGTGCAGGAGGGATGTATTGTGATCATGTCAGGCATTCTGGTAATTAGAAAAATTGATTTTCAGAATACCGGCCTATGTGTATGAAGAACTCATGTAATTTCTACGTCTTTTCCTACAATTTTTTGCACATTTTCTCAACAACTATACTGCCCTCATTGGTGTCTAGTAGATACTGTCTCTTGACGAGACTTACTCTTGTTAGACTAATAATTACTCATATACCGTATTTCTTATAATAGAAACTCTCGATCTGGTTGAGGGACCTCTATTTTAAGAATACGATAGTCATATATTATTACTTTGAAATGATAGTCGACTTTGCTTGAAGTCTTTAGGCTTTCAGCCTAATAGCCTTTCAGTCGAGCCAAAAAAAAGCCTATAGAGTCCGCACTATATAGCCATTATATCCTTTTTGCTTTAATAGCGAGTTTCCTTTCTCTTTGATGTAAATAAATATTTTATGCAAACTTTGTGCTATCCCTCAGTCGCAAGGTTGCTCCAGAAATCGTATAACTATACCAGCCGGAAATTATGAATTATTCGCATAAGCCAGGTATCTCAACTGATAAAAGTAAAACTCTACTTGGCTACAGCGTCCTCCGTTTTCAATAGCATTCTACTCTCAAATTAATGTTAAACCTAATGGAACTTCTATTTCCTGGCTAATTATGTTTTTCTTCCGTTTTCTTCGTCTTTATTTAACCAGCAAAAAAATAGTCAAGGCAAATTCATGGGCCAGACTCGGTCTTGCAGCGACAGCTGCGTTGGCTAAATATCTAGATGGCTTTCACATACACGTTTAACCTCGCTCTTCTTGCTTTATCTATTTTATTTGTTAAAATCAATTTACTTTTAGATCTAGCGTGAACGCAGCGAACTTGGAAATGGCCGACTTCGACACCAACGTAACTCTATCATTATACAATTTATCATTTTTTAGGATTCAACCTCGCTCTATAGCATCAAGGGGATCGTCATCTTAGACCAAGATGGCAACCGAATCGTAGCCAAGGTACATTATTTGTTTACTATTTATCAAATGTTTTATTTAGTACTACGATAAAAAAAATTTTGGAACCACGAAGGAACAAAAAGCTTTCGAAAAAAGCCTATTCCAAAAGACTCACCGTAACTCAAGCTGTAAGTATCATTTTACGTAATATTTTATAAATTATTCCAGCGGAAATACTTCTTCTAGATGGAGTCACCTGTGTTTATCGCTCAAATGTCGACTTGTAAGTTTTTTTTTCTCAATAATTTACTAATATTTCAGGCACTTTTATGTATTGGGAAGTAGTCGCGAAAATGAAATAGTTTTGGAGTCCCTTCTCAATTGCTTCTATGATGCAATCTCAGCAGTGCTTCGTAAGAATGTAGAGAAGAAAACTCTAATTGAGAGTATGGATACTTGTCTTCTGATTTTGGATGAAGTCTGTGATGAAGGGTTTGTATAACATTTGTAAGTATTTTTTAATTTTAATTTTTAGAATCATTCTTGAAACGGATCCCACTGCTGTTGTATCTCGTTGTGCTTTGCGTGGTGATGAAGTCTATTTTTCGGATCAATCTTTCTCGCAAGTCGGTAAATCCTTCGTGGAATCAGCCAAGGAACAATTTAAGTGGTCTCTGTTAAAGTAACATTTTTCCCTTTACTTGGGGGTGGACTGTTTTACTTGCTAATGTAAATTCTGTGATTTACCATATTTAAATAAATTCTATTTTACCTTAAAATGTCTTCCAATAATAGTCTTTTCCATAGTTATCGTTAAAACAAGGTATTATTATTAGTTTTAAGATTATGGCTTCAAAAAGGCCGACAAATTCTCGCACCAAAACAATCGAAAGAATTCTGACAGCGACTGGAAAAGAAAATGATGTTACTTTTGAGTAAAGATCAGGTTTTTTATAATTATTTTTATTAGGGATGAAAGCAATGTTCTGCGAAAAAGTGCTGCCGAAAATTTTTTCATGCAAGGAAAGAATGTCGAAATTAATAAAGCCAGAAGAGGCAAACGGTTTGAACGAAATGATAGGTTTCTTTTCTATAATTAACATTTAACATTGTTAACATTTAAGTACATCCGATGTTGAAGACGTAAATTCTGAAAAGCTTAATAAATTTTCTCTTCAAAATATAAGTAATTACATTGAGGTAAGGTATTAATTAACTAGCTAAATCTTAATGTTGCAGAATGACTCTAATAAAAAAGATATGTTTATTGTAAACGCCAGGAAAAACTTTGGTTATTATACAAATGTGTATCTAGGAAGTGAATTCAATATTTGTGTAAGAGTTTTCATTTTTTGTATAACTTTTCAGTTTATCGGGGCCGGATATAAAAACTGTTTGATTGAAGAATATAATCAGTATTTAATCTCCGTTGGGAAATCAACGTTTAACGCAGACGGCTTTAATGAAGAATTTTCAATGCGTGCAATGCTCCAGGCATTATATGACAGACTTAATCTAAGAGTATGCAAATTTAATGTAACATAATTCCTTTAGAAAGATACGGGCCGCGATATAGTAACATGGGCAAAGAGAATAACTGAGGAACTTGGCAAGAGACAGAAAAGTATTTGTCTTCTTCTACATAATATTGATTCAGTGGATTTAAGGTAAAATAAGCTAACTGTATCGAAGTTATTTTGCAATTAGAGATCCTAATGATCAACGTGCCTTAGCAGCGTTGTGCTCAACTCAGTGGATAAGATTAGTAACATCTATTGATCACTTGAAAGCTACGATGATGTGGGATTCGGTTTGTTGAGATTAAACCACTTATTATAATAACATTATAGGATTGTTGCTCTTTATTAAATTTTGTTTTTGTTGAGGCAAATTCCTTCAAGTTCAGCTTGCCCAATCTAATGGCAAGTAAGTCGAGTATTCTTGGATTGAATCCTAAGAATAGTACTGCGGTAAGTATCTTAAAATTGAGCAATATAAATGTTTAGACTCACACAGTTGCGTCATTGGACATTTTATGGCAATCTTTGGCAGAAAACGCAAAGAAAATTTTCCGAATATTCTTTGCAATGGCGTTTGATTCCAAGCATAGTGTTCCATTTTGGGATCTTTTTACAGCTGCAAGGTAAGACCATTATTAAATTAATCGTATGTTTCAGGGACGATTTCCTTGTATCTAGTGATGCTGCTCTGCGGCAACTTCTTGTTGAATTCGAAGACCACCACGTTTTAAAGTAATTTTTTTTCTTCACTAAATGCTCGATTTTAGTCGTCGTCGACGCGAAGATGGTAATGAGAATTTAATCCCCTGTATTGAGAAGCAACTAATAGAAAAATTTTTGGCAGAAAAGGGTATTTCGCTTGATCTCTAGTATCTCTCCTCCAGCGATCTCATTGTACTCTTGAATTTCTTTTCACTTTCCCATATTGTATGAATAAATTTCACAAGAATTCATAGATCCAGTATGTTTTGGCTGACTAAAGGCGCGCGATGTTGCCGGGAAACAGAACAATGGTTCCTAGACAAATTTGGCATTCTGCTTGCTTTCGAGTCACTCGCAAATCGTAATGAAGGCTGCTCGTTTCATTTATGGCGGATGTGTATTATTTTCCTTTCTTTTGACGTTAGTCGCTCTGTTTACTCCAGGTTGGAGGAGCTACAAGGTTTTTTTTAAAAAATATTTTCTTTAAAAATATAATTCAGGGAAATGGTGCGCCTGACCAAGGTAATTTTTGGAATATTATAGAGAGAATATTTGAACGTTGGTTGACAGTTCTAGGCTGAACTCAAACTAATATTTTCCATCTCAACGAGAGCAAAATATGTAGCCTAAATGTTACCCAAAGAAGGCTACAAGCATTAACAAATAAGTTAACTTAAATTTTTCATAAAGGCATTGTCACGTACACTTGCGGCTCCGGAAACAGAAAAGTAATGGCATGGGATTGCTGGAAATGGGCAACGGTAGACTGAAGAACCTGAACAAAAGTAAACTGAAATTTCAGACAAAACAAGCCTTTGAGAAAGCTACTCTAGCATTAGTGATAATCGCCTTGGTTCTCCAGGCGATAGCCGTCGGTTGCTTTTTTGGAATGTTCAGTGCAAGAGTCCGACTAGGCGTGCCTGCTACAACGGTTGTATTGGCAGCGTTTTTATGTCTACTCATAGCGGTAATTGTCTACGGAAGCGGCATTTACACAAAAATCGGTAAGCATAAACAAATGAGATGTGAAAGACCATTTAGCATACATGTACTCTGTGACTTATGAGCTTCTAGCCGACGTAAGTTTACTATTGCGTCATTAAGTTATGGGTTTGTTTAGGTGATGCTGGGATACAGCTACTGGATAGCTGTGGTTGCTACTGTATTTTTGTTCTTTGCCACAATCTCTGCTGTGGGCTTATTTGGTGAACCTGAAGTGCGATAAAACTTGGAACAAATATCTTTTTCAGGCTCACAATCAAGTGAATTTAATAACATAGACTAGTTCCTAAAAGGCATAGTTTATTCAAGTTGAGCATGGTAGAAATCAAATAAAAACCGTTGACGTTGGGGTGGCTGATACAAAAAAAACTACCGTATTTCTTCTAATAAAGTAGCCTCTATTCTCTCTTGGGATTTCCCTGACATTTTGGTCATTTATAATTCGAAGGTAAAAAATTTCGATTCTGCGAGGCTATGTTTGGTGTCTGGATAGATCCTCGGGGAAATTACTTGAACGCTAGTAATAAAAAATAGCTATAGAAAAGGCCGCTAGAAATATTGAGCAGAGGACCTGGGGCGGCTCAAGCCCAGAAGATTGGTGAAAGATCTTGAAGAAGACGCAGAGAGAGAGTTATGCGGCCGAATTCGATTCATCACATTGAAAGGGGGCCAATCGCAATGAAAAACGACTGAATTGATTCAAAATAACAAGAACAAATCAATTTATTTAACTTAATTCCAGACAGGTAAGGCAGTAAAACAATTACGGTTTTAAGAACGGCTGCGTCGGTGTCTTCGCTCGGTTACTTCAACCTTCTCTCGATTTCTTTCTCGGCTTCGTTCTTTTTCTTCTCGATGATGGCTAAACAAAGCAAAAATTAAATCTAAAAATTAACTATAACTTACCGACGAGGACTTCTTTCATCTCTTCGTCTATCTTCATTAGCTCTTCGTTCTCCTCGCTTTGGACTTCTTTTTGGGCTGATTGGCTCCTCTTTTACCTTTTTATCGGCATGTCTTAAGCAATATTAATTTATAAAAAATGAAACCACCTATTCTCCTTTTCTTTCTCATTAGTGCGCTGATCCTTATTTTTCTTCAATTCTTGGTTTTTTGCTTTCTTTTTCTTATCATCATCTGAGTCGGAAGATGAGGAGGACGACGAGTCACTTGTATCAGAATCACTACTATCGCTGGAGTCGTCCGAATCTAAAACGAAATGTAATTAATTTGGTAAGATAAACCTGAATCAGAAGAGGAAGATGATGACCCGCTGTCTTGTTTAGAATCTTTTTTCATTTTAGCTCCTTTTTCAAGGAACTCACGCAAATCAATTCTTAAAAAAATAATTAAGAAAACAAAGATAGAATTACGTTAGTCCTCCAAGGCCGATGAGTGTGAAGAAGTTGATAGCAAAACGACTATTTTGCGGATTGTCCCGAGGAAAAATTCCATCAAACGCTGCTTGCATAGTCCTATAAATAAATTTAAAAGAATTAATTATAGCATACGGATCCTTAATGCGTTCATATAGTTTTGGCAGACCCATTGATTCAACCAGCTCTTGGAATATATACTTGATGTAAATACGTCCAGAAGATGTCGTATCTTCTTCTGTTAATTTTATATCGGAAAGAACCTGAAATATAATTAGTAATGAAATGCCTATTCCATACCATCCAGCTTATAGCGTCTGTGAATAGAAGATGTGATATCAGCCGAGAAATATTTCTCAACTTTGTAATTTCAAATCTATGAACAGTAGCGTAAGTGTCTCTAGCCATTTGTTCGAAAGTATCTTGGAACTCTTTTTTAAGACGGCAGAAGCGTTCGCATAGGAGTCCGAAGAACTTCTCATAAGTTCTGCTTTGCGTGCAGCAGTCAACAAGCATATGGCATAATTCAATCTGAAAGGAAAACATAAATATAATTTAAAATGACAAACTTCTAGCTCTGGTTTGATATTCATTTTAAGAAGTTTATGAGCCGCTTCTTGGTAATCGAGTGAGGATTGTATTGTTAAATAAACTTCACGCCGGAATGCCACCAAATTTTGTTCGGTGTTATCAATAATTTCGGTTGTATCTGGAGCAGCGGCTTCTGAAAAATAAATGAAAATTTATTACAAATATTACCTTTTTCTTCCTCTTCTTCATCATCAGCATCTTCTCCACCCTCTTCTTCTGCATCACTGTCATCAGCATCTCCGATAATTTCTTTTCTAATTTCTTCATACGTTGCTTCGTTCTTTTCAAATTCGGGATCAAATTTGAAGACATCTAAATATCTTTACTAAAATATAATAAATCACTCACTTAATCCGTTTTCAGGATCTACGGCATCCTCAAGAGACATTGTATGAGTTGTTTGATCATCTTCATCGATAAGGTCAAGTTCTTCTATTACAATGGGATATGCCTCAAAAATGCTCAATAAAAAAACGACAATTTAGCATACTTTGAATTTGTCCTTTCGAATAATCATAACAGCTTCAATCATGTATTGAATACGTTGTCCTGTATTGTCATTTAGGATGTCACGAAGGCGAGCAAATACAGAGTCTAACGCTCTCGGCGCAACCTATAATAATAAATCTGAAATACAAAAATAAATACCTCCTGAAGTTTTGCTCCGCATTCTTTAATGAAAGCAATTGCAACTTCTACAGAATCTTCTGTCGGTGATTCAAGCATCAGCATCATTATTTCTAATGCCAGCAGCTCGTGGGCAACTTGCTGATTAATTAAATGTGCGATAAATTTTGAGACCGAAACTGTGGTGCCTAAATTAAAGTAAATTAGATGTTTAAATTCAACTCACCTTTATCATTTCTTCGGAAGCTGCGTTTGAATTGCACGACTAGACGTCGGAGTACTAATTCACCAACATGAGGAAATTTGCTATTAATAACCGCTGTTAAAGCAGAATATACGTTGGAAAAGACTGGAGAGAAAGCTTGTGCCTGTATGATGGAACGAGCTAGAAGACCTCTTAAAAGACATAATATTAGGAAAATTATAAAACATACTTTCCGCGGATAACATTTTCTTGTAAAAGTTCTCTTACGATAGGAACCAAATTTCCCGTATTGATTTTGTTAACTAAACCATTCATTTTCTTTTTAAGCCTTTCCCAGTTCATTCGCTGATATTGTTCTCCAGTCTAAATAAATATATTACTGTTTTAAAGTTAAACATACTTTGTCTTGCATCTGTTCCTGCATGAGCTTTAATTTTGCTGGTGGAATATAAGCACCTCCAGCTCTTGTACGTAGAAGATCTATTGGCTCTTTTTTTGGTTTTTCTGGTTCAGGCGCTATAAAAATAACTAATTTATCAAAAATAAGTTTAACCTTTAGGTGGAGTCCTCTCTCTTTCTCTTCTGCTTCTTTTTGGGGAGTCTCTTCTTGGACTTCGTTTGCGATGGCGTTCACGTTCCCTTGAACGATCTCTTTCTCTCGAACGATCTCGGCTTCTAGATCGTCGGTTTCTAAAAATAAAATTTCTAAAAAATAAAAATATCCAACCTCCTCCCATCGCGATCTTTTCTTTTTGGGCTCGGCGATTTATTTGGCGTAGGAGATCTGATTTGCATTAGCTAAAACAATCAAAATGACTTACTTTTCTACTTTTCTCTTTGCTGCTTCTCTCCTTTCTAATTCATCTGGAGAAAGTGACGCGTCTTTATCAGAGGTCATCTGGAATTTACAAAAATCAAAAAGAAAAGTATTGAGAGTAAGAATCAAAAGCAAATTCAACCTGAGTTTCGAATACGTTTGACGGAAAACTGCGACCTTTTATCTTGGAATTACAGTACTTTTAGAATCATAGTTTGAACTGAATTTTTATATTAAATCTATATAATAAATTGTAAACTAATTACTTTCTAGACTACTTAGTTAAAGCAAGCGAATATAACATCTCCAAACTAGGTTATTGTCTATTTTCTGTAAAAATGAATTTACAAGTGAACAAAGGAGAGAATATATTTCGATATTCTTATAAATGAAGGCGAATAACAAATAGGATATAAATCCAATAAATACGATACTTCCTAAAAGATAGGAAAGGGTTGAAAAAAAAGCGAAGCTGATGATGCGAAGGCGAGAAGGAAGATTCCGTAAGTACTGAAGCCTCTGAAAAAGACAAAAAATCATGCAAATCTGTAAGTCTTCCTGCCCAACTAGCAGGAGGAAATGATTTTAAAACAAACCCAAAGAACCTCGAAAAATGCCTTCGGTGGTTGTTTGCTCTTGCTCTCGTTTGTTTGTGTCCGTACTTCTTCTATTGAGCGACTCGGTCTTTCTGCCATTGGAACAGATATTTCTTTCGGGCTAATTAGCCGTCTTTCTCTCGCAAAAAAATTACCGCATGAGCACTGTACGAACGGGACTGCGTGACTTGTGACGTCAAAAGATTGATCGTCAACTTTCGCTCCATTGAACCATCCTGTTCTAGTAAGACTTCCCCTTCGATCAACATTAATTCCATAGTTTTTGAGGACAAATCGGACTCTACCACCACCCAGGGTGACTTTCTTCTGGTCTAGAGTAGGACTGACCTCTGCGGCCTTCCCTTTATGTTAGACCCGCCCACCCAAAGCGTCCCCCTGCCATTGCCTGACCTAGACTCCTAATTGGTCATGTTTCACTGGGAAATTACTATTTCCCAGTCTCTCTCTCGTCTGATTATTATTCCCAATGCAAATCAAAGCCAAAAGGGTGGCAAAAACAATGATTCCAAGTCTTTTCCGCCGGAAAGATCAGCAAATATGGGCCAATTTGGATCATAAAAATCAGTCGAGGAAATACAAATTCTACTTCAACCGAGCGTCATTAATATCCGCATGTTCCTTCTTTCTAATTATTTGCTCTCTCACATAAATATTCCCCGAGTCCCAGTGACGCGTCCTCTCTTTTCTCTTTTGTTCGCCACAAAAAACGCCTCTCGTTTGAGTCCGTTCCTACCCGGCTGGCCTTGGTGGCCGTCACTGGCCGTGTCACCTGCTGCAGCCGCTCTTCGTTTTTTTTAAAATTCTGACCACTGGTCAAAATACTCAACTACTCGTATCCTCTTCTTTGACTTTGTCCGACAAAAGGTCACAACCGGATGCACGCTGAACATACGGACCTTGCGTAATCTTTGGGCTAATTGGCTGGGAAAGAATTGCTCTTCCGTATTTTTTTGGTGACAGGCCAATCTGGTCATCCAGCCGCTCTATTTGAACAGCCTTTACTTGCCTAAACCAATAGGCGTTTTCTCTTAAACATTTCTGTAAAGCCCTAGAGGTCAGTTGGATTTAGAATCACAAAGAAAGAATAACCTTTGAAACAGCTGCGACCCTCTCCGATCGATCATCTACCTCGATCAGGTAGACTAATGAAAGTGGTGACCTTGATTACGATAGGTCAAGTTTGTTGGTTGTTTTGGGGAGAAGCTGTACAAGTTGGCGGCTATGATTCAACACATTTAGCGGCAGCTCAAAAAGAAGACCTTTCTAGAGAACAAAGTAGTCAGTTTTGACCCGAGTACAGTAACCCGAGTGTCCAACCTAATCGTGGTCTCTATTACACTTCCTGGCAGCCGGTTCACCTCCCACTATCTTTCCTTATATCTAACCTTATCTAAACGACCGAACGTCAACAAAACGGCTTTATCATTTTGACTCTTTGGCCGGATTTTTGCCTCGTCTAGACCGATTTTTCGTACTCCGTTGAAGACAGGTAAACAATCAATGAAGCTGGGTTTCTGTTTTGCTCCGCTCCGTTCTCTGTATCTTCCTCTGATTTTTCATCCAATTTTTTATGACCAAAAAGGCCGCTCCGAGCTACCCGAATCGATTCCCGCGATTGAAACTGGCAGCCATCTGTCCTTTATATCCTCCTCCTTCCTCTGTATGCTAATTGGTAGAGAACCTTTCTTCCAAATAGACGTGGCTCTAATCAGCTGTTCGTCTCAATTTCCCGCATCTCTGATTATTTCACGAGAAAAAAACACGGAACAATTTTTGATTACAGTAATCTTATCGGTTTTTTCTCTAGGAACTAATTCTCTCCTATGAGTTCTTATCGTCATCTTTTGTTCAACAAAATTGGGACGATTTTCGACCAAAATACAAATTTTTCACAAGATCAGGATCCAATTCTCTCCTCTTTTTTGAGTGCATTTTCCATTGCTTTTTTATGCTATAAACCTGAGATTAGTCTACAGTAGTCATAACTTCATCTCATTTATCGCCTATTTGAACACCAAATCCCACTGATGACCTCAGCTTTTGTCGTTCTAACCCACTTTTTTGCTCTGATCGGAGGTCATTTACCCCGTGAAGAGAGAGAGAGGGAGAGCTATAATAGTCTTTTCCTCCCTCGTTGCCATCTGTGCTCGACCCAGCTGCTGTCCCCCCTCTCTCGACTTGTCCCTTATCTGTCAGGCCGTCGTTACATTGCGCTTTCGTTTTTCTCGGCGTGACAACTTAGAACCTAGGTTGTACAAAGAAGTTGCTTCTTCCCACACTTTTCTATTTATTAGTTGGGAGAAGAAATATCTAGAAATTGACGAGAAAGTTCTACATTGAGATTCCAAGAGGAGTCCGATAAGGCCGTTTATGAACACCTCGTAAAAATTCGTTCTTCTTTTTCTTTTCTGACTTTTCCCCCGAAAACCGATTTCTGATTTGTACTTCTTTCTTCTGTCTGCTTCTCTCATGAATCCATTTCCAAGTACACATGCACTCATTCCATTTGATTTGCTCTATTACCGTATTCTCTCATTTTCGGATTAGAGTCCACCCCCGCTGAGCCAATTTCCTTCCGCCTTTTCTTTCACAAATCTAACCAAAATATTGCAGATCCAGGGTATATGGAAGACCGACTGAGTCCTTCGTCCTCGGACTCAGAATTGCACTCTTTGTCGCAAAAAACACCCTTCAAGGTCAGTGTCACAGCAGGCCGTGGGAAATATTCGCGTTTTTCTCGTCATTTCTGAGCTCATAGTCGCCAGCTGTATCATTAAAAATGAACGTTTTCTCTCTCCCCCCTCTCTCCCTTTAATCCGATCAGATCCCGTCGTTTTCCCGTCGGCCAAAAGCTGAGACGCCGATTCCAGTTGCGATTTCCCCAAAAAATTCCTGGCCTTTTTCCATCTCGCTAATTCCCAGATTTCTTAGAAAATAATTCCATTTTACTTTCTTTTTTTTGCGGGAAAATGTGAAGATGAGGTGTCATCACTCTGAGAGACGCTATCTATCGATCTTCTATTCTTCAAACCAAGATACCTCGGAATTATTACCGTATCCTCAAGGATAATTGCTAGTTTCGATGGGAATGAGATCATAAACCTCATTTTGAGTACTCCATCTTGCGCTGTCTCTAATAAGTCTCGTAATTGTTTGGTTTTTGAATGACTTTCCAGTTGATTTCTTTTGAAGAAACGAGCTCAAAGATCTTCTCCAAGACCCAAGAAAAAGTGTCTAATTGAGCTACTACCGCCTCCGTCATGTAGTCTGTGATAACGTCAACGAACCACCCCGCCATCAAATTCAATTATGCAATTCTGCGTCATTTTGTCTAACTGTGCATAATATTAATCTTACGGGTGTTCGTGGCCTATACTCTTGTCAGAAACTTGTCAGAGAGAGAGAGAGAGATCTAAAGAGAGAGAGTATGAATCAGAGGAGAAAGTCTTTTTGTTTTCCTCCGCATTCACTTCCGTCCGCTTATTGTTACGGTAGTTATCAAGGCGCCGACTGCTATCTCTCGACCGCGTTGCTGGATTTACCGCATCGATAAGAAGGAAAACGAAAGCATCCAGGGCCTCGGATTATTACGAATTTTTCAGAGGCCAGGGTCCAGACAAAGATCGCCGAAACTGGACGAGGAACCCTGTACCAAAAGACCAAGGAAGGGGGAAGATGCTCGAGTTCCTGCTTCTAGAGAAAGCTCAGAAGGTTTAGTTCGCTCACTGTTGGATGGAACTATTTTTCAGAAACGGCTTCGAGTGATGATTGGCGAAAAGGAAACAGAAAGCGCTCGTTGGATTTAAATTTCGCCGCCTTTTGTCAGCCGTCGACCTCATCCTCTTATTTGGATGAAGATCTGGTCGATATTGAATCAGAGTTCGAAGATGAGCTGCAATTCGCATTTGAGAAGTCGCCTTCTCCCAGCAACGAAGATGGCCAAAAGGAAAATTTGTTATGTCTTTGGGAGGATTGCGACCAACCTATTTATTCCAATATAAATCTACTTTTCGATCATGTAAAAGAGGTAATTCTATCGAATTCAAATAAGAGAGTTTAGGATCATATTAAACCACTTCTAATCGAAGATAAAGGAAATAACGAAGAGATTGAATGCCTCTGGGACGATTGTCAAATGTCAATCGCCAGAGGAGATTGGTCAAAGAAGGTTCACTCAATTCTTATATTAATGTAGCATTGATTCTCTCAGATCAGTTGGCTCGAAAAACATTTCCATCAACGACACGCTAGATATGCTCAAAGCGAGAAATGTGTACTTGAGGACTGCACTTTTCGCTGTTCGAACATTGCTAAGCTTGAAGAACATGTCAAGAAGAACCATCTAAGTGTAACCAAGAACCCAACTCCGGGTAAATTCCTCCCAATCTAATGGAACTCTTTCCCTTTTTTTAGAGGATAACGATCTGTTGGAAAAGATGAATATAAACGTCTCTTCTAACAAGAAGGATGAGGAAGAAGACAATATAATCCAAATACGAGGTCCCGAGTTCCAGCAGAATGAATTTATTTGGAATGATTGCTACGAAAAGAAACTTGTCGAGAAAAACCGCGAAATGCTAGGTTGGAAAGGCGAATGGATTTCTGCCAAAAGGCCAGAGGTTTGTTCTACTTTTTTTTATGGAAGAAATAAATTTAGAAAGGATCCAAACATCGAAAAGCGTATTCCTCCTATGCCAGTGAATTTGTGGCTGCAATTCCCTCGTCTCTGCTAGCAAAAAAAGAAGAGCCAAGCGAGGAGTTTGAAGGCCAACTCGACGAAGAATCTGAAGAGCCAAGTGAAGAGCCAGACGAAGAAGATGTAAGGGAATATGAGCTGACAACACGAAATAATTTAGAACTTAAAGAAAGTAAAAAACATGACATTAGAAGATCTCTTCCCTGGCTGGAATCACAAGCCTCTTTTGCCAAAAGAAATGCCCTCCACTAGTAGAGACGAGGATATTCCAATGACTGAGGATATCCCATTGGAGGAGGACAACAAGCGAATAGAAGATGATGATATCCCCGTTTTGGAAAAGATTTCTCCTCTTTCTGAATTGGATCCAAGTGATGATCTGACTCCCCCTCTTTTATCCCCAATGACATCTCGTCATTCTTCCCCTTTTGACGAGAAGATGCCTTGTCTGGAACGAATTATTCCTTCGGATATCGAAGAAGCGCCTTGAAATCTCTGTTTTTAGGTTCAAATTATCGGGTCTTTCCCTTCTCTCTGTACATTCAGGATGATACTCATTGATGCTCGGGTATAAACAAACAATTTCTCAGTTACCTGACCTCCATCTATCCCAAATCGCACTGCTTGTGCTCAATTTGTGCATAATAAATATCTTTGAATTCTACTTTTATTAGGGAATACAACCTGCAGAAGAGAGATCACCAAATGGGACCAGTGGGGTCCTAAATTGAGGATTTTTCAACTTCGAGTCGAAAGATCCTCAATTTCTGAACTTTGGATTCTTTTAAAATATAAAGCCACTCTTTTAAAGGATTTTAGACGACACTCTGTGATGATTTTTAGAACTTTTGTTCGGCTGGAAGACCCTCCTTAACCGGAGCCACTCTAACTGTTGATGGCTGGCCTTGGCTAAGAGCGTCATCATTCGTCCAACCACACGGCTCTCCTCGAATGAAAATTAGGAAAATTATGTTGGTGATTGTCTAAAAGGAATGTTGCGCAAATGAGAAAAGGCGACAAACCATGACGGCAGCCACAACTAGGAAGACCAATTTCCATTCTTCTTGTGTATTATTCGGAGCCAATCCATCGACGAGGAAGGGAATAACTATCATTGTGATTGTTATACCGAGTGAGATATTTCCTGTCACGAAATGACTGTATTGCTTGGAGAGAACGGGACCGGCTTTGAAGAATCCTCCAGTTGTGGCTCCGAGGACTCCGGCCGCCGCTCCAAGGACAACCATATTGAGCATTTTGTGTTCGTCGCCTAGGAAGGCCAGGATGGTCAGGAAGATGGCGCTCCCGAAGAAAGCCAGGCTATTGAAAAGACGGAATTTGTTTTGCTCCGAAAGGAATTTGACCCGATCGGAGACGGCTCCACAAATCAATTTGGAAGCGAATTGAGCAAGTGGAGGAATGGCAGCTGAGAGTCCGGTTTTATGAGCTGGGAAGCCAAGGACTTTGGAGAGATAAAGAGGTGAATAAAGGAACATCATATTCACACAAGTGAAGTTACCTGCAAGGCAATTAGGAGAGGGAGAGAGTCTTACCAAGAGAAGCTATCCATACTGCCCAGATGGTTGGAGTCTTTAAGATTTGACCATAGGGAACAGCTTGGAGGGCGCGCTTACTGAAACATTTTAGTTCTGACAGTTTAAGACTCTTACTCGACTGCGTTGATCTTTCCAATGGAGATCTTCCTCAGCTCAACATTACCAACAAAAGGATGTTTCTGAGGACTGTTGCGATAGAAGAGGCCATAAGTAACAAAGAGAAGAAGCGAGACAGCGCCATGAGCATAGAAGATTGATGGCCAGCGAAAAGTCGCACAAAGAGCTCCAGATGATGGCATTGTTATGGCTGGAGCCAATTGGACATAAGCTACGAGAGCTGAAACGAAGAGACCGTTCTGTTTGAAATAAGTCCATTTAGCACAGAAGGCTCCGATGACTGGGAAATTGGCAGCGAAGGCGATTCCTTGAAATGCTCTGGCGATCAGAAGATAGGGGAATCCGAACTGAAAAGGATTTTGCTTCTTAATCGAGAGAGAGAAAGCTTACTCGAATAGCCAAAGGAAGGAGAAGAGTTGAGACGGAACTGATGACACCAAGTCCCGCAAATACAGTTCGAATTCCTACTTTATTTACAATGAAAACGACAGGGAAATTGCCGACCAAAGCAGCCAAAGCGACAACAGACGTTGCATAGGATTGTTGCCCTGAATCATCCGAAATATTATGTTTCTTTTCAAAGGAGTTGTCGAGGAAAACAGTCGCCCACAATATTTGCCCAAACCTGAACTTTTAAAGTCTCTAAACGAGATCTTTCCCCCGTCGGACCGTATGCGTGTGTGATGGACGCCGGAAATGCCAAAGATAAAGCCATCATCACTTTTCGGATTTAGACAACTCACTTGCGCTAATCGACAGATGGTGATGATGTGATGCATTGAGACCCAACGACGAATTGCTCTCCTCTGGCTCATCCAGGCAAATCATTGCAAAGTTGAAGGAGAGAATATTAGACCTAAAAGTGTCTTCCGGGTTGGTTGTTTTCAGATTCTGGCAAGTTCGTGTACACACTCGTTGTGACAATGTTCATCTGTTTTCGTCAGAAGCCAGTTGGATAGAGTCTTTCACCCAAGAACCTACCAGATAGATGTCAGACAAAGAAGGACGAGAGCCATCAGAACAAAGCGAGTCCTTGTGCCGAAGATGGCAATGTAGCGAGCCTCTTGAGCTGCTTGACTGGGGAACATCTGGTCCGCCATACCTGGAAAGAAAGAAGGTCAACGTAGATGATATGTGTCAAAGATCGGAGGAGAAGGACCGACCACCGCAGGGGGCGGGAAGCAACTGTACTGGCAGAGAAATAGAACTGGAATCATCTCCAATCCGGGCTATGTGGCTGGAGTGGGAGAGAGAGAGAGAGAGAGAGAGATCGAGAAGAAGAAGAACTACTACTGTTTTGGTAACTACCCCAAGTCACATGTTGACCGTCTTCCCACCCAATAGACTTACTTTGAGCCATGACTGTCGAGACTTCCAGCCAGTCGAATGCCCCACGATGGGCGGTATCAGAGACAAAGGAGAATCGATGAAACCGAATGAACCTTCTGTGTCGTGTGATATCTCTTTCGCTGTTACGCTCCCACAAGGTCATCTTCTATTTTTGGGTCTGATCCCGATATTTTTGGAAGTTCTAGCAAGCAGGTTTATGTCATCATCGTCAGCTCATTCGCCAGACACTACCGTACTTTAGAGGAGCAATTGAATGACTAATTCGAATGAGAGAGAGACAGAAAAAGGAGAATTTTCGAGGGAATTCCATTGTTTTTATCACCTCAGAATGTTAAATAAACATCCTCGTTAGTGTGAAACATGGCTTGGTCCTTTCTTGTTTGAAGACAAGTCCCACAGACAACAAATGTCTCACATCAAAAATCTTTTCAGTGAAAACGGTAGGTTGAATCAGTCATCTGACTTCCTGTCCTTTTCACAGCTCTGCATTTGAACCATCCATCAAATATCTCAATTGATAGTTGGGGAATTCCACGTGAAGGAGTGACGCACAGCGGACAAATAAGATCGAAAATAATTGGAAATTTTCCTTTTCACCTTGAGAGAAAAACTGGGTGAGAGCCTAACATCTTCTGGCAAGCTGCCGAAGACTTTCGCCTCCGAATTGGCCGAACGACTTGTGACGACTCATGAGAGAACAGCACCAGGAAGGATTGGGGATCCACTGACGACCAAGAGTCAGACAAAACAAGAGCAATTTGCATAAAGAGGCAGAGAAGAGGAGACAAAAAATCAAAATCAAGTGACACTTTTATATCGGAACAATAAGATTAGGCTGAAGCCGAAGGAACAACAAAGTTCTTACTCGGGGGATTACCACCTCAAAGTTGAAAGCGCAGAGTGAGAGAATGTGCCTGTCTCACATCATTTTATCATTCGCAAATGCATTGTTCGTAGCTTTTTGGTCAAAATGACACATACGAGTATTGTCTGTTTCACGAAAAGAAATTCCAAAAAGACTTTTTTTAGCTGCGAATGTTTATGGGAAATTTGGCAAAGAAGAGGAGCAAAAATGTAAGAAATTCGCTTTCAAAAAGTAACAGAAATCCCCCCGTTGTTTTGGAAGAGTCTTCAAAATTTATTCTACGGAATCAAGAGAAATTGGGCCTAACTAGGGAATTCATAGAACATAAGTCGGCTCCTTGAAACGAAATCCACACCATTCGAAAGAGATCAAACGGGTTCCCTAGTAAATTGCGAATTCCTCTGCCGTTCCCATCGTTTTTTGAATTCACTCGATACCACTTAGTCTTACTATCAGAGTCTTAGGTTGGAGATTTTACGTCAAAAATATCGTCTTTGAACGAGACTCGAGACAGTCGGCAAATAGTAGAATAAGCAACAGGAGATTAGGAGACGAACTTTGAAAGTTAGCTCTTTTTGACGAACAGACTTAATGGAAATTCCAGAACAAAAATCGGCTTTAAAAATCAGTTGGACAGAGATCATTTCGGCGAGACGATTATCGAATAGGATCGGGACAATGGCTGGATGAATTGGCTGGGAAAGGCAGACTCATAAATGTTTTCGATGGAATTAGGTCTATCATGCCCCCCAGATCAGAGCTGTGAGTAAACTCCAACCAGTTGAGCTCAATTCCAGAGAAAAATAGTCTCTCGCTACAATCTGTTGTCAAAAAACTTTGTGTCGAAAAAGAGGCCAATCCGGTTATTCAAAGATTATGAGTGCATTCCGGGTGGATAGAGTGGAAAAAATGACTTACACCATCATCAGGCAAGCTTACGAAAAGCAGGCAATTTCAACCATAAAAATGGTGCTTTATAAAGTCAATCATTATTCTGTTTTGCCTATTTTATTTGTTTTTTTGATTTCACGTAGCCGAGTTAGTAATCGGCCTAAACTGAAGCCATAAGAACGCTCTGTCGTGACGTCGACATGAAAGATCACCGCAACTTTGAACTTCAAATACCAATTTCTGCCAAGCAGATACATTTATTGGCATTTTCTCAGAGATATTTCATCGTCCAAAATTTATTCCGAAGAATGATTTGAAAGCGCTCAGATAGATAAAGGTTGTGGCGAGGATGAGTGGAGTGAAGAGAAATAGGAGTTGTATCTTCGTCATTCGGATCAGTACAGGATCAGTGGGCGATCTAAAGTGAACCTTGAACGAACAGATTTTTAGAATTTTATTGAGATCCAATGATTCTAAAAAGAGGCACAGCTACACCGGTCGAAAATAACACGGGTCCTACATTACTCGTTGAAATATCACAAATTTAAACTGATAAATTGGTAGATTCGGTTGGACGGGAGACAGTAATTGTAACCGGAGCACTATCAGAACTCTCGTTTCTCTCCAACTCGGGGGGATCCAAAAGGAATTGCGAGGTTGTTCTCATGCGAGGCTGGATTGGGACAGCTCCTCGAGAGTAGATATTGTTGAAGGCTTCACGCAATTCCTTGAGAGCAACGACTCCAACCAGACGACCTCTCTCAGTCACATAAGCGTGGTTCAAAGCTAAAAGAGAGAACAGCGTGTGGACCTGAATCTCCGTTGATTTGAAGAGACAAGAGAGAAACCTTGTAGAGAGAAGCGCCTTTGACAAGTTGGAAAGGAGCGGAATCGATGGCCACATCGTCGAGATCAATTTTAGTCGAAAGAACTTGGGCTCTTTTGGCCATTGAGTGCTGAACATGGGCGAATGGTCTCTCATGGACGAAGAGTAACGAATTCTGCAAAGCGGAAGTAGCATCAAAGCGTTAGTTAGATTGGCTGGCTGGCTGTTGTGCTGACGACTTACCACTGGCTCAACTGGAGTCTCATTCTGGGACATAAGGAAAGGAGCCAAAGTGCCTCGTTCTCCCTGATCATCGTGAAGAGGCGAATGAGCCAGCAGAGTATTTCCTAAAGAATCTTCTATCTCTTCTCCCCCACAACTGACCAGATATCTGTCGATCCGTAAGGAATTGTTGTCCTAAGCTGTTGAGATTTGCAGCTGAATTACGACTTCTAAATGTTCCGATGGTGTTGAAGATTTCAGAGGCAGTTCGACTTCTTCGTTTATTAACATTAAGACTTGGCTCTGGCCCCAGCTTTTTGTTCAACAAATAGACCAAATATTTTCGACCAACACTTCCCAAAAGAATCATCGACTCTAAAATTAAAAATTATCCTCTACAAAAATTGTTCTTGGCTACTCTTATCATTGACGAAAGGATAAGATCTCAGAGAAGGAGTTTCCAGGAGAATATCTCTCAACTCCTTGTAGGTCGTGTCACGTGTGATGTAGACGATGTCCTTGACCATGACCTTGTCGACTTTCATCGTGTGCACACTGAAGAATGTTTTGAACGGAGATCATTCAAACCTGACACGTGAAGGAGGCAGATCAGAGAGGTACGGATAGTTATTGATTTTGATCGTTGATTCATAAATTGATGGCTGAAGGAAAGCACAAAGAGCATTGGCCACCATCAGAGCTATCAGAACCGGTAGTAGAGCACACAGCTGACCCGTCGTTTCACAAACAATCAGAGCTAATGAGAGCGAATGAGTCACTGCTCCTGTATAGGCTGCAGCTCCAACCACAGCATATAATCCCGGATAAATCTGAGGTCCACCAGCTCCTCGGAACCCTTCTGGCCACCAAAGAGTCAAAATCTCGCCACATAGCCGTCCACCACAAGCGCCGATGACGAAACAAGGGACGAAGATACCACAGGGATAATACAAAGTCACATACATGGCGACCAATGTGAACTGAAATGTAGATTATAGGAGAAAAGAGACTCACATAGACGATAATATAACAAGTTAGAGTCATAAGGGGATGGAATTCATTGTTTTCTCCTGTCCAATGTGCTACCAGATGATCGGGACAGCCGTGGGCAGAGACGTTTGAAAGGGTAAAGGTACAATTTGCTAGGAAATCGGCCAAAGTCTCTCGGAAAGTCAGCTGAAAGAACCGACTTCAAAGTAAAATAACCAACTCACATGGCCGGCAATATAACGACCAAATCCGCTAGGATAAGTGATGATGGCAAAGACGGCAGCCATGAAGGCTGTGAATGCGATTGGACTGAAATTATTAATACTGGGGAGAGGCTTTTTAACCTTTTTCCGAAGACAGATTGGAAGAGTCTGTTTCTCTTTTTGAACATACAAACCCGACGGTGAAGCCAGACGAAGAGAGCTCCAGCCAATCCGCAGAATATTCTATAAGATTTTATTTTTGTAAAAAAAAAGAGGAAAATCCTACCCAAGGAGAATAAAGAAGGGAATCTCCTCAACGAGGAAGACCTCATTTGGGAAATTGGTTTGATAATAGGCGAGAATCGTTCCCGCTATATGAGTTGGGACAATGGCTGCCATGGCGAAACGGAAGATGATGGCTGAGCAAGTTGTGGCGAAAAATTGACGCCAATAATTCTTGACAGCAAAATATTTAGAAGTCGATTCGATTCCATAAAGAACAGCTGGAGAAATTGCTCAATTTTTGGAAGAACCTCACCTCCAGCTGGAGCAGAAAATGTACAAGCAATGCCTACAGCACATCCAGTGGAAAGCATCTCCATTTGACGACCTTCGTTCGAAAAGAAATTATTATATTGACAAGCAGCTGTAGCCTTATTCAGAAGGGAAGCCACAATAGCTCCGATGTGCACAAAAGGTCCCTAAAATTCGTCTGAAAGTCAAAAACAAAACTGACTTCTTTACCAGCTGGCATTCCTGCTCCCAGCGTGAGCGTCAATCCAACCACTTTAGCTATCAATGTCTTCAATGTTAGATAATTCTTAAGGACATATCCAGAAATAATGACCTTCACTTCAGGAATACCGGAGCCTATTGAAGGACTTAAAAGGGAAAGCGAAGAGACAAACCAACTGCTTGCTTGCTGACTGCATGGCAGAAAAGGGAAGCACAGAGGACGAGACAAGTCATGAAGAGAATCCAAGCGGTAAATCCATAATAAGGATGCATTGAATTGGTATATTGATAGAGAGTTATTCTGACTGTACATTAGAGGAATAGAGGGGGAAAAGAGGGAGACTGACAATGCTGGAGGTATTCGATTATGACATCCATAAATATAGATAAAATGGCAGTGATGACACCCAACATTCCACTGAGAAACCAATCTTCCACCAAGAAATGTACCAAATTTTTATAATGTCCTGAGAGGTTTTTTGGTCGAATTTTTAGTCGAACTTACGTTTGAAAAATTGGGGAAAAGTCTCGTTTGATCGGTCATCATAGACGGGCGATTCGTCTGTTGAGATCTCATCGTCGTCCACCCCTGAGTCATCGCGATCTTCTTCTCCAAGCAGACGCTCATCTACACCATCCGGCGCTCTGAACAAGCTTTCTATTTTGGGAAGACGGAGGATGACTGGCGGGACAAACTTTCATAAATCAGAAGAACCCCGTGGCTGCGGGTGTTTCTAATCAGTGCAATGTCGTCCAAAACAAAAAAAAGAGAAAGAATTGGATGACGCCAGAACTTTGGATTTCTTTCTCTCGGGAGATTAGAAGCTTATTTTCGAATCGCCGAAGAAGTTGCCTTTGAGCTCTGTCGATTAGCCTCTTGATTGGTTCAAAATTTCTTTTTTTAGAAGTAGATCTTTTGCGGTTTGATCCATGGACCTTTCACGAAATCGATCGAAAGAGAACCGGTTAGCCTTCCGATTCAACTTTGATCGTTCAATGTTTGCAATGTCGTAAAGACACGAGGAAATATTGGAGTTTTTGTGAGAAAAATAACAAAAAGAAGTAGATGGTCTGGAAAGACTGATACGCTCGGTGAAGGCCATCATAGTTCGCGTCATGATCGTCGATTTTTGGCGTCAATTCACGTGCAACTAGAGGTTTTTGAGAAAAAAAAAACAAGAAAAATTGCTATATATTTATACCTTCGCCGGAGGGAACGCAATCCAATGCGGGGCATGAGAGTGACGCCGACGTACAGTCATCCAAACGCGAGCGGTCGCAGCGGCGCGGACTAGTCTACAGTAAGAAATTGAGGGAGAGAGAACGAGGGAAAGACGAGATGAAGGAGAAAACCTACTTGATGTCCTGCGGATCCGCTGAGGGGCTCATCGTCGTCTAGGTGGGGCGGAGCCGCCGCCCCTTACCGTTCCTTTGTTACAACTTCCTCTCTTCACGTGGCACCAGACGATTGCGCTATTTTGGATATGATGATGATCAACACAGCGATTTCCGGAAGGGATTACCACGAAAGAAGAATGAGCGGCGTTAACATTCCCGCTTCTCATCGCTCTTCCCGGCTCATGGAATTGTTTCAAAAAATGAGAAAGAAATTCTTTTCAAGAGTACACGCAGTCCGAATAATCCGCTCAAAGACTGATGACTTCAATGAATATATTAGGGAAGGCTATATCTCCAAAACTGGTCTATAATTTCGTCATTATTATGTAGCCATCCATCCACACAGGTCCTGATGCTATTTTTAAACTCAATTTGATCTTAGAAGTTCAGCAAATTAGAAATTCCAGTATTTGATCAATTGATGAGAGGTCAATTTCAACCGGAAATTCGAAAAGAAGAGTCGAATCGAAGCTGTCACAATTCGAAAAAAAGATGTCTCTTGATTCTGATCGCATTTGAGGATTAGCTGATAGAAAAATATGATCTCGAAAATGAACCTATTCGTAGAGGAATTTTATGAACTTTTCTATGGTAATTTCGGATAGAAAAAGGAGAGGAAAACCGTACGGATTTGCAGCCCGGAGGAGGTCTTCGAGGAGACGACGCATCGCGAATGGCACGACAAGAAGTGTTGTAATTGGCACCGGATCAAAGCTGTTGGACACATCATATAGCCGCCATTTGCCTTATCCCCATCTGGAGAGAGACTTCGGTCGTATCGGTCAGTCGATGTGTTACAACGCGTTATGAACGAGAATCGGAAGGTTGAACAATTTTGTTCCTTTTTTGTGTCGGCTGCATCCGAGCAACAAGACAAAGAAGACATTGATACCAACTTGTTATTTCGCTTCCTCTTCCAAACAGAGAGAACTTTCAACCAAAAGTACACTTCGGTTAGAAAAATAGAAACCCTTCCAACCGACCTGATCTTCTCTTCTGCCATTTCTGTCGACCCGGAAGGCTGAGGGAGTGCTCAACTGTGTCGACTGAGCCTCTATTTATGTGTGACTGCCATCGATAGCGCGGAAAACGACGTCTACACGGACGCCCTCAAAAGGTTAATCGCGCGATCGACCAAACCTGTAGGAACTGTGGTCAGCAAGGAGGTCTTACTTTAGCAAAGACTCTAACTACCGTATTCTAATAAGAACTTCCCTTCACTATTTTGCGATAATTTGCGTTTTAAGGCTTTTGATGTTCTACGAAGCTGTAGAGGAGATCGAAAGTTACAACTTTGCAGAAGAAACAAATGGAAAATTCCAAAAAATGCATGAGAACTCACACTGAGACTTCTATTAGAAGAAGAAGAACTACGATAGATCAAATGTTGACAAATGAGAAAGACGGATGTTTTGAAGTAATTAGAGAAACTTGAAGAAGGCCACCCACTTTGTTTCTTCCATGGAGGAGCTGACGACGCGGCGACGCTGTTGCTGATAATAGTCGATAAAACTATTTTCGGTCACTTTCTTGGCCGGTTTCCCGGCTGTAATGTCAAGAAGGGAAGCAAAAAAGCCGACAGACCCCGTGGGTTGATTGATTAAAGACAACTTTGATATCGTCTGTCCCAGTCTCGTCCAAAAATACTTGAAAGTCCTCATTTCCTGTCTGACTGGAAGAACCTTGAATTCACCAATTTTTATTCATTGAGATAAGATTCAACAATTGAAACTCGTGGAGTGCGGAGGTGGAACCTACAGATCAGGAGTCGCTGGATCCAAATTCCATAGACCAGGTCGTATTTCATTTTTGTCAAGGTCGAAAAACCTTTATCATTGGGCATGTGATCGCTCCGGAAGCCTCTTGTCGGGTGCGGGGAAGCTCCTTTGCACCACAGAGAGGGTAGAGGAATGTGTCGAGAGAATTCGCTTAGAACTTATTGGCTTATTCAGGAAGGCAAGGATAGTATTTCTTCGATTAATTTTCAGATAGAAATCTTAAAAATTAATGAAGGATGCGGTCTTTTCTTAATCTTCAGTGGAGATCTTTTGAAAAATATTTGGAGATTCTTATCCAGTCGGGAATGCTAATTACCGTACTAATAGTACTTTAGATGGACGAGAAAGATCCTTAGTTCTAAACCTCTCGCTCTCTCTTTCTCTATCGAATATCTCAATCTATCGTTCTCGCTTGAATAAATCCTTTTAATTGATTGTAGATTGGTGAAAACGAATTTTCAGCAAAATTGCAAGTCAATTGTCTGGGAACGTCCCTGGGAAGGCTTCTTCTTCTGACCATATTTCAGCCGGTCTCCGCGATCCGCGAATTTGATACTCGCTGTACCCACTGGCACTGAGAGTGAAATATCAAGATAGAGTTCATGTTCTTACAAGAATTTTGGGTCGCGCGCCTTTTAGCGGCCCAGTCATGTCCTGCAGATGCGCTGAGGAGATAGGATTGAAGAAGATACGCTGACCTCATTCGTTCTTCAGCCATATTTTAAATAAAAAAAAAGGTTCTTTTTGGGTTCTCCCTTGAGGCTGCTCACTTTCTCTCTCCCCTTATCTATCCGCAGTGTACTTTCAAAAGGAAATGAAGGTCCACCACTCGCACTCTCTGACCGTTTTCTATCACAATTGGCACTTATTAACCGCGTGTACTTCTCTGTACCTTTACCTCCCACCCTTGACCTTTATATTCACACAACCCTTTCGATCTTTTGCGCTAATTGTCTCTCTTTTGTTTTTACCGAGGAAAAAACCTGATAAAATTTCCATAAACTCGTGGGTTGTTTATTTCCCGGGGAAACTCGATATTTGTTTATATCGATGGTCAATAGGTCATCTGGGGACAGCCCAACTGGGGGAGGCAAAATGTTGCGAATGGTGCTGATATTCGGCTATTGTGAATCGATTTGTCAGCCCCTCTCTCGGTCTCCACCCTATTGGTTTTATCCATCCCTTAACTGTCTTTTTCCAGCCTCCTCTACTCCGCTACCAGGCAACCTCACATCCCGAATTCCATCTATACGAGTGCTTTTTTCCTCTCTCTCTCTCCTCACTTTGCCCTTCCTGATATGCCATATGCAAATAGAGGTTTAGGGCTCTTCTGCTTGTATTATCAACATAAGCGGAAATTGTGCGTGATATGCTCTTTTGACTATTTGTGGTTACAGCTGCTGTCCATTCCCTATGGTCCTTTACTGTTACGATTTCCTCTTGTCCACCTCTATCTCTCTTTTTTCTTCCTTTTCACTTTGAACAATCGCTGTGTGTGAATAGAGGACCATACAAAGTTCTTCGAGAAGCGTGGCTTTTTTCCACACATTATTTTTTTTCTCAGCGCGACGGCCGCATCTGTGTCTTGCAGCAGCCTCCCCCGACGCTAATGGCTCCCATCTGTGTCAAAAAACTTATTCGAAGATTGAGGAATAGTACAAGAAAGGTCTATCTCTCTGTCTCTATCGGCTGGTTTGTTCAGCTGTGGAGTCCATTCGCAGTGCTGCTGGGGGGACCACCACGCCTACCAACAACGAGCGCCGTTGCGGCCCTTTTGCCACCCCTCTAATCCAGCGCCAGAATAATTAGAATATGAAGGCGTCTAACTCCGGGGTGTGTCCCCCTTGTACAGTCATTGTTAGCGACGGCTTCGTCATCTCCTATCTTTTCTCTGTGGTCACTTATAGTCGCACTATTTACTTTCAGGGTACACCTGCAATGGACGACGATTGGGATATTGGAACCAAGGACTGCCTCATCTCGGCTGTTGCCTTCTCTAGCGATGTCAAACGCGAGCCGCTCGACGACTTTGGTCAGTCTATTCCCACCCATAACGCCCGTTTTATCGCTAGTTTTTACTAGTTGTCTCATCTCTTTGCAAAAAAAAAAAGACAACGTCGTCTACAAACATATAAGTTTTGTCTTGCGGATGAGCTGTCCCGCCGCTTATTTTTCAAAATAATCACTCCAGCTTCCTGCACATTTTACATTTCACCTGCGTCTTTAATTGAACAAATTACTCGGGGAGACTAAAAACGACTCACAGAGGAGCTGTCCGACATTTGTCAGACCTCGTCAAATTTGAATACGGGCAGCTGCTTAGCAACCGTAATGGCTACGCAAAGGGTATACTCTCGCTCTCCTCTTTTGAGACTTTTTTATAGCTGGTTATTGTATTGCAAGCTTGCATTTACGATAAAGACGGCTTCTCTTATCGGTTCCAAGTGTGCTCAGAACTTTGATGAGGCTAGATGCGACACAATTCAGCCAAGTCTTTCGATCTTTTGTCTACAGCGAGTAGCGAAGAGACATCCAAAAAACAGTGAGAGAGAGAGGAATCTTGACTGTGCCTTCTGTTTGTGACGTTCTGAATCTGAAAAGGGACCAAACTGAATCCGTCATAGGCCGATAAGATGGGCGATTGCTGTAGGCACTGATAACGATTGCCTCTGGTCCGGTTATTAGTACGGCTCTAGAGCTGCGGTCTCAGTAGTATTATTAGCACTTTTATTCGCTAATAATGAACTCTAATGGCATGCCGATTATGGCCTTTCAAAACGGCTACCAACCGTCTTGTGCTATCTCCTGTCCCAGCCAGCTAGTCATCAAAGGTTCGTTTTCACGAGCAGTAGTACTTTCCAAAAACTGGTCCGCTCTTGTAACGGTAGGATTTGAGCATTGCGCGACTAGTAGCCATTCTCGTGTAATTGCCTGCCGGTTTGTCGTGTTTTTGCGGGGATTCATTTGTCTCTCTTTTATCCTTTGATGATTTTTGTGTCTCCCTCTCCCGCTATCTTTAAGTGCCCTTTGGGAGAGAGAGAGAGAGAGAGCATTCATCGATTGACTCCAATAGCCCATAGAATTCTGGGAGAAGAAAGAAACCAATAATCATTTCAATATTGAAACACCGGCGACAATAGCGAGAGACAGAGGAAGAGAGAATTCGCTTTTTTAGGCTTCTCGTTTTTATCTATTTGTCTGGATTTGTTTGGATTGGCACCTTTGAAACTGTGAACTTTATCCTGTGGGACTGTCCCAATTCCTTTCGGGATCGGTTTGATTAGCTGGATTTCCGTCGTACACTTCTTTATTATCTCTTTTGTTCAAGTTGGCACACATGATTCTATTTGAACAGATTAACACCTGTGCCGCGAGATTTCCCCTAAACCATAGCTCTTACCCTCTCTCGACTGATACAATGTGTAAGTCTATCTTCTCCTTGTCTTATCTGCCAAAGCCCTTGGGCTGTAAATGGCCTATTAATGTCATGTAAATCTAATTGATTTGGTTTTTTTTCAGGGCAACCAGCATTCCAAAAAGAAAAAAAAGTTTTAGATTATCTCGGATCGTCTGCCGGTTCCCCATCTTCATCGCTCAGCTCGCCTGATATGAAAGATCAACTCGGATTGGATTTGACCTTTTGTGTTCCATTCAACAGCAATAATAACACCAATCCCTTCCTCAATAGCCCGGCCAGTTCAAGCGGGTCAGTTTTCTTTTTCTTCCGTTGGGAAAATTGATTCGTATTTGCTGCGTTGGCTCTCTTTTTCGAATGCTTTCTCAGTTAGAGCTCGCCTATATTCTTCGACATTTACAGTAGGTTTATTGCGATCAATTAGAGAATTTTCCCCTTATTTGACGCAAAAAAGCTTTCAGAAGTCCTTTCGGAATGGCTTTCCCGCCTTGCAACTGCGGGCCGAGTCCTCTGCCGCCTGTCAGCCATTTCTCACAGAGTCAAATGAATGTCCAGGTTAGCTTTATTCTGGAAGGAAAGAAACATTTCAGATGACTGATCCATCTTGTGCTCCGTCAGCGATTGGTGGACCTATCTTCCCGAATGAGATCAGTCTCTTTGATGGTAGGTTTCAATCTATCAAAGACTAGGGCGTGAGGTTGAACTGTAGTTCGCAGCACTGTTATCAGTAGCTCATCTATCTGCCCCATTGAGGAGTTCCGTATACACAGTCGCTCTTTCGATGACAACTAGCTTATAGCTGATAGAAACTTGCAGAGAGTTTCTGCAATGGCCATTCCTCTCATTCCATTTCATATTTTGCAGATGACCGATCGCCTTCACCACCGTCGGATCGCAGCTCTCCTACCGAGCGAATTCCCTCGATGCTTAACATGGTTTATGATACAATGTCTGATACGTTCGGCTCGAATCACGGCATGACTGGGCTGGGCAGTTTGGCAGCTGCTCAGCAACAGTTGAAAACTCGATCCAAGGTACTTTCTATTCCACTTTTTCATTCAAAATTCATGATTCGTTTTGACTAATTCCTGAGTAAAAATACCTTGTAAAATTCTCCTAAATAAAGTCTAAATTTCAGATGCATGAGATGGCGGTGAAGCAGCGACTGATCACTGATCAGGTAGTCTAGAATATGTTGCTGCCACTAACCAAATTTAGAGATTTCAGGATCCCCGCAGTCAGGGAATGGTTCAGCTGAGCGCCGAGGAGCGTAGGACTCTCATCCAGGAGGGATATCCCGTCCCAACGCGACTTCCTCTGACTAAATCTGAAGAGGAAGCGTTGAAGATTGTTCGTCGCAAGATCAAGAACAAGCTGTCTGCTCAGGAATCTCGCAGAAAACGCAAGGAATACATGGATACTTTGGAACAGAGATGTCAAGGCTATTACAATGAGAACTCGCAACTGAAATGTCTGTTTGGCTTCTCTCAGTAAAACGATAGATTTCAGCTCGTCTTCGCTCCCTTGAAATTGCCAATAAAAACCTCCAAAATCAGGTTAAGAAATTGCAAGAAATGATGGGAGTCTCTTCCGAATAATCTTATCGTAAGTTGCCTTGCTTCTGCCTAAAGACAAAAAAACGTTTAAGTAGCATCTTCGAGCAGAGGCTGAGCTGACACATTTCCTCTTTGTGTTCGTCTCGGTCTACTTCTCTTTCAAAGGTCTGCTTGACTCAATGCGTGTACATTTCCCCGAAGAGAGACCGTTTTATGTCTATCTCCTTGACATATTTAATTTCTTGGTTTCGGTCTCATCGCTCTTTTAAATTTTCTAAAGTATCTATGAATAAGAGATTAGCAGATTCCTTCTATATTGTTTATTTATTCTATGGCATAATCCACACAAAAGTAATTTCTGTGATATGGTCCTTGACTATTTTTCACTTTTCTTTATTATGACTTAAGTCAACATATTGAGATAGTTTTAGGGAGATTTTTCATGGTTGATGAAATAAAATTTCTATTTAGATTTTCTCTTTTTATTTTTAAAACTAAAGCTGTACATATTGAAAATACTGGTATCACAAATTGGACTAGCGAGGAATGCTAAAATGACCTGCAAACAGAATGAAAGGTTACTTGCTACCCGTGAGAATATTTGTCAATTTACATAGAGTATTTGGATAAAAAGAAAAATCCGACAGCACTAGCTGCGCCAGCTACTAATACTAGCTGTAAAGCATTTCTTGGAATCGAACTTGAAATAGAAGTTCGTGGAGGCACAGCAACCTAATAATATTGATATCAAAAAACGTTGAACTTACTTGTTTCTTGTATTCGGACATATATCTGCCTCGTAGAAGACAAGGAGGCATCAGCTTAGCAAGATAAAGGGCATTAGATAGAAGTTCGTCTAGAGGTAATTCATTCGGCATATTTGACAACAGATGATGAATAAATGGCATCTCTCTGAAATTAAAAAAAAACTGTTATTTTCAAGAAATGCCCTTTGTTATTAATTAAATATTATCGTACCTCTCACATGTCAATATTGACGTTTTTCTGAACATAACAATGGCTGATGCTACATAAATGGGAATTAGAGGTCCAGAGGCCAGGAAAACATCAAAAAATCTAATTATCTGCAAGCAATTAGCGCTATTTTGAACGAAAGTAAAAAAAACCTGTTGATAGTGGTGTAATGAGTGACTAAACCAGGTTAATGGCCAGCTCAAACCAAAAAGAGAGCCAAGCTCTACTCCTCGCATAACTTTTTCCAATTGTGGTTCAACTCTTGACAAAATTACATACCTAAATTTACTGATAAAATTGAATAAAAAGAAACCTACATTAAATCTAGTTCTTTTAAGACACTTTGTTCTAGAGACTTCAAAAGATAGTTATTAAATGTTCCACAATGAGCAAGTTGACAGCACATTCGCAACGCCTTTTCCACCCCGCAGACTAATATCATTGTCAAACAGACGTCGTGAAAACCTATTGATAAGTTTTGAATAAATTTTAAAAAGGCCTACCTTGATAATACCTAAACCTTGGATTTGTCTTTAAAACCCTCACAATAAGAGGGATTAATTCATCTTGAAGCATAGTTCTATGTGATTCTGATATATTAGGGGGAAATCTTGCTAAAGTCCTATGTACATCTAATTCAACCTAAAACAGTTACAAAAAAGAAAAAGTAAAGACATACCTGTTTCCATTCTGGATGTTCTTTTAAGATTTCAATATCGACTTGTTCATCTTCCTTCAAAAGATCCCATTTGTATTTTTTTTAAATCAAGCTTACCTCGATATATCCTGGTGATTCGGATAATTCTGATACTGCTGATTCGAAATCTGAATCACAAGAGACAGCGTCGTCTTGATCTTCTTCTGGTTGAATTAAATTAGCTGCTAAAATTGGCCAGATTGTCGCCCGAAATTCATCATCCACTAATCCACCAGGCGAATAAGCGAAGGCTCGCAATTCTTCTAAATAAAAGAAAAATAAAATCTAGCAAATTATAACAAACCTATATACAATGAGAGATCTTCCTGTGAATGTTCCCGTAAAAAAGTTGCAATAGTCTCTCTTTTAATTCTCAGAATCTTATATTTGGCTTGCTTAATTGGACTATCAGGAAACTCGTAGTCTGACTAAAAGAAGAAGGATGACCAACAAAAACAAACTAACTCCCGTAGGTGTTGCTCTATCGATATCTTCACAAGATGTAGCAGCCCATTTGCCTGATATGGGTTTTTCATAATGATGTGGCGTTACTGGCTCTGATATCGATGGCATGCGGATAAGAAGATCTGAAATTAAGAATTAAAACCTCATAAAAACGAAGAAAGTGGCTTTTATAAAGAATCGCTCATACTTTATAATTAAAATGGCTATCGAAAGAGATTTTTTGGCTTTTTGTTTATAAATATAGCCTCAGGGTGAAGTTATTATTGAAAGACATTGATTGAAGCAGTTAGCATTGGTCCAAATTTAAACTCGAATTTAAAGGTCGGAAATACGGACTCTCGAAAAAGCCCCGCTCCTACTGTAGCCTTTGTATCGCCCGTTCTAAAAATTCATTTATTTCTGCTTGTTTTCTCAGAAAATAACACTTTCTCTGCTGATTTATTATGCTTTATCAGAGAACAAAGAAAATTTGAGTAACTTCTAACACTTTTTCGATAAATTTGTTGCAATGAAGCCGAGTTTATAGAAGACAATCAAGTTTATATCAAATTTTGCTTATTTTATTCTCTCAAAATAGTTTTCTTTATGTACATTTATTTTCAAAGAGTTATTCTTTCTTCCAGATGGCCTGGCTACGCCCTCCCCCGGCCGGAACCAAGCTTACTCCATGGGTTCCAGACCTGATCTTCATCCCCATCTCCCGTGCTGTTGAGCGTGTTGGAGTCTACTTTTACAACAGGTTTGTTGCTTTTATGTTTTAAATTTAGAAATTATTTCATTAAAATTGGGCAGACATACACATTATATTCGAAATAGCTGCTAGATATGAATGCTTTGTGAAGCAAAGCTCAGTATAACTGAAAAAAATAACAACACTGAAAACAGCATATAAATGCATGTGCTAATATATCAATCCGATTTATTTATTAAACTTTTTCAGAGTTCTGAACAAGACTGAAATCGGTCTGTTCGACAAGCGCTGGAACAGAAACATCCACGGCCCTTACTGCCACTATCGTTACTATGGAAAACGTGAGTTGCTTATAATATTAATTTCATTTTGATTTATTAGAATTCATAGTAATAATTATTAACTTAATGAGTAGGCTTCTTTTAGTATAAAGAACTTTTTGAGTTAAACTATTATTTTCAGTCGACACTAAACTTATGGATGTTAAGTTGGGAGATTTATCTGCTTGGGTTGCTCGTCGTGAAAAGACTCCTGGAGCTTTCTACAATGAACTCATGCGCAATATCTGGAGGGTTCACAATAAGTGGTACTCCGGACCCGTCTATGCCAACACGGTAGGAAATTGCAAGCTCTAGGTGTCATTTTATTCATTTTAAGATTAAAACGATCTTCCGCTTCGTTTTCGCCTACTCTTTCTTGAACTGGCTGGTCAAGTCTCACCGCTACCTGGATTTCCAGAAGACTATGTACCACTGGTAGACGGAGAACACGATGAAAAGGGGGAGTTAGAGACCTTTAGTGTTCATTGTTTGACTTTTGTGGCAGATAAATAGTGTAATTTTATCGATAAATTGTCAACCGACTTCTTAGGTCTACCTGCATGTGCCTCTATCTATCTATCTATCTTTTGTTTGCTTCTTTTAGCTGTTTTTAAGATGGGCAGGGGATTGCTCATCGTATTTGAGGGGTTAGACCGTAGTGGTAAATCAACCCAGGCAAAACGTCTTCTGGATCATATTAATTCAACATCGAACAGGAAAGCTGTTCTTCTCCCATTCCCAGGTTTCCTTTAATCCACAAATTTAGACGATAGTTTTTTAGACAGAAAAGAGCCATTCGGGCAAGTTATTGACCGCTATCTGCGAAAAGAAATCGACCTTTGCGAAAAGGCTTTACACCTTGCCTTTTCAGCAAATCGATGGGAAAAGGTTAGGCTAGTCTTTTCAGGAAATTTCACTTTCTTTAGGCTGATTTCATACAACAACAAATTGCCAATGGAGTAGACGTTATTTGCGATCGCTATGCGTTCAGTGGAGTTGCTTACTCAATTGCTAAAGGTAGGTAATAATTATCTCGTCCCCTCTCTTCCTCCATTCAATGTTTGCAAGAGTTGGGACTCGCGCATTTCCTTGGCCATTGAAGGAGCGAGGTAGTCTGTCAGGTGCATGAGCCTATATGCAAACAATCCACAGTCCTAGCTTTATTCATGACTACTTAGAGATGCACCTGATCTCTAGTAGGCGTTTTGCACAACAAATCAGAGCCAATTTCGGAAACTAATTTGATTCTCGTCCCTCGAATTACATTCAAATGGCTTTACGATGTTGGGGAGTAGCAGTTAAGCTGCCCCTATTGATGATCGGCTGGTCATAATTGGCTGACAGGTGTTCTGAAGGCGGCTTCCTTGTGTACTCATCTGAGGATATGATCCGCCAGGTGCTTGTAAGTGATGTGCACTAATAGAACAACAGACCTCCTGCGGTGATTGGGCCATCTTGACCGGAAAAGCCACCTGTAGGCCATCGCAGAAAGAAACAAAGCTTATCCCTCGGAAAATTGACCCCGCGCTTCCCCTCAGGTGTGCTCATAATCGATGGGGCGGTGATGGGCCACCAAGATGGCTGTGGCCGGCGGCGATTAGCTTAGCTGAGAGAGAAGATTGCGGAAGGAAGGAAGCGATTGTGCGGACTCGCTCATTGTCTGCCGGAGCCCTACAATGACGGCCCATCACTTGTCCTGCCAATAGAGACGTCAACAGCGGTGTTGTTTGACCTTCTTCAAGATGTCGTTGGGCTGATGAGATTCCAGACAAATGGGATCACCTCGTGCCGCACAGTTACATAAATAACCCACGTAGGATGCGTGTCTATGGGAACGAGTAATTGAATTTCTCGTTAATCACCTCTCACAAGAGTATAATGGGATAAGTCTAGAGAATGTCCCCATCTTCCATCTGCTACTTCCTCTTCGAGGAGCCATAAATTCGCGATCTAATAGCTTCGCCGCCACCTTTACCTTATATAATTGTCTGTTTGTCGGTTACCGCCAACAGGCGATCATAATTCGCTTAGACATCAAAGCCTCTGTCTGCCAGCCAGTCCGGTAAACATCGGCTGAGAAGTCTCGGAGGTGTTGAAGCGTGGTAACATCAATTACCCTCTGCCCAGGTGCAGATTACGGTAGCCATGAGGAAAGAGGCTAAGCCAATAACATCCGCATCCTGTCGCTAGAGGCATCTGAAAATCAGTAGAGGGTGAAATTTGTAGTAATAGGGCCTGGGAACGGAAATACCATTGGAGCATTAAAAACGTTTTCAGGAATGGATGCCAATTGGGTCAAACAAGCTGACGTCGGTCTACCTCAGCCAGATGCCGTACTTTTCTTCAAGGTTAGCTTTACTTTTCTCTCAAAAGTCTTGCTTAGGTATCTCAAGAAGTAGCCAAGCAGCGTGGTGGTTTTGGAGAAGAACGCTTAGAAAATGAAGAACTTCAACGAAAAGTAGCAACAGCCATGGAGACTCTCAAGAAAGGATATTGGAAGGTTATTTTCCAATTTTATTTCGTCTAAATTTAGTTTTCCAGGAAGTAAATGCCGATGGCGACTTGGATTCTGTTGAGAGAAATGTCCAAGAACTATATAACCAAATAGATCGCTCTCAACCTCTCGACTCCATTAAAGAACTCTAGTAGAGTTTTCTAACAAAAGTTTTGCATGTTGTGATAAATATCTAACCTCTTCTGCCCCCCAACTGACCTTAGAATTTCTCAGATCGCGTGTCCATTGTCTGTGACTAATTAGCACCACCAGGTGCACCGTTCCTTCCCCGCCGATGCCTAATCCGCTCGGTTGACTAACAGGTACACGATTGATGCGATTTGAGACCATATGTCAGTTCGTCCTTTCCCTCTGAACGTCCCTCCCTTTTTTCTTTCTAATTATCCATTCCAGGTGGTCGGGTTTTTGAAATCTCACAAACGGGATTATATAATACGTGATGGAAAGATACTTAATAAAAGGGTTTATACCAAGCGTTTATAATAACCAATTATTCACAGAAAAATATGGGTTCAATCACAGGAAAGAGACGCAATAATCAATATTTCTGAAGAGAGAGAAGGAGGGAGAGAGAATTTAAATTAAAAAGATAGATAAAGACACCGGTACTCCGTAAACTGAGGCTGGGTCATTGCTTCTGGGGATAAGCTAATCGAAAATCTAAGAAGTGGAAGCTATCGAAAGCATAGTAGCAAGGGGAAGATCCGGTGAAGCATCATGTTTTTTCAAGTGACGGTCGAGATTTGTCTGCTGACCGAAGCAGCGATCACACCGAGGACAACGAAAGGGCCTTTCCTGTAAGCTGATCTCTGTCTTTTAAACTTTCTACAGTACATTTTGAATCCTTTTAAGAGAATTTATGCTGTAAAACTGACTCAAACTTTGTCTTAGGAAGATTACTGTAGATATCAACTTACTTTATTATGGATATTCCTGACGTGACGTTGGAGATTTGAGCTGATAGAGAAGGAGCGTTCACAATATTGGCACTGAAATATCTCATTTGATACAGGTTGTCCCCTATTAATAGTGTCAAAGAGCCCTTCAGGTATCCCCCCGTGTGTATCAATATTAGCAGCAATAGAGAACCTCAAGTGCAAGCGGCTTCTCTAATTGGCCTACAGTAATCCGCGAAGAGGAGCAGGGGGTCGTTAATCGCCTTCAAGAGTTTGTCTAGCGGTCTTTCTCTTTCTACGCGATTGACATGTATCAATTTAGTAGAAAAACAATTTGACATAGGAATTGGAAAACTCTTTCCGATTTGTCTTGCTGGCTTTTTTAGACGAAGGCTGGGGCTACCTCCCAACGAGCTCATTACGGTTTGCTGAGGGTGGAAGTTCAGTACTTGACGTCGAAATAAGGATTCCCCTGCTTGGAGGAGGGACCAAAGGCCCCTCGAAAGGCTGATTATTTAAGAGGGCAAATACGATGAAAGGGAACGTACCCGATATGGCTGCTCGCCTGTGTGTGTTCTTAAATGCCTGGTTAAATTGGCGGATCGAGGGAAGACCTTCTGACAGAACTTGCAAGTGTAGCGATCTTTGGCCGTCTTCAATGAGCTTGGAGGAACGGAAAATGGTTGAGGAGCCCCATAAGGGAAAGGCCGTTGAAGCAGCGAGAGGAAGGCTTGCGACGAAAAAGCGTTCATAGCTGCAAGGCCGGGAAGCAAAGTCGAATCTTTCTTGGAGTCTTCGTCATCATTCAACGAGTCTGGAGTGGTGCTGCCATCTCGCTTGGCACTCAAATCCAAAGGAGAAGTCTCCGGATCGGACGTGGTTGGACTCTTTCGATCGCAGGGTGAATGCTCACTGGCTGGATTGCTAGACCGAGGAGAGCTCTCTCCATCCGAAGTGCTGCTGGCAGCCAGCATTTTGGAGTAATTTTCCATTCCTGGGAACATAAAAGGTACGGGCATCTGGAAATTTGTTTTCAGCAGGCTGGGAGGGAATCAATCTCACCTGTGTAGCCAATTGCATGAGATTCGGCCAGAGATGAGGCATCATCGGCAGCATGGAGCCGAACGGAGGAGGAGCCATTGGGCCGAGGAAGTTCTTATACACATTGGGCATTTCACAGACAGCTCGATGCTTGACAAGAGCTGCGTGTGAAGGAAGAGATTGCTGACAACTCGGACACTGCCAGCCGTCCTAAAGCATTCGAATGGGGAGGACGAGGTTAATTATAGACGCGCAGAAGGACGGTTGCGGCTTTACCAAAATCAGCTAATCCTATAATAGTGGGAGGATCCAGCGAGAGAGAGAGGGGAGAGAGACCCAATCAAATAAAACGTTATGTCTATTATTTTCTATTGAGTTTGGCTACTTCTGATGAGAGAGAGAGAGAAAGGGTGGGAGAGACGGGGGAAGAAGACGTCAAAATGTGCGAAAAAGAGTTTTTTCTCCGAGACGAGCAGATGTCCAATCGGGATGTTTTCTTTTCTCCTTTTATGGCCAAAAAATCCTCCGAAAACTCTCATTAAGATTCCTCCCTCTCTCTCTCTTCTCGTCTGATCATCCCAGGAATCTTTCCCTCCAGCTGTTCGTTACCAAGGAGACTCAGACAATTGGGCGCCCCAAGGACAGGTGCAAATCACCTAATTGGGTAATCGTTGTGAAGGACCTACCAGGTGCACTCGACGATGACGGCAGAGATTACTGAACTGCGTGTAAGCTTTGCTGCAGACGTGACAACGGAATGGCTTCGAGCTGCAGTGGATGTGGGAGTGCTGCTTCAATCCGCTGAAAGAATAAGAGATTTGCAGGCGACTCTCTTTCGAGAGAGAGGCTGCCCCCTTAATTATGCCTCAGGTAATGGCTATCGTCTTTCAGTTGGATGGCCATGTCCCCTATCGTTTCATGAGCTAGGATAAGATCCGCGCGCACTCGGCTGCGCAAACAGAAGAGACTAATGCATTGGTGCCAAACACACATCTGAGGACGAGCTCATCTTTTTTCTACTGTAGAAAGGGAGGAGGCTAACCCACCTGGCGCTGCTGAAGCTCTTCGAGCAGACGGTGCACTTGTGGGAATTTTGATCTTCTTGCGTCACCTGGCCGGGCTCCAATTCTCCATTCTCAACTGAAGCCGAATCCGAAATCTCCTCTTCAGCTCTGTAATGGAGCGAGTTAGAAGAGGCACAACTACTAATTCATGTAGCTATGACTGCCCGAACGGGGAACATCCGAGAGACAAGAAGAAAAAACTGACCCATCCTCCTTCTCTTCCTTGCCGTCAATATCAACATCATTTTCGTCGTCTTCATCCTCTGTGTTTGAGTCGGCTAGTCGCGTCAATAGAAGTTTTTCGCCAATCTGAACTGCTCGAGCTGTCTGAAGAAAAGTCTAAAAATCTCCAGTCAATTTCCTCGACTAAAACTACTTTGTTTTCGAAGTGGCGCATGGAGATGTTGGCCTGATCGTTGTCGTCAGCCTCTTTGATGAGATTCAAGATGAGAAGAGCGTTGGGATCGGGAGTGATGGTCTGAAAAAGTTCCATTTGCATCGGAAGTTGACCCCTGGAATTTTCGAATCGCCCCGCTTGACACCTGGCTTCCGATTGTCGCCCTTAGACTTCATCGATTCTCCTTGGCGGCCTTCTTCAGCTCTTCGCTTTCAGGACTACGGTAGGCCGGCTGCTCCACAAATCATCCCTCTCTCCCCATCGCGAATGCTCTCTCGTTCTGTCTCATTACTGATAATCAAGCGGAGCTCTGAGAAGATTTGTACGGCAGACGGCGACGACAACAATCTACAGCAAGGGGGTACTTTTCTGGTAAATTCGAGAGGACTACGGTAGGAGGAAGAGAATGAGCAAAAAAAGACGATTTGTAGTCAAAAGAGAGGGGGTGTTCTCCTTTTTTGAAACTTGAAGGAAGAGGCGTGAGAAGAGGCTTAGAGGAGGAATACGGTAGAGATGTTCAATAGGACCGGCCGCGAATTATTGACATAGACTGAAACGCGAAGAAATGGAGACCATCTCTCGCTCTTTTTGTCAATTTGACAGATCGAATTGGAATCCTTTCAACGCCGGGAGATCAAAAGGAAAAGTTAGAGGAAGCAGGTCCTGTTAGCAGTAAGCAGCTGAGGCAAATCAATGTGGGCAGCGGCTTTCCTTAGGCTACAAATTCTGATTCCCACCTGCCGACTGAGGCAACTTTCTTTCTATTTTCTCGTTCTTTTTCCTTCTTTCGATAAAAAAAAGAGGCGACAAGATCAAAGAGAATGCCAGAGGGGCTTCCATCCAAGTGGCCAATGATACGGCTCCAAGTGGCTAATATTCCTATTGGGCATCTCACACAGCGGGAGAGGAGGAGCTCAAACTTTCCCAAGACTAACCTTATCCACGATGCCAATCAGTTTGCCAGCTGGAATCTCTGTCGTCGCTCGAAGGGAATTCTGAAATTGTGATTCCGGCTTCACTTCGACACTTCGCAAGAAATCTCCGTCGATACTCATTACGGGACCTGAAATAGAATTGTGAGAAAATGGAGAGAAAGCGTCGAAGAGAATATGGACTCGTGACCAATTAAAAACGTTTGTTATGACCTCCAAATGAAAAGGAGAGAGAGTCGGACAGATTTCTAAAGGAATTGCAAGAAAAAGACAAAAGGAGGAAGGAAGAGATGAGCAAAAGGATGAGCAGTAGAGTCGGATTCAGCTGAGATTTAAAGTTGATAAAAAAGGAGAAGAAGCTACAGTACTCTTGAAGGAGGCGTGATGCCTGGCGGGGATGGCTCTGCCGAGCTCATCGTCTCCTCGCGACCCCGCCCCTCTTCGTGGCCAATGAGGAGAACGGGGCGGAGCGAGGACCAGACGTCGCTTCTTCCAAGAAGTTAGAATGTACAACTCCTTCACATCCAGGCTTGAACCTCCCGTAAGATTGGAGTAAAAGGAAAGACGAAAAGAGCAACAATTGTAGGCGACGATTGGATACGAATTCGAGAGAAAACAATTACTCTTTTTGAGACTTTTGGCGACTGAAATAGCTCAAGGAAGATAGTAAAAACTTCTCTGGGGGAAAAAGGACTCAGATATTGGAGCTATTTGTTCTTGAGAACGAAGCTTGCACAAAGCGCTGTTCCTCCATTGATAAATATAGAATTTGACAGGGAAGAAAACAGGGCGATCTGGAACGGGAGAGAGGCATCAGATGGACAGCTGACTGAGAACCGGAAAAGGTCGACCAAGATTTCCAAAGGGCTTCGTAGTCGTGGGAAATTCCAGCATTTTCCTCAACTTGCTCATCTGAGCTGGCAATTACCCGCAATTCATTACGTAATGCCAATCGGTAACGTAATCCCAAAATTGGACAGGAGCCGTTGTCCTTGAGCTTCTCCTCGTCTGCGTCTCTTCGTCTTAGCCCAGTGCCTTGGCCGTTATTTCGAGGACACCTTCAATTGACGGCTGCCAGGTGATGGAGCCAGCCGGCCGTGAAGCTCTTCCTGGGTGGCATTCTCAAGGAGATCTGACTCAGTGAGCTCCATTAGTGCTGCCACCACCTCCGGAAACTGTACGGTACAGCCTAGACGCGTGGGCAAACGTAGCTCTGAATGGAGTCGAGTGCGGATCGCACCCACTCGCTCACTTTGGCAAACTCTCCTCAAACAGAACACAGGTTATCACGACAATATTACTTTTTCTCGATTACTCACAAAGTTTATCGGAAGGAAAACAGACTACAAATTCTACAAAGTAGATCAACATCATTAACCGGGTCATTTCAGATCATTTCCTGTTTTTGTTTCTCTCGTCTTCAAAACTCATCTACAGTAGGAATTTCTCAAGACTTTAGATCATTTCCTGTTTATGCTGAGATACCTTGGGATTGTTTCGAGGGATCTTCTCACAAAAATCTCTCTTTCTCGGGACTTCCAGATTCTGTTTACGAGGATCTCTTTGAACTTCTGAAAGGACAGTATCTTTTGGTCAAAGTTTAGACGTCCTTTTCGATATCCTCAGAAATCTGCAGACTCGATTAAAGAGTCAGGAAGTAACGACGGTGAGATCGGCTCCAGGTGAGCTTGGGGATCGACGCCTACTTGAGCATTGATGAGTCGCCGTGAGGGAGTGCATGGATCGCGGAGAGTAAGGAGAATGTTTGCCAGATGAGATTGCCAGGTAATCTCACATGTATTGCTGCCCCTCGGCCATATTTATTTGATGAGAGGTCTTGGCAAGAGATGGGCTACCGTATCGGATTAGGAGTAGAGATCCAATTGGTGTGCGAAGTGATATGCCGCTGAGCAACACATGGTGACCTCAAAATAGATTGAGGAGAAGTCAACAGATACTCGGCCAGGTGAAGCAGGCCATAGAGGGAGAGAAGAATTTTGGAAAGAATTCCAGACTTTTTCTTTGATCAGCAGTAGTTTCTTTGTGTTGCCGGGACCAAGGGGAAAGCGATAAGAAGCCAAGATAAGCGAGGCTTCTTTTGTCATTCATTGGATCAAAAAAATCTTCTTCTTGAAAGAGTGGTCTCGTACCGGCCACCCGACTCGTTGTTTGTCTTATCGACGCAGAGAGAGCTCCTCCAAACGCTCGTTTTAACTTCAATTTTTTCTATTATATTTGTATTATTTCTGTCTAATTTTTTCCCTTTTTTCAATCTCAATGGTCAGTTGAGAACTTCTTTACACTCTTCGTCTGAAGGACATTCGAAACAGCTGTTTCTCCGTCACCCGTGTGTGGTTTTCCCTTTGTTATTTTCTATAATTTTTGGTTATAGCCGGTCCTGGAATCCTATAATTTTCCTAAATCAAAATTGCCATAATTTTTGTCATTTTTTGGTCGTAAAAAAAGAAAAAAATCGAAGGGAAAATCGAAGTGAATAGCGACATAATGGCAATGTTTGCTTAGTGGACTTTGGACAAGTTTTTTCGACCAAAAACCTTATTGAGAAAAGTTCTCCCATCTTTGGCTCCAACCTTGACAATAAATAGACTTTTTGAGTTTTCTCCAACCAACTGACAACAGGTGTGCGAAAGACAAGGACATCGCCTCCAATTGAGAGACAAGCGGCGGCAAAATTGGGTTTGTAATCAGAGAGCGAGAGATAAACATCCAAAAAGAGAGAGCGTCCAATATCGATTTCCCAGCTGACCATCGCGATTCTTTCTTTCTCCTCAGTCTGTGAATGCCTTATCTCTCCTCTGAAAATGTGTTGCTATTCTCTAGGCTATATCAGGATGGAAACCGACGATTTGGTTCTCCGCTTTGTTCCAAAGAATTATAGAGCTGGATTTGTTCTATTAGGAGGTCTTTTTTCTATGCTATCCTTTGGAAATGTCTACACTTTTGGTAATCATCCAAAACTTTTAAATAAAATCCTTTTTTTTTTTAGGTAATATGCTCCCTTATATGGTTTCTTATTTTCGATGGAAAGTCAATCCGACGATGACCTCCGGGTCGATGATTTGGCTTCAGACTCTTATGAGTAAGTTGTTGAGGAAGTTCCTGGTGGTACAGAAGCTCGTTTCGTGTCAGGCGGAGCGTCATCTCTCCGTTGATCGAGTCCTTTTGAGGCGATTGTGACACAGTATTGGTCGGGAGGTGAATGAAACATCCATTTGGTTTGGCTCTCTCGTATTCGACAAATAGGAGCGACTCTACCTCAAACGAGAGAGAAAGGGAGACAGAATATTCAAGTAGATCCAGATTGTCTCGTTTATCATTCAGCTAATTGGCGCCTCCGCTAAATATCTCGTTAATTTTCAGGTGGCCTACCGTTTGCGATGCTATTAGGAGGGATTTTAGAGCGACGACTGGGAGGGAGGAAGGCAGCAATCTTGGGATCAATCGTCTACACGTCAGTTTTTTTTCTCTTTCTCTTCCGAAGATGGCAAAACAAACAATCGGGTCAGAGCTACTGTAGACGGCATCAGAAATGGCACTCTGTTGATACAGACAGCTGTCCCCATTGATGTCTTATTTGTCCTCATAACTGAGGTGTGTCGAGATTTTTCCCACACGAGAGGGGACATTAATCAGGGCAGAGTATGCGATTTGATTACCGTTGTGCGCCATTTTCAAGCTCATAAAAGAACGCATTTGGTCACTGACAGCCAGGTGGCTGCAACACGCCAACACGAGGCTAATTGACGGAGGGGTTTTCAGAGGAGGAGTGCTGGGAACTTATTTCACAATTCAACACTCCTATGGGGGAGTTCTTTTCTCTCTAGGAGTTGTTGCCTCAATTGGTGGATCTATCGCCTACAACTCTATTCTGACCACAGCTCAACGGGTATTTAGCTTTTTTGTTTTCAAAATCTTTATCTCTCTCTCTAGTGGCTTCCTGATTCTGTTGGATTGGCTGGAGGATTAATCGTTGGTGGATATGGTTGTGGAGCTTTTATCCTCTCCCCTCTCCAGACGACTTTCATCAATCCATTAGATTATCGCGTAAATGACCAGGGATATTTCACCCAAGAAGATTTACTAGAAAGAGTAAGAGATAAGGACTTCTTTAAAATGAAATTACTCCAGGTTCCTCAAGTCTATATTGTAATGGCTGTTCTGTTTGCTCTTCTTCAAGGAGTTGGTCTCTTCTTCCTCGGATCTCCCACTGAAGAAGTTCGACTCGAAACAGACAATCTCATCATCGACCAAAGAGAAAAATCCGTCTCAACCCAGCTGAAATCATCCACTTTTTTGCTTCTCTTCATTAGTCTGACTTGTAATGCCCTTTGGGTTCAACTTGTTTCTGGACTTTATAAGGTTTCTTTCTCACTACTTTTGGAGAGAAATATTTCCAGGCTTTTGGTCAACAATTCATTATCAGCGATCTTTTCCTTTCGTTTGTTGGGTCGATGGCTTCGATAGGAAATGCTTTGAGTCGAGTCATCTGGGGAGTCTTTGTCGATCAGGTAAGCTCTAAAAGGCCACAAGGGGGAATATCTTTGCTCCAAAAAAAGAGAATTTAGACGTCTTACCAGACGTGTATGTCGATTGTGACGATATTCGGAGCGGCGTTGATCTGGACTTTACCTCTACTAAAAGAAATTGGAACAGATCTTCTTTTCCTCGGGGCCGTCGTCTGTATGTTCACTTGTATTGGAGGAACCTACTCGCTCTTCCCCTACATAACTCACAAATGTTTTGGTAAATCGAATTTTGGAATGGTCTATGGCATCCTTCAATGTGCTTTGGTCAGTTCTTTTTCCCTCCTTCTAAGATTATTTATTTCAGTCGGTTGCGGGTATTTTCGCGGGTCTTCTCTCTCAATTTGTTCTTCCAATAATAGGTTATAATTATCTTTTCCTCATAGCCGGGTTCCTTATGTTTTTCTCTTTTTGTCTCACAACAGCCCTTCATTGTACGGATATGGCTCCAACCGAAGAATATTCCTCCGTTTCGGAGTCCGACGAAGAGCCAGCCGCTTGAATTTACCTTACCCCATTTCCTCAAATTGTTTCGGGTATTTTTTATTGTGATATCTTTATTATGAAATATACATTTGACCCATAATTACGCATGCCTTCGTTGAATTCTGACCGGAAATCCAATGGATGGCCGGAGGATGATCTCAGGCATCGGCAGATTCAGATCAAAAGAATTTGACGCCGATATTCTGTATTTCCTAAAGAACCAAGCCAGAACTGTCTTCTCCTCCATCACAGCGAATTTCTGGCCGATGCAGTTCCTCGGCCCAGCGCTGAAGGGAATATAGGCGTAGGGATGTCGTTTGGCGCTGTTCTCCTCCAAGAATCTATCCGGATTGTAGACGAGAGGATCCGGCCAAATACTGGCATTCTGGTGGATCATCAATGGCGTTATCATGATCGAACAGCCTTTGGGAACTAGCGTTCCTTCTAGGGAGAAAGTTAAATCTCAAGAGAATTCCTACCAATTTCGACATCTTCTTCTACTTTTCTTGTGATATTTGGAACAGAAGGACGGAGTCTCAATCCTTCTTTAATGCATCTCTCCAAATATTTCAGATTCTTCAGGTCCTCTCCATCAATATCTCTATCAGAAGTTCCAAAGACGGAATCTAACTCTTCAAAAATCTTCTCCTGACACTTTGGGTTATGAGCTAAACACCACAAAATCCATCCCATACTGGCTGAGGTTGTATCGTGGCCTGAATATGAATGTTCAGAGAAGAGAGAGAAAGGAACCTTCAAACATAAAAGTGTCGACTTCTTCTCGAATATCCTCATCGTTGAGTTCTCCATTTCGACTCAACTCAACCAGCATATCCAAAAAGGCCTTTTTACCCTCGGTGACCACTCCATCTGCCGCTTCAGTCTTTTTGTCGGCGATTACATTCTTCGTGAAATCCGTCACAACCTTCAGGTGATGAGCAAACTCCGAACCAAAGCCGCTTAGCCAATATATCGGCTTGATTTGAATCCAAGGCATCCGTTGATATTTGAAGGCCAGCTCATTCATCTTTTGAACCGAAACCACATAGGGGTGATCGTGATTCGTCTGGGCTTTTACTGTGCATCCCATTGCCGTTTCTGATCCCTTTTTTGAGCTAAGCAAAGCGAAATACCACAAATAATGTCGAGAGCACATCGTTTGATCCAGGGGAAAATGTCGAACTCCTTTCCGCTGACTGCAAACCGATCAATCTGCTCTACAAAAATCTAAAGCTATGCTTATTGTGAGTGTGTGAGGAGGTCATACCTTTGATTGATAATCGTGCACTATAAGAAAATCATTGAGCATCTTGAAATGAAAAGAAGGAGTCAGCATCTTCCTCCTTCCCTGCCATTTAGCCCCAGTTGAGATAAGAAGCCCTGTGCCCAGCCAGGGTATTAAAATATCATATTCGTCTCCTTTCGTGATTAGCGTATTGCTCTCCAAGACTACCTGATTTCCAGCGTAAGATTTGTTCCTCCAAAAGCCACCTACCTTTGCCGATTCAGGCCGGATTGTCATCACAATTGGCTTGGGTCCCAGCCAGAATTTGACGATAGAATGTCCCTGGTTGGAGTAATAAACCCCCCAAGCTCTAAACTGCTGCGTCAATTCTAAAAGAAGGAGCTCCTCTTCAACATCAAAATAAAATAAAAACCTTCCATATTCCATTTGAATTGCCAAGCTGTTCCGATAATTGGAAGTGAGAAAGGCCCAGGAAGGGAATGTAACGCCTTGATAACTCTCCATCTTTCACACAAAAGATCCCAAGTTGTCTTCCAATAGAGGAAAAACACAACGACACCAATCGCCGCAAGGTATAATCCAGTTGCAGCCATTCTACAATTTGCCTTCGAATTATTCAACAAAGAAAGCAAAAGAAAGGACTCCTTATAAACTATATAGCAGAGACGTCTGTTATCAGCAAAATGAACAATCAAATAAGTCTTGGCTCGACTCTGGTCAGCAGCCGTGAGCAAATACTGAAACTACATCAAATTCCACATTTTGTTGTGTAGTATCAAGCTCTTTTATTGGCTAAGAAGTCGTTAAACTTCAGGGAAGATTTCTTAATTTTTTTTTTCTACTTTTATTGAACTTTGTAAAATTTCGAGCGAAAACGGTTCAATTTCTTTTTGAGATTTCCTTGAAAGAAGCGATTTCTCTATGAACTTTCGCCTGGCTTTTCAAAGTTCTGCAATCTTGTAGAAGAGAATTCAACTTTATTATTAACCATCAAATTGACCAGTGAAAATGATTGAATCCCGGAATGTGACGAAGAAGAGGAAAGGACGATCAGCCGTGAATATCGGTCCAAAGCGTCCGCCTCCTCCATATTTTACTTCAATTACTGTAGCTGCTCCAGCCTTGGTTCCGCTCTCATTTACCTAAAGGGCTTTCTAGTTTTGTTTAGCCAAAAAGCCTACAGAAATGGTCGCTTTGTGTTTCATTTTTGAGACATAGAGAGGTCCGCCAGCCAAACCAGAGAGGTTCGCAAATGAGTCAAAGATATCTTTAACTCCCAGCTTTTGGAGGGCATCTTTCAGAGGAAAATCTTTTTGTATTTCGAATTTCGGTATAGTTATCTGAACTTTTTCTGTATTTCCAGTCAAAACTCACAGGAAGATCATATGTCAGCTTTTGGAGATTCTGCAGCTTTTTCAGCTCTTCTCCCGTCAAAGATTCTCTCAGCTGGGCCAAAGTTCGATTTTTGGGAAGAAGGAGAACCAATTTGTAGTCTTTCTCTGCATAGGGGAGACTCAAAATCTTTGTTTCCTCGTTTTCTCCAAACAAATAATTGTCCCTTCTTGACATAAATTCCATCTGAATCAGCTTGGTCAATCACTCATTCTCTTCATTTACCGGCTTCTTTTCTTCCGAAGATGTGGTGAATTTCGATTTGAAAATCTCGTCTTTTGTGAAAGGAATCGTCCACTTCGCATCCAAAGAGATCGAATTCACAATCATCGCGATCGTTTCTAAACGTGTTCTTTAAATTTCCCTTACTTTTTCTTGCCTCCGAGCTCATCTTCGGTGACAATTTGTTTGATCATTCCACGAGTCGAATTGCTCACAAAATCATTGATGAACTTGGAATCTTTCTTCAAATCCGAAAATCCCAAACTGAATGGCGTAGCATCGAATCTTTCTTTGGCTAAACGAATGAACAAAGGCTCCAGCTGGAGATTCTCTCTGAACTGTTATGATCGAAAATCGAAAGAACGTCTCACATCAAAAAGAGACCATTGGCCATCCCAATGGATACAGTATCCTCATTGAAACTTTGTCTCATCTCCTTCATATTGTCAGTGTAATACTCCGGATGAAAATTCTCATTGAAATCTAAAACGATCCTATTCAAACAAAAAAAAAACTAACTGAAAAAGGTGTCGATTTGCCTTAAAGTGTTCTCTCTAGCTCCCAATCGAACAAGAGAAACAGCGAGGGCGATGGAAAAAGGAGAAATGACAAAACTCTCGGTTACATTGGTCTGCTTCAGGAGAGAAAGACTTAAGTCCGAGTGGAAGAGAGTAGCTCCTTCCATCTTTCAAATCGATTGTGAATCGCCGCGTCGACCTTTAAAAGAAAAGAAGTCGTGACTTCGGTCGATTGTATGATCAGAGTCGGGAATAAACATAATCAAACAGCACGCCTAGAAGGACTATAAGATCACATTTTTCCATTCAAATTAACCACTTGGACAGTCACAGTACAATTTATTCGTTTCTTTTTTTCGTCTTTAAAAAACAGTACAATTTGTTGTAGTGATAGTGTCGATTCCAGTCGACTCGATCCTCACAGTATCGTGAGCCATTGCAGCGAGAGCAAAGAAGAGTCCGACGAGGAGACTCGTCCCTAGCACATCGCCTGCCGCTGTGATCAATGGAATTGCATGAATATCTGGATCGATGCCACTCTTCCATAGGAAAGTCACAATCAGCTGGGCCAGATAGATGAGTAGAAAGACTTGAAAGAAGGCGGCCAATAGATATCCCAACATGAAGATGGCGCTGAAGTGTAATTCCTTGTATGTTTTGGAGATCAAATGGGTGATCAGGACGAAGAACAATTGGAAGAATGTCGAGGTTAGAAGCAGCATTCGAGCCGTCCGTGTTTCTTTTGCTGAAATTTCCTTACTTTTTTTTTTCTAAAAATAGAACTAACATCGACTGGTAATGAAGTAAGAGAAGGGATTGATCCGACTGGCGAATGGGATATAGCTGACTTTATGAAGATTCAAATTAGTTGAGAGACGACTCGCCAAAAGGGCAGCTCGATTTCCAGCGATTCCACTGATGAGCGGCTGATAGGCTGTGATATCTGGAAATCGCTCAGATGCCCATTCGAGCAAAGCCCCAGCCCCGGAAGCAATAAACGCCGCCAAAATGAGAGTAAACCATTGATATTTAGCAGCCATATGAGCTTCCTTATCTTTCGAAGCAGCATAAAGCCATCCGGGAATCGAGAGGAGCATCACACCAATTAGGATATAAGCGACATAGATGCCACTCTGTTCGATTGTTGCATAGAAACCATAGGAGAATCCAAGCATCAGACCTAGACTGAGCAAATCGCCCAAGGAAGAGGCAAACGGTGTGGCCATGTTGTCCGGATTGAGGCGATATTTCTTCGCGCCGAAGACGATCCCAACCATCGTCAGAGTCATGAAGAAACAGGACACCGTGACCTGTATTTGAGTTGATTTTATTTCAAACCAAACAAACCGAACAAAGGGCGACACTGTCGAGGAAGAAGAAGGTGTTGTAGGCGCATCCGAAGGGTCGTCGACGAGGCAAATCGATTAGAAAACTCATAACCATCACAATGTTGGAGAAGATGATAGCCTGCGCCTCCATCAGACAGATATTTCGGAAGATTCGAGTCCATTTGTTATCCACCGCATCCAATTCTCCTTTGTGTGACTGGAATTCTTTCTTTCAACTAGTTTTTGAGATTCAAACCATCGTTGTGAGTCGCGATGTGAATGTCATATCGAGATTTCCTTTCATTCCTTGAATCGGTGGCATTACCGCCACAAATTGTGGTATTTCTAAACTCTTTTTTGTCCTTTAGGCGAACAAAAAAAACAAACTTTTGATTAGTTGAAGTTGAATGGAGAAATTGAGAATAATCCCAGCCAAAATGGACCCCAATCCTCCAATAAGAAGAGGCAGAAGACTCTGCCAGCAGACCTGTCGAGGACCATCTCCCATATCTTCCGCCCAGTCGTCAACCGCTTGAGCTGAGAATTCATCGTTCGTTTCTGGTGGCGCAAGAGAGGCTAATGACTGAACTGTGCCGAGTGAAGATGGACCAACAGATGAAGGAGCCGCTGACTCTTCTTCAACCGAACTCCTCTTTTCAAAAACTGACTTCGAGCTCTAAAATTGAAACAAAATTAAAAGGAGAAAAGATGACCAACAACTTCGTTTGTTGAAGCCATTGTAAATAAAACGATTTATGCCAGATTATACAAGAATGATCAACCATTGAATTGGCCGATAAAGAGGAGAGAATCTTTGAAGAAAACAAAGAAAAGGAAGGGATGATCCACAACAAAGGTCAGTCGATGTTCATCCGAAAAAGCACTCGTTGTCCTATTTGTCACTCCATTCTCATTTATCTAAAAAAAGCAATTAAAAAAATAAAATTGAGTACCTCAAAGGAGCTTTTGTGTTTGATATCTCCAATGCTGAAATGCTCGTCGTCTCCGAGACTGGCTTTGGAGAGGTCAGCTTTCTTCCCGAAAGCCTCCTTCATTCCCAATTTTTTAAGAGTTCGTTTGAGTGGGAAATCCGTCTCCAATTTGAATTTTGGTATTTTTATCTGGAAAATTCTTCGTTCGATTCTAGAGGATTCTTACGGTCATATGCTCGTGGAGAGACTGGATGGATCGAAGTTGTTGAAGACGCGTCCCGGTGAACTTTTTCCTGATGTTGTGAAGGCCATTTCAAAAGAAGAAGAAATAGAGTCTTTCTACAAGATCGACTCACTCAGCTTTTGGCAGGACGAACGACATCGAATAGTTCTGATCGGCGAAGGGAAGCGTCAAAATCTCAGCGTCATCATAGGCCCCGTAGAGATATTCCCCATCCTCCTCTATCATCATATCAATCTGAAGTTTTCTTTTTTTCTTGAATCTAAAACGAATACCTTCTTTGACTCATTGATGGCCACATAGAAATCGCTTTGAATCGTCCGATTTGGGTCGAAAGCCAACTTCCAAAGAGATTCCATGTGGATAGCGCTGACAATCGCCGTAGTTTCTTCTTCCAAATCATCCGCTTCGACTATTTCTTGAATTTTCCCATGGGTCATCCATTTCACAAAGCGATTGATCTCCTCAGCTACAAGTTCTGTATTTTCAAAGGTGATTCGGATGATGTCTGCTCCAAATCTCTCCTTCAATAATTGGACAAAAGAATCTTTTATATCGTAGCTATCACTGAATGCTTTCATTTAGCAAAGCAAAGGCAAAAAGCCATACTCGATGTAGAATCTATTGGTGAAATTCAGCTGAAGCGATTGGTTTGTTGCGGAGGTCTTTAGGAGATCCTCGAGTGTCTCAACGTAATAATTTGGAAGGAAATTTGTCCCGAATTCTGAAGGCTCTTCAAGTTTCAACAAAAAACAAACTGAAGACGCCGTCGATTTGAACTCTGGTCTCTCCTTTGGCAGCAAAATGGATGATTGAAAGAGCTAGAGCCACAGAAAGAGGAGAGAGGATACAAGCCTCTGAGACGTCGATCTGCTTGAGCAGCGAAATTCCAAAGTCGGAATCATAGGTTGAGGGAGAACTTTCGAAGAAGCCAACGGTCATCCCGAATGATCGTGACCAAGATAGTTCGGCGAGGAATCAAGCCAAAACAAAAACATTTTAAGGTAAACAGATGGCTCGCTCGCGCCTTTTGGACGTTCATTTGAGACTTTATTTGAAAGACTTCAGGAGAATCTTCTTTCAATTTGGACTGGGAAGCCGGCAGCTGGTCGAAGAATGACCTCTGGAAGCGGCAGATTGTCGATGAAAGGAATTGACGCCGATATTCTGTATTTCCTAAAGAACCAAGCCAAGACTGTCTTCTCCTCCATCAACGCAAACTTTTGGCCTAAAAGCTCTCTCTTTCGACAAAAAGAAACCATCAAACCGATGCAATTCCTCGGCCCAGCGCTGAAGGGAATATAGGCATAGGGATGTCTTTTGGCGAGATTTTCATCCAAAAATCTATCCGGATCATATTGTAGGGTATTCTCTCCCCAAACAAGCTCATTTGTGTGAATTACAATTGGACAAATCACAATGGAACAACCTCGTGGCACAAGAGTTCCATCTAAAGGAATATTTTCAATTAGCCAAAACTCACCAATTTCAACATCTTCATTCAAAATTCGCGTGAAATTTGGGACAGAAGGACGCAATCTAAGGGATTCTTTGATGCATCTCTCCAGATATTTCAGATTCTTCAGATCTTCCACTGTAATATCTCTATCAGAATCTCCAAAGATTGAATCTAATTCTTCAAAAATCTTCTCCTGGCATTCTGGACTATGAGCCAAACACCAAAGACTCCATCCCATACTAGCCGAAGTCGTGTCGTGGCCTGAATATGGATGTTCAGAGAAGAGAGAGAAAGGAACCTTCAAACATAAAAGTGTCGACTTCTTCTCGAATATCCTCCAAAGAGAGGCTGCCGTCCCTACTCAGATCAATCAACGTATCCAAGAAGGCCTTCTTTCCTCCTGTTATTCCTCCTTCACTTTCAGCCAATTTGTCGGCGATGACCTTCTTCGTGAAGTCTGTGACCACTTTCAGATGCTTCTCATAAGAATAGCCAACTCCACTGGCCCACCTGCAATCCATCTTCTTTCTAAAGAACACCTTTTTCTTACCAAATTGGTTTGATCTGCAGCCAAGGCATCCGCTGGTATTGGAAGGCCAATTCGTTCATTCGTTGGACCGAAATCACATATTGGTGATTGTGGTTAGTCTGAGCTTTTACCGTACAACCCATTGCCGTTTCTAATTTATTTTAAAAAAGATCTTTTAGCCAAAAATACCACAAATGATGTCGAGAGCACATCGTTTAACCCAGGGAAAGATGTCGACTTCCTCACCAATATTGGCGAATTTCTCTAGTTGCTCCACAAAAATCTAAAAGTCTAAAATAGCCAAAAACAAAAATCTCAAACTCTGGCTTGATAATCGTGAATTGGAAGGAAATCATTGAGAATGCCATAATGGAAAGAGGGCGTCAACATTTTCCTCCTCGATCTCCATTTCTCCCCAGTGGCGATCAAAAGACCAGTTCCGAGCCAAGGAATCAAAATATTATATTCGGTTCCTTTTGTTATCAGACTATTGCTCTCCAAAATAACCTGGAATCGTCAACTCAATTGATTAGCGAGAATCAGAACCTTGGCCGCTTCTGGCTTCATCACAATCAGAGTGGGAGTCGGTCCAATCCACATTTTCATGAGCGATCCCTTCGTTTTGTAATATTGGCCCCATTCGTAGAATTGCAACGTAAGCTCTATCCTTATCTCTCAGTTGAGACAGAAAGCAACTTACTCTCCATATTCCATCGGAATTGCCAGGTTGTTCCCAGGATTGGAACCGCGAAGGGACCCGGAATCGTATGAAGATATTTATAAATCCTCAGCCGTTTATACAGAAGACCGTAGATTGTTTTCCAATAGAAAATGAAGAGACCAAAGGCGATGATTGCCACATAGAGGGAAGCCATTCGGAACTAAAAGCCGTTGTCTCTTGTTGTTTACACTCAAAAAATGGGGTAAATAACTCGATTGGAACGTCGACCTTCGAGATTACTCGGATTAGAGTCGGAACATAGTTAACCGAGTTTTGTGTTGGACTGGCCTACCTGGCTTATCAGCCATGTTGCCGTTAAGATCACTTGGGCTCCACTCTGCTCAAATCAACGTGGATTTCATAAGAGACTTTTAAAGAAAAAGACTACACTAGAAAACGTCTTTTAACAATTTATTTAGTGATGCTGATTGACGAGGAAGGAAGTTCTTTTTTGGCTACTGAGACCAGATTGTGTTGAGCTTCCGTCTGAATATTTTTTGAAATTGACGGCTGGATTTTACTTGTTGATCGAATATTTTGATGACAACAGGAATGTCGAACTTCGGAGGAGAAGATGATATAGAAAAACTAAAACTTTTCTTCTTTTTTTGGTTTGAAACAAACTGGAGTGATTCCTGTAGAAAGTGGTTTTCCAAAATACGCAACATTCGCATTGAAATCAGCACTTCCAATTCCCCAAGAATAGCCAACCCAGTCGGAACTGTAGATGAAGAAGAGTTCACAAAAGAAAATCAAAATTGCCAAGAGGAGAAATCTATTTTCTTGGCTCAACTTGCTCGACGATAGGGACACTTTTATCTAAAATTTGCTTGAAAAACCACCAGAGAATCTGCTACTTTTCGAAGACGAATAAAAGCGAAGCAATAGATGAGAAAAGTCAGGCAAAGTTGTCCCAAATTGAAGGAAGTTCGATAGTTAAAAGGGAATTGCCAAGCCCAAAGATAGTTGATCCCTTCAAACCAAATTATCTTAACAAATCCGTTGAAATAAAGAGTGGCCATTGAAAGAGCCCAAAGGAATTCGAGAAGAAGGAAAATATTCAAACAGTTTGTGCTCTGAATCGTCTTTTCTTCATCAAAATTGCTTACAACTCTTCGCGTTTTCGCTGACCGATTGAGAAAAACAGCGTTGAGACGTATGGTCGCCATCACGAGATTCACCCCGTAGATGATGTCAACACAAAAAACTCCAATAGACTCCCAAGCCAAGTATCTGGCTGGGATATTCTTCAAGGCGCACGTTGGGATTGTAGCTGAATCTCAATTTTTCCTTGGAAAGAAGTTGGGTTTTAAAAATGAATTAAATGTTGAATCGAAAAAGTCGTAGGGAAATAAGAAAAGAACCTCGAGAACAAGTGAGAAGAGTGACGATCTCTCCCAGAGCCAAAACAAAAGCACAATTATAAAAGTTGCCCGTAAATTGAGCCTTTCTAATTCGTCGATAGCCAATGGTTCCAATCACGTAGAGATAGAAGAGAGTGAGGAGAAGACTCAAATAGAAGAGAAATTCAACTGCCCATGGAGTTATCGCATAGGGCTTACAATCATACCAAGTTAAAGCCTAGAGAGAATGTCTGTAAAAGAGGAGAACTTACTGTATCGTTAAAAATGCCCAAGAAAATAGAAAGAGAAGGATTTTCCATTGAATTGTCGGAGTCAATCTGACAACAATTAGAGGGGAGGCCGATCGAACAATCTTTCTTTCCTTCTTGGCAACAATAAAACTTGGAACGAGGTAAATGAATCGAGATCAAAGTCTCTTGCAGGGGCGAGGTATGAATGGAAGTAAATGAAAATATCTCCTCCTTCAACAAATCTTTATTCTCTAATGTCCCCTGACGTGATCAGAGTGTCGTCTAAAATTCGAAGCTACAGTTTGAACCGAAGATGGAGGACCTGAAAGAACAATTGTTGCTCTGTAGATTATTCATTCGAACCATTCAATGTCTTTGATTTACAACAGAAGAAGCAAGTTCGACGGACTTCCGATGAGAAAATCAAATAGAAAAACTAAATAATTTTTTCTCTCTCCTTTTCTCCCTTTACCGGGGTGATTCCAGCAGAAAGAGGTCTCCCAAAATAGGCAACATTCGCATTGAAATCAGCATCGCCGATGCCCCAATTGAATCCAACCCAATCGGAACTGTAGATGAAGAAGAGCTCGCAGAAAAAGATCAAAAGAGCCAGGATCATTAGTCGATATTCTCTATTGAGATTTAATGAAGACATTGATAATTTCATCTGGAATTAGCCTTCCTTTGCAAATAAAAAAAACCTTTCGTAGTTTGATGAAAGCCATGCAATAGACGAGGAAGGTGAGCCCTAATTGGATCATATTGAAAGAAGTCCGAAGTTCGAAAGGCGATTTCCATTCTCCATGATATTCAGTCCCTACGAACCAAATTTTCCGCATAATTCCGTTGAAATAAAGAACAGCCATGGTCGAAGCCCAAAAGAATTCGATAGCCAGAAAAATATTCATAAAATATATACTCTGTGGCTTCCAAGGCTAAAGAGAAGGCGAACCGTTTTTGTTATTTTGATTGTGTTGGTCAAGACAGCGTTGAGACGGATTGAGGACATCACCAGATTCACTCCGTAGATTAAATCAACACAAAAGACTCCAAGAGATTCCCAGAGGAGGTAACGAGCTGCGATTCCACGAAGGGCACAAGTAGGAATTGTAGCTAGAAGATATTCGAGATATTTGGATGAGAAATACCTCTAGAACAGGTGATCAAAGTGCCGATATCTCCGAGACTTAGAACAATCACACAATTATAGAAAGGATTATTGAATTGATCTTTTCGGATTCTTTTATAAATGATCATGGAGATGACATAGAAATAGAAGAAAGTGAGGAGAAGACTCAAATAGAAGAGAAATTCAACTGCCCACGGCGTTATCGCATATGGTTTGCAATTGTACCAAGTGACGATCTGATTTCACCGTTTGTAGGCTTCCCACAGAGACTTACAGTATCCTCGAAGATATCAGCAAAAGTAGAGAGAGAGGGTGTTTCCATCGCCTGTATATGGGCGTCGAAGGAAACAAAGATCCTCTAGTCTAGTCGAAAAACAAAAAAAGTTAAAAAAGAACTGAAAATAACTAATGAAAGTAATTGGATTTGATGTTAATAGCCTCGAGGAAATGTTTATTGTTTTGTTCGAACCTTGATATTCATTAATGCAATTCATTCCGAGGAAACGTTCTTCACTTGGAGGTCAGAAAAGAGCTGGGAGGACTAACTTTGTTCTTAAAACAGAAGAGACAAACGCTGCGGACGTCAATCGAAAATATTAAATAAAAAATCTGAAGGACATTTCTCTCTTTTCATCCCTTCAAACCGGAGTAATTCCTGTGGAAATTGGTTTCCCATAGTAGGTTATGTAAGTATTGACTTCCTCGTTGCCAAAGCCGAAAATAATTCCAACCCAATCCGAAGTGTAATAGAAGAAGATTTCACAAAAGAAGATCAAAATAGCCAAAAAGAGAAGACGATATTCACGACGAATATAGCTAGCTGATTGGAGAAATTTCACCTGGAATTTGTCCTCCCTCGAAGCAAATAGAAAATGCCTTTCGAAGTTGGAAAGAAGTGAGAGAGTAAATGGCGAAAGTGACTCCCAATTCGGCCATACTCCAAGGAGTTCGAATGTGATTTATTGGAAACAGTAGCTCTCCCTTGTAGATCGTATCGGTTGGAAACCAGATTCTTTTGGCAAATCCACAAAACCAAAGAATCGACCAGACCAGCGATACCATAAGGAATAAAACGAGAACTCCATTCAGGAGGAAGACCCTCTGTTTTATTTTTCTCCCTTTCGAACCAAAATAATACCTGTCGATTAGATTTCAAATAAAAGCATCCGAGGACTGCATCCAGCCGAATCAAAGCCATTACCAAATTCGTGCCGTAGATCAACTCAACACAAAGCACCGTGAAGCTTTCCCAGGCTAAATAACGAGCTGGAATATCTCGGAGAGCACAGATTGGTGCATTGGCTAAAAGACTCTTCTCTGCTTTGTCTCTTGATTACCTCTCGAGCAAGTAATTAGAGTTCCGATATCACCCATCGCCAGAATAAGAACACAATTGTAGAAAGGCGTATCGAATTGGTTTCTGGTGAAGCGATGATATAGCATTGTGCTGATCACATATAGATAAAATATAATAAATGCTAGACAAAGCCAGAAAATTATTTCCACCGAAGAAAAGGCTAACGCCCACGGTTTGAGGGTACAGCTAGACCAAGTAGCAAACTAAACTATAGATCTGCCAAGAGAGCAATCAATCAACTCACGACGTCTCGAATTATTTCCCAAAATGTTCCTAATGATGGCAAATCCATTACTCCTACGGCTTGAAATAGAAAAAGACAAGTAGACAACACGTGAGATATTGCCGGTAAACATACTCATTATACTCGAAGAAAGAGCTCAATTATTTCCTTTTGTTTTTCAGAAAAGCGGAGTATACGAGAGAGTTCCTTTAGTAATATATTTACTGAAAATAAAAATAATAAATACAAAAAATCCGTAAAGAGGATTTGACGAAAAATGGCTAGTCAGGTTTCTGCTAGTTGTCTCAAATTGTCTGAAAAAAGAAAGTAAGCAAATAAAATAATATCAAAAATTACCTCCTTCTGAATCGATTTTTATAACAGCCCCGTCTTGGATTTCTAATTGAATGGGGACTGAAAAATGAATTTTCAACTGTAAGACAATTAAACTGACCAAAATTATTAGCTAGTGGCCTAAGAATTGCCTTCTTTACTGATTCTTTCTTAATCCTTCTTTCACGAGTCATTGATTCATTTTTGTTTTCAGACATGGAATACGTTGCACTTTGATTTAACTACATTCAATTATTTTATTTTTAAGGGTCATTTACCGTTAAATGCCGTAATGGATCAACCATTGCTGCAGGAGTTTTCGATATTGGTGGCTTGCCTAGCGGGAATTGCTTTGGTGTCTCGAATTTTGCATTCAATGTATTCTGAAAGAAACTACTAAAAAACTAAAAACAAACCTGTCTCAGTTTCGCAAGACTGTCTGAAGCAGATTTTAGTGTTTCAGAAACAGCTGGTTCCTTAGTAAATTCCTTTTGAAAAAGATCTAAAAAATTGATTATTCGTTTGCATATCAAAACCTGGATTTTCAAGACGAGCTAACTCTTTTGCATGAGTGCTTCGAAGAACTTCGAGTTGTTTCTTGAGTAATTCAACTTGCTCTTGAGCTATTTTTTCTCTGTTTTCGGCGAGGCTTAGCATACACTATAAAAATAAAGTTTAAAATTACTTTGCACATTTTTACCGTTTTAGATGATGCTGCATCTTTAAGAATATTCCTTTCTAATCGAAGCTCGATGTTTTCTTTATTTGCGTGGTCTAATTGCATCCTGAACAAATTGATTAAAATTCGACAAACTTTTTACTTTAGAGAATCAAAAAATGTCTTAGACAAATGGCCAATATCTTGTACTTTGAAATTGCTTCCTGTTCGCTGTATTTGTGATTCCAAAGCATGAACTGTCCTTTGAAGTCGGTCGGATCTTAATCGTTCGCGTTCTATTTCAGGTTTTAATTCCTCGCAAACACAGCTTCCCATTTTCTATATAAGCTTGTATAAAAGCAAAGCAAAAACTAACCTGTAAGCCTTCTCTTCTTGACGCCAAAAGACGGGCTTCTTCAACTTCATCTTTTAGGTGATAATTTTCTCTTTTTAGCAGGCTGAGATCTTTTACCACTTTTTTCATATCTTCTTCCAGTTTCTTGTACCCATCTGCTACCTGACACAAATATAAAAGAAAAAGGTCAAATGATACCTCAGAAAACATGCTATTCCCTCTTTTTTCTGTATTATTGATTGATTTTAGTTCATTTAATTCGCAAAGCAAATCACTATTTTGAGCTTTTAGGTCCTAAAATTCAACAAATTTATACAAATTTCTATAAAAAAATACCTTTAAGGTTACTCTCAGATCATTCCTATCAGCAATGATACATTCATACTCCTCATTTAGCTGCTGTAATTTTTCATTTAGCTGGCGTTCTCGAAGCTCAGAAGAAGCAAGTTTATATAAAGCTTCATTCAAATTTTCTTCTAGTTTTGCCTAAAACTATTACATGCCTAAATTAAATAAATCTTACTAGTTCTTCCGAAAAACTAGGCTCTGGTGTTGGCAAAGAAACATCGGTAACTGGTTGATGATTCAAATCTTTGATAATCCTTTGAGCATCGCCAAGCTCTCTTGACTTTGCTTCAACTTCCAGACGCAAAGTGGTGAGTTCACTGGTTTGATCATTGACCTAAATGGCTTAAATAGATTCCGAATAAATTAAATGTCAGTGAAAGATCTAATAAAAGTTAATTTATTCCTTACCAGATTACGAAGATGTGAAGATTCTGACTGAAGAGCGCTATTAGAAGCATTTAGTTTATTAATTTTCTTATCCGCATCTTGCAATTTGGCAACTTCTTCTTCATAATCGAATAGCAGCTGATTTTTATGCTGAATTTCAGCATCTTTCAGTTTCAAATTCTAAAATTTGCAAGTATAATCAAAGTTTTAAAAACCTACATTACGAAGTTGATGATTTTCCTCAACGATGCATTCTATTTTCGCTCGGATTTCCGGTGGTACATCCATCTAAAATTAACATTATAATTATTTAGATATAAATTTAGCGATAAGTGCATTTAAAAACCAGCGTTTAGCGCTGTGAGAATGGAGCGCGATTGTGAGAGCAGCTGTTTAAGCGTGGGGCATCACGTTGAACAATAGGTAAATGATAAACTTATTTGTAGCAAAGAACTATCAAAGAAATAATCTAAGCAGATACAGCCATAGAAAGTAAAATGTAGCACATTGAAGAATTTGGTTATGGCTTTTTGAAAAATTGTAAAATCTCTACTTGAATTGCGAGAAAACTTTCTTCAGTCTAGAGAATAACGTATTTTTGTGACATTTTAAATCAACTTTTCATTGAATATCAGACTTTTGAAGACAAAATAATCAAGAGAAGAATAAATGTTTATTCAAAATAATAATAGCCGTATTTGTTTACTCGGATATACAGCACACGAAGACTCTTCAATACAAATAGAATGAGACAATTCCCTGAGATGATCATGAGAGGAGGTAGCAATATGGCAAGAGAGAAAGACTGGCTTTGCAGTTAAATACAGACAACTCTATGAGGACCTTAGACGACTCCACAACATCGTCTCCTTTGTTTTTCAATTTCCATTTCAGGAATCACATCGACTGTTGGCGTTGGAGTGAGACATGTTGGTGTTATTGCAGCCTTTTCTGTATCTGTTCCGAATCCACCAGCGATCAGATCGCAAGCGAGCTCTTGGAGTACATCCGAAAAGGCTAAAATCTCCTTCTATTTTGGGACAATTATATCAACAAACCAAAGGGAGTATCAGCGGAGAGCTCATAGAAGCGAGCATTCATTCTTAGAGCTTTAGCCACACCTTCACCTACTGCCACCTGTCGTTTTTCCTCCATGTCAGCCTTATTCCCAATCAGAACTATTATAGGATCCGCCATTCCGCAACAATGATACAATTCTGAAACGTATTTCATCTCATCAAAGACTCCTACCATCTGCCCATTTGTCGACGTCGTTGAAGCTTTGTCTATTCGTTATATCATAAACAATGATAGCAGACGAAGCATTCCTCATGTACATTGGCACCATACAACGGAAGCGCTCTTGTCCGGCCGTATCCCAGATTTGCAGACTCATCTCTTCACTGGCAGTCCTTCTGAAGTCTTTTCTCTTGGAAAGAAAGAGAGATACTTACACATTGTGGCAGACAAAGGAAGCTCCTATTGTAGCGTTGAATTGGATGTATTTGTCTCCGAAACGATGACGATAGATGATTGAAGTCTTTCCAACACCTGAAAATATTTGTTGTCAGATGATTCGCCCGCAAAATTTGCAGCTTCAGCAGGCAAGATAAAAGGTTACGGTAACAATCCCGGACAGGGTGATTGATGCGATCGTGGCGGAGATGGCCTCAATGGGACATCCAACGATATTTTAAGCTCCCATACGGTTAAGGGAGGGAACGAAGACTCACCACTGTCACCAAGAACGACGACTTTTGACTTGGTCCTTGGCATCACGACGCAAACATCATCTTCATGGTCCCTCACGGCCTCTTGAACCTTCTCCTTTGCGTAAATTGCTTTGCAGGTGTCCATGTTGCACCGAAGGGAACCCAACTGAAAAAAAGGAATCGAAAACCAATAAGCGGAAGAGATGAAAGCAATAGGGTCAGATGGGGTCGGCTCTCTCTTTTGATCCAATGATCACACCTCTGATCACCACACATGAGGATAATCCCTTCGGAGATGGACCAAATGCACAACAAGAGAATGAGTGAGAGTCCGATAGCAAAGGACCAGTGAGCCGAGGGGGCGTTCGGGGGGACCGCCCTGTCATCGAAATGGACTGTTTTCGCCTTTAATTTTGTGGCTTCCCTCTCTAAAATTAGAGAATCAAAAGGATCTTGACCCGAGTGCTGTAATCCCAGATGATTACGGCTAGAGCAGCCTCTTCCCAAGCTGTAAAGTCATTACCTAGAGATATCAATCTCTTTTTGTAAACGTCCGATGCTGTCAAAAGAGTCTAAAAGTTTTGTCTTTGGAATATTCTGGATACTATCCCTCCCTGTTGACAACCAAACTGAGCTGATACGAAGAGAAAACAACACTGCAGGCCGTGCAAATACAACATGCATCCATGTGGGGTCGAGTACAAGTAAGGGTCAACATGTCCTTTTTTCCTTCTGATTGAGGAATTGTTCGACACGTGTGGTCATAATGACGTCATCGACTAATCGGATGAGACTAATTGGTAGCTCGCAATCGAAAAAGCTAGAGATTTGGATAGTGTATCAAATTGGTGGATGGCAGTGCCTTGCGACCGCCGTTATCAGGGAAATGACCCTCTTTCTGGTCAATTGGACTTCCCCATTCTCAAATAGTCGACCAGAAATCGGATTCTGGTAAACAGAGATAGAGATTACTTTCGAGTTGATAGGGCAGGAGATGCATAGGAATGATAATGAAGAAGTGAGAGAGCACGTGGTGGTAAGAGGTCAGGATGACCCCCAATGACCACTACTTTGGCCCCCTGGGAACGGTTATCTTGCATCGATTGAGAGGGGGATCCCCCGGATGGGCGGGGCCGCAACGCACACTACCGTCTTTTCCACGACAAAACGCAAGTGCCGTAGCGTAAACACACGTTGTGAGCAGACTCGAAGTCGCCAAAACGGTCCTGGATTGGGCACTTTACGAGAATTTTTTATCCTCTCAAATTGGGAAATCGATAAGGAGTTCTGATAAAAGAATTAGCGGAAAAGGCGATTTTTCGAGAAGTGTAGGCGAGTTTCCAGAAAAGATAAGAGACGTCTTTTCTTCGTTTATCACAGTCTTTTTCCACGGCCAAACTGGAAAAATAGGCTTTGTTCGACCGATCCTGATTGATAGTGCATCCGGGGGGACAAAAACTGTTCGACGAAATTTGTCGTAGGCATCGTTGAAACATGAATAGTAGGTCAGCGAGAAAGAAAGAAGAAACTTCCCCAAGAGACTGATTTCCAGCTCTTATATATTGACGAGATTCCTTTCAATAGATGATGAAATCGAGGAGAGATACCCTCAATAACCCAATGTGTCTTTATCGTCAAGATGAAAGATTCTCCTCCTTCTTTTGGGGGATACCCTTGCCGATCTTATCTTTGGCCAGCAACCTGACTGGGAAAGCCGCCTTGATCTCAGTTGTACTCCACAGATGTTTATGTCAGGACGAGATAAGACTTTCTTTCGAAGACAGGCTTGTCTCTGTTATACATAGCTGAAGCGTTGAAACAGTCGATTTCTTTAGATAAGCTTAACGCAAAAAAAATATACATATGCCGACTCAGCAATAGCTTTCAAACTTGATCTCTGAGACCAGTGGTGTCATTTGGCGGTGGCACAGTGGCCTCCATTATGCACGCAGAAACACAAAGAACGGTCGAGCTGTAATTGCCAGTAATTTCAGATGCGTCCAATACCTCGACAGGTGCTAAGGGGAGACCATAGGGGACAATTTGGCCTCTTCAAGCTGCTCTATAAAATGAAGCTCGTATCTCAATGCTCTCAATTTTAAATCTTTCGGAAGAGATTCTTTCACACGAGAGACACGGGAAATAATCCGCAGAGGACACCTGAATGCGTTCGAATTTCTGATGCCGTGATAGAGACTCAAATGGCTCCTGCGAGAACCCCCAGTTGACTTCCCGAAAGGACTCAAAACGAAACATTCTGACTCAAAACGTTTTGAATCTGTGTCAAGTTTTCTTTTCTTTATATCCTTTTTCGGTCATTTTTCAACTTTATTTTTAGCTTGTCTTCCAAATTTCTTTGAAGACCATGAAATTATGGTTTTGTTACATTAAAATTTTAGAATAATAAAGAATACAATTTCTTTTTACCATCGATACAATTTTCAAGCTACGATTAGCTGCTGAAATAATATCTACTTTCGCTGGCTTTCGTCGTCGTCCAAATTCCGTGCGGCAATTGCTTGGTTTACTCTTTAAAATGTTTTGCTCCTATTTTTCATTATTTTACTAGTTTTTAAAATTTCAGATGAACAAAGTTTGGAATCCATTGATCATCAAGCGATTCCAAGTGCCGTACAGTCTTAGACAACATTCGGCATGGATAAATGAAGCAAGGTAACATTTTATTTGATATTTACTCTCCATGTTAGAGGCGACACTGATTCTACATTGTCTCGGAAGTTAAATGTGGAAAAGTTATTTATTGATGAAGATGTACAATCGTTGATGCGTGGTCTTACGGGTCTGAATATTGAAGAAAAGGTGATTTTGTATTTATTTAGTACTTTATTTTTCCAGATTTTTAAAGAACGACGCACAACGAGCAATCAGCGATCACATTTTGCCTTAATGACTGACGAGAGACTAGAAAAGGTACTTTTTAATGTTTTTTTCTCATTTTTCTTGACTTTTAGACAATCGAAAAAATGAAAGAAGAAGCATCGTACTTTCTTCAATTTGTGCCTGTAAAAGAACCAAGATCTAATACGTTTACAGTTCTATCACAAGACCATGAAATTGCTCAGTTTGATAATAGCAAATTTGTCTTCACAGATATTACTTTCGATGCAACAGATCAGGTAACTTACATTTATCTGCTTTTTTACTTTAGTTCAGGACCGAACTGTAGTTGTTCGTGAAGTTGATGGCACTTTGCGCAGTGCAAACGTTGAAGAACATGATAGAATGAATAGAATATATTATCCAAAAGAAAATAGACCAGTATTTCCGCCGAAAGTCTTCGAAAATCCATGGCTGCAGGTCAGTTTTTATAAAAATTAATTACCATATCTTAGAAAGCCCTCGATAATAACGAACATGAGTTTGTACTAGATTGGGCTTGTTATTTCTATGAACCAGATGATCCTTCATTTGTAGCAGTAAGAATTTCTTTAATTTTTTAAATTTTATTTTCTTCAGTTATCGCGTACTATTTTTGATGCGGTCGTTGAAAGTGGAAAATTCGAAGTTATTCATTCGACCAGACATTTTGGTCCCTTTGTTTTCTACTTGGCATTAAATGGTAATATATCTCCACTTCTCAACTATTTTGGCGGAGAAGGAAGGTTAGTATTACTAGTTATTGTTAAAATTTAAATTGATAGAATTCGAGAATGCGCCAATTTAATTAGATTGCAAAAAACTCTTCACCCAGATTGGAGAGTTGCTATAGGAAGCGAAGATTCAGATGAAAAGATTATTAACGACTTCATAAAACAAGTAAGTATTCAGTTTTATCAAAATATATGGGCTATAGAATACAAGATTTACAAGACTTTTGCCTGATCTGAGAAGATTTTTAAAAGATGGCACCTTAAAGAAGGACTCAAAGACATTGGAGTCATCCCAATTATTTTCTTCATCTGAAAATCATGCAGACAGAAGTAAAGCCGCTATAAATACAAAAAATGTTGGAACCGAAAAAGGTCCCCTTGGTGAAATGAGTGCGGAATATTCAGTAAAGGTTTGCTTAACTTTTTTATTTTTTAAGATTTGTAGGTTGCGACAGGAGATTCCAATGATTCCGATGGAAAAGTCTCAAACAAAAAACGAAGTAACCATCGACGAGATCGTCACAAACCTAGTTCTCATAAACCAAAGAAGGATTTGGAGTAAGATCTCATTTTTAATTAGTACTTTAGGATATAATTCTGTTGATTTTGTCATTGTTATAATGAAATTTATAAAACCTATTTGTTTTTCTTTTACCTTTGTACAGTCAAATATTACCTTTATACTGTTCCTTCATTTATATATTCACTAAGCAAACTAATTTCAGAAAATAATGAAGATGTCGCAAAAACTTTCTGGTGGACTACTTCAGATGAAGGTATCTTTTATTTACTAATTTCAAACTCTTTTTAGTTCATGACAAAAACAAGAAAAAAACTTGAAGAACAAGAAGAAAAGAAGAAGAATGAAGAACTGAAAAAAGAATTTATAAATGTCAAGGATGAACCAGAAGAGGCTTCAATATCCAAGTATTTAAACTCTTTAGCTAGTTGACAATATTTTCTTTCAGCAAATATGCAAATATGACTGTTTGTAATGACTTATCAGTCTTAGAAAATTTAGCTTTTGGACGGATGTCTTTTAAAGGCTGCAACCCAGAAGTTGAGGTAACCATAACTATTTTTGTAAAGTTTTTTTTTCCCAGAAACTCATGTCATATTATGAAAGGAAACGGCGTGGTGAATCGTCAGACGAGGAAGAAGACGATGAAACAGATGTAACTGATGCCCAAATGGCCTCTGCGCTGTCAGGAGCAGCTTCTACTATAGCTAATAAATTCAATAAAAAGAATGAAGGGAGGAAGAGACCACAGGTTTTTAATTTATTTTTCAATTATTTATTTCTACAGGAAGGAAACTCGGAAACTGCTTCACGTAGATTAAATTTCGATGCATCAACAGCAAGAAAAAGAAAGTGCGGACCAGAAGATTTTAGTATGCTACCTGTATTCATGAAACCTGAAGACTAACTGTATCAGTTTTTAATTTGTTTTTATTTTTGTTATTGTTATTGCCCGTTGAAAAAATCTGACAGATTTCAATTTTATTATATTTTAATCACAATTTTACAAATGAGCAGATTACTCGTTTGAGCGAAGATAAACATTAGTCGCAGCGCTTGCGACTATAGGAATGTTTTCAGATCATGATAATAGTTTTCAATAACGGAAATATTTTTCACGTGGTGTGCCTTGAGCCACACGATGCTCTCCTCCTAAAGTATAATATCCACTTGGATCATTCGGGTAAGAAACGTAGGCGGTGTTCGGAGCACGACCAACAGTAGCCTCCTCGACTTGTTGAGAAGCCGCCTTTGACCCAACCTAATTCTGATCAGTTGTTTCAGAGTTCTTTTACCTTATTATTCCACTCTCTATATGTAGTCTCTCCTATTCCAGGTACTTTATCTTCAGAAGGGGGTGTTTGAGTTCCAGGCTTTGTGGAAGCAGTTGTTGCTTGCGAATATTGTCTTCCAGCATATCCAACATTCTCAAATCCAGCTGGCTTTTTTGGGCCGATTGTGCCATAATATCCGCCAGAAGGATGTGGTACGGGATATTTCTAAATCTTTATGTTTTCCTTTGGAATATTCCTTACTCCATAAGTTCCCTTCTTTTTACATTTGCAAAGAAGGAAACAAACTGTACAAACGGCGAGAATAAGGAAAAGACCAACACCTCCGATCATTATCCAAGATCTTAAATCACGAATCGCGCTGGCTTCGTGGATCTCATTTCGTTCCAATTCTGAAAATTTTGCTTTTTGCTTTTTTTTTAGATTTGGGAAATACCAATTTCTTGAGTCTTTACAGTACTGGGCTCGATAAAGAGAGTTCCAAGCTGACCACGGATCGCATTTTCCTCGATTAGACTCTTGAGCTCGATTGGCTTAGGAACAGCTCCAGTTGAGGTGACTTCGAATTCGGCGATGACAGAGCCCTTGGAGTAGGACAAAATCTTGGAGACACGCATTCCGTTCCATCGTTTTTCCAAAAGGGAGTCGATAGCCGAAGTGACTTCTTTTGTGAAACTGTTGTAGTATTCTGTTTGAGGATCAGCCAAATCAGAAACAAATTCTCTGTTGAGAATACGAACCCAAAGGCCATAGCGAGCCTTAATTGGATCAACTGGCTCAAATACCATCGTTGGCTCTAAAATTGGGACATTTCTCGACTAAAAAACAACAAACTCTTCGACTTGATGAGTGGAGGCATAGCCACAGTTGGTTTGGTCTTCTTTTCGACAGCCTCAGTAGTCTTTTCAGTTGTTTCCACTGGCGCGCTGGTTGTACCTTCAGTTGTAGGAGTTGTCTCTTCTTCAGTCTTCACACCAGCCTCGGAACAAGTATTCAGACAGACCTGGGAAGAATTCTCAAATAAGAAAAAAGACTAATTACCTTCTTCTGGCTGACAAGAGGAGTTTCGATGTGTTTCCTGAGCTCTCCATTCTTCTCAAAGACTCCAGGTTCAGGCGTGTAGAGGAGGAAAGCACACTTTTGGAGATTCATATCCTTGACATCTTCACTGTTCAACTCCCTCGAGAAATTGGCAGACAATCGGCCGTTTTTGAACATAGTCTCAACATCGAAGATGTCTTGTTGTTCATCGACAACGGGCTTTCCATAGTTGGGCATACTTTGGTCTGTGACAGTGACGGTGCCCTCCTGAACTCCCATGATGATGACATCCGATCCAGCCATAAGTCCATCTTTTGAGAATCCCAAAGCAGTCCATTGTCCATCCTTGAGTGCAGTTCTGATGCCAAATCGAGCTACGGTTCCATCACTAGTCCACTGGACTTCGTATCGACAATCCGTCGTACATTCCTCGGGTACGGTATATCTGCCCGAACAAGTTGGAACATCAGTGTGCAATCCGTGAAGTGTGGATTCAGTCTTTTTGTCATCGAAGAAATCGATGGTTAGAACTCCTCTTTGATTTTTTCCGTGGTATTTCAAGACATTTGGAGAGAAGAATTTGGACGGCGCTCGTCCTGGCTCTCCCACAGTGTGCTGATAATTCTCTGGGTCAACTCCTTTGGCCCAGATGACAGTCATTGGCCCAGGGCGGATAGAGTGATCCCATTTGTCGGAACTTCTCAATTTTCGACGGAAAGCTACCGTTGTGATTCCATCCTCGTTGAAAGCGACAGCCGAAGTGAGGGAATCGACTCCACCAAAGAACGAGTCGGGTCGCGGAGTGGCCTAGAAAAGCCTCTGATTGTCGAAGAAAACGAGCAAATACCTTGGAAGTAGACCAGAAATCTTTGACTCTTCCCCGTCCGTCCAAAACCGATCCGACCACCATATCAGCACAATCCATAGGATCTAAATCAAGTATTTCTCTTGCTGGAAAGAGTCCCTTACGTCCTTCAGACGTTGAGACCTGTCTTCTGGCCCTGACTCGAGTCGGCTCTGTTTTGGCAATCGAGACTCCATTCTGGTCGCAGATACAGATCTTATGAGGAGAGACTCTCGGCTGGTAGAGGTCATGATAGCCGATGGGAGTCCTTGGGTTTTTGAAGTCCGACGACTTCTTCGCGATGACTCGGCCTCCTCCGATCGGGAACAGGAAATGGTAGCATTGGTCGAGAGGCAAATCTGTCGTGGTGTCTGCAGTTCGAACTTTCCTTCGGAATCGAATTTTCTAAACTTCTTTGTTCTAAGAATAAGCCAAAACAAACCTGGATATCATTGACGATTTCTCCTCCAATATCGTAAATGTCCTGTCTCTCAGGAGGATCATAGGCCGGCAATTGTCTTCCGTAGGCGAATCGATCCATCACATAAGCTTTTCCCTCATAAACCCAGCCCGTGTAGACATCGGAGTTAGCCATTTGTCCGTCCCTGCAAAAAGGAGTTTTTGCCTTGACCCGAGGAATTTGTCAATTCGACTTTCACTTTTACGTACTTCGAGAAGCCGATGCCGGTCCATCGGCCCATGTTGCGGCTGGAGATCTCGAAAAGAACATCTTTTTTGGCTCCATCGTATTTCCAACTGGCTACATATTCGCACTCGCCGTCGCGACAATTATCCGGGTAGCGATACTCTGATTCGCATTTGGAATTCTCCACGATCTTCTGCTCGTGACAGCTTCGAATGCAGATCTGACGGTCGGAAATCAACGGAGTCACATCGTGGATTGTGATATTTCCAGACTAAAACCAAATTGCGAAGGAATTCCCTCATCAACTCACAGCATCTAATTTTCCTCCGTTGACTGGGAACATCATCTTCCAGCATTCTGATTGGAAGTTTTTATCAGTCGAATCGCCAGTATTCCTCTTACGAATGAATTGAACTCGAAGGACTCCATTCTCATGTGTTCCAATCTGAACCAGTTATTCTTCTTTTTTTGCCCCAAAACGTACCACTTCTTTGGATGTGAGATCTTGTTGTTCATCCTCTTTGGGAGCCCCATAGCCGTCGCTGCTCATATCGTGGAGAGAAAATTTTCCATTGATAGATTTTAAGATGAGCATATCCGCGCCAACCATCGTTCCATCGGCATTGAATCCAACTCCAGTCCATCCATTTCCAGCCATTTTTGTTTCCAACGAGAATTCAATATCATCACTGTCATCCAAATAGTTCCAAGATAATTTGTAGTCACAATCAGTGCATCCACCCGGATAACGGAATTCTCCATAACACACATCTCCATCTACTTTCGGCTTCAAATTCTTTTTGACTGTAGTCTTGGGAATGGCTGTGGTTGGACCGGGAGTAGTCTCTCCTATAAATAAACAATAATTATTTTTTTAAAACAAAAAAAACCTTCAGCTGGACAGTCTCCCCAATAGACGCATTGTCCATTGGGTGATCTGGCATATCCTTGGAGACAGGCGCAGGCCGGCTCTCCGCAGTCGTTGCATTCCGATCGAGTGAAAATAGTTTGACAATCTGCTTCACAAATCTTTCCACACTCGTTTACAGTCTCATTGACAGCGCAAGTCGTAATCTTCGGGATTGGAGTTCTTGTCGTAGTGGGAGTGACTCGAGTAGGAGCTGTCATCACGACGGATACCGATTGTCCAGCTACGGTAACTGTCTCTGGTTGTCCTTCATGTTGAGCCGAGTGCTTGTCGATTTCTAAATGTTGTTTTTGAAGAAACAAGAGAGGAAACGGACCAGGACAGTCACCCCAATAGATACATTTGCCATTGAAACGAACGTAATTGTCGGCGCAAGTGCAAGCAGCTTTGTCACAGCTGGCGGTGCAGGGAGAGGGGTCGTACATGTTGGAACAACTCGGCTCACAGGCGACTCCACATTTGGCCCAGGTTGAATTGGCTGGACATTGCTCGTCAACCTATAAACTATTCTTCCTCCTCTAATGGAAAACCTCTTTCTCGCAGAAATTGAAAGGAACACAGGCATCTTCGTCGTTGGTCATTCGGACAAATCCTGGCTTACAGACACAGCGAGCAGCTCCACAAGCCCTTGGACAATTGGGAGTTGTCTCGGGGAATTTAGTCCAATCACAGCTGGCCTCACAAGCTCGACTGCTCTCCGGACATTCGCTGTATTCCTCATTCGGTCCACAGTCGTCTCCTTTGCCTCCAAAGGTCTCATTGTTGACAGCATTGTTGAAGATTCTCTTGGGGGCAGAGGGAATAAGCGATTCGCATTGGGTATTTTTCGGTTTCCAGCCGATGGCCGCCCAAGAGTTTCCAGGATAGCGAAGGACGACTTCAATCTCGTCGTGGATGATTCTCCAGAAGATTTTATTGTCTTGGGCTTCGCGCATCATATATTGGCTGTCGTCGAAATTCTCCAAAGAGTGGAAGATCGTTGATCCTGAGGATTTGTCTCAAAAGAAAACCAGTACTGACCACTTTCACATTTGTTTCCGTAACGGCCGTTGGGGCAGAAACATTGGGATCGCTCATCTGCCGCCCCATTGCCACAGATTCCTTGTGGTCCACAATCGTCATCAGTCAGACACTCCTCTGGAATTTCATTTCTAAACGGAGAGAGAGAATTCTCACCATGGTGTTGACAATGACTCCCAGAAAAACCCTGCAGACATTGACAAACACCTTGGACTCGCGCTCCTCCATTCAGACAAGAAGTGCCATCGGGCAGAGCTGAAACAAATTCTTTTCTTCCGGTCAACTGTGTACAAGCCGTGACCCAGATCTTATTCGATTGCGGGAGAAAAATGCCTTTTCGGCGGGCCGAAGGAGAGATCGCATTAGTCGAAAAGTTTGTTTCATTCTAATAGTCAGCTAGGCCATCAGATGAGCTCATAACTCAGGCGCCATTCGCGCAATACCAAGGTCACTTTATAGTTTCATGGGAGAGTGGCCAATTGTCCTCCAAAAAGACTCTCAAACCTGTGAGTATTGTAACATCTGCACAAGAGAAGAACTCGTAGTCATTGCCATATTCCGTAGCCTGATGGCTTAATCGAAAGGCACAATCAGCACATTCAAAACCCTCAGGAAGTTCGACTTTCTTGGAGCTTTGTCTAAAATTCCTCGGGTGTTCCTTCTCTATTGGGAGAGACTCACGAAACATTGTAGGGATCGGTGTATTGAGTGAAAATAGCAATTGGATGGTCGGTTTCGTTGAGGACTTCCAATTTGATCGAACCCTGCAATTATCAGATGTAATATAGTAGCAGTCATTTTCTATCAACGATATCAATCAACCTGGGGTCATCGTGTCGGCAGATAAGACCGTAATTAGAGAGAAGAGAGACGTACCCGATGTGGCACGGCCGTGAACCATTCTACATCGAAGACGGATCCAGACTCAAAGAATGTTCGAACGCCTTTGCCAGGCGCTGGTTTGGGAACTCCACACGGCAGGATATCCTTTTTCGTGGAGAAATAGTCCAAGCCGGGCGATCTGGCGGGAGGAAAAGAGAGTCGGACATGGGCTTCAGCAACTGCTAGCAAGAGCAGCGCCAATAACAGCCGCATGAGGGAAGACTGAGGAGGCTGAAAAAGTATGCAAAGTGAGATTTTATGAGAATGGCAACAGGTTTCTCGAAGATCCGGAGGAAAGTTATGACTACGGTAGGGACTGGAATGTTTGACAAGCAGCTGTTTGAGAAAGACGGGAAAATTGCTGTGACTCTCAGGAGAAGGCTGAGCCGATGGCAGCCAGTTGCGCAAGAAGGTCAGCGGCTAGATAAAACCGAGATAAACGTCGTTGGGACCTCGACCTCTCGAGAAAGAGCCGATGGGAAAAATTTCACCACCAAAAAGACGAGTTGCCCAGGCAGAAATGCAAGTTGAAAACGGCTAGAAAAGCCTCGCTGAATAGCTAATCCTGATCGGAGGGACGCGTGTTGAGGCAGGAGTAGCTGCTATTTGGGTCAGCTGGTCGCCACCTCCAGATCCTTTTTGCTTTTTGTCTGTAAGCCATTAGGTTGTCAGGTTCGGGAGGACGAGCACTTTGCGCTGATGTCCGTCAGATATAGCTGGCTTGCGGGCTTTTTGAGAGGACAAGCTGAGTCAGAGAGAGAGAGAGAGAGATCGGCCACGATAATTCAATTTCAGACAAAAAACGTCTGTCCATCTCAACGATGAAAATCGACGATCCGAAACAATAGCGTGGATCAGATGAGTCAGAAGAAAAGTCGGTGAAGATGAAAGAATTTGCCGTGAATGAAGGCGTTTGACTGTTGAATGGGAGTGTCCTTCTCTTCCCTTTTGAAAGGCGACACAGTTCGCGGGGATTTCGGAGAACAATTATCCTCGCGACTAGGATTACACATCTTCCATTTTAGGAATCCAGCAGCAAAAAATGAAAGATAAGAAGGAGTAGGGATAAGTGGTGTAAGGAGCGGAAAGCGGCGAGTCAAGGTCTTCCCACTGACCCAGTTACTTTGCCCAACAGAGAGAAAGGACAACCCGCCTGTCGGAAACAAATCGCCCCGAGGTGATCACGCTGTGCGCTGATATATTTCGATCGGAGGTCCTTGAAGACGTTACTGATGGATCCAAACCGCCGCTAGGTCTACCATAAACGCTCCCTTAATCCGCCGTTTATGACTCTCTTAACCGTACCGACAAAACAACACCGAGAGGCCACTTTCTCAACGAATTGAGCTCAAATAATTTATTTAAATAAATAAACAATTTAGTTGCTTCGATTGAAGCTTCGAATGAATTTGTATTTCTCTTGGAGATATTTCATGTTATCTTCAATCTTTTTTTCCACCATTTTTATGATCCAAATAGGATGATTCCCAGCCCGTCCATTGCGAAATACTTGTTCCAATAAATAAACGAAATTATCCGCATTGATCGTTTTCACTAAGTTGCGATTTGACTGTATGTCTTCTTCGAGATCCAAACCATCTAATAAAGCTATTGTAACATCGCCATCAAATTGGCTGTTGTGTTCAACTTTAATAAGTCCCTGTCTCTTTCCATATGCCAAATCATCCAACGGATAGAGCCAGTAGCTGGTTTTTTTTCTAGCCTAAAATTAATAATTTAGTTCAGTATTCTATTCTCTCTAATAGAAGCCTCCTCCCGACTTTGTTCAGAAATGTTGAAAAATTCTAATTTTCAGGCTTTTGCACCTTTTTCAAGTTTTAAAAGAAGCCAAGAGCTATAACTTTGTAGAACATTGCAAATAGACAAACTGTCGGGGAAGGCTTCTATGAGAGAGAATACGGTAACCTACAATATGGATATTTCCTCTCACTTCCCACACTACAAAGCTTTCCAGACGAATTGGTCCCTCAAGACAATAAAAAATAAATTCTTCTATCAGTGACTTCTGATTAATGGAGGAGGAGAACTTGAAATTAAATCTAGCACACAACGCATCGAATGTGCCGACCTTCCACTTTGCGATTAGGTTCCTCAAAAAGTTGAAGATATCCTTTTTCGTAAAATCCACTATGTTAAGATTTATGACCTTCTTGTTTAAGATGAACTCTTGGAAATCGAAAAGACCTTCAAGTGGGCGATGGACGTCTCCGGTTATTGAAAAGATATTCTTTAAAAAAATTAACTTGAAGAAGAGATGAAACTTTACCTTTGCCAAGGACAAGTTCCATTTGTTTTGTTGTGTAACAGCGTCAATCTGACAATCGCAAATTTCGAATTCTGATGGCCTCCACAGTTTCAAGCATTTTTCAAGTTGCTTAATGGAGACATTGGCCTCTGAGACGCGCCGAATCATTGTCTTTCCAACGGCTTCAATGAAATAGTCCAAAGCCTCTTTAAAATCGCTATTTCTTTGTTCAGCCATACCAGCATCATAATTGACCGAATCCTCTTTCAGAAGATTATTCCGCTAAAACGTTTTAAAATTTAAAAATATGACTTACAATCCAGATTTTTTTAAAACGAAACCCTGAAATGGCATTTCTCAGCAGTGGGATCTTCTCCTTTGTCATTTCGATGTACAGAGAAGATTTATATTTCGACTTATCATAGTTAACAACTACAAAGGCGCCATTCAAAAGTTTTGATTCATTTGCGTCTTCCATGTATATCGCGCTGATAAATTCGATAGTGCTTGGAAAATTGCATTCAACTTGTATCCGATATCTGTTTGCTTCACAAAAACGATCGAGTTTTTTGGAGCTGATACGAGCTCTCACATAAGAGATCGATTCCATCTGAACTTTGTAATATTTCAGAAGAGGCAACTAACTTTAGTAATTATCGGAATAAGAAGATCTGCAGGAAGTCTTGAACAAAGTGGAAATTGCTTCGATTCATCCTGGCTAAGAAATGACTGATATTTATTATTTTGAAAAAAAAACATCTTGAACAAACCATTTTTTAGGTATTTATTGAAGAAATAAGACCAGCTGTTTCCAGTTTTCAAAGTCGACCAATTCTTCTAATATATAATCGTTATTCCAGCGAATACACACAACGGAGGTAGCAGAGATGAGGCTTTTTTTTATATGCGAAAAGCAGCTTCGGAGTTTTAAAAAGCTTTTGGGCACTTTTTTTAGGAAAAGAAAGTGTACATTGGCTCTTCTCAGGACTCAAGAGGTTATTACCGTAATTTTACATTTTTACTGACGTGGGATTCAAATCCTCGAATCGTATTTTCGTAAATCAAGGCTTACAATTAGACACAAAACTAATTGCAAACCGAGCTTTACCAAAACTTTGAATCGTTTGGGAGAATCTGCACAAAGCGATTTGAGACGCTGGCGGACAGATTGAATGACTGGGAATAACGGCTGAATAGATCAATAGAGAGGGCAGGATGGGAAGATTCCCAAAAACAAAAAAAAGACTTCGATTTCTTTATAATTTACAATCGTTTTGACTCATTTTAAAAGACCGTTGTCAGACCAAATCTGCGTCGAAGCTGCTGACTCCTCTCGAAGGCCGGAAAGAGTCGATAAGCGCGTTGAGTAGCAAGACGAGCCAATGTTGGTGGTCGAACGGGAGATTCCAAGTAGTTATACTCGACAGTTGTAGATTCCTTGGTTGGCAATGCGCAGAGAATCAGTCCTCCCGTTCTATCCACATCACAGCAGATATTGAAGAAAGACCAAGCGTTGGGGCCAACAGTCAGAGGTATTTCGAGTTCGGCTCTGCGAAGAACGCTCGTCTGAAGGTCCAAATGATAAGCCAGTAGGACGGGATCGGCTTCAAGTCGGGGAGTAAATGTCGGTCCGAAAAGCCAAGCCAAAAGATTCATGTATTTGTTGATTAGCCAGCCATCATCCAATTGACGAAACCAGAGACAAATCCTCAAAGTCAGAATCATCGTCCTCAGTATGAAAGGTAAAGTCCAATGATAAACTCTCCAACTAAAAGAGGCCATCTCATAATAGTTTGGTGGATCCATCAAAATCCACAGATTCCTTCCTCTCTGAAGAGTGTATAAGAAATGATTCAGTTTCAATCCTCCATCGAAGAGCATCCTGTTTTCATGGTTTATCAGCTCACAATCTTCATCTTTATATGTAAATTTTCCCAGGAGATTCGTCTTCAAAATATTCCCTTCTCTAGAGATAATTTTTTTTTTAAATCTTTAATAACCAACTCTTTAATGAGGAAATAAACGGCGTTTTGGTCGAAGAAGATTCCGTTAACAAAAATGTCGTAAGTTGGCTTTTTAGTCCTCAAAAAAGTCAGGAATTTGGCTAATTTCGGAGTCATCTGCTCATCTGGAAAGACTTTTTCCAATATCGGATTGGCAGCAAAGAGATGGGCTACTATTTCGCGTTCTCCATCAAAAGGACCTTGACTTCCAATAAGAGCAATCCGATGAGGTAAAAGACCGAATCCCATTGTGATGTCGAACATTATATTCGTGATTGTGCGCGTTTTTCTATAGAGAATGGACGCCTTCATCTTCGAGAGAAAGACGACGATTTGGGTGAATTCATTGGAGGAGCGATTGTAGCAGACGAGACAGCAGAGATTGTCATGAAGCAAGTAGAAGTCGAGAGCCGTACGAATGTCAGTTAAGGTGAGCGAATCATTGAATGAGTAAAGACAATTTTGGCCGCCAATCAGCTCCATTTTAGTGATCTCCGCCACTTCTTTTTTTACAATAGTCGTGCCAGATTCCACGTCGAATTCCGTCATCACTTTAAAATTCAAACCATAAACAACCTGTCCGAATCCGAGAGACAAAAAGAGCTAAAACTTACAGAACCCGAATCGTTGATTCCGAAGAATTTGGCCTCAAGGAGGCTGGAAGGAGCATTTTGGGAGAAGAATTGGAACGGCTGAAGCGAGGACGTCATTCCAATTCGTCAGTTAGTAGTTCGAATAATTTGAATCTAATCTCTTTTATCCAAATAGGGAAGATCCTTCGCTGAATTTTGGTTAGAATTGTTTCACTTTGACTTTGAAACAGAAGACTCAAAAATGCTGACAAATTTTCCGAAGAAACCAAAAATAACTCCATTTTGGACGACTCAATCCAATCAATTAAACCAAGAACCCAATCAGCTATCATCATTGCGTGGAATTTTTGCCTTTTCTCGTTTATGTTTGAAGTCATTTCTTCTAATTTTCGTAAATTTCTCTACAGTCCACATGGCTCCCACGAGGTTTGAACTCTGTCCGGCTTTCTCTAATTTCACGAGATAATAAGGGAAAATGACCTCTGTTTACACAGCCTCACTTGCAGATGAGAGAGGTCAGTTCCATCTATTTCTGTCTCGCGCCATTGTTTCCTTGAAATGGACTCGAATGAATTATACATTCGGTAGAGCTTCTTAGTCTAATTGCTCTCGGCTTGTCATTCGAGACAATTCCCTTCAAAGAATCCATTTGCCAGACGCCAATTCAGTCGCTTCTTGATCCCTCCTGTTTCTCTCTCTTTACTGCAGAGACTTCCATTTAGGGAATGGCGATGTGACGCCTCAGAGAGCAAGACTCCATTATTCCCAGCTGTGAGTTCACAAAGACTTCTTCTTCTCGACAAAACTTCCAAAAGATCATCTCTCTGTGTGCAAAATGATTCCAGTTGATGAGCCTCGTGGTGGAATTACGCGTCATCTTTACGCAACAAATGCTTAATTAACCCAAAATTGGATGACTTTAACGACCAATTGTTGCGATTTCCTTAAAAGGGCTCCTTACGTGTACTTTTCTTCTTCTTCCCAGCCGACTTTACGTTTTCCTCCAAAAAAAGGAGTTTCTTTCAGTTGGTCAGCGTGTGATTTTTCTCAAGATCCACATCTGGTTGAGCCACATGTCTAGAGACTAATATCAGCAGACTAAATATGAATATAATCGTCATTCTCATCCAGCTTCTCTACATCATTCCTAGCTTTATTCTCTACATAATTATCGAAATCTATTTGGCTAAAGCTATTTATAAAAAAGATCCCGAGTTCAATACCGCCTTCCACACTCTCTTTCTTCTTCGAGGTTTGTTTGTTTTCGATTTTTGAATTCTTCTCTTCAGCGCCGGTGGATATTATTCAGGTTTTGATCAGTCTTTTTGCGTTTAGATTTCCTCTTCTTGGATGGGAGGTACAGTCATCCCTCAACTGAAATAAAAGGAATTATAGTTTGTGCTAGAAGTGCCATGGCTGGCTAAATTCGGCTTTATGCTCAGCCATTTCTGCTGTCTGATGGAACTTTGCTCTCAATTCCTCCTTTCAACCAATCGTCTTACAGCCATCGCATTCCCTCTCTCCCATAATAGAGTAATTCCATTCGCCTCTCTTCTCTAAATTATTCAGTGGTGGACACCTCGATCAACATGCACCATGTTTTTCTTTTGTATTCTTCTGTGTCTCCTGCCTACCGCCACACGGATCCCCCAGCCGGCAGAGTATGCCGTGGTTGGAGATAAAGTGGTTCCCAGATTGTTGAATCCCTCCGATCAAGAGGTAACTCCTTTTTCCCTCTGGAGGAGTCTGATTTCAGCTGAATTCGGTAGTCTCTTGTACGATTTATTCAACATTTTGTGTGATTTGTCTGACTCTCAATGTTATCTCTGTTTGTGTTCTTTCGAAACAACGAAGAGAAAAGGTTCATTTCTTCTCTTTTTTGATCTACTTTTTCCCAGCTTTTCGATCAACAACAAGCCATGACCTTGCGAGTCCAGACTAATCTCTTGATTTATTCCTGCTGTTTCACCTTGGGTATAATTGCAATGACAGTTTTTCAAGTAATGGCCTCCCCTCTTTTTCAAAAAAGACAATTTCTAGTGTATTTTGGCGATCGAGAAGTCACCTTTAACATCAACATGGTTCCCTTATGTGGTTTTGTCGTTGACGGTAGCTGCAGATGTGGTGGCTTTGTGTAATCCATGGCTTCTTCTCTTCCTCTCAGCTCCCTTCAGGTGGCATGTTGAGTAATTAAGCATCTCTCGACTTCTCCAGCTTTCCTTTTTTCTTCCCCTATTTGAATCCAAAATGAATCAATTTTTAGGAATAAATTTCTTCGGAGAACGTCATTGGGTCTTTTATTCGGCGAGACGTCCTTCACGACCAATTGAGAGCTGTTCCAAAATATGATACGAGTCCAACACAAAATAAATCCATCTATCACTTCATTTTCACACCTTTTCGGCCAAGGTTATTCTACGGAATTCATCAACTTTTTCTCTTCACTTCAAGGTCTTTTAGATTTCTACTCAAAGAGAAGGAGGGAATCATTGGCGGTCATCTGTACCTGTAATGAGGCATAAATGACGGTTGCGGTCGGCGACCAGCTGTCTCAGAAAGGAGGGCCAGCCGTCTTTATCTCTCTCGTCTTGTCCAACTCGTTCCGCATTTCTCCTTTTTGTCCATACTCTCTCCTTTATTTTGCACCTGTCTCCTCCCCTACCTGGGCTGTATTTCGCCACCCGTCTGACTGTCTCGATCGATGTGCCGAATACACAGACAGTCGCTGTCCGTATGACTGTTCAGCATGCACCCTCTAATGGCTCGGGTGCTCGAATTGCGGCAACTCAACTCTGCTGGACAACTTTTTGCCCTCAGCGACTACGATGTCATCACAGATCTTGTGAGTTTCCTCGTTTTACCTGAACACCCGGTAGTGACCCTGTTTGTTTGCACTGACCACTGCTGATGGATGAGCTGCGTACCTACGAAAGACATTTACAGCCTACTGAAACATGACAGCCGCTAAAATATCAGCAGTGAAATATCACACCAATTTCGGGTCATCCCACAACGAGCCTTTTAGAGTACGGCTTTCCAACGGGTTAAGGAGATTTTCAACAATTCGGATTATACGCTGAATCGAGTTGATCAAAGTGTTATTGAGATTGTCATAGCCAGGATAACAGCAGCTATCAGGTTCTCCCCTATTTTTGGAATAACGAATTGCTCAGAGAAACATCAAGCATTGAGACTTATTGTGCCGAATTGGTGGACGTTCTGGACAGTTGTCTCAAACATAATATGTTGGCCATCGACGATAAGGGAAATTATGGCGATTCGCCGCACTGTAAGATCGCCAATGATCTTCTGAGCTGTTTATTTCTGGTATTTGTTTCCCCTTTCTAATCCTCCTTCTAGAATTATAATAAGCGATCGGTGATGACTTTAGCTCTTCCTGTGGCAATCAAAGTCAGTCTCCCTCCGAGGAAAATAAATACCTTTAGGCACTCGGCTGTGGGAATCAAGATCTCGTCAAAAATGTCTCCAACTACATCTCTTTGGCTTCGATTCACAACGGAAAAGCCCTCGCTCATTATGCCGTTCAAATAATTTCTCATTCCCTCTTTTCTCACGTCCATTCAGGTAGGGCTCTCTCTCTCTTCGCAAGTTTCTTTGAAAGTTTGTTCAAGCAATTGAGCGTCCTTCCTGTGTGCACACGGAAGATGAATCATGCTTTTTCAGGGAACCTTTCTCTTCTTCGCGTCCTTCCTCAAATTTATAATGAGAACCGTGAGCCATTCCACGCTCATCTTAGTCCTTTATTGGACATTTTGGAGAATAAAGAGGCCGATTGCTCCGATAAACTTTCTCTCCTTCAACTCACCAGTATGATAGCTAATAATAAGCCCGATGTGAGTCTCCCAACTCAAAAGAAAAGTTCTTCTAGCTCCTCGCTCCTTATTTATCGAAATTTGATTCATTTCTTCGTTCTCCTTCTACGTGTGCAGCTGTGCTCAATATCTATATGTCCATGATCTCACAATCGAAAGCTCATCACTTGGCGCCTTACTTAGAATCTCTCAAAGAGGTTTCTTCATCTCCTATCTAATCAGCGCTTTTAGATCTCTTCTAAGCCTGCATTTGCATCCAATCGAGTAACGGTTTCGAAAATAATTGGAAATATTGGTCGAGTTTCCCCACAAATAGCATCCAATGCAATGGAAGAGCTGATGAGGAGCGCAAAGCATGCCGATTCTCAACTTCAACCCTCAATTTTGAATGAGATCGAAGGTGAGTCATCGAACCGGCTACCCAGGCTATTTGTTTTTAGGAATTGCCGCCGTCTATCCACAGTGTATCCGATCCTACGTGGAGCCATTGCGCCAACTTTCCACATCGTCCAATTCGCGAATCATCGATAGAATCATCACCTCCGCCGGGTTAGAAGAGATTCTCAGAAGAATTCGCTGTTTTAGAGTCTCATCCAGAGCTTCTCATTCCGGATCTCACGTGATCCCAGCTGAACCGACGACGACTATTTATGTCCCAGGCCCAAATTCGAATGACTCCTTGACTCGCACATCTCAACAGCGAATCAACGGTTATAACTCCAATATTCTGACAAGGTTTTTAGTCTTTGCCTCTGAAAAAAACGAATTCAGCGGACATAAGACAGTTTTCTCGGTAGATCCAGTAGACACTTCGACAAGAGAATTGGATATAAATACCCAGTGTTTGGCAATGAAATACCAGAACACAAGCAGCGGAAGTCTCTCTCGGATGAACTCCAAAAGTGGTGCCAGTATGAATGGGTGAGTACTCTCTTCTTTCCAAAACAAAAGAGAATTCAGTCCTCGATCAATCAGTGAGAATGTCTCAGTTTCTCGAGAATGGTCTCAATCTTCGATTCCAACTTCATTGGCTGGTAGTGGTCGAGTTTCTTCTGATTATACATCTCGCCCTCCACCTCAATATCAGCCTCCCAAAAGTAGTACTCTTCCAGTTGGTTTTGATGCTTCTCACATTCAAGTATGAGACTCATTTATAATGAAGAATGTATCTATTAGATGGGACGAGATGGACGCGTCCGGCCAATAGGAGGAGGAGCTCGTCGGTTGGATAAAACCAAATGGCCAGCTGGTAGCTACGAGACGACTTTCCCTGCCAACTCCGATCCCGTTACGACAACAAAAATGCATCCGCTGACTGAAGAGGACGAGAACCAATGGAATGTAAGTCGTTTATAATCAATTCGATAAGCTTCTAGGGAGCTATTGATCGATCGGATGTTGTTTTACAATTTGTGGATCATCGAAGAAACAAAATTCGGAAATATGTCTCTGAGGTCTCCGCACGCTTCCCCATTCCTCTTCAATGTACAGTCGAAGGCTCAAAAAGTAGGAAAACGTCCTCTTCATTGGATCTCCTTTAGGCTCCAAACATCGAATGCTCGTCCACTTCGGCTGTCAGTCGCATGTCTCGAATTATTGCGTCTTCAACGATGAATGTCTCTTCGCCTTCAAGACCAAGCAGGCTGCTTCATGGCTCCATCTAATGTTTCTTCAGGTATCAAACGAGGCTGGCATACATATCAGAATTTCAGATGCAATGCTCAGCTTTGGAGAATGGCGGTTCTCCGGTTGCTCAATCATCAAATAGCTACCAGACTCTCGCCAAATGCTGGCAATGTCTCCCACAATCAATCCATAAACACAAGCCCTTCGTGACCTTGGTGACGAGTGCGTTTCCCTCAGTGAAAGACCAAGAAAAACTCTTGAAAGAACTTGAAAATGTCAACTTTTTTGATTGTTTCAACCTAGATTCGGTCACCAATCGCTGGAACTGTTTCAGCTGTTCTTATCCAGATAAAGTTCGGTTTGTTTCTCCCATACCAGTTGATTTCAACGAGGGGATTTAGTTGCTTCGTTGAAGAGGGAGGAGTACATAAAATGCTGGAAGGACATTTGAAAGAGAAAAAGGGAAGATGGCGGTTCCTTCGACGATGGCACACCAAATATTTTACATTAAGCAGTGCTGCGCTCACTTGTAGCAAACAACAAGTATCAGTGAGTATCTTTCCCTGCAAAAAGCAGTAAACTTAGAGCCATTCTGTGACAAATTTGCCTACAATAGACCTAAAAAGTATAAGATCAGTTAGATCTCTTGGAAGAGGAAAGAAGAATCGAAAATCTTTGAGAAGAGCTTTTGAAATTTTCACTTCCGATAACAGCTCTGTTGTTCTCAAGGTAAGAAATCTGAAAATAAAAATTAAAAAAGAAGTTTAGGCTACCGATGAAAAACAGGCAGAAGAATGGCTCCATTGCATACAAATAGCCGTAGCGGCTCAACGATCTTCTTCGGTTAAACGAGATGTATAATGCATTTACATTTTTGTCATTTTACCTGTGATAACGGAACCGATGTTCTCCTGCTGAGCTTTCTACAACGGATTCCCTTCAAATCTATTTACTTTACTATAATGCTTTAGTCAACTCTTATAAATATATTTACCCGTTTTATTTATCTGAAACAATGCTAAACACTATTAGAGAAATAAGTGAAAACTATGTGTCGAAATACCTTTATTGTAAACAATTATTTGGTACATTCAAAGAGATCACTTAGAGTTGTGGCTTAGCTTCGTCAAACTGCTTTCTTGCCTTTTTCAGCTCCTCACTCATACTTAATAGATCCTAAGTACAAGCTTGTTTATTGGAACATTAATTCAGCAAACCTTAACTCTAGCATATTTCTTGGCATCTCTTCTAATCAAATAATGAATATCTTCTAAAGAAATTCTGTCCGGTCGACCGACTTTCATAGCACGTTCACATAATTCCTACAATTACTTGGTAAATTATAAATAATAATAATACTAACCTTTATATAGTCGACTACAATTGCTTCCAAAGTCTCTAATGTCCTGTCGTAAGGCATCTTATCGTCTCCAAAGCCATAAAGCATAGCACGCAATTCTTTACGGAAAAGAAACTTGCGATCTTCAGCCGAAACCTAAATTTATTATGACTTATTATAGCAAAAAAACCTTTTCTCCCTTTTTAAAGTCTTCGTCATCATCAAATCCAAAAATATCGTCTTCTTCCTCCATTTTACACCTGAAAAGCATAAATAAACAAAGCCAAAACATCGAATAAGAAAGATTGATGGATATAAACCAATAAATTACATAAAGCAGCAGAATAAAACTTGAGTTTCATTGGAATTTCACTAACTTGTACAATTTTTTGAGGTATTGCACTGACTATATATGAAAGAAAGTAAAGAAATGACTATCACAAAGATGTAGATACAAATACGATATAGATGACCATTTTATGGATTCAGCTGTTTCTGGGATATGTGCCGAGTTGAGGTTTCTCGAATTAAGTGAAATATCACACTATCATATTGAGCTAAAGTCATAAAAGACGTATTTGAGCAAATATGTGTAAAAAAGAAAGTACAAAAATTCCGAGTAACGGACCAATTATAAATTGGCCCTAAATAGCTAAAAAAATAAAGGTATAAAGCTAAATAAGAATGACTAGAAGACGCCAATAATAGACAATTAGGTCCGTCTAACGGTCAAAAGTTTTTCATTAATCGTTCTTACGATTGAAGAAGTTTGAAAGACAAGCTGGTTAGCGGATACAGTTACCTGAAGAAAATAGTTTCAAAAAATCAGTCAACTTATTCTTCTTTGAAGATATCATAATAATAGGGAAAAAAGACTAACTTGTGTTGCATTTTGATCCTTAAAATAGGTCTTTAGAGTATTACTGAATCGCTTGGCGAAATGAACAAATTCTTTCTTTCTTTTTTCCACAGCTGAAAACAGAAAAGTAAAAATATAAACTACTTTTAGACCTTGTTGAGCTGATACAGGAACTACTTGATAAACCGCATTAATAGCTTCAAGCAACTTCTTTATTGATGATGCGATTACCTATAAAAATATTTTACAAAAAAATAAACTCCTACTTTGATTGTTTCTAGAAAAGCATGTCTATCAGACATTTCTTCAGGAACTCGAGCCAAAACTCTTCGAAGTTCTACTGCTCTAAAAGAAAAAATATAATTAAAATTAGAGTTAACTAGCCTATTCGTAAGTTCCCTGTATTCTTGACTACTGTCAACCCCATAAATGACAAGATCGTCTGTAGGTGAAGTATCATGCATTCGAAGAAAAGATTCCTTAATTAATTGGTAAATTTTATTTTACTAAGGACTCACTTGCATATTTACATTCAATTCTGCTTGTTCAAGGAGCAACTTTGTGAGATCAAAGAGAAAGGAAGGTGACTCAGCTTCGGATTCTTTAAAGGCTGTCCGAATTTTCTGAAATCGCCATGATTAACTTATGTAAATAGCTGAATCAGAGCAAAATATCAAAGTCGGAAATGACTAACATGAATGGCTGCCTGTGCTGCTTGGTCATCTCTCCTATTAGTGCGCAGCTTGTCAAAAATACCAGAATACAAGCACTGGTACGTCATAGCACCCAAATAGCCTCCTTCTTCGTTCATCCTGAAAAGATTTCATTAAATAAAAACAAACAAAATAATTTGAGACAAAAATTAGGCATATAAACATCAATCTTAAACAGGCAGCAGGCATGTTTTGTTTTTGATAGAAACGAATAAAGGAAAAAAAAAAGCACATCGGACTTTAAAAGCATAATAAAGCACAATTCAGCTGTGATCAAAGCCCAGCTGAAGTAGAAACTTATCATGAGGCGGTATTTTGTCGCTTTCGGATAAGCCATGTGGAATAGAAACTGAGATGGACATAAAGTCAACCAGCTGGTGGTCGCTATCGTCTGCGCCTTCACCAAATACAGGCGCACCGCCTTTGCTGACACACTGTCGGTTTCGCAAACAAAATCTTCAAAAATAAAACAATTCGTTTCTCCAAAAATTATCCTTCTAAAATCAAATTTGTAATGATGCTGCTCCTCTCTTGTTAGCTAGCAGAATTATTTTTCCTCCGACGTAATTATTTTTCTTGCTGAAATATAAGGAAAACAAGGTTGATAAAATATATTTTTGTGATTTTCGTAGTCTTTTCTAACGAATGTCAACTTGCATCATTTTTGGCGGTGAGGCAAAGGTGAAAAGAAACAAAAGATCGCTTTTGATCAGACGCTTTGGCCCCAAAAATCAAGAAGATCACATGCTCAGAACGTTTCCGCTCCTCTAATCTTCCATTGCAACAAAATTTATCAGACACAGACAAAAGTGCCACTTTTTTCTTTGTCTCCTGCACTTTCACCCGGCTTTTTATCGCCTTTGTGGAGCGCGTGCCATTAAAAAGTTAATCGTCAGTTTGAAATTCATCCATATTTGCGTTCAACTCCGCCTTTGCTCATTTATGTGCTTCCCTCGCTGTTCAGTCACTTTCGATGTTTCAGTCGCTTAAAATGGCTACAGAACGGACAAATCACGAAAAAAGTCGAAGTGATTTGAATAAAGAATTGGAGAATGTCCTCAAAACAGCTACAGCCCTCTCAGCCAATTTCACAAGCAAAGAATTTCTCCCAAGGTTGGTTTCATCGTCCCTTCCCACGAAAATTTTCAGCGAAATCACACAAAATCTATGTAATGTGGTGGAGGCAATATTCATTCACGGCCTACGCGATCCTTTTTTTCTCAAAGGTTCCCGCTATGCCAAATATCCTGAGCCTGTGAGTCAACTTTCCCGTTAGTTTTACCTAACATTCATAGAATTTCTGGCCATTTGTCTCAAAAAATTCGGATATCAGCATCACAACTCAAATCAATAATTTGAATCAAATAAGATCAGAAATCGGCAAAGGACGGGTTAGTCACGTCGATCAGAAAGAAGAAGAAGACAAATTCAGGCATGGATCAGAATAGTTTTGAATAAATCCTCCCTTGAACATAACCTCCAACTCCTCCTTTCTAAGCAAAAAGCAATGGGCCAATTTTATAACGATTGGTCATTTCTTCGAGACTCCGAGCAGGTGGATAGAATGCTCGGATTTATCAAGGTTCTCCCCTCTTTCTGCTTGGATTTCTCTTTTTAGAGTTTATCCGGTATTCCTATCGACGCCGCTATAAACAGTAGCTTCCTCAATTCGTGGACTCCATCACCTTTGATTTTAGCCGGTTTAATGACTGGAAAACCGCTCAGAGGTTTTTTTTTTAAAATATTTTGAAATGAAAAGGAATTCCAGTGGGATCACTAACAGTAATCCATCGAAAACCCTCAATTCCCCAAATCGATCAAGTTGAGACAGGAATAGTAGCTTTGGACTATAATTCAACTTCTGTCAAATTGATGCCCTCTCCAGTTCGAAACAGAAATGTCATAATGACTATTGGACCAGGTAGAAAAGTCATTTAAAAGGAAAACGTTGATTTGAAGTGAGTGACGATGATGCCTCGTCGATTTATTCCCACCCATCGATGCTGGATCAAAATGACATGCCGAACGTTTTAGCCCACAGAGAGCTGGACTTGGTTCCTCAACCAGCTGCTGTAAGTGGCTCAACTTTTCAAATAAAAATGGTATTTAGTCTCTTGTTATCCAACGGAGGACGACTAGACGGCCAAGATCTTCAAAAAGCAACAGTGAGTCGAATTCTCAAGGAACTAAAACACACAGCGAAACGGTACTTCATTTCCTCTTGAGAGATACGAATCTGTTTTAGATATCAGCTCTTGAATCGGAAATGCCACAATCGGTGCCAAACGATACTTTTTCTGGTTCTGTTTCAACAATCCCAGATTCTCTCCCAATGGATAGGTAGATTCTTCCCTTTATAAAAAATATTTTTCTGTTTTTTCAGTATTCTTTCAACAACAGTCGAACCAGAAGTAAGCTCTTCTCCATCGGCTGAATCTATTCCTGAGATCCCATACCCCACACCTGAAGAACCGACTCAACAAGAAGAAAGCGCAAAAGAAGAATTTGCTTCTACTTCTGACTTTTGCACTCCAATCACAGAACATGTTGAGCCAATTAGTTGCAATTTGCTGACTGAAGAAAAGGATGTGATGGACGACTTGGAGCCGTGTGGAATTATTATTTCTTCGCAGACCAACAACGAGGTGACTCGAAAATCTTATCGAAAAACAAATAGAAATTTAGGATTCAATGCTGGGTACTTCCCTTCACGATGAGCTCATGGCTCTTTCTTTTGAAACTCCTTCCTCTGGAAATGCTCTAAGCTTCGGAGGAGCTTGGTCTGTCCCGAGGGTAAGAGAATCTTTTGGAAAGAACCTTCTTTTTCTAGCAAAGCATTGATAATGGCGACGGAGATACTAGTGGGATTTTATCGACCTCTTCTGGGAGTAGTGGAGTTCCTGTTAGTTTTGGACAAGCCTTGAGATCAGCTATGGAAAATGTAGGCATCATTGGTACTCTTTTCTATGAAGTCTTTAGCACTCTCCAACGGAAGAAGATGTTCCATTTGGGGTGACTTTGGAAGAGGAAGAAGCAGCCAAGAAGAAGATTTCAATTCAAATTGATATCAACGCAAAACTCACGACGATCCCGAAGGAAATCGGACTGGTCTCTCAAGATTTTCGTTGTCCGATGTGTCGAAAATCCATTGGTCCAGCCTTCAATTTTGCCAAATATGAGTAAGGCTATTTTTCAAATTAAAATTGCTTTAGGATGTGTGGTGTCGATGGACTATATTACTGTATGGATTGTATAAAGCCGGGAGGAACATATTCAATTCCGGCTCGAGTTCTCCATTCCTGGGATTGGTATGAGAAGAACGTCTCGGATCGAGGAAGAGCCTTCATCGAGGCCAATCTAGAACGGGCTATCTTCAACATCGAAGCGATGAATCCACAACTCTACACTCACATCAATATTTTGAAAAACATTTTAGTTCGTTGATTGTGAAACTCTCAATGGTTTTAGATGTTGAGAGAGCGTCTCCAACTGGTCTCATTATATCTTTTCAATTGTCGAGAAAGCATCGCTGATGACTTTAGAAAGCGAATTCATCCAAGAGAATATCTCTACAAAGAAGTCCATCTTTATTCCTTCATGGTTTGTTCCTCTCTTTTCAACAATTTCCCCTTTCAAGGATCTCCAAAATGTTCGTTCTGGCAACTTGGAAAAACAGCTGAATGGCTGGCTGAAACACGCGATTGGCCATGTGATGGATTGCGTTCTTTGCAGGTAAAGAATCCAATTTCCCTCTTTTTGAAGCAAAATTTAGACAAAAAGGATTTATCTGCGAGCTTTGTGAGAAAAAAGAAGTCATCTACCCTTTCAACACACAGACAACCCATCGAGTAAGTCACCTCTTGCTTCGATAAAATAGCCTTCCAGTGTCCTGGCTGCTTCTCGGTTTATCATTCGGAATGCACTATGGCTAAGCCTTGTCCAAAATGTGCTCGGCGGTCCCAATACGAGGTAAAAGAGTCAGCAAATGTTCTTCCATTAGACTAGATGTTGTACATTCTTGTTATTTATTTCCCTGTGAATAGTCAAACCGCAATAGTCAATCTACGAGTATCCTTGTTCTTTCTAGCTGATTACTGTAAATATCCAGAGAAAGCCTTACAACTGTGATCCTTGAAAGCCATTGTCTAGCATAAATCTCTTTCAAACTTAAGACGGTTGAAGGAAAAACTTTATTGAGAGACAGAAACGAGAGACTACCCGTAAAAAGGACCGCAACTAATCGAACAGAAGAAGGTAGAGGCTTTTTCACTCCAAATAAATATCTTCGGTCGGATGGGCAAACGCCATATATTCGTCGTAAGATCGTTTGAATGCTCGACTAAAAATTGCCGTGAAAATACAAAAAGAAACAAACCCGATAGACTCAACGATTGGCTGGGTGGTTGTATTCGACATAAAGACATGACAGGCGAATCGAGGCAGAAGCGGATGTTTTGTGATGAAGCCAAAATATCTGCGAGGAAATTGGTAAAAGGAGAGGGAAGTCATCTCACTTAAGTTGTTTGGGATGGGCTCCACAGAAGCTGATGTTCTGAAGACTGTAGAAGAAATCGAAGGTTGGACATTGGAAGAACTGGAATTTAATTTTTAAATTTAAACAAAGAAAATACATTTTTCTTTTTCTTGTCGATCACGTGGATTCCTCGGAAGGAGATTTCCATAAGAACAGTTTGGGGAACAATCGTTTCATCTCTATTTTTGTAAGTAGCCAAGACCTAGAAAAAGGAAGTTGCTGAAGGGGAAGAACTACCTTATTCATGGCTTGGATGAGCACATCGTTGCCTTTGTGATGAGCGACTTCGATCGAGGCAAGCATAGTCAAATAGAAAGTGTCCCGTTCGTTTGTCATAATTTCTAAAGAGGATTCAAAGAGGAAAGAAGGAATCTCACTATTGGCTGTGGTTGGGAGAGCTCCGAGACAAATCTCCTCAACGATATCTATTTCACAAACCACAGCAGCTGGGAATATTCCCGACATTCCCGTCCTCAAATTGGTTCCTAAATATTTTCATTTCCTGAAAAACAAATCAAATAAAAAACCATAGTTCCAATGGTCTTCGGCCTGCCGTTCCACATGAACAGCATCTCCAATTTCAAGGAGAACCTCATCCGGATGTCTGAAAATTTCTCTTTTTCTTTAAAGGAGATTCAGAAAAATTGGAAAATTTAGAAAAAAAAAGAAGACAAACCTTGGAATGAAAGTCGATTGAACGCGATGGGTTGGATTCAGACTTTCAGAGGTTGTGCATGATGAGACGCCGGAAGAATCATCTGGGGAAAAGAAGGCTGAAAATGTTATTGTTATTGAGGAACACAAGGAAAGAGACAAACAAGACAGATTCACTTACATTTTCGCTGTCTCCTATAGGAATTTCCATTAATGGTATCGTCTTCGTAATATGATTCCTCGAAGGTGCTCCGAGCCAAGACAGAATCAGTCATTCCTGAATAATTTATTAGGAGAAATGAAAGGGGAGACTAACCATCGATGAAACATAAAGTGTGGTCCGTTTTGGACGGCGGAGGCGGCATCGCCATTGTTGGCAATCTCGAAAAAATGTTGGAGTGGAGAGGAAGAGGAGGCAGACGTCGACCAGAAGAGTGGGGTGAAGGGAGGACTGAAGAGCTCTTTTCAAGGGATTTCTCGGATTGTTTTTCACTGGGAAAAGAGGCCAGATCTCATGTCAGAGAGCCATGCATAAAACGAGCATATGGGCCTTTAGATAATGAGGGAAAGCAGCCGGAGCTCCGCCTAATCAATTTAGGACTCCAAGAGAGACCCAAATGAACGTGGTCTGCCTGAGCACAAAACAATCCTAAACGTAGGAATGCATGGCTGACGACTGCAAATGACAGCTTTGCATGACAAGTGTGTCCCAAGGACTGCTCGTTTAGAAAAGAGGGGAAGAGATTCAAAAATTATAAACATTTTCCAATCTCTGATGTTCCGTTTTGGTTTGGAGAAAGGGGAGGAGAGCGCATAAATTAGAGAAATTATCTTCGTTTTATCTGAAATTGGATACTTCTCTCTCTGCGGCTGCGGCAATTAGCTCCAATATAAAGTGGATGGTTGGAGGCAGAAAGGGACGAGGATTGCTCAGAGAGGAAGGTCAAAACGAGGACTCTCAAGAGCCCACTGGGACCAACGCAATTTCCTCTTTCTCGTCAGATCATCCATAAAGAAGTTACAAAATGTATTCCCCTCCCTCTAAACGAAGCTATTCAAATTTAATTAGTACCGCATTGCGAAACGTTTTTATGCGAAAGAAAACACACATCGAGGGGGTTGTTTCCCGGAGCGAGAGCTCTTTTTTTTTCTCGAGAATTTGAGACTAACAAGGAAAAATGAGATGGTTATGCGAGAGGCCGACTATGATTGGCTCAAATGACGTTGGAGGCTGTTTTGGGAAGGTCGGAATCGATGTCCGACAATGGAAGAAACGAGGAGGGAGAGAAGAGATTCCTAGATCAATAGAGAGACTCGTCCTCTCAGTTGAAATAAAACGGAAATTGTGGAGAGGCGCAAGATTTCTATCCAAAGATAAGAGTAACTCGTCAAATATCCCATCATTTATCATTTTCTTTTTGGAAACAAAACTGACCATGGGGAGGAGAGATTGGAGTCTTTATATAAGCGTAGGGATCGTTTCGAAGTGGAAGAGGCCTGAAATTGTTTGTTTTGGAACTTTACAAGGGAAAGACTAACCGAGAATTATCCATAGGAGAATGAGTGTTGGAGTGAAGACTGAGGACAGAACAGACTCCTGGACAGCTGGAATGAGAAAATCAGTATGGAAATTGAAGGGATTCGGCTGAAAATTTGCATAAGACGTACCCTCCTCCTCGCTGTTGTTGCAGATTTAGAGTGGAAGGAGGGCGAGGCACTTGTACAGATCTGAAAGCTTTTTACTAGTGAAAACAACGGGGAGAGTTGGTTGTTAGGAGAGAGTCGGGCCGGCCGAAATTCATCATACCGACAGGGTTAATAGCTCAGTTGGAGGAGGAGAGAGAGCCATTAAAGGAGATCACCTCGCGGTAATTCGTTGAGCCACCCAATTACTGGGCCAAAAAGGGCTTACCGAATGTCTTGACGACTTCCCAAAAGGAGATCTTGTTCCTCAATTCGTTGACGAGTCTCATAAAACGCTCGATCATACATCGACATAGAAGAGGTCAGAGCTCCTAAACGATTTTATTCAAATTACAAAAGAGACTAACCTGTATTATAGCCGACATCATCTGGTCTTTTAGGAAGTTTCCTTCGTCCTTTGCGAAACTCTTCAGTTGTGTAACTTCTCCTCATTCCACCGTCTTGACTCATCGAAACTCTGTTCCAGTCGATCTCATCAGATTGTTGAGTCAGTTGGACGATGCTTCCTCGCTCCAGCCAGGCTGTCCTTTTAGCCAGCTCATAACTGAATATTCCATTGGAGGACAAAAGCTGACTCACCTCTCCATCTCATCAAGTTGAGAGTTGGCTGAATGAGTCGAGCCTCCCAAAGGCATTTGTTCCGGTGTTAAGACTCCAATGTTCCATTCGACGATGCGCGGTGGAGGAGGTGGAAAATTCTCCTGATCGAAGTGCTGATGTTCATTCAAGAAGTGAGGTTCCTCTTGACTTCCAACTTCTTGGAGATCATAGAGACCGCTGTGAGCAGAACGAGACATTGGAACGGGCGGAGATCTATGGTGAAAACGGGATAACTGAAAAAATATGTTGTTTTGGAAGGAAGATTACCTGCATAGATTGTGTTCTCGGTATTCTAATCTCATCGTCCAGCCAGCCTGTTCGAGTCGCTCTCATCACAACATCCTCTTCCGGCCAGACCTATCTCTCAGTTTATAAAAGGAAGAGATCAAAACTCACTTCTTGTTGAGGCCAAGGCTCACGCTGAGGCCACTCATCTTCGGAAGATCCGGTGGATTCCCTTCCAAGGAAATCATCCTCCGGCGGACGTGGTCTCAATTGAAGAGAACAAGAGGATGTCATTCGAACTGAAAACCAATGGGAAAGAGTGCTGTTGCTATGGGAAACCATTGGCAAAAACAACTACAAGTGACCCTGGAAATCAGAGTCAAGCGATTAGAAAACAGGAATCGTCCAATTAGGAGAGAAATCATGCAAGATTCATAATTTCGAGGAGCAAAATACTGCGTTCGGAGAGATAAAAGCAGATGAGTCAAGGAAGTTTTGGAGGCATAGCCGTGTGTCCATAAGTGGTCGGACTGATTGCCCCTAGGGTACGACACAGGAGACACTCCCCACAATTGAATTAGACTCTCGTAAACATCTTTTTCAGGATCGTTGGAGAAAGAGAGGTGGAAAACATTCCGTAATCCGACGTGTGGGACATCACAAATCCCGTCGTCTAATGAACGCGCTTCTCACGAGGAGATTGATCTCGGGTTATTTCATGGGAACGGAAGCGGAAATCTTTTTTTGTGGCATTACTGAACATCCAAAAATAGACCAAGGCAAAACTTTGTTTGATGTGTAGGAGAGAATGAAATTACTTGGCAGCAGAATAAGGGAGGGAGAGGGAGAGACTGAGAGAGCAAATTGGAAATCGCAGTAATAAACGGAGTCATAAAGCAGAAGGTGTTTTCAGCATCGACTCTCGCTCTCTCTCTCTCTCTCTCTTTATGGCGGGAATTCATTAGAATTGGATGAAGATGTCACTCACTTTGGCTGCCGGGAAGACCAAGGATGGGAGAAAGCGGCCGAGGAGGCGAAGGCGTTGCAGCCGTCGAACCAGAACTCGACGGCAAAAGGATGGAGTTTTGAGAGATGGCTGGAAAGTTTCTTTGGTTTCGGAAGGAAGAAGGAGAGAGTTATGTGGCCGAACTCGATTCATCACATTGAAAGGGGGCCAACCGCAATGAAAAACGGGCTGTCGAGTCAGCCTTCCATTAACTGACAGCTTTTTCTCTTGGGACTACTGTAGCAAGCGAGTTAAAACTGCCAAAATGCGTCATTGGCACAGAGATGTATTTGCCATCGAGGGAGGCTACTAATTGAAAAATGGGCGGACCCAGGACAGGGCTCGAATTTCGGCAATTACCGCAACAACCTTTTCTGTCCTTCAGGTATTTGCCTACCTGCTGTTTCAATCGCTGGATAACTCCGAGAGAAATGGTTGGCTAAATTGAAGGAGCGACTATCTTCTTCTTCGTTTTCTTCCTCGTCTTCCTCACTCTCTTCCTCTTCCCCATATTCCGGAGCTGACCAACATCCGTTCCTCTCCTCTGCATTTCCGATTACAAAAAAGTCAAGTCTATCCACCTGTTTCAGAATCAAGGCCATTCTCTTCTCCCAGATAGACATTTGGAGGTGAAGACCAACTTCCTGAGTTTTGTGGAGAAAGCTGTAAGACCGATTTGTTATCTCTTCCACAATCCTCCCAATATATTCGAGATAAAAATAGGCTTTTTGCAGCCCTTATCGGACGTTCGAATCGCCCATTCATCCCTCTATTTGTCACCGTGAAAGCGCCATTAATCAGGGATGCAGCGAGAGTAAAAAGGCCGTCTGGCTCCTAAAATCACCTGGAACTTTTTCCTCGGCTTGACTTTTGGGGAATCTGGTTCCGGCCATTTCTGATCAATATCCAAACAGCAGTTGACAACCTCCGGCTCATTATCTTCCTCGATTTGTTTCGTTGTCGAATCGAGCATTTTAGCCAAACTTATCTATAAAAGACACTCAAAAAAGAGTAGAGAAGACCAAACCTCAAAACTGGTTTTACTGGACTTCATCGAGTGTGTTTGTCTTTGAATTGTGTAAGCCGACTTGCTCTTTATGAGGCTCCGGAGAATCGGATGCACTGCGAACTCGGCATCACTAAACTTTTTTGGTCTAAAGACGCTTTTGAGGAATGGACCTGTCACTATCGGAGAGCTCTTCCTCGTCTTCATCTTCTTCTTCTGGGGGACACCAGGGGCTGGAAGCTTCCGAACGGGATTTTATTAATGTAACTTCTTCTATCTCTGCTCCTTCTATCCACTTGTTCATTAACTGAAAGAGTAATTTTGAATATTTTGTTATGAATAATTCACAGCCAGACTGAGGATTTGCACGAATTAGTCGCTCTTGGGACGGCTTATATCCCGAGAAGCATTTAGAGAGAGAGAGAGAGAGATCGAGTGGGGAATAAGCTGATTCCTCGGTCGAAAGGAAATTATTCAATTTATTCGGGAAAATATTTCAAAAGGTGGGGCTCTTTGTCTGCATTCATTCGAAGAGCCCTTCATTTCAAAAGCCATTGAGAGGTAATTAGTGCACGTAGGCGGAAATGGCCCAAGACGGACACTATCCCCAATCCGGGTTCTAATTCCTGCGATTAGTACTAGGGCGAAGGGTGGAGGTTGGTTCCTTGATGCTAACAACAAGAGAGAAATTCGACTTTATTCATGGAGAACTAGAGGCCATACTCACACTTCGTATTTAATTTGCATGGATGTGAGAGGATCGATAGGGAGGATAGAGTCGTAAAATAAAGGCGATGAATGAGACGAAATGGTGAGAAAATGAAATTCGATGTGGATCTAATTAGGTACCTACGGCTGAATATATTTGCGAGTGTCGCTGAGCGTGTTCGTCTAGTTGGCTCTCACATCGATCGACGAGCTCCGCCCACTTGGAGAAGAAGAAGCCACGGCAAATCCCGGATTCTAAATAAAATCTTCTACTCTGACGTCTATTCATATCCACCCAATCATCCACGTGTTTTTATCTTTCTATTCTAGGCAAGCATAGCCAAAATAAATATGCTCCCTCTAAAGTGTTCCTCGTTTCTACGGGATAAACAGACTGGGATAAATTGAAGAAGAATTGAACTTTTTTCTTTCTGCTGTTCTTCTTGTATCAACGAGTTGAATTGCGTGTGAGCACTGTTCCAGAGAAAAATAGATCTCTTTCTAACAAAAAAAAAACTACAGAAGAGACCTCCAGAATGAAGAATTCTCTATTCGGTTAGGATATTATCAGACGTAATATTTTAAAAAATTAATTTGTTTATTCGTTCTGAGTCAATTGATTAAGGCAATTAGTCCCTCTTAGAGATTAGTCTTTTCCCGAAAAGTGATCATTCCCTCCTCAAAAAGGATAATCCTGATACTCCAGAAAATCGATCAAACTAGGTCATCCGCAAGAAAAATTGAAAATGTTAGAAGTTAAATCGATTTCTCACCTTGTATATCATTCGATCAATATCGATTGAGCTGTTTCTCCTTCCTCCTTCCAATTGTTCAAACTTGAGCCATGCAATTTCTCTCCCCTGACGTTTTGACCAACATTTTCAACCTTCTTCCGTGGAAAGACGCCCTCCGACTTGAGGCGTTATCCTCTCAATTCCGAGACCTACCGTATCAACCAAAAGCAGCCTATCGTTTGATAATGACAACAACCTATGTAAGTTCTCTTCTATTGCAAAGTGAAATTATTTTTCAGGAAGATATTACTTTTCATATCTTTACCTATTCGCATAGAAGTAGAAGTGGTAGAAGGCCTTTTAATCGAATGCACGTTCTACACATATGCTATAACAAGATGCGAACAGCTAAAGATCTAAAAAAATATCAAAAGGAAAAGATGAAAAGCAGATCGCAATGGGAGAGGCGTGAACTGAAAGAAATGGCGGAAAAAGAGCGGCAGGTTTTTCCATATTGTACCGATCCAGAAAAGCTTTTGGAAGAGGCTGCTCAACTCGCCCATCGATTGTTGCGCCGATTCACCTTTTCAGAAATAGAATTTGTTGGTTATCTCCTAGCAAATTTAATTCATAATTTAGGATCTACTTCCTGGCAAACTCTTTTCCAAATTGGGCCCGCTGAATTCCGATATTTTTGAACAGACTGAACTTTGTTTAGTAGCCAAGCGCAAAACCATGGAAAGAATCTTTGAATTTTTGAGTCATTTTAAAAGTAATTTTCTAATTTATAAATGACATTTTTTTTAAAAAGAAATTCGCTTTTTGTATATTGACAAGTGTGGCGACTTTGAAGAATTATTGAGTCTTCCGTGTATGCAGAAGGTAAGATCCTTGGAGACTATTCGAAGCCAAATCTTTCATCGAATAACAACTTTTTAGGGTGGTCAGCTTCGCTTTACCAGCCGAACTTTACACAAACCAAAAGTGAATCTGAACGACGAATTCCTTCAGAAAATAATCGATCGTAAGATTATTCACTTCGATGCATTTGCTACTTGCTTTGTATCTTTCAACTTCCTTGTCAAATATGTCCGGGTAAGGCACTGCTGAAATAGAAATCAAACATTCCAGGATTGTCTTTACGGAAAGATTCACACAATGCACTACTTGAATCTTCAATTCCAGTTCGATAAACGAGGATATGCTGATGGAAGATTCTTCCCAGCTGAATATAAAGAAATGGGCTTTCAAACGTGTGACATTTTGGAAGGTAAATTCGCTGATTGGTTGGAAAAGGAGGTAGAAACCTCGGAATATAAAGAAGGCTACGACCCGGATAAAATTCTCATATGGTTCGCCAGTTCTTACTTTAAAATGATAGCCGACTTTGCCTGCTACAGAGGTAGAAAGAGTCTTGTTCGTCCGGGTGCTTTCTTAGAGCCAATCAAGCAATAAATGATAAATTAATGCCAGCTACAATATCCCTATCGATGTATCCTCTGCTGACATGAACGTAAAAAGTATAAGCTATTGTCTCACTGGATGTACGCGGAAACATTGTTATTTATACTCGAGAGAAGATTATATCTGCCTAAGTTGTTCGCTTCATGAAAAATTCAAAAGAATCCCGACGAATTAAGCTCACTTTGGCGTCGTTTAGACACGACTTCGAGCTTTCTGGAATCTTCTACCATAACGAAATCGTCTAGCTGTCGGACAGCGGAATCTCTTAAACAGTGAGGACAGGGAGATTTAAGGAAAAACAAGATTGATTCCTCAATTTGTTCTTTGGAATTACATATATTACGAGTTGCTCTTTGGTCAACTGGTTCTCAGCTAATTGTTTTGACTTTTTTTCCAGAGGACTGTTTCCTTCTTCTTTCTTCCTTCTTATATCATTTACGTCCTTCCGAGTCTAGCAAGTGTTCCCGTAATTACCAGCGATTGTGTCATCCTCTTCATAAAATTCGTTCACTCAGTTCCCTCCTATGAGATGGTTTTCGTCTTTGGACTCTTAATATTTATTCTTTCGATTGCTTTCATTTTCACATATTTTCCAATTGTATTGGTAGGTTTCTCCTCAAAAAGCCCGAATTTCTTCACAGATTCTTTATTGTGATAGTGAATTTCGAGGGAATTTCGCTTATTTTATTATGTTTCTCCTGGGTTTAAACGATCTTCTCCAACTTTGTGTCCACGCTTTTAGTGGAATCATCGTCCTTTCTGGAGCAACGTCCCTGGATTTCACAATCAATAAAGTAACCATTATTTTTTTTAGATATTTCTTTCAGTTAATTGGGGCAGTCTTTTCGGGTCTTTGGTATTCATTGTTGGCCACAATGCTCTTCCTGACTTACAATCGTTTCTCCGTCATTGTCCTCAAGAGATTCGCCTTCTTTTCCTCCAAGAAAATGAAAATTGTAACTGACTTTTGAGCCTTTTTCACTGGATTTCCTAAGTTTCAATGTTCTATAAAATTTTAACCCTTGATCTCCTCTATACTATTGAAGGACATTGCAATTTATTCAACCCAGTTAAAAATAGGCTGAAATGTCGGGGACCCCATAGATATTCAATAACTTTCTTTGCAGGTTTGGATGGCTTTTTGTCTTCTAAATTTTGTAATTCCTACCGTATTGAAGCTGCTTCCAAACAGCAGCTATCTCTTCAATCCAACCACTCTCAAATGGGGTAATATTGTGCTTTTTCATCTTTGAACCATGACAATTTCCAGTTCATCCAGATGGCGATCTCAATATTTCGCTAATGATTCGAATTTACGGCGAGTACGAGCTTTGGACTGTGGTTGTCTTCGCAATTGTCGCGTATATTGGAATCTTTTGTCACATGTTTGTTGCGGTGACTCAGAAAACTTTGAAGAAAAGTTAATTTAGAGAGCAAAGTTTCGTGGCCAAGAATGGAAAATCACTCTTCAAGTAGGTCATTTGTGGATGAAAGACGAAGGTGAAATCTCAGATAAGTCTGGTGATCAGCTATTTCCTCTTCGCGACATTTTATTGGTATTATTTGCCGCGAATTGTAGCCATTGAGCCGACAATTTACAACTTCTTCTCAGCAATTGTCTGGATCACGATGAATGGCTTCCAATCGGTCATCTATTTCATCTTCAACAAGTATCAAAAACAAGAAGATTTTCACCTTTTTTTAAGGAGATTGAGACGATCCTATTTATATTTCCTGAAGCATTTCTCTGCCCGAGGAGAATCGCAGATAACCCAGCCAAAACGCTTTTCGGAGCCTTCTTTGCTCTAATTGCACGTGTAATAAGTTCGATAAATTGTCATTTCCGTTCTCGTGACTTTCCAACGCCTTGGCGAATGGATGTTGCTCTCCAGTCAAAACAAGAAATCCATCATCTTTATTTGAATGACCTCCACTTGGGTTGTTTGTCTGAAGATTTCTTTTCAGAGCACAGTCAGTCTAATTATGCTCGTGCTGTGTGGTGCAATCATCCTTCTCCTCTCCTCCATCATCCTTCTCTGCTACATTCCTATCGTCTTGGTGGGAGTCTTCAATCTTCAGCATTTCTTTTAGATTTTTCATTTCGACAAAGAGTTTCGTGGAAATTTTGCCTTCTCGATAATGTTCCTTCTGGGAATCATTGATTGTCTCCAATTGGTTGTCCATTTCTACAGCGGGGTCATGTTGATAATCGGAGAGAATAGCAACATCCCTTTTGTTATTCAAAAAGTTCTTCTTCTGACTCATTGATTCTAAGAAGAAATTCAGATAATTGGAGCCATTTTTTCCGGGTTATGGTATGCGATGCTCTCCACCATGCTGTTTCTCATCTACAATCGTTTTGCTGTCATCGTTTTGGCCAAATTTCCTTTTTTCAATTCTCGAGCCATACGATTGGTAGCTTTTTCTCTCCTTCTCAATTCAGTCTGCAGATTGGATTCGTCATTTGCTTGTTGAATTTTCTTATTCCATTTATATGTGAACTCATTCCTGGATATGATTATATTTTTGTTCCAAACACAATCGAATGGAGTAAGTGACGAAAACGAAACAAATAATTCTAGTTGACTCGGAGGGATTTCTCATCAAGTTGTTGAATATCTACGGAGAATGTGAGATCTGGTGTGTCGTCGTTTATTCCATCCTGGCCTACATTGGGGTTTTTCTGTCTATGTCGATGAAACACGGCCGAGATGCCTTCCGTGGCAAAGAGTGGCGAATCACTCTACAGGTCTCTCCCCTCGCTCCACTCCAGCATTTTCCAGATTTGCATAATGGTTTGTTATTTCCTCTTCGCCACGTTCTATTGGTATTATCTCAAGCGGATCTTCACTCTTGCAACTCAAATTGATCAAATTATTTTTAATTTTTTCTCTGCTTTGATTTGGATCCTGATGAATGGCCTCCATTTTCCTCTCTATATCATCTTCAACAAGTAAAGCCGAAAAAGCCAAAAAAAAGACCTATTTTTTCAGGAGATTGCGTCGCTCTTTTATTTATTTCTTTAGCCACGGATCGCTCAAAGGACAACCGAGGAAAATGAATTTGGTTTCGCAGTTGCCTCCCAGATCTCATATTCCTCAAATTGTTCGAAGGCCATCCTTCGTGAGTGCTTAGGAGGAAATTTCCGATAAAGACTTTTTTCTCATAATTGCTTTCCAATAGAATTACGACTCGTGTATGCCGTTTTATTGTCTATGAGCGGTCTTTTCATCTACGGTCTGATCGTCTTTTCCTCGTCCCTTTTAGTCATCGTCTGCTACATTCCAATTCTTTTGGTAGACTAAATCAGACTCACAAAATCTCATAGATTTTCTATTTTGATCCAGAATTTCGAGGAAATGTCGCTTATCAAATTATGTTGGCATTGGGAGCCGTCGATATCCTTCAACTATTCGTCCATTTTTATAGTGGAATTGAGGCGATGAAAGGCGGAATTCCTCTTTTTATTTTAGTCAAAGTAGTGGCCTTTTTCCAGACGGATCAATTTCTAGACTATTGGAGCAATTTTCACTGGGCTTTGGTATGTGATGCTCTCAATTATGCTTTTTATCACCTATAATCGGTTCGCAGTTATTGTCCTCAGCAATTTTGAGTTTTTCTCCTCAAAAACAATCAAAATGGTATGACTCATTTTTTTTAGAGAAAGAACAAAAGCATTCAGTTTTGGTTTGGCTTTTGTTTTTTGACCTTTTTAGTTCCAACATGCTTGAAGTTCCTCCCAAATAGTAGCTATCTCTTCGATCCGAAATCCATGCGTTGGGGTAGGCAAATTTCGCTTTTGGAAAGAAAGAAACATCCAGCTCATCCTGATTCGGATATCTGGTACTCGAAAGCAGTCGACGATTGGTCGGAATACATTCTATGGCTCATAGTTGGCTTCACAATCTTCTCCTACGGAGGAATTCTCATCAAAATGACAGTAATTTTGACAACTTTTTTTAACCAAATGAGACTCAATTTCCAGAGGGGAAGTGGCTCCTTCAGTCGAAAAGAGGCACGAATAACCATCCAAGTTGGTCTCGTCGCTGTTTATTTCCTTCTTGCCACTTTTTATTGGTATTATTTATTGAATTTTGTCGACATCCAGCCATTGACTTACAACTTTTTCTCAATTTTCATTTGGATTGTGATGAATGGGCTACATCCTGGTATTTATCTTATTTTCAATAAGTTAGGCCCCTTTTTTCCTTTTGATCAAGAAATCCGTCAGAAGATTGAGGAAATCCTTCGTCTACTTTTTTCGAACATTTTCGCCTCGAGGAGAACCAAGGAAAATAACCACAGCGACCACCGTAATCGGCATAAGACCAATCACAAGTCTTTGAATAAACGATTTTTGACGTCTTGAGTTCCTTTCCTCTTCACTTTCATTGAGTTCTCCCTTCCTCCACATAACTTCCAATTACAGCCTATTGACTTAATCAGCTAACCTATTTAAGAGTATAATCGAAAACATTCTCCGTCAGGTGATTAAAAATGGTGCTTTTCTTCTATGGATTTATGATATTTCTTTCGTCTTTTCTCTTTCTTCTCTGTTATCTCCCAATTGTTTTGGTAAAATCCTAAAAAAAAAAAGAAAGGAGCACTGAGGTCTTCAGATTTTCCATTTTGATCCAGCTTTTTGTGGAAATTCCGCCTATCAGATTATGCTCTTTCTCGGAATTATCGATATTCTCCAATTGTTGATTCATATCTATAGTGGAATCATTGTGATGCTGGGTCCTGAATATCTCAATTACGTCTTAACCAAGGTTTCTCTCCAACTGATTTTTGAGCCTTTTTCACTGGCTTTCATAATTTTTAATGTTCTACAAAATTGTAGCCCTTGATCTCCTCTATAATTTTGTAGAACATTGCAAATTCTAAGGGCTAGTCGAACATTCATTAACAAGTTGGAATTCAAGAAATTAATTTAGATAGTCGGAGCCTTCTTCACAGGTCTCTGGTATGCAATGCTCTCCACAATAATGTTCATAACCTACAATCGATTTGCTGTGATTGTTCTCTATTCCTACCGGCTATTTTCCTCCCAATTTGTCAAAATTGTTGGTTTCCTTTTGCTTAATTCTATCCATAGATTCTGTAGATCTGGTTTACCTTTTGTTTTTTTAACTTCTCCATTCCAACATCGCTGAAATTTCTCCCAAACTGTAATTATCTCTTCAACGCTACGTCTCTCCGATGGGGTAAGCTGGTTGATTATGGGGAAGACATTGATCAACCCCTTGATCTCTCGGGATTGGGGCTCATGGAGATCCCAAAGTTCAACGCAGCTTTATCTTTCAGTTCATCCTGCAAATGACATGTGGATTTCTGATTTTCTAGACAGCTACGGTCAATATTTTATGTGGACCGTCGTTTGTTTTGCAATCGTTGGCTATTTAGGAGTTTTCGGCTATATGACTACAATTGTTGGTCGAGTTGTTAGCTCAGAAAGAATCTGCAGAGAGGAGACAACTCTTTTCGAGGCAACGAAGCCAGGATAACACTACAAATCGGATTTGTGGTGGTTTATTTTCTTTTTGCAATATTCTATTGGTATTATCTCTCGAGTTATATCCAGCTTGAAGCGACTCTCTTCAATTTTCTATCTTCGATGGTTTGGATTGCGTTAAATGGCTTGAATACGTTTATTTATCTCGCTTTCAATAGGTAAGAAATCAAAATTGAGAAGCAAATTCCAGGAGGCTTAGGAGTTCATTTTTTAATTTCATTCGCACTTTCTCTCCACGCGGTTCGACTAACAAAACTATAACTGTGAATGGGCAAAAGAGTGCTCGACTGAAAACTTCTATTTAAATAAATAATTTGGTAGTACTTTAGCTGGCAACTCGATTCGATATGCAGCCTGCGCACCGGATCGTGTGGCGGGACCCATATATTAATTTTTCTTATTTTTATTTTCTTAACAGTTTTCCATGATTTTTACATCTTTTTTTTAAAAAATCATATAAAATTTGACATATAGAAACATTAAAAAACACGTCTAAAAGCATCTTGCAGCATCGGATCTTTTTTGCTTTTTTTGTTTTCAAGGTGCTTTTAGACGTGTAGTTTAATGTTTCTTTGTCTCTATATGATTTGTTTTTAAAAAAAGATGTAAAAACCATGGAAAACCGTTAAGAAAATAAAAATAAGAGAAAAATTAATATATGGGTCCCGCCGCACGATCCGGTGCGCAGGCTGCATATCGAATCGAGTTGCCAGCTAAAGTACTACCAATAATTTATGGATAATTTCTTCTAATAACTATCACTACCTTCTTTGAGTAATCTAACTTAAAAATCGAGATCTATCGAAATAGAATTTCTTTTTCTCTTTAGCCTGGGCTCAATTTGCTGGGTCCATACTTGTAGAACGTTCTCTCTGACCAAATCAAAGTTGCTCACTCTTAATTATTTTCTCGCGAATAACTGGTTTCCGTTAATTTGATTCTATTACTTTTTTCTCCAACTCCCTACTAGCTAGCGATGAGCGGTGTCACTATGGATGATATTCACTACTTTCGACAGCTCATTGATATTTCGTTTATTAGTTATGCTTTAGCCATTTTCATAACCTCTCTTATCGCAATCTTCCTCTTTATTCCAATGATTTTGGTGAGTTTTATCAAGTGATTTTTCTATAAACTTTCAGATTTTCTTGGCTGACAATCAATTGAAATTTTTGGCGGCCATTCGAGTCTTTATTCTTCTTTGTTTTGTGGATTGTATCCTCTCAGTGGTTACCGGCTATTCAGCTGTTTTGATCTTTTTATACGATGAGCCTGCAAACAAAAATAACATGGAATATTTAATTGGATTTGGCTCTGTTTATTCCGGATTGAATTTCCTTCAAATTTGGGTTCTTTTCTTGATTACCTACGAGAGAGTTGTTTCCATCCTTCTTGAACACAAAGAATTCCTTCAATCCAAATTCATCTTCGGGGTATTTTCTCTTCTTTCTGATCAGCATCTTCCAGATTATCACAGTCACTGCTCTCTTCTGCTGTGGAATTTCAATTGCCGTTAGAATCCTCACACAAACTGGAGTCTATTTCAACCAGTCTAAAATTGTTTGGAGTGGGTTATTGTAGCTAATTTATCAGAGGAATCCATGTACTTGAGTTGTCTTTTTGAGATGAAATTTTGTCGGGGATTTTTCGGAAAAAGCAGTGGATTCTTTCTCAGTTCGACAAACTCTTTCGAAAAGGCATCCCAAATGACGACTTCAGTAGAATGCTTAAAAAGCCTTCTTTAGATGAGACGTCACAATTGTCGCCGGCATTTCTACGAGTGTTTGAAGCGGTTTTCTTCTATTTCACATTTTTAGTCTCCTTTTTGGCTCACTTCTTTTTATTTCTCCACTTTTATAAAAATAAATGTAATTCTTCAAAGGAGCTCAGATCAACAATCCAGGTATCAGTTTTTCGAAAGGTCAATAGTCTGTTCAGAGTTTTCTGATTTTAATATCATTGGCGACGGCAAAAATAGTAGCAATTGCAATGCCGATGCTGGCGATTTACGGAATTCTATCTAATTTCATCGTCTATTTTATAACCATTTTTGCGAATTTCACCCACGCTATTATCCCACTGATTTGTCACAAAAGACTACGAATATCTCTTTCTTTCTTCTATCGTCACTTTTCGATTCGAGGACCTCCAATTGTTAAACAACGCATTCCTATTCGACAAAAAACCGACAGAAGACATACCATTAGCATCAGTCATTCAACATAAACATTTGAGACTTTGCTCTCAAACTATTATCACATTTGGAGTAGCTTTTTTAAATAAAAAAGCGTCCATTTTTCAAAAAATAGATTTTTGAGATTTTTAAATCTCATGGTTTTGTTGTCGATTTTATGTGCTATTTAGACAGATTTGTCAGAAAGGTTCTTAAGGCTTTAGCCTTAAACCTCTTGAAGATTTCAATAAGCATGAACAGAGTTTTAACATGTGATTAGATAAGCACAGAAGGAGGCCTTTAATCCGTTTTATTTAGCTGGATGAGAGTAAAAAATAAAATTTACTCAATGATGTCGTCATAAACTTAGCTGACAAACGGTATTAATGAAAGTCTGATTGCAAGGAACAAACTGCCACCGGCTAGCAAATGGACCTGTGACAAACATCTTGACACAATAGCTATCACTATGCTGATTTATAGAATTCGAATAGTCAAGCGGTGTCCCATCAATCCAATTTGTTGCATTCGGTTCCAATCCGAGCCAAAAACTATCCACAATCTTCTCATCCGGCTGGTTTTGATTATAATTTTTCATATAGCCTAGGAATGGGAATATTCCTATATCACTTACTATAAATAAATTCATTCTCTGACGGAGAAAAGATGGTTAAAAGTATTCCCCCCTCGTTACAGACGATCGTGTTTGCCAACTCCCAGGGCGTGTAGTAGCTTTCAATTTTCAAGCAGTTGATCCTTCCAGTTTGAGAAATTCTCACATAATCTCCAGGACAAGTGCCTAGAAAATCATAAAAACTATCGAAGTCTTACTCCATTTGTTAAAAATACAGAATATAGTCGAAGGAGCCATGGTTTTATACCAATTTTGAGAATAAATGCCGCAATCCCTTCGGAAAACGCTTGGAACAGTTGGAGAATCTGAAGAAATTGTTTCGAAAGAAAATCTCATCTACCAGTTTGATTTGGACCATAGTTTGTCCAAGTGACATTTTTCCCTTTTCCCAGCCAGATATTTTCCCAAATTCCCAGAAATAAGTCCGAATTGTAGTCGTCATTCTCGGCGATTTCGCTGCATTTCCTTCAAAGCTTCTAATTCAAGTTTCTTGCTTTTTTCTCACCTTTCTTCGCTGTCTAAAATAAAGTCAATATTCATGTTTTCATTGCTAATAACCGGGAGGAAGCCGCCAGAATTAAACATACAGAATTGAACGGCCTATAAGTTCGTGAAAAAAGAGGAAAGAAGATTACCTCCTCAAACGTTCCCAAATACATTTCTTTGTAGCAATAATGGAGGCTAAAAAGATGAGAAAAGTATTGAAAAAAAACTGACAATCTCATTTCCGACATGCCGGTTGGACATTCGTCGTCCAGAAACGAAAACGTTCTTAAGACGAAAAATAGGAGGAAAAGAGGATTCATACTGAGAGACCGAGAGATAAGAGGCGTTTATCGTTCAAAAGATCATTAATCAAATGAATTTATTCAGTCACCTAATCGCCTCCAAGAAATCCACCAAGAAGTCCTCCGCCCAGAAGATTTCCAAGAATTCCAGACAGAATGCCGCCAGCACCAAGAAGGACGAGAAGAAGATTGGTTAAAAGGCCTTGAACTGTTTCTAGAACTCCTCCAAGAATGCCATCAATGTCGTTAAGAATCTCTTGCACCTGGGATTGTTAGGTAAAAGCAAAAATAAAACTAACGGCTGTGGGCAGATTCATGCTTCCATCGAGGAGTTCTCCAAGGGTTTTGATTGCGTCGACCAAATTGCTTTCAACTTGGGTGAGATTGCTGAGAACACCAGTCAGGGTGATTTCCAAGAGGAGTTGAATCAAGAAGACTTTCAACAACTTGATTCATCTTTGCCAAGACTTCTTCCACGGTGTTGTTCAGATCATTCAAGATCTCAGTCAACTAAATGAGTTGCAAATTGACTTTGGAAGAAACATACAGATTGAGGGAGAGTCAAAGTTCCATCCAAGAGTTTTCCAATGACTTAGAACACATCGGTGAGATTGCTGACGACTTCTTGAAGAGGATCGACGATTCCACTGGTTGAGGGCAATTGTCGTTTGACTCTTGACTCGGCTGCTGCAGCCAAAACGAGAGTTGAGACGAGAAAGAAGACTTTGAAGGAACTCATCAGCCAAATGTGGTCAAGCCATCTGGACCAAAGGTTTTATAGTCTTCGTCCTGTTTTTGTTCTCAAGTTCTTCGACTCAAACGAACTGTATAATTTCGACTTTTCCTATTTTCTGTTGTCCGAACCGACTTATGCTAATTTTCAATTACCAACTCTCGCGGGATTACAGTAGAAACAAGGGAATACTTTTACACAAAGAGAGGCAGTTGACAAACAAATTGAGATTGATAATCGCTGCAAGAGACATATTTCCATTTACTCGCTTTTGCTCCTTCGATTATCATCTGTAGTCTATAATTCTGGCTGGAAGACAATTTCAACTCACGATGGTACAATTTCCCCCAGGCTCGTCTTCTATGAAATTGGTATAATTGGAGGCGTTCCCATCAGGCCAAATTCCGGTTCCGTTTTGGATCTCATAGCCAAGCCAGATGTCTTCTACCCTGAAGGACTCATTCGATATTTGTCGACTATAGCTTTTCATATAACCTGGAAATCTCTTGGAAATCTTTCTATCCAACTCACTGAATAAAAATTCATTTTCAGCGGCAGATCGAATAACCATCAGGGTTCCTCCACTAGTACAAAAAAAATTTGATGAAATTTGACTTCCAGTTACATTCTCAATGACTTTTATGCATTTCCCTGGCAAAAAGATATCATAATCGAGGGAGCAATGGGCTAAAAGATGAGCGATATTTCCCCCTTCGGAATCTTACCGATTGGTTTGAACAGACAAAAAATTGCCGCATTCGTCGATACTCTGTGCCAGTTTCTTCCAATATCCGAGTCATTTCTTCTCAAAACTGTCGGACTTGTGATTGGTTCTGCCACTTCTTTGTTCAAACTTTAAACAAAAAGGTTACCAGTTTGACCGTCAGCGTAAGCATTCCATACGACTGGCTCAATTCCCATCCAAGTGTTGTTCCAAATTCCCAAGAAAAGATCCGAATTATGTTGTTCTTCATTATGGCATTGTCTAAACAAATGAGCTATGAGTCAGCCTGGAATCCTTACGCAAGAATGGCGTCAGCATTAAAGCCAGCATTAAGATAGGAATTCAAGACGGGCAAGTAGCCTCGATACTGATATAAGCAGAGACTAGTAGCCTGAGATTAGTTAATTGGATTATGAGGAAAGAAGGAAGGAAACCTCGTCAAAGGACGCCAAATACATCTCTTTGTAGCAATAGGCAGGAAAACTGAAATAAAAAATAAGGAAAAGACCTCCCTCACTTTGGCAGGAGTTTCGTCCCGATTGGACAATTATCGTAGGAGAAGCCGGCGACAGAAGCCAAAAATGAGATCAAAACGAGGCTCATCTTAGTCTGGTAAGAATTAAACTGTTCATATCATAAAGGCTAAACTCTCTCAAGAAATATTGGAACTAGTAAACCTTTAGGGCCCCAGTAGCCATAATTCAATTTTTGTGCTGTCAAGAGGGTCGCGGGTTCAATCCCCTCACTGACTTACATTTTTGCTTTATTAATTCAAGTCTTTTTGTAATTTTTTTGACGTTTTGACTTAATGTTATTGCATTATAAGCACATACGCATTGGCATCTCCTCATTATCCAACGGCAAACTCATTTTTTGAGCAATCCTATTGATAAAAGATGCTTATCTGTTGAAAAGTTGATTCGCTTTAAATAAAAATTCAATTTCTCGACTCGGACCAGCTTAACAGCTCGATAAGCCAGAGAATTCCAACGCTACAGAGCAGCTGAAACAGTAAAAGCCCAATTCAGTGCGTTTTGTGCGGCTGAATTGAGTTAAAATGTCAAAAAATATGAAAAAAAGACTTGACTTAATAAAGCAAAAATGTAAGTCAGTGAGGGGGATTGAACCCGCGACCCTCCTGACAACACATAAATTAAATCATGGCTACTGGGGCCCCAAAGGTTTACTAGTTCCGAAATATTTAATCAACTTGGAGAACTTTGAAAAATAAAAGTTAATGTTGTCGAGCATGGAATAAACGTCCACAAATTTGTAACTGCGCTAATCTGATTTAAGGCTCTGTTATCAAAAATTCGAAACAAACTGCTAGACAACGAAGGGACTGGCCAGATGTTGGAATGCCTGTTCCATTCAACGGGGTTACATCAGTCCAGCTTGTTTCATTCGCTCCCAGCCAAAAACTGCTCAAATAAGCTACACTGCGACACACAATTATGGAGCCACTATTAAAATTTGGCTGATGCAGTTTGATTCAGCTCGATTTCGTGATTCCAAAATACTTTAAATCTCAAAAAAGGGTTGGAAATAAGCCGAGTTATGAGTTAAAAAGGATGAAACTTTTGGTTTAAAAAAACACGCATTTCGAGAAAAAAACGCGTTTTTTATCCTAAAACTAGTTAAAATTGACGTCTTTTTAAACTCATAACTCGGCTTATTTCCAACTCTTTTTTGAGATTTAAAGTGTTTTGGAATCACGAAATCGAGCTGAATCAAACTGCATCAGCCAAATTTTGATAGCTCGGGTTTTTGAAATCTCAAGAAACGCCACTTTTGGATGTGAGACTATCATTTTTTACTCAACAAACCTGCCTTGCTAGATTATGGAGGGAAATAAGGTCAAAATGCCAAAGAATTAAATAAAAGTTATTTCAGCCCAAAAGAATCCCATCCGGCCAAGATACGTCAATTTTGATAGTGGCTCCATAATTGTGTGTCGCAGTGTATTTGTGAAGCTTTGACCAGAGCTAAAGATGGAAATTATTCCAAGATCCCAGAATTCACAATAGATGAATTCATTCTTATCTATACTATTGACCGTAGCGATTATTGAACCTTCATCGGAACAAACTGTCGCGGCGTCGTTCCAGGCCCTTGGAGTCGTTACAATCTGTCGAATGAACTTTGTCCATTGAAGCCTACTTTATAACAAAGATTGAATCGTCGAAAGAGCCAATAGTCCTTATTGCTGCAGTAATCTAAATTTCTTTGAAATTCTCCGCGAGAAATACTGCTTGTAGCTTGTTCTCTCAGACACATAATGACCGATCGATTTGCAGCTGTATGCCAGACTTCCTTCCTTCGATCTATCACCACAGCCTGATTCACTGAAGAAAGACGTATTCATCAGAAGTGGGCTTACAGTCGGTCGGTTCACCGTCTGCCCAAAATGAATATTTGATTGGTTCGCCATCAATCCAGCTATCATTCCTCGCTCCCAGAAAGACATCTGGATCCAAATTTATTTTCTCAGAACAAGTTCTGAATAGATTCAAAACGTCCAGAATGAAAGCTACTGAGTATAATAGGAAACTTCATCTGACGAATCAGCAATTAGAATCTCCTCCACAGCACAATTTGTATCTTCATCCAAAATAATCGTCAACTCTCCCTGGATTCTATCCACACATTCTGCTATCGCCTAAAGATATTCTTCACTTGATTTTCTATTATTACCTCATCAAACGTGGTATAATACATCTCTCTCACACATTTGGCCAGACTAAATTTGATACTTTCTAAATTTAAAACTTACGCTTCAGTAAAGTAAAATTCACTGTCACATCCAATGCTAAACAACTCAGAAGTTTGGACATAAATCAAAAAGAGCAGGAAGGGAACCATCTGAGGTGTCAATAAGAAGACAAAAGTGGGAGACTTATGTCCTTCATCTGTCTGAAGAAACTAGAATCTACTCGAGAGAGAACAAATCTGACCTCATTTACTAAGTCTCTCTCTCTCCATTGGATGAAAATGTAATTTTCAGCAGAATTAGCTGAGGCTCTTCGGGCGCCAAAATGTTAGCTTTGAATGAAACTTTATGAGATTTTCCTGTTTTGTAGTTGTTTTCTTATTATTCTATGTGTTTGTGTTGCTGCAACTATTTGATCTGCGTATTGTCTTGTATTTATTGTTATCGCAAACTTGTGTCTTCCTAAATGGTATTAGCGGCGGTTACGTCGCGCGTCTGAACTAGTCTTCTCTTGCAGAGAAATCTTTGTCTTCATTATGCTTTGAGATATTCTTCTCCTTTCGTCCAAAATGTTTGTTTTTTTGTGAACTCCTGGAGGACTCGATCCATGAGAGCAATTGAACGAACCGATCAAGTGGACATTCCATCCGCTGCTTTTGGCATTTCTGACCAGTTGTGGAGACCTCTTTTGTGAAATAAAGTTAATTAAAGATGCCGCAATAGCCAGCGGCTAGTTTGCGTGAAGTTTCACGTTCACTCTACGCGTAATTTCACTTGTAGTGGACCTTCCCTCTCACTCATTCGTCACGTTCAGATATGCAGTCATATGTAGTCTTCTTTTCGCTCTTCCAAGAGAGTCTCGCCTGTATTGGTCTCCTTGCTGTAAGTTTTCGCTTTGCCTTCTCTTTTTAAAAAGAGATCCTTCCAGGGTGGTGGTGGTTTTGGAGAATTGACGCCTCCCGCCTTCCCATCGTATCCAGCTCCGTCATTCCCAGCTCCCTCATTTCCTTCTCCTTCATTTCCTTCTCCTTCTTTTCCTTCTCCTTCTTTCCCATCGTTTCCATCGCCTTCCTTTCCGTCATTCCCAGCTTCGGCTCCTAGTTTTCCCTCCTTTCCACAATCAAGTCTCCCAGCGTTTCCACAGCCTATCCAAATGTTCCCTCAAGGCCCAATAGTTGGGGGCCAAAACTTTCCCAGCGGACAATTTGGCTCCTTCCAAGGAATGATGGCTGGACTTCAAGGACCAGTTCCTCCTCAGCCACCCCAGCCTCCTCAACCCAATTTCCAGCCTCAATTCCCCCAGCCAAGTATCCCAGGTAGAACTTCTAAAAACAAAAACAACCTTCTTCAGAAACTAATGTCCAAACAGAAAATCTGCCGCAGCCAAGAGATTGGTGCTATAGTTTGGCTGGAGATGTAGGCACAGAGAGAGAGAGAGTGAAACAAAAAAAGTTGTAGGATGTCGGACCAGCTGGCGGTCAAAATGGTTGTTTCCTCAACAGCCATGGGTTCCAATGCTGCCATCGAGAGCTGAATGCTTTACTCGAAGATATGGTCACAACCACAAGTTATATGGAGCGATGGAGAGGATGCAACAACCAGAGAATGGCCAATGACATTCAAGTAAATTTTTCTTTTGCTAATCTAATCGTTGGCTCAGAGAAATACGGAGAGTCGATTCAATATGCGATTTGAGACTCTTGTCGGTTCTGACAACCTTTGCGGCAGACATAATTACGTTGGCGATTGGATGTGTAAAGTGGGATTGGGAAATGGAAAAGTATTTGTTTGAAAAGACTTGAAAAGCCTTCAGGTGATCACCGTCTACGCTCATCCGGCAGCCAATGGCCTCTCTTCCTCCGACTCAGCGTCAGGACAATATGTTCAGCCGAATGACTCGTCGCAAGGAGCGCAATATCCTACAGTCCAAAACGGATCGAGCTATGCCCAGCCAGTGGCCAGTAGCTATTCTCTTCCATCCAACATCTAATTTATTTTGTTTAAATTAATTTATTAAAAGTTCTATAAAGAAACAAAAGATCAGGAATCCAGTTGCAACAAGTCTGTTTTTAGCCTGTCCACTCGGAGGATCGCCAAGTGGCGCCAATTAGATCCTTGACTATTTCCTAGAGGAACTTTTTGCTTGTTGACTGTGATGTACTCTTGGCACCAGAGGCCAACAAGTGCAAATAACTGCGTCTTCTAGCAATACATCAGGGAGATCTCCTTCCACAATTTTTTGACTTTCTTTTGGTTGCGCTCTTACATCTGGGCGAATGAAAGGTAAAGAGAATTGAATGAATGGGTAAATAAGAAAGATAAAATGACCCTCGACTTACGTTCCCTGGAAGTTCAAGGCTGGAACATCTTCAAGTTTTTTGTAAACAGCAGCAGTTGGGGGAGGAGGCGCTCTGTTCAAACAGTTACTACCTTACGGCTCTGCCATGCTCCGGTGAGTGCTCTCTCGCTTCTGAACTTCTCTCTCAGATTCCTAGTAGTGACTCTCTTGCCTTTGTATGTTCTTTCCCAATGCACCACATGCAATCAGCAACAATCCGGATACATTGGAATCTACGGTAATTCTTGTGAGTTGTTTTTTATCTGAAAAAAAGTTAGAGAAATCCAGATGGGAGTTCAGCTCAGTATAGTTCTGGCAGCCAATATGTCTGCAACAGTTGTCAGATGAATGGAGGTAGACATTAGATTAGACATTAGAAATAATATCTTAGGACAACAATATGCCTGCAGCAGCTGTCAGTATTCTCCGAGCAGCAATCAAATCTACCGAAATCCCGGTAGATGCCTCCCTTGACTTTATCTATTTATCTAGTTACAACAACGATCTCTCCCTCGTACACACTCGGCCAATGTACTTGTAACAATTGCCAGATGGTTCAAGGAGCCCAATACTCTTGTAATTCCTGTCAACAGCAGCAGCAATACTCTTCGACTTCCAACCCTTACGCCACTCAGCAATTCCAAAATCCCTGTGAGGCGTCTCCCGAGTAAATATAAAGACTTTTCCAGCTAGTGGATGCAGCAGTTGCCAGCAGTATGGATCTTCCAATCAGCAGTTCTACAATCCATCAACTGTCAGTCCGACTTTACATTTTAACGATCTGACTGATACTAACCTTGGATATCCACCTGGCTATTCGACTGACACTTCTGCCTCCCTCAACTCTGGCTTTCAAAGTAGCACAATCTCACCCGGTCTTCAGCCGCTTTTCGACCAAAACAACTATGGCTACTCGACCTACGGATCCGCTCAATACAACAATCAACAATATTCCCCAACGATGTCCCCCTATGGATCTTCCCAATACGGGTTCTCCTCGACCATCTCCCCCTATAATCAGCCAAATGATGGAACTTATGTGAGTGGTCAGTATCTGCCTGGAGTCCAAGGACATCTCTATGACAGTCGAGTTGGATTGACTCAATTCAATACAGAAGTGAAAAAGCGATAGAGCGTGCGGAATACAAATGATTTGTCAGCCTTTATATTTCGAAACAGTGTTTCCTCGTTTCATTCAACCGAATGAAGTCTTTCGTCTTTCTTTCTTGTCTGATCGTTTCGGTATTTATTTCGTTTGTTAGAAGGTCTTCTTAAAGGTTTTGTCAGTTGCTTATGAGACTGATTGGACGGAATGCAGCAAGATTATTCCTAAAATGAGCGACTGCTATGGGCAATGCTATGTCGAAACTCGTTGGCTGTCTCTGATTCAGTCTCCTCCTTTTGATAAGGAAAAGTGTTGTAAATTCTGTCCGGTGATTCCTCGAATGAAGAAAGAGCTCTGCTTGGAATGGTGTCGACTCAATATGCTCTACTATCATTGGCCATGCACAAGGCGCTGCCACCAGGTGGTTTTTGTAAAGAATTGCTTAATGTGAAATTAAGATTGGAATCCCGTCTTGCATCAATGGACATTGTACGTAATAAAATGATTTTTATTTTCACTTTTGTACAGACATTTATTTCTTTCCAGCAACGGCGACAGCATTTCCTGAAATATTTTTAGTATTTTGTTTGAGAGATTCGCTACCAGCTGCGGCTCCATTAAATCCGATGTCGATATCAGCCTTTGCTTTGGCTTTGAGACCCAAGGAGCCGTTGATGGCCAATTGAGCTTGAGAAGCAGCTGCGATTTGATTGTAGGCTTCCATAGCCATGGCTGCAAGTGCCTGAGCCTCGGCAACATCAGATGAACTGTATTGATTGGCACAAGCCATGGTGACGGCTTGGGCTCTTGCCAACACTTCGGCTTGGAGCTGAAAGACTGATTTAGATTTCAGAGAAGCGACTTACAGCTGCGGCAGCTTGGGCTTCAGCTTGGAGATCGCCGGCCAATTGGAGATTTCCTTCGAGTTTGGCTTGGACTGAAGCATCGAGAAGGATGTTGATTCTGATGTGGAGATCGGCAACGGCTTGAAGGGCGAAGTTCAATTGGCCAGTGAGTTGGCCAGTCGTGGTGGCGACAACTGAATTTAGGGGAATAAAGGAGGAACGGATTGGGGAAATTACCTCCCAAAACAGAATCGAGAGATCCATTGATGCTGGCGATGAGGGCTCTAGCAGTTTCGATGACTCCTTGGAGAGTTTTGGCGACTCCTCCAACAGCTTGACTCAGCACATGGACGGCTGAGCCAAGACCGGCTGACACTCCTTGGATGGCCTGTAGACCGACTCCGAAGACGGCTCCCAAGTTGATGTTGAGACCGACGCTGAGTCTGGCAGCAATATCAGCTGAGCAACGGATTTGAGCTTGGATTTGGGCGAGAGCCTGAGCGGCGAATTGGTACATCGCTTGGGCTTGGAGGTATCCGTTCTGGTTTCCTTGGGCTCTGCATTGATCGGCAATTCGAGATTGTTCAGCAGCACAGGCGGCAATGACGGCCTGAGCTTGTCCGAGGACTTGTCCCTGCAGTTGGACGGCAGCCTGGAGTTCTGCATCGACTTTGGCTGCGAGTTGCATGTTTCCAGAAGCGCGTGCTCGAGCGCAAGCGTCAACCATGGCGGAGATTTTAACGTTGATTTCGCCAGCAGCATTGAGAGCGAAGTTGAGTTGACCAGTGAGTTCAGCAGTGGTTGAGGCCACAGATCCGAGGACTCCATCCATCGACTTGGCGATTCCATCGAGGACTTCCGCGACAGCTCCGAGAAGACCGTCGACGACCGAGAGGAGATTTCCAACAATTCCTTGAGCCAAGGCGGTGATACCAGAGACAACTCCGTTGACTTGGCCAGTCAGATTTCCAACAATTCCGACAACTCCTCTGAGAGAGGCAGACAAGTCGATCTGAAATCTTGATTATAGCCTACAGGAGCGATTACATTGAGATTGAGACGGGCTGTGAGACGAGCATTGAGTTCAGCGTGGATCTTTACTCGAGCAGCGATCTTAGCCTGAGCACTGGCTGCGAGTTGAGCCAAAGCCGTAGCCTCAGCTGCCAATTGGGCATTTCCAGAGGATTGAGCAGAAGCAGCAGCTTGTGCGGCGCTTTGAGCCAAAGCTCCAATGACGGAGTTGGCCTGTCCGAGGACTTGAGCTTGAAGGGCTGAAGCAGCTTGGCATTGACTCTCCAATTGCTGAGCCAACATGACATTTCCTAAATCGTCTGATTATTCGAAAGGAAAGACGAGACAACCTTGGGCACGAGCATCGGCAGCAGCTTGGGCGAGTTGGTTGAGTTTGGATTGGATATCGTTGGCGGCTTGAGTGGCGAAGGCAACCTGATTGTTGACGTCGTCGCCATTGTTTCCAACGGTTCCCAGGGTGGATCCAAGTCCTCCGGTGATTGAGGCGAGAAGACCGGTGACGACTTGAATAAGGCTGGCAAGAACTCCGGTGACTCCTTGGAGAACTCCTCCAACAACTCCGCCAACGAGATTTGTTACTCCTCCAAGGAGACCACCTGAACGAATTGATTGGAAAGAAGACGAACAAACCGAGGAGATTTCCTCCGAGTAATCCGCCGGCTTCACCACCTCCGAGGATTCCACTGAGAAGTCCAGCTCCTCCACTTGGTCTTTGAGGGGCAGTGAAAGTGGGGGCGTTGTTGAATGTTGGGACGACGATCGTTGGCATATTTTGGAAGGAAGGATAAGAGCCGGTGTTAGAGCTGCTCGAAGTGAAAGTCGAGCCGGAGTTATAGGTGTTTCCAGTGGAAACTGGAGCCGGCATCATGACTGGAGTAGGGGCAGAGATGACTGGAGTTGGCCTTATGACTGGAGTGGGAGCGACTGGAGCTGGGATCATTGGCTGGGAGCCAGTAAATGTTGGAGCTGGGAATCCGCTAACAGGAGCAGATCCTCCGAAAGTTGGAGCTGGATATCCACTGACGGGGGCAGATCCTCCAAAAGTTGGAGCTGGATATCCACTGACGGGGGCAGATCCTCCAAAAGTTGGAGCTGGATATCCACTGACGGGGGCAGATCCTCCAAAAGTTCCAGTGTTTCCAGAGCTAGAAGAACTGCTTGTTTGAGAGCTAGTCATCTGGGATCCATAGTTGGTGGAAGAAGTTCCAGTAGGACCATAATAAGGCATGATCTGGGGACCAGCAGGGAAGACTGGCATTGGTCCTGGATAGACTCCGATTGTTCCTGAGTTGGATCCAGTGCTTGAGGAAGATGAAGAGCTCTGATAATTGGAAGAAGAGCTCATTCCAGAAGAGCCAGTCATTCCAGTTGTAGGCATTGGTCTCACAACGGGGATGACGACAGGCCCAGGAGCAACCATTACTGGAGCAACTGGAGCCGTCATGATTGGACGAGTTGAACCAGTGCTTCCACTCGTTCCAGAGAAGGTCTGAGAACTCTGGGAGAATGTGGATCCGGTGTTTCCAGTCGATCCGGTGAAGGTGGGGGCAGTCATAACAGGTACGGGTCTAACGACGGGAGCCACTGGGACTGTCATCACTGGAGCCGTCATAACTGGAACAGGTCTAACTGGGGCGGTCATCACTGGAGCAGTCATGACAGGAGCGGGCATTACTGGAGCAACTGGAGCCGTCATGATTGGGGCAGTCATGACTGGAGCAACGGGTCTTACGGGAGCAACTGGGATAGTCATCACAGGAGAGACTCCAGTGAATCCAGTGTTGCCAGAAGTCATTCCAGAAGTAGATCCATAATTGGTTTGAGTGTATCCAGTAGATCCAGAATAGCCGACAGAAGGGGTGGAAACAGTCTTGGAACCACCGGCGACTCCTCCAAGTCCTCCAGCCAAGCCTGTTACAGTATCGATGACTCCTCCGACGAGAGGGACGGCTGTGTCGACGACGGAGGTCACAACTGGGATGGCTGTGTCAAGAACTCCTTCGACAAGCCCTTCGGCTGTGTTGACAACGCCTCCAACGAGATCTATTGGATAGATGAGAAAAAGACTGAAAGTTACTTGTGACAGTTCCGGTGACTCCTCCAAGAAGATCTCCGCCAAGAAGACCATTAGGGCCAAGAACACCTCCGAGGAGACCTCCATTTTCTCCGCCAAGAACTCCTCCCAAAAGACCTCCATTGCCGCCGCCTCCAAGGACGCCTCCTAGAAGGCCTCCATTGCCACCACCTCCAAGAACTCCTCCCAAGAGGCCGCCATTACTTCCGCCTCCAAGAACACCTCCTAGAAGGCCACCACCGCCGGCACTTCCTCCACCTCCCAAAACACCTCCTAGAAGGCCACCACCGCCGGCACTTCCTCCACCTCCCAAAACTCCTCCTAGAAGGCCGCCACCACCGCCGCCACCGCCTAAAACTCCTCCCAAGAGGCCGCCTCCACCAGCTGAGCTACTGGCACCTCCCATAGTGGTAGCATACTAGAAAATTGGAATCAAAAAATTCGAAAAGAACTCACTCGAGCGGCTGCAGAGCCGATTAGGGCAACCAGAAGAAGAATCTTTTGGAACTTCATGGTCCCCTCGAATGAGCAAATGTTTTTTGAGGTCCATTTTATAAGCAATCTTATCAGAGGAATCAGCTTCTTGTTTTTACGTCTTTGTACGACACACGAAACGTAAGGCAAATAGAGACGGAGTCTGGCAAAAACAGAAGCTCCGTCTCTCCTTTTTTTGCAAAAAAAAGAAGGGAAAAGGCTTGAAAATCAACGAAGCAACGCTGACTCTATCGTTCGCTTTCGGCTTTTCTAACAGTGAGAGATCGAGGCTTCAGAAAAAGCCACAGAGAAATTGTAATAAGACGGATTTTTATTAAATAATTTGCCATCAGATCTCTTGGAAAAGTCCCCCTTTGAAAACCAAGAGCAACCTCATCTTCTTTTCTTATTGTCGACGTCACACATTCCTCTTAACCCTTGGACTTGTTGACTTAAAATTGGAACTGTTCTTGATAATTTTGTGGCTGTTCATGATAAACTCAAAGACAAACGGGGGAATTGATTTTTGGCAGTTTTATTCGATATTTAAATGAACAAAATTAGAACTCGAAGATTTATTTGCCAAAGCCCATCATTCCTCGTCCATATCCACCATAACCATAGGGTCTGTAGCCGCCGTATCCTCCATATGGCCGATAGCCTCCATACATTCCACGTCCGTACATTCCATAACCCCCTAGGAGACTAGAGATATTTAGAGAAAGAACTTACATTGAGCTGAGGCTTCTTCAAAAATGAAGAAAACAAGAACGAGAAGGAGAAGAGAAGAAAGACGGATGGACATGATGTCTGATGAAAAAGGAGTCCTTTCTCTCTCTTTTATATTTTCAACGAGAGAAAACAAAAGTGATGGATCTACTCGTCAATTGTCTTTGAAACAAAACATTTTTATTACACTTTGACGTGAGAAGAAAGGAATAAGACTTTCGAAGGTCAGTTCTCTGCGATTCGACACCAAACATCAATTTTCTTGGAACATTTGACGTCAAGATCTCTGCCCTTCAAGTTTATTTTAGGCGGTTTCGTAACACAAAAAGTCAAAAGATGCGAATTTAGGTAGCGTTGTATAGTACGTTTTGGGTGGCCCTTTCCGTAATTTTCTAGTCTGACTACAGTTTCTTAGGCGGATCTGCAGTTGAATCAGCCGGGTTGTATTGTATTGCCGACGTCTTGTGCGCATTTAAGGCGATGGCGTCTATTCTTTCAGCATCACTTCAGCTATCATGGTTTCTGGCGTCTTCTTCCTACTATTCACAGGTAGAAGAACATATTTCTCGACACAATTCGCTTTTAGTTGTGACTGTTCTAGCCAAACCCAACAATTTTGTCCTCCCTCTTAATGGCTATTCTATTGCCGGGGAAGGCACCCGGGGAGCTCCGGCTATCAGCTTCGGAGGAGCTCCTCTTGTGGCTCTCGCTACCTTCTTCAAAGTGAGCTCATTTGCTCTCCTTTTTCAGACCCAAATTTAGTGCAAGAAGTGCATCTGCTGTGACGTCTTAGGACAAACGCAAATGGCCATCAATGGCAATCCTTCTGGTTTGTTCCGAGGGGGAAATCAAGCTCCTAATTTTAGCCTGCTGTGCTTCGAACTGTCCTGGATGTGCGCCTGTCCAGCCTGGATCCTCTGGGCCTGGGTCTGTGACTGTTTGGCGATTTCTCTTCTAAAATTTTAACTTTGTTCAGGGCAAACCTCAAGCCTCGATCTACGTTCCTCTTGGTACTGCTAAACCCGGCACCCAATACTCTTTCCCACTCTATCCGTAAATCGTTCTCTTTTTCTTTTTTCAAAATGTTTCAGAAATGGGCCATCTGGTACTCGAGGACCCCCCACCCAATATTCCCAGACGCCTGCTCCTTCAGGGTGGTTTGTTTTTTTTGTTTCTTTTAATCAAAGATAACTTTCAGCGGAACTGCCTGCAGACCTTGCGGATGTCGTCCTGGTGAGCGAGCGGAATAACAAAAGAATTTTTTCCTCTTTTCAGCTTGCACTACTGCGCCGCCCCGTCAGCCCTGCACGACGACGACCACGACGATGACCACTACGAAGACAACAACTACGCCGTGTCCTACTGCTCCTTCTTGCAATCCCTGTCCAGTGAGTCCCTCTCTCCTTTTTGTTGTATCAGAGTCAGGAGCCATGTTCTACTACTTGTTCTTGTCCTTGTGAGCCATGTTCTCCTGAAGTCCCAATCCTTCCTTCAGACGCTGAGGAATATCCAACTGGCCCATCGTAAGAGCTCTTTTTAAAAGGGAAAATAAAAGAAGTTTTCAGAAATCCTGGAACCCAAGGATCATCTCAAAGCACCTATTCCACGCTTGACTTCAATCCGACTACAACCGAAGGAGGAAGTAGCGAATTTGCGACAATCCAGATTCCAGGACAACAGGGCGGCTATCCTATTCAGCCTTCCGTAAGACTTTTAGCGGAGAGAGGAGTAATTTTTCAGATAAATTCTGTAGCTACAATCTCAGCCGTCTCAGCTCTGATGGTCGTCGGCATAGCCATGATCTTCTCAATCTAGTTCTCTCCGTCTTGTTCTCTTCGCATCTCCTTTTGTCTTTCTTTCTGCTTTGTGTCCACTTTAATGCCAAAAAAAAAACAATTAAAGTATTTATTTCGCTTTTTGTCTCTAAATCTCCGTCCAAAACGAATGCAAATCTTCTGGCTGGATCTTGATGAATTTGTCGATCGTGGCTGTGTAGAGATTGAGATTCATACTCAGTCGAACATTTTTTGTACAAAAATGCTCGGAGACTATGCCAGCTAGAAAAAGGCGTGTTCCATTTGTGGTCAGAATGCTTCTGCTATTGTATTCCTAAAACTTTTCTCAACAAAAAGGGAAGAAAAACCTGACCTCACACTTACTCGAACTCTGTGAATTTTTGATACAAATGATAGAATTTATATAGTCGGAATTGTGCAGCTTGGAGCATTTATAATGTGGAACCTGTAGTCCCAGCCGAATTTGTTGCAGTTTTTTCGAGCTAAAGCCAGAACTTCAAAATATTGTCATATTGTTTTCTTTCGTTGGATGGAGATGAGGAAGACAGATGTGGGCTGCGAAGACCTCTCGATCCAACTCAATCAGAGCCACATTAAAAAGAGATTTTCGACAGCCATCCTCGTAGAATTGTTTGACGAAGCCAAGCCTTTGAGCAAACCGAGCTTCTCCTTCATCCTTTTTATCACATACCGCAGAACCAGCTTGACAAATCCCTCCCACATAGAATTTCGTGCCTTCGACTATCAATCTTTCTGGCTTCATATCATTAAGCGAACATTCTTCGCCCTTCACCAGATGACGCAGACAAAAACAATAAGCCGATGTGAGGAGATGTCGACGGCTGATCATCGTGCCTTCACAATGACGCGTGTGGCCTCTCATCGCGACTTCGAAATAGACAGGCCAAGGGAGTTTCGCAAAATCTCCTTCTATCGGTTGTGCTATCTTCTTACGAGTCGGCAATCCACAACTGGTCGCATCTGAAGAGACTCAACGGTTAAAGAGCAAAGAGTACTGTAATATGATTTTTCTTGAACAGTCAAGATGAAGAAGAAAAATAGCCACATTACATCAATGGAACATCTCGAATAAAGAACTGATTGAATTATTTTTTGACACAATTCTACCAATTAGGTTTCCTTTTTTGTCCATTTGGCAGTAATCAGACCAGTCTGTCGAAGTGTTTCGAATCGATCGATCATCGTAAAGACAGTGAAGAGAGCCATCAAGAGGTGTCAAGTAATCAGATCAGTCGCGACCTCTCGTAAACCAAACACTCCCTCATACTGTATTGACCCGAGGCCTCCGCGGCGTCATTCTCGACGGCTTTGTTCCCCCTTTTGAAATTTGCACAGGCTATGATCTCCCCCCATGTCTTTGAGCTTTTTTTTTCATATTTTATGCGATACAAAGCTCTGTTTGTTTTGCGGTGTGAGATGATGTGCGAAAAGCAAGCGAAATTCCAACCTGGGTCAAGTAAACAGCTGGTCAGAAAGCGATCCGTCTCTCCAGTTGCTTTCCCTCTGCAAGTTTTGTGAAAGATTCGAATCCAGTTCTTCCTGTTTAAACTCAGAAGTCCTCTCTAGGGGTCCATTTTTAGTGTTGTTGACGATTGACGTTCGTTTTGATCATCGTGGGGGCAGTCATGGCTGTAACGATGGGCAAACACGAGGCGATCCATCGAGTTTTTCTAAAGCCAAAGCCATTTGTCATGTTGTTACGCTGTGCCTTCCTCTCCTAGACATGAGTCAGAAGGTGAGGAAAAAAACTTCCTCGGGCGTGGGAAATTCCCTTAAAAATGGTCTTTTCTAGAACTTATCATTTCGTTTAGAATATTCTAATTTTCAGTGGATGATTCCAGACAAGACTATTGTCCCTGATATACACGACTGGTTCCATGGTGAGTCGACTGCTTTTTCACACTTTGACTGGGAAAGCTGTTAAAAAAAGAGCGCTTCATCTGGCTTGCAAACTGTCAAGTGGCTCAGACTTTGGCAGTTTTTGTGGCTACCAGAGCAAACAGATTAAATGTCCGGCAGATTCACAAACTCATCTTGAATCGTCCCGTTCCTTTTTGTTCTTTGTATGTCATGTTCCGCGATGACTTGCCAAGTAAGTCCAACCAATTCAGTTCACACCTAAATAGGGCTATAATTTGAAAAATCCTAAGATTCCTACTAAGGAAATACCATTTTGAAAGAAATATAGGGGGAGACAGGGAGAAAATCAAAACATCAATGGCAGCTTCTCGCCAGTAGCCGTCCTTTGCCCTCGATCATCATAAGCAAATAGAATTATACCCTAGAGAAGCGGTTAGCCAAACAAATTACTGAACATTTCCCTCAATTCGATGTGCCAAGAGCCTGCTTTTTTTGTCAGTAAGTGTCTTCCCTTGGAGTCAAACTCATTTTAGAGAAATTCGATATTTATGGCTACAAATTCAACTCGTTTTTTCAGCTCTTCCCACAGTCTACATAGTCTTCATAGCGATATGTTCCATCCTAGTTGTAGCCATTTTCCTGATGACACTTCGAATGGTCTGGTATGTGCACTATTGCGTCCCGAACGAGTACTACCAGGGCGATTTATATTTCATCATTTGGATGCCTTTGGTGAGAAGCATCTTTAGACAAAAAGACAGAAATTTCAGTTTGTTTCGACGATTTGTCTCATTGGGAATATAATCCCACGAGCAGCTGCTATTATGTATGCTGTAGGTCTTGTGTAAGTTCTTCTTTTGGCTCCTATGACTCCAATCAGGTATCTGATGATGTGTCTCCATATTTCTATAATTCTAATTATTCGGCTGTTTGGGACGAGGAAGGAGCTCACGGATTGGCTGATCGCCAACAAAAAAGTTTTTCACTTTGATGTTCGTCCTTATTGCTGCTGCTGCCATTGCCTTCCATCAGTTAAACCGACTGCGTAAGAAATTGGAAAAAGATTGAAGAAAAAGACTTTTAGAAAACGAGTTCGATATTTGAGTTATTTGGTGAAACAATCGCCGATGGTTAGGATCTTCCTCCAGCTCGTTCTCGTGATTATTTCGCTCGAAGGAGTTTGGGATTCGGGACCGTGAGTAATGTTTATTTGATAAAAGATGATCACGGGGAAACCCCTCGACTTGTTTATTTTCAGAACTGTTCAAATTCTGAACGGAATCGGGGTCGCTTCGACTCTTCTGGCCGTCTTTATCTGTCATGTCATTGTGACGTCTGTCTCAGTGGGTTTTAGATTCGATTTCTCTTGAGGAGCACTTTCAGGAGCACTTGGAGCCATATAATATGAACGTCATCTTCCGTTGTGTCGATATTTCCCAAATGCTTTTCACTTTTCAAAAATTCATTCTGGATTTGATCGCAAAAAATGGAGGAATGGGAGGACTCAGCGATGCTTCTCCTTCCATGGTCTCCCGCTGTAAGTCCTCTTTCTTTTCTAAATCTCTTTCAGTTTGGCACAATGTGGCTATGACCTTCGAGCTGACTTTGGTCTGCATCATGCTCTTTCGCAATGTGACTCCCGAGAAGTCGATCTTCTTCGCCGAGAAGAAGGCTCTTCGACAAAATGGAAACGCCGTTCCAATGACCGATTTGTGATCCTCAATCGACTGTGCTTACTCAACACGACGGGTTTCTCTATTTGTTTTTGAATAATGAACTTTTTCTATGGATTACTGTAACTCTCTTCTCTGCAAAACAGATCTCTGAGCCAGCTGAAGAAGGAAACTGCTGATTTGAGATAATTATCCAAGCACATGTCCAACCTTCTCGTCTTTTATTCGTACTTTGACTCTGGCCGAATGTTTCAAATACTCCATTCATAATTTAAATTAAGTTGTCGATCTCATTTGTTTTTTCAAGCCACCTGGCCGCAATTCTCTCCCATTGCTCATTTCTTCCAATCTCAATTGGAGAATCTTCTTCATCGTCCGAAGATTCGAACTCAGAGATGAGGGCCAACTGCTCGGGAATGACGCTACATTTCTTAGTTTTTATGGATAACACTGGGCAGAATATTCCTCAGGAATGGTACTCTTATCTTTTCTATTCGATCGAATTCATCGTTCTCAACTTGAATATTCTGCTAGCATTTCTTTTGTTTTATCTCCTTTTGGCGGCCAAAGTTCTTCATTTCAATCTGACTTGTCTCATTTCCTTCTTCGCTCTCGTCCAAATTCCAGCCCATTTTGGACGAATAATCTCTATCTATTATGAGATTACGGTTGGAATTCAAACTGGTACGAAACTTGTGCTACTGTTTGTTAAAAGAAACTTCAGGCAACTGTAATGGGATGATGATTTATTCAACTCTCTCCCAGCTGATATATATCCATCTGATTTGTCATTCGAGTTTCTCTTTCACTTCTGAGCGTCTTTTTGCGTTATACTATATCCATGTGAGTCTTTTCACCTGCGACTAAATTCGTTAAAATTCTATTTCCGCTGATCAGAGATTCCCCAAGACTTTCAGGACTATGAGAAAAAGATTCGACCATGGATTCCACTCATTTTTATTTCATCAACGTTTCTGACAGCCAGTCTCTTCGCCGTCGACAATCTTTACAATGGAGGCCGGCTCATCTCCTACACCGTCTACATTCTCGGCCTCATCTTCGTCACTTCTATAGTAAGATTTGGTTCTCTTTTTTTGAATTTTTTGCCGAGGTATTCCTTGTTAAAAATTGGTCAAATGGGTTATTCGACGTAGAAATCAATCGGAGAATGTAATTTCTAGATAATTTTTTTGACGTATTTGTGGAACAAAAGGATCCTTCGCAAGTTGGAGGAGAATCCAAATAGCAATTATTCGCTGAGCAAGCGTTATCAACTAACCGAAAATATTAAACTCTTCAAGGTTTTTGCTCTCTTTTTGGATCTAAATACAAACCGTTTTTAGCTCGCACAAAACACAATGGTCGTGATAGGCGCTCTACTCGTGCTAGTGTGTTGTATTGCCTTATGTCTGGCGTTCCAAGGCTGGACTCCAATTGGAGTTATGTTCTTCGAATTAGCCAAGTCCAGGTATATTTCCTTCGCTTCTTCAAAACAGTCTTTAGTTGTCCTTTCATCGTGATGTTAACAGCTTTTTATTCGATCGAAAAATGGCGAATAATCATCTTCAAATGGCTCAACTTGAAGACAACAACTACCGTAGTTGGAGTGACTCAATCCGAAGAAACAACCCATTTCGAACAGCTACAACTCCAATGGAAATAGCTCCCTCTCAATGGAAGGATTTTCCCGATGTTTTACTGCTTGTTTTATAGAAATATAAAATGGCTCGTAGGAGTTTTGATTCTTCGTCTTTCCCTCTTCGTTTCTCTTTTGTGTCAAATAAATACGGTAATTACCCTTCAAGTTGTTCCCCACAAATTGCCGGTTGCGCTTGAGTTTTCGAGAACATCTTATCGTAAAGTCCATCAAAGTCTTCCTTTCCCGCCATCCGAGAACAGTAAAATCCCACCTGACTATCGAAATGTTTCTTTCCTCCCTTTTCTGATGAATAATTCAGATGAAATGAATGATCCAATCTCATTTCAATTTGTAATCGCCACTGCATTTTCTTTCGTCCAAAACTTCTCCTCAGCCCTGTTAACCAACTCTTTGTATCCCTATTTGAATCTGGTGAGTCTTTTTCTCTTGGAGGAATGAAGGTTTCAGTTGGATCCGAATATCACGGAGGCGTATTTCGGTTTTATTGTGAGTACGGCGAGTATAACTGGCCTCTTCTCTAATATTTTGTGTGGCTTTCTCGCCACAAGGAATCGAGATGTTGGTTTGTGCGTTTTGATCTTATCTCCTTCCAGGTACGTCTGCCCCTAACGATTGGAATTGTTTGTATGATTTTGGGCAATTTGGTCTATCTTTTATTGGACAATTTGGGCGGTAATTATCGAAAACAAGTCCTCATTTCGAGATTGCTCTGTGGTTTGAGCGCAGGTTTAAGGAGGACTTGATTGGGGAAATATAATTCCAGGAAATTCCTGTCTAATCAACACTTTTGTCGCCGTCTATGCAGATAAACATCAACTGTCAAGAGTCATCGCTCTAACCTCATGTGGATCAACTCTAGGAATGTTATTAGGCCCAGGTAGGTCAAACACTAATTGTGTATTTTATAGCCTTCAGCCTTTCAAAATATTTTCACAATCTTCGGTTATCCTGGATTTGAGCTGTTTTTCCTTCGAATAAACCAATACAACGCTCCAGCTTTGGCTGCCGTTTTGGTGAATCTTCTGGCCTTACTTTTCGTCTCTTTTCTTTCTTTTGAAACCGAAGAATTGCAATATAAACTGATCAGTCAGGTTCATTTTTCCTCAACTGAGAAAAAGAAAAAGGTTCTAGGATACAGATTGTCTGATTCCTGGCGATGAGGAAATGGAAGAAACAGAGGAAGAAGATATTTTCCATTCGTATGGCTATAGAGGAGTTCCTATCTGCTTGGCTACTCGTTTTGTCCAAATGTTTGTGCTCTGCATGATGGATACGTGGGTTTATTTAGATTACTCGAAGAATAATAATTTCAGAATTGGAGCTTCCTACACGATGTTCCTTTTCCAATGGAGCAATGCTGAAGCTCTTCTTTATGGCTCGCGTTCCTCGCTGATCATCGGAATCCTGGCTCTAATATTTCACTCTCTCTACTCTGTCTTTCCTCAAATTCAATGGAAAAATCACATTTTGGGATGCATTTATGCTCTCTCCTCGTTTTTCTGCTACTTTTTAGTCTCCTATCCCTGGAGTTTTATCCACAATTCCCAGCTAGGCAAGAGTGATCATTGATGGTTGATGTTATTTTCAGAAGAAACTTCATCCTGTTTCAATTCGTCCTACACTTGGTGTGAAGAAGCTCATTTTGTTTCGACTCTCCGCTTCTATCTGCCCTATTACTTGTTCATAACAATCGCCATGTGCGTATTAAGTCTCTCTAATTGCACTTGTCTAACTCTATTTGCGGGCAAGAAGTATCAGGTTTGGTGGTAGGAGAAATCGAACAAATCTATTTAGGGGATAGTTCAAAGCTTGCAGCAGATATCTTCGTATACTTCCACGATAATTGCATCTATTATGATTGGGTTTGAAAGGGGGCAAATTTACGGAGCAAAATTTTTTTTAGAAAATCTTTTACTCAATTCGGACCTCAATCAGTGTGGAAAATCGAGATGGGAATCACGAGTTTTATGGTCCTTGTTTGGAGTTTACTTGGTCTTTCCTGGAAAATCAACAAAGAACGAAAACATCGGCTAATATTCTAGTCATTAAAATCTTTATTTTCTGCTGTACGACAAATTCTCTTTTGGAGATTTTCAACCGAGTAATCCTCCGAGGAGACCTCCATGTCCGCCATGACCTCCGAGGAGATCTCCGCCCAAAAGTCCTCCAACAAGACCATTTTGTCCGATGACGCCTTGAGTGATTCCGCCAAGAGTCTGTCCAATACCTCCAAGCAGATTGCCAGCAGTATCGAGGACAGCACCTCCGAGGGGTCCGACAATTGGAACTGTAAAGAGAGAGATTCTTTAATTTTGAAGGAAAACAAACTATTTTCAAGGACGGCTTGAGTTCCGTCGAGTACTGCTCCTGCCGTATGGAGAGCCACGTCAGTGAGAGGACCGGCAATTGGGACGGGCTCAACAATGGCGCCAAGTCCATTGGCTAGATCAGTCCAACCTCCAGTTCTCTTCAGATCAGCTGGGAAATTTCTTTGAAAATCCACTGGCATATATCTGAACTTTCTTTGATTCTTCAACTTTGAGCTACAACCGACCTCTGATAGACTGGTTGATATCGCGGCAGACCAGTCCGCATCAGATCGACGGCAGAAGCCAAGCCGACTAGGGCGAGGAGTAATACCTTACGGTACATACTGTGCGAATAGCATTTGATTGAGTCCTTTCGCTTTATAAGAATCCCAGTATCAGGTTGTTTGTGTTCGTTGGACCTGATTGTCTTTGTCCGTTATCAAGACGACGTTTGGGAAGAGACGTCGACGGAGGAGTGAAAACAACCAAAACTCAAAATTGTGTCTGTCCCGATGGTTTGTTTTTGAGTCAACGATTTATGACCATAATATGACACAACAAATTGGTACATAAGAGAGAGAGAGCTTCAAACCATCACGGGCTTAGGCGTTTCCGATCGAAGCAGTTGATTATTTGAAGGCGAATCGTGTTTTGTAGATCCTTTATGAGTCAAAGACGAATGATCCACATTGGTCCGACTGAAAATTCAAACTTATTCCAACGAGGAAGAGGAATATAAAGAGCTATTTCTAATCCCTTTCAAAAAAAGTCTAGCTGTTAGATGCATTGGGGAGAACAAACAAGACATGCAGGAGAGAGTGTTAGATGACATAAAATAAAGGAAAAACATAGGCCCTGATTTGGTACCTTCCGATGGCCACACTTGAGTGGACTCTCAAATGATGGCAGGCTATCTGTCCAATTGCAGCACTGAACTCAGAAACTCTTTTTAGTATAGAAAGTTAGAGGAAACAAAGGAACAGAGAGGTGAATCATTTAGGACAAAAAGAAAAAAGCAGAGAGAAGGAGACTTACTGTAGATGAGATTTATTCTTGTCGTGCCATTTGGGGAAGATTCGTTTGGTCATCCGATCACCCAGAATGGTGATACAGAAGGCTCGACGATATTTCTCCGATAAAACGTTGTAGAGAATCGGATTGCAGGCGGAATTCGAGTAGTAGCAATATCCTGAAAAATGCTCTTTTGCTCTCCCATAGGTGGCGAAACCTGAGATATAGAAGACGAGATGAGAGAGAAATTGAATTGTCGGAGAGACATTTCCCTGGTGGTCGTTCATCAAAACCGAAAGAAGACGTTGGATGTGGAAGGGCAGCCAGCAGAGGAAGAAAGTGACGACCACCGAGACCAACATCTTCATCACATTTTTGGTCGATTTGCCCCGCTTCGAATTGAAACTTCGATCTCGATCCAAATACGAATCGGCTGTCATCAGCTTTACGGCTATCTGGCTGTACATTACCGTAATAACCAACGCTAAAAGTTAAGTTTTTCTATCAAAAAGTTAATAAAAACCTGGGATAAGAAAAAAGGCGAAAAATGCGAAATTAATTAAAGTCTTTTGTCTCTCCTGCTGATAGACATCCATACTACAGAAGTCTGTATTCTCAACCGTAGCCCCGTCTTTTGTAATCTAAAGTCTCTTGTTTTCTCATCAAATTTCCATCTGGCTACCTGATTAAGCCAAGGCTCATTCCTTGCAAAGTCCGGGACTGGTATTCTGTTGACTTTGACGATAAATGCCATGGGAAGAGCACAAAGAAAGGAAAGAGCCCAGGCCGCAATTATGAGAATATAAGCACGAGATATAGTTGAAAAGAGCTTCACACGGAGCGGATAGCTACAAGATTCAGAAGAAAAGGAAGAAGAATTCTTACCAAATCGCTAGCCATCGCTCTACCGAGAAGCAACAAATAATCAAAACTGACGCATACGAGGTGAATTCGATTAGAAAGGCCCTCGCTTTGCAGACAATATCCCCAAACATATATGGATAGCTGTAGTCCAAAACGCCATACAATTCCATTGGAAGACCTATAAGCTTGATTTTGTTTGGAAGAAAACCGACCAAGGACAAGGACGAGGATATCTGAAATGGCTAGTGAGAAGAGATAAAAGTTCGTCGGGTTGTGCATCGACTTATTCGCACAAATAACCTAAAAATAAATTGGATGAGAGAGGAGAGAGAACTTACAATACAAGTACAGATATTTCCAATGACTCCCAAGATGAAAATCAGTGGGTAAATGATCAAAGTTGGAATGACAATTGAAGCCTGAAATAATTCAGAAGGGAGAGAGGAGCCTACCGATTGGCATCGTTCTCCTAGCATCTCGACAACATAATCACTAACGTTTGAATTGGCGAAGACTAGAGGATCACAAGTGAACATTTTTCTGAAAAGATCAAGGCTCTAAAACGGGAAAGAGAGGGAGAGAGGTGTTGCCAATTTCAAAAAGTGTCAAAGCCACAACAACGACCAAAGCTTTCCTAAACGAATTGAGATCTGTTGTGACTGGAAATCTTTTCGGGGAGATTCGACATCTGTTCCGAACACCTCCGAAGTGTCAATAATTAATGTTTTAGAAGCGTTTGAAGAGCTTTCTCAAGGCCCAGATGTCGAGAGCCAGCAAACGGACCATTATTGCGGATGACTGAATTCCTCGAAAATTCACGAAAATTGTCGAGAGAGTGAGGGGGAAAGCTTGTAATTAAATTCGGAGGATTGAAGCACCGCTCTCTGAATATTTTATTTTCCCGGTTTGTTTTGGTTCGAGGCGAAAATTCAAGAGACAAAATGTTAAACTCATTTGTTCGGGTAGCCTTTTGAAAAGGAAGGTCTGGTCAAAAACAAACTACAGACAGAATCTGTCTTCCCTCTTTCTTTTTATTTTTTTCTTGAACTTTTAATGTATTCGTGGGAGGAGAAGAAAGAGCGAGAGCAAAAGCCAAAAGGTTCGAACAGCGAGGAGTAAATAAGAGGAAAATATAAATGAATGGGGAGATTGAGTGACTCCCGCCGTTTTGTTCAAACTTTCTTGTAAAATCTATGAAGAAGGCGAAAATGACTTCCAATGAGCTCTTTTACTTTCCCCTCATTAGAGCCACTGGGACTCCGTCAAACGTCGTGAAAGAATTCTGTCCGGAAATCAGTCAGAGAAGACCTTTCAGTGAAGGGTCTCTGGGAATCTTGTTTGATCTAGAGGCGCTTGCAGATGGCACATCAAAAGCTCATTTTCGAAGGTAAAAATTCCAATTTATGGTAGAAGTTATTGACTGCGGCCTCTAAGGCACTTGATTTCCAAGGGAATGAACTTTTGAATGACTCCAAATCTCTCAAGCTTCCAAAGAAATCGGCTTTTGGGATAATTTAAGATTTCGGGAGGCACCATAATGATAGCTTTTTGAGGGATTCTGGAGCGATCGACGGCTTTCCGACGAAGATTGGAAGATTTTTTAAAACTTAGGGTAAAGATTCCAAGACTTTACTTCTCTCGAAAAGACTCAAAAGTAGTTTGAAACACTGGAGAATTACAAAGGAAGTTTGAAAGGGATCCCCAAAGAAAGAACTCCTGAGAAATTTGGACTTCTGAACAATCTCAGACAATACTGGCTTCAGAATCTCGGCGAACGTGAAGAATCGAAAGAAAGAGAAAAGTTTATAAGATTGGCGCTTTAATTGTTTTCAAATTAGAGAGAAGAAGTCGCGTTGAGGAGTGCTAAAGCGGGGTTTGGAAATAGCAGCCATCAGCCATTCATTGTTTTTTGAAAAACTCTTCCAAGTCTTCATCAACACTCGAGAAATCTGGACAACACAGAGAGAGAGAGAGAGAGAAATCCAGGAATGTCTATTATTAGGAGATGCCTTCAGCGGAAATTTGTCATCCGACCAAGCACCACTATCACATCTGTTTTATTTCTGCAATTCAATCCGCCGACTATTTGTTTGAGGTGGGCGACTACTTGCAAAAGGAGATGATCGAGTTGAGGAGAGAAATCCCCCTCTTTTACCTGACAAAAACAGTGGCTTTAGAAGGAAGTGAAGTCAAAACAAATAATTCGTCAAAAATGCTCGTTGATCCTAGCAAGGAATTTGCAGCTCTCTCTCTCGTTCTCCCTCTCCCACGCCTCTGCATAACAAAAAGTTGAGTGATTTTGGAAGAGAAAAGAACGACACAAAAAAGGCGACAATTGAGTCTCTTCTGGAGAGGAAGACCGAGAGGCAAAACAGCCGAAACTGATTGAATTGAGGTCAGAATTGAGGTACAAAAGAACCCCGGGAAAAGACAAACAATCCCCAAAATTGGCTCCAACAACTTTGAAATTAGATTTCAACTGATAGCTTTACAGACTCCAATCAGCCGTGAAATCAGGAAGAAAAATTTCTCATTTAGATGGACTTAGTAGAGGCTAGTTCCCCCGCTAGTTTCAAGGACGGCATCATATGACAACTGGCGGAAGTCGAAATGAAAAAGAGTCTTTTTCTCTCGAGACAAATTAGAAAAACCATCTCGGAGATTTTAGGGTATTGTTTGTTCGCAAGGAGGAGAAGGAATTATGTAAAGTGAAATCCTCTTGGAACCACCGCGTGAGAGAGAGCAAGAACCTTCTAAGAGACAAGAGATCGCACTTCCGACGACAAATAAAAGCAGGTGAACTCACTCCGTTTTCCGCTCGATTTACTATTCAACTTCAGAGAGGATCGGAGGTCAAGTTGATTAGATGGGGAAGAAAAAGAAATATTTGTTTTTTGGGAGAGATGATGGAGGACCAGAAAGGGACAAACACGGAAATTCCTCAATTCTACCTCCCTGAGGAGTCAAGGATTTCTGATGGGTAAAACGGGCCGCACGGCAGCTGTCACCAAAACTTCTTCAAAGTCGACACCAAAAGAGTTAAACATCTCCTGAATCATACGGTACTTCCCCGAGTTTTGTTCGAGGATTTGGAGAAATCAATGAGGATTGTCTCGCGATTAAGATGAGAATGAAACGTGTGAAAAAACGACCAGCTTGGAATCTTCCGGCCGAACAGAAAGGTTCTTAAAATAGAGGGCTGTTTTTAATTAGGATGATGAGGAACCTAAGAAAATTAGTGTGAGGGCGAAAGTCTCGACGATCCAGGCCAATTATGCATGCGCAATGGAGTCTCTGATTGATATATGCGTGACGAGTAGTTCACTGTGTATTTCCTTGAGAGGATTCGAAGACACTGGGACTCCAATGAGGAGCTCAATTAGATGAATTGCTGGTCATCAGTCAGACAAATACTATTCGAAATTGAAGATTCCAAGAGACAAATGGAACGGGGGAGTTGGATCAGGCGGTCAAATTAAAGACGGCTCGCAAATAAACGGCTCTCTCCAATTAATTTGCTCCTGGAAGACGAGAGTATAATTGACTTGAAGTTATGAGCTGCCGCCTACGATTGGAATATCTCTCTCTCTCTTCCTCTCTCTGGAAAGAAGAAGGCTTTCTGACCTGGGAACAAGATTAGCGGGATCAAGGCTCCGAACGAGGAAATCTCATTCAAATGGAGAGACGCGAACAGAAACCAATTTTTGAAGATCTTCTTCGGGAGTAAAGTGAGCGGCGGAATAATTCCAACTCTCTTTCGCGCTTTCCTCTCTCTAATCGCATCTTGCCATAGAAAATTCACGAATTCACACGGGGCGAACAAAAAAAAGAAGAAGAAAATTTAACGAGTCACTTTTTGTTTTTGCTTCTTCTTTTGGGAAAAAGTTTCCTGCCGTTCCACTCCATCAAACGGACTGGACTTACTGTGTGTCCAGCAGCGATTTGTCCCCCGGTTGTCCTCCCCCACTGAGATCTACAAAAGCAGAAATCTGTTGGGCTCGTCTCATAAAACTTTCTCTCTCTCTCCGGAATGGGTGGCGTCTCGTTCAAAAATTCAAATAAGTTCCGCATTTTCGGAATCCCCACTTTCTCGCAAGTTCTCAGTCTTCTCGGAAGAATCCACGCAGGATATCTCACCTTTTCAGTCAAATGGTATTTCCTTCAGAGTTTTCATAATTTCCCCAATTTCTGAAGAATTTGGCTGTTTGTCGGAGTCAAAAATCCGCCTCAAAATCTAAGAAATCATCTTGGAATTCCCCTGGAAGTGTTTCACCTGAACACCTTCCGCGCGCACCACTGATTGGATCTCTTTCACTTTCTTTTTCAGCCATTTTTTCTCACTCGCCTCTCCAGAATTTTGTACTTCTTCTTGCCTCGGCTTCGAAGATTATAGCCGTCAGAACGGAGAAGAAGAAAACAATCTGCAAAGTTTTCCAGTTTTGTTTTCCCTTTTTCTCAAAATGAGAGTAGCCAAAACTGGCGGAGAAAACTCGTCCGTCAAGCGGATTTATTACCGCGTTGCGCAATACCCGTTGAGAAGCCGATAATCTGTTCTATGGGCTTCTTCTTGGAAAAAAAGTAATTAATTAGAGACGATTGGACTGCGGTTATTATCGGAAAGTAACCTCCATTCGGGATCGATGCTATCTCTTCGACGCCGGCCTGTTCCATTATAACAGTTCTTCTTCCTTACTAATTCCTCCTCTTTCTTTCCTGCCGACGGGATTCTTCCCGTGTCAGTTTCCATTCTGTCGCTGATTAGGTCGAACTGGTCGCTCGCAACAGCAATCCCCTTTTCAGCTCATTGGAAATGATGACATGATCCTTCTCCTATTCGTGAGTTATGTGACTTTCGTCGCCCCAATTCCTCGACGTGGCAATGAGCCTTGGTATTTTTTTAAATCAAAAAAAGAACAAAACAATCTCAAGGTCTCTTGTCCTTTGTAAACTCAAAGGAAACGCCTACGAACCGAGGACGGCTGATTGGTTTCGAGAATGGATCACCAGCGGCAATAATCCTGGTATTTCTCAATTTCATTTTAAACATCTCAATCAGATACGATTGAGAGTTATTTCTCGTCGGTTTCGAATTCGATCTATACTATTCGAGGATCCAATGTGACCGAATGGCTTCAATTACCTTGGACACGAGAGGAACTCCAACAAATGGCTGATCGAGACCCGAGACTCCAATCCGAAAGGGAAAAGCCATTCGCTGTGAGTCGCTTTCCTTTTTCCTCTTATTCTCTTCTAGCTCTACGACAAAGCCAAGCAATTGTGTACTTCTCTCGCCGAGCAGAATGGCTATATTTTGTATAATCAGAGAATTACTGTAATCAACGCTGAACAGACGGCTGTTTATGGCAAAGATACGGGTGTTCTTCTCACTCCCAAACTTATTTTTTCCTCTGTTTTGGCTCACGAAATGGTCCATTCGATGAATATTGGACATTCCTATAGTGATCGAGAGAAGAAGGCTAGATTCCCTATGGAAATTTGAACTTTCTTTCAGATTTTCCCTTATTCTGCCCCGGGGGAATATGACGACAAGTTCGACTTGATGTCCACAGCTAATGCCCACATGAGACCCTCTACATACGGCTTGAGTGGACCAGGTACTTTTTGGCTTTCAAGAGGAAGAGTTTTCAGGGTTGAATGGACCTCATTTGGACTATTTGGGTTGGCTTCCAATCAATCGAATGACATATTTTGGAAGGTTTTTTCTCTTTTCTTTGCTTTTAAATTAAAATTCAGAGATGGTCGTCACAATTATACTTTACGTCTTTCATCTTTGTCAACTCCTCATAGAAGGACAAGAGGATGGCTCTTAGTGATGATTCCTTACGATAGAGATGATCCTCGAAATGTTTTTACCATAGAATACCGTACTCAAGTGGGAAATGATGCGGGTATTAGAGAGGTATTATCCTAATTTATGGTTCCAATCAAAATCCAAAGGAAGGAGTGGTTATCCATAAAGTTCATCGGATTGGTTCATCATATTATTCAACTTTGGTCACACATGCGGGTCAACAATTCGATGAGCTCACAGTCGGTACCGAATGGGTTCAATTTATTGGAGTCGATGAAGACGGGCATTTTCAGTACATACGGGTCAAGGTGGGAGCTTCTTTCAGTTTCCACAAATGGAATTCAGGTTGTACGGGTAATTGAAAAGTTGCATAGTGTTGATCTCAAAATCATTTCGACTTTCCGACCAGTCAGTTCGTTTTCTTCTTTTTAAAAACAACCTATAGGAACGGTGTCTTCAATCGGATATTCGAGTTGATCTCATGGGAAAAAGTGAAGAAATCCAACGGAAAGGAGTTCCTTTCGTTTGTTTGAACGAAGATCGAAAAGTTGCTCAAACCGATATTGATAAACAATATCTTAGAGATACTTTCTTCTCCTCTCGGTAGATTATTCTTTGAAAAGGGGAAGAAAAGATTCAGACACACCTTCGGACAAAACGAATGTAAAGAGGGAAGACATTGGAGGGCCCTCGATGCCTACGACTACGTCTGTGTTCCTTCCGCTAGGTTTGAATTCTCTGGAAAAAAAAGGAAAAAAATGATTCCAGAGTGATGGAAGCAGATTCTCAAATAGTGATGGCTGATGAAGGCGAAGGCTGTTGGGATGAGTCAGTCCATCGAAATGCCTTCCAGGTTTTTTTTTGTTCCATCGAAAAGTAGTCAATTTCCAGGGAGATAAGGCCTGTGTCTCTCAGTTGGAATACTCAAAGATTCAAAAGGAAAACAGCGAGAACAACAAATATCTCCAAAGCTATGCCTTCTTCAATGGAGACGATCCAGTTGGTCCCTAATTCTTCTATTAGACAAATAAATCTTGAAATGATGGCAAAATATAGTTTGAGTCGAGTTGATTGGTTTTTTTTGAAAGCGATTTCCGTCTGGAATTCCTCAAAATTCCTCCAATTCCAAAGTCTCCATATAAAACCTTCAAAACGGTCAGTCGCGACTCTCTCTCCACCAAATCGACAGAAATGATCCACATCGGCTTCCCAACAGAACTCGACGAGTGTGCTCAGAAGAGCACTCGGAAACAAAGTCGTTTCTCACCCTCTCCTCCACCTCAAACGACCAACTTGGACACCACCAAGTCCAAATAATTTCTACTCTAAATGTGAATTTAAACCAAAGATTCCCCTTGTTTATTACCTCTCGAATAAATCTGTCTCCTTTCTCTGCTTTCAATGAATCTACCCGTATGTTGGAAGAGGTCGTCTAAACGCCCAAAACAAGACAAACTTCGATTGAGCCAGCAAAATCTCAAAAAGACAATTATTTATGTTTTTGATTTTCTGATATCTTATTTGATAAGATATCAGTCAACTATCCCCCCACTAGGTGGACTCTAATCGGCATGTTACGCCCAGCTGAGTGGCGCAATACGACCCTTTGAAACCTGTAGGCTGTCGAGAGGAAAGTACTCGTTTTTCCGAGGGGATTTCGCACCTGATTGATAGGCTTCTCGACAATCACTTCCTTCCTTCACTATCGAACTGAAATATTACGGAAATATTCTCCCCTATACTCCGGTCATCCTCAAAATTCTCGCTGTTTTCATCATCGCGACGATTGTAATAATCGTTATCTTATACAGCAGAATATTAATAAGCCTCCCTGTGAGGCTTTATATGCGATGATTTCGCCGCATTCACCATTAAACAGCCTTGTGCTGCGCCTTTGTCCTCTTTCCTTTCACCTCTCTTTTCCATTTTAACCCTTTCAAAATTTAAACTTATAGAACTGGGAATGTCTAAGCCCGATCCCAACTTGATTGCTGGAATGAAAAAGGCGAGCATAAAAGTTAGAATTGCTGCTGGTGAAGACCCTTCCTCATTAACTGAAACCCCAAAAGGGTCTTTTTCTGGGCCGGAACCCTCAGTTAACACTGATACTGGATCTGATCCTCCTTCAGCAAAGAAGATTAGAAGAGTCCTACCTACTCGGTTGGTGTTATTCGCCTTCAATGCACGTTATGCGCTCTAAGAGAATTTCAACTCCATAGTGCACACAATTGGACTGACTGTCCTTTCTTTCCGCAAGACATCTCAAAATACATTGTCATGACGGAAAAAGATCTTTGTCTAAAGGATGGTAAGAAACATCGCAGTCCTGATGCGTGATCAAATTGCGCCTGTCAGGATTGTGGAGGACCCCATCATAAACTTGTTTGCGTTAGCAAATACAAGTAATTGTTAATGAAGCTATTGTTAATCAAATCTATGTTCTTTTTTTCTTTTCTTAAACTATCTCTCTCCTTTTTCTGTCGGGTGTATCAAGAATTGCTTTTTGATTCTATCAATAAATAAAAAGCAAGGAGATCTACTATGGTCAGCAGTAGATACGTCGACAGTCTGCTACACATCGGCAGTCCGCAGGCAGATCAGACGCAGACAACGACAGCCACTGAGAAAGGAACACATCGCCTAAACGTCTTCGCCTTCCTCTGAGAAGCCTTTTGCATCACTCTTCCCACCAAGTGGCCTACGAGACGGCTGCCCCCTGCTCTTCTCTTCACGACAACCATTGGAGGAGTCAATCTACGGCGTCAAGCCCAACTATCATCCTACTGTGTCAAGCACAAGCATCAAGCTACAATCCATCTACGACTAATAAAGATCATTCCTTGTTTCTTTGTTAGCCACATCCCCTGTTGAGAGAGAAAGAGAAATCCCCAACGCGGTCTTAATTTCTCCCTTTCTCAACAAGATTGTGGAGTCTCCCCCACTTAGATAAATTTACAGTAAAATCGAATCTAGGTGACAGCGAGGAACAAAATATCTCAGACTGGGAAAGAAATCTAAAAAAAGACTCGAAAGAAAGTAGAAACGGGTTGCGGCCTGTATCATTTATTAGAAGAAATAAACAAGAAAATTGGCGAGAAATTACTCAGCCGGTTTCTGAGATAATTAGTTGTTTCGATAAAAGTTTCGAATGAATTCATGTTTCTCGTGAAGAAATTTCTTGATATCTTCAGACTCCTTGATTTCGGCTATCCAACTGGAAAGATCCAAAGCCGGTCCATTGCAAAAGTGTGCTTCCAGTAAATGAGATATAAATTTTGCATCGATTCTTACACATTTGCCCTCATTCCGTTGTTCTTCATCGGCTTCATAATCCAGACAATTATATAAAACTATGTCAACCTCTACGCCATAAGTTCCATAGTAGGTATGAGAAATTTTAATTAATCCTAATCTCGCATCATTAGATATGTCATTCAATGGATAGAGCCAATAATCCAATTTCTTGCGAACCTATAAGTTTTCTGAAGTTCTAAAATTATGAAAACGGAAAGATGTCAACACAAAAAATCGTCAATACGATAACTTACCAAAAGATGCCTTAAGTTCCAAGTTTCAAAATTAGTTTTAAGGTCTACAGCATTAAAACTTCCCAGATGAATTGCTTTGTCAGAACCAGAAAATAGACGATCTGCTACGGTTGAATTCTCATTGTAATTTGCGAATGAGATAAAACAACTAAATCTAGCAAAGGCAGGGTCGAACGTGCCGATCCTCCAATTTGCTATTAATTTCAATAAAAAGGCGCAGATGTCCGATTCACTGTATCCACTTAGGAAAAGACAAATGTGTGACTTATTTAGAATGATCTTTCTGAAATCGAAAGGATCCTCACGTGAACAATAGATAGTTCCAACGAGTTGAGAAATTTTCTTAATAATCATGAAGAGCATGAGATGAGAATTTACCTTTAAATAAGGCAATTCCCATTTGTCTACTTTTGTAATAACAGCTAGGTCATCGATATAATCAGCAAGTTCTAATACAGTTGGTTTCCAAAGTTGTAAGCATTTATCGACTTGTTCTGCCGAGGTATTGCACTCCGTAACGCCCCTAATCTTCACATTTCCCACGGCTTCAATCAGATAGTCAATTGCTTCTTCAAAATCTCTATTTCTTTGTTCAGCGTCAACATCAGGTGAATCCAAAACAGTATTAAGCTATGATATTTTAAATGATAAAAGTATAGCTTACCAACAAAACTTCATCGAAGTAAAACCCTGAAATAGAAGCTCTTAGGAGGGGAATATTCTCCTTTGTCATTTTAATTTCAAGGTCATGTTTTTCAATAATGTTATCGTAATTAATTCTTGCATAAACGCCATTCAAATCATTTTTGGGAAAATAGGTTTCCATAATTGACGAGCTGACGAGGTGGATTGTGGCATAATGCTTGAATCTAATTCGAATTTGACATCGATTTTCTTCGCAAAAGCTATCAAAGTGGCTGGAACTAGCACGGGCTCTCACATAAGGGATTAGCTCAACCTGAACTGGACGATGTCTCAGAAATTACCGTATCCTCTCTAATAGAAGCCTCCCTCACAGTGGAACTTATCGAGAGTTTTCACTAGCTTTTATATTTTTCGAATCTTCTAAAGATCTTGCAGAGGAAAAGAGATTACTTTGTAGGCCTTACTTCAGTTAGAAATTTAAGAAAGCAACTCGCACGACAAGTTACAGTCTGGGGAAGCTTCTAATAGTACATGCAATAGAACCTTGTTAATAATCAGAATAAGAAGTTCCCTGGGAAGTTTCGAAAAAAGTGGAAAAATCTTCGATCCATTTTGTTCAAGATGCGGCTGAAAGTCGTTTTCTTTTGAAAATAAATTTGACAAACCATCTTCTTTATTTCCAGACGATGCAGAGCTTATTGCGGCAACTGAGTTTATTGAAGAAATAAGACTTGGGTTGTGGATCGAAGTCTTGTCCGTCAATAAAGCACTCGTTCAAAAATCGAAATTCTGCTGAAGCTTCCAATTGTGATTCAAATCCAGAGATCAATATTCTTGCTTCCCATTGTCTGGTCAGGGTTACCGCTTATCAATTCAACTCCCAACCAAAGTCTTATTTCTTCAATAAATTATTACCACGCAACTTTTTTTTTAGAAATAAAGAAGATGGTTTTTCAAGGCGTCTTTTCAAAAAATAAAAAAAAACTTTCAGTCAGAAATAGTAAGTTACCGTAATCTTTCTAATAGAAGTGCGCTAGTGATTTTTTTTTTGAAAATTTCCTGTTTTTTGTATTTGGACTTTCCGTAAATCTGCAGAGAGAATAAAGAACTACAGCTTTGTAGAGCATCCAAAATCATGGGGGCAAGTAGAAAACTCCAAAAATCACGGAGGGCGCCTCTAATAGAGAGAATATGAAATATAGGAAAAATGCGTCGATTATTGAGATTAGTCTTAATCGTCAAGCCATGCGGTTGGTCGATGGCCTGGCCTCCAGTCGCAGCAACCGTAGCGGGAGTGACGGTAGCTAAAAAAGTTGTTGCCAATTGCCACTGTTGTAGACGGGTAGTAGTTGATTGACCAAGAGTAAAATATGAAGTTTATTCCACTCTGATAATACAACAAAGACAGGAGTGCCTATTCGAGAGTAAAGGTGTCTCGGATGCATGGAAAATGTCTCTAACTAACATCACATATTGCCCGCTTTAGATTGCTTCAAAAGGGAGCATTAAATCAATATCTCTTGGGTCCAAGGGACTCGACATCCAACTCAGTCCAAATTGTTGGAACTACAATATGCAATGAAGGACATCTTAGCTCTCGCAGAAGTCAGACTCAGAGGGTCCGGAGCTATGGACTTGGTCGACTCAAACTTGCGTGCTTACTTCAATGGCCCTAGCACTGGATCGGACCCCTCAGGAACTTGCTTCATAGTATCACCGAAACTTCAAAATAGGGTGGTGGACTTCAAGCCAATAACACCTCAGATCTCTAGACTAAGAATTAGAGTAGGAGGTAGTGTTTGGTCATTACCGTATTTCTTCTAATAGAAGCCGGTCCATCAGGGGGTTGAAAAATAGAAGCCCCCGGCTTCTATTAGAAGAAATACGGTATTTCAAGTTTTGTAGATCAGCCCAGGCTGCTTACCAGAGAATTGAGTCAAACAGCCGTCGTTAACAGATTAGTCTCACTATATTTTCATTTAATTTCTGTTTAGTTCCGATGTTCAGAAGACGAATTGGAAAAAAGGTGACCTCCTCCTCCTATCACTTTCGAGGCTATCGAGATGCCATCTGGATAAGATCACCGCGCTGGTGGCGTGGAAGAACAGATCAACCGCAACTAATTTCACGCACTAATCAGTAGGTTAGACACAAGATGAGGAAAAATAAAGAGATCACAAATGAAGAAAGTTTAAAATTTGGTTTGCTGCTCCAAATAATTGTCGACTATGGACTGGACAGCTTCGTTGAAATTGGCTGTATCATCTGCATAAACGTGGTGTCCAGCGTTTTCGATAACCTAAAAGATATTATTTTCCAGCCCACACTCACATTGATTTTGAATTGATTAGGCCGAGCATAGTGCAGCCGAAGAACGGGCTCTGGATCGATCCAACTCTTCCCTCCCAGAATGAAAGAAACCGGCACATTTTCGTGTAATTCTCGAAATCTGAAGCATCTTAGAATGAGAAATCTCGAACCTGGTAACCATAGGTCGTTTTGCCCAGCCGAGTAGATGGGACATGTTTTTGAAAGCTGCTTCTCCTGTCGGACTTTGAGAGTTACAATAATAGATGTAATTGTAGATATCATCTTCGCTATTACCAGGATATCTTTGCATCAAATCGGGACGGAATCTTTTGATCAATCCGGGACCTTTAATCTCATTGGTTTGGAAAAAAAATCTTTGATTCACCTCGACTTCCCGCTACTCGAAGAATCGAAAAAGGATTAAATTTCAATGCAAAACTGATAAGGGAACTCCGGAAACCGCCTTTGAAAATCTACAATAATTGATTTTTTTCTTCAAATTTTCACAAAACCTCATCAATAGAGTTGGGATGAGTCTCAGAAAATCCCCAAGGATCAATCAAAATTAAATGTTTGACCCTATGAGGATAGTTGAGAGCGTATTGAGATGCCAAATAAGCACCAAAAGAATGTGCAACCAAGTACATTTTTTCGATTTCCATCGAACTCCTCCAGTTTTCGATCGAATCAACCAATTCCTTCTCCGCCTCTTCAGCGTCACAACTGAATTTTGGTCTAGAAGATCGTCCAAATCCTGAAGCCTTTTTTTCTCCTTCGAAAATTTAGTCTAACCTAGAATATCGATGGCATGAACGGTATGATTTCTAGAGAGATCAACAATACATCGACTCCAAATGGCCACCCCTGCGCCGAAGCCATGAACCAAAACAATTGGCTCGCTGGCTCTCTGGTTTTGAGCCTTTTGTGTTACCGTATAAATATGACTATTTTTAAAGTTGATCTAAAAGCGATTGTATCTTTTTTAAACTTTCTTGACTCACTGGAATTAAACGGGAAATAAGATTGGCCCCAGCTTGAGCAAAAAGACCATATTCGGCTTCAGCTAGCCGCTCAAGAGTCGTTTTCCCAAACTGATACCATTTCCTGTAAGAAACGAGTAGAAATATAGCGAGCGGAGTGGTAATTAGATGCCAACATTTCAGAACACTACAAAGGAGGATCTGTAGTTGGGATGTCGAACTCACTTCGCTTGGCTTCCTAGTTGGCCCATCTCACTCGAAACGACGGTTGTCGCCATTTTCTGGAAATATTTCTTCTAAAAGGGAGAGTTTCTGGATCAAAGGATTCAACAGAGGGAGCAGCTGTTTGTTTAAAAAATCAATCGCCTCTCAGGTAGGAGAGAAATTGGACGGAACGAGGAGGAAAAGGAGGGAAATGAAGCAATTTGTGGGAGAAGGTGGTCCCAGCTGGCTGCAGGGGGCGGCTTTCGCAAGAAGGATGATATTTGCGCCCTTTTTGCCCGCCGCGTCAAGTCCGCTGTTCTCTGACCGAGCCGTTTCACGTGGTCGAGCACACAAGTCACAAAAAATACGTCCA